>CM069858.1:110063046-111336796 GCA_036172795.1 Pelodytes ibericus
GAGAGAGAGAGAGAGAGAGAGAGAGAGCGAGAGAGAGAGTGGCAGCCTGTGAGAGAGAGAAAGTGACAGTCTGTGAGAGAGTCTGAGAGAGAGAGTGACAGTCTGTGTGTGAGAGAGAGAGTGGCAGTCTGTGAGAGAGAGAGTGACAGTCTGTGTGTGAGAGAGAGTGGCAGACTGTCTCTCTCTCCCTCTCACACAGACTGCCACTCTCACACACAGACTGTCACTCTCTCTCACTCTCTCACAGACTGTCACCCTCTCTCACAGGCTGTCTCACTCTCTCGCAGACTGTCTCTCTCTCTCTCACAGACTGTCACTCTCTCTCACTCTCTCACAGACTGTCTCACTCTATCACAGACTGTCTCTCTCTCACAGACTCGTTCTCTCACAAACTGTCACTCTCTCTCACAGACTATCACTCTCTCACACAGACTGTCACTCTCTCACAGACTGTCACACTCTCTCTCACAGACTGTCACTCTCTCTCTCATAGACTGTCACTCTCTCACATAGACTGTCACTCTCTCTCTCTCACACACAGACTGTCACTCTCTCACACAGACTGTCACTCTCTCACAGACTACCACTCTCTCTCTCTCACAGATGGTCACTCTCTCACACAGACTGTCACTCTCTCACGACTACCACTCTCTCTCTCTCACAGATGGTCACTCTCTCTCACAGACTGTCTCTCTCTCACAGACTGTAACTCTCACTCTCTTTCTCTCTCACAGACTGTCACTCTCTCTCACTCTCTCACAGACTGTCACCCTCTCTCACAGGCTGTCTCACTCTCTCGCAGACTGTCTCTCTCTCTCACAGACTGTCACTCTCTCTCACTCTCTCACAGACTGTCTCACTCTCTCACAGACTGTCTCTCTCTCACAGACTCGTTCTCTCACAAACTGTCACTCTCTCTCACAGACTATCACTCTCTCACACAGACTGTCACTCTCTCACAGACTGTCACACTCTCTCTCACAGACTGTCACTCTCTCTCATAGACTGTCACTCTCTCACATAGACTGTCACTCTCTCTCTCTCACACACAGACTGTCACTCTCTCACACAGACTGTCACTCTCTCACAGACTACCACTCTCTCTCTCTCACAGATGGTCACTCTCTCACACAGACTGTCACTCTCTCACGACTACCACTCTCTCTCTCTCACAGATGGTCACTCTCTCTCACAGACTGTCTCTCTCTCACAGACTGTAACTCTCACTCTCTTTCTCTCTCACAGACTGTCACTCTCTCTCTTTCTCTCACACAGACTGCCACTCTCAATCACTCTCTATCTCACAGACTGTCACTCACTCTCTCTCACAGACTATCGCTCACTCTCTCTCACAGACTGTCGCTCACTCTCTCTCTCTCACAGACTGTCACTCTCACACACAGACTGCCACCCTCTCTTTTTATCTCTCTCTCTCACAGACTTTCACTCTCTCTCACAGACTGTCACTCTCTCTCACAGACTGTCACTCTCTCTCTGACAGACTGTCACACTCTCTCACAGGCTGTCTCTCTCTCTCACACAGACTGTCACTCACTCTCACAGACTGTCACTCTCACACACAGACTGCCACCCTCTCTTTTTATCTCTCTCTCTCACAGACTTTCACTCTCTCACACTGACTGTCACTCTCTCTCTCACAGACTACCACTCTCTCTCTCACAGACTGTCACAATCTCTAACAGGCTGTCTCTCTCTCTCACACAGACTGTCACTCACTCTCACAGACTGTCACTCTCTCTCATAGACTGTCACTCTCTCACAAAGACTGTCACTTTCTCACAGACTACCACTCTCTCTCTCTCACAGATGGTCACTCTCTCACACAGACTGTCTCTCTCTCACGACTACCACTCTCTCTCTCACACAGATGGTCACTCTCTCTCACAGACTGTCTCTCTCTCACAGACTGTAACTCTCACTCTCTCTCACAGACTGTCACTCTCTCTCTTTCTCTCACACAGACTGCCACTCTCAACCGAATGGTTCTTATCTGCCGACACATTCTATGTTTCTATGTTTCTATGTTTCTGTCACTCCTTCTCTCTTAGACTTTCACTCTCTCACACAGACTGTCACTCTCTCTCTCATAGACTGTCACTCTCTCTCTCACAGACTGTCACACTCTCTCACAGACTGTCACTCTCTCTCTTTCTCTCACACAGACTGCCACTCTCAATCGCTCTCTATCTCACAGACTGTCACTCACTCTCTTACAGACTATCACTCACTCTCTCTCACAGACTGTCGCTCACTCTCTCTCTCTCACAGACTGTCACTCTCACACACAGACTGCCACCCTCTCTTTTTATCTCTCTCTCTCACAGACTTTCACTCTCTCTCACAGACTGTCACTCTCTCTCTCATAGACTGTCACTCTCTCTCTCACAGACTACAACTCTCTCTCTCACAGACTGTCACACTCTCTCACAGGCTGTCTCTCTCTCACAAAGACTGTCACTCTCTCTCTCTCACACACAGACTGTCACTCTCTCACACAGACTGTCACTCTCTCACAGACTACCACTCTCTCTCTCTCACAGATGGTCACTCTCTCTCACAGACTGTCTCTCTCTCACAGACTGTAACTCTCACTCTCTCTCACAGACTGTCACTCTCTCTCTTTCTCTCACACAGACTGCCACCCTTAATCACTCTCTATCTCACAGACTGTCACTCACTCTCTCTCACAGACTATCGCTCACTCTCTCTCACAGACTGTCGCTCACTCTCTCTCTCTCACAGACTGTCACTCTCACACACAGACTGCCACCCTCTCTTTTTATCTCTCTCTCTCACAGACTTTCACTCTCTCTCACAGACTGTCACTCTCTCTCTCACATACTGTCACTCTCTATCTCACAGACTGCCACACTCTCTCACAGGCTGTCTCTCTCTCTCACAAAGACTGTCACTCACTCTCACAGACTGTCACTCTCACACACAGACTGCCACTCTCACTCTCTCTCACAGACTGTCACTCTTTCTCTCTCTCACACAGACTGTCACTCTCTCACTCTCACACAGAGTGAAAATCTCTCTCTCTCTCTCACAGACTGCCACTCTCTCTCTCTCTCTCTATCTCTCTCTCACAGACTGCCTCTCTCTCACAGACTGCTACTCTCTCTCTCAGAGAATGTAACTCTCCCTCACACAGACTGTCACTCTCTCTCTCACTGTCACTCTCTCACACAGACTGTCACTCTCTCCCTCTCACACAGACTGCCACTCTCACACACAGACTGTCACTCTCTCTCACTCACTCTCTCTCTCTCTCTCTCTCTCTCTCTCTCACAGACTGCCTCTCTCTCTCACAGACTGCTACTCTCTCTCTCACAGAATGTCACTCTCCCTCACACAGACTGTTACTCACTCTCTCACTGTCACTCTCTCTCACACAGACTGTCACTCTCTCACAGACTACCACTCTCTCTCACAGACTGTCACTCTCTCTCTCTCTCTCTCACAGATTGTCCCTCTCTCTCTCTCACACACAGACTGATAATCTCTCTCACACACACATACTGTCACTCACTCTCACAGACTGTCACTCTCTCTTTCTCTCTCACAGACTGTGTGTGTGTGTGTGTGTGTGTGTGTGAGAGAGAGAAAGTGACAGTCTGTGAGAGAGAGTCTGAGAGAGAGAGTGACAGTCTGTGTGTGAGAGAGAGAGTGGCAGTCTTGAGAGAGAGTGACAGTCTGTGTGTGAGAGAGAGTGGCAGACTGTCTCTCTCTCCCTCTCACACAGACTGCCACTCTCACACACAGACTGTCACTCTCTCTCACTCTCTCACAGACTGTCACCCTCTCTCACAGACTGTCTCACTCTCTCGCAGACTGTCTCTCTCTCTCACAGACTGTCACTCTATCTCACTCTCTCACAGACTGTCTCACTCTCTCACAGACTGTCTCTCTCTCACAGACTCTCGTTCTCTCACAAACTGTCACTCTCTCACACAGACTGTCACTCACTCTCACAGACTGTCACTCTCTCTCATAGACTGTCACTCTCTCACAAAGACTGTCACTCTCTCTCTCTCACACACAGACTGTAACTCTCTCACACAGACTGTCACTCTCTCACAGACTACCACTCTCTCTCTCTCACAGATGGTCACTCTCTCACACAGACTGTCACTCTCTCACGACTACCACTCTCTCTCTCTCACAGATGGTCACTCTCTCTCACAGACTGTCTCTCTCTCACAGACTGTAACTCTCACTCTCTCTCACAGACTGTCACTCTCTCTCTTTCTCTCACACAGACTGCCACTCTCAATCACTCTCTATCTCACAGACTGTCACTCACTCTCTCTCACAGACTATCGCTCACTCTCTCTCACAGACTGTCGCTCACTCTCTCTCTCTCACAGACTGTCACTCTCACACACAGACTGCCACCCTCTCTTTTTATCTCTCTCTCTCACAGACTTTCACTCTCTCTCACAGACTGTCACTCTCTCTCTCACAGACTGTCACTCTCTCTCTCTCACAGACTGTCACACTCTCTCACAGGCTGTCTCTCTCTCTCACACAGACTGTCACTCACTCTCACAGACTGTCACTCTCACACACAAACTGCCACCCTCTCTTTTTATCTCTCTCTCTCACAGACTTTCACTCTCTCACACTGACTGTCACTCTCTCTCTCACAGACTACCACTCTCTCTCACAGACTGTCACACTCTCTCACAGGCTGTCTCTCTCTCTCACACAGACTGTCACTCACTCTCACAGACTGTCACTCTCACACACAGACTGCCACCCTCTCTTTTTATCTCTCTCTCTCACAGACTTTCTCTCTCTCACACTGACTGTCACTCTCTCACACAGACTGTCACTCTCTCACAGACTGTCACACTCTCTCTCACAGACTGTCCCTCTCTCTCATAGACTGTCACTCTCTCACAAAGACTGTCACTCTCTCTCTCATAGACTTTCACTCTCTCACACAGACTGTCTCTCTCACACTGACTGTCACTCTCTCTCTCACAGACTACCACTCTCTCTCACAGACTGTCACACTCTCTCACAGGCTGTCTCTCTCTCTCACACAGACTGTCACTCACTCTCACAGACTGTCACTCTCACTCTCTCTCACATACTGTCACTCTTTCTCTCTCTCACACAGACTGCCACTCTCAATCACTCTCTATCTCACAGACTGTCACTCTCTCTCACAGACTGTCGCTCACTCTCTCTCACAGACTGTCGCTCTCTCTCTCACAGACTGTCACTCTCTCTCTCATAGACTTTCACTCTCTCACACAGACTGTCACTCTCTCTCTCTCTCTCACACTGACTGTCACTCTCTCTCTCACAGACTACCACTCTCTCTTTCACAGACTGTCATACTCTCTCACAGGCTGTCTCTCTCACTCTCTCAGACTGTCACTCTCACTCTCTCTCACAGATTGTCACTCTTTCTCTCTCTCACACAGATTGCCACTCTTAATTACTCTCTCTCTCTCACAGACTGTTGCTCACTCTCTCTGTCACATAGACTGTCACTCTCTCTCACACACAGCCTGCCACTCTCTCTTTCTATCTCTCTCTCTTAGACTTTCACTCTCTCTCACACACAGACTGTCACTCTCTCACTCACAGACTGCCTCTCTCTCTCCCTCTCACACAGACTGCCACTCTCTCACACAGACTGTCACTCTCTCTCACTCTCTCACAGACTGTCACTCTCTCTCTCTCTCTCTCTCTCTCTCACAGACTGCTACTCTCTCTCTCTCACAGAATGTCACTCTCCCTCACACAGACTGTCACTCTCTCTCTCACTGTCACTCTCTCTCTCTCACACAGACTGTCACTCTCTCACAGATACCACTCTCTCTCACAGACTGTCACTCTCTCTCTGTCTCTCTCTCTCTCTCACAGATTGTCACTCTCTCTCTCACACTGACTGATAATCTCTCTCACATACACAGACTGTCACCCTCTCACTCACAGACTGCCACTCTCTCACACACAGACTGCCACTCTCTCACAGACTGTCACTCTATCTCTCTCACACAGACTGTGACCCTCTCACTCACAGACTGCCACTCTCTCTCACACAGACTGTCTCTCTCTCACAGACTGTCACTCTCACTCTCTCTCACAGACTGTCACTCTCTCTCTTTCTCTCTCTCACACAGACTGCCACTCTCTCACAGACTGTCACTCTATCTCTCTCACACAGACTGTCAACCTCTCACTCACAGACTGCCACTCTCTCTCACACAGACTGTCTCTCTCTCACAGACAGACTGTCACCCTCTCACTTACAGACTGCCACTCTCTCACACAGACTGTCTCTCTATCACAGACTGTCACTCACTCTCTCTCTCTCACAGACTGTCACTCTCACACACAGACTGCCACCCTCTCTCTTTCTATCTCACAGACTTTCACTCTCTCTCACAGACTGTCACTCTCTCTCACAGACTGTCACTCTCTCTCTCTCATAGACTTTCACTCTCTCACACAGACTGTCACTCTCTCTCTCACACTGACTGTCACTCTCTCTCTCTCACAGACTACCACTCTCTCTCTCACAGACTGTCACACTCTCTCACAGGCTGTCTCTCTCTCTCACACAGACTGTCACTCTCACTCTCTCTCACAGACTGTCACTCTTTCTCTCTCTCACACAGACTGCCACTATCAATCACTCTCTCTGTCACAAAGACTGCCACTCTCTCTCTCTCTGTCACAGACTGTCACTCTCTCACAGACTGAGACTCTCTCTCTCTCTCCCTCTCTCTCTCTCTCTCTCTCTCTCTCTCTCTCTCTCTCTCTCTCTCTCAGACTCTCCCTCTCTCTCTACACAGACTGTCACTCTCTTTCTCTGTCTCACACACAGACTGTCACTTTCTCTCTCTCTCTCTCACACAGACGGTCACTCTGCATTGCCGGTATACTAGATATACCAGCACCGGCCCCAAGACCCTAAATTACCGGCCAGGTGGCAACCCTATATTTAGGATGAATATACGCACAGACAGAATCCAATTAATTAATCAGGGTGGAGATCTCAAGGACCTACCATGACTAATTCATTGGATTGTGTCTGTGGGTATATACATCTTACAAACTGCCAGGCTGCACTTTGCATGATTTTTCTGCAGCATGTGCAACAAATGTGTGTCCCTGGAAATATGGCTAATGTTGGCAACTATGGCATAGGTAGGTCAGGACATGGTGCCACTAGGGTATGCCACCTCGACCATTTTCTACCGGCCACATATAACTTTCGCTTGCTGCCTTGCAGTATGTAGAAGTCCATGTGTGACCACAAGGAAATCAATGACCTAATCAAGTAGTGGATTTCAGAGAACCACATTGATTAGGTAATTGATTTCCTTCTTGTCACATATGACTTCTACATACTGCAAGGCAGCAAGCTAAAGTTAAATGTGGCCGATAAAAAAATGTCTGAGTTGGCAACCCTAGGTGCCACCAATAGGGAATCAATTAAATAATCAACATGGGTCTGTAGGATCCCATATCTACCGACATTTCAAATGACCAAAGAGGGACAATTTTATTATGTGGAAGTGGTTGAAGGTAGGTCCAAGGGGTGGAGCATTTCCAGATCAGGAGATCAATGGAGTCAGGAACCAAGCCAGAAGTCAGAAATCAGAAGATAAGTCAGCTGAGCCAGGGCAATCACAGGAAACAGTAGCAAAGGGGCTACCCCCAGGTGAGTAATGGTCTCATGGTAACAGTAGTTGAAGGAAGCTGGTCGTTAACAACAACTCAACAACAGAAGCAAAGGGTTTCTATTTAAAACAGAGAGTACCTCCCTCTCAGTGACCTCCCCCACCCCAATGGGTGGGTAGAGGCTTCAGGGTAAACGTGCATGAAAGGAACAAAGGAGTGATGGGGCATGGAATTCAAAGGCTGGGACCCATGAGGGTTATTCAGGGCTGTACTCTTTCCATTGGACCAAGTATTGGATGTGCCTTATGAGCACACGTTAATCTATGATGCTGCGTATTTCATATTCCTCTTGATTTTCAACCAGAAGAGGGCGTGGATGTGGCTCCTAGGTTGTATGGTGGTTACACACCAATGGTTTCAATTGAAAAGAAAAACTTGGAATACAGTAGAGCTGCACATGCTATGAAGAAGATCAAGAGCATAGGCCACAGGGTTAACGTAGCGGGGTGCCAGCTTCTGAGCGGGGACGCGGTGCGTTGGTTGTTGGAAAACAGCTAGACTTTCTCCCTGACCTGATAAGTAGGTGCAAGTAGGCTGCATTCTGCCGGGAGCTTATAGTTCAAGGAGTATCGCAAGGAGACGTTAACCTGCACCCATGTTCTCAGAGACATTCCTCTAATGCCAGAATCTCCTGTGGCGCAAACGTATCAGGCAACATGGATGATTGCCAAGAACAGGGATAACCAGGAATAGTCATTAATAGCACTATTGTGGACAAATTCCACCCAGAGTAGCAGTTCCGACCAGTCATTCTGGTGGTCTGAAATGTAACAAAGCAGGTACTGTTCCAAGGCTTGGTTAGCTCATTCTGTGGCACCACTGGTTTGCGGATAGTAGGACGAGGAGAAGGAAAGCTGAATTCCCATCTGTGTACAGAAAGCTCTATGGACACAAAGTGGCTTTACTGATCCGAAATTATCACTTTGGGTAACGCATGTAAAAACCCGAGCAAAAACCATGAGAATGACCGTATTACCATGGGAGATTGGAAGATCCACAATAACATCCATGGACTAGTGTGTCCATGGTCATTCACCATTAGGGATAGTTTGCAGGAGGCCCACAGGAAGTGGTCTTATTTTGAGCACACACAGGACAGGCAGCTACACAAGTGGTGAGATCTGAGTGGAGACTAGACCACAAACATTTTTGAGAAACAGACTATATTTACAGTTTCTTACCTGAATGCCCGGCCTCTTTGGAGTTGTGATACGTGCCCAATAATTTAGTGCGGAGGTGAACTGGTACAAAGCAACTACCATTAGCTTTCTCTGGAAGATTCATTCATTTGGGCAGCCACAATATGCGCACCTAGGAGTGAGGTGAGGTTAGCATGGATAGTGGCCAGTATTCGGTCCGGAGGAATCACAGGATTAGGAGTTATCTCCTCCTTGGATAGGAAAGATAACTGTTGGTACAGGGCATCAGCCCGAATGTACTGGGCAAATAGGAAACCACATAATTAAATCTTGATAGGAAGAGAGCTCACCTAGTTTGCTCTGGGAAAAACATATTACCGTCGAAAAGGTATGTAAGATTTTTGTGGTCCATGAGGTCCATGAGAATGAGAATTGGCACTGAAGTACCCTCAAGGAGGTGCCTCCATTCTTTGAGAACTAAAATTATAGCTAGGAGTTCTCTATCACCAATCTGGTAACTGTATTCCACCAGGCTCAATTTCTTCGAGAAATACCTGCATGGATGCATGGAGCTCTTGGGAGTAGGACACTGAGACAGGAGGATGCCTCAACTTCAAGGATAAATTCTTGGTACTTATTGGGCAACAAATAGACTGAAGATGTGCACAAAACTTGTTTCCGTACATTGGGACCAAGACAATAACCCAGATTTATTAAATAAACAAAATAATGGAAGTGCCCTATCAGAAAACATGGATTCATTCATAAAACAACCATTAAGGCCCACTGCAAGCAGAATTATTTTCTGGTTATGGTGGAGCTTGCTACATAATTCATGCAAACTTTATGTTGCATGCTCCAGTATGCATTGTTTTTGCAGTTCTCAGAGATACTGAAGCCAAACAGAAAAATTCAGAATCAAGCATAACATGGATGCCCGGCAACTTTTGGCCTGGAGGGCAAAATTAGTGGACCATAGTGAAACTTCAGCAGCCCACCTGTAACCATGAGAAAAAAACAAGACATAAACAGACTTATAGATTTACAGACAAGGTACAGAGGCCGACAGATAGACAGACAAATAAATACAAATACAGACAGCGCTATTACTTTTTTTCAAAAGTAAAATAATAAATAATAATTGCAAAAGTAGTCATAATCACTAAAAAATTACATTTATATAATGCACAACATAAATCATAATTAATAGTCCACAATTGTAGAATCAAATCACAGCCACATCGTAGATTATGAGAAATCAGAAATATAAAGTGGATAAAAAAAGAGAGCTGCAGAATCATGAATTATGTAGCATAACATTTTATATGCATTCAAACAAATGAAACACAATATCAACTAGAGTAGCCAGCCAGTCAGTATGATACGGCAGCCCTGTAAAATGTTGGCTTGAAGCCATTGTTAAGTTCATGGAGGCAATAGAGTTGCAGGTATTATTTTGAAGGAAAAGTGGCAATGTTACTCATAGAGGTACTTTGTTCAGTGGACTACATCAACCCTTAATGTAAAACGGAAGAGTGAAGCAAGAACTTCTTCAAATACAAAGACCCAAACGAGAGCACGAAGAATAATATGATGACAGCCACACCTCAACTGTAATAATGTAATCCTGTATGCAGTACTACACGGATGCAATCAGCAAAATTGTTCATTATAGCATGTCCACATGAGCAAGATCAAAGATGCCATTCAACAATGACAGAAAAAAAGGAAGTCCTCCCCCCAGGTCATGTCAGTTCCACCTCCTCTAAAGTGTTATTCATTTGTTTTTAATGTTTATTAAATATTATGCTACATAATTCACATTCCCATATGTCTCTCTTTTTTCTTTTTCAACATGAGTGAAAATATTTCCTCCCTCATAATTTCCTTCCTTGGGGTGAGTTTGAAAAGGCTCTATCATTCGTGGTCCACAAGTGGGAACTTTGAACTTGGCCCCTTGTGCCTGGGCTTATGTCTGTGTAATGTCGCTCCCTCTCTGACTCCCAGCACACTTTTAGTGGCTTTTGGTGGGAAATCAGATCATGCCACTATGCATCCTACAGTGGGGATGCAGTATCACACAGACCTTAGCCTGAGGGGACCCAGGTCATCGCTGCCACCACCAGGGATAGAGCCTTTTATACCACCCCAGGCAGGAAGAATATGGGGAACTGTGATATGAATATGCAAAATCATTATGTGAGTCACAATTATACAATTGAGAGACTAGAAACATAGAAACATAGAAACATAGAATGTGTCGGCAGATAAGAACCATTCGGTCCATCTAGTCTGCCCAATTATTTTTTTTTGAGTACTTTTATTAGTCCCCCGTTCCCGGTCTTATAGCTAGGATAGCCTTGTGTCTATCCCACGCATGCTTAAAATCCTTGACTGTGTTTACCTCTACCACTTCTGCTGGCAGGCTATTCCATACATCCACTACCCTCTCAGTAAAGTAATACTTCCTGATATTACTTTTAAATCGTTGCCCCTCTAATTTAAGACCATGTCCTCTAGTTGTGGTAGTTTTTCTTCTTTTAAATATACTCTCTTCCTTTACTGTGTTGATTCCCTTTATGTATTTAAATGTTTCTATCATATCCCCCCTGTTACGTCTTTCCTCCAAGCTATACATGTTAAGATGCTTTAACCTTTCCTGGTAAGTTTTATCCTTCAACCCATGTACCAGTTTAGTAGCCCTTCTCTGAACTCTCTCCAAAGTATCAATATCCTTCTGGAGATACGGTCTCCAGTACTGCGTACAATACTCCAAGTGAGGTCTCACCCGTGCTCTGTACAATGGCATGAGCACTTCCCTCTTCCTACTGCTAATACCTCTCCCTATGCAACCAAGCATTCTGCTAGCATTTCCTGCTGCTCTATTGCATTGCCTACCTACCTTCAAGTCCTCTGAAATTATTACTCCTAAATCCCTTTCCTCAGATGTTGAGGTTAGGACTGTACCAAATAGTCTATATTCTGCTTTTGGGTTTTTACGCCCAAGGTGCATAATCTTGCACTTGTCCACATTAAATGCCATTTGCCACTGCTCTGACCATTTTTCTAGTTTAGCTAAATCATTTGCCATTTGGCTTATCCCTCCATGAATATCAACCCTGCTGCAAATCTATGTATCATCAGCAAAAAGACATACTTTGCCAACAAGACCTTCTGCAATATAGCTAATAAAAATATTAAAGAGAATGGGTCCAAGAACAGATCCCTGAGGTACCCCACTAGTAACAAGACCTTGCATCGAATATACCCCATTGACTACAACCCTCTGTTGCCTGTCACTCAGCCATTGTCTAATCCATTCAACAATATTGAAATCCAAACTCAACGATTTCAGTTTATTGATAAGCCTTCTATGTGCGACAGTGTCAAAAGCCTTACTGAAATCTAGGTAAGCAATGTCTACTGCACCACCCTGATCTATTATTTTAGTTACCCAATCAAAAAAATCAATAAGATTAGTTTGGCATGATCTCCCTGAAGTAAACCCATGCTGTCTCTGATCTTGAAATCCAAGCGACTTTAGATGTTCAACAATCCTATTCTTTAACAAGGTTTCCATTATTTTCCCCACTACTGAAGTAAGACTTACTGGTCTATAGTTGCCCGCCTCCTCCTTACTACCTTTCTTGTGAATGGGCACAACATTAGCTAATTTCCAATCTTCTGGAACTACTCCCGTTAACAATGATTGGTTAAATAAATCTGTTAACGGTTTTGCTAGTACACCACTAAGTTCTTTTAATAACTTTGGATGTATCCCATCAGGTCCCATCAACTTATTTGTCTTTACTTTAGACAGCTGAAGTAAAACCTCTTCCTCTGTAAACTTACATGCATCAAAAGACTCATTAGTCTTTTTCCCTAAATGAGGTCCCTTACCCTCATTTTCATTTGTAAAAACTGAACAAAAATATTCATTAAGGCAGTCTGCTAAGCCTTTATCCTCTTCTACATAGCATCCTTCTTTTGTTTTTAATCTAACTAATCCTTGTTTTACTTTCCTTTTCTCATTTATGTATCTAAAAAATGTTTTATCCCCCTTTTTCACTGACTGGGCTATAGTCTCTTCTGTGTGGGCTTTGGAAGCTCTTATAGCTTGCTTTGCCTCTTTCTGCCTACTCTTATAGATCTTTCTATCTTCCTCACTCTGAGTATTTTTATAATTACTAAATGCTAGCTTTTTATTTTTTACTATTTTAGCCACCTCTGCAGTGTACCACAGTGGTTTCTTCAATTTTTTGCTCTTACTGACAAGCCTTATGCAATTTTCTGTTGCCTTCAGTAGTGCAACTTTTAGATAATCCCATTTCTCCTGGACTCCATTTAAATTGCTCCAGTCTGATAATGACTCCTTCACATCTAATCTAATTTTAGAAAAGTCTGTTTTTCTAAAATCTAAAACTTTTGTTTTTGTGTGATGTTCTTATATTAACCCACACTGTCTGGTGATCACTAGATCCTAAACTTTCACCTACAGTCATATCTGATAACAAATCTCCATTTGTGAACACTAAGTCTAGTATGGCCTGCTTTCGAGTTGGCTCCTCCACTACTTGTTTTAGAGATAATCCCAGTAGGGAGTTTAGGATATGCGTACTCCTGGCGCAAGTAGCTGTTTTGTATTTCCAGTTCACATCAGGAAGATTGAAGTCACCCATGATGATCACTTCTCCCTTCATTGTCATTTTAGCTATTTCCTCAACTAGTAGATTATCTAACTCCTCTATTTGTCCAGGGGGCCTATAAATCACACATACCCGAGTTACCATATGATTACCAAATTCTAATGTAACCCAAACTGACTCTATGTTCGCCTCACTAACTTGTATTACATTTTAAGCTATCCCTCACATACAGGGCCACCCCTCCCCCTTTTTTACCTTCTCTGTCTTTTCTATATAAAGAGTACCCTGGTATTGAAATGTCCCAGTCATGTTTTTCATTATACCATGTCTCAGTAACAGCCACTAAATCTACATTCTCAGTTGCCAATATTGTCACAAGTTCATGGATCTTATTCCCTAAACTGCGTGCATTTGTAGACATGACCCTAAGCTTATCATTTTTCAGCACACTGACTACAGGTAACTTCTGTACCTTTTTTGGGGGGCAATTGGATTGATGTTTTATCGCCATTTTGCCCCCCTCTTTTAGTTTAAAAACCTCCTAGCAAAACCTCTGAACTGCTCACTGAGAACATTCGTTCCCTTTTGAGAAAGATGCAAACCATCTTTTTTGTACAGTTCCTTTCTATCCCATAGTGAACTTCCATGAGAAACAAAGCCAAATCCTTGCTCCCGACACCATTCTCCAAGCCACAAGTTGAAGTTCCTAATACGCATCCGTCTATCATTCTGAATGTTGTGCACAGGCATAACTTCAGAAAAGGACAGTGTGGACACAACCTGCCGTATATCATTGGCAAGAACACGAAAAGCTTCCAATAACTAAATGTAATTTTTTTTAATTATGTTTTATTGATAACAGTTTGAAAAAGGTGTTTATGTTTTCACAATGAGTGAGTGTTCTTAATAATTTTGTCCCCATACACAACATTTCATTAACTATGGATCCTAACAATAAATCTAAGGTCACTAATTATGGTATGCTCTTTTCTCTGATAAAATACATAATTTATAAATGTGCTCATATTGGTTGAATGTATAATCCATAATCCATATGAATACTTAATGAATGATGCAGACTTAACTAGGACTGAACCATAAATAAAAGACGACTTCATTAAGAGAAATATTCACAATGTCTTCAAATATATGGAAGTCAATTCATGCTTAAATATGAGCAGAAATGGCCAAATTGTATCATTAACTAAACCACATTCAACTGCATGATGACCAATTTTAGCCAAATGACACATTCACAGTTTATGAGGTCAACAAGTATTTCACACTACTTATATGAGGTCACAGTATAGGGATGGTTAATTACCAACACATAATTCCAAATGTGTGCTCCAAACATCCAAATGTTTATCTAAAAACAATAAGAGAGTTTGATGGTATAATCATAGCATGTAATAGAAAGTTTATTATAAAGAGATGGTATAATAGAATGTCATAAAATAAGACTTACACAGAATAAAAGATGAGTAAAAGAGCAGTGAGGGTTGCGTAAGAGGAGGTTAGTACTGCAAAGCAAAACTGAAAGTATTCATCCAGACACTTTACAGTGGGAATCAGCTTGGGGCCAAAGATGACACTGGGAAGCTTTTTTGAGGACAGAGATGCCACTGGTAAACTTTTAGAATGGCACCCATTCTATGATGAACAGCAAATGAGGAAAGGATGTGGAGAAGTCCAGGCAAAAGTGGAGAAAGAAAAGTGCTTTATTAATATAGAAATCCATGCTAAGGCCAGGCACAAACAAACCACACCAACCAGTAAAAGGGTACGCCTTACCCTTTTAGTGCTGACACTAAACATGTATTACTACAATTCATAAAGCACTTTTCTTTTAATTATCCGCATCCTTTCTTTGTTTGCTATTCATGTTTACACAGGTTGGGTTGTCCGGTGTTGAGAAGAGTCATAAGGTGTTGGCATCTCCTTAGTGATTTAAAGCAGTTTTTTGAGAATTGTTGAAGTCCCAAATACTTTTCTTTTGTACCCTTTCTATAATGCTCAGCCAGCATTAGCAGCCTTTTGGGTAGGGTAGTCCAGTAGTCAATTAAAAATGAATGCACATCCTACCTCAAAACCTGACTCAACCCCTGCATAACAGGGATCTTGGGTTATTTAATCACAGAGCTGTGTAGCCTCTTCCTTGATCCCCCTCTTTGTGTTGCTTTTTAAAAATGCTTCTCCAAGTGAGCATGCCTGGATTGTTCTCGGCCACAGAAATAAATCTCCTCACTGCTCTGCACTTGTCTGTCTCCTCATGTAGGTTCCCACGTCTGCATCCTGTCTGGGTGATGGCAATGAGAGGGGCTAATTTGCTGCCCCCCTTAAAGTACCACTTAGGGCAATTGCCTCACTCTAACCCATTGTAGGGTCAATTCTGCAAGGACATTATTTACGTCATGCACCAATAAGAATTTTGGATTATATTTTGGCTTTATAGGACTAGTGTTGTCAAAACCATTGCAACATATCAGAATAGCAAACCCAAAAATAAATAGAGGTAATCATTGGATATACCAATATATAAAAGAAACTTTATAGAAGAAGAAATCCACAGTATGTAGAATATAGTAAACACCAAATTCAATATCCAATAGATAAATGGCAATACAGTAGAAAATAACAAAAATACTAATGGATAAATACACTTACTTTTTAAAACGTCATTTAAAAGTGAGTATTATTATCACAAAACTGCAACAGAAAAACATTACAGGATATATTTTTACTTACATAAATATTTTTTTTTTCACATTTTATATGAGGATACATAGATGGCAGGCATATATACCAAAGATATGCCCTATACTTAAACTGTGTAAGTAATTTTCTTAGTATATATATTTAGTTGTTTACACTGATTTCTTGTACTATATTTAAAACTGACATGATTTATGACTGGCACATGTGATCCTTTTGTTCTAAAGGAGTGCATTAAATTTTCCAATGTAAATGAGGACATCAGCTATGGTATAAGTAACTAGAGAAATTATTATAATATACCACGCATACAGACCTTCAATCAGTAAAATTGATCATAAAATGTTCATATTTCCATTTTGAAGTGTGAAGAGAAGATTATAAAATATGTATGAATTAGAATCATACAGTTACCAGTACATTCCTTTAGCCCAGTCATAAAATATCTAATAATGCTATAAATATATAATTTATATGCCCAGTAAGTGAAATAAACTGTACTAAAGTTTTAGAAAAGAAACACTGACTCATACACATTAACATGTATAATTATGGCAAAAAAATATTTTACATAATCCTTGGAAAAAAAACAAGTGTGTAAATATATTAAATAAATGTATAATATTGGCTGCTAAAGTAACATTATTTTACAGTTTGCAACAGTAAGCTTTTAGCATAAGCTTCTTATGTTTCTTTTACAAATGAGAAAAATAGAGCTGAATAAATAAGCCATATGCTCACTTAATATTAATTAATACAAAGCTATTACTCCAAATTATAATTAAATCACCAACTGACACATTTATTAAAGTGCAAATGGAAATACTGTTGCAGAAATTCATGCAAACTATGGGGAGTGTCCATGAAAATTGAATTTGAGAACCAACTTTTTTCTACCACCTATGCCCTGCACAATTTGTGTATTATAAGAGACATAGTCCACAGCAGCGGGCATACAAAAGCCATTATGACTAAACAGTTGATTGTGATTGACATTTTACTCTTAAAAGAAAACTGTAGTATAATATGCCCAAAACCAATATTTTGATGTAAATACAATAAATGGTACTTTTTTTTTATTTTTATACTGTAGCTTGCCCTGCCCCTCTTTCTTTCCAGCAGTGCTGTATGCTTGGGGGCTGCAGTTTTAGTCACACTGAGGTCAAATGATCACACATGCAACCAAAGGAAGATGCAGCAAAGCAGACTGTCATCCTGCATCATGGGTATAGGAAAAGGGAACTTGGGCAGATAGGTTTAGAGAGAAACTTTCACACACAGAACTGGTAGCAGATGTCTTCCATCTGTATTACTTTAGACAGATGTGGTTCAGATAGGGTTGCCACCCAGTGGATATTTTACTGGCAGGCTGATAAAAAATTGAATCAAGTCAACGTTAAGTCTATGGAGGCAATAATATGGTCAGTATTTGTTGCCAACAAAGTTTCAGACAGACACTAATTTTATATAGTATAGTTCCATGAGTAGATGGTAAATCCCTTTGCAACACTTTCCTGGTGCCTTGTAACTGGCATCCTCCATCACAGTAAAAACACTCCACCCATGTGGTATGCACAGCATGTTTTGCACATCAAGTGGCTTCCTCACAGTGCCAGAAAAACATTGTGTGTACCACGTGGGGTGAGTTTCATACTGCTATGAAGGACGCCAGCTGCAAGGCAACTGGAAATCCTAAAGCGAATACGTGGATGATTCCCGGTTCTATTCATTCTTTTATGCACTGTGAGGAAGCCACTTGATGTGCAAAACACGCTGTTCATACCACATGGGTGGAGTGTTTTTACTGTGATGGAGGATGCCATTAATTTATACACTGTTTTACCTGATCTTAACTACTCCCTGCCCCCTTACAATGTAGCCCTGGTTCCCCCCTAACATTACTGGGTTGGGAGCCAGCCAAATGTTTCCCAGCCCCCATTAAATAGGTCAAAGACCAGGGCTACTTGCCGTGGTCCCCATACAATAAAATTAATACGTCTGGGGACCGGAGACCGGTAAAATGCATCCCAACACGATAATCAATAAAAATACCTCCAGGATTCGGAGTCAACAAATCAGATGCATTTACTTCAGAGTATCTCAAAGGGATGCTCATGTTTAGTGGCGGCTTATTTTCTTTTGTGTGTGTGTGGGGGATTTATTTAAGAAGCAAGCATGCACTTTTTTAAATATATAATTCTTTATTGAACGTTATTACGTTTTTAATTCGAAAGCATCAAATAACAATACAGACAAAGACATTCAAACCATTTGCTTGTATCAAAATAGTCAATACAACAATGAGGACCTACAAATTTAGTCCTACGTCATAAATATATTAAGCAAAATCAAACCTACGCAGAGTAAGTTAATCAACCGGGCTACTTAATCTTATTCAGATATAGATTGCTGGGAGATGTATAGGGGCGGGAAACTCACAACGGGGAGCAAACACATGTTAATACCAATGGCCATATTTAGTTTTAATTTGTACCAAAAACACACAAGGAATAGTTTGTGAGGATATTAGAATAGCATTTTAGTCCTTCTATTATTAATGTGCCAAAAATATCACACTAGTCAGTAACCATCGACCACCTCAGCCAAGTTTTATCATATTTTTCAAGACTGTAATTATCTTTAGTATAAAAATTATTCTCTGATTGGGCTTGAAAACCAATTTGGTTTTAATCTCCTCCCATGTAGGGACCTTGTCTTGCCTCCAATACCAAGCTAGGCACAGTTTAAGGGCCATCAGTATATTAATACAAAGCACTTGGCTAGATTTATCTTTTCGAGTAAGTCAACGTGGAAAAGAAAAAGTTGAGGTGTTATTTCAGATGGGCATCCAAACATTTTCCGGAATAGATCTGACAATTTGACTTTAAGGGGCATTAGTAAGTTGCACGTCCACCAGATTTGGAGCTGAGCACCGCTTTCCTGATGGCATCTCCAGCATATGTTAGCAAAGTTTAGTTGAAATTTAGCTATTCGGGCTGGTACCATGTACCTGTAATGCTTACCTCTAGGTCCTGTCCGCAAGAATCCGCTGCTGCGGTTTCAGAGAACGTGCGCATGTGCTTACACAGTGCAGCGCACACTCCTCCACACTACACGCTGCCAATGGCTTACCTATTGCCATATGGAAGTCCCTTCCATACAGCGGCGCTATTTTAGTTTTTAAAAGCTACTTTCTATTTTGCCTCCAAGCCTCGTTTTCATCTTAGTTTTTAAAGGCTACTTCCTTGTTTGCTTCTAAGCTTCGTTTCATCCCAGAGGCGGAGACATGCTTTGGAGGGATATTTAAAGGCTCAGTCTGCATTGAACCTTTGCCTGTCATAGTGCCTTGTGCCTATTTGTGGTACTGTGATTCGGTATTCGTAATCCCTGGTATTCTGACTCCTGCTTGTTTTGACCATTCTGACTTCTATATTCTTGATCTCGACTTGTTCCTGTTTATCCTGCTTCCCGTGTTTTGTCCTTGTTCCTTATTTGTTCCTGATTGATTCCCTGGATTCTGACCTCGGCCTGTTCATCGTTTATCCTGTCTTGTCCTACCCTTCTGACCGGCTGTTATCCCGACATGCTTCTTCAGTTGTTTTGTATTCTTAGGGTTACTGAGGTTCTGGAGGTAGTTCTGGGTGCCGCACAAGTCTCTGGCCTTCTCCATCTGCAGCTCAACCATAGGGTGCATGTTGGTGAGAGTGAAATCCATCTTGACTACCTCTTAAGTCCTCAGTTTCCTTCGACACCAGGTTCTGCTTCGCTGATCCTCCTCAGAGTTGTTATAGTACCATCTTTGTAAGAGTTTGTAAAATTGTTCATGTATATTTATACAGTGAAAAGCCTTCCTAATTTTGTGCCATGCTTTAAACCATGCCTGTTGAGGAAAGGATTTCCCAATGACTCTTTCCCATTTCAGACAGGCTCTGTTTTTATTGACCACTTTATAGTTAGTTAATAATATATTGATCTTTGAGATTATATTTTTGCTTCAATGCTTAACCCTAACATAGCTAAACATTTCCTGTGGTGGTAGCCCAAACTTGTCACAGAGAACTGGGAAGGTTGCTAGTTTTGTGTTTTACCTTTTGTATGGATACCAACCCCTATCCAGTGAAACAATGGCATATATGGAATAAGTATAGAGATAGTTTCTATGGGGCTGCATTTAGAGAGCTGATACCCAAACTTCAACTGTTTTTTGATCCTGAAGAATGATGTCATACTATCCTGAACTATAAACCCTATAATTCCTAGTTTCCTGAACTGGCTAGGATATAGCAAATGGAGGAGTGCTGGTTCTGTGTTTCCGCATTTATACCTCTCATTGTGATACAATCCTAGATTGCTACCTCCTTACAAACGCCATTCCAGTAAATGGGATATCTGGCAGGCATCATAAAGTTTTTCTAAATCCTGGTAGCCCAGTCCATTATGATTTATACCCTTTTTAAGGGTCTCCTTGGAGATCAGCAGCTTTCTTGCTTTCTAGCTGTCCATCCAAATCTAGAAAATAGTAAATTAAATTATTTAATGGTATTCTTAGGTACCTGCAGGGGGATAGGGGGAGACACAAGATTTTTGGGACAACAAATGCCTTTAAGATATTTGTACGCCCCATCCAAGATATCTCAAGTTTTTTTCCAGTTGGCTAATAAGCTATTAAGGTCTGCACTCCTACGAAGACCTTTCTCCATCATCCTAGAGTCACCGCACCTCCTGGTCTCATCGAGCCCAGCGCGACAGGTGCAAGCTCTCTGATTGCCGGATGTCATGTGACATCTGACAGAAGAACTGAATGACGGTGTTCTGCCTCTGCAACTGGTCACCTGGCATTTGAGAGGTATTAGGAGGTCTTCGGTCCAAATCAGAGACACCTTTGGTTGAGCCGAGGCACTGCTGAAAACTGCTGCACCTCTACCTCTCTCCGGACTCTTGATAAGGATGTACTAGTAGGATAATGGAGGCCACTGGATATATATAGACTTTGAAGGAACACAAAGATATTAGACCAGATACTGGACACACAGCCACTGGTACTGAGATACTGGATACCGGATACACAGCCACTGGTACTGAGATACTGGATACCGGACACACAGCCACTGGTACTGAGGAACTGGATACCGGACACACAGCCACTGGTACTGAGATACTGGATATTGGACACACAGCCACTGGTACTGAGATACTGGATACCGGACACACAGCCACTGGAACTGAGATACTGGATGCCGGACACACAGCCACTGGTACCGTTATACTGGATACCGGAGACACAGCCACTGGTACTGAGATACTGGATACTGGACACACAGCCACTGGTACTGAGATACTGGATACTGGACACACATAGCCACTGGTACTGTTATACTGGATACCAGAGACACAGCCACTGGAACTGAGATACTGGATACTGGACACACAGCCATTGGTACTGTTATACTGGATACTGGACACACAGCCCCTGGTACTGAAATACTGGATACTGGACACACAGCCACTGGTACTGTTATACTGGATACCGGAGACACAGCCACTGGTACTGAGATACTGGATACTGGACACACAGCCACTGGTACTGAGATATTGGATACTGGGAACGAGGAAACTGGAATTTGAGATACTGGATGCCAGAGTCAGAAGGAATGCCAAAATCAGCATGGATGAGGCCAGGAATGTCAAGAGAAAGCCGAGGTCAGGAGCACTGGGAAAGAGGATCAAGAGAGGTCAAACTAGCCAGGTCAAGAACACTGGACACCATAAAATAGAAAACGCTAGGAGAGCCCACAACAGGTACTGGAAACCTATCACAAGCAATGGTAAAGGTTAGGGTTTAAGTATGAATCTGGTGCCAGTTGCCAACCAGGCAGGTGTAAATCAATTAAAAAGCAAAGCACCTTCAAGTTTTCGCCACTCACACATGGGCAAAGCATGCCGTGCTGCCGTCTTGCAGTCCATGGGAAAAAATGGACACCGTGATTAGCCAGGTAAGTATGCAGCGTTGAATGGGCATGAGGATAAGCATGTAGACAAACAGGTAAGTTAGAGAGACCTGTTACAATTTCTCCCTTTAAAAATAGTTTAAAATATTTGCTTATAAAATAAAATGAAACAGTGCTGTAGAAAACAAATTGTTGTGAAAGATAATCATTTCTCCTTATGTATAAATTCTGACGCTTGGAGATGATACTGTTCCCATCAATGGTAAAAAAAAAAATGCAGCCATGAAAGGTTTAAATGAATGTCAACCACTATCTAGATCTTCAATTAGTTATGTAAAAATATGGGCCTTAGCAAGCCATAAATCAAATAAATCAGTTAATCTACATCAGTAGTAACACTATGCAAATTATATCTGACATGACCATTATGGAATGTAACAGTGTGAAATTACATTTTTGAAATGTTTATTTACTGCACATCTTACATCAGATTTTTTTCCAGCAATAGTAGTATCAAGGAATGTTCACATAACTTTGTGGTTTCTTATTCATTTTAATAAAAAGTAGGCACTTAGCTTAATACTAACCACTGCCAATGAAAAATTTACCAATATTTTCTGATTGAAAATGTTTCAATATGTAATTAAAGATACTCTGTGAAGAGATGTAGTCAGCCCTCTTCCTCCACACTACAGTTCAGTCAATATTCCCCTGATAAATGAAAATCTAAAATGTGTTAGCGAAGCAGGCAGCCTGTCTCGCATTAGCAATGACAAATGAAGATCACTCTGATCTCACCCTTTAAAAGATGAAAACATGATGCATTTTGTTCATAGACTGTTTCTGCACTTTTTGAGTTCTAATTTTCTTTGCATTTATTTAAAATAATGTATATGAACTTGGCGACTGTCAGACAGTAGATTCAATGCCCCCCATTGTTTACCACAAATAAGCCATTTACATTACCACAATATCTTACGTTTGAAATAGACGTATATTCAACTGCAACTTGGACTACGAATATCCAGTGCATTAAAGGACTTGTTTTGTGGTAAGAGAAATATAGTGTTTAGTATAAAAAGCCACTATTTCCCCATACAAATATGCTAGAGGACTGGGAGTGTAATAGCCATCCTCAGTCTCCTAGTGTCCCTCCCCAATCAAATCAAACTTACCGACCTGGTGCCACCAGCCTCCCTCTGGCCCCATACATATATAATAGTTTTGGCTCCTTAATAAATCAGTGGACCCCTTTCTTGGGGCCAGCACAATGTCCCAAGCCCCTAATTAATAAAATTACATGCTCGCCTGGACTTGGGGCTGGTGCTATGCCCCAAGCCCAGACTAACTAAAAATAAATGCCCCCATTTCCCATGCTAGGGGCTTGGTGAAATTTTTCAACTCACCTATGCTGATAATTCTTGACAATATGTTCTTACAATTCTTTTGCAGGTTCACTGTTACATTACATTAACATTTATTTATATAGTGCTAACAGTTTACATAGCGCTAGGTACAAAGAATAGTGGAGACTACATACTAAGTTAGACAAACAAGAACTCACTGAACCATGAGGTAGAGAGCTCTGCTCGCAAGTGGATAGACCCTGCATAATCATTAATAAAGTCACAATAAACGCATAATAATAATGTGTTCCAACAACAGTTTTCAAGCATTCTAAGTTTGTTAAGAAATATAGCAAGGTTAAACTTTTCTGGTTTTGTGATTTAATGTTACAATGTTACAATTGTTACAAATGTTAGCAGTATAAATCTCTTTACAGCAATTGATACAGCCCGTGGGAGAACAATGAACATGCAATAAAATCTTTGCAAGCAAGTTAGCACTGATTGTTAATGGCCTAAAGGTAAACCATCAAGCTCTGTGTACTGTTTGCAGACACTGGACAAATGTTCATGTCAGAACAGCTACTACCTTGAAGTCTAGGAAATATTAGGTCTTAGAATTGTCAGAGTTTGCAGCCAGAAAATTTTCTACAAAACCGAAACTGTTCAACAGGGCTGATGCCTAGACATTAAGGAGCATTGCAAACCAGGCTTAACATTGTTTAATTAATTACAAAAGTAGCAGTTTGATAGTTACAGCTTATTAAATTTAGACTCTTTAAATTAATAACATTAATTAAAATAAATTAATTAGCCTGGTTACCTGTTTATTGATGAATATAACAACCAAACTTGTTTTCAAGGTCAAATTGAGGATGCTACTTTTATCTAACTTAATGGTACTCATTTTATCAACCTTCTTAATATCATAGGTTGAGTTAATCTCACCAGACATTTTGAGAATTAAACCAATACCATGGTTGGTAATATGTAGCTCCATAGATCCTGGGCAAGTATTTATATGTATTAGAAATATATTAACAATAAAATAAAATGGACAGTTCCCTTTTGACTGGCAGGTGTATTTTTAGGTCATAATTAAAAACCTTGAAAAAGATGACCAAATATAAGAGATCGTGCTCCTTATTTTAAGTGACTAGGGTCAACTGATTGATCTCAAATGAATAACTTTTAAAAGTATAAAGACAACATTTTAATATTAAAAAAATGTGATTTGTAGAGGTGTGGCTAGTGTCTCAGGGCATGAAATGGACAAGTGGGTCAGTTAGGTCACTGGACTGATGATGTACTGCAACCCAACAGAGGCTGCCAAGGAAAAATTCCTCACACGGGGCAGGGGCAGTCATGTTAGTGAAAGTATAGTTGCTGCTACTCAGGCTCCCCTGCTTACCTTCTCTTCCAGCTGTATTTTTTCTTCCTTCTTTGAAGAGACAAAGCAAGGTGCACATGTAACTCTCTTTCTGGATGTCTCTGTATATATTTGTCAAATGTCAACTATATTTCATATTTGTTTATCTCTTTGCATACCTGTATCTGCCTGTCTATGTCTCTCTCTAGCTGTGTGCCTATTTTTTCTGCTTTCCATTTATTTATCCATCTTCCTGTCTTCATCACCCTCTCTCACAATCTGCTATCTCTCGGTGTTTCTCTGTTCTGTCTCCTCAATAATGAATGAACAGCAAAGAACTGAGACAGGGATCTCAAAGTTAGGACCAAAGTATCTGAGTTGGAAACATATAGATACATTGCCTAAAGTTTTAAATTCCTATCTCAATTCCCTACAATTCTCTTTTTATTGAGTAGATCATTATGTGTCTCTCATCCTCTTTCCCTGTGTATCTTTCTATCTGCCTATCTCTTTATCTGCCTAGCTATCTTACATTTTTGTGACTCTTTACATGTTTTCAACCACCTCCACATCACTCTGTCTTTATATGTGTCACTGTTTGCTAATTTCTGTCTTTATCTGTTTAATACAAAATAGAAAAGAAAATACAGTCTAGAAAACCCACCAATGATTAACTAACCCCAAGGCAATAAAATATGCCATAATATAGGCAAAAATGGCAAATAATAGCGTGATATCAACCCCAAAAATAACATGATAAGTAATATTATCATTATAAAAAATAAAGTAAAAAATAAAGTGAACAAGGAGAATATTACAGCAAACAATAAAGGTAAAAGTAGGGGTAAAAAAAATAATTCAATACTTAAGAATATATGGTGATATATAATGGAACCCGCACAAAATATAAAAGAAAAAAATAAGAATACATATATAATATATTTTTTTAAAACCAGTTAGAAAAATAGTGAAAAATATATATACGTATGGCTGGATAATCCAAGGACATGTGAATAAACAAAGGGTAGTTAAAAGTCTATTTCTCTGTCTGCCTGTCTTTTGCAATGAGCAGGGGAGTAATATTTCCTTTTATCGACCCAGCCTGTGCAAAGGAGTTGGTGATTTGTGCAAAACCCAATTGGAAAGGGGGCTATCACCCAAAAAATATGGTCAGGAAAGAGACCAGATTTATTTATACGGATCTATGATCTTTGTAGCTTAGATCCACTAGGACTCAACATCAATTTTGAGCTTAAGGCTTCTCTGAAAGAGTAAACTCAATCTTCCAGATTCATTAACATCTACCTTTGCAACTGATATAACCTTCTGTCATGCTACAAAGAGTGTGCAGTCTCATTCAGGTTGTGTTTCAGTTATTTTTGTATCCTTTTCGCCTTACCCTCTTGTTTATGTTGTATGCTTTTTCTGTGTTTTCCCTGTACCTTGTATTTCTTTCCCAATTATGTCACAGACCGTATACTGACCTTTTCCTTGTATCCCTGTATCCTGAAGCCCTGTTAGAGGCTGCCCTGTATTCTGAAGCCGTGTTATAGTTCTGTCTATAGTTTGTTAAAAAAATGTTTTGTGGTACACGCACTGTGACTGTGCACTGTCTCCCCTATAGTTTCAAAAGGCAACTTTTTTTTTCTGAAGTACCTTCCTTCTTTTAGTTGGTAATTTTAGTTCCACTCCAATATATTGTCTTATTAAAGTATGTTTTTAGATTTACAAGACTCGTGAGCCTACATTTTTGAGAATTTATCTATTTGGCCAAGTGGATTGCACCAGGGCAAGTGTTTTACATATGTACATAGGGACTGAGTGCAAGTACAGTGAATATATAATACAACCTCAGATAAACAAGAGCCCATGACAAATTACACTGTGTCATGATTTATTTTTGGAATGGAATCATTAATGATTTTTGTGGTGAAACCGGCCTCGCCACGTGTCCTTGGAGGGGGCTGCTTGCCCGCCTCTTGCCTTTGGACTATGGACCAGACTTTATGTGAATGTGTTATACCCCAGATAGGAATCCCATGGAGCCCATTCGTATGAAACTGACTGTAAAGACTTTGGCTCCATGGCGATTAAACTGTATTTGTGTGGTCCGAGCGCCATTCACTTAATAATGTGCGCTCAGACCTGAGCTATCTGGGGATATGTGAAATGTCTGTGTGTTATGTGTAAAATGTGACTTTATGTATTTTAAAGTGTGTCCTCAATTACCCGTTGCAACATTGTTGCGAACGGGTAATTGAACAGTAAGTAGCCGTCCTTTGTTCTCGGGGGTGGCCGCTGTCACGAAGTGAATTCTGACAGTCTGACTGACTGGGGTTCTTGGAGGGGCCTGAGGGCCAAACACCTCCCTATAGATTATGGACCCTGTCTGTAATGTGTTTAAGCCTTCCATTGTTTAGTTATGTCAGCCACCCAGTCTGACTACCTTGCTTCTGGCTCCAGATTAAAGTGGCTAGATACTGCTTTACTGGTGATGTGTTTAAGTTTTCTATTGTTTAATCAAGTGTTATCTGATTGCAGTTTGGTGTATATAAGTCTGTGTTGTTTGTCAAATAAAGTAGTTCAATCTTGCTGTAAAAGTTCCTGCTTAACCCTCAAAGTGAAGTGTCGTCTCATTATTGGGGGAAGGATTTATTGTATGCTGTTCCAGTTTGACTGCTAGGAGAGTAAACCTATTAGTATGGTTCCTATTCAACTGTCTACAGCATTCATATGCTTGGGAGGATTCATATGCTTCTCCGGTTTGGTGGTTGTGGTGTCTGCTGCAGTGCTTGGAGTCCTCAGGAAGCGCTAGGAGCATCCTTTAACGGAGGTACCCAGTCGGGGTGCCAGGCGATCCGTTACAATTTTGGACTGAAATTCACCTCCCACATCAATAAGGACACCATGGACTTTCTTGACCTTTGCCTGTTTATCAAAGATGACAAAATCTGTACATGCACTTTTTTTAAGCCGACTAACTGTAATGGGTTTTTTAAGAGTAGTCACCATGCCAATTGGCTCCATAATATCCCCAAAGGGTAATGCATGCATTTAAAATGCAATTTAACATTTGAAGAGGACTTCAATAAATCAGCCGAAGTCTGCACCCATCATTTTAATGAGAAATGTTAGGTTATTAGAAAAGAGTTCCAAAGCATTGTTTGTGTTTTTATGACAAATAAGCCATATTTCTATTTGTCTTTTTGGTTTTATGTTTTTTTTCTGGCGTATTTTTGACATTTTAACTTTGTACTTTTTTTTAGACATTTTAATATTTTTCTTTCTACTCATCTTATTTGATCATAATTTAATTAGATATTAACCCCGTTGCTGACATACGACGCGCCTGGTGTGCCTGGCATGTCCTGTGGTGGAATGAAAGGTTCTCATTATCAATGTGGAGTGAACTGTGGGCACAGAATGATCCTCCAATATGGCTGCTGCCCTTTTGTGAGAAGAGCATCGAAAGTGATGACTTATCACTACCGTTGCCCTATTGCAGACTACCCCTAGAGGCTAGGGTTAGGGTTAAAGCTAAATTAGGGTTAGCATAAGGGTTAGAATTAGGGTTACATTTAGGGTTAGGGTAATATTTAGGGTCAGGACTGGGGTCAAAAGGTTACTGTAGGAGCAAATGGTTAGGAAAAAACACTAATTTCACTTCTTACACTTTAACATGCACACACAAAAAAACCCAAGAAAAATATGTAACATGGCATATTCCTAAACTTTTTATTTACCATTTGTAATTGTGTAAAAGATTTTTCAGGTCAAAGTTAGGGTGTGCTTTTTTTAACAGGGTTATTGTACCAAGGTACAGGTAAGAGGGGTTGGTAGGGTTTCATTTATATTTTATTTTTATAATATTTTATGGGGTCCAGTAGCAGCCTCTGGCACCAGGTGATTTTAGGGATGGAGGGGTAGATGGACTGTGAGCCATTTGGCAGTTCCCAGCTCAGATGACATTGGCCCCCCCATATGTGTTTAAGCATCCGGGAGCATTGGCCAGCTATATTAGGCGAGAAAAAAGGGGAGCAGGGCTCAGTGATAGCATATATTAAGAAAATCGTGCCCATCTGGTGGGAAGCACATACTTAATAATTGGATTAACCTGAATGAGGATAGGACAAAATGAAGATAGATAAATCTTGCATCTGCTCAAAAAGTAAGATATTAATTTCTGAACAGAGTGGACATGCAAAATTAAAAAGGGAAATAAAGCATGGAAATAGTATTGTTCATGAATGGATGTAGGATCTTTGCTTGTATCTCAAAGTTATGTTAGGTAAATATGATCAAAACATTTAAGTAAAGCCAAAGAAAAATGAATAACATGGATAGTTTACACAGTTTAAAAAATATCACTCAATGTATGATTATGTTACATTTATGTGTTGCATATATATGCAACAGAAATATATGTGTGGAAGTAGGAAAAGGGGAGCTGCCGAGGAATCAAAGGAGGCATAAATTTTAATTTTTAAAATTAACATTTTTATTGGAATACACATAGTAACAGCAACATATTTGTATGTGCATAGCTTTTTATATTTTGTATAATTAAATCTGGGTTGCACAAACATGTCTGAAGAATAAATTATCATAAAACATGATCTTCTAATAGACTGTGTATATACATTATTACTCAAAAGGAAATAATATACAACTGTCAGGATGTCGAGCAAAAGTGATATAAATTACATCCAAAGAGACTGCTAAGACTTTAAGCAGTCAACTAATGTTTGGGCTTATGTAGGACACAACTGTGTGCTTAAATAGGGTATATAAGAGTTATCTAATACAGGCCTCTCCTAGAATGAAATAGACATACATATCAGTAGAGGCATATGGACATAGAATGAAATGGCTCTAGTAGTTAATAATAAAACATTGATATAGTTGTGAGTTTATTGCCCCTTAGGTAATGTTTCAACTCCTAGGGTGGCAATTTCAACAAGACTTAGGAAAATTGTAAGTGTAGACATTTAAAATAAAAATGCTTTAATGAAAGAATATAAATAAAGTATATTATTGAGCCATTTTTGCTCCATATAGTGGTCCATTTGATCCAAGATGTCTGAACCCTAAACAGAATTATTTATATTTCTGAAATACATCACAAGATAAGTGCATTGTTACAATGTAATTATCTTTTGCCAAAAGGTTTACATACTGAAAGCTTTGTAAAAAAAAAAAAAAATGCAAGGAGCTATCCTGAGCTGCTGGAGTTCATATTTCTTGCATGTTGTGAGACTTTAAAAGGTATAAGTGACTATGACTGCATTTATTCAACTATCCAAAGCAGTATATGCCAGACAGGAGACAAATAACATGTTCTGTTACTGACAGCTGACAGGTAATCTGTGAAATGGGACATATTATACATAATAGTAATGGGGGTGATTGAGGCATGTAATGGGGGTGATGGGGCCATCTGATGGGGTAATGGAGTCATATAATGGGGTGCTGGGGTAATGGAGCATGTAATGGGGACATGTTATGGGGGCATGTAATGTGTATGTAATGGGGTGATGGGGGGCATGTAATGGAGGTTATGGGGCATTTAATGTGCTTGCATGTGGGTGAGGGGACATGTAATGGGGTGATGGAGCATGTCCTGGGTGTGCAACGTGGGTTATGGATCATGTTGTGGGTGTGCAATGCCCCCGCTACCCAAATTTTAAAGTATATATAAACAGTAAAAAAATGTATATGTGTATAATGTTACCCTCCAAACGCAATGTAGCTAATACGAGATTTGAAAAAATACATACTAATCATCCTGGTTTAGATCTCATTATTATTTTGATAAATAGGGCACATGTCTAAAAATTGTTTATGAAAAGCTTTTTCCTGAGTTCTGCATCAACTATCGAGCAAGTTCAAAAATACACAAAACGAGCAACGAAAATTTGTATAATATGACATGATTTGCAGAGTTACCATCAACTCTAATATTAAATAATAAGAATAAGATCCTGTTGAACAGTCAGTTGTAATGCTCTAAAGATTACTCTGTGGTTTTTGTTTGTCAATTTTTTTTTTTTAGGGCCACTGCTAAAAAAAACAACCTGTATCAATCTTACACTGAAGGGAAAGGACATTTTTTAAGAATTAATATTTATTGAATTATAACACACATGCAGATATAATTAAAATGTTTTAAGGGTCATTTGATAAACTTGCTGAAGATAAATCAATTTGTAACTAATAACTCTTGGACACTAGCAAGCTTTAATATTTAATTGCATTATTTTCTCTGTAGCAATGAACACATTTCATGTAACAGGTGACTACACAATTGATGCCTATGCAATAGAATTTGAAATGCAACAGAAAAATTGGTTCTGAACTAAATAAATGTTCATGGGTTTCTACTATTGTCGGTTTGCTCAACAAAATCTGACAAGATGTCTGTATTTTCTCATTAGCCTTTTAGGTAAGTTCTACAGTGTTTAATTTATAAATCAGATGCCCAGAAGATCATCTTTTATGGTACACAAATACAATGAAAAGAAACAGACCTTTAAAAACTAATTGACAAAATAGACTGTCAGCAAACATTAGACTCAGAAGTGGCAAGCTAGAAAAGGTTATGTCACTTTAGAATACATTAAATTATTCTGCTTTCAGGGGAAAAAAGTTTACAAAGCTTTCACAATCATAAATCTCTACATTTCCCAAACATTAATGCAATGAGTGTTTACTTGTCATATAAATGTTATTATTGTTATCAAATGATTGTGGTATTAAACAATGGCAATGGAAGTTGGAATTAAGATCCCGCACATAAAAGTGTCAGGAAGTTAATGTATGATTTTGATTATTTCTTCATATTACATGGATTCTAACCTTTGTTTCTAATATGCATTATAATTGTCCTTGCAGGATCTATAACTTTCAACCAGGTTAAATAGTTAGCATTACAAACTCTTTATACATTTTCTAGTTTCTCATATGCTCTAGACACCACACCAGAAAGAAAAATCACCCTTTGTGTGTCTGGCACCCAAATAGTGCCCTGCAAAGAAAATAGTTACCTGTTCCAGAAGTCCAGTGCCCTCAAGTTCTCATCTTCATCTAGGATGGGCCACTCAAAAAATTAAAATGAATCCACCTATTCCAAAAAATAAATTACGAGGGTCCCTCTCCTAAATACTCATCCTTAGTGGAGGATGTATGCATGATGAATTCCCTGTTCTGAGACTGTGGATTTCCTTTTAGGAAAAAATTACATCTGACATGTTCAAGCCTTCAATTCCAGCTTCACCATCAGGTCACAGGTGGTCATGAGCAGATCACTCCACAGACACATTTAAACACATTTTTCTCCTAATTTAGAGAATTGCTTGTAGTTTTGCTAACACAGTGTAAAGATCATTTTCAGTCCTGTACTATTCTCTACATGCACAGTAAAAACAATGTTTAGGTGATACAGTCGCTTTAACCCCTTGCCGACAAAGGACGTGCCAGGCACGTCCTGGGAGAAACTCCCTTAACGACAAAGGACGTGCCTGGCACGTCCTGCATTGAATGAAGCGGTATGCTGCTCCGTCTATATGGCTAAGTCCTCTGCCGGTTTGAGCTTCGGAAGTGAAAGTAACTTCACTTCCGTCGCTCTGAATATGCTACTTGACTACCCCTAGTGGTAGTTTAGTAGCATTGCAATGGGAAATATTTAAAATAAATATTGAATTAATTAAAAACAGGTTATTTAGCTATATTAGCCTATAGGGTTAAAATTAAATATTTTTTAGCATAAGGGATAGGGTTAAAATTAAATTAAAGTTAAAAAATATTAAGGGATATAATAAGGATTAGAGTTGGGGTTAAATTTAGTGTTAGAGTTACATTTTGGGTTCGGGTTGGGGTCAAAAGATCAATATAGGAAAAAAACAAAAAACACTATTTTTGGTTTTTGCCCCATAACTCGCAAAAAAATACCGAAAAATATGGAAACATGCATATTTTTGAACTCGGGAGAACATTTAGAAACTATTTAGATGGGGTCTTTTTTAATGATTTTATTTGTGTAAATTATATTTTAGGTCAAAGTTAGAAAAAGTGTTTTTTTTTAAATTTTTCATCATATTTTATGATTCTTTTTGTAGTAAATTATAAGATATGATGAACATAATGGTATCTAATGAAAGCCCTTCTTATGACGATAAAAACAAATTATAATTTGTGTGGGTACTGTATGTGAGAGAAAAAAATTACAGCTAAACACAAACACCCTAGAGATGTCAAAACAGCCATTGTCACCAAGGGAAAGTCAAGGTGAAAATGTCTTGTCACTAAGGGGTTAAATCATGACTACAGCATATAATTACCATATGAGTCCAATGCAGCTTATGTGTGGTGCAGAGTTTACTAATATCTGAAAGTCAAACATGCTGCTACAACAAGACCCTGTTCAAAATTGCTAAGGGCATTTCTTGATGACATGGTACTGTTAATTTGCCTTTAGAAACCTACCACTAAGCATGCGGGGATATCATTTGCATGTTGTGGGGTATATAGACACTGCTGTTATAAATCTGATGCTTTCCATAACCTTTGTGTTTCAACTTTGTTTTGTTTATTACCTGTATATTTTGGGTTGTTATCTTAAATTTAAAGCAGACAACTGTTTTTTTGAAATGTTAAATGTCCTTTCATTATAAACTTCCCCATGGAATATTTCATTTGAAAACTATGGCACATAAATATGAAGGGACTTCATAATATGTGACATAAATCCTTTGTAAAAATTTATGCCAGAGAGTACAGTGTCAAACCTTTGTTATACTTTTCACATCCATATATTAATATGACATTGAAGTTATCTATCATTTTTTAAACATAATGCCTTTGGATCATGGAGTCATGCATTTCAGAAATATTTTTCGGCTAGTACCCTTTCTTTTTTCTTTGTGTGTGACCCAGCCTTGTTAAAATAAATAAGTAAAGAAAGCATACTCTGGAATTTGTAATGTGTATTACAGGGTATGCTTAATTTCAAATCGATGATTCCATTTAGGTCCAAAATACATTTTGTGATATAGGTATAGTATAATAATTGAACAGCCAGTCTACTGGGCCCCAAGTTTAGGTTTCTTGGCCCATCCACATAGGAAACAACAAAAATAATTTGTGAAAACTTGATGTTGGCACTCCTCAGTATTTAAGACAAAGGCAATGCTCCACTCTAAAAATATAGTTTTAGTAGAAGAGGTAAAAAGTCAGCATACAGATATCAAGAAGATGTGTCATCTCACACCTATCAAAATGATGTATGAGCTTACACATCGTTTTGATATTTCTATGCTGACTTTTTACCTTGCCTTTTTAAATTTATGTTTTACAAAGAGGGCCATTGCCTTTGTCTTGAATACAGAGCAAGAGGTATTGTAGATATTGTGCTCAGTTATCCACCATCTTCACAAATACTATTGCACTGTCAATAATAAACATTAAAATCCATGCTGTCTTCTTACACATTTGATCATAGACAATTATTTTCCAACTCACACATAAGGTAAAATTTAAAGATGTTCGTATGAACCCTGCAGAACACCAAGCCACAAATATAGTGAATTTACTTTTTCCATAGCAACCCTGTACTCTGTATAGAAGAAGATCCTCAGACGCAGAGGAGAAGGTAAAAAAAACCAAAGCACTGCAGGACTTTATTTCATTATTCCTTCTTACAGGAACACACTTTGAAGTTAGAGATGGTAATTGATTGCTGAATTTCATAACCAGGACTGGTAGACTAGTATCAAATGTACATCTCTGTACAGAGCTGTCAATATGTGCACTTATATCCATACAGCAACATCAGCATCCAACATTGCCTAGCAGGCAGCATGCTTAGCACTGAGGGAAGGTGATTTCAGCATTTGGGTGCAGGCAAATGTGAGAGCATGCTCTCCATATTTGTAGTTGTTATTTTTACATGATATACATTTAAACCTTCTATCTATTGCATGTTATTTGCATTATATTACTCAATATTATGATTAAACAGAATATAAGGGAACATATCTCTTACCCCCCCCCCCCCCCAGATTCAAATATTTGAATGACATTAATTTATATCTAAAATCTAATCAGCCTTAAATAAAAATAAAAAAATGCTATATGACTGTACGGCCATTTATCAAAATAGGTATTTTGGTTAACAGTAGATTTCTACGGTTCATCTGTAATTTTTTTTACTTAGAGAACACAATTTTAAAGAATAAATGTTTTGTTTCTAAAATGTGCACTGTCATTAGTTTTCAGGAAAACAATGTACATATACACAAACATACAGCTAAAATAATAACTAGAACCTAAATATTACTTACTCAGCAGTATAATACATTTAATAAGATCTCCTCAGGATTATACTGTAAAATATCAAGTAAACAAAGGGTACTCCACTAAAACAGATTTAAATACCTCTTATTTTATAGCTATAAAACACATTGAGCTCTGCCTAATAGGTAATATATTGATGCATCTATTTAGTCCTCAATGAAACAGATGGGAGTACAGTAAAAAGCAAATTTTATATCTTCTTGGTTGAATAGTTTTATTCTCCATAGCAGTTGGTGCTGTTTCTTCACAGCTGATAATGTTTCAATGGAAACACAGTTTTACATATGGTTTAACATTCAGGTGCTCTATAGGTTTCCTCTGGTAGTCTGCCAGGTTCATGTACTTTACAAATACATCTATTTTATGGGCAGAATTAATCTGCTGTTTATGCTTAGTGGTGTGTAGCATTTTTCTCAGTTTACATGCTAATCTGCAACTACAATCACATACATTTATACATACAATATAAATAGTTTACACTGAATAACAAATTAATTATTAATTATTGTAATTATATTACTCTCTGTGTGGAGCTTTTATGAGATCATAAAAACATACTTTTTCATGTTCAATAACATTAACATCCAATTTTTGATATTGCAGTTCTTCACGTGCTGATATTATTTGTATTACCTTTCTATGATTACAAATTCCTTAGCCAACATACAAATTAATGCATATAGCACATAATTAATTAATTAATTAATGCACAAGTGCAATGTTTGAAATCCTCCCAAAACATGAAGGACTTATACTACAGCATTACACATAAATACATTTTTATGGGTATGGTTTAGGCGGCAGAGCCGCAATGTATCTCAACTAGGCTGAGGTGGTGTTTCCTAGTACACTATGTATATAAACGTGAGTGCAGTTAACGGCCACATTTTTTAAAAAAAATGGTGCTATTGATCAGCAAAGATTCAGGGCTCTGTTCAGATAGCTCCAATGTTTGCAATGATATTCAGTGTCCTACAATGCTTATTGTCTTTCCTGCATCTGACCTCTATCTAACTGATCCTATCTTCTGCTACTTGCCCTTGAACTGTCTTGACTCCTCCTTGAATTATACATTTTGGTACCGTGCACCTCTTTTATTGCCCTTGTGCATACTGCGCAGACAGATTATTATACAAGTTGGTCCCATGGTGAGAATTGTTTTGTACATGTGAGCAATTCTACATCTGTAACTGGACTCCATTCTCCATGTACGTGTTTCACAATATGTTTATGCCTGATACCCATTTAGGTCCTTTTTCTACAGTCATCCAAATTCCAATTCAGAGAGATTGCAATCGCATTTCCTTTATTCTGCCAAATTTGGCAGAATTGGCAGTGAACAAGTTGGCAATTCCAACATAAATGCTGCATAGTAACTCAACATTATGATTCAGCAATTCCCTGCTGATTTACCTACTGTGTTGGACTTATCTATTAAATGCACCCTTCTTGTGTTCATTTAAATCATGAAATGTTATTTTCTAAAATAGTTTCCAGCCTGATAACTACAAGAATTCATACACATTTAAAATAATGATGCTGTGTCATTTATACATTTTTAGTCAAGGTCTATGTTACTGCCACAAAAAGAAAATCAAACTATATTGTAATCAGCAGGCAGTTATATAGTTTAATCAGCTCTTCCAATCCATAGGCAATTCTGTTCAATTCAGCAAATCCATAGGCAATTCTGTTGTAAATGTAAATAACGATAGAACTTATTTACAGCAGTGAAAGGCCACTTTTCCAAACATCACAAAGATTGAAAAAACAAAGTATTAAGATGGATTTTGGAATTGAAAAATAGGTGAAATGGAAATGGTTAAATATTAGAAACATAGGACATGTTGCAAATGTAACTCTCTTTGGAAGGTTATGTCTTTATCAAAAAAATGACCAGTGGCAGGCTCTCTGGGGTGCAGCTGCTCCTTCATCGATTATAATCTGTGTGCATCAGTGGTATAAACTCACCATCAACTAACCTGCTAATTCGAGGACACCCCAATTCCTTCACACCCTACTGGATAGGTTTTAGCAGTACTTTCAATTGGACCAATATGAACTGTTCATACATATAAAATCCATATAAACGCTTGATATTTGCCACAAGACCTACATTACGGCCTTTCACGCATAATGAGATATGGACAATACCTCGGTATGTCTCTCAAAGGTCAGTCGCTAAACAATTGCCTAAAATGAAGAAAATTCAGTAGAAGTAGAAGAAACAACTTATGGATCATAAACTTATGTAGGGCTCCGGCTAGTTGAGTGTCAGGGAAGGAACCCAAGATGCAGGTGTAGACTTACGTTAGAAAGAAAGTCCAGAATCCAGGCAGTGTTTAGAAATGGAAGGTGGCTGACAAAGGGTTAATCCAGGTCACAAGCAGGGTCAATAGGCAGGCAGCAGGCAAAGGGTTAATCCAGGTAACAATCGGTGTCATTAGGCAGGCATCAGGCAGGCATCCAAGTATCAGGGTCTAACCCTGCCTCTCCAACTCTGGTGGCTAGTGCCAGGGTGCAGTACAATTTGGGTGTGAGCCCTGCCCCCTCCGCAGGCCCCGTCACTGTACCCAAGATGGTAGCTCAGCCCCCACACAACAGCATGCTGACCGGAGTCACGGACCCTCGAGACTGCAATGGAGACCCCCTGGAGCTGGGGAAAGACTCTGCCACCTCATCACTACTACCCATCGGGATACTGCAGAGATAGATGAGGTGAGTGCCTGACAACTTACCAGAATATGTTAAACCTGACCAAATCGTGAAAACATTGCATAGATGTTTGCCAGAAGCTCTAGGTCTCAATCATTCAGAAACTTCTCCTCTTTTAATTGAGCATGCTCATAGAATTGGACTAGAAAGACACAAAGGAATGGCTTCAGAGATGACCATCAAAAACTATGTATATGATTTATCACTCCTGGAAAACTCAGTTTAAATTAATTAATCGGTAGTACTTGGTCCCAACTAGCTAAGATGCATCCAAAATATTCTGATCTATGCTGGGTTTGTGGGTCAAAAGTAGGTACATACCATGGTATACGGTGGAATTTTTATAGAATAAAAAATGGACGGATTTATGTTTGTCTCACTGGAAGGAGGCTGGGATCATGCATTTAAAGGACTTATTTCACAATCATAAGCTGAAGTCATTCAAGGATCTCAAAAACCAATACCATTTGACTGATATAGACTTTCTCAAATACCTCCAGATTTGGCATGTTATGGCTAAATCCCCTAACATGCTCAATAACCCTCTACACTCTCCGCACAAAATAACTTAGTCGTGTCTGAAGGTACATCACACAACAGGTTCTTTGTCACTCTGTTATAAAGCGTCACAAGCGCCCACTCTGCTAGTAGAACTCCCTTTTATAATCGCCTGGGAAACGGAATTAAAATACCACTTATCTCCGGAAGCAGGCAATCGAGTTTCCTAAAAAAAGTCTCCCACAATGCCAGTCATGTGGAAATTACAAAATAAGTTTTATACAGATGGTATCTGGTTCCCACCAGATTGAAAATGTTTTTCCCAACAACCACAAATCTATGCTGGAGGAATTGTAATTGTCAAGGTACCATGTTGCATATTTGGTGGGAATGCTCCATACTTCAACCTTACTGGGCAAAGATTTATGAGATTATAACAGAAACTTTACGGTTATCTTTAGCAAAAACACCTGAATTGGCATTACTCCATGTGTTCCCGAAAAATGTGAAATATCCACAAAAGGTTCTTTTCAGCAATATATTGTTGGCAGGTATAACTCTCATAGGCAGAGGGTGGAAGGATCCGGAGACTCCAGCAGTAGCGGAGTTATATAATTTAATTACATACAATCTGATAATGGAGAGGCTGTTCTATTTCTCCATTGATAGAATGCAAGTGTATCGAGATTTCATGGACATCTGGGAGAAATCACCTAAGCAGATTAAGTGAGACCAAAGGATTGCTCACCTAGAAATGGAAATCCCCCCCTCCTTTACCCACTTCTCCCCACCTGGGTTCTACCTTTCCTTCCTTTCCACTCTCTTCTGTACTTTCTCTTGTTTGTTATGCATTATTATAAGCATGTGTTGCCATTCGGCTAGGTACTATTTCTGGATATAATTGTTGTAGGTACGATCTTAGTTGGATGCAGGGTACCTGACTCTTTATGTATTGGTGTGTAACCTAATAAAAACTTTTATTGGAAAAAAAAAATTGATGACATCAAATTACTCAGAACCCCAGAAGCCTCATTGCTACATAAAGGGTGGCCTTCAATGACCAAAACCCCAACGGACACTAGCAGTATATACATGCTTAGCAGCAAAAATAATAATGATAAGAGAATGGAAACAAAGTAGCCCATTCAAAATGGCCCAAATGGAAGTACAATTGAAATTCCAGCCATCGATGGAGAGGGGAATATGTCATAACAGCAACAATTCGCTGAGAAAATAACAAACTTGGGATAATTGGATTACCCTTCTAGAGCGGATAAGTATGCTCGGGCCGTAAGCGAAAAGTGGGGGAAAGAGAGGAGAGGAAAGAGTCAGGGAAAGGAGGGATGGAAGAGAAAAGAAGGGAAAAGGGAAGGAAGGGAGTTGAAAGTGGAGAGAGGAGAGAAGGGGGAAATGGAAAAAAAGAAAAAAGGCAAGGGAAAATTAAATATTTAAATAAAATAATCAATTGGTCTGACCTAACTCCTCTCTAATAAGCTCCCAAACTAGAACTCGAGCTTGATTGATTATTGGTACCTCACACAAAACACTAAGCAATATATTGAAAAAGCTCCCCCAAATGGGGGTTGTTATGTAGTTATGTCTTGTACTGGTCTTGTCTAAGATTGCTTATAGAAAAGGGAAAAAATATTTGATGAAAGCTGCAGACAAATGTGATACATATCTCACAAATGTTTAATGTTCACCAAAAATAAGTACCCTTCTATTCCTTTTTGATATTCCCAATTTTGGAATGTTTCTTTGTGTTTTGGTTTTTGTATGTTGAAAAATATAATAAAGAGATACAAAAATAAAAGGAAGAAAAATAAGAAAAAAAAAAGAATAAAAAAGTATTTGACTAGAAAGAAAAGGCCAAAATTCCAGACCTTTGACCTGTAATATTCAACTTCTCATCTGCATTATGATCACCACAACATTATTATTTCCAGGACTTTTCTGCTTTAGTCACAGCCCAAAAGAAGGATTTCTTTTTGACTTTTTCCATGTAGCTGCAGAAAGCTACATGCAAAAAAGGCTCAGGCTACTTTATTGTCCAGAAAGGCTTTGTTTGGTTCATGAAGGCGAAACATACATCTTGGATATAGTGCTAGAAGCGACTGAGAAAATAACTGAACTCAAAATGTTGGAAACCTGATGGATGTACCATATTTCTTATGTTTTGACACACAACATTATTCAAATGATGTTTTACTACAGTTGCGGTTTGTCACCAGCCTATGTTTTCCTTTTATGGTTGGTGCCACTAGTTCTGAAGTTATATTTAAGGGTGTCTCCAGATTTTTGAATGTCAATGTAATGTTCAATACTCTTGTTCTCAGATTGGTCACATCTACACATTGTTTGCAGGCTATCCAGAATTGAAAAGTGATATTGGCTAACAGTCCACTATAACAACTGAGAGGGTAGTGGATGTATAGAATAGCCTTCTAGCAGAAGTGGTAAACACAGTGAAGGAGTTTAAACAGGTGTGGGATAGGCACAGAGCTATCTTACATATAAGATAAGACCATGGACCAATAAAAGTATTTAGACAATTGGGCCACACATTCTATGTTTCTATGTAACTGACCCAAATAGTGCATGCCCCTGTGTGTTAACATACTTTAAATAATCTCCTGGAAAATCAGAAGGCTTAATTCCCTGAGTACGAGGTGATTGATTTTGACTGGATTAAATTGCCTTCTCCTTCACATTGCACTCTTACAGAAACGTATTGAGAGTGTTTTTTGCTCCCTACCACATTAAATCTAGAGGGTTAGCAATAATTGCTATCAAATCACTAGACTTTACTATTCACTCACAAAATATAGCCCTTAATGATAGATACATAGCGCTAGATATATCAGTAGGTCTACATGGATCTTTTTATGATCACTATATACCCACCTAATTTCCTGAATGATATCTTCTATTACAAACTATTTGAATTACTAAGCTTTCTGCTTACCGGTGTGTGATGGGAGGGTAATTCAATGAGACCCAGGACCCAGACTTTAACAGACAAAGGAGTACTAACCCTATACCCAACCGTGTTTCAGATGGCTTTCTACACTTTGAACAAAAACTACAATTAATTGATCTGTGGAGAGTACTGAACTCAGCAGACAGAGCCTGGGGTGCACAATACTCTCATGTTCATGGATTATGTTCTGACTTCTAGTTGAGGTCTCTGATTACCTCAACTTCTATCATCTGTCACTTAGTGTACATTCACCAGATTCAAACATCTGATTAGTCAGCAATCGAATTATCATTGTCTCTGCTGCCAGACTCCCCAGTTACCAGATATTGGTATTTCACCACACAATTGTGTGACAATTTTTTGTCTGCACAATGAGAAATATGGGACAATTTCACTAGCATTGTACTGACTTCTACAAAGCATATCCATTATATATACAGTCGATAGGACTAGGTGTGTCATTAATGAGTAGTTTGAGGAATTTACTTAAATATAGTTTCCTATAAATCATTACTATTATAATGTTCACATTTTTGTATGTCTTACCATACAGTACCCACAGCACTTGCCATGCCCCTTTATTGCACCCACAGCACTTGGCTTGCACTCATATTGGACCTACACAATTTGGCATACCTCAGTGTCAATGCCCAACAGAACATACCACAGTGTCACTTTGCCCCACAGAACTGCCCCTGCAGAACAAGCAAGTGTCACTTTCACCATAGTACATATTATTTTGCCCCACAGACCATGCCATGGCATCACTTAATTAAAATAAACCATAGTTTTCCCATTAATATGCCAGTGTTAGTTTGCCAATAAATATGCCACAGCCAATTTGCCCAATAATATGCCAGTATTATTTTGCCATTAACATTCCACAGCCAATCTGCCAAATAATATGCCAGTAATATTTTGCCATTTAATATGCCACAGACAATTTGTCCAATACTATGCCAGCATTATTTTGCCATTATTAAGCCACAGCCAATTTGTCCAATACTATGCCAGCATTATTTTGCCATTATTAAGCCACAGCCAATTTTCCAAATAATATGCCAGTATTATTTTGACATTTAACATATGCCAGTATTTGTCACTGCAGGACCGTCGCGCTGACGGACAAAACCCACCCACCACCTCACTTACCTGTCTCCAGCCTGCTGGGATCCCCAGTGGGTCAAGAGGCAGCCGGCACTTGACACGTGCTTCTTCTGCGCGTATCATTTGGCTTCCTGCCCTTACTGTCCCTTAAAGGGACAGTAATAAAACCTCAGTTTCTCTACCCCAAAGCCTCCATTGGCCAGCCAATCTCTCCTGCACTATTTAAACCTTCATTTGTCAACTAGACCTTGCCTGTAATAGTGCCTGGAGCCTTTACTAGCGTTTTTGTTGTTCTTGATTGCTGATTTATGTTGCCGACTCCTGCTAGCCCTGACCTTGCCTGTTTTTGCCGCCTGTCCCGACCTGTTTGCCCGTATAGACTACGTTTGTTTGCTCCCAGCCCCGATCTTACGCCTGTTGACCATTCTTCTCCCTGCACCCACGATACCTTTGCCTTGGTCCAGTACGCCGTATCCAGCTTCCTGTCTGTTGGGTTTAGCTCCGGTATCCTGGTAATAGTTCAGAGTGCAAAAGTCCTGGGGGAATGAAACCTGCGGTTAAACCATAGGGTGGAATTCCTTCAGGAAGAATAATTATTTTCTATTTCCAGGGTCCGTTGCAAAGACCTACATCTATTCTGCAAAGCGGTTCCAGCCTCGTAATCGAACGTGACAGTATTATTTTGACAATTACTATATGCCAGTATTATTTTGCCATTTAATATGCTAGTATTATTTTGACAATTAATATGCCAGTATTATTTTGCCATTATTATGCCACAGCCAATTTGCCCAATAATGTGTGTGTATTATTTTGCCATTAATAAGCCACAGCCAATTTGCCCAACAATATGCCATTATTAATTTTGCCATTAATAAGCCACAGCCAATTTGCCCAACAATATGCCAGTATTATTTTGCCATTTACTATATGCCAGTATAATTTTACCATTTAATATGCCAGTATTATTTTGCCATTTCATAAATGCCAGTATTATTTTTCCATTTGAAATGCCAGTATTATTTTGTCATTAAAAAAATGCCAGTATTATTTTGCCATTTCATATGCCAGTATTATTTTGCCATGTAATAAATGCCAGTATTATTTTGCCATTTAAAATGCCAGTATTATTTTGTCATTTAATATATGCCAGTATTATTTTGCCATTTCATATGCCAGTATTATTTTGCCATTTAATAAATGCCAGTATTATTTTGCCATTTAATATATGCCAGTGTTATTTTGTCATTTAATATATACCAGTGTACTTTTGCCATTAATATGCCAGCTCTTTTGTGCTCATTGTATAGCACCTTCCTCCCCCTTCCTCAGTACTCACCTCCTGGCTGCTCCGTGTTCCTGGTCATCTCCTCTGTGTCCCTGGTCATCTCCTCCATGCAATCTTCTTCCTGCATGGATGAGGGAAACACAGCCACCGAATATGACGTAAGGTCATATCCGGTGTCAATGATTTTTTTTTCGGCAGCCGAATCTAGCGGATGCGACTGTCAGAAAAGAGAAAGTTCAGCAGTGCCATGTGCTGCGGGAGGATACCAGCAGCACTGGTCCCCCCCCAGCTCGCTGTCTGCTCTCCCCTCGGGATGCCACTAGCCACCCCCATTACTTTGCCCAGTCATTTGTATGGTCAATCATTTTGGTACTCATAGAAACATAGAAACATAGAATGTGTCGGCAGATAAGAACCATTCGGTCCATCTAGTCTGCCCAATTTTTTTTTTTTGAGTACTTTTATTAGTCGCCCGTTCCCGGTCTTATAGCTAGGATAGCCTTGTGTCTATCCCACGCATGCTTACAATCCTTGACTGTGTTTACCTCTACCACTTCTGCTGGCAGGCTATTCCATACATCCACTACCCTCTCAGTAAAGTAATACTTCCTGATATTACTTTTAAATCGTTGCCCCTCTAATTTAAGACTACGTCCTCTAGTTGTGGTAGTTTTTCTTCTTTTAAATATACTCTCTTCCTTTACTGTGTTGATTCCCTTTAAGTATTTAAATGTTTCTATCATATCCCCCCCTGTAATACTCAGCTAGTATTCTTCAGTATTGAATATATTTACACTTGCTGCACAGTATGCGTAAGTTCTTCCATCTCCCTTTTTTCTTCACTATTAGTTTTTCACTCAGTCAATATCAGTGTACTAACAGCAATTCCCCACTTCCCCATTCACCTTTGGTACAGTCTTATATTGTGGTATACAGTGGTGACATGAATGCATTGGTCTGTTTCGACGTTTCCGACCCTTTCGACTGTGTGGCCCAATATTTTGTTCTGAACCTGATCTGTTAATTACCAGATCTGCCAGATGCCAATCTAGTCACAAAGATAGGTTTTAATGGTGTATGTTCAGTAGAAGTCCAAATGTGAAGGGGGATATGACAGGGGTGGTCACATGCTTTTTAACATATTCCTTGTACAACTCTCCAGATTTTTTTGTCATTCTGATAATATCCAAAGAACACAAGATATGTGCTTTTGTCATTTGGGAAGCAAGGTTTTAAAAAGTTGAATTGTCCTTTAACAAGGTATGATGTTGGATCAACTCTGTTATTCTTGCAGTAGACTTGCATATTAAAATAAATATTTTGGTTGGAAAAACACATATCCCTGTTATTGCTATTGATCCAGAAAAAAGACAAAAACATATATTCTTGTTTTCTTAAAGTAAGAAAAAGTTTCTTCTTCAGCCCAAAATTTCAATTTAACTTCTCTCCAGCCTCTTCTTCTTTACCAAACCTTGTTTAAAGATTGTACCTGTTCAAACACAACCTCACGAGGCAGGGAGTTCTAAATCTTATTTTATTACTGTAATAAAAATACACTCTGCTGCTGTAGGTGAAATTTCCATTCCTCAAGTCTTAATTAATGACCTTGTGTGCTTTGTGTGAATAGGTCTCCAGAGAGCAGTTTTATTTAATTTTTATATGTGTATAGTGTTATCATATTCTCTCTAAGACACAATTTCTCTAGTGTAAACATTTTTTTCATAGCTAAGCTCCTACATTCCCTTATTAACTATGCAGCACATCTTTTTTGTTACATTATACCTTTTTTTTGCGAACTTGTTCCCAGGATTAAACAGCACATACATGGTGGGCTCTTACCATTGATTTTTAAAGATTGATTTATAAATTGTGCTCCCTTGAACCATTTCCACTTTTTATACATTACATGACACGTTTCATTAGCACTTATTTCCTAGAATTATTTCATAACTCTTTGCATTAGAACATTCTCCGCTTGCTACAAAAGCTAATTTATATATATTATTTACTATTGTTTTCTATATCTGTGTGTTGATGGAGGTAGTGGAGTGAGTAGGAGGTTAAGTGAAAAAAGTAAGGATTCAAACTATGTTCACAAGCCACTTGGTTATCATTGAACAGAGTTGAGAATACTTAGGTGACAGGTACATTACTTTATTAACATCTCACTTTCTTTGTTTTTCTAAGCTAAATATATTCAGGTTTAAAATTGAGTTGTAAACATTGGTATTCAGAATCCATGCTTTGTTATATTACCCATCTAAATGTAATATTGCTTCTTGTGTCTAACATTTGACAGCCTGCATATCAAATATTAAAAAGTATGGATCATTCAAATTGTCTTACCTAGTAGAACGCTCAGACTTTTTTTTTCATAGGATATTTAACATTTCTATGGCTTTATTTGACTTTAGGAAAAATAAAGGATATTTGCTGAATATTTTGTAGTAAAAATTTTTTTTTTTCTGGTTAAAAGATACACTTTCAGCAAAATTATAAAGGTATAAGGTATTTTTGACATTGTCAATAACATACTCTATTTCATAAAAGATTCACATTTTTAGTCATAAATCACCCTTCCTATATGTATAAACATTGCACATTTGCATACATATAAAGGGCATGTGTGATTGCTTCATGAAGTGTTAAAATTAACCCCTGGTGTCCTAGTGAAGTTTATACAGTGAAATCAGTACTATACATAGCTAATGTTTCACATCATTGCATTCGAACATTATTGTTAGGGTGATGGTTATACTTAAAATAAAATTTAAACACTATGTACAGAGACTACTGTTTGATAACAAGTTAATTAAAGTGTCTCTAACTATGGCATAGTAAACACCTAACAGAACTAAGTGCCAGAATTGCAATGCATTTTTAGCTGAGCTTACTATTCAGTGTAGAAGCACTTTAGGGTTAAGTATTATGTTGTATGTTTTTGCAGCAGGGGAAATCGAGTACAGGCTGCAGATTGTACATTCTTTCGGTCATTTGGGTAGTGCCCTTTTGCAGGCTGACAAGTTAAGGAATCCATAGCCTTTTCCATTCTTCCCTCTGACTGCCCCCTGGAGGTGAACAACAATCACTAGTATTTTCTAGAGAGCCAACAGACTTTGTCAGTTGTAACAACATTCAGCACAATATCAAAAATAGAAAGAAGTGTGCACTCCACTCGCAAGGCAATAAATTAATAAAGTGCTTTAATGTGCAAAAAAATCCCAAAACAAACAGAGTGAGGTACAATCCACGGATAATAAAGTCGAAGGGAAGGCCACCTAATGCGTTCCGCGTGTAACACCACGCTTAGTCATAGGTCACCAGTGGAGTGCACACTTCTTTCTATTTTTGATATTACATTATGGTGCCTAATCAGCATAGTGTAGCACCCATTCTGCCTTTTGCACTTTTTTTCCTGTGACTAGAGCCGGTATTGCTTTCCTTTTTATTCAACATTCAGCACAATGCTACTCCCTCGGAAAAGATATGGTAGGATTAGACAGAGCTAAAATGAAAATGGATTTAGAGGAGTATTATAATTGTAAGTACATGCTTTTGAGGGTAAATATGCAGAAAGTCGTTTTTTGTCATTCTCTAAAAACAGATGAATATTATTTTAGTGGTGAATAATCCAATCTAGAAATAGTTGTATTACATTAAACAAATAATGATTAACACGAGTTTGTAAAAATAAACCAGAAATAATATTGTGTTATCTGCTGAGCACACGCAGTGTGTACAGGCTAAAATGCCTGGAAACAGGATCTGTGAGTACTGTGTATGCAAACTACTCTCTAGCTATGGCATATGTGTTCTATGACTTACTGAAACTCATACATATTTCAGCATACACATGTGTCACTAATTCTGTTTTCATGTGCTTATTATGCGCCACTAAAAAATATGATACATACCGGTACTAGGAATCAGTACCATATGTTGCATATGTCGCTTAAAGTAATAAACAAATAGTTACTGCCAGTGTCCCATTCAGGACCTACCTTAATATACTGGCACAAGACAGCACTTACCTGTCTTTAAAATTGTCAATGGCAGCTGTCTTTTGGCTTTAATAACAATACAATTATTAAAGAAGCCTCCCAAATATAATATTAGACAATCAAGCCATTATATATGTTGTACTACCAACAAATCTGGTTCTGAGCATTTTGGCCAGTATACACTGTGTGCCCACATTATTGTTTCTTATTTTAAACGTAATGGTGATATATAACATTGTTTTTGTGATTTTATTTCTCCAAAAATATTTTGAAGCATAATCATTAAAAACTACATTTTATGTTGTTGATCTAATTTTTGCTCTTCCAATTCATTCTTCAATTCCAGGTTACCCACCACCTTTCTCTAGATATTATAGCCTTGTTTGTCATAAATAGTCATATAGTAATTTAGACTTGTGCCTATCAAACTCAACCCCTTTCCTATTCCTTGCTAACAGTTGATGATCCAACAAAAGACAATCCCCCCTTATTTCAGCTATTTATAATCCTGCTTTCAATGGGGAAAAAATCCTTTTGGCTCCAAAAGATAATCAGATTTCTCCTTGGATCAACAAGCACTAAATAAATATTAATGTCCATTCTAACATACCTAGCCCTCTATTTTCTGCTTCATTAAAAACAACAACTAGTGAATTAGTTTTGTTTACAGAAGATTGTATTCATATAATATATTAATCAACTCAAATGACATATCTATTCATGGTAATCTTCAAATTTAGAAGATGTTGTTGAAGATTTAAAAAAAAAAGTAAAAAACCCTACCAGATAGACATCTTCTATTTGGACACATTTCTTAAGAACCGAACCGCAGCTTCTCAGTTAAACTGAAACAATTCCTGAAGGAACAAATTCGGCTAACCTGGGTGAATGATTAAACGTCATTGACATAGTCCATGCTGACATTTCATCTTGTAATTCTTTTGACAATAAATATCAGAACTAAAAAAAAAAAAAAATCAATAATTCAAAATGTTAGTATGTAAAAAAAAAAAAGACAAAATGAGAGGAATCTGAATAGTGGCACCAAAAGAACTGGAGTAAAATAGAAACAAATTATGAGCATAAGAGACTTTCTTAAATATTCCTACATAGCTTATCTCTGGCAGAGTACTGAAGCTAGTCACAATACATTGGGGCAGATTCAATGACCCCCTTTATTAAAAAACAGGCGTTAGTAGTAAGTTAATGGACACTGATGATTCAATGTCTGCTGCTAACGCCATTAGCGGATACAGTAAAAAAAATTACCACACTGACTACTATCCTCCAGTAAAAAAATGGCATTGAAACGCAATTCAGTATGGTAATTATAGGGATTTCATGACAGCCGGTAAAAAAATATGGGGCAAAAATGAAAGATTTAACCCATTGAGAGCAGGTCTGTGCTGGAGAAGCTACAGACCACCTGCTCTCCTGACATATGTAGATTGGAACTGCCTGCCCATTATACTGAAAAATCAATTCCGTGACTACACTACGCAATATAGGCCCCGAATCCAACTGCCTCTTATGAGTCTAGATACAACACTATTTTTTAACTGACATTATTGTAACCTGCAGGAATATGCAGTCCCATTTATTATTTAAATGCATTATTATAACTATCAATTTATTTAAGAAAATTTTATTAAAATTAGTGTGGAATCTTAAAGTATGAACTATTGAAGTAGATAACACTTAGAACAAATTAGATAAATAATGAAAATAATGCAAAGAAAAATATGATGAATGGATTATAGCACTGCTATAAGGGTGTATAAAAGAGTTAATCAGGAGCGCCGAAATGGTTAAAAAAATTGTTGAACAAAGAAATCATAAGCATATTTATAGCTGTATACTAGGTGTGTTTTATACAGTGCACCTCCTGACAGGTTTAGTTTGTTAGCCTTTGCCATCAGATGTTTTGTGTTTTATTTTCTCAGCTGTATTATTGTGTCAATATTACATCTTTTAACAGAAAGATGATGTTCACTATGTGTGTATTGTATTAAAGCCATGTTTCATATTCATTTAAATACTATTTACATAAATTACTTGCGATATTTTTGTCTGTATGGTAAAAATGAAAATGCCAGCACTGTAATCACAAAGCTTCATAACAGCATTTGAAAAGGGTACCTGCCAATATCATGCCATTGGTTTACTACAGATAAACACTTGACCTTTAAAAGCAAAAATGTTTTTCTATACCAGTTAGTGATAATATTAACTCCAATAACACTGATAAGTTTGAAAAGATAAAATTAATTCACATTTGGACTGTTATTAAAAGCAAACTTTTGAAACATCACAGTAGTTTAACATTTTATTATTTCAAATTCATACACATTCACAATAAAGGGTTCTACTCAATAAAGATAGAACTGCAGGGAGTCAAACCTTAGGCCTATGTAACCAAGATGGAAAAAATGGCCTAAAATGGAAAATTCCTGTCTCAATTCCCTGCAATTCTCTCTTCACTGAGTAGACCCTTATGAAACATTGTATTTACGTATTAATCTGCTTTTGTCATTTATCTTCCTGTTCAAATGAGCATTGTATAATTTTACTGTAGTCAGAACATCTTAGAAAAAATATCTCTTACAAAATAGGTTATGAAGATAAAACAAATACAAAAATTAACAACCAATCAAGAAGAAGTGTTATGCTTTATTAAAGGGACTGTAATACTTCAAGGCTTGTTGCATCAAGTGCCATCAAGACCCTCTTCATAGAGCATAATGTAGCTTGCTCTTTAAGCTTTCTAGATTGGTAGACCTGATATTAATTCCTCTGACTAGCACCTAGATGATGGGAGTCCTAGATGATCTTCATCACTGAACACCCGATGGTTGCAAAATCCAATGTGCTATTATTCTGCATGATCTTAGCTCAGCTTCACCACTGCAAACACTGTGGTTTGTGTCTCTTGGGCATCTACCTATCATACTACTGCCCTCCATTCTAAGAGTGTGTAAGTCAATGTGCATTATCCTACTTGAAGATCTGATCTCTTTTAGACATTACTTATCCGTTTTATAAATGATTATGTTAGTCATGAACCAAATTTATTTTCTCTCTCAAATTATTTAATGTTGGGGGGGAGAAGCATTTTCTGTCTACGTTAGGTGACAAATTATTGTAACATGTGTAAGAAAGGTTGTATGATGAAGTCACCTACTTTGATAAATTATTTATTTCCAAGTCAAATACCACTATATAAGAAATAAGGTTGTGCATTCTTTTTACACTAAAAAACAATCATGTAAATTAGAAGGGTAAAGGTTTAAAACTAATATCAGGAAGTATTGCTTTACTGAGAGGGTAATGGATGCATGGAATAGCCTGTAAGCAGAAGTGGTAGAGGTTAATACAATGAAGGTGTTTACGCATGCATGGTTTAGTTTATTTGAGCCCAACATTTGACAGGCTAGAGGGGGCAAATTGTTCTTATCGAACAACACACCCTGTGTTTCTATGTTACTGTCCTATTTCTAATTCTTTGTGCTGCGCCATTTGAACTAAAATCAGTTTATCCATTGGATCCATTATCTTAAATTGTAACTGTAGAATTCTAATTCTGAATCATTTTACATTGACTTTGAACTTTGCTTCCACTTAGTTTTTCATGTTTTCAAGTGAAAATCAAGAAAGACCTTCAGAATGCAATCAAAAAATAAACACTTTCTGTCATTGTCACAGTGGCACATGCTCACCTTTTCAAGTTATTATGTGATATGCTCAAACAAGAAAAATATATGAAAAAAATGCACAACAAAGCCTCAAGAACCGTTGGTCTTTTGTATTTGCATTTGTTGCCATAGGGACAAACACAGCAATTGTTGCTTGCTGATGAACTTTTCCTTCTAAAATTGATTATCAGCACGGGTATTTAATTTGATATGTGTTTTCATTATGTATTACACCACACATACAATTTATTCATAACTTGCCAACATTTTCCATTCAATAGAATACAATACAATATGCATCAACCTCACACGCATAAACATATTTTACATAGGTTAAAATGATAGTACTGTGTTACCCATGGAAATACAGAAAAAGATTACAGTTAAAATGATACACTTTATTTACTAACTGAGAATTCAGTACTTTTTTTACCCAAGTTGTATATTGTATGTTTTATCATCTCAATAATGTCTGAGGAAGAGGAATAGTAACCTGATCTTAGAATCTTGAAACCAAATTCTCGGTTAGCCATTAAGGGGTATGAATTATACTTATTTCCCATAATTTATATATACAGGTACCTAAACATGTATTTATTATTTATTATTCGCCAACAATTTACACAGCTCTTTCTACAGAGCATAAAGGGGAGGTACAAAAACAAAGTTAGGGAAATAGAGACAGATTGATAGATGAGGTAGATATTAAATTAAATATTTGTATTTATATTTTCCTATAAATATAAGCATGAAAGCCTTCCTTCAAACTCTTGTGTCTATTCAGTGAAAGGTGAGTTGCAGTAGAGTTCAGGTGAGACATTTCATCTCCCCATTTTAACTATACGTTGTAAGTTTTCCCCATGAAGCAAACTCACCAGGATTGTCCCTGCACAATGTATAGCTAAATTGGTGATGTTAAATGTTCATCTCACCTCAACTCACTTTTTAGCGTATAGACCCCTGTACATTTAAAGTCTAACCAAAAGGGGGCTTAGCAATGCTTCCTTCACATCTGCTTCATAAATTGGATAAATAGAACACTATAAATAACAGGAGTGTCACTGTTTGTTTGAAGAAGGAAGACTTTTGGACCTTTATAACTAATACAGACTGAGAGATTAAGCAAAGGATATAGACAGGAGTCACCAGTAATGGAGTACTTTGATATAGTTGAAAAATAAGCATGAGCTGGTTATTTAATGGGATTTAATTTTTTTCAGAGGAATTTTTAGAACCGGAGGCCTTTGGATCAGGAAAATTTCACAGTGAAAACCATAGGCTTTTGGCTACTCAATATGTGTCAATTACCCCCGAATATAATTCTGATTCCGTGATGATAGCCACATTTCAGCCATTTCACTGGGAAATAAAAAGTTAGAAATTAATTAAAACAAATATCCCCTCTCCAGGGCCAGCAGACTTTTGCTAGTCCCATACATTTTAAACTAATACCCCACCACATTAAAAATTTGGGAGGGCCAGAGCTAGTAGCCCTGGGTCCCCTAATCATCAACAGGGCTGGAAATTGGAAAAATGGTTCCCAATGCCCATAATATACATGGGGGGCCAGAGGCAAGTAGTTAGCCAATCAGATGCCTTTGTTTCTTAAAATGAAATTCCACTCTAAGAGTTTGGTGGATTGGCGCTGGATTTGAACTTGTTGTTTTCATCAAACCATTCTTGAACCATTTTTGCGTTATGGCAGGCAGCATTATCCTGTTGAAAAGGGGCCAATGCCATCAGGGAATACCTTTTCCATGAAAGGGTATACATGGCCTGCAACAATGCTTAGGTAGATGGTACGTATGAAAGTAGTATCCACTTGAACGGCAAGACCCAAGGTTTCCTTGCAGAACATTGTCCAAAGCATCACACTTCCTCTGTTGGCTTGCCCCCTGTCAGTGGTCATGATTTTATGGCTGATCCGTATATAATATTCCATAGAAACAACCTTTAAAAAATCAACTTTAAGTAAAAATAATAATTAACCCCTTCACGCTGGATGGCGCTTTGGTCATTACTGTCCAAAGCACCAAACCGGCATCTTTTTGTTCCTGGTCCCCGATCACTTTGTGATCAGCAGCCAGGATCATCCAAGCAGGGACCCGATCAGGGTCTCTATTGACCCTGTTGTCCCTGCCAACATCCCGCGATACTTTGTGACATTAACTTCGGGTACACAGGGATACGGGGAATGTAGCGAATTCTCTGTTCTCTACATTTTCTACATTCTCTGAGTGTTCACTACATTTCCTATGTCAGACTGAGGCCACTCAAATTGGCCTCATCATACACTGGGGAACCCGCTGCGAGTCCCTGCAGTGGGATCCTCAGCACAGCTATGTAATATAAATATATGTAAGTTTATAACACTATAAGAAATCTGAAAAAATATATACATATACCTCTTCCAAAAAAGTACGGTAAATAGAAATATAAAATAGACATAAATACGCAGAATATGTAAAGAATATTACAACGCAGCTCAGATAAATAAAACCATTCAGCAGCAACAATTTGAAGATATTTATCAACAATAAAAATAATAGCTTCTATACCCATAAAAATGTATGTTTTGTCTATTTTTCTTTTCAAGTGTTGTGGCATATATAATAAGATATATATGTTATATATTTTAAATATTGTTATTATTTTTATTATAATCATTTACCCAGTCTTTTGTGGGATTATTATTTGGAATATATTTTGCAAACCCGATTGTATTATAGTTGATTATGATAAATGGGGAATATGAATAAAAACTCCCACACTACAAAGTGTCGGGAGTTTTATCAAAAAAAGCACAATCGCTGTTTGGTGTGTATAATGGCAATTGTCCTTTTTTTAACGCCCAACACTTTGCAGTGAGGGAGAGAGGGACCTCTGTCAAACTGTGTTTGGCGGAGGTTCCCCGACACAAATCAGGCACTTTTCAGCATCAGATTTTTTATACATAGGCTGCGCTGGTGCAATAAATGCTGACACATCCTAAATCTACACATTCAGTGTAGATAACGCAGACTCCTGTGTTTAATTTAATTCCTGAATACAGTATTTTTTAATGTATATTATATCTCTATGGGTGTGGGTATAGTCACATATGTTAATGAATCAACTTGATTAGTTGTACTACTATTTAAAATTGTTAATGGGGGCATGTTTCTTTACTTACAACTATGCGCTTCTCAGCACAAAATATGCTAGGTGTATTTTTTTTACTCTGTCTGTCTAACTACTAGTGAGTATGTTTGCTTGTCCTCAGTGGAACACATCTTTTTCCTTCTCTCCCTCCATACCAAAAGAGAGATTACACACATTATTTCAGGGTTTATAACTCCTGCTCTCTTATTGATATATTCAATGGAGTAGCACATTTATTCAGAGAAGTTGAGAGGATGTGGATGAAATGACTTGACCTGACCATAACATGGTTATTTTACAAGATACATCAAAAGCTGGTTATAGGCTGGCTGCTTAACAATACTATTTTAACCAGCAATGAGAACCAAGAATGTATCAATCAAATAACTGAATTATTTTTTCAGAGAGGCCAACACCCAACACAGATGCAATACCCCTACCTCAAATCTGGTGCACTTACAAGTGTGTGATGAGAGGCTTTTTAATAAAACTTGGAGCTCAAATTAAAAAAGAAGAAAGCCTTATTTGTCAGAACTATATATTTCTCTTTGTAGTAATAAAAAGGTTCCTACCAAAGAGGTTGCAGAACAGACAAATAACATATGTAAATAAATAAATAAATGTGTAATAGATAAAGTTAAAAAGTATTTAACAGAAATAAAGCAAATCTGGTATTATGAGGGAATAGGGTCAGCAGGTTACTCACAAGCAAATAAATAAAATAGGCCTCTTGTCATATATATAAAATGAAAAAAGGAGAATCATATTATGTACCAGAGGAAATAGGTGATATATTTAGAGATTTTAAAACTTTTAAAACATACTATGTATACGCTTCCCTTAACTATGGATAACAGCCAAATTAGAGATTATCTAAATTGTACAGGCCATAGAACAGAATGACAAGTTGAATACTCCATCTTCCTTAACAGAGATTTGTTCAACAATAGATAATTTAAAAGCATTATAGCCACAGGACCAGATCGGTTTGCCAACTAATTTTATGAGATAGTAAAAGATAAAATTGATCAACAGCTTAATGAAATTGTGAGAATAGGTAAATTCCCTCTAGAAATGTCCCAGGCTAATGAAGTTCCAATATTACAAAATAATTAAGAAGCACAAACAAAATAAAAATAAATACAATAAAAACAAAATACAAATAAATATAAATAAAAGAATACAGCTAAACTAATTATTTAAAAACAATGATGTGTTGAACACGCTATCAGACTAATATATACTTGCAGATTTAAAATATTGTTTTCTTATGTAAATCAGAATAATACTCCTGTTTATGTCTACTAGAGGATACTTAATTCATTGGTGTAAGCCCAACGGCTATAAGATATAGCCAGAACCTTATATCATTCTGTGAGTTTCTCAAATTGTATTGCAGTTCATGTAAATGTTTAAATTGGAGGACAATCACAATGTACTTGAACATCCTTTACAAAATGACTGCCTGATTTCATCAATTTATTTGTAATATAGTCCTTCAACTCATTGTTGACTGTTTTATCTGATCTACTTCTACAGCAGCCATTCACTGCATGAATATAGATACCACTCTGAGAGCTATTCAGTTGTTTTTACTCTCAGCAACACACCCTAATTTGAACTGAAGCTATAGCGAAAACGATTATCTTCTAAATATTCTCCATAATGTAAACTTTTTGTTTTCTTCATCATATGTCCTTTCTCCCTTTTTACAATCCCCGACCATGATAAGCAAGTCTCAGCAAACACTTCAGTTCTAGTAAAGAAACAAAGATACACCATTAATGAATGATTGTTGTGCATTTATTTGATAGCAAATCATACTAACTATTGTATAACAAAAGATCATTTGCATGGGTCAAGATCCATACTTTTCAACTGAAGGGAGCTTTGGACTGAACTTTCATGCCTCTTGGATGAATATTTGGTTTGCAACCTTCAGGTTACAGAGCTCTGAACCTGATATTTATTAAATATTTATGAAGTGTTGTATCCTAAATAACTGACACAATCTGCTAATGTCAAATGGGTTATTAACATGTTAAAAGTCTAAATGTGGTTAATTGAAAGGTGAGCACAATTTGCCTGTTCCCTTTTTATTTACAGTTCAGAATTAGAGTTATTCAAGACTTCAAAGGTTTAGAATATCTAACTAATTGTGATAACTTTATCCCAGCTTGTAAAACAACCATTGTGACTGCATTTAGATTAGACCTACCTACATAGGTTAAATAACTGTTATTATATTTATCTATGAATGTAGACACAGAGATACTGATGTGAACTTGTGGCGAGTGTGTGCCTATTGGGAAAATTATCATTGCTTAAAATCTTCTATACATGATTTTCTGTATAATAGCTCCAAAAAAGGAAAAGGATACAAACTATAATCCTGATAAAAATAAACCTGTGAACATATTCTATTCCCTGAAAACTCAAGGCTCAGCAAATTACAGCTAAATAAGACATTTGACCTTCAAAAATAGTGAGTAACATACATTTATCAGATGAGGAGACCACTCTAAGTGCACCTCTCTTAATGGGATTCTGTCACCAAAAACACAACAGATGTGCAGACAATGAAGGTAATACTGGATTGAAGGTATACATGCTTTTAACACTGATAAAAATAGTGTAAGAAAGCTATTTTCAGTACAAAAAAAGATGATGATACAAATTAGCATCATTGTGGTCACCAATAGGACAGTGCGGCATGATATGCTAATTTTGAACACAACCCCTCCCAATGTGTTTGCAGAGGTTTACCCAGAAACTTGTAAATGGCTTCAAGCACTTCCTCCTAGGAGGGTAAGTGATGTCACTTCATCTCCTGGCAACCAAACAGCTCAGTACAAATATAGCTTGTGTGATTTCAAATCTGTTTTTTGACATGCGGAAGGTACTGGAGGTTCTAATGCTTCATCTACTGAAGATATCCTTTCACTATTTATTTGTCTTGGATAAGTGAGTTATTAGGTCTCAGGGTAGGGCTGTGTTGACCTGTGCTTTATGAGATGCCATTATTTGTTAATTATTGCTGCATAACTTGCTTTGTCAGTTCTAATGTTCGGGGATTGTGCCATATTGACTGAGCAGAGCTTTCCTGAATGCGGAAACCCAGCTCCTCAAAGTGTTATGAACTGGAAGTGACCCACCAACAACTCATGCATTACCACATGATTATCATTTCTGTTATTTTTAGTGGGAAGCTGAAAGTGCTGGTAGTGTGCAAAGTGGTATTTGTACCATGTCACCTTGGAGTATTACTTGGTTTGACAAGCTATTAATTTAGTACTCATGCTGTGGGGTACACCTGTGATGCTGCCTAGACCTAGACCTTATGTCTACCCTAGTGCATTCCATGGGCTATACTGTCTTGTCACCTTTACCCACCCACAAAAAAACAAAAACAAATGATGCTTGAAGCAAAGTGAGGTCTCTTTAGGGTGCACTTGAGCAAATCACTGCCTCTACCTGGAACCATTGCAACTCTGCCCTGCATGTTTCCTCCCAGAAATATGGTTGCTCACATGCTGATTTCTGCACAGTGTTTGTATGGCGCTTATTTTACTTCTTGCAGTTCACTACCTATGTATATCTATATTTACATGTATTACAACAGATATATAGTTTTTCTTACAATGCTCCAATAAAGAAAAATAAAAAGTATTAAGGAATGAAGTGGCCCACTTGTCTAATACTCTTACTACTCAAGCTTCCACTTGGCCAACATTTAAATGGATTATAAACTCTTGAAACCAGCTAATAGTCATATGGAGAATGTAATTAAATATCTTAGTAACAAAATAGTGGATACTGAAGATAGGTCAAAAATAAAAACAAATCAGCATAAGAGGAATACCTGAAACTGTTTTACAAGAACAGTTTGAAACTTATTTAAAGAAAGGATTTGCTTCTTACATTACCTCTAAAATTATGGGACAGTATATTTTTGACAGATATCATAGGCTGCAAAATCCCAAGGATTTCAATATTGCCTCTCCAAGAGATGTTATTGGATGTTTTTCAAAAGTTTGCTCACCAAAGATCTAGTTACACAAGCAGCAATAAAAGAACAACATAAGATGAATATTTTAATATTTAAAACTATTCATGGTTATGTTGGTCATGTTGGAGACAAGCAAAATGGAAAGAGACTCTCATATTGAGGTATAATGGAATCAAATACAAAAATAATGTTTCCAATGGTGCTGCTAGTCTCCAACCATGAGGGAAAATATCAGCTCAATCACTGAATAGATTTAGCTTGGCCTCCTGGAGCTGTTATATCCAAGGTAATTTTGTTTTAGTTAGAGGTGATATTTCTCATATATGTAAGTATTGAAGCTACTGGCAGGGGTTGTGGTTTTTTTGGCACTTTGATACACATGATAAAATGGTAAAATAGGAAATTTGCAATTTACACTCACGAAGTTAAGTTATATGCTAAACTGGTACTACATATTACGAGGCTAATAATTAAAATGTATTATTTTTAGATTTAGAGTCAATAAGATTTGTATTGTTATTTACGTATTGGCTAGTTGAGAAAAATAAGATGTGAACACTTTATGACATATATTTTTCTAAAAAGATCTCAGTAGATTGTATCATGCATTTTAATGAATCCAGCTAGTTTATTGTCTTTAGTAATAGAATAAGTATATGATTTGATGATAAAACATTTACACATATTTAGGCATTTTATGGTACACATGTTAGACTTCAAAGCAGGAATTTTTGTGTTTTTTGCTCTTGCTGTATAAATAATATTGCTCTTGTAAATGCATTATTTCATGGGCAAAAGAGTCATCACTGTAAATTATGGGGAATTAAGTGTGGGGCTTTTTGGTACAGACACTTTTTTATTAAACTCTTAATTTTCACTTTTTTCACAGAAATACAATATTGTATATGGAGATAAATTCCATTTACAAAGAGCACTCATTTAATATTATAGTAGTTTTTCAATCTCTTTATCTTTATACTAGATAAGATAAGCACTTAACGTTCACCACTATTCTATTAGGATTTAACTACTGACAGATGTCTTAATTAAGATAAAACTATTTGAGCACTTTATAACCTATATCCAAGGCTATTTTGACAATATCGGGTTATTACATTTCTAATAGAATTTAACAACAGACAGTTGTTTCTATTCAATTAAAACTACTTGAGCATATTATGGCACATATTCTATTTAAATTAGAGGTCGTGGATTATATTTTGTTTGTACTTACTTTAGGCTGTTTTTTTCCCCTCTTTCTCCAAATTCTTAATGGGACACTAATTTTTGATGTTCACATGCCTGTAATCTTTACTGTTGCTGCTGCAGGTTTTCAATTGAAAGCACTTACTGTTCTCTACGATTTTTTAAGGATAGATTTCATTTGTTTTAATTGTATTGTTCAGTATGATTTTGTTTGGGTTTCCAATGGTGCTGGGATCGATGCCGGGTTGTGCGAGGGTTTCTTGTTAAGTAACATCTCTTAAGATCACCATATAAAAGGTTTAGGGATGAAATTTGCCTCAGAAAAGTTGAATACATAGGTTTCTAAAAGATTACCATACTGATATGATTTGATTCAAGAAACACACTGGGTCCAGTGGTGTACCAAAATGTGTAAATGTAACAAATATCCAACTGTATATGCTGCTAATCTGGTTGGGAAAAAGAAGAAAAGAGGTGTAGCAAAATTAGTTTACAATTTGAGTGACACAAATTGTAGATACCAGCTTTTGAGCTCTAAAATTAATAAAGTTATGCACACTTTTGTAAAGTTTTTTGCAACCCAATAATTTTCCCCTTAGATTTCCAGTGCTTGGCCACCAATAATGTTGCGGCTATGAGACAATGGATGATCAATTTCCTGTTTTCCCCAGGCCATGATTGTACATCCAAATGAAGCAGAAATGCTTCTGGTGTTTGATCTAGGTTCATACTGCAAATACAATCTATTTTTTTCCCAACCATTCTCCAGAATGGACCGATCAGGCCACAACTCCACCATATATGCAGCAAATCCCCTCTACTATTCCCGCATCTCCAGCACACACTACTGGTGCCTGGGGACATCTTTGCCATTCTAACTGGTACCATATACCAACGATTTAATAATTTATAATGGATTTCCCTTAAGTTTAAGCAATGCACTGCCTCTGAGGCCGTCTTTAGTGACTTGAGCCAGTCTTTATAGTCTATATTGGCTTCCAAATCTTCCTCCCATTTTCTTTTTTTTTCCTTCTCTTTTTCTTTTCCTTTTTTTTTCTTCCTTTTTCCTTTCCTTTTTCTTTCTCTTTTTTTTTTCCCCTCACTCAGTCCCATCCAAGAAAAAACACTTAATAGGTCATTAAATGGATAGAGTGTCATCATCGTGACATTACACCTCCCCCTTCGTCCTTCCTTCACATATTCCCTTCCAGTCCCCATCCCCTCCTCTCCCCCACTCTTCTCCCCTCCCGTAATAATTGATACACTAAGTAAAAAAGGTGAAGGGGGTTAATCGGTCTAGAAACCGATTTATCGGGGCGCGCCCCGCTATAGACCGTGCTTACTTGGGGACCCGATAGTTATAGTGATTGTGACTTAGGGGTTATATCAAGTTACACCCCACTCCCTGCCAAGGTTGGGGAAAAAAGCAAAAGAAAAAAGGAAAACAACAAAAAACAGACAAACATGACCAACAAGACAGACACACAGACATACAGACAAGTGTGTGCGTTGCTCAGAACGTTATTGCTCATTTGTATCACCGGGTATTATATTATCTTATTATCCTGCGTTAACTGAGAAAAGGTCAACTTGTGTTCTCTAAAACTCAGATTAAAAGAGAGGTCTGGAATTAACCTTTCAACTATATTTACTACTACAGAGCCGACAATCTTGTTAGACAGACCCGATTTCCTCTTAAAGGTTAGCCACTTACTCATTATACCATTAAGTATGCTATTCCCCGAAGCTGATATTATTTCTAAAGTCTTGGATCTACTAAACCATAGAATACTATCTAGGGCCGTAGATCCCGCCATCTCTTGCTCTATCCTGTACCAGTCTTCTTCCTGAGACTCAGGTGTTTGTATTTTATGAACGTGAAGCAACATACTAGCCTCAACATATCTAGCAAGGTTAGGCAGACCGAGCCCCCCTTTGTTTCCGGGTTTATGCAACCACTGTCTAGCTATTCTTGGTTTTTTATCACGCCAGATATATTTGCTCACTAGCCTTTGAAACTGATCACATTGAGTGGCTGATAACGGAGCTGGAATCATTCTCAGTAGGTATAACCATTTGGGAATTATATAGGCCTTGATAACATTCAGCCTCCCTATCCAGGATAGATTTAGGCATTTCCATTGCCCTATTTTCTGCTGGAGGTCAGAGAATAGGGGGGCATAATTTATCTCTAAGATATCGGAGATTTTCCTGGGTATCAATACGCCCAAGTATTTAATTGATGATGTAGCCCACTCGAAGGGAAAGCCATCAATCAGATCTATGTGAGTATCAGGGGGAATATTAAAGCCAAGGGCTTGTGTTTTTTTTAGATTTAATTTGTAGTTAGAAAAACGCCCAAATGATTCAATCTCCGACAAAACCTCTGTAATTGAGTTTACTGGGTCGGTTAATGTCAATAGAACATCGTCAGCGAACAGACTCATTTTAGAGACTCTTCCTCCAACTTGTATTCCTTTTATATTCATGGCTCTCCGAATTCTAATTGCCAGAGGCTCAAGTGAAAGAATGTAAAGAATGGGGGCCAGGGGACACCCCTGTCGGGTCCCATTTCTCACATCAAACCATCCAGAGCAGAGACCCGGTCCTGCAATCCTTGCTGAGGGGCAGGTGTAAAGGGCCATGACCGAGTTGACTAGATCCCCCCCGAATCCATAGGCCCTCAAGGCCTCCTCAAGGAAGATTCAGTCAACCCGGTCAAAGGCCTTCTCGGCGTCCAGGGCTAGAACAATGGCTGGTATATTATGTTTGTTTACAAAATCTATCAAATCTATAGTTTTCCTAGTGTTGCCCATTCCCTGACGACCCTTCACAAATCCTGTTTGGTCTAGATGTATAATTGATGCAACAACCGACTTGAGTCTGTCCGCTATAATAGACTAATAAATCTTGGTATCTAAGTTAATTAGCGAAATTGGCCTGTAGTTACTCAGAAGTTTGCAATCTTTGCCCTGTTTTGGGATTGGAATTATACTTGCCTGGAGCATCTCTTTAGGAAATTCGCGTTTATCTTTAATCTCATTAAAGGTCTTAGCTAGATGAGGTGCAATGATATCAGCTATCTTTTTGTAAAACAGGGCAGTAAAGCCATTGGGGCCAGGTGCTTTTTTGGTTTTAAGTTTATATATGGATTGCTTAATTTCCTTAATAGAGAAGGGGGCTTCAAGATCTATTGCTTGCTGCAAGGTAATCTTTGGGAGGCCGGTTTGGGCTATAAAGGCTTTCATTGCCTCTAAATCTTTAGGTAATGTTAGATTATAAAGCTTATGGTAAAATTTTTCAAAAGCTTTGCTAATACTTTGGGGTGATAGACATATATTTTGACCATCTATGATTTTAAATATCCTAGTTCTTAGATTGTTCATTTTGAGTTGGTTGGTCATTAGCTTATCAGCCTTGTTCCCCAATCGGAACCACTTCTGCTTGGCGTTCAACATAATTCTAGAGGCTCGAATATATAATTGTTCCCTAATATCGATTTTTAATGTTTTAATCTCTTTAGTTCGAGCTTCGTCTATTGCGATTTTGTTCAAAGTGGTTAATTCCGCTAATCTAATATTCTTTTCAGACAGAGATTTACCCTTTTCTTTTTTCGATCTAGAGGCCAATTTAATAAAATGCCCGCGTGCCACGCTCTTGAAGGCGCACCAAACCATAGAATTCTTGGTCTCACCGTTTGCGTTAATAGAGAAATATTCCTGTGTCATAGACTGTACCCCTTCAACATTTATTTGAGTATTCAATAGAAAGTCATTTAACCTCCAAGAGTTCCTTATTCTAGAGATATTATCTTTGACATCCATCACCACTGCGTCGTGATCCGACCAAGCAGTAGTTTTAATTTGCACATCATTACATAGCCTAATTATGCTCTGGTCTGTCAAGATCATATCGATCCTTGAAAAGGATTTATGTCTATTGGAATAAAAAGTGAAGTTCTTCTCCAAGGGGTTAAACACTCTCCATGTGTCATATAAGTTAAATCTCCCCAACATGGAGTGAAAATTTCTGGCTAGGCCTCTGTCTGCAGGGGAGACCGTTCTGGGTGATGAGCCCTTTCTGTCCACCTCTGGTTCTGCCACCAGGTTAAAATCTCCCAGCACTATCCATGAGCCCTGCACATATTCGAATATCCCATTAAGAGTCTTATTAACAAAATGCATTGGGCTTTTATTAGGGGCATATATGTTTAATATGGAGAAAAGCCTATCATTTAATCTGCAAATCAAAAACACAAATCTGCCCATTGTGTCCTTCTGCATGTAAATTAATTCATATTTAATATCCCGAGAAATCAGGATTGCTACCCCATTTTGCTTTTTTTCCTTCATTGCCGAGTATTCAATATAAGGGAACCTTTTTGACCTCAATCTAACAGCGTCCATCTCTTTAAGATGTGTCTCCTGCAGACAAGCTACATCAATCCTCTCAGAATATAACAAATCAGTCAAGGTAAGTCTACGCTGCGGAATATTTAGACCCTGTACATTTAGGGTATGAAATCTCAAGGCCCCCATCTGATTGGTATCACTACTTCTATGCCCGGATGTCCCATCTGATTGGACATAGCTAGCCTCCAGTTCTGAGCAACGCAGCACACATTAAACATACAAAGTGCAACATTTAACCCACACACAACCCCCCATAATGATAGGGAACCTATATTGTCCCCATCTCCCCCTGCTTCCTCCATGATGCATGTAACTTGCATCGTACCTCCCCTTGGTTTAACTTGGTCGGAACCAGGGGGAATGGATACTTTAATGCTAAGTCATATATGAAAAGGGACAAAAAAAAAAACAAAACAAAAAAAAAAAGGGGAGAGGATGGCAGGTTTAACTATACTGCCCAATGCAATCTTCAATGTGATTTTATTATCGAGCCTATTGTGCGCCTATATTATACTATACCTCTATGACGTGATCTCTATAATTTAAACTGTGATCTTCCCAACTGCTATATAGCTGTGTATAGAGACATGGAGTAAGTCCATCTCTCCCTTTTATTCCTTATCAAAAATAACTTAATGCAAACCAGGTACTTCACCCCCCTCTAATTTTAGGGGGAGGGAGAAGATCCACTTCCTGTGACTTATTTGTGATATGTTCCCTTTTGTAAAATAAATTAGATTAATCCTATGATTTCCTGTGTCGCCCTAACGTATTAACCACTAATATAGACTATTACTGATTATAGAAATTAACTACCAAATATATTTTGTATCTTGCCCAATATTAAAATTTCTCGTGACTGTGCTAATTATTTACCGTGCCAGCGTTAAAGTTAGCTATATGATCAAATCTCAAAACGCTCCCTTAAAAACTCCATTACTATTACTATTACCAAGACCTCCTTCCACCTCCCGGACCAGAAAAAAAAAAAAAAAACACGTTCCCCTTCCTTCTGACTTCTAACCCATTTTCCTGATGAGTGATCGAGTGTTCTAGAGTGAAATTGCACTAGTTAGCTTCCATGTTGTGTCTACGGAGCCATTCCCTTGCCTCTCCGACGCTGTTTACGGTATATGAGGAGTCTGCAAATCTAATATATAACTTCGGTGGAAAACCCCAATTGTATCTGATGTTAGATTTACGAAGAGCCTCGGTAAAGAACCCGAAGGATCTTCTCTTGAATCTAGTAGCAGCTGATAGATCTGGGAAAAATTGAATATTTTTAAACCTCAAGTCAGTGTGCTCAAAAATTTTTCCTGCTAAAACAACTTTTTGTTTTATATAAAAAGAGGAAAATCTTATAATAGTATCTCTGGGGGCCTCCTCCGGAAGATTATTAGGTTTGTAAGTGTGGTGGACCCTCTCTACACTTGATTCTTGCGTAGCTTCCTGAACTCCCAAGGTAGAGAAAAGATCATTTAAGTAGGGTCTCAGTTTGACTTGAGTGACCTCCTCCGATATACCACGAATTCTTAGGTTATTGCGTCTAGCCCTGTCCTCTGCGTCGTTAATTTTGGATTCTAGCTTATCCAGTGACTCTTTTAGCTCTTGTATCTGATCATTATGAGATTTGTTCGTAAAGTCAAGATTTTCTATCTGTTCACATTGTGAGATCCTTTCCCCCGAGACTAAGAACATTTTCGTTTGTTTCCCTGAAGTGCTTCTCAAGCTCGTTTTTAAAAAGTGCTAGCTGTTTATCCAGGCACATCTGTAAATAGTCTTGAGTTATTGTCATACCAACAAGAGGAGAGGTGCTATCACTCGGAGAGGAAATCACAAAATCAGTTTCCTCCGTGTTTGGGATGTCAGGGCCCCTTGGGGTACCTGATATATCCTGAGGTTTATTTACCTGAGGAGAAAACAATGCAGTGATCTTTTCTTGGCCAGTCCCCGAAATCCTTTTCCTTTTATCCTTTTCCTTATCCCTTTCCTTTTTGGAGGTCATTTTGCACTCCTGCCCTCTTTTTGATGCCATATTATGAGCCAATAGCGAAAGAGCAGGTAATTCTATAGTACTCTTGAGGCTTCGGATAAATAACAATGAATAGGGTATGGTAACCCAGAGGGTTAAAATAGGCCTCCAGGAGCACCACCTAGGGGTTAATCAGGTTCTCTCCTTATTTCATGCACCTACCTAGCATATGAGGAATAATTGGTAAATTTTCCTGAGAGTTACCTCTGTCTGGCACCTAGCCCCTCGTACGTTTTAGCAAAGATTTAATTATCCCAGTCCGTAAGGAAACCTCCTAAGGTGTCCAAATGGTTCCCCTTATCGACCTGTCCTGCTTTACTATGTGGTAAAGGTTACCTTTACAGGTGTAACCTTTCTAGTGATTGTATTGTGTAATACACGTATAGCTAGCCCAAAACTACTCAGAGACCTGTCTATAAATTCGAGTGCAAAATTAGAGTATTTCCCCTCCTGTGACAAACAGCCCGAAAAAAAAAAAAAAGGACTACACCAGATAAACAAACAAAAAGTGTTGTAAAATTCACTAAGGATTTCCTAGTAACTTAATATCCGCAGGTATAACAGGCCAGAGTCCTCAGGGGGCCATATAGGACACACAGGTATAGTCTGGGATATTGTCCGCACCTGTACTGATCAGTCAGAGAACCAGGAACTAGATATAGTATAAGGGTGATCTGCAGTTCACGATAGTTTTCCGGTGCACTGGCGACCACCGATACAGGAGAACCAGTGTGGGTTCAATACAGGCTGGGACAGTGCCACACAGCCAGGGAACCAGAACGCATAGATGCCCCTAATTCTTAAATTGCACCTTCTTGCACAGTTCTCCAAGTACACAAATTTAGTTTCAATAATTTGTATTTTCCGCTTCATCTGTTCCACCTCTTCAGATTGTGTTTTAACCCGGAGAGACACATTTTCCACATGATCTTCCATTTTGTTTAATCTCTCTCTGAGAATTTCAATATCTTGTTTCATTTCGTTCTTGATTCCCTGAGAAATTTTTGCCATTTCTTCTTGTGATTTTGATAAATTGCTTATCCAAAATCGTGCTTAGAAACCCGGGAGTTATGCCTTGTGATTCTGACCATGATGAATCAGACTGGTCCCTATTCAGTTCTGTCTCAGTTAGTAGGTAGCAAGTTACTGCTGTCTCAGCCTGTACCTTTTTGGGTTGTCAATTTTTCAGCCTGAGGTGAGAAAAAGGTGGACAGTCGTTTATCCGGTTTTTCCTGTCTCTTCTCTCTCTCCTTTTCCCTCTTAGAGAGCCTCTTGCTCTCTATAGTTTTTTTTTGAGGCCATGCTTTCAAATCTGGGGTAATTCTCCACCACGTAAGTAAGCCCTATAGCAGATAGTGCCCTTAACTTAGGTTAGCTTTCAGCTTAACTCACCAAGGTAGTGCGAAACAGTTCTTTCCTTTATTCAGGGGTAGTTTTCTCTTCCCTACGGTCTATGCGGATCAGAGAGACACAGTTAGAGCTACTGTTAGAGCTATTTTTAGACCCCAAGGGGACTTTATTGTCCAATAGTTCTAGTTCCATTCAGCTCTAGTTTCGATGTTTCAGATCGCACTGGATCCCATTTTAGAGTGTTTTGTTTTCTCTCTTTTTTTTCTTTCTTTTTTTCAAAAGAACATTTATGGGTCAATGCAAGATAGTGTAGTAGTCAGTGGATGATGATCTCGATTCGCCTTCTCCCAATCTTTGTATTGACTCCTAATTGAACTATTGTTTACTGGTAATACGATATTTAGAAGTACCAATGAATTAATAATTCAAAAAGGCATACAGGCAATAAAAAACCACCTTTACTACTTCTTTGTGGGTTTAAAAAAAATTTTGTTTTCCTTTTTCTTGAAGGTTCTAGCCCTTGTAGATTTAGATTTTATGTGGCATACTTTAACTCAGCACAGTACACCAGTTTCTGAAGTTGCACCAGATAATCAAAACTTCAAGTGTCAGTTGTTATACTAATCCGTCTTTGCACCACTTGCTCCCAATTTAGGGTTTGTATGCTCCATATTATCTTTATTTCATATGGAACATTTATTTTATTTCCTTCTCTGCTGCCTAATATATATAGTGTATATCCGTGTATATCATTCAGTTTTACAGTTAGTATACAGCAGCTGAGTAAGATAATTTGAATATGCTTCACATTAAGCCTCTTCTAATTATTTTCATAGAATCTGCCCCATAGTTGGATTAGACCCTTATAGGCTTCTCATTGGCTTAGAAATTGGGGCATGGCAGCAAACAGAAACCTTTATTTCAGATGTTCCATGCGTTTGATAGCTAGTAAGCCTGTGGTACAAACAGTGTACCTCATATGCAGATCTTAACAGGGGGAAATTGCAATAAATCAGCACTTTTGAAAATGAAATATAAGCGGCAAAAGCCGCACTCATGTATCTGCCAGCAAACTCCGCTGCTTGCTTTTTGCTTTTACTGTCTCTGACCGCAATAGCCCTTAGTTTTCCTACGCAATTGCATCTGCCGGATTCATCCTCGCCGTCTTCGTTGGTAGGTTTTAGCCGGTCTCCATCCACCTGCCCAACCTCAGAGATTTGTAACTCCGGTCCTGCTCACTGCACGCCAGTGCGTTCTCGCGAGCGCAGCTACGTGATGCGTGCTACATCATCGCTCAACCCCCTCCACATTTCACCCCAGATGTCCTACTCTTATATTTATTTATTTATAATGAATCCTCAAATCATAACCTTTATCATTAACACCAAAATAGGTCCCATAATATGGTCGGATCTTGCCCCTTTATTCTCAGAGATTGAGACCAACAAGGAGTAAATAGAAATTAAATGAAAACATACTAAATTTTACTTTGAAAGTAAAAGAATTAATCTCTGAGTCTGAAAAATTCTTAACAATAATAAATGCTAATGGTTGGGTTTTGAGCTCAACATGTGGTGTACCTGATCATAAAACTTGGTTCACAGTTGCCGGCATGCCGCGATCGTGATTTAAACGGCATGGCTAAGTGTCTCGATACCGAGACATTTCAGGCATGTTGGCTGAGGCCCCCCCCCAGAAACATCCGGGCACCGTGACAGACAATCACAGTGCCCAGATGTTAATAGCTGTCAAAGCAGTTGCCTGCTTTGACAGCTATAGTCTCTCCCTGCTCCACAGCGATCGTGGGGCAGGGAGAGACTAAATATAGTGCTGGAAGCTACCCCTGATCCCCCCATGCCTATCCAGACCCCTGATCCCCCCATGCCTATCCCCCAGGTTGTTTTTAATAAAAAAAACAAAAAATAATTTTTTTTTTTTTGTATTTATATTTTTATTTTGCTAACCTTAACGCTTGGGTGAGGGTTAGAGATCCTCAAAACCCTAATTATAGAGTTAGAATTAGGGTTTGTACTAACCATAACCCTAGCGATAAAGTTAGAGTCAAATATAAATAAAAAAAAGTAAATAAAATTAAATAAAAAAATAAATAATTAATAATAATAAAAAAATAATATTAAATTAAATAAAAATAAGATGTTAATCCGTAGAGGACCAGTGACATGTTAGGTCTGTTGGTGGTCCTCTAGGGATATTTATTTAAAATAAAGACTGCTAGTGGGGCCAGTGCTTTGGATTGGCCCCCCAACAGTAGATAGGGGCCCGCAGCAGCTGGATATATCATCCATGCAGCCGCAAGATAGCAACAATCTGTGCTTCTTACTGTAGACTACATTCCCTATGATGCTACAGTCACTTTTGGCTGGCTGAGCATGATAGGAAATGTAGTCACAAGAATTACTTTATTAATACATGTTTTATTTTTTTTGTTTTATTTTTTTTTCTTCTTTATTTTATTATGTATTATTATAAATACATGTTTTAAAGCTGCAATGACCGTATCCTAAATGTGCCCCTTTACCTGCCACATTAAACTAGCAAACCTATACATGTGGGGTACCGCTATACTCAGGGGGTGCTATGTTATGCTTAACATATATTGGGGTGTTGTTTGGCAAAAAAACAGAACAACCCATTTAAATCCATACCTAAATACAAAGTGTGTGTGGGAAAAAAACACACAAAAAATTACTACGCCAAAACTTGGTGGAAAAATTACTGCATGAAAAGTGTAAAAATACCCCATTTTGAATACCCTGGGATGTCTAATTTAAAAAAATGTGTACATGCGGGGCTGATTCACCGATGCATGACTGATATCGGTGTTACAATGTCAGTGACACTAATTGGAAAAAATGGTTTTGAAACAACTAAGTGCTACTTGTATTTATTATACTGGAACATTAAAAAAAAGCAAAAAAACATATACACAATGGGTATTTCTAAACTCAGGACCAATATTAGAATCTAATTAGCAGGTTTTTTTATTTGCTTTTGTAGCTTAGTTAAAGATTTTACAAATAAAAGTCAGGAAAAGTTTTTTTATACATTTTTCAACATATTTTTCTATTTTTTTTTCATAATATAAATTATATGAACAAAATAATGGCATCAAAAGAAAGCCCTTCTTGTCCTGAAAAAAAAAACAATATATCATATGTGTTGGTACAGCAAATTACAACTTATTGGTTGGTAACTTTTCTACCAATCACTTCAAGTAACCAAGGCTGTTTGCATCCTCTCCACTACTGCAAAAGCTTCGCAGACCTGACTTTTCTACCAATCACTTCAAGTAACCAAGGCTGTTTGCATTCTCTCCACTACTGCAAAAGCTTCACATACCTGACTTTTCTACCAATCACTTCAAGTAACCAAGGCTGTTTGCATCCTCTCCACTACTGCAAAAGCTTCACAGACCTGACTTTTCTACCAATCAATCAATCAATCACTGCAAGTAACCAAGGATGTTTGCATCCTCTCCACTTCTGCAAAAGGTATATGAAGAAGATCTTACCAACTGTTCCAGATTGGGCCCTCTTATTACTTGTTTTGATTATCCACATCTAAATTACTTTATATTACTTGTATAGTAAAAATGTTCTTAGTATTTCTACTTAACTAATAACCTTTAACACCTTAGTGTATATTGTTGGATTTATTGCTATCCCTAAATGCTCTGGTAACTTTCTCTTATTTGATTTGTAGAAATTTGCTCTAAATGACCCCCCCAATATATCACAAACTTGGTCTCAACTCCCTCTCTCTTGTAGCTTCACAGAACTGACTTTTCTACCAATCACTTCAAGTAACCAAGGCTGTTTGCAGACCCAACCAACAACTGTGGCACACAAAGCAAACACGGTACCTCCAAAAATGTATTCGCACGGCTGAGTGGCGCTATAGAAAATCCAGCAGCAGAGAGGATTTCCTTCATTATAAGTTCATGCTGTGTTCCTACAACTCTGCTCTCACTCAGTCCAAGCAACACTACTTCTCATCGAATCCCAAACATCTCTTCTCAACGTTTAATGCTCTCCTCTGCCCTCCTGCTCCTCCGCCCTGCTCCACTCTTATGGCACAAGACCATTGGGCAACTTCACCTCCCGTGACTTGCCCCAACTACCTCCTGCCTCATTCCCATCGCCCAAACCCACTTTGAATATCTTCTCCCCTGTTGCTGAGAAAGAGGTAGATGATCTGCTCTCCTGCTCGAGATCTACAGGGAGTGCAGAATTATTAGGCAAGTTGTATTTTTGAGGATTAATTTTATTATTGAACAACAACCATGTTCTCAATGAACCCAAAAAACTCATTAATATCAAAGCTGAATATTTTTGGAAGTAGTTTTTAGTTTGTTTTTAGTTTTAGCTATTTTAGGGGGATATCTGTGTGTGCAGGTGACTATTACTGTGCATAATTATTAGGCAACTTAACAAAAAACAAATATATACCCATTTCAATTATTTATTTTTACCAGTGAAACCAATATAACATCTCAACATTCACAAATATACATTTCTGACATTCAAAAACAAAACAAAAACAAATCAGTGACCAATATTGCCACCTTTCTTTGCAAGGACACTCAAAAGCCTGCCATCCATGGATTCTGTCAGTGTTTTGATCTGTTCACCATCAACATTGCGTGCAGCAGCAACCACAGCCTCCCAGACACTGTTCAGAGAGGTGTACTGTTTTCCCTCCTTGTAAATCTCACATTTGATGATGGACCACAGGTTCTCAATGGGGTTCAGATCAGGTGAACAAGGAGGCCATGTCATTAGATTTTCTTCTTTAATACCCTTTCTTGCCAGCCACGCTGTGGAGTACTTGGACGCGTGTGATGGAGCATTGTCCTGCATGAAAATCATGTTTTTCTTGAAGGATGCAGACTTCTTCCTGTACCACTGCTTGAAGAAGGTGTCTTCCAGGAACTGGCAGTAGGACTGGGAGTTGAGCTTGACTCCATCCTCAACCCGAAAAGGCCCCACAAGCTCATCGTTGATGATACCAGCCCAAACCAGTACTCCACCTCCACCTTGCTGGCGTCTGAGTCGGACTGGAGCTCTCTGCCCTTTACCAATCCAGCCACGGGCCCATCCATCTGGCCCATCAAGACTCACTCTCATTTCATCAGTCCATAAAACCTTAGAAAAATCAGTCTTGGCCAGAGGTGGCTCTCTAATTTGGAGATTTAGGCGGCCGCCTAAGGCCATGCGCTTAAACCATGTAATCAGAGAGCTGCAGTGCTTCACCAATATTATCTTACTGCCGGCAGTCTTTCCCAGTACAAAAATATAATTTAAGCCTTCCGTGCTGCTGCCGCTTCGCTACTAATACAAGATGAAACCCCTCACATAGCTGCTTTATTTAATAAACCACATGGCTATGACTGACAAGTTAAAATGGTCCGATTCTCAAACCAGGGTCACCAGGCTCATTATGTACTTTATGATCAGATGCAGATAAAGTCTTTCTGAGTTTTATTTGTCAAATTCCAGGTGAAAATATATTTTTGTGTCCATATAAAGATGAGTAATTTGGCTTTTACCGACAGGTGCTGCTGTGTATTAGGCGTAAAACACCAGGCTGCTTTGTACATTTTTACCTCTGGCAGCAAGCAGGCTGTATATTGGTCCCCGGGGCATCGAATTAGTGTAAATTACAGGCACTTTGCCTGTCTCCCCCCCCGTGTCTTGTGTTTGTGTAATTGCCGACCATGGCAATTTGCATAGGATTTAGCAAGTGCCATCCTGATGTTTTTGACTAATATATAAATACATTGGCCACTGGCCAGTCTCTCCTGACAGTAAATCTGCAATCTTCCTTGATTATACAATAGGTGAGATGTAAGTGTGATTGTAAAATGCTTACTTAACCCCTTGCCGACAAAGGACGTGCCAGGCACGTCCTGGGAGAAACTCCCTTAACGACAAAGGACGTGCCTGTCACGTCCTGCATTGAATGAAGCGGTTTTCGCGATCAACGATCGCGAAAACCGCTTTAACAGTGCTGGTCTATTGCCTCGACATCGAGGCAATAGCCAGCACTGAAATTTCTATTTCGGGACCCCCACGATCGCCCCACGGAGCGATCGTGGGGAGCCATATTGACGGAGCATGCTGCTCCGTCAATATGGCTAAGTCCTCTGCCGGTCTGAGCTTCGGAAGTGAAAGTAACTTCACTTCCGTCGCTCTGAATATGCTACTTGACTACCCCTAGTGGTAGTTTAGTAGCAATGCAATGGGAAATATTTAAAATAAATATTTAATTAATTAAAAACAGGTTATTTAGCTATATTAGCCTATAGGGTTAAAATTAAATATTTTTTAGCATAAGGGATAGGGTTAAAATTAAATTAAAGTTAAAAAATATTAAGGGATATAATAAGGATTAGAGTTGGGGTTAAATTTAGTGTTAAGGTTAAATTTTGGGTTGGGGTTGGGGTAAAAAGATCAATATAGGAAAAAACCAAAAAACACTATTTTTGGTTTTTGCCCCATAACTAGCAAAAAAATACCGAAAAATATGGAAACATGCATATTTTTGAACTCGGGAGAACATTTAGAAACTGTTTAGATGGGGTCTTTTTTAATGATTTTATTTGTGTAAATTATATTTTAGGTCAAAGTTAGAAAAAGTGTGTTTTTTTAAATTTTTCATCATATTTTATGATTTTTTTTGTAGTAAATTATAAGATATGATGAACATAATGGTATCTAATGAAAGCCCTTCTTATGACGATAAAAACAACATATAATTTGTGTGGGTACTGTATGTGAGAAATAAAAAAATTACAGCTAAACACAAACACCCTAGAGATGTCAAAACAGCCATTGTCACCAAGGGAAAGTCAAGGTGAAAATGTCTTGTCACTAAGGGGTTAAAGGGACACTATAGTCAATAAAACAACAACTTGCTTAATGAAACAGGTTTGGTGTATAGATCATGCATAGTTGCCAACATTTGAAAAAAATTTCCAGGGACACTTTACAGTTTATCTTCCAATTGACCACACCTCTGTTCAAAAGCTCCGCCCACTCAATATAATTAGCATAATGTAACTCCACCTCCTTACCACAGTGTAGATTATATCACCAAGTTCCCACCAACATTACCATGCATTCTTGGTATACAACAGATACATTCACAGCACAACATCAGGAAATATCACTTTTACATGAAATATAGTAAGACCATGTGCAGATGTGCTTCAGTCAGAGAACTGTGTCTACACCATCATACATTAGTGTAAACCTACCACTTCTGCTGGAAGGCCATTCCACGTATCCACTCCCCTATCAGTAAAGTAATACTGCCTAGCCTTGTCTTATATCTAGGATAGCCTTATACCTATCCCATGCATGCTTAAACTCCTTCACTGTATTAACAGCTACCACTTCTATTGGAAGACTATTCCATACATTCACTACCCTCTCAGTAAAGTAATACTTTCATTAGTCCCTGGCCTTATCTTATATCTAGGATAGCTTATACCTATCCCATGCATGCTTAAACTCTGAATGTATTAACCTCTACCACTTCTACTGGAAGACTATTCCATGCATCCACTACTCTCTCAGTAAAGTAATACTTTCATTAGTTAATGGCCTTATCTTATATCTAGGATAGCCTTATTCATATACCATGCATGATTAAACTCCTTCATGTATTAACCTTTACCACCTCTACTGGAAGACTGTTCCATACATCCACTACCCTCTCAGTAAAGGAATACTTTAATTAGTCCCTGGCCTTATCTTATATCTTGGATAACCTTATACCTATCCCATTAATGCTTAAACCTCTCAGCAAAGTAATATTACGTTTCTGACCACAAAAAAATAAAAATATTAAATATTTCCAGCCTTTTGAAAAGCTTGAGATGGACCCCAAATATATGTATATAACTAGTTGCATTTATACTTATATGAACTTTTTAATATTGTATTCAACTATTTTATATGTAATAAAAATGTTGTTGAAAAATGGTTAATTTCTTATTTTTTATCCCTTCCTCTGCACCCACATTGCACCTAAAGAACTTAACACAGCACATTACAGCACCCACAGCACTTTGCACCCACACCTTTTGGCATGGCACAATGTCAATTTGCCCCCCAGAACATACCACAATGTAACTTTGCCCCTGAAGAACATGCCATAGTGACATTTTGCCTCACAGTACATGTTATTTTGCCACACAGAACATGACACAGCATCACCATGGCCAGAGTCAATTTTCCCATTAATATGCCACAGCCTGATTGCCTAGTAATATGCCACAGCCAGATCCCCCAGTAATATGCCACAGTTTAATTGCCCAGTAGTATGCCCAGCCTAATTGCCCGGTTATATGCCACAGTCTAATTGCCCAGTAATATGCCCAGCCTAATTGCCCAGTAATATGCCACAGTTTAATTGCCCAGTAATATGCCCAGCCTGATGCCCCAGTAATCTGCCACAATTTAATTGCACAGTAATATGCCCAGCCTGATGCCCCAGTAATATGCCATTTTAATTGCCGAGTGATATACCCAGACTGATGCCCCAGTAATTTGCCACAGTTTAATTGCCCAGTAATATGCCCAGCCTGATGCCCCAGTAGTATGCCCCAGTTTAAATGTCCAGTAATATGCCACAGTTTAATTGCCCAGCCTGATCCCCCAGTAATATGCCAGTTTAATTGGCCAGTAATATGCTCAGCCTGATCCCCCAGTGATATGTCACAATTTAATTGCCCAGTTATATGCCACAGTTTAATTGCCCAGTAATATGCCAGTTTAATTGCCCAGTAATATGCCCAGAATAATTGCCCAGTAATATGCCACAGTTTAATTGCCCAGTAATATGCCCAGCCTGATGCCCCAGTAATATGCCACAGTTTAATTACCTAGCCTGATCCCCCAGTAATATGCCAGTTTAATTGCCTAATAATATGCCCAGCATATTTGCCCAGCAATATGCCCAGAATAATTGCCCAGTAATATGCCCAGCCTGATGCCCCAGTAATATGCCACAGTTTAAATGCCCAGCCTGATGCCCCAGTAATATGCCAGTTTAATTGATTAGTAATATGCCCAGCATAATTGCCCAGTAATATGCCAGTTTAATTGCCCAGTAATATGCCCAGCCTGATGCCCCAGTAATATGCCACAGTTTAATTTCCCAGTAATTTGCCAAGCCTGATGCCCCAGTTTAAATGCCCAGTAATATGCCACAGTTTAAATGCCCAGTAATATGCCCTGATGCCCCAGTAACATGCCACCACCCTCCTTCCCCATTACTCACCTACTCCATGTCTCCTCCATGCACCGGCAACAGGTTTGTTTGTATTGATTAAAGTTTAAAAAAAAATAAAATCCCCAGCCCAGTTCAGTCTGTGAGCTGAGCTTACAGACAGAACTGAGCGGGTCACGTAACGTCGCTCTATGACATCACGTGACCCGCGAACGCGCTAAAACAGCGCAAATTGCCGGGATTGTCCCGGGATGAGAATTCCCCCGGGACAATCTTGGTTTTCACGGGACTGTCCCAGCAAATCCGGGACAGTTGGCAACTATGGATCATGCCCCTGCAGTTTCACTACTCAAGTCTCTGCCATTAAGGAATTTAAATCACTTCGCTAGTAAATATTTGCTGGTTTAAGGTAACTCATTGTCATGTTTTGGTGTTCAATAAATGTAACAGTTGGTTTTATATTGATAAATATGGAGAGTAAAACAACATCTAAAGATAAAGGTGGTGCTCAGAAAATACAAGAAAAACAGTCCAAAGAACTTGAGTTAGCAGGAAGGGATCCTAAGCAAATGAAACTATTTTTTTCAGTGGTATGTTAAAAGTTCAAAAGTTAAGGCTGGTTCTTACATTTTATATCACAGAAATGTATATTCACTCTTTGATAACAAGAATGAATATATCTACCGTATATACTCGTCTATAAGTCGACTGCAATTTTTTGAGCAACAATTGTGATATATGCTATGACTCAAATGTAAAACTTGGGGCTATGAAATTCTGTGATTTTTATTATTTTGTCAGATTTTACCTAGGTAAAGATCCTGGAACAATCAAACAGTTACAATACCTACTTCTCTGCATCTCAGTGCACACGCCCAGTCCCAAAGATATTAGTTGACTGTGCCTGAACGCGGCAGGCACATGCAGTTAGCGTCATTTCGCCAGCTAGTGGTCGCTTGCAGCTCACTACAGTGACGTGTTAAAGGGTACCGATGGGTAGCAGTCATCAGCTGCAATGACAGCAGCAATCGCTGCACTGTATACTAAATCAGACTGCTGTAGTGCGTTTGTGTACCCGGTTTCTGGGTCAACGTACAACTAAGTATATTAGCACTACCGATAACTCGACATTTCCCCGCATTCAATGTACAATATTCTATCGAAACTAGCACTGACCCGTGGATAAGTCGACTCTGCATTTTAAAATGAAGTTTGCGACTAAACTTTCTCGAGTATATACGGTAATCTGTTTGCATGTTCATGATGAAGTTTTATGTTTGTTAAGATTCATCATGGATTATCAAGGAGTGTGCATACTTGACTTTCCATAGTGATCAGTTTTACTTTTTTAAGATATATTTTTACTTATTTGAAATCTCATAAAATCTTACATGTTAGGTAAGTATGAATTATATATTATTTGTTTGCATGAGTTTTTTTTTATTTTATTGTTACCATGCATGGAGTTCCTGGAGTTTCTTGGTTACATCTAGAACTTTTTTGGGGAGATTTAAGTAGGTTGACAAAAACAAAAATTGTTTAGGCTGGTGGTATACACCCAAGAATTCCTGTTGACAAGGTTTCTGCCGGCCCAAGTGCTACTTCAAGCATGCCAGTTGCGTCTGTCGAAGATGAGATGAGCCCACAAGCAGAAGGACAGTTGAATGAGGAGGAGCTGGTGTCAGAATGCAGAGAGCAAGTACATATGAATGACCCAAATGTTTTTGAAGACCCTCCTGAATTAGAATGTATCACATGAAAAAATGTCAGAAAGTGTTATAAGTGATCCATCAGAAATATATTTTAGCCTTCCTCCTGCATGTTCCATAGCAGAGAAAGTTTATTTTGTTGAAAAACACCCTTTTCAGCCAACCAGGACTGAATGCGCAAATCTTCCTTTTCAAGAAGCAGACTTTTATTACCGCAAAAAATCTAATGGGGATCGTATTCAGCGTTCATGGCTGAGTTGTAAGATAAAGGATCGAAAGGTAGAAGCATTTTTTTGCAGCATATGCATTGCTTTTTCTAATTCCTCTTCCTCGTTCACTAGTGGTTGTTCTAATTTTCGGCATTGCTATCAGTCAGCAAATAAGCACGAGTCTTCAAAAAGTCATTGTGATGCTGTTCATGCTTATTTTACCATGAAAACAAATAGAAGCATTGACACGTTAATAAATCAGGCTCAAGTCTCCAGAAGAAAGAAGGAGGTACTTCAAAATATTGAGGTATTAAATCGTATATTTAATATTGTAAAACTGCTTGGAAAGCAGGGATTGCCATTTCATGCCCATGGCACTAATGAATCGCTATACAATTTAAATAACATTGAAATAGACCATGGGAACTTTCTGGAAATGGTCCTACTTCTATCACAGTATGATGTTCCTCTTAAAAATCACCTTGATAAATGTGTTCAAGACAGTGAAAAAAGAAAACAGTGATTGAAAGACAGAAAAACATCAGGAAAACATTCAACTGGACGTGGATCTCTTGTGACATTTTTGTCCAATAATACAATAAAGAAAGTATTTGCAGCAATAGTTCGAAGCATGAAAAACTTAATTGTGTCTGAAATCGGAGAGAAACGATTCAGTATACAGGTTGACTCCACACAGGATGTTGGAATTGTAGATCAAGCAACAGTGATTGCGAGATATGTGCAAGATGAAGCCATTAAAGAACGGCTTGTGGTGATTCTCCCAGTTAAAGATGCTACAGGAAAAGGATTTCATGAACTTCTAATGTCCTGTTTTGATGTACTTGGATTAGATTTCCCAAAAATTGCTGTTGAATCATTTGATGGTGCAGCAAATATGAGGAGTGCGTATGTGGGACTACGTGCACAGTTTGCGAAGGTAGTGCCAGATGCGGTTTATATTTGGTGCTATAGTCATATCCTTAACCTGTGCGTCTCAGATTGCTGTCAAGTATTGGAAGCTAAAACATTTTTTGGTCTGCTAAATCGCTTGGCAACCTTTGTTGCAGACTCCCACAAAAGAATGAATATCTGGAAAGACCAACTGGATAGAAGACATGGACAGGAAAAACTTTTAAACTTACAAAAAATTGGAGAGACAAGATGGTGGGCAAATGAAAAGGCCCTTAACTGGATTTTTGAAGTTTTATTTGTAATTTCCCAGAGCAACTTGTTTGAATCGAAAACCACTTCTGAGGCCTCATCCCTTTAGTTTAGGATTATCTTAAAAGCAAACATATTTTTACAGGTTTTTGATGTTATAGGGCCAGTCGCAAAATATCTACAAACCAGTGGCCTTGACTTCAAGGTAGCATGGCAAATGGTCGAACATGCAGTTGAGCAACTGAAAGAAATTGATTTCAACTATCTAAAACAAAAGGCTGAACACTTTGCAATAAAAACAAATGAGTTGATGGATGAAAGTGATGTTCTCAACTCCTTGGAAGTCAAGACTATGCTTCCAGTTCGAAGAGTGGCATGAGGCTGGAGAATCTTCACATGACGAATAAGTTAGCCAGAGTAAATGAATGTTCTCTCAAAACTGAATTAATAAGTTTTGCCAACTTATTTCCAAGTCTTACAGGATGTCTTTCTGAAGATGAGACACAGAAAGTGGAAATAATTCTTGATGATGAGGAGGAGGAAGAGGAGGAGGAGAATATTAATAATTGGATTCCACCTACTGACAAACTACTTGAGGTACAAAAGGAATCTCAGTGCGGTTCTTGCAAGCAGTGCTTTCTTTTCTGTCACAGGTTGCTGTTAAAATACAACCTTTATTCCGCAGCTTATGAAAATCTTTCTGTCACCTATGTGTACCTGTTGACCCTTTCTTTTACACAAGTGTCATGCGAGAGAGCATTCAGCAAGCTAGAACTCATCAAGACCCGACTGTGAGCCACAATGGGGCAAGAACGGCTTGATGCCCTAATGCTCATGTCAGTGGAGAGAGATCTTCTGGAACTGGTCCAGTTTCCAGATGTTTTGGAAATTATTCGTCAAAGTTCTTCCTTGATGAGGTCTTTGCTAACCGTTATCAAATATTTAGTTTAAAAGTTTTATATAGATATTTCTTTTTCTGGCTTCATGAAATTTTTTTTGAAAAAATTAAGTGTGAAGGCTTAGCCATATCCCTAAATGTATAACATAGTGTATTGTGTATTGTGTTCATACATTGTTCATTTGGACATGTGTCATTGTTCAAAGACCTTACTCGTTTTGCGCGATAAACACGCTTAATCATTAATTATCACGCGAAACGCGTAAGGTCTTTCCCTTTTTTGTATACCATGTCCGTGGCATCCCAACTGTTTGTTATTATATTATTAAAGCACTTTTTGGATTATACCCAGTGGCTGTTACAGAGTGCACAACTTTTCTTTTTTGCTGCATATACTCACGTTTGATCTGCGTGTGGAGCACCTGTTTCCAGGACTGATGAATGAGAGTGGAGCCGGCTTGCGTTTACATTTACTGATGTCTATCGGATTTACTTTAATTTGTAAGTCAATCTAATTAAATAGGTCTATCAAAAAGGGAGTCATTTTTTCTCTTGTTACATCTTCTGATATCCCCCTGATTCAAATGTTTTTACTGCTGGCTCTATCCTTCATATCAGTGATCATTTTTTCCATGATTTTCATTTTCTTTTTTATATGACTTACTTCATCTATATTTTCTTTTTGATTTGTCTCATTAAATTCCATTTTATCTTCTACTTTAGATATTCTCTCTTTTACGAGAGCCAATCCCATCTTTAAAGGATTGCAAGAAGCTACTAAGCTCTATTTTTATTTGGTCCATCTGCTTATTCAAACTCATATGGAGATATTCCTGGGTGATAGCCTTTACTTCCCCCTCTACTGAGTTATCCATTTCTTGTCTCATAGCCTCTAATTCTGAAGAGTCCAGCTCATTACTTGGAGCAAAGGATATATCTAGATCATTAGAGTTTTTGCCTGAGTGAGGAGAGAACATAGAATCAATCTTGCCTTCTCTTTTTGTACTTATATTTTTCCTCTCTTTGTCTTTTTCCTTTTTTGTAGGATTTTTCTGTTCTACTCCCCTTTTATTTGACATACCTATATCTTAGGATGCATATTCAGAGTCAGAAATGTTTTATTTTCTCTCCCTTAGGGGTAAGACCATATAGAGCTCCCAAAGATTATCCACAGATTTTCTAGATATCCAAATATAGACCATCAATCATATCAGATTTCTTATAGTATATACAAGACAGAGTCATATATCTTCCCAGTATAAATGTTTAGAACGATATTTATCAGTTCTGGGACTTGTATCTTCGCACACAGTATTTATATTATATTTCTGAGATTATCTTCATAATACACTCTTTCAGCCTTGAGAATTCCCAGAGAATATCCTCCAAGCTGTCTCTATCTCATCCCCTTATACACCACAGCCCTTACAAAGTTCTGGTAAGCTATACTGTATAATATCAGTAGTTTTCCTTATAAATTAGAAAGATATAAGACAATACTTATCGTTGGTGAGACTGTTGAGGCATTTATCGTCAATCTCAGGGTAAATAGTGACTTTCTGGGGTTTATACTCCAGTCATCTGTAGTATGCTCCAGATATATGGGCCGTCTGCCCACGCAGCTTTAAGTGTTGGGACTGCTGGAGTGGAATCTCACCCGTTCCTGAGGGTATTCCTACCCGGCTCCTATCCTTGTCGTGGGCCTCTAGACTGGAGCCTGTTAATGCTTGGCTTTTTTTTTTCCGGCGTGCCAACTTTCTCCATACCTCCGGTGGCCACTTATGTGGTCTGCTGTTACTTCAGGTCGTTTCAGGGGAAGAATCCGCTTATCCACTTAACCTCCCTCTTCCGGTACATTCCGTGGGCAGCGTGCCTTCTACCTTCTGCGCCTGTCAGCAATACCAGATGGTTTTTGTCTTCGTCTTTGGATATTTAGGGTGGTGAGTCCCCACTGTGTTTCCAGCTCAGATTAAATTCTGCATATCCTCTATCCCTCTGCTTCCGTTGGGACCCGTATTCCGCGTCTCCTCCACAGTCTGGATCTGCATAAGGTAAGTATTTACTTTACTCCGGTAATTTCTTCAATCTCTCCCCTCATTAGGCGATCAGTTTTCTGTATTCAGATAGTAAGTATTTAGGCGCCTCAGACACTCCACCCACTTCAGTGTCCTACGTCATCACGTCCCTATTTCTATGATGTTTTCAATTTTTATTCAAATATCTACTCAGATGTTCCTCTGTAACGTAGATTTACCTGTATGCAGTAGATCACTGAAAAATCTTATGGAAGTTCAAATCTGCTTAGCTAGAAGCTGGAAAAATTGCTTAGTTAAAGATATATACCCATTATTGGCCTGGATTCAATGGTAGTTAGTAGTAAAAGTTGATTTAGCGGCAAATTAACAGGCATTGATGATTCAATGCACACATATTGCATTTAGTGATAAATGCAATGGTACAATCATCATATCACTATTTGACTATCGCTACTAGAATGCACTAAGTTATGCTGAAGGAGATGAATTAATAAAGATAAAATTTGTTTGTTGGACCAAATAATTTACTTTGAACTCTGAAAAAGACATTTGCAAACATACCAATATCATTAACAAGATGAAATGTTTCTAAATTAAATTGATGGAAGATCAAGCTAAGACCATCCATCTAAAGAGATTTTACTTACATCCGAATTAAAGATTTCCTACGGAACATTTGTATAAAGTCAGATTTGCCTTTAGAGAAAATGTTGTTTGGTTCCCACCTAAAGATTTCCTCCAAAATCACTTAAGCACTTCAAGAAATAGATCAAAAAGAAGAGAAACTAGTAACAGTTTCTAAATGAGAAAGGGAAATGGGGAAAACCTTTTCAATACAGGCCAATGCATGTACACTAGTTAGGAAATTGATTCACTGTATTTCTTTACAGGAACTTTATATAAAGATTTTGCATAGATGGTACTGGATCCCTCTAAGGCTCGCCAAATACCAAGCAAATACATCACCACTATGCTGGAGGTGCAATAAAGAAAGTGGCAGCATTAAACATATCTGGTGGGATTGTGAGAAACTGGAGCCGATACGTACCATCTTAGACAAATTATTTTCAGATTTACATCCAGATCTAGGTGAGATCAACATAGAGAGATTTCTGTTTCACATGGAAATATATGGCCTGAACAGTTCAAAGAAAAAACTGGCAGTACACATTCTGATGGCAACTAAGATGTGTATGTCAAGGTACTGAACCTCAACTGAGACTCAGACCGAAACAGAGCTAAGGGGACAGATTAAATATCAATGCAGTATGGAATTTTTTTTCTATCTGAACAACGTGTCTCTCTCCTCTTATTATAAAATCTGGAATCCTGTCACTTCATCTTGGCGGGAGGTCTATCACTAGATCCTACCGGACCAAATTATCATAAAACAAGACTATATCACTATATTTGTGCAGAAGACTATTAACAACCTGGGCCTAACAACATCAGATTTTTAGCCCCTTCACCCGTCTTCCTCCACCAGATTAGTTTAAACCATCAATGTTGTCCCTTTGGGTCTCCGCACACCTGAGTGATATGTTATGTTGGATGTATGTTCGTAATCTCCTCTTTACTAAGGCGGTTGCACAATCATACTAGTAGCCAATTAGGTTACAATGAAAGCAAGATATAACCAACCGCATACGTATTATGGATTATCTCTGCCTATTGGTATTAAGCTGTCTATATTGTCAAATAGGCACAGATGTATATTGGATATTATGTATATTAATGTTATATGTTTTTTGTTTATTGTTTTTCTTTATATTGTTGGTGAAAATGATAAAATAAAAACAATTAGGTGTAAGTCAATTTGACACATTAATGCATGTTGTTTAGCTTAAAAATATTACAGGTTTCACAAAATGCCACCCATTGTTTTATTTTGACAAGACTAGACTTTAGTAACAAAGAAGATATGTAATTTCCAGCACATTCATTTTTTTTTTTTTTGGTGGTGGTAGTTTTGTACTTGTAAAAGCTTCATAAGGAACAATTCAGATTTGTAAATTATTTGTCCGATAATAACACAATATAATTAAATATTTATACAAAGTACTAATGGCATGAAATTATGAATAGTTAATTTAGTCTACTAAGGAACTATGCTATGTATCATATATACAATTCACTTATATGTTATTGTTAATGAGGAGTGTGTGGCTAATAAAATGCTTTTTACATACACATTTTTATTAAAGATGATACAAAATTCTATTACTGCACTATTAGTATAACTGCATTTTGCATGTAAGAATTTCCATAAATGTTGCACTGGTCAGATACAATAGTGTGGATTCCTCTACAATACAACATAAATGCATTTTAGTATGCAAGTAGAAATGCAAGTATTTCAACTGTAGAAACTGAAAGTATAATTTTTACTTTTGAGAACCTTTGTATATTAATACTAGCATACATGCTCATTACATAGCAAAATAAATATGGTATCATGCCAACATTTTAAATTATGAATACATTGTCCCTGTTTTACTGACCATAACACTTTCTGTTTCTAAAAACCCAACTGCAAGCAGGTTCATTAGTTTCTTCAGCTTCAGCTTGTCTCATGAACTCACAGTATACCTCTCAGTATACAATAATAGCATTGTGGAAAATGCTGTAATCTAGTTAATATGTAATATGATTTGACACAATTCTCCTTTTGTTTTATACTAGACAGGTGTTTTCATGCAACTTTAAAAAAAAAATATGTAACTTTTGTGTGGACCTGTGCTGATGCCCTTTTATATTCTATATAACTTTAATTATTTTCACCCACATTAAATATGAAAGTGTACCATACACAAAACTATAGCATGCAAAAATGTTTCTGTATGTGTAAAGTAGGAAATGCTTTGGTCACTTGTAAGTGATGTTAAGAATGTGTTAAATCAATATTGAGATTGTAGAATGGCATATTTCCACTTGATTTTATAATATATATGTATTTTTAACAAAAAAGCAACTATGGAACAATTATTTCTAGCTTTCTGTACACAGTGCCAATATAGAATTTACCATCATGAATAATATCCTACAGTAAATATTTATTACCAGAGGTATTTTCATTTTGGTCACTATCAAAGTAAATTAAGTGATCTTTGATAACATATTAGAACCAATTTATCTAAGCTTTTTTACTTCTTCTTAAATGGCATCACACATTTATATTTCCAGCAGTATCCTATAAAGAAGACATACAGTGTCAAAGATGAATTGAGTTTCCTTATTCGTTTGTCACAGGAAAAACAGATTAGGGCACAACAAAATGACTCATGATGTCTGATTTTCACTCCATGACTGAAACCTTGCAAACACAGTATGAATAAATAAAAAAAAATTGAAAAGCAGCAAAATCAACAAAACCATGGTCAGGGCAAGTTTATTCACTTTTTTTTCAGAATGAGTGATATTGTTTGCTGAAGGAGTTATTTTTGTAATTTATTAAAAGAGAACATGAAATCGTCACTTTTAAAGAGAAAATCACCAATGTAAACAAAATTAAAATGTACAATGTTTAGATAGAGAATATGCAGAAATATAAGACAATTTTTTCTATGGTGAGTCTCCATACATAGTGACCATAAATCTCCACACTGCTAATTTTAGCAGAGCTGTCTGAGATCTGGGGTAGGCAGACACATAGATGGGAGAGAGACAAATACAGGGGGTGGGGAAGCATGACAAAAAAGGATGTGAAAGGACAGAGGCAAATGCCACTTTAAGCAATTCGGCGGCCGTCGCCACTTTAAGAAGTTCGCCTGCTGCCGCCGGATGCTGCAGCAGCAGTTCCGGAGGCGGGATGGGAAGCAGAGAAACCAAGGTGAGTGAGACATACAGGGGGAAGGGGGTATAAGACACTACAGGGGGGGGGGGGGAGACACTACAGGGGGGGGGGTGAAAGACACTACAGGGAGAAGGGGGGGTAAAAGACACTACAGGGGGGGGTGTGTGAAAGACACTACGGGGGTGTGTGTGAAAGACAATACAGGGGGGGTGAAAGACACTACAGGGGGGGTGAAAGACACTACAGGGGGGTGAAAGACACTATAGGGAGAAGGGGGGTAAAAGACACTACAGGGGGAAGGGGGTGAAAGACACTACAGGGAGAAGGGGGGGGTGAAAGACTCTACAGGGGGAGAGGAGGGTGTGAAAGACTACAGGGAGAAGGGGTGAAAGACACTACAGGGGGAGGGGAGGGGGTGAATGACACTAAGGGGGAAGGGGGGAAGAGAGATGCCACAGAAAGGACACACAGAGAGAGAGAGAGAGACGCCACAGAAAGGACAGAGAGAGACGCCACAGAAAGGACAGAGAGAGACGCCACAGAAAGGACAGAGAGAGAAAGACGCCACAGAAAGGACAGAGAGACAGAGAGACGCCACAGAAAGGACAGAGAGACGCCACAGAAAGGACAGAGAGAGAGAGAGAGACGCCACAGAAAGGACAGAGAGAGAGAGAGACGCCACAGAAAGGACAGAGAGAGAGAGACGCCACAGAAAGGACAGAGAGAGAGAGAGACGCCACAGAAAGGACAGAGAGAGAGAGACGCCACAGAAAGGACAGAGAGAGAGAGACGCCACAGAAAGGACAGAGAGAGAGAGAGACGCCACAGAAAGGACAGAGAGAGAGAGACGTTACAGAAAGGACAGAGAGAGAGACGCCACAGAAAGGACAGAGAGAGAGACGCCACAGAAAGGACAGAGAGAGACGCCACAGAAAGGACAGAGAGAGAGACGCCACAGAAAGGACAGAGAGAGAGACGCCACAGAAAGGACAGAGAGAGAGACGCCACAGAAAGGACAGAGAGAGAGACGCCACAGAAAGGACAGAGAGAGAGAGACGCAACAGAAAGGACAGAGAGAGAGACGCCACAGAAAGGACAGAGAGAGAGAGAGACGCCACAGAAAGGACAGAGAGAGAGACGCTACAGAAAGGACAGAGAGAGAGAGAGACGCCACAGAAAGGACAGAGAGAGAGAGAGACGCCACAGAAAGGACAGAGAGAGAGAGACGCCACAGAAAGGACAGAGAGAGACGCCACAGAAAGGACAGAGAGAGAGAGACGCCACAGAAAGGACAGAAAGACAGAGACGCCACAGAAAAGACAGAGAGAGAGACGCCACAGAAAGGACAGAGAGAGAGAGAGATGCTACAGAAAAGACAGAGAGAGAGAGAGACGCCACAGAAAGGACAGAGAGAGAGACGCCACAGAAAGGACAGAGAGAGAGAGACGCCACAAAAAAGACAGAGAGAGAGACACCACAGAAAGGACAGAGAGAGAGACGCCACAGAAAGGACAGAGAGAGAGACGCCACAGAAAGGACAGAGAGAGAGAGACGCTACAGAAAGGACAGAGAGAGAGAGACGCTACAGAAAGGACAGAGAGAGAGAGACGCCACAGAAAGGACAGAGAGAGACGCCACAGAAAGGACAGAGAGAGAGAGACGCCACAGAAAGGACAGAAAGAGAGAGACGCCACAGAAAAGACAGAGAGAGAGAGACGCCACAGAAAGGACAGAGAGAGAGAGACGCCACAGAAAGGACAGAAAGAGAGAGACGCCACAGAAAAGACAGAGAGAGAGAGACGCCACAGAAAGGACAGAGAGAGAGACGCCACAGAAAGGACAGAGAGAGAGAGGGACGCTACAGAAAAGACAGAGAGAGAGAGAGAGACACCACAGAAAGGACAGAGAGAGAGACGCCACAGAAAGGACAGAGAGAGAGAGACGCCACAGAAAAGACAGAGAGTGAGAGACGCCACAGAAAGGACAGAGAGAGAGACGCCACAGAAAGGACAGAGAGAGAGAGACGCCACAAAAAAGACAGAGAGAGAGACACCACAGAAAGGACAGAGAGAGAGACGCCACAGAAAGGACAGAGAGAGAGACGCCACAGAAAGGACAGAGAGAGAGAGACGCTACAGAAAGGACAGAGAGAGAGAGACGCCACAGAAAGGACAGAGAGAGACGCCACAGAAAGGACAGAGAGAGAGAGACGCCACAGAAAGGACAGAAAGAGAGAGACGCCACAGAAAAGACAGAGAGAGAGAGACGCCACAGAAAGGACAGAGAGAGAGAGACGCCACAGAAAGGACAGAAAGAGAGAGACGCCACAGAAAAGACAGAGAGAGAGAGACGCCACAGAAAGGACAGAGAGAGAGACGCCACAGAAAGGACAGAGAGAGAGAGAGACGCTACAGAAAAGACAGAGAGAGAGAGAGAGACACCACAGAAAGGACAGAGAGAGAGACGCCACAGAAAGGACAGAGAGAGAGAGAGACGCCACAGAAAAGACAGAGAGAGAGAGAGACCCCACAGAAAGGACAGAGAGAGAGACGCCACAGAAAGGACAGAGAGAGAGAGATGCCACAAAAAAGACAGAGAGAGAGACACCACAGAAAGGACAGAGAGAGAGACGCCACAGAAAGGACAGAGAGAGAGACGCCATCAGAAAGGGCAGAGAGAGAGAGAGACGCCACAGAAAGGACAGAGAGAGAGAGAGAGACGCCACAGAAAAGACAGAGAGAGAGACGCCACAGAAAGGACAGAGAGAGACAGGATACAGGATATGTCTCACACACTGCCCTGATATATACCTCTGTACAGGGCAATTCATATAACTCTGTGTACATACTGGAGGTATATATATTGCCCTAGACAGGCTTTTTTATCAGTCTTATCTATAAATAATACACTGTTCAGATGTGCTTTTTAAAATGCATGATTTTCCCTTCTATGAACAAAAAAATTATATTATGCTATGGGCTGCTTTAAAAATCTTATGCGATGGGGCTGGTATATAAATTTTTTCCAGGGCTGGTTTTTGTTCCCAGTCCGGCCCTGGTGATAAGATAGGCAAAAAAAAAAAAAAAACAGGATTAGGGGAAAGAGACACACAGGGGGTTGGTGTAGTGAAACAGACAGAAAGATCTGAGACCCCCAGAAATGAGAGTAGAGAAAGAGAAGAGAAGAGAGACAAGGGGTGATGGGTAAAGAGACAGCGTGGGATAAATATAGACATTGGGGGATGCAAGAGACAGACAAGGGGCAGAGCTGTTTACGGATATAAATGGCACCAACAAGGTGTTTGGGGACAGCAATGGCAGTTGTTTGGGGATTCAGAAAATACAGATAAAATTATATAGATGGCACTGGCAAACTGTTTGGAGACTACTATTGCACTGGTAAGTTTTTCTTCTATGGTGATCAGATGTAAATATGTGATCCTCATTGTCCTGCAGAGTAAATCAAAAGGTAAACAGATACACATAGAATGTAATTAATTAGAATTGACAGTACATATTAATGTTAATATTAGTTACTTTTATTTATAAAAAAAAAAAACATTTTATGTGTGTCTTATGGTGAAGAAAATGCTATTTTATTTACTGTATTTTCATGACTTTTGAGGCTGCCATTGTCAGGGTATTTAAATCCTTTAATGTTTACAGAACTGAATTAAGAAAATAAATTAATAAGAACATGGACAGCCATTTTGTTGACAGACACCATGTTATGTTTCAAGACAAAAAGTAAATTCTTAAACCTTTATTTCCTCTCTGCTTTTTCTTATCTGTGTCTGAAAACTCATGTTCCTCTACTGATTAGAGAATGAAGGTTTTTCTTTTCTCTATAACAGATGCTGGACTCTGGTCTCATGAAAAGAGGATGGGTTATGTTCAGACATTCCTTTCTCCCAACCATAAGAGTGGTGGGGATGCTTGAACCTGGTGTCAGGGTTCTACACTGACCTTCTGACTTCATGCATTTAGAAGTCATAATTTATATTCTTGTATACCTCCTGCCTCCTCTAGAGGCTATCTCAGTACTCACCCTCTCTCCTGTGTTCCTGTTTAGCTACCTATCTCAAACCTCACCCTCTCTCGGGTGTTCCTGTTTAGCTACTTACCTCAGACCTCACCCTTACCTCAGACCTCACCCTTACCTCAGGCCTCACCCCTACCTCAGACCTCACCACTACCTCAGACCTCACCCATACCTCAGGCTTCACCCCTACCTCAGGCCTCACCCCCTGTGTATCTCTCTTTACCCATACCTCTGCTTTTTCTACAGTCTGTTTTATAGCTCTTTGTTTATACTGCAGTTCCTACTCAAACCCTTTACCTATTCTGCAGTTATTGGCAAAAGTTCCCTTTTGTTTCTCCTTCAGTCTTTATTCCAATCCCCATCTCTTTTTTTCTTTATCTGTTTTCACTCTGCACAATAAAATAAATACATGCACTGAAACTCCTCCTACCTGACCTGGTAAAGGCCCTGACACCTGGCCACATGCAGGAGATGATAAACATTCACAAAAACTGCCTGTATATGAAGAGCAAAGGGAGGATGGGATCTGGACTAACCCAAAGTAGAAAGTAATTACAGTCAGGGCCGGCCTTAGGGGTGTGCGACCTGTGCGAGCGCACAGGGCGCAACACCCCAGGGGGCGCCCGCCCGGCTGGTAGATAGAAAAAAAAAAAGCCGGTAGAGGTACTGGGTGGGGGGAGATCAAAAGATCCCCCCTCACCAGCCCTCTGCTCGGCATTCTCTGCTTGGTCCGGGGAGGGGGCGGAGCTAACCGGCACAGCAGTGTAGCTCCGCCCCCACCCCGGGAAGCAGAGCAGAGTCTGCATTACGGGGAGCCCTGGGCAGCATGAGATAGTGCTGCTCGGCTCCCCATGCCTGCATTAAGCATGGGGAGCCCGAACAGCACCTTCTCATGCTGCCCAGGGCTCCCCGTAATGCAGACTCTGCTCTGCTTCCCGGGGTGGGGGCGGAGCTACACCGCTGTGCCGGTTAGCTTCGCCCCCTCCCTGGATACACCTTTTCAGGCAAAGGTAAGGGAGGGGGGAGAGAGACAGAACAGGGGTTAGGGGGGAGAGACAGAACAGGGGCAGGGGGGAGAGACAGAACAGGGGCAGGGGGGAGAGACAGAACAGGGGCAGGGGGAGAGAGAGAGAACAGGGGGAGGGGGAGAGAGAGAACAGGGCTAGAGAGAGAGAACAGGGGGAGGGGGGAGAGACAGAACAGGGGAGGGTGGGAGAGAGACAGACAGAAAATGGGGCAGGGGGTAGAGACAGAACTGGGGGAGAGAGAGAGACAGAACAGGGGATGGGGGAGAGAGACAGAACATGGGACGGGGGGGGAGAGAGACAGAACAGGGGACGGGGGGGGGAGAGACAGAATAGGGGACGGGGGGAAAGAGACAGAACAGAGGGAGAGAGAGAGAGACAGACATGGCAAGGAAGAGGAAAGGGACAAACATGGGAAGGGAGAGAGACACAAACATAGGGGGGCGAAAGAGACGGGGGGGGGGGTGCCACGGGGGAAGCCCGCACAGGGCGCCGGAACACTTAAGGCCGGCCCTGATTACAGTGAAACCACACATGTAATCATAGACACACTTGTGTTTATACATCATTAATGAGTAATCATATGTAATACACATTAATGAAGGAAGGATGAATTGAAGTAAGCAAGGGTTATCAAAAGTACACGCCAGTCTATCCTCATACTAGGGACAATTAACTTTTCACTTGTGCTTCTATGTTAGAAGCACAAGTGAAAAAAAACATTGAATGTTCTGTCAATGTGAATCATGTTTCTGAAATATGTTGTTTGATAGGACATTCATCTAACTTTAAGTGTATCTTATACATAAGGAAAAAGAAAGTAATGTGGCGATAGTAAGAAAATGTATAAATAGTATCCAGCCAGCATTACCTTGCACTGTAAAAGGGTCCATTTAAGGGCATCTTCAGGGCTCTACAGCCAGTCATAAAAAGCAACAGCAATAAATCTTAACTTCTCAACTCCTCCATACACATATGCCACACAGCCGGACTTCTTCTCAGTGAAAAACGCACCATCCACGGGGGTGTAGTAAAGGTAAATCTTTATTTTTATTTCTACATATTTAAAAGTAGTAAATGGACAAATAGAGCCGCAGCATGTCATACCCGGTGGTAGGACAAGTCACACCTGACGCGTTTCGTCCAATAGACTTAGCAAAAAGCTCCACCTAGTGATATAAAAGAGGAAAGTCATATAACAATACCAGGTCACATGGTACATTGTTCATTAAGATATATCTACACCCCTCATTTCTAATTTAGAGGAATGCTAATCCAGGTCTAATCCAGGTCTAATCCAGGGCTAATCCATACCTAAAATAAGGACATGTTTATAATATTGTGCTTACTTGGTTGATGAAGTCCTGGGGAGAGACACAATGCTCATATCTTATCACATGTTTTTTTTGAGAACAAAGATGTACTTGCACACATACTTCTTTTCAAGACTTAATTTTACCTTTCTTACTGTACATGGGTTTTCAAGTTCACTTGCACACATAATTTTAATTCCTAAAGTATATTACAGAATTCCTGCATAAACCTTGTCATCTCAACTCTCCAAGATACATTGGTAATGTATAATATGCTCATTATTTCAGTTAAAATCTAATTTATTGTGGACAGTAACTAGTCTATCTATTTTGACCATTAAAACTCTGTAATTCAGGTAGATACTCTAAGCTTGTATTGCTATTCTCTACTTTCTTACTGCAGATTGAAATTAGATACTATTCAATTTATACAATCAAGAAATGTCTCTTTTGTACTACAGCCAATCCGACTATATTTTAAGTAAGTAATATCTACCACAAAATGTAATTGATCCTATTAATTTATAGCATATCTATGGCTAGAGATGGTATGTGCAATTTTATTGCCAAAAGAGGATTATGCTGTGGCGGTTGATTGATGTCATATGATATATCACTCTTTTGGGTTTAGTAGCCCAGTGATATTATCTTTATAACTGTTAAGAGAAAGTTTCTATAAGCAGAGTAATATCTGACACATTAATGTGTGATAATCCCTATTCCAAGTTAAAATATGATGACAAATTTAAAAAAAAAAAAACTTTTTCTAACTTTGACCTAAAATATAATTTACACAAATACAATCATTAAAAAAGACCCCATCTAAATAGTTTCTAAATGTTGTCCGAGTTCAGAAATATACATGTTTCGATATTTTTCGTAATTTTTTTGCGAGTTTTGTTTTTCCCTATATTAACCTTTTGACCGAACCTGAACCCTAAATTTAACCCTAACACTAAATTTAACCACAACTCTATCCCTTATGCCAGGGGTCCTCAAACTTTTTAAACAGGGGGCCAGTTCACTGTCCCTCAGACCGTTGAAGGGCCGGACTATAGTAAAAATAAAAACTATGAAGAAATTCCTATGCACACTGCATATATCTTATTTTGAACAAAACGAGAACAAATACAATATTTAAAGTAAAGTTAAATCAACAAACTTACCAGTATTTCAATGGGAATAGTGTGCCAGTCAGAGCCCAGGAATATTATGCCAGTCAGATGCCCAGGAATATTATGCCAGTCAGATGCCTAGGAATATTATGCCAGTCAGATGCCCAGGAATATGATGCCAGTCAGATGCCTAGGAATATGATGCCAGTCAGATGCCCAGGAATATTTTGCCAGTCAGATGCCCAGGAATATGATTCCAGTCAGATGCCCAGGAATATGATGCCAGTCAGATGCCTAGGAATATGATGCCAGTCAGATGCCTAGGAATATGATGCCAGTCAGATGCCCTGGAATATGATGCCAGTCAGATGCCCAGGAATATGATGCCAGTCAGATGCCCAGGAATATGATGCCAGTCAGATGCCCTGGAATATGATGCCAGTCAGATGCCCTGGAATATGATGCCAGTCATATGCCCAGGAATATGATGCCAGTCAGATGCCCTGGAATATGATGCCAGTCAGATGCCCAGGAATATGATGCCAGTCAGATGCCCAGGAATATGATGCCAGTCAGATGCCCAGGAATATGATGCCAGTCAGATGCCCAGGAATATGATGCCAGTCAGATTCCCTGGAATATGATGCCAGTCAGATGCCCAGGAATATGATGCCAGTCAGATGCCCAGGAATATGATGCCAGTCAGATGCCCAGGAATATTGTGCCGGTCAGATGCCCAGGAATATTTTGCCATTCAGATGCCCAGGAATATTTTGCCAGTCAGATGCCCAGGAATATGATGCCAGTCAGATGCCCAGGAATATGATGCCAGTCAGATGCCCAGGAATATGATGCCAGTCAGATGCCCAGGAATGTGATGCCAGTCAGATGCCCAGGAATATTTTGCCAGTCAGATGCCCAGGAATATGATGCCAGTCAGATGCCCAGGAATATTTTGCCAGTCAGAGCCCAGGAATATTATGCCAGTCAGATGCCCAGGAATATTTTGCCATTCAGATGCCCAGGAATATTGTGCCAGTCAGAGCCCAGGAATAGTGCTCGTTATACCTCCCTCCTCCCCCGCTTCCCCATCACTTACCTCCAGCTGCTGTGTCCCCGGACGTCTCGCGCGGTGTCCTCCTGTGGAGGAGGGAAACAGTTACCGGATATGGTGCCCACAATTGCTCCGTGGGGCTATAGTGGGTGCCCCAGAGAGGAAATTTTTTTGCTGGCTATTGCCTCAACATCGAGGCAATAGTCCACCACCCTTAAAGTGATTTTCACGATCATTGATTGCGAAAACCGCTTGTTTCACTGCAGGACCTGCCTGACACGTCCATTGTCGCGAAGGGGTTAAATACATACTGCCTTCTTGTGTTTAGGAATGTAATTGAGTGGTCAAGTGTTGATTATACACCTTGTGTTGTCAGCCATATTGAATCACTATTCTTACATCTGTTTATAGAAATCAATAATAAATGGTACTTTCTTTGCCTCTATTTTCATACTTTGTTTTGTTTTTATGTTTGTTATTTTGTTTATTATATTATTATTTAAAAACAAACTGCATATATATCTTTGCACAAATATGTTGTCACTGTTATTTACTTTGCAAATCATTTTCGTCATATTGATTTTTGCAGTTTTACAGATTTGGAAAGGGATATATTTTATGTATATCTCAAGATGACCTGTTTTAAGTTTTTATAAACAATTTACCATGTTTAACAAACTTTTATTTTATGTTAATTGCTATATTCTGATAACATATTTACTTTTATTTAAAAAACAAATGTGTGTGGAACTTTTATGTTTATAATATTAAAATTTGCTTAAGATGCACATTAGATGCATATATATGTATATTAACATATGTAGCTCTGTCTGGGTTACATAAAAAAAAAACTGTGTACATGTGAAACAACAAGCTCAATATACAATGCTTTCCCAATTAGGAGGGTCAGCTCATTGATTAATGCTAGGTCAATCAATAGTGTCTAGAAGTTAGAGATTGGTGCCAAAGGTAATGACTTGGTTGACATTCCAGTCCTTATTGCTAGGCCAATGATGATGAACTGCATGAACATAGTAAGAGGAGTCAGAAACACAAGCCATTGTTTACTTATGTTGATTTAATAACTACAATGTTCCTCAATCCCACTGGACTCACAGAATAATTGAAAATATAATTTACAGTATATTCATGCATATAATACAAATCTAATAAACAGTATGTTTATTAAAATGTCTCTCTCTCTGATATGTGCTTGTGATGATGTTAGATATGGGAGGGCACACAAAAAAACATGAATTACGTAATTTGACACACATTCCAGAGTACTACAAACTTATAGTACTCTTGATCTGATTGCCTGTGCGTGCACTGACACTGTCAACGCGTGCCAGCATCCTGGCCAGCTATGCCTCAGCTCTGAGGCAAAGCCAAGATTAAACCTGTGAGTATCTTTAAAGATAGCCGTGGGGTTAATGCTGGAAAAGAGGACACTGGTTTTTCATTCTTACTTCCTATTAGAAAACAAGGGTTAAAAAGACTACTTTAGTTGTCCTTAAACCAGTGGTATCAAAAGTGAGCTATGGACAAAATCTATTAATTAAATATCCATCACATATGAATATAAGAAATGGAGAGGTTTATTTCCATGGAGAGAAAACACTGCATTCACAGTGAACAAGCAGACTGAATTATAAATGAGTGTTTACCAATAACAAAGTCAAAACAATATAGGATAACAATATACTGTGTCCGATTTTTATTCTTTATTCATATGTTCAATTATTCTGTGAGTCCAGTAGGATTGAGGGACATTCTAGTTATACAATAAAAAAACAATGGCTTGTGTTTCTGACTCCTCTTACTATTCTCATCTGGTACATCATAATTGTATTAGCCTAGCAATGAGGACTGGAATGTAAACCAAGTCATTACCTTTGGCACCAATCTCTAACATCCAGACACGATTGATTGATCTAGCTTTAATCAATTTGCTCAACACCCAGTGGTAAACTGTCAAATCCACATGTATACCAGATGCATGAACTTTCAACAGATCTATTGTTCTCTGACAAAAGTTTAATGACTTGATTTATTGCCAACACTAAAAATGTAAAAGCACAATCTATTAATTCCAAAATATATTTCTCACCAAACAATACTGTAAAGTTACACCTCTGATTATATTAATTACCCAACACATCCAAAAGAATAAGTACATTTACAACACATTATTCATAGAGAACTACAAAACATGGCAATTATTTTTGGATTTTGAATTGAGTAATAATATAACAACATGACATTTTTTTAATTACTTTCTTGAAAATGTTATTGGAGTTGCCATGCTGTACAGTATTGTCTTGATAATTCTTGTCTGAATAATATTACTGAAATAAAATTAGGGAAAGTGTTGTTTTGAATTGCATGAGAAGGAGCATAATAAAAAAGGTTTTATAGCCCATAATAAATAGGAAACTTAGAATAATTTCCTTTGGCTGATAATTTTAGGGTGCATCTATTATTTTTGCTGATATACTATCACGTACATCATGTTGTACATAGTAGGAGAAATAGGGTTAGGGAAAATTCTCAACCTGCAATTTCTGTCAACGATTTCTAATGCTAGTATTATGCTGGACCCATAATGCAGAGAGATAAGAAACCAAGAACCTGGGACCACCACAGAGGTATTCACTGTGACTGTTATGTACCAAGACTTTAGCCCAAGATAGGTGCATCCAAGGACTTATGTGACCGATGGAACCAGGATACAAGGAATCTACTACCAGAACTTAATGGAAAGTTGATGGATAAAAATGGGTTTCTGGAGTACACAAAAAATAGGAACCGGAGGGAAACAATGTTCAAGGACAGCAACAGATGTAACTTGAACTTGATTCTGGAATGGGAACTAGGAGGAAGATTGCAACCAGAAGAACTTCCAAAGGGACAATGCAGGCATAGATGAAGTAGTACAATGGAGCCAAGGTTGACGCAGGCAGAAAAATAGCAGGGTCAGGAAATGAGCCAAGCCCTGTAACAGGTGACCAAACAGAGGAGAATGCGTAGTCAAGTAAGCCGGGTTGGTAACTTAGAAACACAGAGGCAAATCAAAGTCACAGTAGGAAGCTGGATAGGTAACTGGAAATAAACAATATATAAATGAGCAGAAACTCAGGAGTAGGCCAAACTAGGAGGTTCTCTATAACATGCAATGTGGAAAAGGACAATTAGGGGCAAAGGGGCAAATATTTATTAAGGACCTAAAGACCGGAGTCTGATCTGGGCTCCAGTAGATGTGAATGAGGAAACATTTATGGAGGACTGTTGGCGTGAGGGAAGCAGCGAAGATGTCCTCTGAGATGAGAGGACTCCATGGTAGAAGTAGAAGACCCCGCAGCAGAGCACAGGCATCCTTGTGGTGCTGAGGACGCTGCGCAAGAGGTAACAGCTTGTTGTACACATGTTCTAAACAGATTATGGGAGATGATAGGTATCTGGTGTCAGGGAAGTTGGTTAGTTCGGATAGCAAGTATGAGTGGAAGAGAGTATAATTATAAAAAGGAGCAATGGTAGACCAAAAAGACATATTTTAATGTTAAATGGGAGAAGCTGTTTAGGATCTGATCAAGGGTCAGTTATGTTGATGTGTTGGTCCAAATTAGTTAGATATGATATGTGCATGGAGAGAAAAGACACTGACACACTCTGTGGAGTCAAAGCAAATCTCTACTTTATTGGGTGTGATACAGCTTGATATACACTTCAGGAGATAGGAAGGGGGCGTCTATTGTACCGCTAGTTGATTGGTTATATGTAGAACAATAGGAGTGCTTATGCAAATATACCCATATCTTAGTAAAGCTGCACAAGCAACAGGGGAAAGAAGGGGGGTTATATTCTGTGAGGAAATGTCTCTATCTTCTAAGCACCATTTGGACTGTTAAAACAAGCAAGTGTCCATTTTGTCTCATATTGCCATAACAAAGCATCAAGAATAATAATATTTAACCCCTTAGTGACATGAGAGTGTCACAGAGTGCTATGCTGCATTTGATGTACCTTTAAGACCAGAATTCCATTATTTTGTCATATGTTTACTGAACTGTGAATTTCTTTCTTTGTGTTCAGTCCACCCACACAAATTATATATATATTTTTTAAAGGATGGATAGGGCTTTCATTTGATACTATTATTTTCACCATATGATATAATTTACTATTAAAAAAATACATAAAATATTATGAAAATATGACATAAAAAACTCTTGTTCTTACTTTGACCGTATTTTTTTTAAAAACAATTACAAATGGTAATATTTTATAATATTTGTCCTGAGTTTAGAAATACCAATGTTTCCATGTTTGTCTATGTTTCATTTCAGGTAATAGGGAAATAAACAATATTGGTGTTTTTTTGTTTTCTAACCATTTTCTTCTACAGTGACCTTTTAACCCCAATAATAAATTTACCCCAATGCTAAATATACCCTAACCCTAAATCTACCACCTCTCCTTAATCTAACCCTTGTACTCACCCAAACCCCCCCTGTAACCCTAATTATCATCCTAACCCTAGAACTAGGTTTAGTAGATCTAGGGTTAGCTTTTACCTTTTATTTATTTATTTATTTAATTTGTTACATTTTTTTTAACTGTAATGTTGCAGACTGCCTCTAGGGGCAGTCAAGTAACGGTTTCAGAGCAACGGAAGAGATTTTTTTTTTCTCTCTTCCGTCGCTCTCTCTGCTGGGCACGCTGTATTGGAGGAGCATGCTCCTCCATTACAGCACCTGTTAGGGTTAACTTATATTTATTGTGTTAACATAACAAGAGTCAATTCAGCATTGGAAGAGTTAACTTCAGGGAAGGGTTAAACCCCCCTCCCCTCTTGGAGGGAGCACATTTGTTGTCTGTGCCTATCATCTATTCTAGATACATAGAGTAAGAAGTAATAAATCTAATGATACCAGACTTTAACCCAGACTAAATCAATAAGGTAGAGATAAAGGAAAATAGTAGAAAATGACCCAAGGGTCACATCCTGTGTCAGCATCTCAGGAGTTTTGTAATTCTACATAGGCACATAGAAACAAAGTGTTTAGTTAATCATATAACTATATATTTGTAATACGTATGTATTCTATGTCCACGCCCCCAGGTTGTGTATGAAGTTTTAGCCAATGATATGATGCCAGCGAATGTCTTGTTGTTTCTATATAAGTGCTTGTCTTTACAATAAACTTTAGAGTTACTTAACGAACGGCCTTGTGTCAGACTTGAGTTACTCTCCGAACGCGTTCGCTGATGTGTTTCCAACTCCCACCACGTGAATCCAAATCAGAGTGATACATTGCCATATACCAGAGACTTGCTGATAGAGGGCTAAGACGAATTGGTCCCTTTCAGCACCCACCCCCGATCACCGGGTGATCACGGTGCCCAGGGGGCCACAGAAGGTGTTGCATGATGCATGATGCCGGATCCGAAGCAACCTCTGAGAGAAGCTGCAGACATGTAGCTGCAGACATGTTGCACTAAGGAGCGCAATGCTAGATGAATACTGAGAACGTATATATATACATCCTCATGGTCCCAAAGGACCATGCTTTTCAGGACATATGTATGTCCATTTGCATTAAGGGGGAATTTAACAATGCCTTGAATGTGAAGAACAAATAATCTTGAACTCCTCCCGTCATCGCGCATAGACGTTTCCCCGAGCTGCTTGTCTGTCGGCTGGCACTGCACATAGGTTATCTCAGCCATGTTTCCATAGCAGCGATGACGCGGCTGTAATCCACTTACAGAGGGGCTGAACCATTAATATATAAGCTTTCCTCTTCCTTTCTCTCATTGCTCAGTTATTCTGTGCTACCTGTTGGTAATGTCCTCTGATTTGTATCCTGTCCCCCCCGTTGTGATTTTGTGGTTCCCTGACCTCGGCTTCTGTATTTGGATTGTGTACCTCTGGCTCCCTGACCTCAGCTTCTGTATTTATTTATTTTTTCCACATCATCTGTAACCTGAGTCCTGCACCAGTGTCTTTCAGTTTGCTGGCTACATCTACAAGTGTTCCTAGCATCCTGAGTCCTGCACCAGTGATCCTCAGTTCCCGTAAAGACATCTGTGTCCTAAGTCCTGTACCCGACTACTTCCACAAGTGTTCCTGGCATCCTGAGTTGTACATCGGTATTTCAAGGCTCTCCTTTACACAGTTAATTCGTGCTTGTAGCTACATCCAGGGGGTCTCTCTCATTCTCAGACCAGCAAATGTATTCATCCCTGCATCTGGGTTCCTCATCTGAATCTTAAGTAAACTAACAGGATGTATATGGGGACAATGATACAAACACCAAAATGTGATGGGGGATATATGTGTGTGGTAAAGATCTAATAGCAGACATGATTATAAAATCAATTAAGTGCCAAAGTGGATGATAATTAAAATGAATATTTGGAAGACAATCTTTTTGATTTTGTTATTTTGTACTATGGATTTTAGTTTTGGAATCGTTATGAATGCCAAATGAGCAATATTACTACCAATATTAATGGTATATCACTAAAAAATTAAGACATTAAGAGCTAGGTTGGAAAATTTCTCTAACTTGCCCTTTCTTTCCAACTAAACTTTTAATGCCTGATTCCTGCACTTCACTTGTCAATCCACCACAGTTTCACTTTTTAGTGAATAGACCCCTATGACCACTCAATGTATTGTGTTTCTATACTCTGAATATTTAGCTAATGTTTCCAGTAAATACTGTTTCTGACAGCAGGCATGCTCTTTATACTTTGAAAAAGAAACAAAAGGATCAGCTCTGATCCAGATATTACTTTCCAATGTATTAGAAATCAGAACAATCAGATATTAATCTTTCTTTAATATTGATTTATGTCTGAAAATGGAGGCTTGTATGACAACAGTAAGCTATAAAAGCAATTATGAGTTTTATTATACACGACACATGCTGTGATATCTTTGCACTTATACATAAGTATCAATGCAGTTCCACTATGATGTGTCAAAGGAATCATAACACAATTTCTTTACATGTTATTAACATGTTCAGGGACAGCTCTAACATAGATGTAATAATCTGGACCGAAACTACAAGTACAAAGTGAGCTGATATTTAGTGCCACCATGAGCTGGAAGAACCAACTTATCTGACTGTTGTTACTTGTGACAGTTCATTGTAGCTAATCCACTGATTACCAAGCACTGAAAAAATTACTATGGCATCATTGTATCACTACAAAAACACAAGCACCAATATTACCCATATTTATTTCTTTGAGTAACATCTGCAGTAAAGTTTAATGCTGAGAAACGAACTAGTCTGTCAGAATGATGTGTGTCTTACAGATCATCAGTGAAGGGTTGAAGTCTATCAAAAGGGAAGTAAGCAAAAACCACTCTACATAATTTGAAAAATTGGCATATTTAAAGAACCATCTCTGAAACATTGACTGATCTCTACCCTTTGCTGACTGTTACCTACTCAAAGGTTATGTAATCGTGATACATCATTCCCATGACAGAGCGCATCACTTGTAGCTTTGTCGCTATGGAAAATCATATGTATGATCTTAAAACCATATTTCCCAATGTATAAACTACTGACATATAACAAATGGTTCCTCATATAACTTAAGTGGAACGTTGATTTATACAGTGACATTTCAGCAGAGTGAATGTTTGCAATACATTGCCCTTTCTAAGTGACGTAGCTAGAGCAGATTTCAAGATGTGCTAAAATGAGATTTTTTTTCTCCCTGAAACCTAGCTTTTAGTAAGCATGAATGATATCTGAAGCACAAAGAAGCAAGCATAAAATGTATAAGCTAACTGAAACAGCACGGCTGAAAGCAAGAAAAAAAAATTGAATTAACTTCGTAAGCCGAAAAGCTAGTATAAAAAAAACGACTGGAGGACAAGATAGGAAACAAGAGCAGGAGACAGAAGACATTTAATCCACACAAAACAAGCAAAGCAGGATTGCATAGTACAATAGGAAGCCCTTTTAAACTGTTCATTTGATAAACAATATGAATGAAAAATATTTTCCAAAAATTTGTTAATAATAAATAAGTTGGATTAAAATGACATAGATTTCTTGGTAACATTAAAAGTACCCATTTGACATACATCTGAACATTGGTGAGATTGTGGACTGGAAATATTACTTTCCTTTTCCTAGAAAAAGGGCACAAGGGGTCTATGCATTGGGAAATTGAAGTAGTGTAGTGGGCATCTATGGATTCAAGTACCAGTTTCCCAACCAAGAATATATTGGTTTGACAAGGAAGACTGTCAAACCCATGACATGGTAGATTCAATCATCAGTGCATGTATTCGCCTAGAAATAACTGATAACTTAAAACAATGAAATAACGGCCACAGCACTATATTTAAATAGTCATTGCATTACATTTTATAGATTCCCCAACATATACCAGTATTATACAATGACTAACATAACATTCCATATAACATTAGAAAACCAACCAAGCATGCATGAGTATCCAGGTGGCTGCTGAATGACTTCCGTGTTCTGGGCATATGCCAATACCCCCTCATGTCCTGAGGTTCGAGGTACCACTTTCCCCTCGAACCTCCCACCAGAGTCTTGATTGACTCCCCCCATTCCGTGCCTAGATTAATCCTCCTGGATACTCGGCAAGCTTCCACCAACGCTGTGACATGTAGATAAAGAAGCACACATAGCAGAAAAAAGAGGGAGGGTGGGTGGGACAACAGGTAGGGGAACCTATTCTTTAAAATGGCTGCCTAACTTCCTGTCCCCTAACTTTTATACTTCCCAACTCCTCCCACTAATTCCTCTAATAGGCTGGACATGTCCCCTCAGCACCCTGTCATGAACACCTCCCCGACATTGTCTGGGTGCTACAGGTATATCAGCAGTACAAATATCCCCATGAACATGTGTGGAATGTTTTAACATAACTAAAACTATATTTGTATAATTTGTATGTGGAATTTTTGATATTTTTCTAGTCAATTTGTAATATGTATTTCTAGTAAGGTGTTTTGTATGTTTTAGTATTCATTTTAATTGGTGCAAAACTAGAATATAGCAGGACTAGTCACATAGCAGGCGAGATGAACATTTAATTTCACTGTCAAAACTATTTATTGTAAAGGGACAAATTTAGTGATTTCTCCTGCAATAAGAACAGAGCTGACCATGCAGGATGTAATGTTAAAATAAATTGAGTTTTTAAAGATTTAACTATACATTATCCATGGCAGATGAAGTTTTCCCTGCACACTCTATAGTTAACTGAGTGAGATGAAATATTTACCATAACTCACCGGCAACTCACCTTTTAGTGAATAGACCTGTCATGTTCTAGTTAGGTTCCAATTAAAAACACAGCAAACAAAGTGACAGTGTGCTAAAGTGCTAAAAAAGAGACAAGTGTAACTGGATATGTAGCCAAAATATATATACAGCCTTCTGCGGTATACTTTAAACGATAGTACAATATACAGAAGGTGGTAGCAATACACAGTATGTACGAATGTGGCACTCACATTCTAGTCCATATGTATGGAACAAATAACATACAGCTCTTTAATCTTCTTTCTGGGTTTCTATTTCTCTTGTGTCCTAGAAATAATGAGAAGATGTAAGTATCACAAAAAAACAGTATTTAATAAAAAGCATTAAAATATCTTACACTTAAAGTGTCTGGATGCAAGCGAAATCAGAGTGTTCTGGTTGGCAGGAGTACATAAAGCTCTCAATCTCGATGAGTGTTGCCTATTTAATGGGTTTAACCTGCTCAACAGGCTTCCTCCGAACTTGGCAACACTCATGGGGTATGAGGCCGCTTAAATACATTGAAAAATTAAACGTAAGTGTCTTCTTCTGGTGTAACGTCTCTCTGTTACGTCACTTCTGGCGCAACTCTATAGTCCTGATTTTTTATCCACACTTGAATCTCTATGGTAGCTCTCTATCCCCAAATAGTTCTTTATGGTCACACTTGTATATTCGGCTTTTTTTGTCATGTGTATTTTGGATTTCAGCGTTACAGTTCTCCATTCAAAGCTTTGAACATTTCGGTTTTCACATAGGTGATTATAAGTATACCTCAGTATAATTGCAATATATATGAAAATGTGAAAAACAGTAAAAGAATACAATAAATACATACAATCTTCAATTCAATACAATAAATGCATACAATCTTAGTAAGCCATGTGCATGTTTTGAAGGATCCCTATGAACCTTTTTTTTTTTTATAATAAAAATATAAATTAAAACTTAGGCTCCAAACATACACAAGACTTCACATAAAATAAAAAGGATCAAAGTCTGCATTCGGGGGGTTTCTTGGTGACATTCCAGGAAGTGTTGTGATCAAAAATACGAAATAATAAAAATATGAAACCTTTTAATTTTTTTGTGGGAGTGTCCCTTTAAATCAATATTTTGTACTGCAAACATTTCCCTCACTCAAAACAAGGTCACAGTATATGTATTTGGCGTTAATTGACCAATTATTTGAACTGAAATGTATAAAAACACACATGCATGCGTTATACATTCCAGAGATTTTACCTACCTCTAGATGTTCTTAACATCAAATATTTTCTGATTATGCCAAAGTGGTTTGGCATACTTTAATCATGAGTTTTGACCGCTAAACTGTGCATTTCTTTAATGTATGCCATGGGTCAAAAATGTGGATGGAATTTAATTCTCAGATTTTGCATAAAAGTTCCTTTCGCTGACTCTATGCAAATGGTAGATTCCTGTCACTAATTACTTCATAAATCAGCATTTTGTACCAACAAATAGCTATTTCATGTACTCAAAACATAGCATAATCACCTGCACTAATTTAAAAAATAGAAAGTAGATCACAAAGGGTAATATAACACTTTACTTAAAGCTTTAAAGCTCAATGACCATATTGTCCTTTAAAGAAAAAAGAGAACATTTTAGCATTCCAACCTTGTTTTGCTCAATGCCAGATTCACTGTTTATTTTTTAACACATCTACACAAATTATACCCATTTTATTCAGGACAAAATGTTTAAATATTTTCGAAAACATACATTTATATTGTATCACTATTTATTTATTTTACAAAAAAAATAAAAAATTATATATATATATATATATATATATATATATATATATATATATATAAATATACCAAATCCAAATAATTTACACACTGACGCGTCTTCAGTACAAATATAGTCAGTTTTTAATCACTCCATAGAAAACAACTCTAACGTGAGTATATATCGACGTTTCGGTTTGCACCACAAAATTTTATCAACACCTACATATATATAGAATAAAAGAGTAATGCATTTACATTAAAGCAAACATATTTTTACACTATAATGATCTGTGCACAGCTTAAAATTTGCACAGGAATAATGTGTGCAAATCACTTGCACAGAATAAAAAATTGATTTGCTCGCAGATTTCTCCTATTGTGAATGAGATATCTATTATTCAGTACACATCTTTTGTAGCGTACAGCAACTCAGTTATGCATTACATCACAAAGTCCGATTTTAATATAGTCCTTAAGTCATATAGTCAATGAAGCAGAAATTATATTTGGTACCTCAGTACTCAGTCCTAAGAATTTATTTTAAATTAAAGCCTTCACTAATATAACTTTCTGCTCCATTAAAGGAACATTGCAAGTTTTTTCAACCCTTGCTTGCTTAAAAAAACATGTCTCGGACATCGAAGTAAACCCGACGTGTATCTTAATAGATGCCCCGCTCAGACTGCTGAATGTGAGTCTATCGCTGATAGCACACAGAGAGACCCTCATGTTTGCATGGGATCAGCAGAAGGACCTAGTTAAGGTCCCGCTGCTGATCACATGCAAAAACTAGGGGCTCTCTCTGTGCTAGCAGAGCCTACAGGACCTAATTGTTTGTTGCTTTGCTGTTTCTAATATAGGACTAGCAAACAACTTGTTTATTAGTTATCTTTAAATAAAATATAGGTACCCGCTTCTGTATGTGGCCCTCCTGCAGCATGGGCTGCAAGGAAATATATTCTGTTTCCGCACACAAACCCAGCATGCTGTGCTATCGGCCAATGTACAAATCATTCTGCTAGCAAGTGGTAAAGAAACAGGTACCCAAATTTATTTTCAAGTAACACCTAAACTTTTTCCTAGCCATAAGTCTACCAAATGTATAGGTGTATTATGAGTATCTAAAAATTGGAAATTGTAATATTATTCATGACAAATACAGAATTGAAAAAGGAAGAAGAAGAAAAACACATTGATGCAAGAATTGCTTGTATGATATATAAAGCAAATAGGGCTTAAAATGGTACTTTACCTTATTCTTTCATTAAAACATTTCTATTTAAAATGTATACACTTGATGCAGTCTTTCAGTTTAATATAAAATTGTTTTAACTTCAATTCCCTTTAAGGTATAATTTTCTACTTGCTTTCATTTATATTTTAGTGTTTTTTTTTCAAGGTTCATATCATACATGTTATGTGTGCAGTGTGTTCTTAGTAGTTATTTGCATTTCATTCTTCTTTTGGCTGCTGACACATGTGTTTTCATTTTTTCTGTCCAGGATTAACACGGTTTTGTATTGATTTATTTGGTCTTTGTAGAATAGTGTAGGTGCATGACGTATGGTCTGTCACTTTTTTCTACATGTCAGCAACTTCTCCTATTGTTTAATCAGGCAAGACCTTTTTGATCATCATAGAGTAGAACAAAAATTATGAATTAGCCAATACTTTGCTATTTTAAAAAGTGATCTACAAACTACTAGAACTGCACATCACTGTTTCGTTTGTATGTTTTCAGTGCATTCACAATAAATGCACACCTGCCAAGTGTCCCTATTTAGGAAGAACAGCCCCTATTTTGAATCCAAATCCCTCTGCCCCTCTTTCTTCTTCTGTTGTCCCTATTTTCTAGAAGCTCAGCATTTTTGTATCACAGACCGCCAAAGCAATAAATTTCACAATAAAGTGTTAAAACCGCAGTAAATTTATTTCTATATGATATTTTGAAAGTAAAATAATAAATTTTTAATGTAAATAACTTACCAAATTACATACATTGCTATCAACTGGTGCTTAACCCTGTCCATCCTGTAGGACATGCAATGCCATCCTGAAATTCATGGTACTTGCCATCTGTAGGGCAGCATCCCCTGTCTACTGTTAATGTGAACAGTGCAAAACAAATAGAGGCTGCACACACAGTATAGAAAACAAATATATCAAACTACTTGTTTAGGACTATTTGCAAGGTGGTAGTTGGGGACCACCTAGTGGCTTGCATCCGTTCTCCACCATTTGGACATGTGGACAGTGCACACCGATACAAGCTTCAATCTGCTGTTTCCAGTCATTGAAAAGTGCCTCACAACAGAAGCAGTCTCTCTAGAATCAGTCCTCATCCCCATGACACGTAGGATGTATGAGGGCATCCTGAAATGTCACTTTCCACCTATAGTATGGCCTGTATGGATCCGGCTAGCGGAGTCCATTAAACAATCCAAAGTCAAAGGGCAGGTGGCAGGCAAAGGGTAAGTCCAGTAAACAATCCAAGGTCAAAAGGCAGGTGGCAGGCAAAGAGTAAGTCCAGTAAGCAATCCAAGGTCAAATGGCAACAGGCGGCAAAAAGGTAAATCCAATAAACAGGCAGGAAGCATAGGGAATCACAATAAGGAACACAACTCAAGGGCTCACTGCAAATGGAGGGACAGGGAACAATAACTGAGCACCATGTTGAGAGAGCCTGGAGTTTTTATAGTGCTGTGAGGTGGGGTTAGCTCATTGGATCTGCTCACCCTGCCCCTCGATATCCTCCACTGGCTAGAGAGTTCAGAGGGAGGCATGGTATACCCGGCAGCTCCATGAGCCATAGCTCTGCCCCCATGCAAAGGCATGGAGAAGGGAGCCACAAACTCCCAGAGAAGAGGAGGCAGCCGCAGCATGTCAGTGACACCCCCTACGGGAGGACACGGAGGAGGTGGTCTGCCTCTGTGAGGTAGGAGCCTAACAGGCCCTGAATGTCCAATATTATGTGCACTGTGTGCACTGATGCATGCTGGTTACTGGCATTGGAGACTGCCTTGAAACAGAGGCAGTCACTCAGATACCAATTCTAGTCCGCCCAGCCATGTGAATCACAGTGATCACATCTGGCCAAGTGACAAAGCCAACGTTTTAATCATCTTTGTATCCTGTTCACGCTCTGTACCTCTCACTGCCGTTTCATCGCTAGATGTTCAATGCAGTGATTTACACCACGCTGACAGTTAATTGTATAGACATTCAGCCAGGACAGCTCATTGCGGCACTTAAGGTTATTATTAAGGGTTAGTGTTAGGTTAAGGGTTCGGGATTAGTATTAGGCTTAGTATTAGGGGTTAGTGTTACGGGTTGGTGGGTTACTTTATTAGAGGTAGTTTACTAGTGTCAGCTTTGAACTGTCACTGCTTTCTTCTGACAGTGCAGCATTGGAACAGCTGTTCTGAACTGTCAGCAGTGAAATGCCAAGATGAACAGTCATAGACCCCTCACACAAATCATAAGGTATAGTGAGTGACAGATCTGTGATACATAGAGTCTCACACACATAGTAGGATTAACACAAAATTTAACAACTCTAGTGCCAGTATGCAACTACTTTGGGGTGATTTTTAACCACTGCTTTCCTAAAATCAATATTTAACTTTGATCAGTCTTATCACTACTTTGCGGTGATATTTTGCCCCTCCCCCCGTGCACATTATTCATATTTTATTTAGTAATAGATAACATTAAAAAAAAATTGTATTTAAAAAATGAAAGATTAAAGTTGTGGATACCCCTTTATGCTATATAGATTGTCCTACAGCCTGTAAAATTGCATTGCATGAAAAAGAAGGGCATTAGACTTTAGTTACCACTGCCCATCTTGCCCTATGTTGCCTGACATTTGTACAAATTTGGCGACTATCACACTCTGCTGAAATGTTGGTAGAGAATATTGGTGTGTGTCTCATAATGTTCAAGTTATATAAAGAAAAATACGTTTTAAGAAGTTATAACCTTCGTTATTTAATTTAGTTAATTTATGATGAAATTTGTAATGGAGGGCTACATAACTGCCCCAATTTGACATGAGCCTCCTAAAGCAAATTGTAAAAACTCAAAATTTTGAAATGGTAAAACACAAATGAGATTTTGACCCTGTGACACAAAAACAAACAAACAAAAAAACACAACTTTCCCCTGACACCTTAATGAGCACTTAATGCTTCATGTAGCTCTCAAAGGGGGCAGACATGTTGTCTAGATTCTTGGGTCACCTCTGCATTAACCTGAATGCAGAAGAAAGAAGATTCTAAACAACATGTCCACTCCTGTTAGAGCTATATAAAGCGAAGTACATTATTTGTATTCATTAACATATTTCTCTCTAAAAATGGCTACACTTAATTTGTTGGTACAGTTGTCCTTTAAGACGATACAAAATATCCATTTATCATTTCCTTTTATATAATCATTGTTACTGAATTGTTCACAACTGCTAATGACCAACCTGTCTGTTTTGTACACTATGAATGTACCTTACTGCTCTAGCTAACAAGACTTCTGTTTTATTCACATGCAGTTATATAGCCATGGAACTTAGAAGACCAGTTTTTGGCAAACATCCCAGTATTCTGGCAATGATTAGAGCATTAATCTACAGGACCTCTAAAATAATTAATTCTGCACAATATATTGTGAAATCTTAAGAAATAATATACCGTAAGCTAATATCATTTAGATTTGATTTTTCTTAACTGATCTCGACTATACAGCTCATTTAGGAATGCATATGTGTTATAATGCAATTTTGTTTCACGGCAAATCCATTCTAACTTGCTAAAAATGCATAGTTCTTAACTTTAATATGTTATGTTGTGCTTAAGGTTTATTTCCCATTTTATTAGAGGTCAAATTACAAAGTTATCTTGGTTGCCAAGGCCTCAAGTCTACTTTTATGTACCTTCTAGAATGCTAATTTAGTATTAAATAAACTGACATTAATATATGCACCTCAAAGTTTCAATTTATTTAAACCTATACGTTTTTGAGGGGTATACAATGCATGTATTTGCCTGGCAATTGTAGAAAGTCATTCACTTGCTTCAGAAATAATTTCCCTACATGCACTTTGACTTTCATAATTAAATGTATTACAATATTAACCCTTTCATGTTGGATATTTAATGATCCTACTAGATTATTTGTCTTTCTGCAAAATTAAGCAAATCATAATTTCCTGGCTATCCATGACATTTTATGTATAGGTAGCTCCTCTCCTCTCAACTGATAGGACAGGAATAAATTACCAAAACTATAAGTAGGCTTACCTGTTTTATCTTGAGTCCTGCTTAGGGGAGTTCAGCCTCTCTCTCCTGACAGCTTTCAGCACATAGGTCCAAAGGTGCCTCCCTGAAGGATGTTCTAGGGAGTGAACCTCTCTTCTCTTGCCTTAAGACATGTAGGTTCCGCTCTATAGCCTGCAGTTGTTTTCTTTATCATTCTGGTTAATTGACTGGATGAAGTTACAGTTCTGTAGTTATACTGCATCAGCAAGGTCTATCCCAGGAAAATATTTCAGGGCAGACAGGGGATTCAAGCAGTGCTCACTCTCAGAAGTGGACTTCATGGAAGACTTGTGGTCAAAAAGCCAATGAGGAAACAAAGCCAAGCGACTGTAATGAGGAGTCAATTTGAAATATTTGGCTGTAGCAGGAGGCAGTTTGTTTGCTAAAGAGCTGGAGAACAGTACAAGAATGATTGTCCACAGTCAACAGTGAAGCATGGTGGAGCTTCAGAGCTTGTGCAGCAGGATGGGTCATCTCTCCTTGCACGCTTTTGTCCTAACCTCGCCCTAACTCTGGGCTTTCTCATTTTGCCCTCTCATCCAGTTTCTTTGTACCTACAGTGCTTGTCCTTGCTTGACCCTTCATTTCCTGAGCCTTTAAAATAGCATTAGAACCCTCTATTGATTGAGATCTATTGGTTTGTCTCCGGTGCATCTGATCGTTGATTCTGGCCTTCTGGTGCCCCATTCTTTGCTTCTGTGTAACGATCCAACTAGCGGAGTACAAGAAGGAACCCAAGATGGAGACGTATAAAACAGGAATAGATGAACCGTGGTAATAAGACAGGTGGCAGGCAAAGGGTAAGTCCAGTAAACAATTTGAGGTGAAAGGGCAGGCGACAGACAAAAGGTAAGTCCAGTAAACAATCCAAGGTCAAAAGGCAGGCAGTAGTCAAATGGTAAGTCCATTAAACAATCCAAGGTCAAAAGGCAGACAGCAGACAGAGGGCACTCCAGTAAGAAATCCAAAGTCCAAGGGCAAGAGCAGGCAAAGGGTAAATCCAGTAAACAATCCAAGGTCAAAAGGCAACAGCAGGCAAAGGGTAAATCCAATAACAGGCAGGAACAATAGGAAATAACAAAGCTCAAGGACTCACTGCACGTGGAGGTACAGGGAACAATAACTGAGCACCATGTTGAGAGAGCCAGAGGTTTTTTATAGTGCTGTGATGCAGACCCTGCCCCTCCATATCCTCCATTGGCTGAGGATGTCAGAAGGAGGCACGGCATACCCGGCCGCAAGACCCGCAGCCTCCGCAAGCCCTGTCATTGGTTCAAGACCCTTATCTCTGCCCACAATCAAGAGTACGGACTCCCAGAGCGACAACAGGCACCTGTCGAGAGCAGAGGAGACATCCATCAACATCCACCAGAAAAACTTTCTATTTGTAGTGCAATCTATCTACAAGTGGTGGGACCAGCGTTAAATTTGGTTTGTCAAAATGCAGGAAATCAAAACCCTAAAAGTGGATGATTCTGCCAGATAATGGTAAAGACCAGTGGAGTGGTTAAAATATTTGCTAAGAATCCCAGCTCTGAAGCTCCCATGCATAAATGCCACATATTCACTTGCATTCTTCCCAAAAAGATTTAAAAGAAACATCTAAAACTTTCATAACTGCAGCTATTTATTTGAATACTTATTCAAAATATGTTGCTACATTTTTGCCATAACATAAGCTACAAAGGCAAGTTTATTATAATGCATAACACTGCATTAAAGATCAATTTAAAATGACTCCAAAGCTCACAGCAAGAATCTGCTGTTTTCAGCACTCTACTACAGATTTATATTTTACTTTTTTGTTCCAGCAAATCTCTAAAACACCTGTCTTAAAAATAAACCATATATTGTTTTGGCATTAACACATTGATCTGAATAGCAAAATTAGTTACATGAATGTTCCTTTTTGTAAATGGTGTAATGGGAAGAGAAATCTCTATTAAATCACCAGTCAAGTTGCAGAGATAATTGAATGTTGCATTAATGTAATGTCTCCAGTGGTGTTTTGGTTGAGCAGCATAAAACTGAATTTTTACCTATGAGAAATGTTCAAAGCTATTATTTCCAAAAAGCTTATCTTCCAATTAAGGACTTTTATTCTTCATGTCCACAGGATATTTAGATTTTTGTTGTTACATTACAAAAGAAAGCGAGCTCAGTAAAAAAGGAACCTCATATATACCACCTCAGTCAGGGCCGGTGCAAGGATTTTCGTCTACACAGGCGAAGGTGCATTTTGGTGCCCCCCTCCTCTGACCCGCCACGACTCCCATACTACCAACCCTCCATATATTTTATATATATAAAAGTATAATGTATAGTGTGGAAAATAAATACATCTAAATATTCAACTCGCATGCTCTAAATTTGTCACACATTGACACCCTAACACACATCGAAACCCTGAAACACAAAGACACCCTTGCAGTCACACACAGAGACACATTTACCACTTACACACACACACACCCTTACACAGACACAGTGACACACTTACACCCTTATACAGTGACACACTTACACACACACACCCTTACACTGACACAGTGACACACACCCTTACACAGAAAGTGACACACTTACACACACCCTTACCACTTACACACACACAGTGACACACATAACCTGAGACACACTATTTTGCCACTCAATATGCCAGTATTTAGCCACTCAATATGCCATTTAATATGCCAATACTTTGGTTACAACCAACATTTCAGATTTTGCCCGTTCTTGCTGAGAGGGATCCCACACCTTTGTTTATTATGCTGAGACTCTGTTTAATAACTTTAAATATTTTGGCTACCAACCCGTGTCTCATATCCAGCGTTAAAAGTCTACCCAATGGTGCTTTATCCCTAAATGCTTTATTCCTTATATAGTGCTCAATACTATAGTGTAATGATTTTACACCAGTTTCCATGCATAGGTCATTTATTTTCACAATCCCTACTTCTTTCCATTTTTTCATACTCAGATTATCATTACTTGTCTCTAGTACCTCAACTGTTGCGGTCAATGAGGTCTGAGACCCTTCCAACTATATATTTTTTATAATTTTGATTGTTTTGACAATATCTTGTATTAGAACATTATCTGTAGCAATCAATCTATCCTCCATCTAGTAAAGCAGAGAGGGGGTCTAAGTCCACAAGTTCAGCTCTTTCATATCTATACATATATATAGGGAGTGTTATTAATATTTTCTACCACCATCATTAGATAGTGAGAGAACATAATTGAGTCATGAATTTTGACTAGGTTTGGAAAGGCCATGCCACCCTCTGATAGCTCCCTAGAGAGATTTGATGAGCAGATTCTTGGTCCACTGGTACCCCACACAAACCTTAACAATGCTTCATGAGACATCTGTATAATATACCTAGGAACCCTTACAGGTATTGTTCTCATAATATATTTGATTTTTGGGAGTAGGTTAAATGAAAACCAATCACCAGATAATTTATCTCTTTTTTCCACCAATCAAAATCACATCTACTTCTTAGGAATTCTTTTTGAGTTGATGATAGATTAGTTGTAATAGCTTGAGATTTTTCAATATTTAATTTATAGTTTGAAAGGAGGCCATAGTCATCTTTACACCCAAGGATCCTCGCCAAAGATTCCGCCAGAACTGTTTGAACTATGTCATCAGCGTATAGCATGACTTTATTTTCCTGACCTATTAAAGGAACCTCTGTGATCTCTGCTGTTTTCCTGATAAATGCCGAGAGTGGTTCAATGGTTAAAATATATAATAAAGTCACCAAAGGATTTCCCTGGCAAGTTCCATTACATATTCTGAACCAATTTGAATCCATCCATTATCTTGGCCATGGGGTTAGTATAAAGGATCATAATCATGTCTTTGACAGGAGCAACAAGTCCAAAAATATTCAAAACTTCAGATAGAAATTGCCAGCTGACCCTGTCAAAGGCTTTCTCTGTATCTAAAGCAATGAATGCCGAAGGTGTCTCCTTTTTATTGATTTCCACAAGATTTTTTTTATTTTTTGTGTGTATTATATTCTGCAAGAATAGTGGTGCCCATTGGATGGGATGATCCCACGGCTTGACCTATGATCCTAATAAATTAATATTTTTAAATTTTTGTAATATGGTTAGAGTCCTCAATTATTTGATGTTTCACGTGTGCCACTGTTAGTAGACCTTCGGTAGTGTTGTTTTCTTTAAACATCCCTCATTTTTGGTTTGGCGTTTTTAGGTCTACAGTCAGCCACTCTCCTGAACTTGTAGGAACAGAAGGGTGTGTAAACTAGAGATATCTTCTGCATTAAGCTGATGATGCAGGTAGTTTGGGTGTTTTCATCCTAACACTAGGGAGAACTAACTTCTCACTTGTGCTTTTATTTTAGAAGCACAATGGAAAAACAAGGTTTAGTCTACATTTAAAATGTTGGACAACACTTACTTAGATTCCAATGTTGAGCTCCTCTCCAAAAACCCTTTGGGCCAAAGAAATGGCAAGACTGCAATTTTGCCATTTAGAATGCATGTCCAATCCAAAGTAACCATATTTACAAAAAATCATCACATTTGTATGATTAAGGAATGCTTGTCCTAACAAAATAGTTCATGTGTTTCAATACTTCAAATATTAGCTCTGTGTGGTTTTCATTAAATAATAGTAATAACTAAAAATGAAGCAAAAATAAACATGTAAGGGACATATATTCAATAGAATTGCATATTAAACCTTCATCGGTATTTGAGGAGAAGTTAAAGAACTATAGATAACAAGTAAGAGTTAGTACTTATATAAATATAGAGGTGAAAATGTCTAATTTATTATAAACCATTTTATTATGTAATATAATATCCAGCGTGGGACCACATTTCCTAAGGGTGTCATATTAAAGTTGAAAATTTAATTATATTAGAATGTGTTACTAATGTACCGTGCATTGCCTTAAGCAAAAGCATATATATATATATATATATATATATATATATATATATATATATATATATATATATATATAATTAATACAAATAGGGGTGAGGATTCAGTACAGTCATTACTCTCACAGTTGTGTGGAAATGCAGTTTTCAGAAATGCATGCACACTGACAAACATATACCTTTCAGATACAAAGTTCTTAAATTGATAAAGGTAAACTAATCATATGTTCTTGAAAAAATTGTAAACAACAATATTTAGATAAATAATGAATTTAAAATTACACTATGCAAGTAGAGTTAAAATGATACCATTGACTGCAAGCTTTCGAGACCAAGTTATTAGGTCACTTCTTCAAGCATTAATTAGAGTTTGATTGCTCTACTTGTTCCCTGTTTTTCCACAGCCAGCATGGTACCGTCCTATTAACTATTTCCTACTTAAATGACATTAAAACAACATTATCTAATTAAAAGCATTGTCCTTAAAAGAAAAAAAGCCAAAATAAACACAGAAGTACTGAATCATTTCTCAGCACAAAATTAACCAGTCTTACGGAGATGTAATAGATAGATTCGGTGTAGTCAAACGTGCTCTGACTTCCCTTTTACCTACATTCTAATCTGACACTGAACTCAGTTTTTTATGTACTAATTGTTCTACAAGATTTCAACTTTGTATTTAAATATGTTGCATATCAGTTTGCCATTTCTGCTTCATTTTGCTAATCAGATGAGGATTTTACTCATTTGATAAATGATAAATTCATATGTACACAGGGCCACTTTAAGCAAAGGGCAAGGTGGGCATTTGCCCAAGACCCAATGTCTGTAAGGGGCCCACGACCACAACACCACCCAGTTTTGGGAAAAATGTAAAAGCAAAACTATGCCATCAGTGCTGCTGGAATTAGGCATTCTCGTACAAAAGATTTGTTTGAATGTACCAGGCAGAAGGACAGAATGTTAAAAGAGGCTATATTATATATTCTCCTTCACAGCGAAATATTTATTGCTTTCAATAATGCCTTTTTTGCTACATCAAAAACAGCATTTTCTAACATTGGAATCTTTGATTGGAAACATGCATCACATCATCTTACACAGCATAAAAATACACAGCCTAAAAACAGTGCTAAACATCAACAAAGTGTAAAAGACTAAATACAAAGGTACCATATTCAAGTGTGCATTGCCTCCATCTTAGAATAAAACATAAGGAATTGTAAGGTTGTGAGATTTTAAAATGGGTTGCATCTGTCGTTAGATGTATTTCCGAACGTGGTCTGGCATTCCGCGGAAACGTCAAGAGATTTAGATCACCAATGGAAACTATCTGGGGTTCCTTGAATAAATTGCAAGGTTTGACCCTTTTTTACCTGCACATATTGATAGGTATGATAACAAAGGCAAAGGTCTCCCTTTTTACCTGTCATTGCATGTTTGTGAAGAATGTATTAATTTAATGGGCATGTAAGTTCAAAATGCAGTCGTAAAGGAGATAAAACTGGCCAAGTATTATTCAATATGTGTGGATTCCACTCCTAAAGTAAGTCTACTGGGCCAGATAACAATGTGTTATGTTGATAGATGCAGTGGAAAGATTTTTGCAATTTGTGCCTATATTTTCGCATACAGAACAGTCATTGGCTGATACAATTTGTTAAACCCTTCAAGACCACAATATTAATATTAACGACTGTCGTTGTCAGGCATATGATAGTGCTAGTCGTATGTCTGGAAAATATAAGCGAGTGAAGACACACATTCAAAAGATCAACCTTCTGGCAAAATATGTACCATGTACCGCTCATTCTTTGATTATGGTTGGACAACGAGCTGTTAGTGTTTGCTATTAAAGCTTTGTAACTGAATTAGTGCAACATTATTGAATGTCTCAAAAATATGGGAAATGATCCAGACTAAAATTATGACACACAACAACGAGTGAAATAGCTTTCTAAAAAATTGAAAAAATATCTTCATCATATAGAGCAGTTTAATAAAGTAAGTGTCTATTTGCAATCAAGTAAGCTGCACTTGAGCACTGCAACCAACATGCTTGAGTTGAGCGTAAGAACCCCAGTTAGGGGAGACCATATGAACTTTTTACATGCCTGTTTGCATTTTATAAATATATTGTTATAAAATACCATATTTTATGTGATCTTAATCTTAATTTTGCATAAAATTTGGATAATTTTTTAGACTTCTGACAGACTGCACTATTGTAGTTTTTTTTGTTTCTCTACACCTCTCTGACATCTGCAGGATATATGGAATTTGGGAGCAACCCTGAGGTTTTGGATATTTATGGGAAGTATTTTAACTATTTTTTATGGTTCTATCTAATTTAGCTTCAGTTATTGCACAGCAAGTAAGCATTTACAAACCCTGGTCATAAAATATTCTCTTTTTTAAAAATACGCCTTAGACTATGACATGAAAATTGCTATCTGTTAATGAGACATTTTAATTATATTTTAATTATACTGTGCTTTGCCAGTCAAGATTTTCTTTCTTAGTTATCATGCTTTGAAATGAAAGAAAGTACTATTTATTATCATTGCATTAAATAAAGTCAAGCATTAATTATACTTTCATAAAAAATGTTAATTTAAAGCATATGAAAGTAATTCATGCAATGTTAAATAGATGTTATGTAAGACTGCTCACTTACTCTAAGGGTCGAAGGGAGGAAATTTTCCAACTGAGGAAATGGTTGCAGTGATATATAATAATTTCTAGCATTTTTATTAATAGGCTGCAGCAGTAAAATTGTATGTTACATTGCACTGAAGACTGCTTTGCAGGTGGCATGATATAAACACATGTACTAACACATGACAATACTGTGATTGCAAAAGCTACATGGAGGTTTTTTCCATAAAAATTCAAAATGCTCTGAGGAGAGCACAGGAAGGACTTCCAATGACTGAACACAGGCAGCTACGCTGTTGCTACACTGTCTGTCCAACCTTCTGTTTTGGACACTTATTTTTAATGTCTGTCTTCTCTATCACACTGTATCTCCAACATTTAGAGAGACACTATTTTTGTTTACACATATGGTGGAGAGTGTTGCATTATTTTTTCCACAAGTTGCAGTTTTTTCACAAGTTTATTTGGAATCTTCATTTATCTCTAGGAGAGTCGGGTAGGTTCTAATCAAGAGTCTGAGTACTCCCATTTCCTCACGTGAAGCAGGAGGCGGATGTAGGTCTGGGAAAAGATGCAAACGGTACTTTTTAAAAGTAAGTATTGCAGATAGAGCTTCTGGGGCTGCTTGTTTGTGTATGTGTTCCTATAAAAATGACATTAATCTACAGGGTATTTATTTATTTAAAGGTCTACCCAGTAGAGACCGATCTGGTACAAAATGGATTTGAATCAGGCAAGTTAACTGAATTTCCCAAATCTCCGAAATCTGGCTACTCAATCTCCTTTATTTCAGGGACCGAGTTGGCTGTTCGGGCATTCGGAAACCAAAGCCTCGGAAGCATTTTGGATCAGGACAATTTTACTATGAAAGGAATAGATTTTCAGTCACCCAATATGCTCTGATCATCCAAGAACACGTTCGGAAATCGGGAAACATACACAAAATTCGCCAATATCAATTCTCCAGATTTTAGTTGAAGAATTGAATAGAAAAATTTAGAATAATTAAAGTAAACACATTTTAAACCCAAAAATATTCATATACACTAACAATATATTAATGTTATATATTATAATAGATTATTTACATTAATATAAACAGTTTTCAATTGTAAGGAATTGTTTTACATTATTTTATGTTAGCATAATACATTAAATACAAAAAATGTAAGTAAATTATTTTATTTTAAAATAGTTTTTTTAATGTTTATGTTATGAAGAAAGGCTAGAAAAGTTAAATTTGTCCAAGACAGAGAAAAAGCATCTTACAGGGGAAATGATAATGTTCTAAAAATATGTACAGGGCCAAAACAAAGGGCTCTATAAAGACCTGTTCATTAACAGAACAGTACAAAGGACAAGAGGTCACTCAATCAGACTTGGAGATTTAGTCTATGACAGTGGAAGGGTTTTTTTTACAGTGAGGACAATAAAGGTATGGAATTCACTGCCTAAAGAGGTGGTGATAGCAAATACATTAGATGCCTAAAAAACATTTCCCCCCTTTGTTAAGATCAACAGCAGTAAACAAGGATTAGGAAAAGGGTTGAACTTGATGGACGTGTTCTTGCAAGTGGGTCCTTTGGCAAGACCTGTGTACAATGCATGAGCCTATACACTTAAAAACAATTGCCACTTTGGAGAGCATTACTTGTGCAAAGATTAGAAACTCTGGTCCAAAAACCTTCACCATCACTATGATATACTATTGCAGAAGGCTAGGGCAATGCAGGGAGTTGTAATTGAGTATGACATGATCTTACTGCCCCTTTTAAAATCAAATTGTTCACTTAAACAGAAGGGAGATATAATACTTCACTATGCTCAACCAATATTTTTAATAGTGGGGTCAATTTCAATTTACAACTTCTACTACAAACTATTACAGCATAGAATTATGCCTATTAGGCTATAAAAATGTGTCCTAATAAATGAGAAACTTTTGTAAGAAATAGTGTTCACTAAAATGTAACCTGGTTAAAATCCGATAGTGAGAAATCCATATCTTTATGTTGCCATAGATATAGGGGGCTATTCATTCAAAATATAGCAAGGGAGGTTGAATTCGACCTCCCAATTTGACCTCATCATGCTATTATCTAACAAAAATTCAAGCTCCCACTCCATCCACCTCACCAAAAGTTCAACTCGGACTCCCATCTTGAACTCTATTTATTCTGCTTTCACTAAAAAACAGAGTTCAAATTGGGGGGAGAATTGGACTTTGCCATCCAAAATATCTCCTTCAACTACCTCTAATTGAAAAAAATTAACTTTCCATACTCTTGGAGCTGACCCCCAGAATTAATGAATTGTCAGCCTCCGTCCTGTGGGCCCAGGGTCTTCCAATGGGCCTAAGACTATATACTAAAAATAATACTCCACCTGTTCTGCAGGCTGCACAAAGGACCCCAAACCACATAATAAAATAATGACCCTTAATCCCTTCCAAGGCCCCCCAAAGGCCCCCAGGTTCAAGAAATTTAAATACAATTAATTAATCAATCCCTACCAATCCAGCCTACCTCTGCCTTACCCAGGTAAAGGTTACAAATCAATTCAAATTACCAAATCACCAAAGGGTGCACTGCAAACAAACATACAACATCCATCCTTTATGGAGTAAACAATGATATAGAATTGAAAAATAAAACATTTCTCTGGTGTGACCACTGATCATCATATCAGTTATTATTTTCATGTATTGTGATTTCACACATGTTGATCAGTATTCCCACCAAATATTTGTTTTATGTTTTTGCAATTTATATTGTTTTATATTTTCATATTATTGTCACTATTCACAGTGTTCTGTGAGATTTTTTGTACACATATATTAGTCTTTTTTATTTCAGAAGTTCATTGTGTATATTGTTTTCTTATTTTTTCACTTATTTATAACGCTTGTGTTTTTCCTCTTTGTTTAACACATTTTTAATTATTATCATTTTAATTCTATTTATTTTTGTATTTACTTAGCGCCATGGAGATCTTTTAGCTACTCCAGTCACACTAGGATGTGTGAAACTTTCAGGCTACTAGCAGATGTGGACATCTTTTTAGATATTCTGAGACCTTTGTAGATTGCACATCTTTTTTTTATGATCAACTATGTGTTTAATAAGCAGAGACGGGCAACTTGTTTATACAAGGGCACAAGTGTATGTGACACGAAGTTACTATAGCTAGAAGTTCTCTAAAGATCATTCTCCATTAGACTGTATTTGTTTTGATACAAATATTATATTTGCTTTCCAATTAGAAGATCCATGTGAATTTGATACAACTTGATTATCATGGTGTTACCATGCTTTTGTAATTTCTTTGGAAATTATCTAGATCCTTTTGCCTTTCAACTTTCATCATTTTCCTTGTGTTTCCATTGATCTCCTGTTGTATTTACTTACTGTTTCTGGTATGTTTATATGTTCTCATCACCCTTAAATTTCCTTACAATCTCAATAATCTTTTATAAAATCATTAGCTGGTGTGGCCATAAAACAAGCATAACAAAACACGTAATGCAGGGTTAAGACAGACAGGGCACAAACAAAGGAAAAGACTACATTTTTAATTTTATACTCCTTAGTAAATTTGTTCCTTCCGTTTTAACTAGTATTATATTCATTATTTCTACAATAATAGTTCAACATTTTTATTTCATTAGTCTGTTGTTTTGCTGATCATTACATAAAATGTTTCTCATTGTGGCAATTACACACTTTTATAGTTTTAAATTACAATCATTCACCCTTAGGACAGATATAATTAAATTTTTAAAAAACGATCTTCCCATCCCTATAAATGAAATGCTGACATAGAACTTTTCTAATAAAATAGAAGCTATGCAAAAAAGGAATCCCTACAACCTGATTCATAAGAGGCAAATGTAAATTATCAAAATATCTATACCTAACTCACTGTTTTTGTCCATGCACCGAATATCCACTTATTGATCCTTTATGTTATTCATTTCATACCTAGCTACTGTATTTATGCATAAATGTGCTGAGAAAGGTCATGTGTAACTGCCAGTTAGTTTTTCTGGTGCCAGTAGATAAGACTTCCAAGCTGTAAAAAAATAAAATAAAAAAATGCGTATGCAGAGAAACAAACCTTTATAATCCTGATGAATCATAAAGAAAATAACCTCTATGTAAACATTGGAATGAATGAGCACATCCAGTGATGAATGGAGATGCATCTAGAAGAGAGACTCCATTATGGGATCACTAATGTTAAAAAATCTTTGAATTGATACTGTGTTTACAGGTACAGGTACACTTTACAATGGCAAGATTTGAGAGTCATCAAACCAGACAATGTCGGCTGTGTGTAGAAGTCCCTTACATGAAAGTGTTTTGAATTTAAAAAAATGGGCAATCATCAATATCTTATGTATAAGGGTTATTACCCCTATTTTGTTACATCCCAATATTTTTCCCAGGGCCATCTTTAATGCAGGGCATAAGGGCAGCTGTCCTGTGCCATGTTGCTACTGGAGGGCCCAAAGCAGCTGCCCCATGGGCCCCTTGTCTTGTGCATCCTCTACACAGTGCGTTGCATTGCTAAACTCCCCCCCCCCCCCCCCCCCCGAAAGCTGCATCCGCTGGATGCGGCTGCCGAAAAAAAAAAGTAAAAAAAAAAAGATTGTTGCCACCGGATATGACAGTACATCATATCCGGTGGTTGTATTTCCCTCCTCCATGCAGGAGGGAAGACTGCACAGAGGAGACGTCCGGAGCAGCCAGGAGCTAAGTACTGGGGATTGCAGGGGGTGTGGGGGGGGGGGGCAAAATTGTCTGTGGGATATTAATGGGCAAACTGTGGCATATTTTAATAGGCAAACTGGCTATTGAATCTGTTAATGACAAAGTAACTGTGGCATGTTAATTGGTGCCTGACAGTGGCTTATTTTAATTGGCAAAGTGATGCCATAGCATGTTCTGTGGGGCAAAATAACATGTACTATGGGGAAAAGTGACATGTGGCTTGTTCTGCATGGGCAGTTCAGTGGGACAAAGAGACACAGTGATATGTTCTGGGGGGCAAATTGACACTGTGGCATGCCAAATTGTGCTGATGCAATATGAGTACAAGCCAAGTGCTGTGGCTATTCTATGGGGCTGTGTTAAGTCCTTTAGGTGCAATGTGGGTGCAGAAAAAGGAAATAAAAACAAGAAATGCAATAACATGTTTATTACAAATTAAAATAGTTGAATATAATATTAAGAAGTTCATATAAGTATAAATGCAACTAGTGAGAGAGAGATGTGTATAGATATTCATAAATATATATGAACATATGTAAATGCTCTCTAATATCCGGGTATACTTTTGTAACTTAGGTAATGAGTAGTTGTATTGCAGTGTTGCATAGTAAGAAGGTGTACATTTTGCAGCCATATATACACATTTTTTTATCCAAACATACAGTTTATACACTGTTATTATACACTTAATATACACATTTTATACACTGAAATAAAAGTATGAAACAATGAAAACTATCTTGAATATTGAAGAGGTGATGCGCTTAAAATATATGACTGGCTCTCATAACACTCTCTCTGATCACCACTCCGATCTTACTGCAGAAGTTAAAGCACTGAAAGATAAGATTGCGGATCTGGAAGATAGGTCCCGCCGAAATAATATACGTATCCGCGGAATTCCAGAAGAAATACTCCCTACAAACCTGACAGATTATGTCCACAAACTATTTGCAGCCCTCCTACCGAACTCCTCCCCTTCAGACATGTTACTGGACTTGATCCACAGACTGCCAAAGCCAAAAACTGCACCATCTGATGCCCCAAGGGACATAATTATGAGACTCCATTATTTCCACTATAAAGAGGAAATCCTCAGAGCTAGCCGGTCCTTGACAGACCTGCCCCCTCCCTTCCAAGGTGTGCAAATTTTTGTGGATCTTTCCCCTAGCGCACTGCAGCAAAGAAGATCATTCCAGTTGGTCACTACAGCTCTGCGCCCTGCAAAAGTTAAATACAAATGGGGTTTCCCTGTTAAAATTTTACGTACCAGGAATGGCTCCATGGTTACTATCCACACTCCGAATGAAGGCCTCCAACTCCTACGATCCTGGAATATTCCTGTCCCTGACCCCCCAACCCATCCAAAAAAAAAAGAAAAACAACACATTCCGAGAGAATGGTCAGAGATAGTCTGAAAAACAAACCTTGATTACCACCCCATACAACGTGAAACGTTGGGCTAAAATGAGATTGCCCCCTCTTGGACATTCAGACTAAACATTTTTTTATGTTTTGACTTTATTCAGGGGCAGCTTCCCGCAACTGTCTCGACCAAAGTCCGCCCTTGTCCCTTGCCCCTTGCCCAACCATCCCTCCTCCACCTCCTCTACTTCTCCTTCTCCCCCTCAAGTACTGGTCTCCTTCTCCCCCTCAAGTACTGGCCTGTCACCTAAACAGTAGCCAACTACCTACGACAGCCCCCATTCTCATCTGGGAATGAGAATAAGTGCACTTTTATAATTTTATTTCAATTAAAATATTTCTGGAAATGTTTTCTATAAACAAACCTGTTGCCATTTCTGGCAAACTCTCTGCCATAACTCTTTCTATCTCTGCTTTCTAACCCTTACTCACTAATATACTCTTGCTTAACCTCAGTTAGACCCTCCTTTCTTTCCCTTCTAAAAGATCCAAGTTACCCCCCCCCCCCCCGAAGCCATAAAAACAATACTACACTGGACTTCAAACAACTCCCTCTTGATTCCCCTCCTTCTTTATTGACATTTCAGAACTACCCTTACACCAAGGAAAGACTTCAGATAACAATGTATTACAGGTACCAAACTGTAATATTAATAGCTAATACCCTCCCTGGTATTCCTATAACAATCAAGTCAATGCGCTCCCAGCTCTACCATAAAATTCAGCTATATGAGTCTTAAAATACTCTCTATCAACACCAAAGGCCTGAATAGCCCACACAAGTGCAGACTCCTGCTCCAAGAAGCGAAAAGCTCCAAAGCTCAAATATTATGTATACAAGAAACTAATTTTGCATTGAATAGCATCCCAAACGTAACGAAACACCATTTTCTGATAGCAGTCCATTCCAATGCTAAAACAAAAAAAGCAGGGGTATCCATTTGGTTCCATAGTTCCTTAACGTTAACTATTGAGTCTCTGAAAAGAGATCCTAAGGGTAGATATCTAATCATTATTGCAACTATAAATAACATTCTATACACCTTAAAAATTTACGCTCCAAACACAGCCTCAGCACAGTATATCGCTAAAGCAACCATGAAAGTGAACTCAATTAAACGGGGCTCCCTAATTATCTGTGGCGATATGAACACAGTGGCCGTTTCAGCCATGGACTCCACAGCATCTCCTTCCACCAAATATTTAGCTACACTGAAAAAACAAAGCAACATTTTTCATCAAACCCTAAAAGAATCTCAACTAAATGATGTTTGGAGAACCTTACACACCTCCGACAAAGATTATTCTTTTTTCTCTCAAGTACATTCTACATACACTAGAATAGATTATTTTCTAACAGATAAATTCACTCTCCAACGTATCATGGAACGTCTGATCACGCCCCACTGCTTCTCACCCTATCTGAACAATTCCAAAATAAAGGAAGGAGCCCGTGGAGAATAAATGATCACTTACTATCATAACCAGAAATACAAAACAAAGTTAAACTTGCAATAGAAAACTACTTTATCTTAAATGACTCACCAAACATTATGCCTGAAATTCTATGGGAAGCCCACAAAGCAGTGATCCGAGGTCACTTCATTTCGATAGCATCATATGAAAAAAAGAAAAAGGACAAGCAACTCCTCCTACTCATATCAGAACTACACACGCTGGAAACAATACATGAAAAAGGCTTTACTAAATCAAGACAATTGAGAATCAAAATGCTGAAACAGGAGATCTCGGTTCTCCAACTTCACCACACCCATCTAATGTTACAGAAATTAAAGCAGAAATACCGTATTTTCTCGATTATAAGAAGACCCTGATTATAAGACGACCCCCCAACTTTGGATATTCCATTAGGAAAAAAACTAAAAGCCTGAATATAAGACTACCCTATAGGAAAAAAGTTCAACTTGTATATATTCACATGTAAATTGCTTTTTTAATAAAAAATTATGATATCAAAAAATTTATTTCTAGTTTTTATTTATTTTTATGTGCCAATGCTGCCTTTCTCTTTCCCTTGCCCCCATTTTTCTCTCTCTCCCCCCTCCCTCCCTCCCCTTGTCTGTCTCTTAACCCCCTCCCTCCCCTTGTCTCTGTCTCTTAACCCCTTCCCTCCCCTTGTCTCTGTCTCTTAACCCCCTCCCTCCCCTTGTCTCTGTCTCTTAACCCCTTCCCTCCCCTTGTCTCTGTCTCTTAACCCCCTCCCTCCCCTTGTCTCTGTCTCTTAACCCCTTCCCTCCCCTTGTCTCTGTCTCTTAACCCCCTCCCTCCCCTTGACTCTGTCTCTGCCCCCCTCCCTCCCCTTGTTTCTCTGTCCCACCCCCTCCCCCTGTCTCTCGGCCCCCTCCCTCCCCCTCACCTTTAACTTGATCCCTGGTGGCTAGTGGGGGCAGCCGGGGGATGTCTGCACGATACGTGCAGACATCCTCCATGCTGCCCGACACGGCAGTCTATTATGACGGACTGCTGGTCCGTCATAATAGACTGCCGTGTCGGGCAGCATGAAGGATGTCTGCACGTATCGTGCAGACATCCCCCAGCTGCCCGATTCACCCTGGTGGCTAGTGGGGCAGCAGAGGATGTCTGAGCGATGAGCGCCGGGACTTCTGTGATGAAAGCGGAAGTACCTGGCTTCATCACAGAAGTCCCGGCGGTCGTGCCGGGCAGCAGCAGGGGAGTCTGCGCTCATCGCGCAGACATCCCCTGCTGTTAGAGAGGGGGATCCAGGTCCCTTGCAGCTCTGCTGGGGACCTGGATCCATGTCTTATAATCTGACTTTAATTTGGGGGGATTTTTCAGATTTTTTAGTCTTATAATCGAGCAAATACGGTACCATTCGCATGGTAATAAGACAGTTTTTTTCTGGCAAGACGGCTTAGGAAAGTAGAATCTAAGAAGGCCATCCAATCTCTTAAGTCGGCTAAAGGGGACAGAGTCATGAATTCAGCCCTGATCCCGGATGTATTTGCTGAATACTATGCTAAATTATACAATCTCCAACTAGATAAATCTACTCATCAAACAGAAAACGCTGATATTGCCACATTTCTCGACAAATTGTTCCTTCCAGCATTGACTATCTCACAACAAACTTCTTTGACAAACCCAATCACAGAACAAGAAATCGCTGCTGAAATTGGCCAACTATCAAGGCAGAAAGCACCAGGCCCAGACGGATTCTCAAATGCCTACTACAAAACATACTCCTCTATACTATCACCTTACATCGCTAAAACCTTCAACGCAAGTATGTCCTCTGGTTCTTTTTCACAGGATATGCTGATGGCCACTATTACCACCATACCAAAGTCGGGAACATCCCCAACTATATGCTCAAACTTCCGTCCAATATCCCTGCTAAATACAGAGGTTAAACTTTATGCAAAGATATTAGCAAATAGATTGAACTCATTGATACTTCAGCTCCTGCAGTATGATCAAGTTGGGTTTGTTAAGGGAAGACAGGTGTCAGATAACACCAGGAAGATATCGAATATAATCTCCCTAGCCCAAAATTCAGGTATTCCCAGTTTAGTTTTAGCAATAGACGTCGAAAAGGCCTTTGACCGCCTACACTGGTCCTATTTAGTAGCTACTTTAGAAAAATGTAATTTCCCTCAAGCGTACATCAAAGCAGTCTCAGCACTATGTTCCCACCCCTCCGCAAAAGTATCTTACACGGGCTTCTCATCCAAGCCATTTAAAATAACGAATAGAGCACGCCAGGGTTGCCCCCTTTCCCCTTTACTGTATGTACTTCCTCTAGAACACTTAGCTGAAGCCATTAGAACCAATCCCGACATTAAAGGAATCCCTTACTCACAAACCCATTCCACGAAGCTGGGACTATTTGCAGATGACATTCTGATTACGATCACTGATCTCCTAATTTCAGTCCCAGCATTGCAGTCAACTTTACTCAACTACAGCCAGATTTCTTAACACAAAGTAAATGAAACAAAAACCTAACCTTAACCTAACTACTGATACTTTAAGGCTTCTCAAACAGTATTCCTTCGAGTGGAAACCAGAGAGCATTAAATATCTGGGCGTTTTCCTTACAAAAATAGTTATAACCTAATAGAAGCAAACCTCACCAACCTATAGAACTCAATCAACCAGGACCTGCACACTTGGTCACACTTACATCTTTCCTGGTTTGGTCATATTGCCGCAGTAAAAATGAGGTAATGCCAAAAATTATTTACCTGTTCCGTACCCTCCCGATACGTATCCCATCTGCGATCTTAAAAAAACTGCATAAAGATGTCCAATATTTTATCCACGGTGGGAAACCTTCCAGAATTGCTAACAAATGGCTACACCTCCCATTTAAATGAGGAGGTTTAAGCTTTCCTTCCATCCCCTACTATCACAAGGCCGCTCAAATGGCCCAAACTATGCAATATCACTCACCTCCTGGAGAAACAGAATGGGTAGACATGGAAGACACCCAAGCAGCGCCTCATAGGCTATGTGAATTATTATGGCTTCCGGAACCCAAATTATCACTCTCTCTCTCTCCTTTTTCCTCTCTTTCTCTTCTCTAAGCTACAGAGCCTTCCTTCACCTTCTCTCCTTGCTCTCCTCTCTGAAATGTATTGATATAATGTAAAAATAGATCGGATATATGTTTTCTGAGGAATAAGAAATGTATGTATTAGACATGTGCAAAACTAAAATTTTCGTTTAGTTTTCGTCAGTTCGGACGAAAATGTTATTTATTTCGTCCAAAATTAATTTTGTTCATTACTGCATTCGTTTCAGACTAAATTCGTTCATTATTTTCGTTTCGTTTTATTCATTCGTTCGAATTGACCTATTTTAACCTCTCTTTCGGTTTATAGACTTTCGGTTAATGGAATGCATGTAATGCTATTGGTATTCTATAAACCAAAATAGAGTCCCCATTCATACGAATTGACCTATTTCAACTCTCTTTCGGTTTATAGAATACCAATAGCATTACATACATTCCATAAACCGAAAGTCATCCATTATGTCGGTTTATGGAATGTATGTAATGCTATTGGCTTTCTATAAACCAAAATAGAGTCCCCATTCATACGAATAGGTCAATTCGTATGAATGGGGACTCTATTTCGGTTCATAGAATACCAATAGCATTTCTTGCATTCCATAAACCGAAAGTCTATAAACCAAAAGAGATTTGTTTTATAGACTTTCAGTTTATGGAATGTATCTAATGCTATTGGCTTTCTATAAACCAAAATAAAGTCCCCATTCATATGAATTGACCTATTTCAACTCTATTTCGATTTATAGAATACCAATAGCATTACATACATTCCATAAACCGAAAGTCGTTCATTATGTCGGTTTATGGAATATATGTAATGCTATTGGCTTTCTATAAACCGGAATAGAGTCCCCATTCATACGAATAGGTCAATTTGTATGAATGGGGACTCTATTTTGGTTTATAGAATACCAGTAGCATTACATGCATTCCATAAACTGAAAATCTATAAACCTAAAGAGATTCGGTTTGTAGACTTTCGGTATATGGAATGTATGTAATGCTATTGGCTTTCTATAAACCGAAATAAAGTGCCCATTCATACGAATAGGTAAATTTGTATGAATGGGGACTCTATTTCGGTTTATAGAATACCAATAGCATTACATACATTCCATAAACCGAAAGTCCATAAACCGAAAGAGAGTCAGTTTATAGACTTTCGGTATATGGAATGTATGTAATGCTATTGGTATTCTATAAACCGAAATAGAGTTGAAATAGGTCAATTCATATGAATGGGGACTTTATTTCGGTTTATAGAAAGCCAATAGCATTACATACATTCCATAAACCGAAAGTCTATAAACCGAATCTCTTTCGGTTTATAGACTTTCGGTTTATGGAATGCAAGAAATGCTATTGGTATTCTATGAACCGAAATAGAGTCCCCATTCATATGAATTGACCTATTCGTATGAATGGGGACTCTATTTTGGTTTATAGAAAGCCAATAGCATTACATACATTCCATATACCGAAAGTCTATAAACTGACTCTCTTTCGGTTTATGGACTTTCGGTTTATGGAATGTATGTAATGCTATTGGTATTCTATAAACCGAAATAGAGTCCCCATTCATACAAATTTACCTATTCGTATGAATGGGGACTCTATTTCGGTTTATAGAAAGCCAATAGCATTACATACATTCCATAAACCGAAAGTCTACAAACCGAATATCTTTAGGTTTATTGATTTTCAGTTTATGGAATGCATGTAATGCTACTGGTATTCTATAAACCAAAATAGAGTCCCCATTCATACAAATTTACCTATTCGTATGAATGGGGACTCTATTCCGGTTTATAGAAAGCCAATAGCATTACATACATTCCATAAACCGACATAATGAACGACTTTCGGTTTATGGAATGTATGTAATTCTATTGGTATTCTATAAACCGAAATAGAGTTGAAATAGGTCAATTCATATGAATGGGGACTCTATTTCGGTTTATAGAAAGCCAATAGCATTACATACATTCCATAAACCGAAAGTCTATAAACCGACTGTTTATGGAATGTTTGTAATGCTATTGGCTTTCTATAAACCGAAATAGAGTCAGTTTATAGAATACCAATAGCATTACATGCATTCCATAAACCGAAAGTCGGTTTATGGAATGTATGTAATGCTATTGGTATTCTATAAACCGACTCTATTTCGGTTTATAGAATGCCAATAGCACGAATTGACGAATGATTTTCGTTTATTAACCATTCGTTCATTTGGCTTTCGTTAGTTTAGCATTTTCGTTATTCGTTTTTCAGACGAATGGACGAAAATGCTATTTTCGTCCGAAAACGAATGCACATGTCTAGTATGTATTCTATTTATTGTTTATTTTTATGACTTTTTTTCTTTGCTACTTTCAAAAAATAAAAAAAAACAAGCCAAAGGATGATATGTAAATAAAGGAGATGTGACCTCAGCCTCACAAATAGATACTCCAAGAGTTATAATCTGATACTCAATACAAAAGGCCTGACTAGAGTAATCTAAATGAACTTCAAACAGCTGAAGTACAAAATACATTGTAGAAAAAAGCATGATTTACTTTATGCAGAAGAACACTGCAAATAAACGTGAAAGCTTTCTTTAGCTATGGTGTAGTATCCCTCTTTTAAAAAAAAATTTTTTTATATTCTATATTGCATATTATCATCTTTTTGGGTACTGGGATACTTTTTTTGTCTAACACTGTGATCTATTTTCCAAGCGAATATGCTCCTCTACTTTTAAAGCTAATTGATTAAAAGTTCATTTTTAAAGCTACAAGAACCCCTCCTTGGCAAAAGTCCAACTCACCTCCCAATTCAAACTCCCTTCAGATTTTAGTGAATACAAATTTTATACTATGCACATAACTTCTGACTGTATCATTAGAATGGATTTTATCTAGAAAGATTGCTTTGCTCTGTATAATGGTCCATACACGTAATTAAAAACTTTAAAGTAATTTTCTCAGATGGAATGTATGTTTAAATACATATGCAAGACAATCATTAATTTTTGATTGTTGATGGGACAAACAACACACACATCTTCGTATTGCAGATTTCTTACAGTATAAAATAATCCAAAAGAGGACTACATGAAATGTATTACTTGTGCATATACTCAACATATTACACGTGCATATGCTCAGTCAACACTTTTATCAAGATGGCACTACATATGTACATACAACAATATCTACCAATCCCACTTAGCAAAAAAATTTGTCATCAAAACGTGAAAAGCAACTTGATGTGCAAAGATGCTGGATCAGTACCAAGAATAAAAAAATATATACAAACTGCTTACAGGTAAATATCTTCTGAAGATAAAACAGTACTGCCAGGCTCCACTCCCATCTGTAGCTCTATTGATGCAGAAAACTCTTTAGTAATCCATAAAATAAGGCTCAGGTGCTCAGAAAAGCCCAATGAGCTAGGATATAAAACAGCAAGCAAATCAAAACTTGGCACTCCAAATCCAAAAAATGGCTATAATTGTATTATTTGAGCAAACAGCAAGCATGAGGAAAAAAACACACTTGATGCACTTTGCGTTCACAATGTGTAATCATAAATTCAAAATAAAAGGTACCATACAACATTCGCAAGCCTAATGCATTAAGTGTAATGAGTTCATTTGTGCAAAAAACACACCAAATAGATGAACATACTTTCTTCTAAAAAAAAACCCTGTAAAAAGCAATATCTTTCTAAAACACTTTGTTCTTATTTCAAAAAGATACACATCATATGGTACGCAAAAAAGATACAGTCTAAATATTTACAGATAAAGTAAAAAATAATACTAATAGTGTCTCATTATAGTAAATTTTATATAAATGTGTAAATATACAAAATACAAATGCAGGAATAATTGTAATAACAAACACATACAACAACACTGTGCTATGCCACATTTTTTTAAACACAGCAATACGTATCTAAACATCTCAATGTATACATAATACATATATCCTATCATAAGGTGCTATGAACACCGCATCATACATTTAAAAATATATATGGCACTGCTACTCCGAATGATCCATTCCAAAGATAAATAAACAAGCTCTTTAGAAAACCTAAAAATGTGTATATTCAAAACCTGAACAGAACACCATATCTATCAGAAAAAAAACATTATGTTCTTCATTTATGCCCATCACCTCATGTCCAAAGAGAAGATCCAAAAGAATTCTTTATGGCATAAACAGTGATGGGTACTACCACCTGTGGGTCCACTAGTGACCTGTTCCATTACTGACACATTGAAATATTTTAGAGTGCTATCACCACATGTCTCAAAATGCCAGAAAACTATAGTATCGTCTTTGTTAATAATGTCAGACAACTGCTGTCTAATCCTACACTTCAGCTGTCAACTTGTGCAGCCCACATATTTCTGACCACAGTTTTCACAGTGTATTACAAAAATCACAATCTTGTCATTGTTGAATGCCATGATGAAATGTAAGTTTAAATAATTGCTGTTTAACTATGCAAAAAATTGCAAAAATGAATCCATACCTTGTCAGATAAAAAACAGATCGTCAGGGGCGTGGTCTGAATGGAGTAGACGTGTTCTGGACAAGCTCCCTCTAACTGGCGCTATCAAAAGGTTTTGTGGGCCCTAACGAACTTTGAAGATTTGGGGAAACCCGGGAAGAAACAGCCTCCACCACCCGGAACCGGGAAAAACCCCAAGAACCAGAGCAATCACACCCTATCGTCTTACCTTCTTACAGCTAAGGCTCCATCACAGCCGATAAACAAAATGGCCGCTGAAGAGCGGGAAAGTTCCTCCGCATCCGACTCCGATTCCTCAATGCCTGCAACGAGAGGGGATTCGAGAGTGAACGAGATTATGGTTGCAACCGGGATCAGCGATCTTAAAACTGACCTACAGTACTTTACTACAGAACTCAAAAAGGATTTTACCACAGCGGTAGATCAAATACGTGAGGCCATCCGAAACGAATTGACTGATTTCAAAACCGAAATAAAAGAACAAAATGTCAGACTAACGGCGGTTGAAAGCGACTGCGCAATCATCCAAGCCTCAGTTGCCTCGTTGGCCCAGCAACTAAGAGAGCAACAGGCCATAACGGCCCAACTCTCGCATCACCTGCTAGACGTGGACAACAGGGGCCGTAGACAAAATCTACGAATCAGGGGTGTCCCCGAATCCGCAGACACCGAAGACACCTTACAAATCACACTGGAAAACTGGGTACCAATCAACCCACAATACTGATAGACAGAGCCCACAGAGCACTGCGCCTCAAAGCAACGGGGACCGACAGACCGAGGGACATCATTACCAGGCTCCACTCATACACGACCAAGGAGCTCATCCTTAAAGAAGCTCGAAAACAAACCCGTCTGACATACAACGAGGAGACTATCCTGATTTTACCCGATGTAGCCTGGGGAACCCTTCAACTAAGGAAACACCTTAAACCAATGACGGACCTTCTCCGGCAGTCGAACATCCGATTCCTATGGGGTTTTCCTCTATCAATTTCGGTCAGACACGAAAAAGGTACAGCTCACCTACAACACCCGGACGATCTGGGACATTTCTGCGAAACGCTAGAAATCCAACCACCCAAACTGGAAGGTTGGATACAACACGCAATGGGGTCCAACCCTGTGCCGGTCGTAGAGCAAAGGGGATGGCTGCCTAGGCCCCAGAGGAAAAGGCGTCGGTGTCCCTCACCCAATAATCAAGATTGGGGACAGAGACGGATGGAAGATCCAATTGCCCAGCTGGACCAATAGAAGGGTAACTGGATCCAAAAAGACTCTAGAATAGAGACCGGTTCATAGAATTCCCACCTAATATCAGACCATATGCATGGTCCCTTGAAGAACCGCACATGACAACCACGGAAGGGTCTTATCCACACAACTAAGTGAAGACAGACCGAAACCGAGAATTTCATCCGTGAACAATCCAATCTAGACTGTCTGTCCACCCACTTACTAGAAAAGCTAATCTCAGTAGCTGCACTTAATTTGGTAGACCTGGCAACCAACACCGGACATGTCATTATGTTCTTCTCTCTTCTTCTTTCTTTCTGCTAACTGTTACCAGTTCTGTACGTTTATTGTTAACTGTTTTTTTAATACTCTTATAATCCCATAACAAGAGACCCACAACCACATATGTCTAAATTGCAATATTCTCTACACAGCCACAGCGGGAGAGCACCTGCCTGAACGAGGGCTCCCTCCTTGATGGCCACTGTTCCCCATATTGAGCTTCATGTCCCTGTGTATCTGGGTTTTCCCCATGCGGTTGCTAACTGAAGGGACAAAAACCCCCATGGACATACTAGCTCAGCCCACTCCAATTTGGGCACTACGATATGCACGGAGACCTAGCTCCACGAGGCTCATATGCATATCAACCCCCCTCCCCCCCTTGCCCACCCCCAGTTTGTACCCCCCCTCACCCCCATGTTGGGACACGGGGACCTCAGCAAAAAAAGTCACAGATCCGACAGAAAAGGTCACACTATACCCTCCCATGGCATCAACCCAAAATAAGACCGATAAACTATGTTTAAACTTTTTATCAATCAATGCCAAGGGACTGAATTCTCCCCTAAAACGCTCCCGCCTGTTCGGGGAACAGGCCACTTCTGTCGAAACAAAATTCCTTCATTCCAGGACCTCACCTATACTAAGATCTATTACTCCCACTCCCCCTTCAAAAAGTCTAAGGGGGTAGCCATATGTTTATCTAAACACTTTCCCTTCTCACTGACGGACACTTGGTCTGCCAATGATGGGAGAGCCCTATTCATAAAAGGCAAACTGGGACAGGATATGATAACTTTGGCAAATGTATACGCTCCTAATAAAGACCAACATCTGTTTCTATGTTCCCTCCTCAGAGACCTTGACACTTTCGCTGAGGGTGTGGTAATTCTTGGTGGCGACCTCAACCTGATTCTAGATCCTAAACTGGACTCCTTGACTGGAACATCCTCCCTAAACAAACACAAATTAACACAGGTAAAAAAATCACTCCACAATTCCCAACTAGCAGACAGTTGGAGAATACAACACCCTACAACAAGGGACTACACATTTTACTCACATCCCCACCGCAAATACACAAGAATAGATCACTTCTTCATCTCACACAGACACTTACATTTACTACAAGACTCCAACATACACAATATAACCTGGAGTGATCATGCCCCAATCTCCCTTACAATCTCCCATCCATCCCTACACCAAAAATCCTGCCCCTGGAAAATCAACGAATCAGTTCTCTATAACCAAATACATGTCACAGAACTGAAAGAAACTTTGTCCCATTACTTTGAGGAAAACACGACCCCAGACATCTCCCCCCAAATAATATGGGAAGCACACAAATCAGTAATACGGGGACACTTCATCAAACTGGGGGCTCATCTAAAGAAACAACATGCTCAAAAACTGACCACCCTACTGGAGCAGATCCATAAGCTAGAGACCAAACATAAAACTTCACTGTCTACTGCTGATTACATAGTACTGACGAACCTTAGGGCAGAAATAAATTCCCTATGCAACCAAAAAATACAACAAAAAATAAAGAAACTGAAAAATTCAGCACACATATACCGAGACAAACCTGGCAAACACCTAGCTAAAGCTCTCAGGCAACAGTACGCCACTACATATATCTCCTGAATTAGGAACTCCAAAAAAATCACTAAATATACAACCCCAGATATTGCAGAAGCATTTAAAGAATATTATAGAGAACTGAATAACATCAGGGAACCTACTGAGGCACCCCTCCCTCCATCATCTAATGAGGCGATTACATCATATTTGAATAAACACCTACATTGTTCAATCTCAAAGGAGGAGTTGAAGTCCCTCGATACTCCAATTACTGTAGATGAGCTCGCAGAATCCCTTAAAGAATCCCCGACAGGGAAAAGCCCAGGACCAGATGGCCTGACCACGACATATTACAAAACATTTCAAGAGATCCTATTGAAACCCCTGACCAGGTCATGCAACGCCTTGGCATCCGTAGGGCACCCTCCCCACCCAGTCACAAGAAGCACATATCATACTCATCCACAAACAGGGAAGAGATGCGGGCCTGTGCAGTAGTTACAGGCCCATATCTCTACTCAACGTGGATGTTAAGCTGCTGGCCAAGGTACTCAGCAACAGACTCCAAACCATCCTACCTCAGATTATACACAGAGACCAGGTGGGGTTTATCCCAAACAGGGAAGCTAGAGATAATACAATGAAACTGCTGGGCCTCATTCACCATGCTTCCACGCATAACATACCCATGTTACTAATCTCCACAGACGCAGAGAAGGCTTTCGACAGGGTGAGCTGGGACTTTATGAGAGCTGTTCTCAGACATATTGGTCTAGGGGAGGCCATGTACAACTGGGTTAACTCCTTATACCACGCTCCATCAGCGAGGGTCAGAGTTAACGGAATGCTCTCGGACCGGCTCACCCTGTCGAACGGCACAAGACAGGGCTGCCCGCTCTCTCCCTTTTATTCGTAATGGTCCTCGAACCGGTTCTCAACGCAATCAGGGCTAACCCCTCCATACACGGCCTGATTGTTGGTCCCCATCACCATAAAATAGCCGCATTCGCAGACGACATTCTCCTCACACTGACACAACCTACTATTTCTATACCCAATACACTGAAATAATTTGAAACCTACAGTGCTCTGTCATACTTTAAAATCAATGCAACAAAATCTGAAGCTTTAAACATATCAATCCCACACAGGGCACTTCAGACACTCCGCGGGACCTTCCCGTTCAAATGGTCGACAACCAAACTTAAATACCTAGGGATCTTCCTAACTCCACAACTAGACGCCCTATTTCAAACAAATCATCAGACAATATTACACACCATCAAGGCAGACCTACACAAATGGTCCACTTCACGCATTTCATGGTTTGGACGTGTCGCGACAATTAAAATGAACATATTACCAAGACTATTGTACATACTACAGACCCTCCCTATCACGATACCCAAGAGTTTTTTTAAAGAGTTTAAATCCTTGATAATCAGGTTCATATGGAACACCAAATCCCCCCTGCATACAATACAATTATTTGACGACACCCAAAAACAGGGGGGGACTGGGGCTCCCAGACCTGGAAACTTATTATAGAGCCACGTTATTGGCCAGGATTGTGGAATGGACCAGCACACAAACTGTGGGTATCAATAGAACACAATACTATGGCAGTACCTATACCGGTAGCGGCATGGGTTGCACCCAAACAAACAAAAACACATGACTCAAGACATCCTACCATCACCCCCACCTTAAAGGTGTGGAAACACCTGGCCTCGAGACCAGGTATACTAAACAACAACTCCCCACTATTGTCATTATAACATAATATTGAATTCCTGTCAGGTTTATCAGGTAGACCTTTTGACCCTTTTCTATCACAACATACCCCTTTCCCGAGACTGGGACACTTCCTAAAAGACGACAAATCTCTGAAATCATACGGAGATCTTCAAACGCCGGGTAGACCACAGGGGCCCCTGTGGACATACACACGAATCAAACACTTTTTTCAAACTCTATCACCCCCCAATCAAGAGACCCCCTCTGTCACGAGATTTGAAGCCCTTTGCAGATCCAAAGATGCCCCACATTAATTGATCTCAGAAATCCACCTCCTCCTGTCAGACACACATCCACACCAGAGACCACACTTCATTAGGTCATGGGAGATTGACTGTGGAATCACTTTCACAGACCCCCAATGGGAAAAACTCACGCTCCTAGCCCACAAATGTTCACTGTCTGTCAGAGTGCAGGAGAATGCCTACAAAATACTGTCTAAGTGGTACAAAGTTCCATCTGCCCTTCACAAAGCATTCCCAAACTCCTCAGACAGCTGCTGGAGATGCAACGCACATTGGTGGGATTTGGTGGGATTGCCCGCTAATTAAGAGGTTTTGGACCTCGGTTGCTCAGATTATTGACTCTATTGCAGACCTACCTGTGCAGTTCACTCCATAGACATACCTACTACATCACAACAATCACTCGACAAAAAAATACAAGCACTCACTCACAATCAAACTCATAAACGCGGCGAAAATGACAATTCCCAGATACTGGAAGAACAAGCGAACACCCACGATAAGGGATTGGATGGATTCAGTCGAGGAGTCAAGACAAATGGAAGAACTGACACAAATGACCCGAGACAGGGGATTGGAGAATTACAATTGTTGGCTTCCTTGGCTTCTATACTTGGAGGCCGACGAATGTGAGTCAGAGATTTCGGCTCTAGACTCTTGACCGCACACGCAGACAGATGCGAGGGGTCTGTGTGGGCAGCCGAGAGGCTTACAGTTTAATGACAAGAAACTGCAGTGACGGGACATATACATCCCCAACGTACGGTCACACTCAGAACACACCGGAGGGAACAGGACCCCTCCAATTTTTCTCATTTTTCCCTTTTTTTTTTTTCTCCCTTTTTACTGTTATTTTTTGGTGTGGAGGCACTGGAAGTCCTATAACTCCCAAACAACACCTTATCCCCAAACTAGATACCCATGACGGGCTTTTCCATGATGAAGTTCCCCAATTGTTACCATGGTATTGATGTATTGCATAACTCTGTTTAAACGAAAATCAATAGTTACAACTGTATTTACGATAATGTAATTGCTGTGACTCCCCTGTCCCATCTCCACCCCCCTTGCTCCCCTTCCCCATGTTCCCCTTTATATGTTACAAACTCATCAAAATGTCTAATAAAAACATTTCAAACAAAAAAAAAAACAGATCGTCAGTGTACCACCCTTTCCAGGTGATATAGTGATGAAAATTATTTCCATGACTAAAAACAAATTTATTTTCACTGGCGAAATAGAAATTAGCATATGAGGGCACAAAATGCGTCCCTATTGACATACCACAGGATTGCAAAAAGAACTGCCTATTAAAAATAAATTAATTATAAGTTAATAAAAATTCCACCAAATCAACAATGAAACAACTCAAATCACCTGAATATGTGCTATCATAGTATATCAGTTAGTACTGTTAAACCTGCCTTATGTGAATACTTGAGTTCAAAGAATTCACATCCATGGATACCCATATGTAGTTATCTTTCCACTTTATGCCACGTAGCTGTTTCCAAACATTTGGGTCTCTTTAAAAAAAAAAACTGTATGTATAGCTATCACTGATTGTAGGTAATGTTAGTCCACTCACTCTGACAGGCCTGTAATATAGGAAATAATGGAATAGCCTGGTGGACTGGTATGGTCCATAGGCAGATGTTAGAAGCTGGTATGACAGTTTCTTCTTTGTATAGGTATTTTAATTCTATATTTTTATTATTAACAATATTTTTCAAATGTTGAGAGGCTATATGAAACCTTATAGGGTACACCATTTTTCCTATCTGTTGATATTTTGGCAGCCTGAGTGACAAATGAGTGTCTTGCCTGTAATGCAGTTTGTAAGGTTCAATGCAAATAACCTTTCTGTTTAAACTTCATAATTGTTTCTGAGCATCTGTAAATATTGTGAGTGTGTAAACCACTGGACGGTGACTGGAAGCATAAAAAGTGTTACAATCCATGGATGTCACAAGTCAACCCACATGCAGGCTCCTCCAGGCTATATCCAGGCATTTTTGTATCCTTTTGGTTTTACTCACTCATGACCAATGCTGGTTCCTGTTTGTTCTTTGTATCTTTGTGTGTTTCACTTACTAGTTTTCACCACATGGTGGCACTTTCCTAGTCCGGCCACATGGTAGCACTTCCCTAGTTCAGCCTCAGAGCAGCACCTGACCAGTTTGGCAACATAGTGGCACCTGCCTAAGTCCAGCTATTGTCTTACACCTATCTAAGCCTAGTCATAGACTGGCTCCTGTCCTGACCTGAGCCGTGTAAAAAAGGTGATCTGAGTACCTTTAATGGGATGTCCTGTCATAGAGTCCTTTTCATGGGATGCCCTGTCATAGTAAGTCCTTGTCTTAGCATTGTAATCCTGTCTTAGTGTTTCAGCCCTGTCTTAGAGTCTAGCCCTGTCATAGAGTCCCCTTGTTGTTTGCTTCTCAGTTGTCTATTACTTTATCTGTTCCATTCTTGGGTTTGCTTTGTCCAGTCTTGTTTTGCCCTCAATTCCTGTATTTTAACCCCAACCACATCCATTTCTGTCCAGTGGTTTAGTTTCCAGTTTGTGCGGTCATGCAGTCTCCAGTCTTCAGGTTTGCTTTGTATCTGTGTCTCTGTGCAATGTCAATCTTTAGCTTTTGTTATTCATTTGATAATTTATATTTAGCTCATTGTTAGGGACTTGCCTAATGTGAGGTACCTTGACGCTTGTTGGTCATAATCCTATGCCATAAACAACGAAATCCTCACCATTACTATCTCTAGTGTTAGGCTAGTTCATGTATTTATGTTTGTTTGTAGCCATGGTGTATTGGTGTATTGTGATTTGGACTGCCCAAGGAGCACTTATGCAAAGGATCCAGTACAATTGGATAAGTATTTTTATAATATTATATATTTTACGATTTGTTCACTTGTGGTTTTGTTACTGCTTTCATATATACAGAGAGTGCAGAATTATTAGGCAAATGAGTATTTTGACCACATCATCCTCTTTATGCATGTTGTCTTACTCCAAGCTGTATAGGCTCGAAAGCCTACTACCAATTAAGCATATTAGGTGATGTGCATCTCTGTAATGAGAAGGGGTGTGGTCTAATGACATCAACACCCTATATCAGGTGTGCATAATTATTAGGCAACTTCTTTTCCTTTGGCAAAATGGGTCAAAAGAAGCACTTGACAGGCTCCGAAAAGTCAAAAATAGTGAGATATCTTGCAGAGGGATGCAGCACTCTTAAAATTGCAAAGCTTCTGAAGCGTGATCATCGAACAATCAAGCGTTTCATTCAAAATAGTCAACAGGGTCGCAAGAAGCGTGTGGAAAAACCAAGGCGCAAAATAACTGCCCATGAACTGAGAAAAGTCAAGCGTGCAGCTGCCACGATGCCACTTGCCACCAGTTTGGCCATATTTCAGAGCTGCAACATCACTGGAGTGCCCAAAAGCACAAGGTGTGCAATACTCAGAGACATGGCCAAGGTAAGAAAGGCTGAAAGACGACCACCACTGAACAAGACACACAAGCTGAAACGTCAAGACTGGGCCAAGAAATATCTCAAGACTGATTTTTCTAAGGTTTTATGGACTGATGAAATGAGAGTGAGTCTTGATGGGCCAGATGGATGGGCCCGTGGCTGGATTGGTAAAGGGCAGAGATCTCCAGTCCGACTCAGACGCCAGCAAGGTGGAGGTGGAGTACTGGTTTGGGCTGGTATCATCAAAGATGAGCTTGTGGGGCCTTTTCGGGTTGAGGATGGAGTCGAGCTCAACTCCCAGTCCTACTGCCAGTTCCTGGAAGACACCTTCTTCAAGCAGTGGTACAGGAAGAAGTCTGCATCCTTCAAGAAAAACATGATTTTCATGCAGGACAATGCTCCATCACACGCGTCCAAGTACTCCACAGCGTGGCTGGCAAGAAAGGGTATAAAAGAAGAAAATCTAATGACATGGCCTCCTTGTTCACCTGATCTGAACCCCATTGAGAACCTGTGGTCCATCATCAAATGTGAGATTTACAAGGAGGGAAAACAGTACACCTCTCTGAACAGTGTCTGGGAGGCTGTGGTTGCTGCTGCACGCAATGTTGATGGTGAACAGATCAAAACACTGACAGAATCCATGGATGGCAGGCTTTTGAGTGTCCTTGCAAAGAAAGGTGGCTGTATTGGTCACTGATTTGTTTTTGTTTTGTTTTTGAATGTCAGAAATGTATATTTGTGAATGTTGAGATGTTATATTGGTTTCACTGGTAAAAATAAATAATTGAAATGGGTATATATTTGTTTTTTGTTAAGTTGCCTAATAATTATGCACAGTAATAGTCACCTGCACACACAGATATCCCCCTAAAATAGCTAAAACTAAAAACAAACTAAAAACTACTTCCAAAAATATTCAGCTTTGATATTAATGAGTTTTTTGGGTTCATTGAGAACATGGATGTTGTTCAATAATAAAATTAATCCTCAAAAATACAACTTGCCTAATAATTCTGCACTCCCTGTATTATGTTTGCCTCTATCCTGCTCTAGGATATACTAAAGTGACTCCTTTGGTACATTTTCGCATGCCAATGAAATTAAAACAACAGGGTCCTAATGGAGTCACTGCACAATAAGTCAAAGCTCTTGGTTTCTTCAATGCCAGGGAATCCAATCCCAAATCAGAAAAGAAAGTAGTGGCAGAGAAACCCATTCCAAAGCCAGATGAAAGAAAGAAAAAAAAAAAAGGTGCTTTTAATGTACGCAATATCTGCAGATATATTATAACTCAATTGGCACTACGCCATATGTCTTTTGTACTTCAGGGACTTAAACATATGCTTAGTTTGGAGACACAATTCCAGAACTTTTAGAGAAGGGCAATTACTGTTTCATTAATTAGTTATACCCTTTTACTTAGCCCACAGCTGAGTCTCGACTTGCTTATAGTATACACATATATTGTGACCATTATAACTCACCAACTGCAATTGCTTTAGTGAAATTTATTTACATAGGTCATTAAAATACGAATTTGATTATGTTAACTGAACACATTTTACTGATGAAATCATGCTTAATGGATTGTAAAAATGTAAATGTGAATTCTCAAGAGGGAGAGAGAGAGAAAGAAAGAAAGAAAAAAATATTTGTTAAGTTACATGTCATTTTTTTAACTTGTATAGTGTCAGAGAGAGGTAAAGGCAAAAGGTAAATAAACTATAGTTATAGATTTACGCATACGTTGCCTAGCCAATTACAAATAAATCCAAATTTCCTTAACAATTTTTTCTTCATTTGTTATTTTTTTTTTGTATATGTAGATTTAAAGGCATATAAGGATTGTATAACAGAGATATCTATCCAAATGCCATATTTTGTATATTATACATATACATTTGTTATTCTGCCAGATTAAAAATAGTATTATAACTATTATACATATTTTTATTTCCTCCCTGTAACATGTATTTACATCATAGATCTTATTTAAACCATGAGGGAAACATGTTTGCAGAGTGACCATCCAGGATACTTGTCTTTTACATAGTATGTTGGAAGTACTATATGCCCTGTAAAAGAAAGGATAAGTGAACATATTTTAGACATTGAAGATAAAAAATCTAACACTACCATCTTTAAACATTTTGCAAAATGTTGTGCATCTAATCCAGAAAATTTACAGTACTAGGTTATAGAAAGAATAAAGGAAAGGAGATGTCTTTAAAAATGTGTTTGCAACATTGTTCACAAGTAATTAAATATATAATGTAGTTTGTGTTGCAACTGTAAACTTGTTTAAAACATATTCTTTCCCTGAAGCTGTTTATTTAAATATCTTGCTTTTTAAAACATGTTTGCAGCACTTGCAGCATTTTGAGCCACACTTATACATACCTTTTAAATTTAGACAAGTTTCTGAATTTTTTGATTTAGATAATGGTAAAAAAACAAACTAGGGTATGGTCTGTTACCTATGAATTAATTATTTTCATACAAACAGGTTTATATGCTGGCTCAGTACATAAAACAGTTTATTATTATTGATTATTTGTGTTATTTCATTAAAATCTACACTGCAATTGGTTGAACATGTAACTTCTTGGGGCTCCTTTATGTTCCCTTTGTTTTGATATTTATTCTTACTTCTATTGGTTTTATATCTATTTTCAAATCATGGGTTACATAGGGAAGCTACTGTGGGTGCAAACTCTCAGGAAAAGATAGAATGGTGGTGTCAATATGGTAAGTTTAAAATATGGTTAATCAGAATAAGACAAAAACCATATTGTCACCACCTTACATTCTATCTTCTCCTGAAAGACTGTGCCCACAATATCTTCCCTATGTACTTGCCATTTCTCTTCTGAACCATGGAACCACTTTCAATGTTTGTGGTCAGCAGCAGCTCACTCATTTAATTTGTCTCTTCCCTACATTTTCTGCATTCTCTTTTTCTCTTCAAATTGGCACTGACTTTCACCTCCTTAGAGAAATAAGGGGTTGTTTCCTGTCAAAGCTGTGTTCCATGCCTGCTGCAGGATGCTTACAGGGTTCCTTCAGTTCCTGCCTTCATATACTGGATACAGCAGCTGCCTCCACAGGGTCTCAGTATGTGGCTGAACAAACCTGGAGCCCCAAGCTTCTGGTAAAGTACAGTTACCCTGCACCAGGCACTGTGTCTCCACCCCTGCCACATATATACAAGGTATGCCCAAACACCCCCCTCTCTCCTGCGCCCTTTTATTTGCTCATTTTAAATGGATTTGGTCATTTTCTTTGCTCTATTTAATTTAATCTGCTCATTTTAAATGTACTTGCTACTTTTATCTGCTCATTTTAAATGTACTTGCTCCTTTTATTCGCCCATTTTAAGTATACTTGCGCCTTTTATTTGCCCCTTTTAAATGTATTTGCTCCTTTTATTTGCTCATTTTAAATGGATTTGGTCATTTTTATTTGCTCTATTTAATTTAATCTGCTCATTTTAAATGTACTTGAGCCTTTTATTCTCCCATTTTAAATGTACTTGCGCCTTTTATTTGCTCCTTTTAAATGTACTTGCGCCGTTTATTTGTCCCTTTTAAATGTACTTGCGCCCTTTATTTGCCCCTTTTACATGTATTTGCTCCTCTTAAATGTATTTGCTCCTTTTTATTTGCTCATTTTAAATGGATTTGGTCATTTTTTATTTGCTGTATTTAATTTAATCTGCTCATTTTTAAATGTACTTGCTCCTTTTATCTGCTCATTTTTAAATGTATTTTCTTATTTTAAATGGATTTGGTCATTTTTATTGCTCTAATTTAATCTTCTCATTTTAATATTTGGTTATTTTCTTTGCTCTATTTAATCTGCTCATTTTACACGTACTTTCTCCTTTTATTCGGCCATTTTAAATGTATTTGCGCCTTTTTTTGCACCTTTTAAATGTACTTGCGCCTTTTATTTGCCCCTTTTAAATGTACTTACGCCTTTTATTTGCCCCTATTAAATGTACTTGCGCCTTTTATTTGGCCATTTTATATGTACTTGCGCATTTTATTCTCCCATTTTAAGTGTACTTGCGCCTTTTATTCTCCCATTTTAAATGTACTTTCTCCTTTTATTTACCCCTTTTAAATGTACTTGCTCCTTTTAAATGTACTTGCTAATTTTATTTGCCCCTTTTTAAATGTACTTGCTCCTTTTATTTGCCCCTTTTAAATGTACTTACTCCTTTTATTTGCCCCTTTTTAAATGTACTTGCTCCTTTTATTTGCTCCTTTTCATATTATCTAGTCTTTTTTTCTTTTTCTTTTTTTAAACCCTGCTGCCTTGTGTATGTGTCTGACTGGATGTGTTTGTGTGTGTGTGTTTATATGTATATATATGTTGACAAACAAGGTGTAGCAGGTTTCGCACTCAGAAGTGGAGGGTGCATGGAGAGGACTTTCAACCTAGTCCTCCAAATCAGAATAAAGGATCTTTTAATCTGTATGTATATGTGACAGACTATGTGACAGCGTGTGTAAATGTGCCGTTGACCTAAATAATTATAGTTGGCACCTTTTTAAAAAAAAAATGTATATTATTTAATTGGACCTGCTCAGAACTTGACAAATCAAGAGCCAGGCAGCCATGACGTCTAAAGTCCTTGCTGCTGTATCCTAACTTTGATTGCTTCACATAGAAATCTGACAGTACCACTTCACTGGCTCCTAAAGACTAGGCTGGCTCCTGAAGTGGTGGTTTGTTTGGTTCATAAATTCTACACATTTGACAAGCCCTGACTTAAAGACATGTTTGTGTACTGATAGATGTTACTGTAGCATGTGTATGGTGCTGACTGGCTAGCAATGTAATAGGACATATGTGCTGTACTTGATAAAGAATGCATCATAAGATGTACGTATAACTAGAAAATCCAAGAAGTCACAAAAAAGTAATGCTGGCTTGCTTTTTGATCTTTGACACAGCTGCCAGCCTGATTTCTGCTCCAGTGTTTTGCCAGCACTATAAGTAAGGTAAGGTAAGGTAAGTGTTCATAGTCAAGTATGTAAGTACCCCTGCATAAAATTTGGATAAAATCTGACTATTCTTCCAAGTATTTTACAGCATTGTTACTATCCTCAGCAACCATGAGTGACGGGCAAAAAGATTAAGCGGAGTAGGGTACAGAAAAAAATGCAAAAATTAGGAGTGAAAAACAAACTAGAGAGATTGAACAGACAGGAAAAATTGATCTATTCTTCACAAAACCTGTTGCCTCCTCTGGTACTGAGCAGGGTGAAGAGATGGTTGAAGATTTAACTACTGACATTTGTGACACTGATGTAGTTGCTACATGCAGTTCTGACACATCAGAAGCTACCAGCAGTATTGTCTGTGAAACTGAGGCTTCTCAATCCAGTGGAGGGCATATGAGTTCAAGAGAATTTGATCCTGTTCTATTGGGAGTGAGCTCTGACCCTGCTGAATGGGTTTTAAATGATTGTACCGGAGACCATGTGGCCAGACATTGAATAAATCAAAATGAGAATCTGGACTTTACACACTCTCGAAGGGTATGTGCTGACTGTTGTAGGATGCTAACTAAACATCTGTTTGAAAAATAAAATGTTAATGGTAAGAAACAACAAAGGAGCTATTTGGTTTACTCCCAAAGCAAAGGAGTATTTTTTTGTGCTACATGCCGTTTGTTTGGTGGCAAATTCCAGTTTGCAGAAAGTGGACTCAATGACTGGAAAAATGGCACAGCTCGATTGAATGAACATGAGCGTTCATCTGAACACAAATCCTGCGTTCTGTCTTTAAAATCAAGAGCAGGTACTTTGAGGAGAATTGATGATAGTCTTACAAAGCAAGCCTCTGATGAAATCCAGTATTGGAGAAACATGTTAAAAAGAGTTGTTGCTGCTGTTAAGGCACCTGGCACGTGTGGACTTGCATTCAGAGGGAAAGATGACCGTTTTGGTTCCTCACACAATGGAAACTACATGATGATGTTTGAATTTCTTTCGGAATTTGACCCATTTATAGCTGAACACATTGCCCGTTATGGCAATGCAGGAAAAGGAGCCACATCTTACCTCTCATTTGCTACGTGTGAGCAGTTCATTCAGCTTATGGCTGATACAGTTACAAAACAAATAGTTAAGGAGGCAAAGACTGTAAAATATTATTCTATCAGTGTCGATTCAACACCTGATAGCTCTCACATGGATCAACTGGCCTTCATCGTAAGGTATGTCAAGGAAGATGGCTTACCTATTGAGCGCTTTCTACGGTTCATTCCAAATCCTGGACATAAATCGGAACAACTGGCTGACGTGGTCCTCTCCACTCTTAAGTCATATGACCTAGATATTGCTAATTGTCGTCTGGCTTGCAAGCCAGAATTCTGGAAAGAAACCTGCCTCCTGTCTTTATTCCATGCTCTGCACACTCTTTAAATCTAGTTGGGAAGCACACTGCTGAAAGTTGCAGTGAGGCCTGTTCATTCTTTTGTCTCCTACAATACATTTACACTTTTTTTTACAGCTTCCACTCACAGATGGGAGATTTTACAGGAACACTTATCATCTGTGACCAACACTCTCGCGGTAATGAGACTATCTGACACACGGTGGTCAGCCAGGGAAGATGCCTGTTGGAGCTTAAATCGGAATTGGACTCAAATAGTCCAAGCCTTAACAGCAATTAAAGAAAATACCACAGAGTCACCAGGAACGTGCAAGGAAGCTGAAGGTATACTCAATAAAATACAACGTCTGGAGACTGCACTTATGAGTGGTTTGTGGGGCACTATCCTAGAACGATTTGGTGCAGTCAGCAAAAAAATCCAAAGCATTGCCATTGATATTGGAATTGTGGTGGAGCAGTATGAGTCACTGATCGAGTTTGTTCGAGAGACCAGACAAATGTTCCTGACTTATGAAGCTATAGCATTGGAAAAATCAATGGTCAAGCACTATGACCTTAAGAGGAAAGCAAGGAAAAGTTCAGCAATTTCCAGCAAGACGCAAGCAGAGGAAGCACAAGAATATTTCCGGATTAACATCTTTTATGTCATTTGTGACAACTTGGTTGTGGAGCTTGAGAGAAGAAAAACGGCATATGATTCTTTCTTTGGAAAGTTTAAATTCATTGCGTCCCTATCAAACATTGAGCCATCAGCAATAGCAGAGCATGCTAATAAGCTTTGTACTTCCTACAACAAAGACTTAGAACAGGAGTGTTTTGTTGATGAGTGCCTCCACTTTCATTCATACCTCACAAGTACTTCTGCAGAACATACATCTGTTCTAGCAATGTCCCGAATGATAAGGGAGAGAGGATTGCAAAGCATTTATTCAAACGTGGACATTGCTCTAAGAATGTTCTTGTGCACAGCAGCAACTAACTGCTCAGCTGAGTGTTCTTTCTCAACGCTGAAGACCGTGAAGAATTACTTGCGATCCAGAATGGGAGAGGAAAGATTGAACTCTCTGGTTGTGTTGGCAATTGAGTCAGAACTCGCAAAATCTTTGGACTATGATGAGCTTATAAACAGCTTTGCCATACAGCGAATTCGTTGAAAGTCACTTTAGTAACTCAAACTCCAAGATTCTTTTTATCAAGGTTTCACTGAAAACTCTGACACAGGATACCGGAAGACTACCGCAGTTTATTTCCAGTTGGGTGGTTTATTTTATGCAACCTTTTTTACAGTAGGATCCAGTTGGGAGGACAACTTGCCCTTGCAGATGCCAGCTATCGCAATAGTCTTGGAATTGACACAAGTAGTTGGTCACCGCACAGGATAACAGACCACTGGGGCTCTGGAACTGGATACTGGGGTACTGGAACTGGATACCGGACCACTGGAGACTCTGGCACAGCATACTTGATTACTGGCACATCCGAGGACAAGCACAAGCCATAACATGCACTTATTTATTTGTTTAAAATATTTGTGTGGTTAAGTTATCTCTGTTTATCTTTTACGTTATCTCTGTTTATCTGTTAAGTTATCTCTGTTTATCTGTTAAATTATCTCTGACCAAAATCCTCATTGTGTCCTTTTCTTCACTGATTGATTGATGTAAGTATGGAATGAATGGTGTGCGTGTAGTCTGCTTCAAGCGCACTTTATGTTCTTTTGTTTTGTATATATTGTATTATGTGTGGTTAAAGCTGAGATTACAGCGCTGGGTTCACCATTGTTTTTTTTTGCGCCTGTAGAGGTACCTGAATATTGGATGTAAAACAGTTTCTCAAACCAATCACATTTTCCTTTGGGTGCTCTTTATAACAAGATAAGATGTAAATGTTGTATGTATAGCCTCTATGCCCCTTGATGCTGGTTAAATATGTAGAGACTTATAACTTTAGCTCTACTGCATAGATACCATTCCTGGAAATTAATGCTTTTGAGATTTTGTAAAAAATCGGGGGTGTCTGTGAAACAAGTTGATATATACTGTTGCTTTAAATTGAAAGTCCAGTCACTTTTCTACTGGCTCGAGCAGACTAAGCCTTGCTGGCACTATGGGATGTCCCACTGGCTTAAGAATATTTTTGCACAGCTTAAGCAAATTATATAATACTGAGTTTTTCAGATACTGTTCATACAGGACATTTTTTTTTTTACATCTTTGTTAGTGTACCCACTATCACAGATAATCACTTAGATATCTAATACATTAAGGTTAAAAATAGCTATATACATATAGCAGGTTTAAAATAATGTGTTCTCTTATTTATGTGGTGGAGACTTGGGGTACAATGGTACAGTTGTTACAAATGTTTCACTCATGTTTTCAGCACCTAATAAGCACCTGATGAAGCCCAGTGTGCGAATTATGTTGTGTGGTTACGCCCAGTAAGGAAGTGGACTGAGACTATGAAGTCTGCAGAGTGGCATTCCATCAATGTTACCTGTATGAGCAACGGCTGCCTTTTTTTAGGCATTTATGGAACATCTTATGGGGCTGAGTGTACCCAGTACAGTCAACACCTCACGGTGTAAGCCGGCTCCACTTACTGTTCTTATAATCAAAAGGATGGGTGCTTCACAACGCTTGTCTTTGATAAATGCTTCATCCAAAAGTGCTTGAACACTGTACACACTGAAAAGGATTTGTACTATATTGCCTTTTCCTGCTTATTTATATTTGGTGATATATATGTGTGTGTCACTTTTGTGTATGTGCGGCACTTTCTATTTATTGTACTTTTGTATTTTTGCACACTTGTGGTTAGTGTGCCAGGGCTGCTGCAATAGTTATATTGGTATTTTTGAAAATAATTTAGTGCTGTGTTCAATTTCCTTTCACTGTGATTACAGTTTCAGAGCTGTTTCTGTCTCCTTTTATTAACAGGTTGGTTTTTGTTTGGTTTAAAGATTCCTCCAACATAAGCAAACAAACAAGGGCTTTTTAATGGGCTCAATTTGTGCAATTTGATTGGTCTGAATAAGACCAAGGTGGACTATTTATAGCATAGTTACTCAATTTACTAGCATAGGAAGTATCTGGTATATTATCTGTGTAATGCTTTGCTCCTGAGGAAGTCAGGCTGCAAGCCCGATGAAATGAGTAGGGTTCTTCTAAATGACAATAATTCCTATGAAACTGCAATATTGGAGCTGCCATATCTGCTGGATCTCCCACATCTTAAAATCTAGAAGAAGGCAACAACCACCATCTAGACACTGATTACCCACAGACAAGTGGAGTGCTTAACCCAGTGGAGTACACTAGAACATCACTCTGGAATAACCTGTCCTGGGGGGTAAGGATTACTTTTAAGCAATTTTAGAAAATGCTATTTCTTTGTGATTGAGATTTTATATTTTTTTAAATGTTAACACTATGGGTGATATTTTTTCTCTTTCTCTCACATCAGAGAGCACTTTTTTTTTCTGTGGTCTCTATCATTGTATATCTTATCCTCAGGAAGAGAGAGCTACTTGAGTCACTGGCAACCCCATCTTTGGGAAGTATAATTCTTTATTTTGGGTCTGCTCTGTTGTATATATTAATGAGAGTTTGCAAGCTATATATAGTACAAAATAAAGCTTTGAACATCTACAATATTTTAACACCATCCAAAAACCGGAATTAAAATTATGCATCTTAGTACACATGCCTAACATTTGTTGAACTATATTTGAGGGCAAATTAAACATGCATTAAAATATATTTCAGTACAATATATACTGATTTCTTTTTTTGTTTTAGTGATGACTTAAGGATCATCAATTAACAGCAAGATTAAAAAGGAATTTTCCAAAGAGATATTTCAAAAAAGGTTTCCATCTCCTTCTTTCATATGGTAAATTTTGATTTTGATTACAGTAAAGGAATTAATTATGGTTTAATACTGATGGTAATGATGATGGCATGCTAATGAAACAGCTTAAATGCATGTAATTATTGGTACCATGTTGTCAAAAAAGGATTTTTGAAAGGCCTAGATCATAACAAGAATTTGACTTTCATACACTGGTATACTGTATAATTCAATGTATACAGATTATTCATGTGGGGGCTGCATTCCAAAGCTGTATTAAGAATTTTATACTATTGTTTCAATATTTTGTCCTTTGTCTCTGTATATGTATTATATTCTAAATATATATGTGTATATAATTTCCACTTTTTAAATTTGCAAATGTTTAGTGACACAATCATATTTGAAAGGATTAAAAGTTTAACGTCAATGAGTTTTTCTTTGTGAAGCATATTCAGTCTGTCATTATAAAATACTTGAATGGCTTTCAAATCACAGACAACAGTATATTATAATCACTTATTCAAAGGTTTTAGAAAGTGTCTTGATTAGTCAAGGACTATTATAACCCTCTGCAAACATCTCTTATAACCTGCAAACATAATTAATACCACATATAAAGATAATACACATATAAAAATATAATATATTAGAATAAATTCCTAATGTCAAATCTTCTTATTCCATAAAAAAATGTAAATTCACCATCTGTTTTTTTCATTGAATCTATTCTATGTAAACCTAAGGCCAAATTATACTTGATTTATTTACAGATTAACTTTTTAGACGTTATTATAGCCATGTGATTATTTGATTGTTTCAAGTTGCCATGTGACATGTAAAGTCCTTAGTAAAAGTCTTCTGCCAGCACATTCTCACTTCAGCAGGTCCGACATTTAATTTTTTTTTTTTCAATTTTTCAAAAGGATATTAAAATCAAACAACAATTAAATAGATCAGTAAATAACATAAAAGGAAAACAGGGCCAAAAAGTACTAAGTTGTATACATTTATCATAAAATGTTATATATAAAAAGCATTTGAAATTCCATAAACACAATACTAGAATTATAAAAAGACACACATTTTAGTTACAGCCAGAGTAGTAACTAAAATGGAGTAACCTGAGAGAGAACTAATTTTTAACCTATGTCAGGCCAAAATGACAAATCTTATCAAAACATTTACAGTTTTTATGGACCATTGCAGTTAAATAATCCTCTTCAATGACCTCTTTAATTTTCTTTTTCATTGTGTTTAATGATGGTATTTCAATTGTGTTCCATAAAGCTGCTTTACAGCAACTAGTGACCAGTGCTACCTTTGCAATACATAGGTATTCATATTTTGTCAAATTTTTAATTGGTCTCAATAAAAGGTATGCCCATGGATCTAAGTACAAGCATAGCCACAATTTGTCCAACAGAGATTTGATTGACGGATACCCACATTATATAATTTGACTGGAGTAAAATACCATCTATGTTGCATTTTATGTGCCTGTTTCTAATAATTTGCCAAACAGATATTTTATTAATTTTTTCCCAAATCTTTTTCCAGTCCTCTCATACTAGAGTTGATCTACATCTCTCACTTATCCATATACGTTGATTTGTTATGACAGTTGGAATTTAATTAATGGGATGTATAAACAAGAACATTCCAGGTCTGAGAGTTTGATAAGGCCTCATTCCTTATCTTTTTGATGTTTGGCAAAACATGTCAATTGCATGAATCAGTAGAACTCAAAATTACTAAGTCCACTGGAACCTTCCATTTCTCTAAATTGAATAGACTTAATATCTTTTAACATATTAATATATCTTCTAAAGCCAATTAATTGAAATCTTTTAAAACAACTATTATGTTCCACACCAGATTTTAAAAAAGTTCTTATAAATAGAGGTGTTAGAGGAAATGGATCATTGATCAATTCATGTTTTAAAACAAATTTATCCCATACTTGAATAGTATTATATATACTAGGGCAAGAAGCTGTAACACATTTTGTGATGTTTTAGGTATCCTTATATATTGATTAAACATTTCCAGTAATGCATGTGCTAAATCAACCCAAATGTTAGTATTGTTAATGACATGAATTTGTTGTGAGCAGGTCCTCATTATTGCTGTTGCTTGGACCCTCAATGTTGAGTGTGATCATTGTTATTATTGTATGTTTTCTCAGCAGTAACATCAAAGGCCCCTTAAACTCATGGAAGAGAGGAAGAAGGCCAAACTGCTCCACCAGTCAAGTAAATCAATGTAGTAAATAAATCTGTGCCTTCCCAAAAACATGAAAAAGCACATGCATGGTGGGCTTTTTTAGCCCACTTGTTTAAGGATCTCCCGAGTTGTGTTGAGAGCCACGTCTCAGTGTTTGCTGATGACTAGTGTTGAGCGAACCCGAACCACACTGTTCGGGTTCGTACCGAACTTTACGGTTTTTGGACCCCGGACTCGAACACGGACATTTCACTGTATGTCCGTGTTGGAGTTCAGGGTTCGGTGATTACATTGTATGTAAAGCTATTGGCTTTCTATAAACAGAAATAGAGTCCCCATTCATAAGAAATTCTTTTGAATGGGGACTCTATTTCGGTTTATATGAAGCCAATAGTATTACATGTATTCCATAAGCCGAAAGTCTATAAACCGAACGACATTCGGTTTATAGACTTTCGGTTTATAGAATACATGTAATGCTATTGCAATTCTATAAACCGAAAGTCTATAAACCGAATGTCTTTTGGTTTATAGACTTTCGGTTTATGGAATAGCAATAGCATAACATGTATTCCATAAACCGAAAGACTATAAACCGAATGTCTTTCGGTTTATAGACTTTCGGTTTATGGAATACATGTAATGCTATTGGCTTTCTATAAACCGAAATAGAGTCCCCATTCATACGAATAGGTTAATTGACCTATTCGTATGAATGGGGCCTCTATTTTGGTTTATAGAATAGCAATAGCATTACATGTATTACATCTGAGAGTCAAATAGACCGTCAAATACTGTGCTTACAGCGCACTTTGAAAAATTCTAATAGTTTTGGTTGGTAAATAGTACATTTGCGTCTTGCGGTGCACTTCATATCTGAGAGTCAAATAGAACCGTCAAATACAGCACACTTTGAAAAATTCTGGCTACCTCCTCCTCCTCCAGCGCTGCTTCCACCTACACCGCCACGGTCACTGCCTCCTCAACCTATAGGTCACTTAGTATAAACTGAAAGAGAATACCCTGCACTCAAACCCTCTCTCAAATGGATAATTCTGTTGATCCTCCTGGCAGCCATGCTTTAGATTTAGATTTATGTTCTTCCAAAGCTAAAATAAAAGATTCCATCTAGTACTATTTTATGGCTCAGCTGTATTTTTCATTTGTATGTATTTTATGTTATTTGAAGTTATTTCCCTATCCATATTTGTTTGCAGGGCACTTGTCCTACTCTTACCCACATTTTAATTCCTTTTTCAGCCCTCTAGCCCTTTCCAAGACTTTTTTAGAGGCATTTTAGTGGCCAATAGTTTGTGTCCCCATTGACTCCAAGTTCAACCCCGAACCCGGACTTTTTTCCGAAGTTAGGCCGAACCCGAACATCCAGGTGTCCGCTCAACTCTACTGATGACACAAAATTGGGTAAGGTAATATTGTCTAACCTTGATGTTTCTTCCGTGTAGGAAGATTTAGACAAAATGGGCTACTGGATTAGCAATTGGCAAATGAGGTTCTAAATAGATGCATGTAAAGTTATGCATTATGTGAGAAATAATAACATATACATAATCTTTAAATGGTACCTCCCAGGGAAAAAATCTACTAATGAGAAGGATTTAGAAATAATTGTAGATAACAGACTAATCAACAGTGCACAATGCCAGTCAGCAGCTGTAAGGACCAATACAATATTGGCATGTAGAAAATAAAAGTGTTGATTCTTTGGAGGAAGATATCCTCTTATCTTTACAAGTCAATGGTAAGACCTCACCTTGAAAATGCAGTGCATTGTTTGGCACCAGTTCTTAAAAGGGACATTATGGAACTAATTAAAGGGCAAAGGAGGTTATGAAGAGACACTAACAAATGTATTTGTGCTAGAAAACCAGTGTCTTATAGAAATTGTCTGGATGTGTGTTTAGAAAAGCAAGACAACAATAGTCAATTAGAGAAGCACAGCAAATAAAAGATAAATACAGCAATATAAATGACAGCAATATAAATTAGGTGCAACACCCCTAGGGGAGTCCAAACACTACCCTTAAAGAAAGCATATAAAATACAAAGGTTGGGGGAGCACACAAAGAAAACAATTTCACTGATATACTATAAAAAATGTATTAGAAAATTAGTCACATCACAAGCAATACAATTCCATATACCCAATGGGTAAAATAAATAAATACTTACATAAATCACAAAAAAGAAATAATGTTAACACAGAGGATACGACAAATACAGGAGGGTCACACAGTACACAAAGGGTCACCCAACATTTCGGCTAAGAAGCCTTTATCAAGGGAGACCTAAAGATAAAGGCTTGATAAAGGCTTCTTAGGCGAAACGTCGGGTTACCTGAGGGTTTTTTACCTTTGGCCCCTAGGAAGTTCAGCCTCTCTTCCTTACAAAGTCTTCAGTACATGGCCCTGTGCAAAGGTGTCCTACTGAACATCCCCTTTAGTGACCAGGGGTTAACTTGCAGTGACCCCAGGGGTAGCAAGAGAAAACAAATGTAAATACAATAGATTCCCTGCAGTGACCAAGCAGTAGCAGGAAGTGGCAAGAAGATTTCTTTTATCCTTGACTTAATATATTCTATTTCTTTAAATTTATCTGGCATCTTACAGCATATATATATATATATATATATATATATATATATATATACAAAATCCAAAGATCAGCGCACTCACCTCAAAGCAGGTAGGAGAAAAAACTCTTAAAGCTATAGGTTACAATAAAGCTACTTAAAAACACCTGTCTTACTAAGATAACAAAATTGGAGATTTAGTCACATATATGGCCATATGATGCTAAGCCCACCACTACGTCAAAGTACTCCAATATTGGTGGGTCCTAACACTAAATACTGTTGCTTATGGGGCTTAATCTCTTTATATGTATTACTTACCAGGGACCAAAAGTCCTTCCTATTGTATAATACAGAGACACTCCTGCAATTTATAGGGCTGGGCACCACTTCATGGAGCACCTGTGATGGGGAGGGGTGCTAAACCAGAGGCCTGGCAATAACCTCTACTATACAAACATACAAATATAAATAAATATATACACACACACTCATATGATAATGTCTGTTGGTTTGTGGCTTTTTTGCTGCATTACGCGCTATATTTGTGAAATTCTGGTGGCTGCCGGTATCTGGGAGCTGCCATCTTGCTCGGTGTCCGGTCCGGCGGACTGCACATGCAGGAACAAGACAGTCGTGTCATGCATGCACGATAGGGCTACTTGCGCATGCACATTTTATTGGTCGGGTCACACGGAATGATGTCATTGGTGACGTCAAGCGCCTTTTTAAGGCGCCAAAATCAAAGTGATCTTCGGTTTATAGAAAGTCTATAAACCGGAAGACATTTGGTTTATAGACTTTCGGTTTATAGAATACATGTGATGCTATGGCTATTCTATAAACCGGAAGTCTATAAACCGAATGTCGTTCGGTTTACAGACTTTCGGCTTATGGAATACATGTAATTCTATTGGCTTTCTACAGTATAAACCGAAATTGAGTCCCCATTCTTATGAATGGGGGCTCTATTTCGGTTTATAGAAAGCCAATAGCAGTACATGTATTCCATAAACCGAAAGTCTATAAACCGAATGTCATTCGGTTTATAGACTTTTGGTTTATAGAATACATGTAATGCTATTGCTATTCTATAAACCGAAAGTCTATAAACCGAATGCCGTTCGGTTCATAGACTTTCGGCTTATGGAATACATGTAATGCTATTGGCTTCCTATAAACCGAAATAGAGTCCCCATTCATAAGAAATTCTTATAAATGGGGACTCTATTTCGGTTTATAGAAAGCCAACAGCATTACATGTATTCCATAAGCCGAAAGTCTATAAACCGAACGACATTCGGTTTATAGACTTTCGGTTTATAGAATACATGTAATGCTATTGCTATTCTATAAACCGAAAGTCTATAAACCGAAATGCATCATCAAAAGCCTGTGTGCCCTACCCTTCCATGGAGATATGTTATTTGGGAAGAATCTAGATAAGTGCATACAGTGATCTGCTGAAGGAAGCAAAGTATTTCTTCCACAAGATCATAAACCCAGAGGGTCCTTTCATTCCAAAATATATCCAGTTTATTCTTCCTTTTGTGCCTCCAGATCATACAGACCAGGAAGAGATTATGGAAGATCCCAGCCATGGAGAGGAAAACAGTCCTCTATCAGAGGAAGCAAGCCTCGAGGCTCTTCATTCAACAGGAATGCCAGATCTTTCTGATGGGTTTCCTTCCTAGAGGAGTAGGAGCACGCCTGCTACTATTCCAGAAGGCATGGGAGCAATCAACAAGAGACAGATGGGTATTGGATATCCTCCAAAGAGGATATCTTATAGGACTTTCTAGAACTCCTCACTTTGCACTGTTTGCAAAATACAAAATGGCCAGGAGAAAGAGAAAAGCCTTAAAGACATTTATTATGACCCTCCAGGAAGAGGACGTTATTATTCAAGTCCCTCGGGCTCAACAGATTTGCGGTAGAAGAAGGACACTTTCAATTTTGTGCCCTTCCGTTTGGACTCAGTACTGCTCCAAAAAACATTCTCCAAAGTTCTGGTAGTCCTGATAGCAGAACTAAGAAAGAAGGAAATAGCTGTTTACCACTGTCTAGATGACATCTTAATCCTGGCAGAAAACAAGGATACCCTTATGATCCATGGGCAAATCTGTTTGCAGTTCCTTCAACTTCATGGATGGAAGATCAATATAGAATAAAGTCAGCTACATCCATTTCAGAACATGAGGTACCTGGGAGCCATGTTCAAAACTTTCAAAGTCACAGTTCCGCTGTCTCCAGAAAGAGGTACACATTTTATAAAGTGAGATGTTGGCATCTAATTCAACCTTAGCAGAAAAAATGCATGTCTATTAGGTTCAATGTCCTCCACTATAGGTCTGACAAGGTGGGCACAATGAAGAATGAGAAAGTTTCAGAAACATTTCATTCATCAATTCAGATCTGGAAATCTGCAGCAGCTCATCAACATTCCTCCTCAGATTCACGAGTCCCTGATGTGGTGGCTACACAATAGGTTCCTATTCAGAGGATTTCCCCTGGGAAACATTCATTGGACTATTATAACTACAGATGCCAGCCAATGGGGATGTGGAGCCCATCTTAAAAACCATTTCATTCAAGGAAAATGACTCAGTAACAAACAGTACTTTGAGCCTCCTAGAGCTCATGGCAGTGCCCAAAGCTCTGAAATATTTCAATCCACAACTCCTCCATAAACGGGTCAAAATAAGACAGGATGATGGCAGAGAACTGGGGATTACCACAAATAGACTTAATGACAACAAACAAGAGCAGAAAGGTGAAGGACTGCTCCAAAAGTCTCGATCCACAGGCCACAGGAATGGATGCATTGTCAAGCAGATGGCTATTCAGCCTAGGATATGCTTTTCACCCAACTCCACTCATCTTTCCCCTGCTGAGGAGGCTAAGACAAGAGAAAGTATCCATCATTCTCATAGCTCCTTTATAGGCACGGAGACCATGGTTTCCACTACTGCCGAGACTCTGCAAAGAAAAACCATGGCAGCTCCCAAAGGTTCCTTCTCTACTTCAACAAGGCCCAGTTCTTCAACCAAATCTGGACTCTCTCAATCTGATGGTGTGGAATTTGAAAGTGAAGGGCTGTTTCCTAATTGGTGATCAAGAAAGCGTTCCACTTCTGCCACAAATGACAGAGTCTTGGATGTTTTTTCTGCATGTACAATGTCTAAAAATGTATTGATTGAATCAGCATCTACTAAAGATATTCTGGAATTCTTACAATCAGGATTAGATAAAGGTCTAAGTTACAACAACTTGAAGGTACATATTTCATCTCTTTCGTCCCTGACTGACCATAAATTGGCTTTTGACACAGATGTTGGCCAGATTCATGACAGCAGTATTAAAGAAAAATCCACCTCCATGGGACTTACTGCTGGTTCTAAAAGCACTGAAATCTCATCCTTTTGAACCACTAAAATCTGTTTCTCCTCATCTCCTCACCATAAAAACAGTCCTTTTGGTGGCCTTAGTGTCAGAAAGAAGGGTATCAGAGCTTCACTGTCTATAAGCTAACGAACCCTTTAACTTTATCTTTTTCATAAAGATAGAGTGATATTAAGAACAGTTCCCAAATTCCAACCAAAAGTTCCTTGGGCTTTCCACATAAATGAGGAAATAGTACTCCCAGCATTTCATTCAGAGGAACAAGATAAGGGAGAAGAATCCAATCTGTCATCTATTGATTTGGTGAGATGTCTTTCAATTTATCTACAAACAACTTCCTCATGGCGACTTGCTGGCAGACTATTCATTATACCTGATGGGACCAGGAGAGGTCTTCAAGCATCCAAAGTAGCGATCAGTAGGTGTATCGTCTCAGCTATTATCCTATCCTACATGGATATGGCCAGGAAAGAGGAACATTTATTCATACTTATCGTAATTTTATTTTCCTGATCACAGGCCATGGCCACACAAAGATCCTGCCCTGGGATCTTGCTGGAAACAAGACTGAGGGAGGAGGGGGTAGGAGAAGGTACTTACACACTTATTTTAATTAGTTCCTCTCTAATTAGGGATGGGGCGGAGCTATCCATTGTTGTTCTGCCATGGCCTATGACCAGGAAATAAAAATTATGGTAAGTATGAATACATTTTCCTCTCTCTCTATATATATACACATACATCTATATATATGTATTAAAAGCTGATGGATTGCATTTTTTCCTCTCAATCAAATTGCTAAGATAATTCATTATAAAAACTAGAGCAAAGCAAATAGGATAAAAGCTTAATTTAGAATCTAATACACTTTTTGTCACATAATAATTGGAATATGTATTATAAACAGATTCATCCTGTGCCCATCCAGCATTCAGATAGTTTTGAGAATGCCACAACTGACTATTTTTCCCGAGAGAGTGTTTCTCAATAAGAAAATCAAACAAGTATGAAAATGGTAAAACATGTAGAATATTAGAAATGACAATGACATCTAAAATATTAGTAATTATGCACTTAATGGAGCAAAATTATACCTTCTTACTGAAGGCATGACATGAGCACATACAGGAAGTGTTCGTAATTCTAACAAATTCACTGATGCACACAAGTTTCTAATTAACCTTACAATAAATTTTAAAAAGAAGGCGAGGTGCAAAATTATTTCCTTGAAACTTTTAAGCTACCTAATTGAAATAATATTTGCATTAACACACATGTAGAAATATGGTCTAATTTAAACTTATTGGTACATTTTGTGATATGATTATTTATAAGTCTTTTTTTTATAACACAATCATTATACAAATCAACAGTCATTCTTATAATTAATAATTATTTTTCTCAGAGAACAGATTTGAGCGTTATTTCTTAGGATTACTCTGGGGCATAGGGAAAACTCTCGCCGCTTATCCTCCACCTAATATCATTATTCTGTCCCGACCCATAGGGAAGTCTCTGAAGGAATAAAAACGGATTATCTTTTTTGTCCCTACCTCTAACTCTATAATCGTGCTTATATATCTAATTTCGTCTTTTCTTATCTCCTGAATTTAGTCTCCTTGTTTAACCTCTCTTTCCTATTCCGGGATATCGGGCGTCGAAAAAAAAAAAAAAAAAAGGTCACTAGAGATAAGGGCATGGGCTTCAACGATCCAGACATACTACCTACCATTCACTTCTATCACCTTCATCATACACAATTTCATTCATTCTTTACCTCCCGTTTCCATCCCCAGGCGGCGGGGGCGGCCACAATACGCGACGGGCACCTTTTAGTTCTACTCTAACTTCCATCTTGCCCAGGTCTTTAAGTAAAACTCCCTAGTCGCTTTATTTTTATTGTAGAAATAGCTTTCTGCACCTGCTTGTTTGCTTAATTGAAATTCTATTTCTGACCAAGTGGGTAACTCCACTCTTCGCCAATATCTGGCAATGCACAATTTTACTGCCATTAGAATATGCATTAAAAGTATTTTACTGTATTTGTCTCCACCTGGGATATCCATGTGAAACAAGAATGTCTGAGGTGTCAGCTGAAGAGGTATACCTAGAGCCTCCTCACACTTATTTGTCAGAGTTTTTTTCAATGGCTCCAGAATGCTGCATGCCCACCATATATGTATCTGATTACCCTGATCTTTTTGGCATCTCCAGCATAGATCATCTGGTAACTGATGGAATTTAAACAGTCTTGTTGGTACAAGGTACCAGCGGTAAACCAGTTTAAAGTATTGCTCCTATAAGTTTGCGCAGTGGGTTGCCTTCCTAGTGGATTGCCAGGCTTTACTCCATTTCTGCTGGGTTTCAGCTATACTAAGATCTGATTCCCATCTAAGTATTGCCTCTGGCTTTCTTTCTGGCTGAAGCTCCTCAAGGAAGGCCATCAATTTTGAAATTATTCTTTTTGGAGCTCTAAGAGCAGTCTCCATAAATTCACCCCATTTATCTGTGGGAGGGATATCCTCATTCCCAAGGCAGTGTTTTACTCTTAGATATGTAAATACTTTGGTATTTGGTATTCCGAAGTATATCTGTAAGTCTGAAAAGGCAAGCAGTTCATTGTTCCTGAACAAATCGTCCCCATCTGGAGAGCATTATATCCTGAGTCAAAATTGTGATTATTTCTAATGGGGCATCCTTAGTCAACATTTTCAGTGTTCCTATATTTCTGCGCAATCTATGTACGTTGTCAATTAATGTTCTAACAATTCTATTCTCAAACCCAGTTTTCTGAAGCGGGATGGCTCCATCCATTGAAAGAGGAATGATTCTAAACCACCCATCGCAACCCTCTCAATGTCGAGCCATCCCAGATCAGCCTGGTGTTCGGACGATTTCTTCACTCTCCATGCTAATAGATGGGATAATTGGGATGTGTTCTGGAGTTTAATTAGGTCAGGTAGGCCTAGTCCACCCCTACTCAGTCTTCTCTTTAGTTCCTTATTTGCTATCCTGGGCTTCTTCGTGTTCCATATAAATCTCAGAAATTCTCTCTCAAACTGCTTCAATGTGTCTACGGGGGTTCTATAAGGAATGGTTCTGAACAAGTACAAAATCTTTGGAACTATATATGCTTTGATGATATTTAATCGGCTAAGCCTTGAGAATTCAAACCTCTTCCAGGTGTTTAAGATGTTCTTAATTTCTAACTGCAGAGCTGAGTAGTTAGTGGGGATGATATTTTCTAACATAGCGTTGATCTTAATTCCTAAATAATCAATTGTAGTGGGGGTACGTGGATTGTAACCTAGTACTTCTGATATGTCTCTTTGTCGAGGATCTGAATATAATGAAATAACTTAAGTTTTTTCAATGTTAAGTCGATAATTTGATAAGGTGGAAAACTTTGCTACTACCTCTAGCATTGCAGGTACTGAACTTCGGGGATTGGCAAGTGTTAGCATCACGTCATCCGCGTAAAGCATTATTGTGTGGCACCTGTTACCTACTCTGATACCCTTATCTTCCGTGTTATTGCGGAATGCAGCCGCAAGAGGTTCAATAGACAATGCATATAAAAGTGGGGCCAGTGGGCAGCCCTGACGAGTCCCATTTCTGATATAAAACAGGTTTGAATCCATGGATGGACCGCGCACCTTGGCTCTCGGATTGGAATATAATGCGAGGGTCCTGTCTAGGAACAGTCCGGATAAGCCAAATGCTTGCAGGGTGCTCGACATATAACCCCAATTAACGCTATCAAAAGCCTTCTCAGCGTTTAACGTGAGAAGAACTGAGGGAGCTTTTTCTTGATGTATTATCTCTAATATATCGAGCACCCTGCGGTTGTTATCTTCACATGATCTACCTGGCATAAAGCCAACCTGGTCCACGGTGATTAAGTATGTAATAACCTGGTTCAATCTTTGAGCTAGAATTTTGGAAGATATTTTAATGTCCTGGTTAATTAGGGAGATAGGACGGTAATTAGTGACTAGGGTCGGATCTTTTCCCGGCTTCACCATAACCCCATCAATGCTATTATATAGCCTTCCCAATATAGGGGTAATTACTGTGTCAAGGATTCTATAGAAAAGAGCTGGAAAGCCGTTCGGGCCGGATGCGCTTCCACATTTCATTCCAAATATTGCCTTGGAGATCTCCAGCCACGTAAATGGGCGGGTGAGGATCTCTAATTTTTCAACCGGAAGTTTAGGTAGGGAGAGATCATTAAGGACTGCAGCAAATGCTGCATTCTCCACCTGTACATTGGGAAGGTTATATAAAGATTCATAATACATACTAAACGCTTCTCCTATGTCCTTAGGAGATAAGCATATTTTACCAGTATATACTATTTTTTTTATTCTGCTTTTTTTATTAAGCTGTCTCAATTTATTTGTTAGATCCTGTCCGACCTGATTATTTCCACAATACTATCTCTGCTTGAGCTTTGTTAATGTGAAGTCCGCTTTTTCCTGTATTCTCTTTGTAATCGCTTTCCTTATCTCAGCTATTTCTGTGTTCCCTTGCACTGTAGGATTCAGCTTATTATCTCGCTCTGTTCTAGCCAATATTATATAGAGATCCGCTAAGGGTCTGCCTCTCTGTTTTTTCCTCCAGGAGCCATGTTTTATCAGGTATCAATGGAGAAAACACTTCATGGTACACCAAAGGTTCATATCCGAGGTATCTCCTGTATCGTTGTCTCTTAGAAATGTTTCTGCTTGCTCTAAAAAGTCCGCCTGAGAGGCGTCTGAAGTAAGGAGCGATTCATTTAATCTCCAAGAGTGCCTAATCCCATATTCATTTTTTTGACTGATCTCCGCATAGACAGGAGCGTGATCCGACCACATGATAGGTCCAATTCGCGAGCCGGGGCACCTGTCCAAGGATGGAACCTGCATAAAGATAAAGTCTATTCGCGAATAGGAGGAGTGAACCAGAGAATGGTATGTATAGTCTCTTTCCTCTGGGTACTGCACCCTCCAAACGTCATACAAATTATAGTGAGCAAGGATATCCGCGAATCTTTCTGCCCTTCGTCCAAGTTCTTTCAAATGTTTACTTTTATTTATTGACCGTCTAGCCCGTTCCACATCGAGAATGCAGTTCATATCCCCACCTATAATCAGTAATCCTTTAGCAATTTCACCCACTCTTTGTATCGATGATTTTAGGAATTGGCTGAGATGATCCGAGGGTGCGTAAAGATTCATAATTGTGTAAATTGTGTCATTAATTTGGCAAATCAGTGTCAATCTGCGACCCTCATCAGTTTCGTGGAAAATATACATTAGACTGAAATACATGCTGGTATCTCTTATATTTCCAGTGAGTTTTCTGGTCTCTTATCCAGTGTGACTCTTGGACAAGCGCAATATCAACCGCCTCATTTCTCAGGAGGTCATATAGATATGCTCTTTTGTGGGGCGAGTTGAGGCCCCACACGTTTATGGACACGATTTTAAGTGTCATCGTTTAGCCTCCCCCGCCGCACTGGGGGCCACGCCCATGGGCGCCCCCCACCCCACCCCAGGAACATCACCAGGAGGAAAATTCATTCGACTTGATTCATACATCATCCATTCATCCTGCCCTCTAACTATGCCTGCAGCATTATCCGCCAGGCATATAAGGGCTTCATTTCCCTGAACCATCTGGGAAACCTGCGGGGAGCACCCGCGCGCTTTCTTTTATTTACTTTCCCACCTATATCCCCCCACCTCTATGTATGGTGGGCGTGAGGAGCGTGAAATGGCGAGAAGAAAAAAAAAACCTTATATTCAACCTAATCTTTCTATTCAGGGTAAATACAAACAGCGAGAGTGATACCCACAACCAGTAGTATCCTATCGACATTTTAAAATAAAAAATGCTTTTGATGTAAAAGATAGATAGAAGAAAAGGAATATAAGATACAGCAAGTCTTCAGAGTTTAGCGGTGCTTGCAGTAGAAAATAGTGTTTGATACAAGTGACAATTTTCATTAGTAAGTACATTGTATAAAGACTTCCACACACAGAAGTGTTGGAAAGTTTAAAAAAGAGAAACTGTTTTTCTTGTGTATTATGGCAATTACGGATACTGTGGCCCTTCAAAAGTGTGTTTTGTGGCGGTGCTCCAACAATTTTTCAGCCACTGTCAGATATCACTCACTTTCACTGTCAGACAGACCGATTGGTTCCTAGTGCTAGGTCTATGATGTTCTGGTTCATTCTGATAGCATGGTTTATGGTTCTGCTCTCCTTGAAGAGGGCATGTGAGTTATTGATGCTCTGGACTATGTGTGCAAGGCATCCACATTCAGATGCACTGGGGTCTATGAAACCACTGCTTTCCATCAAGCATGTCATTGTACAGCTCCACAGAGGTCTCTAGCCCTAAACTGTATTAAAGATGTGGTAAAAAGTTAAAATGCATGCAAGGGAATAATCCAATATTAAAACCACTAACGTTTAACACATTTATAATAATGTTTTATTTAGATATTTGCTAATTATGTAATATACATGTATTTGATAACTTATTGTATATAACAAGGAAAGGACTAAATGTGACCTGTGGCTTATACACAAGACAGTGCACATTATTGGAACTTCTTTTTTTATAGTGGGAGTCCACGACACTATTCCTCCATGGCCGACCCTATCTGGGATACACCTATCCATGCCAAATTACATGGAAGAACACTGACTAACTGAAATGCTTGCTGTGTCTAGCAAGGTGCCTCGTATAGAAGCATATTATGCTTTACTTATTCTTCTGTTACAAGACACACAGAGACATAACTTACAGAAGCATCAGATGAGTTGAGTTTTGAAACCGTATGGCCAAGTCTTTGATGTCCTGGTTGACTGTGATAGCATAGTTTGAGGACAAACATATATATATATATATATATACAAATCCAAACTGAATGCACTCACCTAAACTAGCATATATTATATTAAACGGGGTGCTGCTGAGACCAAATATTTATACAAAATCCAAAGATCAGCGCACTCACCTCAAAGCAGGTAGGAGAAAAACTCTTAAAGCTATGGTTTTAAATAAAGCTACTTAAAAACACCTGTCTTACTAAGGTAACAAAATTGGAGATTTAGTCACATATATGGCCATATGATGCTAAGCCCACCACTACGTCAAAGTACTCCAATATTGGTGGGTCCTAACACTAAATACTGTTGCTTCTGGGGCTTAATCTCATTATATGTATTACTTACCAGGGACCAAAAGGCCTTCCTATTGTATAATACAGAGACACTCCTGCAATTTATAGGTCAGGACACCACTTATGGAGCACCTGTGATGGGGAGGGGTGCTAAACCAGAGGCCTGGTCATAGCCTCAACTATACAAACAAATCCAAACTGAATGCACTCACCTAAACTAGCATATATTATATTAAACGGGGTGCTGCTGAGACCAAATATTTATACAAAATCCAAAGATCAGCGCACTCACCTCAAAGCAGGTAGGAGAAAAACTCTTAAAGCTATGGTTTTAAATAAAGCTACTTAAAAACACCTGTCTTACTAAGGTAACAAAATTGGAGATTTAGTCACATATATGGCCATATGATGCTAAGCCCACCACTACGTCAAAGTACTCCAATATTGGTGGGTCCTAACACTAAATACTGTTGCTTCTGGGGCTTAATCTCATTATATGTATTACTTACCAGGGACCAAAAGGCCTTCCTATTGTATAATACAGAGACACTCCTGCAATTTATAGGTCAGGACACCACTTATGGAGCACCTGTGATGGGGAGGGGTGCTAAACCAGAGGCCTGGTCATAGCCTCAACTATACAAACAAATCCAAACTGAATGCACTCACCTAAACTAGCATATATTATATTAAACGGGGTGCTGCTGAGACCAAATATTTATACAAAATCCAAAGATCAGCGCACTCACCTCAAAGCAGGTAGGAGAAAAACTCTTAAAGCTATGGTTTTAAATAAAGCTACTTAAAAACACCTGTCTTACTAAGGTAACAAAATTGGAGATTTAGTCACATATATGGCCATATGATGCTAAGCCCACCACTACGTCAAAGTACTCCAATATTGGTGGGTCCTAACACTAAATACTGTTGCTTCTGGGGCTTAATCTCATTATATGTATTACTTACCAGGGACCAAAAGGCCTTCCTATTGTATAATACAGAGACACTCCTGCAATTTATAGGTCAGGACACCACTTATGGAGCACCTGTGATGGGGAGGGGTGCTAAACCAGAGGCCTGGTCATAGCCTCAACTATACAAACAAATCCAAACTGAATGCACTCACCTAAACTAGCATATATTATATTAAACGGGGTGCTGCTGAGACCAAATATTTATACAAAATCCAAAGATCAGCGCACTCACCTCAAAGCAGGTAGGAGAAAAACTCTTAAAGCTATGGTTTTAAATAAAGCTACTTAAAAACACCTGTCTTACTAAGGTAACAAAATTGGAGATTTAGTCACATATATGGCCATATGATGCTAAGCCCACCACTACGTCAAAGTACTCCAATATTGGTGGGTCCTAACACTAAATACTGTTGCTTCTGGGGCTTAATCTCATTATATGTATTACTTACCAGGGACCAAAAGGCCTTCCTATTGTATAATACAGAGACACTCCTGCAATTTATAGGTCAGGACACCACTTATGGAGCACCTGTGATGGGGAGGGGTGCTAAACCAGAGGCCTGGTCATAGCCTCAACTATACAAACAAATCCAAACTGAATGCACTCACCTAAACTAGCATATATTATATTAAACGGGGTGCTGCTGAGACCAAATATTTATACAAAATCCAAAGATCAGCGCACTCACCTCAAAGCAGGTAGGAGAAAAACTCTCCTACCTGCTTTGAGGTGAGTGCGCTGATCTTTGGATTTTGTATAAATATTTGGTCTCAGCAGCACCCCGTTTAATATAATATATGCTAGTTTAGGTGAGTGCATTCAGTTTGGATTTGTTTGTATAGTTGAGGCTATGACCAGGCCTCTGGTTTAGCACCCCTCCCCATCACAGGTGCTCCATAAGTGGTGTCCTGACCTATAAATTGCAGGAGTGTCTCTGTATTATACAATAGGAAGGCCTTTTGGTCCCTGGTAAGTAATACATATAATGAGATTAAGCCCCAGAAGCAACAGTATTTAGTGTTAGGACCCACCAATATTGGAGTACTTTGACGTAGTGGTGGGCTTAGCATCATATGGCCATATATGTGACTAAATCTCCAATTTTGTTACCTTAGTAAGACAGGTGTTTTTAAGTAGCTTTATTTAAAACCATAGCTTTAAGAGTTTTTCTCCTACCTGCTTTGAGGTGAGTGCGCTGATCTTTGGATTTTGTATAAATATTTGGTCTCAGCAGCACCCCGTTTAATATAATATATGCTAGTTTAGGTGAGTGCATTCAGTTTGGATTTGTTTGTATAGTTGAGGCTATGACCAGGCCTCTGGTTTAGCACCCCTCCCCATCACAGGTGCTCCATAAGTGGTGTCCTGACCTATAAATTGCAGGAGTGTCTCTGTATTATACAATAGGAAGGCCTTTTGGTCCCTGGTAAGTAATACATATAATGAGATTAAGCCCCAGAAGCAACAGTATTTAGTGTTAGGACCCACCAATATTGGAGTACTTTGACGTAGTGGTGGGCTTAGCATCATATGGCCATATATGTGACTAAATCTCCAATTTTGTTACCTTAGTAAGACAGGTGTTTTTAAGTAGCTTTATTTAAAACCATAGCTTTAAGAGTTTTTCTCCTACCTGCTTTGAGGTGAGTGCGCTGATCTTTGGATTTTGTATAAATATTTGGTCTCAGCAGCACCCCGTTTAATATAATATATGCTAGTTTAGGTGAGTGCATTCAGTTTGGATTTGTTTGTATAGTTGAGGCTATGACCAGGCCTCTGGTTTAGCACCCCTCCCCATCACAGGTGCTCCATAAGTGGTGTCCTGACCTATAAATTGCAGGAGTGTCTCTGTATTATACAATAGGAAGGCCTTTTGGTCCCTGGTAAGTAATACATATAATGAGATTAAGCCCCAGAAGCAACAGTATTTAGTGTTAGGACCCACCAATATTGGAGTACTTTGACGTAGTGGTGGGCTTAGCATCATATGGCCATATATGTGACTAAATCTCCAATTTTGTTACCTTAGTAAGACAGGTGTTTTTAAGTAGCTTTATTTAAAACCATAGCTTTAAGAGTTTTTCTCCTACCTGCTTTGAGGTGAGTGCGCTGATCTTTGGATTTTATATATATATATATATATATATATATATATATATGTTTTTGTTATCATACTGAGCTACATGGTTTAATGTAAGTGCAGAAAAAAATTGCAGAAATAAAGTTTCAGGAACATCACTATTTAAGCTAGTTGTCCTCAAATATATCCTCTCCCCAAAAATAATCATTAAAAGGTATGCTTTTACTGAATATTCATGAGATTACATGTAACACCAACAATCGAGTAAGGTGCATACATAGTTCTGAAACAATTATATCATCCATATTTATATATATCTTTCGTAACATAACTTTCTAAATATAAAAACATATACATGTTATGATATATTACAAACTGTTTGTCTACCAAACAAAGTTGTGATCAGTCTAAGGAAAAGGATAAAAGGTAACAGCATGAAAAAGGAGAAGAACATTTAACATTATAGTTTTTGAAAATTATTTTTACTTAATGCTTGTGTAAGTATTTCAAAAGGGCAAATGTACAAGTTTTCTATTGTCTGCTAAAATTACATTTTAACAATTTATTAGTTTCTATCTTGAAACAAATATGATTGTAAACAGCAAAATGTAAAGTGCTTATTCAACTACCAAAAAAAGTGAAAAATAAAATTAAATAAACTTTACCAGCTTGTCTTAATAAATGTGTAAAATAATCAATTAATCAAGTGACATATCCTTTGGGTAATCGCCAGACCAAGTATAGAACAATATATTGTGTGGTTTACACCTCAAAAGAATAAAGATCTTGTTATAAAAACACAGACAGCATATATGTAAACAGTGAACTGTGCTAAAAATTTAAATAATTACCAACACAACTGTGTATTTATAAATACATTTATTATTAATGCCTATACTAACACACATAGCTCTATATGTTCTGTTTCATTAAATAAGTATCCATGCCCCTCTTGCTAGCACCACCACTTCAAGCAGTAAATTCCATACCTTTATTCCCCTTACCATAAAGAATCCCTTCCGCTGTCATAGACTAAATCTCCTTTCCTCAAGTCTTAGCAGGTGACCCCTTCGTACTGTTCTGTTCATGACCAGGTCTTTACAGAGAGCTCTTTGGACATATTTATATAACATTATCATATCCCCTCTAAGATGCTGTTTCTCTACCGTGTACAAATGTAACTTTTCTAGTCTGTCTTCATAACTAAAACTTTCCATTCCCCTTATGAGTTTTGGAGCCCTCCTCTGCACTTTCTCTAGTTCCATAATGTTTTTTTTTTTAGACAAGGCACCCAGAATTGAATTGTGTATCTGTTGCATTGTACGTGTTTCAGGCACCCACCTAATGGCGACAACATGTCTCACCATAAGGGGGAGCGTGGGTGTGTGGCAGGGTCCCACGCCATGCTGCAGTGGTGCCCATCACCCTCTCTGTTCCCTAGTTCTTCACTCCCCGCATCCCTGTGGGAAGCTGGGGCTATTGGTGGAAGTGTGCTTCTAGTTCTCTTATTTTGGAGGGGTAAGAGAATACCAGTATATTAGGGACAATCTCAACTTAGGAGCAATATACACACAAGAGATATAAGAGAATTGTAAGATTTATAGGATATATGCTGAGACATTTTAAAGTTAATACGCTAAGGTTTTCAGATTTGGTGGAAATAGCTATCCTTGTGTTAAGGAGAGTCTAAGAACAATAGTTCAAAAGTTTATGATGTTTGGGAACAAAACAATAAAGCTGAGCTTATGTTATTTATCACAATCTCTCTCCCAGAGGTGCAGAATGCATGGAAATAATTAAGTGTGTTCAACCATTTGACCACAGAAAATCGTGTGTCAAATGTATAATTGTTGTGTCACTGTCCAGCTTCTGTATAATGCTAAGCAAACTGTGTATAAACATGTCTTTCTAATTTATGTTTAGTGCCCATTCTAGAAACAGCTTGTCTGTGTATAGTTGTGATGTGACTGGTCCCTGACAAGTGCCTTGTTAAAGATATTACCCAATAAACATTGAAATTATTTTGAAGTTTACCCAAGACTGCCGATTGATTTTCAGGTTGACCTTAAAACTATTTGCTAGGTACTTTGTATGCAGTCAGTGAGACTCCTAAGCTGCACAAATTTTAAAGTTTGTGTTTGAGTCTGAACTTCAAATCTTTGACATTCTTTACAGATCAGGAACTCAGCTGCCATGCAACCTCATACACTCCTTGGCTCTGTTGCATATTTTTCTTGTGTAGACATAATGGTCTACACAATATTCACAGATCTGTTTCTAAATGGATTTGGATCGGGCATGTTACCCGAATCGAAGGGACCCAAGAAATGTGGCTAATTTCATACCATAGGTTTTTGGCTACACAACATGTGGCGATCAAACCCGAATACAATTAGTATTTGGGGATGATTCCTGCATTACGGACATTTCAATTCACTCTTTTTTGAAAAGGCAAATTGAAATTAAAATATTATAATAAATAACAAAAAAATTAAAAAGTGCCTGTGATGGAACCACCTGGTACCCATACTGGTTACCTCCTTCAAAGCTCTGATTCCTTGCTGTGGTAGCCACCTCAAGCCACCAGACAGAACCAGTGTTGTAGGTAGCTGCTCTAATTCACCAGACAGGACCAGTATAAGTAGATTCAAAACAGGGACTCCAAATAAACCAGGAATCCTCAGCCATTTACTCCAAATACTAGACAAGACCAGTATAGGAGTAGAACATGAATGGACATTTATTTGTGAAACAGCATAGACTGATATACAGACAAATATGACATCAACCAAGGGGGAGGCAAGGGGAAACAAATGACAATGTTGTAAGCCTCAAACAATAGAGACTCATTTAAAACAGGTAATTAAATATAGTATGATATAACATAAATAAACATCACACCTTTAAATACAGACACACAATGAACACAACATAATCAGTTTAACATAAGGACATATAATGGGGAAAGCCTGCCTCATACCTTTCATGATACAAAGGTTTTAAGGTCAGATCACTTTACAAAAGGACACAGAGACTAGACATCAGACCGAAACAGAAGGTAAGATGCACTTATAAATATCTTTATTAATAAAAAAAATAGCAGAAATAGGTAAGAATAGTCCAAAAACAATATTGAGGAAGCAAGCTGGGGTCAGGAACCAAAGTGGGTAGTCAGACGAGCCAGAGTCAGGAGAACAGAGATCAGCAGAGTCAAGATCAAAGCCAGTAATCAAGAACCAGAAGAGAAGTAAGCTGAGCCGGGTCAGGAACACAGAAATCACAGTTAACTAGGAGCTGCACTTGAAAGTCGGAAGCAACACAAGGGAAAATTTGCTAATGAAACTAGCAGCTTAAATACCTGCTCTGAGCAGCAAAGGGACTGGCTAATAGCAGCCAGGTGAGTAACCATGGTAACAGTGTTGAAAGGCTCTGCTTGTTAATACCAGCAGGTTAACTCACGGAAGGAAAGGGTTTCTATTAAAAAAAAAACAGCAGAGAAACCCTGACACATAGACAATGGGGAATGTGATAGAATGACAAGAGTACATTTAACAAATGTTAAACAGTAACTGGATATTTAACATATTACAACAGTAACATAATAACATTTCTTAACTCCTCCTGAGAGACTGGAGTTTGAAGGACAGGATACCTGAGGAACACAACGGCTTGGCTGACATTCTGAGTGAGCTTGTCCTGGGGACCCTGTATTAGAAGTACAGCTTTACTGAAGACAAACCTATCATATACACAGACAAGGTCCATAGTCTATTGGTAAAAGGCTGGCTATTACCCCTCTCCAGAAGCCTAGGACATGGAGGTTTCTGTGACAGTCCCCCCATAAAATAATATAAACCGGGATTTGTGCTTACAGGAGAATGAAGTTAAGGCAAGAACACTATTGCATCACCTGTGACAACTATTGTTTCAGCACAGCCATCTTTCTATTGCCTTTAACCTCCATATGCTTTGCAGTTTAACTTTACATGATCAAGTATATCTCAGCAAGATCAGAGTTGTAGCTTCCATAACTCCTCAATAAACTGTCCCTGCCAGCAGACCTTGTTTATAATCATGTTTGGAATGATACATTATTGACCATACAAACAGGGGCACATACTGCATTAATGTTATAGTTTAGAGGTATTTTACTTAGGTGCAAGTTGCATAGATACAATAAAAAAAAGATATAAAAACAAATGATCTAAATATCTCAGTCTAGGAGGTTTAAAACATTCTTTAGAAGCCTATGATTTCAATCTATAATTGCTGAAGAATCATTTAAGCCATTACAAATTCATAAACACCAATCTTTGAAGAAATTAAACTGAATCAGTGTAATTGGATTTTTAATTATGCATCATTTCATATCACCATAAATAAGACATTTTATACTAATGTTGCTGCTACTCAGCTTTGTCTTTTAGAAAGATATTTTTTGGAAAGTATTAATATTGATCACTGACTCACTATGGGCTTATATATAAAATACATGCTCAGAAAAATACCATGAAGGTAAAAAAAACCTGATGCCTTGCTGCACCATTGTTGAACATTACACTTTGTAACCACAATTCTGCACCTGTTTTTTATACACATGTTGAACGTTCGATTCCGGTGCACATAGTGCAATTTCCTGACTCTCATCTTGTTATGCAGGTGGCTAATAACTTTGGTTCATTTAAAGTGAACTTACATAATTTATAACGCTTAGTTGTTTCTTAATCTGTGCATACTTTATACATACTAAGTTGCAACCACATAGTTTGCTGTTTGACTGTTTGCATTAACAAGCAAGTGTATTTATCCAAGTGCAACACAAAAAAATCCCCACAATGGAGAAATCCCGGGCTCCTGCAGCCGGCAAATTAAAGTAAGGAGTGTTACATGGCCACTGTGGCACTTATGATTAAGAGTCGGTAGACTCGAAACGCGTCAAGTGTTTCTGTCTGTTTTTCTGTTGCATTGTTGCCCATGATTAAACCACATTTATTTATCACACGAACTGGAGTGCCAGCCTTTTTTTCCACATGGATCACCTTGGTATCTATCCAAGTGGCCAATGAGTCAAAATACCCATGTATTTTATTTTAATTTTGCCACAAAAGTTTAAAGGTTTTATATTTTACAGCTATTTGTTATATTGCTTGGTAAATTAACTACATCACATGAAAAACTGATATTTAGCTAGCAAGGCAGCCTTCCACAGTCCTTTAATGTAATTCTTCTGTTTGTCTGAATGCCAAAATACTAATTAAAGTAAACTGAGACGCAAGACATTTACATTTCAGTTTGGTGGCAAGGAAAGGTCTTCTCTGATTAAATTCACTACTCATGTTATCATAAGAAAGTATTATTATAACATTCCAACATTTTGTGTTTATTTAACTTATAAGCAATCCCAATTCTGGCTGTTTACCAAAACACATTTCAGACACTAGCAGAGATTTAATGTTATATCTGAGGGCACAGATATTAGGCCCACTGCAATCTTTCCCCACTGTTTTATTATCACAGCTATCACTCTCAATCAGAATTTTTGTTTCAAGATAACAAAAGAGATAAGAGAACAATCAGTTTTCTTGCTAATGACCTGAGTAAATTTTACCTTAACAACCAGACATTATTGGTCATGTTATTGACTTCTGCTTATTTCAGGGCAACTTTGGGAAGTTCTTGGCTATTTACGAAGTCCTCCCGAAAGAACCCAATATGTAATAAAATAAAAATCAGTAACAATTAAAATGAAAAACATGAATCATTAATTAAATACAAAAAATAAAGTAAATGAACCTAAAATAATAATATTTATTAAAATAAAAAAATGCATATATTGGCGTAAATAAAATATTATTATATATAACATTAAAAGATTATACCAGTATATAATTTTTCTGTTTAAAATATGTTTAATTTACTTATTCTACACTTTTCTCTTCAGTTCTCCAGCTCAGATTAGGAGATTTGAAATGGGCAAGTTCCACTTATGTTACCTAAATTTAGAGCGTGATCTGGGTTAATCAGCACATACTGGTGAAAGTCTTCCCATCTGAATGTCTCCGATGCCAACCTCAGATGAAAAACATATGACTTATTACACTGTGTCATAATTTATTTAACAAACATAAAGCTGATATGGAGAAGTCGTGCGTGAACAAATTAAGTATACCTTGTGAAACAATAGCTTGTAAAACCACTTTTAGCAGCAATAACTTGAAGTAATCATATTCTCTATGATTTTATCATTGCAGAGGAATTTTGGCCCACTCTTCATTAAAATGTTGCTTCAGTTCATTGAGGTTTGCTGGAATTTATTTATGTGCAGCTCTTTTATGGTCCACTACAGCATTTCAATTAGGTTGAAGGCTGGTCTTTGAATGGGCCATTGCAACACCTTGATTCTTTTCTGTTGTAGATTTGCTTCTGTGCTTGGAATCATTGTCCTGTCAACTGAATGACTGCAAGGTCCAAGGTTCTGTGGCAACAAAACCAAATCATCACCTCTACACCACAGTGCTACACAGTTGATATGAGGTGTTTATGCTGTGTTTCGTTTTCACTAAATGTGGTTCTGTGCATTATAGCAAAACACCTGCTCTTTGGCCTCATCTGTCCAAAGGACATTGTTGCAGTATTCTTGTGGTTTGTTCAGATGCAACTTTTCAAACCTAAGCAGTGCTGCCATGCTCTTTTTAGAGAGAAGAGGCTTTCTCTTGGTAAACCTTCCAAACAGACTATACTTGTTCAGTTCTTCTCTAATTGTACTGTCAAGAGCATTGACATTTAACATGCTAATTGAGGCCTGTAGAGCCTGAGATGTAACTTCTTTTTTTTTTTTTTTGCAGTTTCTCTAAGCATTGCACAGTCTGACCTTGGGGTGAAATTGCTGGGATGTCCACTCCTGGAAAGATTGGCAACTTTGAATAATCTTTCGCAATATAGAATTAAATTGTTTGGAAATGGCTTATTACTGTTCCTAGTTTGATGGGCAGCAACAATTGCTTCTCTAAGCATTCATTGTGTTAACATACACCTGAATGCTCTAGACCAACGGCTAAACTGTCAGCTTTTAAAGAGCTGGCCACATGTGATGATCAATTAATCAATGCCATTTTATTAGTAGCACATGTCTGCTACTTAGCCTCTTAATTCCAATGAAAGAAGCAAGGATGTACTTACTTTTTCACACATAGCTTCTGCGTTTTAACTTTATATTTGTTAAATAAATCATGACATGGTGTCATCTGTCATGCGTTGTTGTTCATCTGAGGTTGTATTTACCTAATTTTAACCTGCTAATGAACAGATGATTGTTATTATGACCTGATATGTAAAACCATAGAATTCAAAAAGGGTGTGCTTTCTTTTTCCATGACTGTATATTTTACTTTTAATTTGTTCATGTTGGTTACATTGTACATGTTTCCCAGGATACATTTGACAATGAAACACATCTCAAGTGTTAAATACTTGATAAATAAATGACAAGATGCAAAACACAACAAGCACACATCCTCCACCTCTTTATTATATGTTTATTTTAAGAGACTTTTTATCTGTTGTGAACCTTAAACAGGGAGTTTACACAGCAAGTTTCAATACATGCCTATGACTGGGGAAATAGAATTTAATAGCTCATACTAATTCATCTTTTACGGCATTAACAATTTAGTGTGCTATATTTCTAAATGAGTATATTTATGCATACAAATTATCTTTTAATGATTTGCTTTAAAGTTATTGAAATGTAAGGCTAGCTACAATATAAAGGGAAATCATGCACGGACAACACAATGGATTAATCATTATCGCCCCATAAAATGGTTATCTCTGTGACAATTCCCTGAATTGCAGAATGTAAAGAAATCTATAAAAAAAAAAACATTTCTACTATAGCACAGCTGTAAATTATCTATTAAAATACCTCTTTATGGAAAAATCAACATTTAGTTATAACCATGCTCACAATGGCAAGCATGGAATATAAAATATTAGTTGAATAACTGTGAGAAGCCTGAATATTTGAAGTAGACTTGTATATATCGAATACATATAATAAAGTCTGTGTATTTGCTCACATAAGAAGGTTCCCTGGACCAATTGGGAAAGTGACTGTCAGAATACCTGCATGTTTTGTTTTAAAATGTTATATGTAGTTTGATTGATTGTGTTGAATCAAATTTTAGAATATTATAGCTGGTGTGTTCCATGCTTACCCAGTATTCCACTGGAATCCAAAGGGTCCACATCTGTCCAACTTTAACACTCTCCCTCCTTTTGTCTTTTGTGTATGTTATTTTATTTCTCAGTTCATGTCACCGCTGCGGTGTATCCTATCCAGCACAGTGTATTCTACTCATGGACATCCACCCTAATGTCTTGGGAAGACTGGGTTCTGACATCGGCTGAGAGCGATGTCAGTCCCTTGGCCTCTGCATTATTGGGGTACCTATCCATCTGCATCTGCAACTTGTGGTTTGTAAAAAGGAAAAATTATTTTGTTGGGTTGTATAACTAGAATCTGTGGCTACATCACTTTTCTTCATATTTACTGTGTGCTTGTTTTTATTTAAGGCTATGTTGTGGGAGGGAGGTGGTAAGAGGTTCAGTTATTTGTTATTATGTCAGGGTACTTAGGCAGTCAAGCACATATATTTATAGTACAAATTACTTTATTTTAAATTCTTAGTTCTTTGGAGTTATATCCTATTTTATATACTCGTCTATGGTACCATTTTCCCATTACCTGTTGCATTCTATCTTCAGATTTAATTTGTTTTTCTTCAGTCTGTACAAATAGAATATCAAGATGTTATTTTACAGAAAAGGAATTTATTTTACAAAGAACGCACATGCTTACACGACTAAACATATATAATGAAGGAGACCCTTTTGTGAAGGAGAACAGTTTACAATATCTGAAGATGCACAACATGATTGCCTAATATACCCTGCCATGTTAAGACTCTCTATCCTATCAAATACCAGTTGGGTGGCAACCCTAACTCAAATGAACAAAAGTTAACAACACAAACACTAGTCATGTAGCGTAAAACAACCACAGATTGATTTCATTACACATATTGCCAACTATCTGATAATACCTTTAAAGTCAGAATGAGGTAAGATCTTCTTGCACATGGATATTTAAAAATACATCAATCACGCAATAGTTAGTTGTCCAATCAAGCCACAACTTGGTAAAAACAGCCATCGTCCGCTACCTGATCCAGTGGGAATTCTGTCAACACAGCAATGATATGTGCTAGTGTGTAAGTACATGTAAAAATGTTTTAAGCAATTACTATTCTTAAATCAACCCATTCTAAACAAATGCATTGTAATTGAGCTAATTTTGTTAAAATACATACATCTCCTTGAAATCAAGATAAATAGATATCATACCTTTGCAGGAGTTTCAAACATACATATTCATCAAAGGTGGTGACACACACACAGAGTTTACCTTTTTAGCCATACCTGACTGGCTTGGAAAAGGAATGTGAATCCATTTTGTAAACGTATCTATGATTAGCACAAAAAAAGTATACAAAATTTTTAGGTGTTCTAATCGTCCATATTTTGGTAATACAAACTGTACTTCAGTATGCGTTTTTTTAAGCATTTCTCTATTGTAATATCTGCATATTTGTGGAAGGTTTCAAAAAATAATGGAAATGTACGATAAAAAGAGATAAATTATAATTTGAGGAAAAGAGATATTTTTTCAATAGTTGTGCTAGTAGGGCTTGCAAGTTTGCTGCGACCGGCTACCTGTTAAAATAATGGACACCACAGAAGAATCAATGATGTGGCAGCAAAGCTTGGGGCAAACCTGGCACTATATAATAAACATGTGCGAACAGAGCTCGCACTTGGAGAAGTGCTGTCAATGTGGGAAGTAATGTAGTGTCAAGTTGGCACTGTGGATATTAGAGTCTATATGGGACTGGTGACATTATGTGATGAGAATGGGGACCCAAGGGCAATTTGCGCACTGGTGCCCTGTGGCTTCTAGTTATACCTCTGACCTATTATATGTCTGATATAGCAGCACTAAATGGTTTGTTTTTTTACATTTTGACATATGATGTATGACTCTTCTTTTTCTCTTCATAACCAGAGCTGATTATACCTTTTTATTAAGGTAGTATTGAGGATTGTTTTTCTAATGCCTAATTTCTAAAGACTGAATAGTTTCACTGAATTTTTTCTCTAGCATATAATTAATTGAAATAACAAGGTTGTTGTAAAAGGGCATATCCTGACAAAAGCAATATTAATTATTGTAGCTGCTGAGTGCCAGGTATTAGGATGTTAATTTCCACCTTCGTTGCTGATCACTTGGTCATAAATTAGTTAGAAGAGCCTTATTGGATTCTTTTGGCATATATATACACATATTTAGTCTATGTGACAGGTCTGAACAGCAACCCTTGCAACTGTTTACATAGCTGGTACATTAATCAGAACAGACAACTGACTACACGTCTACCAAATATAATGGAGTCAAAAAGTAGCCAAATTTTGGAATTGTAAGAAATTTGGTTTCTCAATATAGCCAATTTAGACCAGAAATTGGAGGATTTTACTAAGTCATGGCGTAAAGTCATGATTTATAAAGACACGGAGATGAGTATTTATTCAATCTCTTTCCTTTAATCTCCTCAGCAGCAAAAGAGTTAATAATAATGGAACATAGAACAATGAAAAACAACCATTCAGAGAATACATATAACTCCCGCCTTCCCCTTATAAAAGCCCTAACATGCGTCCATTCTTCCTCTTTCTTTGGTGCATCATAAAAGTCCAAACTTCCAAACAGCTGGAAAACCATAATGGCTGGAGGGTGAATACGAACACGTGAACTGGAAAACTGAAGAAAAACCAAATCGATCCGGTCCGTGTCCAGGTAACTGAAAACTTCAAGCATTAAGTAGAACAAAGTGTGCACTCCACTCACCAAGTAGTGAATGAATAAAGTGCTTTAATGCTTTCAAAAAATCCAAACAAACAGGGTAAGGTACAATCCACGGATGATAAAGTGAAAAGGGAAGGCCACTTAACGAGTAGTCATAGGTGACACGCGAAACGCGTTAGGTGGCCTTCCCTTTTCACTTTATCATCCGTGGATTGTACCTTACCCTGTTTGTTTGGATTTTTTGAAAGCATTAAAGCACATTATTCATTCACTACTTGGCGAGTGGAGTGCACACTTTGTTCTACTTAATGCTTAATTGTTGTGCCTAATCAGCACTGTGAAGCACCCACCTCCTGCACTTTTGTTCCTGTGATTAGAGCCGGTGTTGCTTTTGTTTCTCAACTGAAAACTTCATACTAGGGCAAAGGGAAAGCATGATAAAATAAGTCAATATGAATAGTCAATGTATTCGTTTACGAAGATCGAAGGGATAAAATAATTAGTGATCATATTATGTAAAAATATATAACATGAACTAACGCAAAAACATATAACTTCTGGAAACGTACAAAGAGAAATTCTTTAATATCGAATACAGTAGGGAGTGGTGAAAGAAGGAAAAAAAGGGGAGGGTAAATACTCGTCCCCTTGTCTTTATAAATCATGACTTTACGTCATGACTTAGTAAAATCGTCCAATTTATAAAGACACGGAGCCTCGTATTTATGCAAGTTCAAAGCTGGTCTATTACCACCGTTGAAAAGAGTTTAGTTGGTTTGAAATAAAATTATCTTGACCAGTCAGCTGCCTTCATGATATCCTTCAACCTCCCTCCTGAGGATAGGGCATTGGAAGCCATTGTCCCTCTGAGCGAATGAGGGCCAAAAATCTGTGTATCCAATCAGGCTTCCTTCAGGATCCATTTTACCCATCTGGTCAAGGTACTTTTTGTGACCTGCTGGTGAGGATTACGAATAGCTAAAAACAGATGAGACGGAGGAGGTTGACGGAAAACCTCAGTTCTTCTTTCATATTCTTGTAAACACAGTACTGGAAAAAGTCGATGGTGATCTGGAATAAACTGATAGAAAACGGACTTGATGGAAGTCTTGGTGCGTCTAGAAATATCGAAGAGCACCCCATCTGGAGTAAAAGAGTGTGCTGAGGCATCCAATGCTCTAACATCCGCTACTCGTTTCCATGAGATAAGACAGAGCAGAACTACCAGTTTGGCTGAAAGTTGTTTCAAGGATAGTTCATCATTATCCAGCCAATTTTCCAGTAAAGTAAAGATTAGTCTCACGTCCCAAAGGGTAGAGTATCTGGGTTTTGGGGGCCTGGCCATACGGATGCCTTTCAAGAGTCTACATATCAGGGCGTGCTTTCCAATTGGATATCCGTTGACTCCTGCATGGCCCACTGGAATGGCGGAATGGAATACATTAATTTAACGAAATGCTAGGCCTAATTGGAATTTTGAGGTTAGTAATTGTAGAATGTGGGTTATAGGTGCTGATGTCTGTAACGTACCAGGGTCCCCAGAAAGTAACCATGCTAGAAGTTTCAATTGTTTCGAGACGATCAGAGGATGAGGATTCCCGTCTGGATTTGTCAGAAGGTTTGGTCCATTGATATCTCCAGCAAAATGGGGAACCAAGGTTGTGCATCCCATCAATGGGATGATTAGGACCAGGGATCCCCGATGTCATTGTAGTTGCACCAGTGTGCGTGCTATGAGGCAAAATGGTGGGAATGCGTAGGATCCGTGAAGGGGCCACACTTGGAGGAAATCATCTGTTGCCACTGCCTCCGGGTCAGGACACAAGCTGACAAACTTGGGAAGCTGAGTGTTCAGACAAGAGGCAGAGAACAAAAGTTGGGGGAGCACACCATACAAAATAGATAAACAAGTAGAGGGTATAGTGCCAAAAATATTTTAATAAATATTAAATATGTAATAAATAACAAACAAATTAATGTTAGACAAGATACATAGAGAAATGACACACTATAAAACACAGAAAAATAAATTACAAACATATACACCAAAATAAGCAAATAAAATGAATTGAAAAAAAGAAAATGATAAATAAATACCCACACAATATAAAAAAATGCAGAGAAAAATGCAGACAGGAATGGAACAAGGGAGGACACACAGCGCAAAAAATGGAGGACACCAACGTTTCGGCTAGAGGCCTTTATCAAGGTGTCCACACACAAAAATGAAAATAGAACGATATATATACCTAAATGCTGCAGAGAAAACTAATCTGGTTGGACAGACACTTAAGTGCCAGCCAACCAGAAAAAGCGCGATGGCGGCCTCCATCTTGACGCACAGCGTGACGTGATGACGTCACGCGTAGCGTCAAGTAACTTTATCGAATGAGCAACAAAGGACATACTGCACAAAAACAGTGCTGTGTGTCTGTAACAGATAGTTTAACTCGAAAAAAGAAAAACGGAAGAGCATATCTCACAATGAATAATACCATATAGAAGGAGAATGCATAATGAAAAAGAAACAAAAACGGAAGTATATAAAAAAACATTATCTGAAAAACATAAAGACAAAAAAAGCCTCATATTACTGCAAATTCCCATGGAAATTTTCTTGTAAGAGAAAATAAAATAATAAAGAAATACTAACAATAAGCAATAAAAAAATACCTAATGACAATAAAAATAAAAATTATGAAAAGAATAAAGTATAAACACTTAAGATAACAAAAAGCATAAACGTTACAAAAATATAAAAATAAGACAAATAAGAAAAAATAATGTCAAAATATACTGTGTATATAGAAATACATCAACACAAAAAACATGTAAATATTAATAACTAATAACCAAAAATGATAATAATAATTATAAGCACCAAAAAATAAAAAGGCAAAGGTAAAATAACCACACAAAAAATGGAAATAACAAACATAATGAAAAAAAGGCAATATTACAAAAACAAGAGATAACCAAACTCTCTTGTTACGGCTATATTCCTCTATAAGCCACACACATGGGGATACCAACCTGGCTTTATTCCTCCATAAACACACAGATGAGGATACCAACCTGGCTTTATTCCTCTTCTATAAACAATACAATATTTACTCACACACACTTACTCAACTCTATGGATCCCGTCACTCAGATAGGCAACCAGTGGCCGACCCCCGTCTCTTCTATCCAATGATTATACTATAGGCATTTAGAAAAGGTGCCTTACCTATATCAGATGAGATCTCGAGGTTAGGTAGAAGAGGGTAGGTCTGCACCAGCTGGATCCTGGTTCCGAGGTGTTGGGATCCCGGACGAGCCCCCAACTGTGAATGGTCAATTTCTCCTCTGATACTTCACATAGAAATGAAGAGGCAAAGAAAGGAGACCAGGCCCAGATTCTTGAGTTGAATAAGCGTTGAAGTTTAATACAAACGTATATACGTAGGGTAGCGTCTGCACAGACTGCACTGCCGCACCCTTTTTAACACACATCTTTATAGTAAAACTGAACAGCATAATTTCATAAGGCATGGCTAATAGAAGCATATGATTGGTTATAATTTGTCGCAGTGCCACGTATATCTTAATAAAACCACAATGTTTGCCAGTTTAACTTACTGGAATAATCTAGAAAGACCACCTGATCCTTGCGGTTGTACCCTTGCTACATCCTGTATTTCTTAGACCTAGTTGAGAAAGCCTGGTTTCCTGTGAAATATCCCAACACCAGAAGCAGAACTCACTTGTACATCCCCCTCAATTGCCACATAAACCTCTCACTCTCTTTGGGTATCACAGAGGACAAACATGGATGAAGGCATACAAAATGGAGTCAGTAGGACAAAATGGCTTCTGTAAGACAACATGGCTTCCAGGGAAATTTAATCTTCCACACACCTCCCTTTTATCCTAACACGGACCCTGGTCCCGTGGATTGGATAACTTTTACATAGAATAGACATGTTCCTTTGGGATTGGACGCATAGCCAAATAGAGACTTTCTTACTCTGGGCAGAAGAATCCTTCTGGTGATCTGAGGATGAACTTTGGTTCTTGATTTGGTCCTTCTTCAGAGGCGTGTGGGGTGTATGTATGCTGCATTAACATAGCGTGTCCCTCATTGTCTCCGGCAATACATCTCTTAGCAATAGCCTTCAGACACGCAATAAGCACACACAAACAGAGACACGCCACCAGCAAACAAACAAAACCAGTCATCAGTTCTGCTCCTAGTGAACCAAGCCACCCATCTAAGCCAAACAAATTCCAGTCCTCTCCTGGTTGTGGACGCAAGCGTTCCTGCAACTCAGACACCTTCTTTAAATCATGTTCAATCTCACCGCTATGATCTTTAATGTACACACAACATTTATCTCCCACCAGCGCACATACTCCTCCTTTAGCTGCAAGGGTATAATCTAAAGCAATACGATTTTGCAGAGCAACCATTCTGATTTGTACTTGTTCTTCATTCAGTCTGTTTATAGCATCAGTAGTGTGATTGAGGAGCTCATCCATGATACCACTAAATGCATTCAATTTCTTAGACAACATGACCACTCCATATGCAGGGAAGAATATACCTCCTGCGACCTCCCAATTACCAACATAGGTTTCACCAGCTTGTAAAGAATAATCAAACATTTCTTGTACCCCATTTCCTATTTTCTGATCATTATCAATGGCAGTGAAATTATTTATTTCTTCAGGATCGGGAGAGAGTTGAATATTGGTGATTGTGGGGTCTATTGGATTTGGGGCGTGTGCTTGTATGGGTTTATCTTTGGGGTATGTAAGGTTTATCCCTGGGGCTGTATCAGTTGTGTTGACAAAGTGTCTATCTGTAGCCCTGTAATTTCTTATTTTCCCTTCCGGCAGTTTCCCATAGATCTGTACTGCTGGGATGACAGCACCTAAATAACAACTTCCCACCCAATTACAGGGTAATATACGGTACGCCCACCTACCACACAACCAATATATACTTCGGGGTAGACTGGTGTTATGGCAACTGTTGACATTACTAATCTGCCATGAAAATGTTAACATGGATCCTAAGGCTTTGGATACGGTTTGAACATTCATACCTGGGGGAAGAGTCAAATTAGTCAAGGCTAACAAGATCTGGGATGGACCAACTCTGTCTCTCCCAAATGTAATCTCTGTGTTATTCAGATACCAATGTAGGAGTGAAGTTTTATCATATGGACTCCTACCAATTCTCTGCCCTCCATTGGTAGTACCTTCCACCCACATATCACCTGCTATGGGTACATTTTGAATAGGTAAACGTACCTGTTTGGAGAATTGACCTGTGCGAAATCCAATTTCCTCTATCATAGTAACATAGTAACATAGTAATTTAGGTTGAAAAAAGACACAAGTCCATCAAGTTCAACCCTTCTACCTATCATTACAGCTTTTGATCCAAAAGAAGGCAAAAAACCCCTAAGGAAGCTATTTCGAATTTTGCCTCCTGGGGGAAAATATTCCTTCTTGACTCCAAGAGGCAATCAGATTTCTCCTTGGATCAATAAGCTCTTTTATTAATGCTTATTCTATTATTAATAGCCCTGTATGTTCTGCTTTCCTAAAAAAACATCCAAACCATTTTTAAATGCATCTATTGTGGTTGCTAGCACTACCTCTCTTGGCAGTGAGTTCCATAACTTTATTGTCCTAACCGTAAAGAATCCCTTCCTTTGCTGTCTATGAAATCTTTGCTCTTCCAGTCTGAGGGGGTGACCTCTTGTTCTTTGTACCTTTCTGTTAATGAACAGGTCACTGGAGAGCTCTTTATATTGGCCCTGCAAATATTTATATAATGTTATCATATCCCCTCTGAGACGCCTTTTTTCTAACGAATATAAATTCAATTTTTTAAGTCTCTCTTCATAACTAAGATCCTCCAAACCCCTTATTAATTTTGTAGCTCTCCTTTGCACTTTTTCTAGTTCCTTAATATCCTTTTTAAGGACTGGTGCCCAGAACTGTACTGCATATTCAAGGTGAGGTCTTACCATTGATTTGTAAAGAGGCAAGATGATATCCTCCTCCCGTGAATCTATACCTCGTTTTATACATGCCAATATCTTATTGGCCCTTGCAGCTGCCGACTGGCATTGGGCACTGTTGCCAAGTTTGTTGTCTATAATTATTCCTAAATCCTTTTCATTAGTAGTTTTTCCCAGGGAAAAACCATTTAACGTATATGTTGCTTTGTTATTATTTTTCCCATAATGCATAACTTTACATTTGTCTATATTGAACCTCATTTGCCACTTTACTGCCCAGTCCCCCACTCTGTCCAAATCTTCCTGTAAAGAAAAAACATCAAGATTAGTCTTTATTGCCTTACCTAATTTAGTGTCGTCCGCAAACACGGAGACATGGCTCTCAGCACAATGTGGCAGATCATTAATAAACAAATTAAAAAGAAGAGGGCCCAAAACAGACCCCTGAGGTACTCCGCTTAATACCCTTGTCCAATTTGAGAATTTTCCATTTACAACAACCCTTTGTGTTCTATCTTTTAGCCAATTTTCAATCCACATACACACATTTGCCCCCAAACCTATTTCTCTCAATTTGTAGAGTAACCTTTTGTGTGGAACTGTATCAAATGCTTTCGCAAAATCCAAATAGATCACATCAACTGCCACACCTAGATCTATATTTTTACTGACTTCTTCATAGAATGTTATTAAGTTTGTTTGACAAGACCTGTCTTTCACAAAACCATGTTGACTTTTACTAATTATATTCTGGTTCAAGATGTATTCTTGAGTGTATACCTTTAGCAATCCTTCAAATAGTTTCCCCACTACAGATGTCAAGCTCACTGGCCTATAATTACCTGGCAGAGATTTTGATCCCTTTTTAAATATTGGATCAAAATCTCCAAGTAAGAATTTGTGTGAAAGCAAATGGAATTCCTAAAAGTGGAGCTTTATGTGTATGTGGTACATGTCCGCAAACCCAACAGGATGTATTGATCATGGCTGCGCGGTGTACAGCCCTGGTTATACTTACAAATGTGTTATCCTTCTCCCAAGGGGATAAATGGAGCTCTCTTTTGGACTTATGTGCTATGGCTGAATAAGCACTGTGGAGCACCTTAATTTGATCTTTTGTTTCGGTCAAGTTATAAACAGGATTTCCCTCAAGATTGATGACGTGAGAGTTTACATTACTGCCCCCTATAGAGCTCATTATCACATATAAACCTGCTGCAACAAGAACAATGTTAACAATTACAACAACACATGTCAAAACATGAGCAAAACGTGTGTCTTCAGTCGCAGATCTTCTAAGTGTAGGACGTTCAGTTACATGATGGCGTCGAGTAAGTGGCATGTTGCTCCTCTTCACGGGTGGTTCTTACCTGTCCCGGCTTACGGTGGGTGACAAGCTGGGATTATTGTGCCCGATGAAATGATCACCTTACTTACACTTTGGAGGCACCTTCTTTGGAGGAGGTACCAATTTGAGATGATTACAATGGATCCAAGATGCAAATTCAGCAACCTTTACGGCAGTATTGGTTACAAGCAGCACTTGATATGGTCCTCTCCACCGAGGCTACAGAGCCTTTTTCCGCTGGAAATGCTTGATTAATACGAAATCACCAGGCTGCACAGAATGAATGGGCTTTGGTTCCTCTTCACTGGAGCAATTTGCTGCAACCTGTGATTTGAAAAACTGGAGAGATCTCATTAGTTTCTTACAATACTCGCTAATCGAGTCATCAGTTAGAGCATGATCATGTCTCAAAATTGAAATAGAGCTTGAAGTAAGCATAGGGCGCCCCATTATTAGCTCATAAGGAGAGCATCCAATCGCAGGGTGGCGCGAATTACGCATGGACATCAGTGCAAGAGGCATAGCCTCAGGCCATGACAGTCGAGTTTCAGCGCAAATCTTACTAATCTTGTTCTTTAGTGTGCCATTAGCTCTCTCTACCTTGCCTGCGCTCTGAGGCTGATAAGGGCAATGCAAATGATAGGTTATGCCAAGCGTGCGCGCAACCTGTTGCACCAATTCGGCTGTAAAATGAGTGCCTTGATCTGAGTAAATATGTTGAGGAATCCCATATCTTGGTATGAATTCCTGCAAAAGCTTCTTTGCAACTATTGTAGCATTTGCATGCTGTACTGGAAAAGCTTCTATCCAATGTGAATAAGTACAAACAACAACAAGTGCGTATTGATAATGCAAAGTCCTTGGCAATTCAATGAAATCAATCTGTAAATTCAAAAACAGTCCTGTAGGACAAGGGGTTTTCCCCTGTCCTTGTGTAGGCACTCTCTTGCCAATATTGTACTGCTGGCAAATCACACATTGAGTGCAAAAATCTGTTACAAGAGCTCTGATCCCAGGGCTCCACCAGTCATCACAAATCTTTTTAACCATGGTCTCTCTGGACACATGGGTTAAACCATGGACCAACCTCAGTATGTACGGGGTTAAATCAGGAGGCAATGCTGGTTTGCCGTCAGGTCCAGTCCACAACTTCCCATCTAATCTGCCGCCTTTAGCTATCCAGGACTGTATCACTCCCTCCTCTAGGTGGTCATAAAACTTTTCAAGGACTATGGGCACCTCTAACAATGGCTCACACTTCTGAGCAGCCAAATTACTGTGAAGCAAACCATCCGGTCTGCATGCAGCTTCCTTAGCTATGTGATGAGCCAGTCTGTTTCCTTGCGAGATCTTATCAGTTCCCTTTGTGTGACCTGTCACTTTAATCACAGCCACTGCAGCTGGCAACAAAATAGCCTCCAATAAATTCTGTACATGTACATGGTTTAGAATAGGGGAACCTGCTGAAGTTAAGTAACCCCTTAAACGCCAAATAGCAGCAAAGTCATGAACTACACCGAAAGCATAGCGTGAGTCAGTGTAAAGATTAACACTTTTCCCCACAGCTAGTACACATGCACGAGTGAGAGCAATCAGCTCAGCCACCTGTGCAGAGTATGTAGGTGGAAGTGGTCCCGCTTCCACCTCTCCTTCGAGAGTCACTACAGCATAACCAGTACATCTTTTCCCTGTCTCATTTAGGGACGATGAACCATCAACAAAATACTCAACGTCAGGTAACAAGAGGGGTTGTTCATATAATCTGTCTCTGAGACTGTGTTGCTGGTCAGTAAGTTCTATACAGTCATGGCGTGGTCCCGCCTCTGGACCAGGCAGTAGTGTAGCAGGGTTCAGAATTGAGCATCTATGTACGGTCACATTAGCAGTGCCCTGCAAAATCACTTCATACTTGGTAGTCCTACTGTTAGTAAGTTGGGTCGATCTGCGCAGTAAAAGTGAAGTGACTGCATGTGGCACCATAACCTGCAGGTCATGTGCCTGCACCAACGCTTGGGCACTGTCAATCAGAGTGGCTGCTGCAGCTACAGCTCTGAGACAAGGAGTGAATCCTTCAGCCACAGGGTCTAAATGTGTATTGTAATATGCTAGGGGTCTGTTCTTACCTCCATGCATCTGAGCCAAAACTCCTGTTGCATGTCCTAGATGTTCATGGCAAAACAGGGTAAAAGGTATGTCATAATTAGGTAAACCTAATGCAGGTGCTGAGCAAAGTGCTTCCTTCAAATCAATGAAAGCAGCCTCATGCTCTTCTGTCCAAGGGACAGGGTCCTCAATGTCTTTTCTGGTCAACTCTACCAAAATGTAACTTCTTTGAGAAAAATTAGGAATCCATTGTTTGCAATAGCCTGCCATGCCCAGAAACGCTCTGACCTGCTTCTTTGTCTTAGGAATAGGAAAGCTTAACATGGGAGTCAATCTGTCAGGCAAAATCCGTCTCTCACCTGGAGCTATAATCTGTCCCAAGTATCTGACAGACAGCAAACACCACTGAATCTTTTCTGGATTCACCTTATACCCCTTTTGTGCTAGTGCACTCAAAAGGTATATAGAGTCTTCCAAACATGCATTTCTGTCCTTTGGGCAAGCAATCAGTAAGTCATCAACATATTGAATCAGTGTAGAACCAGCAGGAAACTTAAGGTCACTCAAGCTCCGTCTGAGTGCATGTGAGAACAATGCAGGGGATTCAGTATAACCCTGGGGGATTCGTGCCCAGGTATACTGGCGACCGTTGTATGTGAAAGCAAAAAGGTACTGACTATCTTTATGTAGTGGAATACTGAAGAAAGCAGAATTCAAATCAACCACAGTGAACCACTGTGCATCAGAAGGGATAGCTGATAGAATGGTAGTAGGGTTTGGAACAACAGGGAAAATAGGATCAACGATAGCATTGACACCACGAAGGTCTTGTACAAATCTATACTTTGGTGGATTGGAACCGGGTTTTACCACTGGCAATACAGGGGTATTGCAAGGACTCTTGGTAGGATAGATAATACCTTGATCCAACAAATCTTGTATCACAGGTTCAATCGCCTCGCGAGCAGCTTTACTCAGAGGGTATTGTGAGATACGGGGAAGATTTACACCTGGTTTGAGTTTCACCTTCACTGGAGGTTCATCCCAAATCAATCCAACTGAATCTCCTGGGGTTGCCCACAGAGAATCAGGCACATCTCCAAAATATTGACAAAGGGGGAGAGCAAAATTCCCAGCAGGGCTAGGTTCTGGCTCTACAATAGAGAGTCCAATTGGGATCTCCCTTTCTCCAGGAACATTCAAAAGGATTTCTCCTCTGGGAGAACAACAAATGGAGCAGCCCAGAGTTCTGAGAATGTCCATTCCCAGTAAACTCAATGGACAGGTGGGGCTGACTAGAAATTTTGTTTTTAGGGTTTTCCCTGCCATACAAAAATCTAGTGGTTCAGTGATAGGATGAACAATTGGTTCATTCCCAATGCCGGAAAGATAGAAGGGAGGCTCTTTTCCCAAAGGGAAAATACCTTGTAGATCTTTAGACAATGCAGAACGGCTGGCTCCTGTGTCCAGCAAGAATCTTACAGACCGGCCATCAACTGTTGCAACAACAAATGGACCGAGAGGGTCAGCAGAAATAACAGGGTATGCATAAGCTTTGGAAAAAATGTCAAGATAGTCAGTATCACCCTCATGTCAGTAGTTATTCTGTCGGTACATGGGTTTTCAGGGGGTAGTGTATTTTTCCATCTGGGGTCTAGCAAACTCCCTGTTGTGAGGGCGTTTCCCAAAAGACTTGCCATTCACCTCATCCCAAAATGATTTAAACATTCTAGGTCCCAGAGTGGGACATCTATTAGCTTTATGTCCAGATTTGTTACAACGAAAACACACCTCACGTTCATCTGACATTGCTGGATGCACCGGTGGGGGCATAGGAGGAGGAAAAGAAGGAGGGGGTGGAGGGGGAGTTCTCACTGGAGTCTGCTGTGTGAAAAATGCAGTTTGTGATTTTAACCACTTCTCTTTCTGCACTTTCTTCTCTCGCTCCTCTTTAAGCTTGCCATTAACCATTTGCTTTTCATAATGTTTTGCTACCAACGACACTTTAGCAAAAGGCTCTTCTTCCCATCCAACCAGATTCATCATCACTCCTTTACTCAGATCGGGTAACAATCCTTTCACAAAACATGCCACAATCAATTGCTCTGCACTTTCTTCGGGATCTTTCACACCACTGTGCCCTATAACAACTTTCAAAATCCGATCAGCGTATTCCTCCACAGACTCCAGCTCACCTTGCACAGTGCTATTAATCTTTCCCCAATCAGGCTTTGTTGGCCACGCTTTCTCACACGCTTCAACAATCATATTCATAGCCATCTGCCTGTCATCAGCATTTCTATCAACCATCTCCATTTTGTCCCATGGCTTGCTGTGTCTCTGCTCAGCCAACTCATCAAACTTTTTCACAAATCTGCGCCTCTCCGCATCAGTCATGACAAGATTAAACAACTGTACCACATCCTTTCTAGCTGGGTCATATGCAATTGCCATACTTCTTAATTCTGCACAAAATTTCACAGTATCCTCAGGTCTGGGGTAATTATTCTTGAGGGTTAGCAGCTCAGCTGGCGTCCACGGCTGATGGATACGCAGCTGTGATCCAGACTTGGGGTCTATCACACTAGTCTCTCTCATAGGGTAAGCATGACCAGAGGGTCCTGCTCCTACCAAATCTGTATCAGACCTACTCCTAAAAAGGGGCAAATCAGGGTCTGAGGAATTTTTGGCACCTCAGGTATTATTAGCTGGTGCGTCTGAGAAATCATGAACTTTTGGAGCTTTACCTTTACCCTTCCCCTTCACAATAACAATAGCTTCAGGTCTAGTGTCACAAAATGATTCCACCTTTCTAGAGGTCTCATCATATGAGGGGGGGGCAGAAGCACGGTTATCATACAGTATTGGATTCCATTGATCAGATGGATCTTCCATGTCAGTCAACGTTTTTACACTAATGTTAGTAGATGCATCATTAGGTTTGGATGGTTTAGATTGAGTCGTCTGTTTTCCCCCACGACTAAGATACACATGCCCCTCCTGGGCACTCTCATCCCTAGGCATTCCACTACGTCTGTTTTCCTCATTCTGCTTATTATTAAGCCTCTCAATACCAACTATTAAACACTACCCACTCCTTCGTGTCTACTTTATCTCCTCGCAAGCGCATAGTCTGTTTCATAGGATCCAGAATCTTTATATTGAGACTACCAACCTCTGGCCAGACATACATATTATCAGCATCAGCTTGTGACAAAGTTGTCCACTTGCTCATGTATTTCCCAGCAACTCTTCCATATGTCTTACACATATATTCCAAAGGCGTCCCTTGTGGGGGTTTCTTAAAGAAAAGATTCCCCATCCTAAGACAGCAAGAATTGCAAGGTATTTCCGACAACAACAAAGATATAACAACACAGGACCTTTACCACAATAACTAAACAGACCCTGTAAAGTTATTTGTGGCGCGTACCACAGAGTAATCTCTGAGTGTATTTGCTTTCCTATGTGTCTTATCTTATCCTAAATCAAACTCAGAACATTAACCACTGTGAAAGATACGCAGTTCCTCCAGTGGCGGCCCAATAGAGTACTAGGTACACGCCGGCTTTATCCTTACTCTCGGTATCTGCCTTGTATCTGAGTGTGACGAGTATTAGCCTCTAGTACACCTACATCAATGAGGCACTGCCAGATGGAAACCACTTGGGCTTTACTCCACTTATCCTGGCCTTACACCCTACTCTAGGACACAAATGAGGATACCAACCTGGCTTTACTCCTATCAACAACACAAGTGAGGATACGGCTATATTCCTCTATAAGCCACACAAATGGGGATACCAACCTGGCTTTATTCCTCCATAAACACACAGATGAGGATACCAACCTGGCTTTATTCCTCTTCTATAAACAATACAATATTTACTCACACACACTTACTCAACTCTATGGATCCCGTCACTCAGATAGGCAACCAGTGGCCGACCCCCGTCTCTTCTATCCAATGATTATACTATAGGCATTTAGAAAAGGTGCCTTACCTATATCAGATGAGATCTCGAGGTTAGGTAGAAGAGGGTAGGTCTGCACCAGCTGGATCCTGGTTCCGAGGTGTTGGGATCCCGGACGAGCCCCCAACTGTGAATGGTCAATTTCTCCTCTGATACTTCACATAGAAATGAAGAGGCAAAGAAAGGAGACCAGGCCCAGATTCTTGAGTTGAATAAGCGTTGAAGTTTAATACAAACGTATATACGTAGGGTAGCGTCTGCACAGACTGCACTGCCGCACCCTTTTTAACACACATCTTTATAGTAAAACAGAACAGCATAATTTCATAAGGCATGGCTAATAGAAGCATATGATTGGTTATAATTTGTCGCAGTGCCACGTATATCTTAATAAAACCACAATGTTTGCCAGTTTAACTTACTGGAATAATCTAGAAAGACCACCTGATCCTTGCGGTTGTAACCTTGCTACATCCTGTATTTCTTAGACCTAGTTGAGAAAGCCTGGTTTCCTGTGAAATATCCCAACACCAGAAGCAGAACTCACTTGTACATCCCCCTCAATTGCCACATAAACCTCTCACTCTCTTTGGGTATCACAGAGGACAAACATGGATGAAGGCATACAAAATGGAGTCAGTAGGACAAAATGGCTTCTGTAAGACAACATGGCTTCCAGGGAAATTTAATCTTCCACAATAGCAAAGGCCATATGTTGTTGTATCCCATTAAGGGGGTGCGATAGTTGTTATGAATATGGCACAGTATACTAGGGAAGCCCAGTTACAACTAAGTAATCATCAGCATTACAACAAATTGGCTACTGATCCCCTTAATGGGATACAACAACATATTGCTTCATTGTTATATGGAGCTCAATTGGCACAGATAATCAATGTCAAAGAAGCATCTTTCCTCACCAAGGCCAATCCTAGAACACCTTTTCTATATTTACTACCGAAAATCCATAAAAATCTTATGAATCCACCCGGTAGACCGATCGTGTCGGGCTGTGACTCAGTCCTCCAGCCTCTTTCTGTGTTTGTGGACCTTCACTTACAGCCTTTAGTGTTAAAGATGAGGTCATATATTAGGGATACGACTGCTTTTCTTACTCGTATTGCGGATTATGGTCGATTAGACTCAGACACATGGCTTTGCACAATGGATGTCTCTAGCCTCTACACCTCCATCCCTCATGATGGTGGTCTGGAGGCTATTGCACTATCCATTTCTGCACACGAGCTTGATGCTGAATATAAGAACTTTATTCTTGAGTTACTTAAGATTGTCCTCACTAGTAATTATTTTACATTTGATGGAGAGTTTTATTTACAGACCCAAGGTACTGCGATGGGGTCCAATGTGGCCCCCTCCTATGCCAATCTATTTATGGACCAATTTGAACAGTCCTTTGTGTATCCACATCACGAGTTCGAGGGCAGTGAAAGACTTTGGCTACGCTATATAGATGACATCTTTTTCATTTGGCACGGTACTGAGGCTCGTCTATTGGCATTTAGGGATTTCTTAAATACTCGACTTGAGACTATCTCATTTACCTTGGAATACAGCAAGGTTTGCATCCACTTCCTTGATGTCCAAATTTCATTGTCTAACACCAACCTTTCATTTGATCTTTATAGGAAGGATACAGATCGGAATTCCTTCCTACACGCTTCTTCATTTCATCCGAAGAGCCTATTGAATAACTTACCATATGGACAATTCCTCAGACTTCGTCGCATTATTGACTGCGAGGAAAAATTCATGGTCCGAGCAACGGAATTGACTAATGGCCTTACACATGGAGGATATGATCCCACTAACCTCGCACGATGTGCCAACAGGGCAAGACGCCATACCCGAAGTGAGCTTCTTACTCCACATCCACCTACCACTTCTCCCAATCGTATTCCCTGTGTGACTACCTTTTCCACTAAATCCAACCAGGTACGGCATATAATCAATAAATTCTGGTTTGTCTTACAATCTGACAAAAAAGTAGGGCCCCTGTTTCAACAGCCTCCTATGATGGCTTTCAAAAGGTCACGAAATCTACGTGACTGTCTGACCGACAATAAACGCGGTTCTCAGACAGATGATACTTCTACTACTACTAACTGGCTTGCTCCACCGCCAGGTATGCATAGATGTGGTAGATGTGTCAACTGTAATAATGCCATTCTTTCATCGTCATTTACCCATCCTAGAAAGGGCACCAGTTTTTTCGGATTTCAAAATATTTGAATTGCCAACACTCATTTGTAGTGAATATGCTTAAGGGCCCTTGTGGCCTTTGCTATGTAGGTGAAACGACTCGGCCACTCACTATTCGGATAGGTGAGCACAAAAGTGCTATTCGAACCAATAATCAAAAATCTCCAGTCGCTCGCCACTTCAATAACCAAAATCATGGAGTATCACAGTTACGGTTTCTTGAGATAGAACAAATTCCTACTTCTACTACAGGCACTGATAGAGTGACTCTGTTGAAGCGCAGGGAACTACACTGGATCTATCTACTTCAGACACTTCACCCTCTTGGGCTTAATGAGGAAAGGGATCTGTCAGTATTCCTATAGTTTCTTTACAGTTTGATCACTCCTTGCTTTAGGTGCCCCTTATGCCAGTTCTGTCCATTACTTCGGGACCCTCACTGGCCCCTTAGCTTTTTGCTTTCTGCTCATGCCACCTCCAGCTGTGTATGTTTATTGTTTTCTCCTTTTTTTTACAAAACATATTTTTATTTTTTTTCCTGTTTATTGTAGTTCATGATGTGGATGGCAGTCTGGCTACGCCTACTGCACTCAACTTCCCGTGAAGAATGATGGTTTGCAGACACATGCAATCTATTTATCTAGTGTTTACTAGTTTGGTTATCTCTTGTTTTTGTAATATTGCCTTTTTTTCATTATGTTTGTTTTTTCCATTTTGTGTGTGGTTATTTTACCTATGTCTTTTTATTTTTTGGTGCTTATAATTATTATTATCATTTTTGGTTATTAGTTATTAATATTTACATGTTTTTTGTGTTGATGTATTTCTATATACACAGTATATTTTGACATTATTTTTTCTTATTTGTCTTATTTTTATATTTTTGTAACGTTTATGATTTTTGTTATCTTAAGTGTTTATACTTTATTCTTTTCATAATTTTTATTTTTATTGTCATTAGGTATTTTTTTATTGCTTATTGTTAGTATTTCTTTATTTTTTTATTTTCTCTTATAAAAAAATTTCCATGGGAATTTGCAGTAATATGAGGCTTTTTTTGTCTTTATGTTTTTCAGATAATGTTTTTTTATATACTTCCGTTTTTGTTTCTTTTTCATTATGCATTCTCCTTCTATATGGTATTATTCATTGTGAGATATGCTCTTCCGTTTTTCTTTTTTCGAGTTATCCTATCTGTTACAGACACACAGCACTGTTTTTGTGCAGTATGTCCTTTGTTGCTAATTCAATAAAGTTACTTGACGCTACGCGTGACGTCATCACGTCACGCTGTGCGTCAAGATGGCGGCCGCCATCGCGCTTTTTCTGGTTGGCTGGCACTTAAGTGTCTGTCCAACCAGATTAGTTTTCTCTGCAGCATTTAGGTATATATATCGTTCTATTTTCATTTTTGTGTGTGGACACCTTGATAAAGGCCTCTAGCCGAAACGTTGGTGTCCTCCATTTTTTGCGCTGTGTGTCCTCCCTTGTTCCATTCCTGTCTGCATTTTTCTCTGCATTTTTTTATATTGTGTGGGTATTTATTTATCATTTTCTTTTTTTCAATTCATTTTATTTGCTTATTTTGGTGTATATGTTTGTAATTTATTTTTCTGTGTTTTATAGTGTGTCATTTCTCTATGTATCTTGTCTAACATTAATTTGTTTGTTATTTATTACATATTTAATATTTATTAAAATATTTTTGGCACTATACCCTCTACTTGTTTATCTATTTTGTATGGTGTGCTCCCCCAACTTTTGTTCTCTGTTACTCTACCTATTGGGGGTGTATAGTGGACGCCCCTTGGGGTGATGCACCTTATTGTTTATTTTTTCTTGTTGTTGACAACTCATTTAGGTGTGCTTCTCTGACTATTTGTTTTTTCAGACAAGAGGCAAACAGGTCCAGGTCCAATGGACCCCATATCGCCTTTAATTCCTGGAACACTTGCGGGTGTAAATGACGCTGGAGTCCTTCATATATGGTGAACTCCAATCTGCGTCATAGTTTGTTAATCCTGGAATGTGAGTTGCTTGAATTGAGATGTGCACAAGGCAGTATTGCCATAAGTCTATTGCCAGGTGGAAAAGAACCGGTGACCTTGTGCCTACCAGATGGTTGATCTATCGAATTGCTGATACGTTGTCCATGCATAGGAGAATTGCACAATTTGTTCCATTCCTGGAGAAGCTCTTGACCGCAAAGGTCCCTGCTAAGAGTTCTAGGCCATTGATGTGTAGGCCTAGTTCTTGTAAGGACCACCTTGCGCCTGTGGATGAACCATCGCATAAGGCCCCCCATCCATGTAGGCTTGCATCGGAAGTGATTGTGAGGTCCGGCTCTGTGTGGTAAATTGCCCTGCCGTTCCACGCATCCATTTGGTGAAGCCACCACTTCAGTTCTTCTGTTGCCTCGCAATCCAATGGAATAAGTTGGTCGTGCGTCCATCGTTGGTGAAGGGATCGTGTTTTTAAGGGTTGTAGTTTGCGGTAGTGCAAGGGCCCTGGAAAAATTGCTTGGATTGATTCCAAAAGCAGTCCAATGATCCTTGCCAATTGTCAAATCATGATTCTGCATTGTGTCAGTAATTTCCTGATCTCCTTCTTGATCAGTTTGATTTTGGCTGGAGGTAGATGTAGGGAACCATGAACTGAATCCACGGTGAAGCCTAAAAACTCCATCAACTGGGTTAGTCGTACCAGAGATTTGTCCCAATTGATTAGAAAACCCAGGTTTTGGAATAGTTCCACCGTCCAACTCAAATGTAGTTGTAGTGTTGATGCACTTTGAGACATAATCAGTATCTCATCTAGATAAATGATGAGTCTGACACCCCTCCTGCGTAGGTGAGCCACCACTGGTTTTAATAGTTTGGTGAAGCACCATGAAGGCATGAGAAATTCCACAATCTGTCCTGCCAGTGGAACTGAAGAAACTGATGATGTTCCGGGGCCATGGGTACCGTTAGGCACGCATTTTGTAAGTCTAGTTTGGCCATGTAGTCCCTGAATCATAAAGATCTCTCAGGCAATGGATCCCTTCCATCTTGAAATGGCGGTACCTTACGAACATGTTCAAGGAGCGGAGGTTGATGACTGGTCTGACACCTCCTCCTTTTTTGGCCAACAGAAACAGGTTTCTTACAAATCCCGTCAAAGTGTCATGAGATAAGTGTACAGCCTGTTTCTCGTTCTCGTGTAGGGTAGACACCACTTGTGCGATCATGTTCTGAGCATTGGAAAAATTCAGTGGTTGGGGAAGTGAAGTCTGTATTGGGGGGGTTATGAAGTCTATGTGGTATCCCAGTACAGTCGAAAGTATCCAATTGTCTGAGGTGATCATGGCCCATCTGTCTGTAAAAAAATAGTCGACCCCCTACTATAGTTGGGGAAGAATTGGGAACCAAAATGGGACTTACCATAACCACGACTGTGTTGCAGTGCTCCTCTGATGCCTCTGGTCTGCCAGGGTATCCCTCTATATGGGAAAAAAGTGGGGTTCTGGCTTCTGAAATCCTGGAAAGGTTGTCTAGGCTGAGCGAAGCCTCGGGGCCCTCGTGGTTAACCCCTGTAAGCAGACTGCAAGACGGCTTCTAGATCTGCCGGCCCCAGGAAAGACCTTTGGATTAAATGCTCTGTGCATAGTAGATTGAGCTTTGTCAAATGCTGAAAAGGTTTGGACGAAGGTCCCTAATTCCTTGACAAAAGAGTCTCCGAAAGGGAGACCATTCACCTTGGGACCAGGCTCAGAAATCGCCATGTTCACCAATTTGGTTACATTTTGAGCAGGATGGCCTTCCTACATTCCATTGCCAATGCTGAATTGGCATTCCCCATAAGACAAATGGCCCTCTGTGCCCAGCCTCTAAGGCTAATAGGGTCCACTGAGGTGTCATCTTGCAAGGCAGATTCCACCAGTTTGAATATCTTAGTTATGGGGCTCTGAATATCTAACAGTTTATCTTGGCAATTCCTCAGGGAAAAGTCTAAACCCTTTTGAGATTTCCAACCAGTTTTTCCCAAAAATTGGGGTATTTTGGGATCTACATCTGGGGTGGAGCACACTGAGTTAAAAATAGTTGGTATTGGGCATTCAGCCCTCAATTTGTTTTGAGTAACTTTATCCAAGGGTTTCTGAACCCTTGCTGCCAAATATTCTGCAACATGTGCAGAAGGGTCCCATTCAGAGGAACGAGGGTGTTGGAGATCCTCTGGCATAAAAAGGGGTTCACCTCTGGAATCTAGGGGAGCAGAAGGATCTGTGCCTAATAAGCCAGCCTCCTGGGAGTTGTCCCCTTTCGATTCGATGATCTCTGGGTTTTCTGCCCGTTCTATAATCAATGAAGAGTCAGATTCAACAGCCTCCCCCTCAGTTGAGGACTCTGAGTCTGATTCGGACCAGGCTTTAGCCCGTTTCCATTTGCGCACCGATATTGCCCGGTGGATTGCTCTCTTGTGCGAACGTAACGTGCCATCATAGACAGGACGTACCATGTCCGATATAACCAACTTGGGGATATGTTTAGATTTGGCCGTGGTCTTACGCCAATAGGCCATACCTGTGAGTCATCAACTTGATTGTCTTGCCTATGAGAGGCAAGACAGGGCTGATGTAATTGAAGATGTTAAATTAGCAGACACCATGCCCATGGAATCCAATAAGGATTGAAAGTCATCTGAGGTAAAAAAAAAAAAGTCAGGTACTGCATCACCCTTCTCTGCATCACCCTAGTGAGCAATTGATTATCAACTATTTTAGTAAATCAAAACAATGGGATCACCAGAGCCCAATAACATAAAATTTGCTAAATATTAGATCTACTAATAAACAAAGGAAGCTTAGAGAAAGCAATACAAATGATTTGTAGCAAGGATATGACACCTGTAGGAGCAAAGAGAAAGGCAGTAGTCACTCAGCACCGTCCACCAAACACATCTACTTACTGACTAGCGTGAAAGAGGTGGTGTGAACTATCAAGGCGCGAAATGGACCCAAAAATGGCTTCCGTTTCGACCAATAGGAGAGCCGAAAGTGACTATCCTAAAATGTTTGCCGTGTAGTGATGAGTGCATGCAACCAAAAACATCCGAAAAGGACTGAAAACACACGGGGCGCTATGGAGCCATCACCGAGGGTGTGAAAACCGAAAGTGAAATGAAAATAAAAGCCGAAATCGGACGAACGGAAGCTCCGTCGTCCGACAGATGGCCAAAAGGCAGGCCTGGACGCGGGTTCCATCAGCCAATCCTGATGGGGAATAACATACGCAGGGAAAAGAGAGCACGGGGACACTCCGCCCTCACAGGACTTTCTCAGAAAGTAAGGTTTAAAACAACGAAATAAACATATAAAAATACCACAGAATATAATGTTATAATAAAATTACCACAGAATACAAATACTAAGTCTAATTTGAAATAAACAAAAGACTTATCTGCCGAGGAGCAGCAAAGAAAGAGGAAGAATGGACGCATGTTACGGCTTTTATAAGGGGAAGGCGGGAGTTATATGTATTCTCTGATTGGTTATTTTTCATTGTTCTATGTTCCATTATTATTAACTCTTTTGCTGCTGAGAAGATTAAAGGAAAGAGATTACATAAATACGAGGCTCCGTGTCTTTATAAATCAGCAGTTTCTGCTAAAAAATTTAAATTGTACCCTGGAGCAGCGGACGGCAACCGTCCCCATAAATTAAAATATATGTATGTAACCTCTATTATAATCATGGAGAGCCAAGGAAATTAGCCGTGACCCCCAGCCATGATAAATGCGGCTGGGCAAATGTCTCGCAGTCCCGTCACATACATTGGGACCAGGAAAAGTAGCCCTGACCACCCCAATCATATACAGGGCTGGGAGATGGAAAAATGCTCCCAGCTCTCATTACATACATGGGAGCCAAATTTCTCCCAGCCCCTGTCACATACTTTACGTCCTGGGGTAAGTGGCCCTGATTCTCCATTATAAATGGGGAAGGGAGCTGGGAAAAAGGTCCCAACCCACTGTTACATACATGCGGGACCGGGGCAAGTAGCCCTGACCACTCCCCTAAAATAAATGGGGCTGGTAGCTGGGACAATTCTCCCAGTAACTATATAATATACATGGAGGTCCCTGGTTTCTTCCACAGCCCCCCACCCCATGATAAATGAGGATCCCACCCCCTGTTATATGCATCAGGGGCCCTGAACCACCAGTAATAAAAAAAATAATGACACCCTGGGGTCAATAGGTTGCCCATAAACCCACAGACCTAATACAATTAATTTAAATTAAATTGAACTCTTCCTACATCCCCTGAAAAAAAAATATTTCGATCCTCAGTTTCAGCCCAGGAAAATGGGCTACCCAAAATAAAAATGAAGCCACTTATAACTGAAACCAAAAATCTCCACTGCAAAAAAAAAAAAAAAAAGTGTGCAGCCCTATCTGTATGCATCCATCCTCAGTGGAGGAAGAAATCAGCCTGCTGCAGAGAGAGAGAGAAAAAGCCAGCTAGGAGAAGTGAAGGTGATTGGGAGAAGGGAAAGCCACCCAATTACAGATAGTTATTTTTGTCTGGTAAGAGCTCAAGTAAGAGCAAGGAATTTTGTTTTGTTTATTTTTATTTAAAGCACCTGTACGCTCATCAAATAAAAAGGAAGACTGAACTGGATGTGTCCTGGACTTTGTATACCCTAGAAGGCTGTGGTTACCGTAAGATCTGTGACAAAATCCTACCTGTGTGAGAGGTGGTTTGTTAAAACAAATACAATCATTAAAAAATACCCCATCTAAATAGTTTCTAAATGCTGTCCTGAGTTCAGAAATATGCATGTTTCCATATTTTTCAGTATTTTTTTGCGAGTTATGGGGCAAAAACCTGTTTTTTTCCTTTATTGATCTTTTGACCCCAACCCGAACCCTAAATTTAAACCTAACACTAAATTTAACCCCAACTCTAACCCTTATGCTATCCCTTAATATATTTTAATTTAATTTTAACCCTATCCCTTGTGCTAAAAATTATTTAATTTCAACCCTACAGGCAAATCTAACCATATTACCAGTTTTAACCTCATTAATGCTGCTCCGTCAATATGGATCGCTCTGTGGGGAGATCATGGGTGCCCCAGAGAGGAAATTTCGGTGCTGGCTATTGCCTCAACATCGAGGCAATAGACCAGCACTGTTAAAATGGTTTTCTCAATCGTTGATTGTGAAAAGCGCTTTTTTCACAGCAGGACGTGCCTGACAAGTCCATTGTCGCGAAGGGGTTAATAATAATAATGACATGTTAGCATATCTACCCAGCCAGTATTTTACCGGCAGGCTGAGAAAAAATTGGCTTTATTACTGCACAAACAATGACAGCCAGTAAAAATGAACAGGCAAAAAATCTTTTATTTTTGCTCGTTAATTTAACTAATGAAAAAATTACTTAGCTGTAGACAAATGTAAAATTATGCATTTTGGGTACAATAATACATATGCAACATAAAGTTTAAATGGTGTTCCTCTGGAAAATCTACTGATGAAAAAGATTTGGGAGTAGTCGTAGACAAAAGACTTAGCAATAGTGACAGTGTCAGTTAGCAGCTGCAAATGCAAATAAAAGATTGGGATATATTAATAGAGGTATTGACTCAGGGGTCCATGGTAAAACCTCACCTTGAATATGCAGTTCAATTCTGGGCACCTTTTTTTTTTTTTAAACCCCATTATGGAACAAGAGAAAGTGCAGAGGAGGACTACACAACTAATAAGGGGAATGGAAATTTTTAGTTGTGAAGAAAGGCTGGAAAAGTTACATTTGTACATGCTAGAGAAATGGCGGCTTAGAGGGGATATGATAATGTACATCTAAATATGTACATGGCTCATACAAAGGGCTTTCTAAAGACCTGTTCATTAGAAGAACAGTACAAAGGACAAGAGGTCACGCGCTAAGACTTGAAGAAAGGAGATTTAGTCTACGACAGCGAAAGGGATTTTTTACAGTAAGGACAATTAAGATTTGGAATTCACTGCCTGAAGAAGTGGTTCTAGCAAATACGTTAGATGCCTGTAAAAGCAGCTTGGATACTTTTTTTAATGAGCTGGAACATAGATAGCTATGCATGTCCTTAGTAGTTGTTGATGACTTACAGCAACATACTTGAAAACAAGTAATATTTTGGTTTATCTCTAGTACCAATAATCATTTCTAGTTTTATTGCTATATTCATTACTGTTGTTAAAACTTGGACTATAGCATAAAAAAAATATTTTTTGGTGTGTATAAAGCAACAGGATTTTTTGCATGTCATGTTCATACCTTAATATAAGCATTTAAATATGTTTCAAACCGATCTTATCAAAAAATTGCCATATTCTCTCTAAAGGTATAGGCATGAAATGCACAACAAATAGGAAGCAGTGATGAATCTCTAAAAGTCACTGTTGAGCGGCCACATCTAAATGGTACAATAAATTCAATCAGGTAAACCCTATTGTCATGAAAGAAGTGGTTTGAATCCTGGGCTACTTATTAAAATCTGCTCAATACATCTTTAGAAAAATAAGTCCAATATATAATTATTAGACCACACTGAGCACAAGAAATAGTTTTTCAGCAAATCTCTCCAGCAAAGACTTTGAGATGTAAAATCTGTTTTCTTGTCTTCTGGGAAATACCATGTATTTTGTTCTTGAACTAAATGAGTAGTTATAAAATGGCAGTGTTTCCTATATAACAAAATAAACCTGAAAAATCTCCAAAATATTAATTATTTCTGTGTCACTCTTTCATTATTAAAAAGAAGTGGTTAAGTAGCAATCTGGTTACGCTGGTGCTCGAGAAGGGCTCTTTTTTCAAAAGACGACTAGGTCAGAACGTTGTCACTGATGTGTACGGAATAAATATTTGACCTCACAGATTTGGCATGCAGAGCATATTTATTGTTTTGTACTCTTCGATTATTGTGAATAAAAAAATTGTAAAAAAAAGACAATTAAAAACATCAGAATTAACAAAATTGTAGGGACAATTCAGTGAAGAAAAACGACTGATACATATGAGTTTACAGAGGAAGAGGTTCTATTAAAGTAAAGACAGATAGGTCGATGGAGCCTGATGGGCAGGGGCGGGCTGGGCCGGGGGGCAGGGTGGCAATTGCCCCCCAGGCCGCCCTAAACTATGTAAAATACGGCCGCTGGGCCAGTGTTTTTAAAAAAAAAAAAAAAAAAAAACGCGCTTGCAGGCAGAGACTGAGAAGGGATCGGAAGATCCCCTCTCACCTCCGCTCTGCCTGCAAGGCTGCACGGGGAGCCGAACAGGCAGCACAGAGAAACCTCCGTGCTGCCTGTTCGGCTCCCTGTGCAGTCTGACACGGAAGTGCCGACAGTCACGTGATCGGCGCTCTGACGTCAGACGCGCGCCGATCACGTGACCTGTCGGCACAACCGCCGGGAGGCCGAACAGGCAGCATGGAGGGACCATGCTGCCTGCCACCAGGTAAGTCCTCCAGCCACTGGCCACCAGGGAAGTCCTGCCTCTAGCCACCAGGGAAGTCCTGCCACTAGCCACCAGGGAAAAAGGTAAGGGGGGGGGGGGGGGCAAAAAACACTGGCATATTATTGGGCAAATTGGCTGGGGCATATTACATGGCAAATAAGACTGGCATATTATTGGGCAAATTGGCTGGGGCATATTACATGGCAAATAAGACTGGCATATTATTGGGCAAATTGGCTGGGGCATATTACATGGCAATTAACACTGGCATATTATTGGGCAAATTGGCTGGGGCATATTACATGGCAAATAAGACTGGCATATTATTGGGCAAATTGGCTGGGGAATATTACATGGCAAATAAGACTGGCATATTATTGGGCAAATTGGCTGGGGCATATTACATGGCAAATAAGACTGGCTTATTATTGGGCAAATTGGCTGGGGAATATTACATGGCAAATAACACTGGCATATTATTGGACAAATCGTCTGGGGAATATTAAATGGCAGAATAAGACTGGCATATTATTGGGCAAATTGGCTGGGGAATATTACATGGCAAATAAGACTGGCATATTATTGGGCAAATTGGCTGGGGAATATTACATGGCAAATAAGACTGGCATATTATTGGGCATATTGGCTGGGGAATATTACATGGCAAATAAGACTGGCATATTATTGGGCAAATTGGCTGGGGCATATTACATGGCAAATAACACTGGCATATTATTGGGCAAATTGGCTGGGGAATATAACATGGCAAATAAGACTGGCATATTATTGGGCAAATTGGCTGGGGCATATTACATGGCAAATAAGACTGGCATATTATTGGGCAAATTGGCTGGGGCATATTACATGGCAAATAAGACTGGCATATTATTGGGCAAATTGGCTGGGGAATATAACATGGCAAATAAGACTGGCATATTATTGGGCAAATTGGCTGGGGCATATTACATGGCAAATAAGACTGGCATATTATTGGGCAAATTGGCTGGGGAATATTACATGGCAAATAAGACTGGCATATTATTGGGCAAATTGGCTGGGGAATATTACATGGCAAATAAGACTGGCATATTATTGGGCAAATTGGCTGGGGCATATTACATGGCAAATAAGACTGGCATATTATTGGGCAAATTGGCTGGGGCATATTACATGGCAAATAAGACTGGCATATTATTGGGCAAATTGGCTGGGGCATATTACATGGCAAATAAGACTGGCATATTATTGGGCAAATTGGCTGGGGCATATTACATGGCAAATAAGACTAGAATATTATTGGGAAAATTGGCTGGGGCATATTACATGGCAAATAAGACTGGCATATTATTGGGCAAATTGGCTGGGGAATATTACATGGCAAATAAGACTGGCATATTATTGGGCAAATTGGCTGGGGAATATTACATGGCAAATAAGACTGGCATATTATTGGGCAAATTGGCTGGGGAATATTAAATGGCAGAATAACACTGGCATATTATTGGACAAATCGTATGGGAAATATTAAATGGCAGAATAAGACTGGCATATTATTGGGCAAAATGGCTGGGGAATATTAAATGGCAATTAACACTGGCATATTGGGCAAATTAGCAGGGGCATATTAAATTGCAGATAACCTTGGAATATTATTGGGCAAATTTACTGAGTTATATTAAATTGCAGAATAACACTGGCATATTATGGGACAAATTGGCTGGGGAATATTAATGGCAAATAATATTGGAAATGTGTATGTAATGGGGTGATGGAGGCATGTAAATGTGGTGATGGGGCATGTCCTGGTGTGCAACGTGGGTTATGGGTCATGTCGTAGGTGTGCAACGTGGGTAGGGGGGGGTGCCCAAATTTTGGGATATTGGGTGTCTAAATCCTGGCATGTTGAGGGGCATAATCCTGGCATATTGAGGGGAAAATCCTGGCATATTGAGGGGGCATCATCTTGGAATATTGAGGGGAAAATCCTGGCATATTGGGTGTCTAAATCCTGGCATATTGAGGGGCATAATCCTGGCATATTGAGGGGCATAATCCTGGAATTTTGAGGGGCATAATCCTGGCATATTTAGGGGAAAATCCTGGCATATTGAGGGGGCATCATCTTGGCATATTGAGGAGAAAATCCTGGCATATTGGGTGTCTAAATCCTGGCATATTGAGGGGCATAATCCTGGCATACTGAGGGGCATAATCCTGGCATTTTGTAAGGGAAAATTCTAGCATATTAAATGGCAAATCCTGGCATATTGTGGGGGAAAATCCTGGCAATATTCGTTATAAAACAAGGAAAAGATGGCCGTGGATGGGGAGGCGATTCGATGGTGCAATTGGCCACTTGACTGGATTTGCCCCCCAGGCCTAAGGCTGCCAGCCCTCCCCTGCTGATGGGATACAACCAAAATTATTAAAGGGACAGACAAACTCACTTTGCTGCAAGATGAATATTAATGCTTGTATAGTGCACAGGCTTTTTTTCCCAGTGTGATTTGATGAAGGCATTCTGCACAAATCGGATTGTTAATATTTGACTCAAGCCCTCCCCAGTGATTATGCTGCATGTTTACTGCAAGTGTGGCAGCACTGATTCTGTAGACACTGAGGATATAAAGGTTTGTTTCATTTAGTCACTTTCCGTGCTCTTCAATTTGAAAACATTGTGTAGACTCTAAGTGACCTTGCTCTTGTACTAAGTAGCAAGTAGAGAAAGGAAATTCTATTCATTTGAATGAAATTATTCTCATTGGTTCCTGGGCAAATAAAAAAAAGGAAATTATTTTTACTCAGCTAATGTGGGCAGTCATGTTTTTTTGCAAACTTCTGGAATTTCACAATCTAGATGTAAGTATTTTATATGTTAAGCAATGCAACATGTAAAGCAGGCATTTTAAAGTACTCTGAATGCACATTAATATAAATTAATATTTGGATGATGCATTTTGGGCACTAGACAGTCCCTTTAAAAGAACTTAGCGGGGTACTAGCAAAACCATTAACAGATGGTACAGTATTTAAACAATCATTGTTAATGAGACCCAGAAGATTGGAAATTAGCAAATGTTGACCCATTCACAAGAAAGGTAGTAGGGACCAATTATAGGCCAGTAACTCTTATATCAGTATTGGTGAAAGTAATAGAAACCATGTTAAAGGTTGTTGTACATCTAAAATCACATGGATTTCAAGATCACAGGCAACATGGGTTTACTTCAGGGAGATCATGCCAAACTAAACTTACTGATTTTTTCAAAATTGATGCATGGAATAGCCTACCAGCAGGAGTGGTAGAAGTTACCACCTTGAAGGAGTTTAAGCATGTGTGGGATATGTTTCTATGACTTTAAAGGACAGCCATATTGAAGGCTGCTTTTTATAGAGACAGTATCTTGTCTTTAATATAGTAAACTACAGTCATGTGAAAAAGCACTCTATTTGCCATGGTGCAAGGCAAGGACCTCACTCGGGATCCCCAAATAGCAAATAACAGACACAATGTTAACACTCATTAGTGAGGTGGTTTAGTACACCTCAGGCAACTTTTTAACCAAAAGAAGGTTTTGGAGAGCTTATGAGGTCATCATGCTTAGGACTGCCCATACAGAAAACACACTGAATTGTTGTTTGACTTTCTAGGCACTGGGAGCTGAATAACAGTGGTGTTTTTGCCTGCTTTTTTGGGAGATCTTTACTGCAAACCCTGATGTAAGCAGATATTATGTTTTTGTTGTACTAAAATGTACTTTGATTCTAATCTCCATGTTGTACCTATATATTTATGTGGATAATTTGAATCCTGAGTACCAACAAGCCTAGCTTGGGTTACCCTGTGCAATTAACAGTGGGCAGACGGACTGCTCTCCTAAAATGTCACAAAGATGCTTGATTGCTCACAGCATTGAATATAGGTACGTATTCAAATTGATATTATAGCAGATGAACAATGATGAGTGGGGCAGAATCACAGAAGAGTTGCATAAGGTAGGCTATTAAATGTTAGAGTTGTGATTTAGTACATGTTATCCTTGTGTACTGTTTAACTGGCACACTAAATAGTTATTAAATCTATTAAAACTTAACTTAGCCCTTTTTATTATTTGTTTTACATGTGATCATACGCTACAATATTAACATGATTTTATGTATTAAACGTGTTTTCAGTGTTGTTGAGAAACTGACTATAGGGGTTTTCAGAAGAATACACTCAGTATGTATATTTTCTACAAAGACAGTTATGGCGTAATTGTTGTTCCTGTATTACAAAAGCCTTGTTTTTTCTGTCTCATCTTAGCCAAAAACAAATTCAATTAATGCAGAAATCAACTGTTTATTCTAAGACAAATTAAGTATGCTATTTTCAAGGTAAGCATTCAGCAGTCTTGCTGTCACTTAATGTTTAAAAAGACAAATCTAATAAAATGTCTACCTAAAATGCCTGACAGAATAATATTCAGCAAACTAATGAAATTTGTCAGAAATAGGAAATCACGCATATTCTGCAGTGCTTTGTGTTGCTTCTGGCTAACATAAAATCAAAAGTCCTTACCATCTGCAGAAAGATATGTTTGTGATTATAGACTGGGGAGTTGTTAACATATCAAATGTAATCACGTCTCACTTTTACTATTCATATCTGAAAATTAGTGGTTACATGAACTTTGTTTAAGGGGACTTATGCAAATACCTAAAAACATTTTTTTCTTTGTAATACATATTTAAAATGAATATTTAATTCATCTATTACAAGAATAGTCTGTTCAGGAGCACTGCTAACTCTTGCTTGTCACTACTATAATATTTGCAAAGTATAATGCACATTTGAATATTCACAGGATTATTTATAAGGCTCACACACTGGTAAATGTGGATTTATGACACAAACTGAGAGTATAAAAAGGTCACTGGAGGTTAGTGGAAACTTATATGAGTCTACTCAATATGCACTGAACCATCTTGAATTCAATTCGGATCAGGCATAAAAGCTGTATTGTCAAAATCCCTCAATTAAGGTCTGAATAGCCAGTTCAGGTCGTTCAGAAACCAAAGACCTTCGGGTTGGGACATTTTCGCCATGAACACCATTCAGCTACCCAATATGCCCCATTCACCCCTGATAATGCTCTGAATTTGGATAAGATCTGATCTGGAGAACTGATATTATAACTGTTAAAAATTAATTAAAATGTGATTTTTTAAAATTTACTTAAATGGGCCTGCTCCCAGCCCAGTTTTTTATTGGGGTATCAGGGCTACTTACCATGGCCCCCCATGTATATTTTGGGGGAAATTTACTTTTTAATTAAGTGTTTTTATTTTCATTTTTTATTTTTGCTATTTTCAGAACAGACAAAGTCCTCCTTAAATGAAAGAAGAAAGAAAGGCAAAAGAAAGACGACACTCTCGGGATCCGTAGAAAACAGTGTAGTTTAATCGTGCATGAAAAAAGTGATCATATATACAGCAACAAGTGGGGGAAAAAAATCAATCAAGTTTCAACAGCATGACTTGTTTTGTGCCTAAAGTGCTTAATCATATGCTACATTCACAGCATAGTGTAATCATTTAAATAATGAATGGTGTGATGTCACAAAAGGAAGGTAAGGCCAATCTGCCCAGAGTAACACCCCTATTAGTGGATGTTAGTTCAGAAAACCTGACGCGCATGACTCTGAGAAGAAAAAACAGCAATTGTGAAATAATTGCATTATAATAATGTGACAAACTTGTACCATGTACTAGTGATATTTTGAAGCGGATATATTTTAAATATATATGTTAATAAAATAGTAAATATTTGTAAAATTAAGTTAATACAGTAAAATAGGGGAATTGCAGGGGTAGAAGACAAATGCTCAAACTATCTAAAAGTAAGACTAGCATGTTAGGTATGTGTTAATGGACTTATTCTGAAACTTTTGGAATTTATATGGTATTGTGCTCTTCATCTTCTGTATACTACACTAACGATATATATTGTATTGTATATTGTGTTCTTCATCCTCTGCACACTACACTAACGATGTAAGTCCTGGGATATGGCACTACTGCTAGCAGTTGAGTTGGCACTTCTGTTTACAGAGTGGCTGCCAACTTCTTTAACCCTTACATCTTCAACATAATGCACAGGGAGGTGGTGGCAAAGCTATCAATGACACACTCGGCAGCCCTTTAAATGCCACTGATTCCAGGATGGCACTGCTCTGTTTTCCTTGCCTTTTGATTCTAGATTTTGACATTTGTTTGTCTCCTCAATTTCCCTTTGCCAATTTGTGACCTGGATTCTATTTTCCTGTCTCTGACCTTGTTACCCTGAAACGATCTGGCTTATCCTTAATGTCTGCTGCCTGCCCTTTAACTTGTGGGCAGTGACCTGGACCTTTCCCCTGCAGCACCTGACTTTGACTTAGTCTCAAAAATAGCTTTGATCATTTTGCCTCCCAGTTTCAAACCTTTTTTTTTTCTCCATCAAAATCCGGTGCTAGTGTTGTCCAGGGGCTTACAGAAGCACAGTATGGTGGAGCTACTCGGTCTGAGTACGTGTGTCCATCAAAATATATAACTGTTTATAATAAAAAGATGCTGCATTTAGAGATACTGTGTGAAAAGACTTATAAATATTAGTACAAACATATATTAATCAAAACATGTTTTCACAGCATTGTCCTAGTTATAAAACCATTTAAAATTAGAGTGTTCTGAATATTCAAAGCATTAAATAGAATACTGAATCAGTATTGCAAAACATAAAATGTACTCCACATGATACACAACAGGATATATCTGTGATATAGCATTGTACATTTTCTAAAAGCATCTATTTTAGATTCCCATGGGTTTTTTTTTTGTAACACCTGACAGAAAAGAACTATCATTACATATTCTCAGGAAATACTTTTCTGAGTTATATCTGAAATTTTTGACAGCCTATCAGCTTGATATGTTGAAACTTTGATAAACTTAATTGCACAGGATTTAAAATAGAAAAAAAAGTGTTTATTGTTCACTGCTGTCTTTTGGATAAAAGTTGAAGATAAAGATTAAAACAGTTTACTAGAGTGCCATTAGTGTAACTTATTTTCTTTTTTAGATTTAAAATTTAAACCTAAAATATACAAGTATGATAGTATAATTTAGTATATAAATAAACCAGGATATTGTCATTTGGGATGGTTCACAGGAGTCTCTGATGTCCTTTAATAAATGAAATAAAAGAGAGGTAAGGGGCGGCTAAATGAGTAGTAGGACACAGGTACAGCAAAGCTTGGCAATAGTACACAAACTACTGTAGACAAGGTAAAATAAAATTATAAACCCTGCACAATAATGACACACAGAATCACGAAGCACCAAATATGCTAAAGTAAAAAAGTGCTCTTACTGTGTATGGAAGGCTAATACATAAATAAATATATACACTGATCAGCCATTACATTATGACCACTGACACTTGGCAAGCTGGCAGAGGCAGTGGGTCCTGAAATTCATGTGGATGTTACTTTGACATGTAAAACCCCTAATCATTGTTGCAGACCATGTACACCCTTTCATAGAAATGATATTCCCTAATGGCACTGATCTCTTTTTAAGCAGGATAATGCACCCCACCACAATGGTTCAGGAATAGTTTGAGGTACACAACAATGAGTTCAAGATGTTGACTTGGCCTCCAAAATTCCCAGATCTCAATCCAATTGAGCATCTGTGGGATGTGCTGGATAAACAAGTCTGATCCATGGAGGCCCCACGTTGCAACTTACAGGACCTAAAGGACCTGCTGCTAACCACTTGGTGCCAGGTACCACAACACACCTTCAGAGGTCTAGTGGGTTCTATGCCTCATCAGAGCTGTTTTGGCATAAAAAGGGGACCTAAACAATATTAGACAGGTGGTCATAATGTTATGACTGATTGGTGCATATTACCAAAAAAGCACATCCAGTGAAAATTATATCTAATTAAGATTACATAACAGGTTTATCTTAACGGTAGATTTACAAAATAATAAACGCATATAGCGCAGTATACAATAAATCGGCGAATAAGTGAGTGGTAGATATGCCCTCACAACCTTAGCTCCATACACCGCAAAAGGCATATATCACTGCAAGGACCAGAATATAGAGACAAAGCATGAGTAAGATATCCAGAAATGCTTAGCAATAATAACTCGCTCCATAGGCAGGCAGTAATGTCCAAATTACAGAGTTCACTTGACAGGAACAGATCCACAGAGCTAGAAAGCAGGAGACTGTTCAATTAGTAGAAGCATTACAGTCCCACACACTTAGTTGCTTTCACATTTGTTTCCTCCGACAGCAGGGAATGGACAAACTACGGAAGCCTCACAGCGCCAAAAACCAATGAATTTCTTACCAAGGGCGACTTCGTCAGAGTATTGGAATGGTAATGGTCTTATATAAAGTACTAGGCAATCATGGAAAGTCTTAAATAATTCTGTTTATTTAAGGTATATTTTACTAAAAAAAATAAAAATGAACAGTGTATACTACACTATAAGCTCTACACTTACTGCTCTTCCACTTGTAGAACATTCTATGCTGTCCTCATTTACAGTGGCCAAAAGCCGGAAGGACAGCATAGAGGGTCCTGACTTCTTTATAGAATGTTATAAAGTGTGTTTGACAAGACCTGTCTTTCACAAAACCATGTTGACTTTTACTAATTATATTCTGGTTCAAGATGTATTCTTGAGTGTATACCTTTAGCAATCCTTCAAATAGTTTCCCCACTACAGATGTCAAACTCACTGGCCTATATTTACCTGGCAGAGATTTTGATCCCTTTTTAAATATTAGAATGACATCCGCCTTTCGCCAGTCTGTTGGCACTGTACCTGAACTGAAAGAATCCCTAAAGATCATAAATAGTGGTCTGGCTAGAATTATGCTTAACTCTCTAAGTACCCTTGGGTGTATACCATCTGGCCCTGGGGCCTTGTCTATCTTAACAGAGTTTAATTGTTTAAGCACTTTTTCCTGTGTCAGCCAATCCCATGTTTGCGGCGAATGTCCCATAACTTCCTGCAGCAGGGGCTCTTCCATCTGCTCTTCCTTAGTATAAACAGAAGAAAAAAAAGTATTTAAAATGTCTGCTTTCTCTCTGTCCTCATTTACCAAATTTCCCATTTGGGATAACAAGGGCCCAACATTTTCCCTCTTTAGCTTTTTTCCATTTATATATTTATAAAACATTTTGGGGTTAGTTTTACTCTCCTTGGCAACCCTTTTCTCATTTTCCAGTTTAGCCATTTTAATTGCCTTTTTACAGGCTTTGTTGGCCTCTTTGTACTCTATAAATGATAATGCTGATCCCATGTTTTTATAATGTTTGAATTCCATTTTCTTGTTTTGTATCTCCTGTTTCACGTTACCGGTAAACCACATTGGTTTTGATTTGTGTCTTTTGCATTTGTTTCCCAAAGGTATATATTGGGATGTGTACTTTTGTAATGTGTGTCTAAATGAATACCACTTGTCTTCTGTGTTCAGTCCAGAAAACAATCGTTCCCAGTCTAAATGTTCAATTGATGCCCTTAGTCCATCATAGTTAGCCCTTCTAAAATTAAGTGTTTTGGTGGCGTTGTTACCAATTTGCTTTTTTGCATTAATCTCAATGAGACCATATTAGGGTCACTATTCCCCAAGTGTTTTCTTATTTGGATGTTTGAGATAAGCTCCTCATTGTTTGTTATTACCAAATCCAGACAGGCATCCATTCTAGTTGGGGTGTCTACTAATTGTGCCATACATTTGTTATTAAGCAGGTTCAGAAACTTGTGCCCCTAGCTGAACTAGTTGTGCCACACTTCCAATCTATATCTGGGTAATTAAAATCTCCCATGATTAGAACTTCATTCATATTTGCAGCCTTTTCAATTTGTAATAAAAGCTGATCTTCTCCATCAATGCTAATATTTGGTGGCTTGTAGCATACACCTACAAGTAATGTGCGATTCTTTTTCGTGTCTATGCTAATCTCCACCCACAGTGTCTCCACATCAGTTCCAGTTACATCATGCACACCTTCTTTAATACTGGGCTTTAATTTAGGATTTACATGCAGACAAATCCCTCCCCCTTTTCTATTTACTAAAAAGTGAGTAGCCTTGTAAATGAACTGACCAGTCGTGGTCTCATCCCACCACGTTTCTGTGATTCCGATTAAATCATACTGTTCAGCACTTACCAGTATCTCCAGCTCACCCATTTTGTTTGTCAAGCTTCTTGCATTTGCTAAAAGACATTTAAGATTACTACCCATTTTCTGTTTAGTTGACAAACACTTAATGTGTGCAGGTTTAATTATATGGACCTCCCTTTGGTCTATGTTAACCCCACCACTGCTTTCCTCCTCCTCTCCCATAGCTAGACGCACTTTCCAATCTACCATAGCTACCATTGCTTCATTTTGATCTTGACCCTCCCCCCCAGAGCTTAGTTTAAAAGCTCATCTAATCCTCTAGCCATCCTCGCCCCTAATACTGCAGCCCCCTCATCATGGAGGTGCAGCCCATCCCATCCATAGAGTCTATAGCCGACTGCAAAGTCTTCCCAGTGTCCAAGAACCCAAATCCCTCTTGCTTGCCCCACCTTCGCAACCACGCATTAATCTCCCTAAGCTCCCGCTGTCTCCCTGACGTAGCGTGTGGTACTGGTAATATTTCGGAGAATATTACCTTGGAGGTCCTTTCCTTTAGCTTCTTTCCTAGTTCCCTAAAATCATTTTTAAGGACCCCCCACTTACCATTGTTGTATTATCTCCAGCCACTGTTGAGGGACCTTTAGTGGTATGAGCCTAAAGAGATACAACCATTTAGGTAGTGTATATGCCTTAATTAAATTAATTTGACCCCACCAGGAGATTTCTATATTCTTATATTTTTAAAGGATATTATTTAATTGTTTCAACATCGGCAAAAAGTTATGTTCAACTAATTTTTTAGGGTTAGATGAAATTTTAACTCGATATTCAATAACCTGACTCTTCCACGTGAACCCAAATTTTTTAAAAAGTTCATATTGATCTTTGCCTGGGATCCCTACTGGCATTGCCACTGTTTTGGACATATTTAACTTGTAGTTCTACATATTCCCAAATTCTTGCAATTTCTCTAGAAGTGCCTCTACTGAGTTGTTTGGTTCTGAGATAGTAAGGTTTATTTTATACTCTTTCCCCCAACATGGGAATCCCTTGATATGTGCATCTGCTCTAATAGACAGCGCCAGGCGTTCAATTGCCAAGGTATATAGTAGTGGAGATAACGGACATCCTTGATGAGTGCCGTTCCTGATCCTAAACGACTGAGCTCGGACTGATAGCTGGTCCGACCATTCTCGCCAAAGGCATCATGTATAAGAGCATGATTGCTCTTAGGATCCATCCTTCTAGGCCAAAGGCTTTTAGAGTTGCCTCTATGAACTCCCACCTGACCCTGTCAAACACTTTTTCTGCATCTAGTGACAGGATCAGGATGGGAGCCATTTATTATTTGCAATATCTAAAATATTTACTATTTTCCTAGTATTATTCATTGGCATCCTACCGGGAACAAAGCCCGTTTGGTCTTCATGAACCAACATCGGAACAAACTTGCCCAGCCTGTTTGCCAGTATAATTTTGTATAATTTTATATCTCCATTTAGGAGGGATATTGGACGATAATTTTCCTTTGAATCCTTATTAGGTTTCAGTACTGTTACTATTTTGGCCTTAAATAATTCCTCAGGGATCTTAACTTGGACTATAAAAACATTAAATGTATTTCTTCTATCAAGTTGGGCATTAATCCTCTACAGCAGGGGTCCTCAAACTTTTTAAACAGGGGGCCAGTTCACTGTCCCTCAGACAGTTGGAGGGCCGGACTATAGTAAAAACAAAAACTATGAACAAATTCCTATGCACACTGCATTTATCTTATTTTGAAGTGAAGAAACAAATCGGGAACAAATACAATATTTAAAATGAAGTAAAGTTAAATCAACAAACTTACCAGTATAGCAATGGGAATAGTGTGCCAGTCAGATGCCCAGGAATATTATACCAGTCAGAGTCCAAGAATATTATGCCAGTCAGATGCCCAGGGATATTATGCCAGTCAGATGCCCAGTGATATTATGCCAGTCAGATGCCCAGGGATATTATGCCAGTCAGATGCCCAGTAATATTATGCCAGTCAGATGACCAGTAATATTATGCCAGTTAGATGCCCAGGAATATTATGCCATTCAGATGCCCAGGAATAATATGCCATTCAGATGCCCAGGAATATTATGCCAGTCAGATGCCCAGGGATATTATGCCAGTCAGATGCCCAGGAATATTATGCCAGTCAGAGCCCAAGAATATTATGCCAGTCAGATGCCCAGGAATATTATGCCAGTCAGATGCCCAGTAATATTGTACCAGTCCGATGCCCAGGAATATTATGCCAGTCAGATGCCCAGTAATATTATGCCAGTCATATGCCCAGGAATATTATGCCAGTCAGATGCCCAGTAATAATGTACCAGTCAGATGCCCAGGAATATTATGCCAGTCAGATGCCCAGGAATATTATGCCAGTCAGATGCCCAGGGATATTATGCCAGTTAGATGCCCAGGAATATTATGCCAGTCAGATGCCCAGGGATAATATGCCAGTCAGATGCCCAGGAATATTATGCCAGTCAGAGCCCAAGAATGTTATGCCAGTCAGATGCCCAGGAATATTGTACCAGTCAGATGCCCAGGAATATTATGCCAGTCAGATGCCCAGTAATATTATGCCAGTCATATGCCCAGGAATATTATGCCAGTCAGATGCCCAGTAATAATGTACCAGTCAGATGCCCAGGAATATTATGCCAGTCAGATGCCCAGGAATATTATGCCAATCAGAGGCCCAGTAATATTATGCCAGTCAGATGCCCAGTAATATTATGCCAGTCATATGCCCAGGAATATTGTGCCAGTCAGATGCCCAGGAATAAAGTGCCATTGCAATGCTCGTTATACCTCCCTCCTCCCCGGCATCCCCATCACTTACCTCCAGCTGCTGTGTCCCCGGCCGGACGTCTTTCGCAGAGTTTCCCTCCTGCACAGGGGAGGGAAACACAGTCCCCGGATCTGGATGTGACGTAACGTGACATCCGGTCGCTGTGATTTTTGATTTTTTTTTCCTTCTTTCTGCAGCAGCACTTTGAGGACCCCTGCTCTACAGCATATATTACTGAAGCCGTCTGGGCCTCGTGCTTTATTTTGCTTTGACTTCCCTAGAGCTGCCTGTACTTCTTTTTCCGATATTTCTTGATTTAGATTTTCCCTTTGTAGAGCATCTATTTTAGGGAGCATAGTTGCTGTTAAGTATTTATTTATTTCTTCTTCTGTAGTTTTTGGGGGATTTTATACAGTTTTTCATAGAATAAAGGCCAAACCAATACTCTCAGATGTCATACATATCGTTCCCATCATTTATCTTAATTATGAGGGTTTTTTAGCCCCTTGTCCCTTAATTCAGTTTGATAACAATTCATCTGCTTTATTGTTTTTATTATAGTATTTAGTCTTAAAACATTCTAAATTTTTGTTAGTCTGGAATAGCAGCCTCTCGTTTATCTGTTTTCTCAGGCTTCTTATCTCTTCTATATTCTCCACTGTCGGGGCCTTTTTATTTTCCCAATTTACATGATAATACTGAATATATAAATCTGCCATTTTTTCGCCCCTCTTTCTTGCTCTTTCAGCTGCTATTTTTATTAAACGTCCTCGCATTGTTGCTATATACGCGCACCATATAGTAGAATAGCTGGTCTCGTTATTTGTGTTTTCGAGGAAGAAATTATCTGTTTCTTTTTTAAGATATTCTAAATTTTCAGTGTTACTCAACAGGTAATCATTTAATCTCCAGGATTGTTTGCCTCTCCTCCTTATTCATTAACATGCATAATGATATAATTATTGTCTGACCAGGTAATATCCTGTATAATGATCTTATTTACCATGTTCACAAGATCAATTTTGCCAAGGATCATATATATTCTAGTGTATAAGCCATGAGAGGCTGAGTAGCATGTATAATCATAATCAGATGGGTGGTATATTATCCAGGAGCTCCGTTCTCAAAACTGAGGCTTGGAGGTCCCTCAGCGTATTCATTAGTTTTACGATCCATGCCTTTAATTGACTTTTTGTCCATACATGGATCCATTACAGAGTTAAACCCCCCTGCGTATATTATTTTTCCCTGTTTTATATTCTCAAGTCTTTTTATTAGTTTCCTCAGAAAATGCACTCGATACACATTTTGAGCATAAAGATTTACTAAAGTATATCTATCCCCATTGATTTCACAGATTATTATTACATATCTACCATCTTTATCTTTTTCCTCATATCTAATCCTCACCTCTAACTCACTCTTAAATAATACGGAAACCCCCCTTTTTCTCCCGTCAGGCAGTGATGAGTGTATAGTTGGACAGAAACTCTTCCCCAACAATTTCAAATTCTCCTCTAGTCTCCAATGCGTCTCCTGAAGAAAAACGACATCTATCTATTCTTAATGTTTTCAGGATTGTAGCTCTTTTAAAATTCGTATTGAGGCCCTGAACTTTTAAGGAGAAGAACTTAACCATATTGGTCGAGATCTGGTTTCCCACCCCCACCCCTGGATGTCAAATTGTGTTTACATCAACAATCAATACTTACACATAAAAACATATACTCATTCTGTATGCGAGACTGAAAAGTTTCACTCATAAGCCCCTTGCTTATTGTGGACCTTGCTGCCCCCCGGTAGACTATGCCTCCAAAGGCATTTAGAGAGACCCCTGTTCGAAAAAAAACCTCTATCTCCCTCCCCCTAACTCCCCTCTCCCCCCCCCCCCCCCGGCCCCAGACCTGAGGACCAGGAGGGAAGGAGGTAAAAGGGGGGAGTGAGAGAAAGAGAAAAAAAAAAAAACGAGAGTACTTAATTCAGACAAGTGCAAAGTGTTGAACATTCCGTCAATGGCAGGACCTAAAACTTATTTATCGTGATATCCAGTACATGTTACAACTTCTTTGCAAGTCTTATTTTTTTGTGTTTTGAGTTCCTTGTTTGACGAAAACATTTCCTGTTATTGAACTGAAATGATCTTTTTAAGATATGTATTAAAGAAAAGTTATTTTATATTATTCTTAAAAAAAAGTGACACATTTAGTAGAATAATGAACTATAATACATTCTTAGTGCGCTCCATTAACAAAAAAAAACCTTTTTAAATGCATTTCAGTTTTTGGGTAATGTAGGAAAATTACATCAACGTTTATAGGAATGTCTTCAATCCATCAGCTGTACAACTCAGTTTTTTTTTTAAATGTGAGATATATATGTTGAAAATGGGTCACATTCCTCAGTTGATGCTTTCAAGCACTTATATATTGCAGATTATTTTTTAATGCTTTTTTAAAGCATCCAGCTATTTCATGCCTTCTAATTTAATCATTAGTAATAGGACTGTTATTAAAAGTAGCAGTACTTCATAGATACAGGGATATTTTGCAGCAGATTTCCAGTTGCTACCAGTGGTGTCAGCCAGTAATCAAAACAAAACCTCTGCCTATATTGCGATATAATAGGTGCAGTTGTTCACATCTTATTGACCTAGACTGTTTTGTTTTTTTCTGCAGTGTTTGTGTTTAGCTGTAATTTTGTTCTCTCTCATTTAATGTACTCACACATATTATATACTGTTTTTATCACCATAAGAAGGGATTTCTTAAGATACCATTATTTTCCTCATATCATATGAATTACTATAAAATAATCAAAGCATTTTATGAAAAATTACAAAAAACAACTTTTATCTTAAAAATATTTTACACATCTACACATGGTAAAAAAGACCCTGGCTAAATAGTTTCTAATTGTCCTGAGTTTAGAAATAGCCAATCTTGACATGCTTTTCTGATGTTTTTTTTTTGCAAGTTGTAGGTCAGTAACCTAAAATGGCATTGTTTTTTCCCTAACACAATACTCCTACAGTGACCTTTTGACCCCAACCCCAGCTATCAACTTAACCCTAACTCTAAACCAAACCATAACCCTAACACTACTTCTAGATTGTAACTAAACTAATGGTTTATTTTTTTTAAAGATCAACTAAACTTTATTTTTACTTGTGCTAAAAGTAATTGTCCAAAGTAGGAGGACGGACTGGTATGTAATTTTGATAGTACATGCCAGTTTATCCTCTGACCAGCAGGTGCCATGCTTCTCTGGAAAGCCGGCAGTTCAGTCTGGTCGGCAACTGGCTCAGCAGGGGGGGCCTTAACTAAGTCTGCCAGAAAATGAGCTCACACTGCCAGTAAATGTCAGTGCTCATTATTTTAAAGTAAGCCTCTCTATACATTTTTTTTAAACCTGTGTTTGTACTTCCATATTATTGTGACTTTTGTGCTGCTTTTGTCTTCACATATGCCATTACATTTACATTGAGTGTAACTACAAGAAACTGCCTTTTGGGCTGTTTAGGAAGTTTTTTTTCGCATTGCCAAGTTAAAAGTTACCCATAGGACACAAAAAGAGAGCAGTATACTGCCCCACCCTTGCGAGTGTGTTTTGATTTGCTTGGTTTTGAGTTTCATTAATTGGAAATCAGTGAGCACCATTGTGTATTGTATTTTATTATTTGTGTATATCACATTGAAACTGTGAACATCTTTCAAGACATTCATTTTAGGAACTGATATTTTGTTAATTGGTTTCTTTTTGCATATATATTTCGTCTCCACAGTAACAACTTATTGAAACAATGTATTGCAACATAAAACGTGTTCTTCTAGTTAAAGGAACAGTATAGTCCCCAAACTCACTTTAGGGCAAGATGAAAATTATTGCTGGTATAGTGCAGAGGCTTTTCTCCAGTGTGATTTGAATCAGACACTCTGCATACATCACATTTTTAATATTTGACTCAAGCCTTCCCCCAGTGATTACTCTACATGTTAACTGAAGTGAGGCATCACTGATTATATAGACACTGAGCATATAAGGGTTTGTTTCATTTAGTCACTTCCTGTACTACTGGAATAGAATACATTGTGTGGACTGAAATAGACTTGCTCTTGAACACTGTAGGAAGTCTTAACAGTGCAACAGCGGCAGGAAATTCCATTCCTTTGATTATTGATTGCCTCTGATGGTGATTAAAACAGGGGGGTTAATGTATAATGTCTGTATCACTGCTTAAAAATCTACATTGTGCCTACCGTCAATTACACATAGTAACTCTGTAAAATACCACTGGATGCAATATGGGTTCAAGAGGTCAAACTGCCAAGTTTGTGGAGCAGTGTTGTAATCTCTGAGTGTGAAGAGGTCTGCTTAACTCCACTCAATAACAACCCACCATTTTCAGCCTATCCTATTATTCCAAATAACATTCAACCAATACAAACATGGGCAGGGGATGACTATAACATACATGACATGAAAACAGAATGTGTTTTATTATGTCAAAATTGCTGGTGCTTTGTGCAGGCTCGGAAAGACAAGTGGGCAAAGCCTGTCATGACTGCAACTCTTGCCCTAGGCATTATTAGATCTTCATAGAAATCATTTATCTGTGGGAGAAGATTGTGATCTGCACACAGTGATCCCCATCCTGGGCCTAAAACCCCACTGTTTCAAAACATCCCAGAAAGAACCATAAACAAAGTATCTCAATACAAAAACACAGAAAAGAAACAGGTTATTACAATATTAAAATATGTATAAAAAGCAGGTATATGCCCCGGGCCCCCATATTTTCCCGGGCAACCTGCCCACATCGTGGATATATGTGTCATTTTTTTAACTTAGTACCTGCTGCCGCAGTATTTACCTATCACTTGAACATATATTTGCGGCCCTGTGTATGTATCTATGTGTACATATATTACATTTATTGCTCTGTCTGAGCTGCCCCCCCCAACCTAGCCCCCTCCTTTTTCTTGTGTACCCCCCGAAATACCATTTCCCCTGTTCTTACTATGTGTTTGAAAATTCGATGTACCAATAAAAACTGATTTACAAAAAAAAGCAGGTGTAATAAATATATAAAGGTATATAAATATATATATACACATTTATTAGAGAAGAATACATCTATTCTGAAAAAAAGAAAAACATAATGTGAGGGTATGACAATTCACATATGACTCTATAATGTACATGTATCCCAAAACCTCACATAACATTCAATAATGAATAACATCAAAGATGGTAAAAATAAAATGGCATGAACAAATAGTTAAGAAAAGGGCAGGAAAGGAAAAAAAATATTGCTTTTGGTGTTCAGACCACCTTTTTTGTGGGTGTCAAATCTGAAAATCCTCCCAATTTCCCTCCTGTAGAGGATCTGCACTACCTCCCCTCCTCTCCAGTGGGGTAATATTTGATTTATGCCTATAATTGTTTAAAAAAAAATCAAATTTACTTGAGATTGTTCAAATTTAAAAGAGGAGCAACTGTTGCAGTAATTTCTGCAACCCTTCCTGATTTTATTGCTTATGCAACCTGGATACAGCCTATGTATCAAATAAACCTCATTTGTTGACTTGCAATGAATAAACTGTTTAATCTCATAGGTCTTTTGAGTATTAGTACAGGTGAAATTCAACAGTTTGTTGTTTTGTAAATTTTCCATTTACCACATCTGTTAAAACCAGGAATATTTTCTGATAAAAAAAAAATGTTCCGAACCTTTCTGTACAATATAAGGCAGGATGCTGTCAGGTAGAGTTAATTTTAAATTGTCTGTTCTTTGATATATGACTAGTGATTTGTCAGGGAGATGTTCTTTCAGTATACCATCTTTTTTAAGTAACATTTATTTATGGCCATTTTATTGCATAGGCCTTATCATTGTATTTGCTCTAGAAGGATAAATCGAAACCTCTCTTATTTATAGATTGTTTATCCTTCAAAAGATCTTCTCTATTAATAGATTTTACTTCTTGTAAGCTATCCTCTTATCGTTCTTTGGGATAGTGTCTCTATTCAAATTTATTTAACAGTTTCTTGCTAATTCACATGATTTTGCCTTTGGGAATTGTCAGAGGTATTGAAAAGTAATCTTGGGACTGGTACATATGAATAAAGCAGAAGAAAAGGATAACAAGATGGATGCCAGCAGCCTCCATTTTGTGTCAGTTTTTGGAAATCCTTCTGTGTGTTCAAATCTTATTCTGTGTCCCTGAAGCTAAAAGAAAGTCCTCCACATTCCTAACTCTGTTATCTAGTATCACTGGAACAGATAAGGTGGGCATTGTTAGTCGTTTATGACTCTCATTGTATTTCTAAAGACACAGGTGTGTCTATATACATATTAGAGGAGAAGGGGGGCTTCTCTGCAACTTGCTAGCCCACCCAAACTGGCAGAAACTTACAAACACAGACACACTGAGATTATTGGGATTTTTGATTTGTAGAATCTAATAAGGGTTATTATAAATAAACCTAGTTGATTCAAATCACCCATTAAAATATATAATGATATCACACCTTCACTAATAAATATGTAAAGTATAATTAATCCTACATATTAATTAGAATATTGTTTTTATTGTTTTATTAGTGTGGTATACATTTTATTATACATTTTTATGTAATGTGCAATGATAAGAATATGATAAATATTTACTATAATTTGAAATTGTATTAACACTTCTATATATTGCAACATATATATTGTATTACATTATACTCACAATCCAGGTATAGCTATAAATCATGACATCATCTCATTTACATTAACACACCCATCCATTCAATTGGCTAGAAGTCACAGAAACAGGGTGTGAATCTGAGATAAGGTTTGGTTGATAAGTTGATACTGGGGGTGTAGAAAGGGACCGGAGATACCTGAGAGACCTGGGGGGACTGATTTTGGGAGATGGGAATGTTGTAGAAAAGGGCTGAGTCTCTCTCCTTCTGGAGAGGACTCAGGAATATGAGGCTTTTAATAGCACATGTTCATTATAACAATAGAAATCTCCAGACCCATAGTATTGAGCTAAGTCCCAGGAGTAACTCCCATCACTCAATTCTTCAATTGAAGGAGTCTCAACTGCAAACCAACCTCTGCCGGTAATGTATAAATGTGGTAATTTGTTTCTAGCATAATCTCATTTTGATGGATGTCATTAGCATATATATTTGGGTAAATTTAACTTAAATCCCACAATTTCTGGGATCTATATGTTTTAGCCTGGTGTTTATCTGTCATCCTTTCTGCAGAAGGAAGCCAGAGGAATATCCTAGAGATATTACAAAGAACCATAAGTTCTTATAGTCTAGCTATTTACCCAAATATGTCATATCTAATCTCCAGAGATTATCTAAGATTCTCATTCATAAAGTCTGAGCTAGAATACATACATTATCATTTACCGAGCAGATTAAGAAATAGCCACCTTGAGTAGTGATATGATTTAGTAGTATTACCTTACCTAAGCAGAGTATATGTTGGTAACTTGTAGGTAATTATGGCGTACTATCATTAACCATTTTAAATACTAATCATAATCAATGTAGATTGTATATAAATAAAATGCATGGCCATCTTATGGTCAGAAACGTACTGCATAGTAAATTATTCTACATGCATGTTGATATAGGCACAGAGCTGCATAATTCATGTTTTGTCCTACTTACTTATATTATAAGTCATACATGTGAATTATGATTAACATCTATTGATACTGTATTTTGTTGTTATGCTATTTAGCTTACCATTTGATCTTTATTCTATATCCAATAAATTAATTATTATTTTATTAATAATTGTTGCATTGTATTTACTTTTGTAAAAACGTCACCCAAACTCTCACATACATAACGAATTCTTGATATGGGTATTTTTAGTCGGACCCATATATATGAATCATCAATTTTCATATTTTTATGATTCATAATTAATAACTCATATTCATATTTTTATGGTTATTAATAATCCGACATTTTATGGAGGCACTTGCTGAGAAGTATTAAAGATTTGATGCGTTTTTACAAATTGTAAGTTAATTGTAATCCAGAGTACACTGTTTAACTTCATTCTATGGGTTCATAGTACTGAATCAGGTATTGGAATAACATTGCTATGTATTGTTGTAATAAGATCAATATGAGTAAGCCATTTAGTAACTCCCTGGGAAATAATTCTGTAACAGAGAATCCCAGAAAAATACACAGTATCTAAAACATGCACAAAGACTTAAATCGTCAGTCAGATATCAAGAAATGGATTAAAGAAATCCACATTCAGACAGAGAACTTTAATGATGATACTCTGTTTAAAAGTTTTCTGACGTGCATGTGTGAGGAAAAAGATGTTAAAAGAAATGTATTCATAAATGTGATATGCTTATTGACAACACAGCTAAAAGGGAAATGTAGTCACATAACTGTGCTACAGGCCAATTTGGCACCCTGTCAAAAATGTTTGTGTTAAGAGCAGATTGACTCTCAAAATTCATAATAAGAATTTGGGTAAAGATATAGAAGAGCTTTAAAAAGTACAGAGACCTGTACAGCTCTCTCCAAATGGAAAATAAGACATCCCAAAAGCCCCAAAATAATGTGTCCCATGTTCAGGAAAAATCTCTGATCTGGCACTGAAGGGGTTAAACCCACCAGAGTCACAGATAATCCCCTGCAAGAGAGCATTAATATGCAAATGCAGGCAATAAAGAACCAAATAAATCAAATGCATTAATTTGTATTGGTTCAGAAATACATAGGTGACCCAAACCCTCTTAAAACTAATATATCCCAAGCTCATGCAGGCAAGCCCCAAAGGGTTAACATCAGGATATCTGATGAAGAAGCCATCAGCATGAGATCTGATAATGACAGTTTCTCTAATAGTGTACAAAATGAGGTCAGTGAGGACAGGTACTACTTGCCCCAGAGGGCTAGCTTACCCCTGGCAGGTAGACATACCTATAAGTGGCACTCCCAATACAGTGTATTCACCACAAGGAGTTGCAAGTAAATACCCACACACAAGTCTAACACACAGGGTATTATTCTTTATTCCCAGGTTCCCAAATTTAACCTGGAAGGGTTATCTAAAATAATTAACCATATTGAGTTGTAATCTCTGAATCTGTACTCAGACTCAGATAACATTAAATTACTAACATGAGTCTTTGATAGTAAGTACCATAATTTATTTAGATCTATGATAAATTGGAATTTCCAAAATTGCAATCAGATAATCCAGGAGGTCACATTAGAATTTGGCCTACGTAGGATTCGGCCTAAGAAGCAGATGGTGTAGAGCCAATGTAGACCCCATCTGGGATTTAAACCTCAGAAAGTGAGTTATGCTCAAAAAGCCAAGTCTCCTAAGCTGGCAAGGCAGGAAAGAGTTAAACTCACCCCTGTTAAGTACCAGTATCCTAATCTTAAGGGCATCCTCAGATATAGCAGCCAAAGGCCTATCATGCTTTGGCTGACTCAGGCCACTGAATCTAATAACTCCCATAAAGCTAAGCCCTATACCTACTATAAGGATAGAGAGGGGCCATAAGTCTGATCTGCCTAGAGGGTACAGAGACACTGATCCTGATTATTCCCCCGCAGACTCAGCTACCCACATCCATTAAGGATAATTATGGAAGGGGCCATAAGTCTGGTCTGCCTAGAGGGTACAGAGACACTGATCCTGATAATTCCCCACAGACTCAGCCACCCAAATCCCCATAAGGGTAATCACGGGAGGGGCCACAGGTCTGATATGCCTAGGGGGGACAGAGATACTGACTCTTATAGCTCCCATCAAGCTCAGCCATCTACCTCCAATACTTGGAGGCATAGCCGTAAACCTGGAAATTAAATATATACTCAGGTGAATAACCTGGATGATCTAATGGTACTCTTACAAAAGCAGGTAAGTAAACTAGCTCAAAGCGTGGCTGGATAAATAAATAACCCTGAAACACCCAGCATGACCCAATAAAACTCAGCAATAGAGGTTAAATTAAACACTAGGTAATCAAGTTGTTAAATTGCATCCTGTAATGTCTGTTGTAACCAAAGTTTTATTTTACAGCGTTAAGACCATAAGCCTATTGCTAAAATGTTGTTAAATGTTTAAACCATCGCTTCTTACTAGATGGTGAATTTGTATATCTAACTTCTCATCTATTTTTCAGCCTATCCAGGACTAAGATAGTTCACTTCCTAACGTGTGCGTTTACCTAGTGATTGAATCTTTAGGATTCAGCCTTGAAAGGGTTAGTCACAAATTGTCAGCAAGATGCTGCAATCAAGAAGCCCCTGAGAAGGGGGGCCAGTAGTTAATGCCTGTCAGTTTCTTTCCAAAGGGTCACGAAGCTGCAGAAAGGTCAAAGAGTGAAAATTTACTCACATATAGTGAACTCATCTCCATAAAGATAGCATGATGATAGAAGAAGCCAACACACTTTAACTACCTACCTAAAGCAAGATCATTTAATTAAACATAATTTATGTTTAATATAATTTAACACATTTTTATTTACAGGTCATTCTAATAACATTGACCTGGATTTTTTTTTTTTTTTTTAACAACTTTGCGGGGCAGTGTTCTTTTTGTTTATCTTAATAGGTAATCTAACAGCTAATCATTTGTTCCTATGCTGGAAGGACCCCATCTTACAAGGGGGGGATGCCCAGAAAGAAAGTTTAATCACCACTGCGGGTACAGTAAAGAAACAGTAACACAAGATCAGATGAAGATCAGATTGGTATCGTATAAACAGGGGTTTATTAATCCACTTGTTTGTCTCTCATCTGTTACTAACATTATGTTTTCTTGTACCCATATTATAACAAATATCAGAGATACTCTGCCTAGATGATCACTCCTATGTGTAATATATCCCCTAAGTGGAATAAATTCACGATATAGTGAACCTAGTAGAGATAGTTCTCCCATGTTTTATATATTTTTCTTGCTAGAATAAAGCTAGCATTTTCCATCTAGTAATTGGCTAGTATATGACAGATCTCATCGGGCCTAAGTCAGGTATATATGTATTCTCAATTCTGGCACAAATGTACTTATACTGTTTTGTTGATTCCTTAATTTTAGATTCATCTATCAAAGCCCAAATTCATGGGGATCGCATGATGACCAAATACAAGATGACGTAAGTCGGGATCATCCTACTTCGGGGACAGGACTTTCTGGACAAAGCGAATCGTGATGCAAAGCTCATCATCGAAAAGCTCCAAAGAAATCCAAGGTCTATCCAGAAGGAAAAGGGGGATTCATCTCTAGATGTACCCAGCAGTCTGATCCAAAGACATCCCATCAAGAAAAGGTTCAACATAACAGATATCAAGTCGCCAGAAGAGACCTGCCGCCTTGAGACATCGTTCTCAAGTTCCTGTAGCCAAGTGCCGGACAAGCAAGGAAACCTGTGTCCCAAGTGTGCTAAAGGCTGAAGAATCCACGTTGCTACAAGGCCATTCAATTTTTATATTTCCAGTTGTTTGGTGACTGAAGTCCCGAAGAAAGAGTTTGCTTTGCAGATTAAAGCTAAAGATCCAGAGTTCATTATTTTAACCAGTCCCAAATACCTACTTCTTAATTTGAAACACAATCATTTTCTTAAGAATTATTGGTTCCAATTAGGGGGGAATTGTCAGAGGTATTGAAAAGTAATCTTGGGACTGGTACATATGAATAAAGCAGAAGAAAAGGATAACAAGATGGATGCCAGCAGCCTCCATTTTGTGTCAGTTTTTGGAAATCCTTCTGTGTGTTCAAATCTTATTCTGTGTCCCTGAAGCTAAAAGAAAGTCCTCCACATTCCTAACTCTGTTATCTAGTATCACTGGAACAGATAAGGTGGGCATTGTTAGTCGTTTATGACTCTCATTGTATTTCTAAAGACACAGGTGTGTCTATATACATATTAGAGGAGAAGGGGGGCTTCTCTGCAACTTGCTAGCCCACCCAAACTGGCAGAAACTTACAAACACAGACACACTGAGATTATTGGGATTTTTGATTTGTAGAATCTAATAAGGGTTATTATAAATAAACCTAGTTGATTCAAATCACCCATTAAAATATATAATGATATCACACCTTCACTAATAAATATGTAAAGTATAATTAATCCTACATATTAATTAGAATATTGTTTTTATTGTTTTATTAGTGTGGTATACATTTTATTATACATTTTTATGTAATGTGCAATGATAAGAATATGATAAATATTTACTATAATTTGAAATTGTATTAACACTTCTATATATTGCAACATATATATTGTATTACATTATACTCACAATCCAGGTATAGCTATAAATCATGACATCATCTCATTTACATTAACACACCCATCCATTCAATTGGCTAGAAGTCACAGAAACAGGGTGTGAATCTGAGATAAGGTTTGGTTGATAAGTTGATACTGGGGGTGTAGAAAGGGACCGGAGATACCTGAGAGACCTGGGGGGACTGATTTTGGGAGATGGGAATGTTGTAGAAAAGGGCTGAGTCTCTCTCCTTCTGGAGAGGACTCAGGAATATGAGGCTTTTAATAGCACATGTTCATTATAACAATAGAAATCTCCAGACCCATAGTATTGAGCTAAGTCCCAGGAGTAACTCCCATCACTCAATTCTTCAATTGAAGGAGTCTCAACTGCAAACCAACCTCTGCCGGTAATGTATAAATGTGGTAATTTGTTTCTAGCATAATCTCATTTTGATGGATGTCATTAGCATATATATTTGGGTAAATTTAACTTAAATCCCACAATTTCTGGGATCTATATGTTTTAGCCTGGTGTTTATCTGTCATCCTTTCTGCAGAAGGAATCCAGAGGAATATCCTAGAGATATTACAAAGAACCATAAGTTCTTATAGTCTAGCTATTTACCCAAATATGTCATATCTAATCTCCAGAGATTATCTAAGATTCTCATTCATAAAGTCTGAGCTAGAATACATACATTATCATTTACCGAGCAGATTAAGAAATAGCCACTTGAGTAGTGATATGATTTAGTAGTATTACGTTACCTAAGCAGAGTATATGTTGGTAATTTGTAGGTAATTATGGCGTACTATCATTAACCATTTTAAATACTAATCATAATCAATGTAGATTGTATATAAATAAAATGCATGGCCATCTTATGGTCAGAAACGTACTGCATAGTAAATTATTCTACATGCATGTTGATATAGGCACAGAGCTGCATAATTCATGTTTTGTCCTACTTACTTATGTTATAAGTCATACATGTGAATTATGATTAACATCTATTGATACTGTATTTTGTTGTTATGCTATTTTGCTTACCATTTGATCTTTATTCTATATCCAATAAATTAATTATTATTTTATTAATAATTGTTGCATTGTATTTACTTTTGTAAAAACGTCACCCAAACTCTCACATACATAACGAATTCTTGATATGGGTATTTTTAGTCGGACCCATATATATGAATCATCAATTTTCATATTTTTTATGATTCATAATTAATAACTCATATTCATATTTTTATGGTTATTAATAATCCGACAGAATGTTTGTGAGCTAATTTGGGTGATGGCAACTAGAGTAACTGATGAAACCATCAGTGGGTTTGAAGACGTTTTTAGACTGAATCTGGTCGTGGTCAGAGTAAGGTCCAAAAAGTCTATACTTGCATCATCAATTTGTGAGGTAAATCTTAGATTAAACTTGTTATCATTAATGAAAACTGTGTCATTGTCCAAAAGGCTCTAACCCTCCCATATAATTAATATGTATGTGTGGCAATGTCACAGCACTTGACTTGGTGGGTTATTATACCAGATAATATTAGTTTTCCAGTCTGCCACATAGATGTTGTCGTAGCGGGGATGGGACACTTCATCGCGGCTGCATCCTCGCAGCCTCTTTACCGCCGTCTCTCTGCACCACAAGACAGCTCGTCACTGGAGATTTCATCGCAGGACATTTCATCGCTGTAACGGATCGCCTGGCACCCCGACTGGGTACCTCCGTTAAAGGATGCTCCTAGCGCTTCCTGAGGACTCCAAGCACTACAGCAGACACCACAACCACCAAACCGGAGAAGCATATAAATTCTCCCAAGCATATGAATGCTGTAGACAGTTGAATAGGAACCATACGAATAGGTTTACTCTCCTAGCAGTCAAACTGGAATAGATTACAATAAATCCTTCCCCCAATAATGAGACGACACTTCACTTTGAGGGTTAAAACAGGAACTTTTACAGCAAGATTGAACTACTTTATTTGACAAACAACACAGACTTATATACACCAAACTGCAATCAGATAACACTTGATTAAACAATAGAAAGCTTAAACACATCACCAGTAAAGCAGTATCTAGCCACTTTAATCTGGAGCCAGAAGCAAGGTAGTCAGACTGGGTGGCTGACATAACTAAACAATGGAAGGCTTAAACACATTACAGACAGGGTCCATAATCTATAGGGAGGTGTTTGGCCCTCAGGCCCCTCCAAGAACCCCAGTCAGTCAGACTGTCAGAATTCACTTCGTGACAGCGGCCACCCCCGAGAACAAAGGACGGCTACTTACTGTTCAATTACCCGTTCGCAACAATGTTGCAACGGGTAATTGAGGACACACTTTAAAATACATAAAGTCACATTTTACACATAACACACAGACATTTCACATATCCCCAGATAGCTCAGGTCTGAGCGCACATTATTAAGTGAATGGCGCTCGGACCACACAAATACAGTTTAATCGCCATGGAGCCAAAGTCTTTACAGTCAGTTTCATACGAATGGGCTCCATGGGATTCCTATCTGGGGTATAACACATTCACATAAAGTCTGGTCCATAGTCCAAAGGCAAGAGGCGGGCAAGCAGCCCCCTCCAAGGACACGTGGCGAGGCCGGTTTCGCCACAATCGCCAAAGGTAAATTTATTTCAGTATTTTAGCTATTTTAGTTTATTTTAGTAAGGGTGGTTAGAATTAGGGTTTGGGGGGTTAGAATTAGTTTTTAGGGTTCGGGGTTAATTTTAGTATTAGGCTTTAGGGGGTTAATTTTAGTATTAGGGTTCAGGGGTTAGTATTAGGGATTAGGGGTTAGTATTAGGGTTCAGGGGTTAGTATTAGGGTTTGGGGGTTAGTATTAGGGTTTAGGGGGTTAGTTTTAGTATTAGGGTTCGGGGGTTAGTATTAGGGTTTAGGGGTTATTATTAGGGTTAGGGGGTTAGTATTAGGGTTTAGGAGGTTTAGTATTAGGGTTTAGGGGGTTAATTTTAGTATTAGGGTTCGGGGGTTTGTATTAGGGTTTAGGGGGTTAGTATTAGGGTTTGGGGGTTAATATTAGGGTTTAGGGGGTAAGTATTAGGGTTCTGGGGTTAGTATTAGGGTTTAGGGGGTTAGTATTAGGGTTTGGGGGTTAGTATTAGGGTTTAGGGGGTTACTTTTAGTATTAGGGTTCGGGGGTTAGTATTAGGGTTTAGCGGGTTATTATTAGGGTTCGGGGGTTAGTATTAGGGTTTTGGAGGTTTAGTATTAGTGTTTAGGGGGTTAATTTTAGTATTAGGGTTCGGGGGTTAGTATTAGGGTTTAGGGGGTTAATATTAGGGTTCGGGGGTTAGTATTAGGCTTTAGGGGGTTAGTATTAGGGTTAGGGGGTTAGTATTAGGGTTTAGGGGGTTAATTTTAGTATTAGGGTTCGGGGGTTAGTATTAGGGTTTAGGGGGTTATTATTAGGGTTCAGGGGTTAGTATTAGGGTTTTGGAGGTTTAGTATTAGGGTTTAGGGGGTTAATTTTACTATTAGGGTTCAGGGGTTAGTATTAGGGTTTAGGGGGTTAGTATTAGGGGTCGGGGGTTAGTATTAGGGTTTGGGGGTTAATTTTAAAATTGGGTTTTATGGGTTAATTTAAGTATTGGGTTTTGGGGTTAATTTTAGTGTTGGGGTTTGGGGGGGGGGCACTTTGGGGGAGGAATCATTTATTAGGGGGGGGTATTTTCTTTTTACTTTTACATTTGTAAGAGCTGACAGTTCAGCGCTGAACTGTCAGCTCTTACATAGCCGTGTCTGCGATGAAATGACCGCGTTATTCTTCATTGCTGACAGTTCAGCGTTCTAACTGCCGCGCTGAATTGTCAGTGATGAAGATGCGGTGAAGAAGAGTCCTAGACCCATTGTAGCTTGGCATAAACCTGCTGCCTATGGCCATGCCACATAATTGTAAAAAAAATCTCATGGTTAAACCAAAAATAATTATGGTTCAGAATGAAACCATTACATTACAAAATGAACTATCTTTGTTGGGTCCTAACTCCTCATCTATAAGAAGAGTTTCCTTTAGAGGCTGTGCTCTCTTCTCATGTGAGATTATAGTATATAGTGAAGAGACGTCCACTATAGCGCACAACAAGTATTGTGCCCATTTAATGTCTCTGAGAATGTTAAGCATGTGTTTTGTATCTTTAGTGTACAACTGGACCATAGTGACATATTTTTGACAGAAAATATCTATATACTCGGATGTGTTTCAGATTAAGGAGCCTATCCCACTTATTACTGGTCTACAACGGGGACATTTAAGATCGTTGTTGCCTTTTCACAAGGAATAAAACCTTCAGGTATTCAGGTGGTTATACTCATTTCAATTTAAGATGTTATTCTCCTTACCCCAAGATAGCAGTCCATTCAGTTCCATCCAAAAGTCTTTAGTGGGAACCTTATTAACCTTTTAATAAGTGGTTGCATCACTTAGAATTTTATTGGCCTCCTCCATATAATAAGTCCTGTCCATGATGACATTGGGGAGTATTATCACATTATTACTGACGATTGGATCACACTGGGTAGTGTGCATGTATTTTATGTATTCCAAATGTTACTCTTACCTGAAGTTATCTGGTTCAACCAAAAAATTGTGTACATAGGACTTGCCCTAATTGTTATATTGGCATCCCATAATGACTTACAGTTACTCACTATGCATTTTGGGATTGTGACATCACTGTTTGGAGGTTGACAGATAAAATCTCATACATTCTGGCAGATGTCATTTTAGTGTGTCAAGGGCCAGTGCAAGGATTTTTGCCATCCTAGGTGAACCCTCATTTTGCAGCCCTCACAGAGACAGTCACACACACACAGAGAGACAGTCACACACACACACAGTACCACACACACAGACTACCATTTTTTGGTTTCTTGTCTATCCCATGTCTATCTTCCTCTCCTATCTCCCCATTGTATGTCTCTCTCTCCCTTCCCATATCTGTTGTCTCTCCTCTCAGCACCCATGTCTGTCCTCCCCCTCACTTCCATATCTGTTATCTGTCCCCCCTTACTCCCATGTCTGTTGTCTGTCCCCCCATATCTGTCCCCCCTCCCATGTCCACCCCCTCACTCCCATGTCTGCCCCCCCATGTCTGTTCTCCTTCCTCTACCCAGCCCCTTTCATTTAAAAAATACAATTTAAACTTCGTGCTGCTAGATAGTGCTGCTCGCATTCCTCGCGCACACTGATCATTCAGAGCATCGTATCTGAAAAATGTCATAGGCTTTTGTCATAACCTATTTTTCTCTATGAAGCACACATATGTGAGACAGCTTATTATAATACAACTTGCACTTGATTGAGGCAGCTGGGTAAAAAAGGGGCATAAATGAGCATTCTTTACTTAGTGACAGCATGAGATTAGTGAACTCTAGGATAGTGAGGAAATATCAAGAACAGTGGGTTTAACCCCTTAGTGACAAGACATTTTCACCTTGACTTTCCCTTGGTGACAATGGCTGTTTTGACATTTCTGAGGTGTTTGTGTTTAGCTGCAATTTTCCTCTTTCTAAGATACTGTACCCACACAAATTATATGTTGTTTTTATCGTCATAAGAATGGCTTTCATTAGATACCATTATGTTCATCATATCTTATAATTTACTACAAAAAAAATCATAAAATATGATGAACATTTTAAAAAAATCCACTTTTTCTAACTTTGACCTAAAATATAATTTAGACAAATAAAATCATTAAAAAAGACCCCATCTAAATAGTTTCTAAATGTTGTCCCGAGTTCAGAAATATGCATGTTTCCATATTTTTCGGTATTTTATTGCGAGTTATGGGGCAAAACCAAAAATAGTGTTTTCCTATATTGACCTTTTGACCCTAACCCGAACCCATCATTTAAACTTAACACTAAATTTAACCCCAGCTCTAACCCTTATGCTATCCCTTAATATATTTTAATTTAATTTTAACCCTATCCCTTATGCTAAAAAGTATTTAATTTTAACCCTATAGGCTAATCTAACTACATAACCAGTTTTTATTTAATTAAATATTTATTTTAAATGTTTTCCATTGCTAAGCTACTTAACTACCACTAGGGGCAGTCAAGTAGCATATTCAGAGTGACGGAAGTGAAGTTACTTTCACTTGCGAAAGCCCAGACCGCCAGAGGGCATAGCCATATTGACGGAGCATGCTGCTCCGTCAATATGGCTCCGACGATCGCTCCCAACATCGAGGCAATAGATCAGCACCGTTAAAGAGGTTTTCGCTATTGTTGATCCCGAAAACCGCTTGATTAGCCGCAGAACAGAGTTCCCGGCAGGACGTGCCTGATACGTCCTTTGTCGCGAAGGTGTTAATACAATTTGAGAACAAAGTAAAAATAATTGGTTCTTTAACTAGTTTATAGTTGCTTCCATATCACCCCTCTTAGTGTTGTCTCTGTCTCTCCCCCCAGTGTTATCTCTCTCCCTCCCACGTTGTCTCTCCCTCCCCCCAAACTTTTCTCTCTCTCTCCCCCAAAACTTTTCTCTCTCTCCCCCTCCCTCCTTTTCTCTCTCTCCCCCCTCCCTCCCCCAAACTTTGCTCTCTCTCTCCCCCCTCCATCCCCCTCACCTAGTCTCTCTCCCCCTCCTCCTCACCTTGTCTTTTTCTCATCCCTCCCTCCCCCTCACCTTGTCTCTCTCTCCCCCCTCCCCCTCACTTTTTCTCTCTCTCCCTGGTGGCTAGTGGGAGCAGCCGGGGAATGTCTGCACAATATGTGCAGACATCTTCCATGCTGCCTGACACTTCCGTCTATTATGACTGACAGCCGGTCCGCTATCGTGCAGACATCCCCCGGCTGCCCAAATATCCCTGGTGGCTAGTGGGGGCAGCCGCCCGGCACTTCCGCCAAGGCCTTCTATGATGATAAATACACCCATTCCCCACCTCATCCAAGCACCGACTATGTGTTTTGATGTGATTACACATGTTTCAGCTATTATTTTCTTAGCTATTTTGCTATATTGTTGTAATTCCAGCAGAAGGCAAACAACACTAGTTTTGGTTTTGTTTTTGTGCATGTTACCCATCCAGTGTCTTAATACTTCAATGTACAATTTGAGGAAGCCTTGTTCATATTCAATCCATATATTTTAGCTTTATAGGTATCCGTGTAACTCAAGATCTATTTGTAAGTGCTTTTTTAGGCTAACCTCCTTATTCTCTCATAATATTTTACTTCTGGTAAGGGTTCATACTATAAGAGGGACATTAAGACCTAGGGATGACAGAACTGATATAAAAGTAAACTACAATCAATTTGGGCTTTTCTTGATTAATGAAACTTTAGGAATGCATTTTAGGATCTATTTTTATTTGGTTCATTGTTTTAATAAGATTCCATATTGGAATAAAATGGGTGCATATTCATAATCACAGATGTACAATCCTTGGACAGATATTAGATTTTGTGATACTGGATAAGGATGTCATTGTAAGACATATTTCAGAATCTAAATTGTCATTTGGTTCTCTAGTGTTCTGGTCATCTGTTTAAATATCATTAACTTTAATGGGAAAAAAAAGAATTAGATGACAGCTTGTCTCTTGTGCCAAAGTGGCAAGACCCTTTATTCACAATCATTTAAATAGCAATATGAATAATATTAATTTAATATACAATATCAGACAAAATTCTGAATATTTTATTTATTAAGCTGTAAAAAATACATTTTTGGCTTCATTTATGTTAGTATGTCCTTGCACAGAATCTGTATTTATTTTATATTTGCTGTTTTGAGTACTTGGTTCAGCTGACAGATGGAATATAAAAAAATGTGTCCTAAAACAAACTGGTTTATAGTTCTCATTGGAAAATATGCAAACATTGTTTGCCATATCCAGCAATCTGCTAAAATGTTATTTATAGTTGGATCTCTTAATTTAACCATAGATTTGCATCAATAGTTCATTTAAATCAGCTTTCTAAAAAGGATTTGATAATCTATATGAAATTGATAACATCTGATATAGAAAACAAGCTACTTAACAAAACACACACTTATATATAGTTTTATATAGAACAGAAATGGTAGCCGAAGGAATGCATGGTACAAGAGAGATACAAAGGAAATTGAAAAGAAGTGTACAAGCAGAGACTTTGGGGGATTAAGTGAATTGATAGACTGATGAGGTTAGAGGTGGATAAATAAAGGATAATGAAGGATGGAGAGATTGAGGTTATGGAATATTAGGGAAAGAAACATGGTTGATGATAGAATGAGAAAAGGCTGCATTTTATGAAAAGTTCTTCATGCTATTATAACATGTAATTACTATTATCAGACAAGAAACCAGACAGCACAATGCTGGACTTTGATTAAATATTTACCAAAATAAAGTTGCAGAGATGTTTGAAGGAGGAATAATCACATGTTAAAATGCTGAAACATTGCACAATTACATTTTTCACCCATGTGGGTAGAATGTACAAAACATGCAGTATGCTCATGATCTGCTTAATACATAACATCCAAGATAATTAGATCCTCAGTATGCTTGGAAATGAATGGTCTACTCTGTGACAAAATTTGAGGATATTGCTAAGGTAATTCAGTTCCAATAATTGCTAGGACAAAGTATTCAAATGCATAAAAGATTGATATTAAACAGTTTAATTACCTGTACACAGTGTAAAATCTCACTGTTATTACTAAAACTTATAGTTATAGATCATTCTGTAATATGAACACTATATATAGTCTGTCATAGAAATAGCTTACAGTTGTATATTGCTCCATAACAACATTTTGTAACTTTTATATTTCTCATTTTTTTATTTCAGAAGCAGCTTTTTTTTAGATTGTGTGATCATTTGGAAATGGTACATTTACTAGTAGAAGACATTACATTGTAGTAGAAGAATTTAATTTCCCCCAAAGTCGAAATCCCATCCATATTGATTTCCTTTTATTTTTTCCTTTTTTTTTCTTGTCTATACATTTTACACAACTCTCTCAATTTTCCACTAATTGAGTCATCTAACCCATTAGTAGTGAATCATTCTGTCTCCAATTTTTCTTTCAGTGAAAACATATAATATTTATAAGCCTCCTTTCACTTTCCTACTTTTTGTAGAGTGAAGTGAGCAAAGACTCAGCTTTCTGTAAGATGATTCCTTTGGGTTTTGTTGTCCAACTATGGTGATATCATCAGTGCTGTAGAGACCCCACAGGTGCCATCAGTGGTACTTCTGAATAAGATCTCTCAAAAGTGCAAAAGGATGCACACTTGTAATTTTATTCTTTGTTATTTGCTGTACCAACACATATTATATATTGTTTTTTTCAGGACAAGAAGGGCTTTTTTTTGATGCCATTATTTTGTTTATATCATTTATATTATTATGAAAAAAATAGAAAAATATGTTGAAAAATGTATAAAAAAACACTTTTCCTGACTTTTATTTGTAAACTCTTTTACTAAGCTACAAAAGCAAATAAAAAAAACTGCTAATTAGATTCTAATATTGGTTCTGAGTTTAGAAATACCCAATGTTTATATGTTTTTTTGCTTTTTTTTTTTTAATGTTGTATTGTAATAAATACAAGTAGCACCTAGCTGTTTCAAAACCATTTTTTCCAAAATTTGTGTTACTGACATTGTAACATCGATATTAGACATGCATTGCTGAATCAGCCGCGCATGTACACATTTTTTTTAAAGTAGACATCCCAGGGTAGTCAAATTGGGGTATTTTGACACTTTTCATGCAGTCATTTTCCCACCAATCTTTGACAAGTTTTGGCGTAGTTATTTTTTTGTGTTTTTTTCCCCCACACTCTTTGTATTTAGGTAAGAATTTAAAGGGGTTGTTCTGGTTTTTTTTGCCAAACAACACCCCAATATATGTTAAGCAACTTCCCCTGAGTATAGCGGTACCCCACATGTATAGGTTTGCTAGAGTTATCTGGCAGGTAAAAGGACAAATTTAGGATACGGTCATTGCAGCTTTAAAACATGTATTTATTATGTAATGCTTGTGACTACATTTCCTATCATGCTCAGCCAGCCAAAAGTGAACGTAGCATCATAGGGAATGTTGTCTATAGTAGGAAGCACAAATTGTTGCTATCCTTGCTATCCTGCGGCTGCATGGATAATATATCCAGCTGCTGCGGGCCCCTATCTACTGTTGGGGGCCAATGCAAGGCATTGGCCCCACTAGCAGTTTTTTTTTTAAATATAAAATATCCATAGAGGACCACCAACAGACCTAACATGTCACTGGTCCTCTAAGAATTAACGTCTTATTTTTATTTAATTTAATAGTATTTATTTATTTATTTATTTTATTTTTATTATTATTATTTATTTATTTAATTGTATTTACTTTTTTATTTATATTAGACTGTAACTTTATCCCTAGGGTTATGGTTAGTACAAACCCTAATTCTAACTCTAGGATTAGGGTTTTGATGATCTCTAACCCAAGGGTTAAGGTAAGCAAAAAAAATATATAAATAAAAAATATATTTTGTAATGTTTTTTTTTTTTTAATAAAAAAAAAACCTGGGGGGCCTGGATGGGCTTGGGGGGACCAGGGGTGTCTTCCAGCACTATATTTAGTCTCTCCCTGCCACACGATCGCTTTGGAGCAGTGAGAGATTATAGCTGTCAAAACAGGCAACTGCTTTGACACATATTAACATCCGGGCACTGTGATTGGCTGTCACAGTGCCCGGATGTTTCCGGGGGGGCCTCAACCGACATGGCTGAAGTGTCTCGATATCGAGACACTTAGCCATGCCGTTTAAATCACGATCGCGGCATGCCAGAGCGCATACCGCTATTGGATCTGCATGACGGTCCTGGACCGTCATTGGTCACGAAGGGAGTTTTTCCTCATGACGGTCCAGGACCTTCATTGGTCACGAAGGGGTTAATTTACTTTGACTATTACATAACAAATACTATAGAAAACAGAAAAAGAAATGATACTGCCAGTTAATTATTATATAACATATAGTAACCTATACTAACTTGATAAATTATTTATATATAGCCTAAAGAACAGTTTAAAAGCATAAAATAAAGTGGAAATAAAATACATAAGACACAATTGTGCTTTTTTAGGAGTTACTATAACATTTATGCTGGCGTCTCACTCACGCTGATTTTCATTTGTATTTCTAAAATAATAGTAGTATTTCCCAGTAGGAAATGTAGTCACCTATTGTTAGACTGCAATTGTTTTGCATACATAGGAGACAATGTAAGATACACATGTTTGAAGATGTAAAGAAGATCATCTCACAAAAGTTCATCTTTGCTTCACAGGCTTTAAATAAAAACATTGCATTCCTTATTAAACAAAACATTTTAATTTATCAATGAAACACTCAGGAACAACAGCTCACATATTTGAAGCCATGCTGACGTATTTAGATGCATTATAAATTGTTTCAATGGTGAAAACAACTAGGACATAATTTTATGAACTCTGATGGGGTATGACAAAATAATTTTTTAAGTGATTCTTCACATGCTTAAGTGAAATTAATTACATATAATTTGAATTATTTGAGAGGCATTCTATTAACGTCATGCCACCTGCAGTTGTAGGATTTTCGAATGCACATGAGGCAATATCATTTACAGGGTTTTTATTCTAGTAAAGGGCCATATGAAGCAAAAACAAATTCCTTGTACCTCTCAACAATAAAATCTAAATTACCACTGTTTTATTGCTTTAATTTAAATAGCTTTAATTCTACCTAATTTCTGCAGCATACAGGTGTATGGTCAGCCATTTTTTTGATGGACATGATTAATGTTCTACAACACAGAACATAATATTCTTATGTGTTCAAAGGGAAACTAGTTCACGAATCATGATAATGTCTTTGGAATCACTTCCTCGAATAATTAACTCCCACATGTAAACACATGTATTCTACATTCCAAAGGGAACAATGTAAAATATATATATATATGTCCTATGAACAAACTGGCTGATTTAGAAACCTGGTGGAAACAAAACTTGTGGGTGTGTATTCTGTATAATATTTGTATGCTCAAATTGATAGTATAGATGTAGTTTGGGATACTTTGAATGCTGCATTGGTTCTAGAAATTTAATTGTTGCTTTATTTCCTCCCAAGTTCCAGACATATGTAGTAGAGCTTAGTTTGAGCATTGGTAGAAACGATTTACCTGATATTTCTCAGTAAATGAGACCTATTCAGAATACAGATATTCAGATTTTATTGAATATATACTTTTTAATAAATAACTTTTATTTCCATTAAAGAGTAGGTGATTTTTAAATCAGAAATTGATATTTAAAGCAACATAATTATTGCCATTCAGTCTAAATACTTATCAATCAGTCTATAAAACAGGTGCAATAAGTAAAAGTTTAGAATATATATATATATATTTCTTTTTTCATTTTAAGATTTTTAACATATACTGACCAAATATTGAGGTGGTGATCAAAAGTGCCTGGTGAGATCTTTTCTAGTTAACGTAATAACATGTTCTCACCAGAAGTACTATTCATTTTATTTTGTATAATAAAGTTATAGAGAGGAGTGTTACATTTATTAGCCACTAGCATTTACTATGTGTGGTGACTGTTAAATTCTATGTTGAATCTAAGTCAACCAAGTTAATCAATATGTCTAGCGTGTCAGGACAAGACTGACAAGGTTGCTTGCAGTAGCAATTTTCCAGACCTTCGCTATTATCTTTAAACACCAATTTTACTTTTTTCTTGTAAAAATGCTATGTTAGAAAAAATAAAATAGAAATGACCTGTTTCACTTCTTCCAATCAAATATTCAGTTTACAGTGTAAGTGGAGACTGGCCCCTCTGTAGATATTATATAGTTTTGATATTTTAAATCCCCATCTATATTGGTATGAACTCTAAAACTACAACTACATTATAATGCTGTTTTTATTCTTTTTTATAATAAATGTTTTGTAACAATTATCCAAATAGACATTATTAACATTTATTATGCAAATAAGCAAAGCAAAAGTAATACTGAAGATCACTGGAACAGCTTGGATGAGTCTGCAAACTGGCTGAGGCCTCACACGTATTCACTGCAGTTATCCTGCCTCACCAAAATAGGTGATATTTGGAACTTTTTGTGTAGAACTTGTTTAGTAATTTGCATATGGTTTTCTAGATTGAGCTTTAGAAAATCTAAAGGATTTGGAGGAATTTTTATTCCCAGGTAATTAAAATACATAGTTATCCACTCAAAAGAGAAGTTCTATTTTATGGCTCCTAATTGTTTGGCAACAGTAGTTAATGGTATGACTTGAGATTTTGCAAATATCTGCTTCTGAAAGCAGAGAAAAAGCAGAAGAGCTCTTTTAATAATTGATACAATGTGTCTAATCAATGTAACAAATAGTTACCAGTTCTCAAGCACAGAAATTAGTCTTCCACTTGAAATTTCACACACGTTGAAGATGGAAAGAAAAGATGGAAATATGCCTTCGTTCATAACCAGTTGTGTATGTATTGCTTGTTTACACAACACCACCTTTTTTCACAAGCAGATATTTGCAGTTTACATGGTTTCTCCTTGCGGAGTCAAGCTTCCTATTATACACAAATATATTTGAACCATTCAGTTGTGATTAGTGAATTTATGTCATTGATAAAATGTGATATTTTTATTATTTGGTGGGACAGTTGACTATAATCATCCGGTACTTTATATATATCTTGAAGTGATACAATTAGTTTAGATATCTAATATATTGCATCATATGCCAATAAGCCAATTTTATATGGAGTTTTGGAATTTATGGTAAAGCCTATTACTTTCCAATATTTTCTTCTCATTTTAACTAAGGGTTCTAGGGATAAAACAAATAAAAATGGAGATAAGGGGACATGACATAAATGTTAATAAAATTAATTAATTTTGTGTCACTATATATGTTAGTCTGTTGAAGATGTTGTAGTTTATTTTTATGAAAAATGTTACCATTGTTTCTTACTGAGCAATGTGATAATGTGTTAAATCCCGATTTATTTCAAAGATCACACACACATAATTCTTTCTTTACAACTGTAGTGTGACTGCAAACATTAGCAAATATGAAGCCTTTTTTTAGTACTTTACTGACAGAATGTTCTGCAATACTTCTGGTTAGAAAGCTGTGGGACAAAACAACACATTGCAAACTCTAGCTCTCAGAAAGAAGTAAAGGTTAATAACATGACACAAAACTACAGGGAGCATTCAGTTTATAGACGATTAACTGTTCCACTTGCAATTTTACTTCAGAACTGCCAAACAGTCTGTGATGATAGAGCAAAAAAAAAAATCTACAATCCCCTAGACTTTTTCTTGGAATGTCTTTGTGCTGATAGGGTCAGTTATTAGGTAATTATTGTCTTAAATATAATATATTCACAAAACAGTGAAAATAGCAACAAGGGCCTGTGCTTCACTGAATTATACTACATTTTAGAAGGTTGATTAACAAATGTTCCAGCATATAAACTATTTCCATCATGAAAGTTTCAGCAATTAATTGTGTAGAAGGTAAGTAGAAGACATGTGCCCTTCTAGCGAAAACTTATGATATGAAGGAATGGGCGTGCAAGTGCTTGAAGGAAGAAATAAACAGTAGAACAATTGTCACAACCTGGCATAACAGATCAGGGATGAGCCTCGTTGCAGAGCAGGGTGTGAAGTCTGTCTGCACCCCACGATGCATAACTATGGATTGGATATAATTCTCTGACAGGACTGGTAGTGGACACTGGCTTCTGAGACAGGACAGATAGCTGGGGACAGGTTGAGCTGCAAGTATTATAGCTGGACATAATGTAGGTGAGGATTAGGATAGGTAGGAAAGTGTAACAAAGGTAATGTGTAAAGATAAGCAGGTTGGTCCCCTATAGGAGGGTTTTTATTGGTATATATTTTGGTAATAACATCTTAAACGAATATCCCCACGGTATGGGGAATTGTATAAGTATGAACAATATGTATATAACATCATTGGATAATGCTATACTCTTGGCTATTGTGTAAATGGGCTGTACGACGTCCTTGAGCCTCGATGCGCCCGTCCCTGATGATATGGGGACTTGGTATTTTGGTTTTGCTTCCCCAGCTGCAGTGGAAAAGTGTCCTCCGCGGCTCGGGAAATCCGAATATGATGAGTGTATGGGTATGTATGTGGCAAGGGCTGAGTGGCGGGACGGCAGATGGGCGTGGGGGGAAGCGGGGAGGGGGTTGAGCAGAAGAAGCCTATGATTTATTGTCCCTTAAAATACTGTCGACAAATGCCCAGGGATTGAACTCGCCTTACAAGCGCGCCTATCTATTCGATATGCTGGAAACGAATTGGGTGGACGTAGCTTTCGTCCAGGAAACACACTGGAAACAAGATGTAAGACCACTGTGGAGATATAAAAAATACCCAGGCCTCTTTTCGTCCTCCCTGTTGGGGAAAAAAAAGAGGGGAGTCACTATAATAATCGCTGGCAGAAATAGATTTGAATACTGTTATCATGAGACAGATCAAGAAGGGAGAAGAGTAATTCTAGTCTGTAAGATAAACGATGCATTATACACCCTGGCAAATGTGTACGCACCATCGGATAGACCAACTAGTTTTATCAATGCTACCATGACTGCTATAGATAAGATAGGTAAAGGAATGATAATACTGGGAGGCGATATTAACACACTAGCCAATGTAAATTTGGACAGGAAAAGCCTAAAAATAGGTCATTATGATCCAAGACTGAAGGCCAGACCAGAAGCCCTCTCTGATTGTATATTTAAACATAACCTATATGGCGTATGGAGAATTCAACACATGGACCAGAGGGACTACACTTTCTTTTCCAAACCACACCAATCATATTCTAGAATAGATTATTTTTTTGTGATGGGACCCATGCTGGATAGATGTATATCCTCCAGCATTGGGCACATCACATGGTCGGACCATGCCACTATTTTTTTAGTTATTAAAATAGATCAAGCATATAGAATAAACAAAAGGTGGAGGCTGAACGAGAGTACACTAAATTTACTTGAAAGTAAACAGGAATTGAAAGATCAAGCAGAAACTTATATAGAACATAATGATGATCCGGATATTTCTGAGAGCACTTTGTGGTGCGCAATGAAATGCGTACTAAGGGGATACCTAATTAAAAGAGAAACAAAGGGGTAAGGATTTACCAGAACGTTATGCTATATTAGCACCATTAGAAAGACAACATAAAATGAATCCAACTAGGGAAGCAACTGAGAAGGTACAGTCAGTTCAAAAACAAATATTGCAAAGACTCAAAGTAAACACTGACTTTGCGCTTTCCCGCATAAAAAACAAAAAAAACAAAAATTAAATTGCAAAATGCTGCGAATAGGAAAAAAAAATAATATATGAAGATCGGGAATGTATCGCACCACCACAGATTTCAGAATCCTTTAGAAAATACTATCAATCCCTATATAATCAACCTGGACTGAATTCATCTACAGAAGAGGTTACTAAATATCTAGAATCATTGAACCTTCCTAAACTCTCTATAGAGAAACTTGACAATTTAAATTCTCCTATTACAGTTTCGGAAATAAATAATACGATTAAAGATCTAAAAAGAGGGAAAGCTCCTGGTCCTGACTGCTTTTCAACATTATTTTATCAGGTTTTAAGTCCAATAGTATCACCGATATTAGTCAGACAATTTAACTCAATAAAGCCAAATAAAGGCTTCCCGTCGGAAATGCTGGAGGCATAAATATTACCTATCCTGAAGCCAGGGAAGGACCCCGTGTCCGTAGCAAACTACAGACCTATATCTTTAATTAATCTAGATATTAAGATCTACTCAAAAATTTGGGCTAATAGATTAAAGGGTGTGATCAAGGATCTTATACATCCTGATCAATCTGGATTTATTCCGGGGAGAACAGGGATGGATAATATCCGAAGAATCCTAGGTATTTTAGAAGCGCTACATCAAAAGAAATCTCCAGCAATTATTCTGGCTTTAGACGGAGAGAAAGCTTTCGATAGGGTAGACTGGAGATTTTTCTCAGAGACCCTTCGGAGGTTTGGATTAAATGGGAAAATGTTTGATTCCATAATGGCCCTGTATTCCAATCCACAAGCAAGGATAGAGGGTCCTTCCCTGGCTTCGGATCCGTTTGATATCAAGAACGGAACGAGACAGGGGTGTCCGCTTGCTCCTCTACTGTATGCTTTGACAACTGAACCTCTGGCACAACATATACGCCAATCTAAACAGATAAAAGGAATACAGGTTGGAGATCATAAGCATACAATAACATTGTACGCGGATGATATAATTCTAACCATGTCATCTCCGGAACAGTCGATCCCGTAGTTACTCAATTCTATAGATGAATACAGTTTAATGTCTAATTATAGTATAAATTTAGCTAAAACTCACATCATCCCTCTATTTTTTAACTCTAATTAATATGCTCTAATACAAAGATTTGAGAAACATAGCAGTGTCCCTGATCATTTTGATTATTTAGGTTTGAAGATAACACCTCAGATTGAGGAATTGGTAGAGATAAACTTCTCCTCCCTATATTCTGAGATGCAAGAAGAATGCAAGCGGTGGGCTAGGACAGAATTATCATGGATGGGACAAATAAACATTTTAAAGGCGTATATTCTTCCAAAACTTACATATTTATTTAGAGCCATTCCATATAAAGTTCCAACAGAGACCCTCAGAAAATGTGACCTACTATTCTCCAAGTTTATCTTGACAGCAAAGAAACCGAGAATACCTAGCCATAGCTTAAAACAACAACCTCAGAATGGAGGCCTTGGCTTCCCTGATATTAGCAAGATATATCGAAGCTGTCAGATTGCACATATAAATGCATGGAATTAGGCGAATATCTCTAATCCCCCTTGGCTAAGTATAGCGTTATCAAAAAGTCATATAGTGGACCTATCCTTAATCCGCTGGATACCACAGAAGGTATTTAAAAACCTAAATATTTCATCTAGGATAGTAAAAGATCTCATGGACACATTGTATAGAACAAAGAAATCATTAGGTATCAGAGATACTCTTTCAAAATGTGCTCCAATACAGGCTAAAGCCTTTTGTGTTTCAGACTTGAGTATGGTACACTGGCAAGGAAAAGGGATAAATACAATTGGGGACTTATATAATGATGAATATCTAATGCATTTTCCTGATTTACAATAAAAAATTAGTATTGAGTCATGCCATCTTTTTAGCTATTAGACATGTGCATTCGTTTTCGGGCGAATGCATTTTCGGACGAAAATAGCATTTTCGTCCATTCGTCCGAAAAACGAATAACGAAAATTTTAACTAACAAAATCCGAATGAACGAATGGTTAATAAACGAAAATCATTCGTTCATTCGTCCATTCGTGCTATTGGCATTCTAAACCGAAATAGAGTCGGTTTACAATACCAATAGCATTGTACTACATTCCATAAACCGACATGAATGACTTTCGGTTTATGGAATGCATGTAATGCTATTAGCTTCCTATAAACCGAAATTGAGTTCCCATTCATACGAATAGGTCAATTGACCTATTCGTATGAATGGGGACTCTTTCGGTTTATAGAAAGCCAATAGCAGCATGTATTCTATAAGCCGAAAGTCTTTAAAACAAACGACGTTCGGTTTATAGAATACATGTAATGCTATTGCTGTTCTATAAGCCGAAAGACATTCGGCTTATAGAACAGCAATAGCATTACATGCATTCTATAAACCGAACGTCGTTCGTTTTAAAGACTTTCGGCTTATAGAATACTATTGGCATTCTATAAACCTAACTAGAGTCCCTCCTCATTCATAAGAATTTCTTATGAATGGGGACCCGACTCTAGTTCGGTTTATAGAAAGCCAATAGTATTCTATAAGCCGAAAGTCTTTAAAACGAACGACGTTCGGTTTATAGAATACATGTAATGCTATTGCTAAACTATAAACCGAACGACTTTCGGTTTATAGAATAGCCATAGGATTACATGTAGTACATAAGCCGAAAGTCTATAAACCGAAAGTCGTTCGGTTTATAGGCTGTCGGCATTTAACTATACAGAGACAGAGTCTCCATTCATAAAATTGTGAATGGAGACTTTGTCTCCGTGTAGTAAAATGCCGAAAGTCTATAAACCGAACGATCGGTTTATAGACTTTCGGCTTATGTAATACATGTAATCCTATGGCTATTCTATAAACCGAAAGTTCGGTTTATAGAATAGCAATAGGAATACATGTATTCCATAAGCCGACAGCCTATAAACCGAACGTTCGGTTTATAGGCTGTGGGCATTTTACTACACGGAGACAAAGTCTCCATTCATAATTTTATGAATGGAGACTCTGTCTCCGTATAGTTAAATGCCGGCTTTTAACTATACGGAGACAAAGTCTCCATTTATAATTTTATGAATGGAGACTCTGTCTCCGTATAGTTAAATGCCCACAGCCTATAAACCGAACGTTCGGTTTATAGGCTGTGGGCATTTAACTATACGGAGACAAAGTCTCCATTCATAATTTTATGAATGGAGACTCTGTCTCCGTATAGTTAAATGCTATTGTATTCTATAAACCGACTCTATTTCGGCTTATAGAATGCAATAGTACTACGAATGGACGAATGAACGAATGATTTTCCTTTATTAACCATTCGTTCATTCGGCTTTAGTTAGCTTAGCATTTTCGTTCTTCGTTTTTCGGGCGAATGGACGAAAATGCAATTTTCGGACGAAAATGCATTCGTCCGAAAACGAATGCACATGTCTAGTATATATTCACATGTAAATTGCTTTTTAAATAAAAAATTATGATATAAAAAAATCTTGTTTTTATTTCCTTTTATGTGACAATGCTGCCTCTCTCTTTCCCTTGCCCCCAGATTTGTCGCTCTCCCCCCCTTAGTGTTGTCTCTCTCTCACCCTCCCTTTGGCTCCCCCCTCGCTCCCCTTGTGTCTGTCTCTTCCCCCCTTCCCTCCCCTTGTTTCTCTCTGCCCCCCCCCCTTGTTATTCTGTCCCCCCCTCACCTGTTTCTTGCTCCCTGGTGGCTAGTGGGGGCAGCCGGGGGATGTATGCACTATACATAATAGACGGAAGTGTCGGGCAGCATGGAGGTTGTCTGCACGATTCGTGCAGACATCCCCCAGCTGCCCGATTCTCCCTGGTGGCTAGCGAGGGAGCGGAGGATGTCTGCGCGATGAGCGAGACCTCTCCTGCTGCCGCCCGGCATGACCGCCGGGACTTCTATGATGAAGCTGGGTACTTCCGGCTTCCTCATAAAAGTCCTGGCTGTCGTTCCGGGCGGCAGCAGGGGAGGTCTCGCTCATCGCGCAGACATCCACCGCTGCCTCGCTAGCCACCAGGGAGAATCGGGCAGCTGGGGGATGTCTGCACGAATCGTGCAGACAACCTCCATGCTGCCCGACACTTCCGTCTATTATGTATAGTGCATACATCCCCCGGCTGCCCCCACTAGCCACCAGGGAGCAAGAAACAGGTGAGGGGGGGACAGAATAACAAGGGGGGGGGGGCAGAGAGAAACAAGGGGAGGGAAGGGGGGAAGAGACAGACACAAGGGGACCGAGGGGGGAGCCAAAGGGAGGGTGAGAGAGAGACAACACTAAGGGGGGGAGAGCGACAAATCTGGGGGCAAGGGAAAGAGAGAGGCAGCTTTGTCACATAAAAGGAAATAAAAACAAGATTTTTTTTATATCATAATTTTTTATTAAAAAAGCAATTTACATGTGAATATATACTAGACATGTGCATTCGTTTTCGGACGAATGCATTTTCGTCCGAAAATTGCATTTTCGTCCATTCGCCCGAAAAACGAAGAACGAAAATGCTAAGCTAACTAAAGCCGAATGAACGAATGGTTAATAAAGGAAAATCATTCGTTCATTCGTCCATTCGTAGTACTATTGCATTCTATAAGCCGAAATAGAGTCGGTTTATAGAATACAATAGCATTTAACTATACGGAGACAGAGTCTCCATTCATAAATTTATGAATGGAGACAAACGTATAGTTAAAAGCCGACAGCCTATAAACCGAACGTTCGGTTTATAGGCTGTGGGCATTTAACTATACGGAGACAGAGTCTCCATTCATAAAATTATAAATGGAGACTTTGTCTCCGTATAGTTAAAAGCCGGTGTTCTGACAAATTTCTGGAGCAAATTCTCCTGCGCAATCGCAGGAGAATTTGCTCACTGCGCATGCGCATAAAGTTACAGCTGATAACTCAGCTGTAACTTTGTGACCACCGTGCATGAGACAGCTGCGCAACCCACCTCCCGCCCCCCTCACACCCGCCGCACACCCCTTCTTACCAGATCATCGACCACAGCGATACACAGCGCATGCGCACGCCTATCCAGCCGTTTGGGAATGCGCGCGTCCGTTGTTGTGTTCTTAAGGTGGTAAGTAACACGGGGCGTCGGGACATAAGGGGGCAAGCATCCTGGTGAGGGCTGCCTCATCTTGATGGGATTTGTGATCCTCCTGCTGTATTATTGATGCAGGAGAATTTGCTCCAGAAATTTGTCAGAACACCGGCATTTAACTATACGGAGACAGAGTCTCCATTCATAAAATTATAAATGGAGACTTTGTCTCCGTATAGTTAAAAGCCGGCATTTAACTATACGGAGACAGAGTCTCCATTCATAAAATTATGAATGGAGACTTTGTCTCCGTGTAGTAAAATGCCCACAGCCTATAAACCGAACGTTCGGTTTATAGGCTGTCGGCTTATGGAATACATGTATTCCTATTGCTATTCTATAAACCGAACGTTCGGTTTATAGAATAGCCATAGGATTACATGTATTATATAAGCCGAAAGTCTATAAACGGATCGTTCGGTTTATAGGCTTTCGGCATTTTACTACACGGAGACAAAGTCTCCATTCATAATTTTATGAATGGAGACTCTGTCTCTGTATAGTTAAATGCCGACAGCCTATAAACCGAACGACTTTCGGTTTATAGACTTTCGGCTTATGCAATACATGTAATCCTATGGCTATTCTATAAACCGAAAGTCGTTCGGTTTATAGAATAGCAATAGGAATACATGTATTCCATAAGCCGACAGCCTATAAACCGAACGTTCGGTTTATAGGCTGTCGGCATTTTACTACACGGAGACAGAGTCTCCATTCATAAAATTATGAATGGAGACTTTGTCTCCGTGTAGTAAAATGCCCACAGCCTATAAACCGAACGTTCGGTTTATAGGCTGTCGGCATTTTACTACACGGAGACATAGTCTCCATTCATAATTTTATGAATGGAGACTCTGTCTCTTATTAGTTAAATGCCGACAGCCTATAAACCGAAACGACTTTCGGTTTATAGACTTTCGGCTTATGTAATACATGTAAACCTATGGCTATTCTATAAACCGAAAGTCGTTCGGTTTATAGAATAGCAATAGGATTACATGTATTCCATAAGCCGAAAGTCTATAAACCGAAAGTCCTTCGGTTTATAGACTTTCGGCTAATAGAATACAATTAATACCATTGCCTTTCTATGAACCGAACGAGAGCCCCATTCATAAGAATTTCTTATGAATGGGGCTCTCGTTCGGTTTATAGAAAGCCAATAGTATTACATTGTATTCTATAAAACGAACTAATTAAAATTAACAAAACGAAAATAAGGAACGAATTTCGTCTGAAACGAATGCAGTAATGAACGAAATTCGTTTTAGACGAAATAAATAACATTTTCGTCCGAATGGACGAAAACGAAACGAAAATTTTAGTTTTGCACATGTCTATTAGCTATCTTAGAATAAATAGCCTCCTATCAGCTTATCCTCCTGGTGGTCGAGCGCGATGGGATGCCTTCCTGGAACAACCTCCAGTAAAGAATGTAATCGCTAATACGTTAAAACTAGTGGATTCTTTCACTCAAAAAGGGAAAGCTAAATCAATACTGCAATGGGAGAAGGAGCTGGGTCAATCACACACGAAGTATGGTGTGCTGCATGGGAGGATACTAGGAGGGCATCCCACTGCGTGAACATTCTGGAGCAATTTTATAAGCTGGTTAACAGATGGTACTAAGTTCCAGCACGAATGGCAAAATTTAATGGGGAAGGGCATGATTTATGTTGGAGGTGTCATAAGGAGAAGGGCTCACAATTTCGTATTTGGTGGGGGTGTAAAGCTTTGGATATATATAAAAGAAAAGTCAGTGATGGCCACTCTATTCCCACATAGAACTAATGTAACATCACATATGGCTCTTTTTCATATAGATTTACCAATTAGAGACCGCTAGGAAAAGATATGATGTATTAATGTCCTTTCGGCATTCAAGATCTGCCTCGCTAGATATTGGAGAAAGCCAGATACACCATCTTGGCCTGAAATCAGAGCTCAAATTGATTTTCAGGCTTCATCAGAAAAATATTTCTACAAAAGTATTTCAAAAACCTTGCCAAAATACGAAAAGATTTGGCAGGCATGGTCTTTGATACAAGATCAGTAAATAGACCAAGAGAAAAATTTTAAACAGGGGGAGGTGAGCCTTAGAATCGCTGGGCGAGAGAAGATCCCAGTACAAAGGGACTAACGCAATTGTAATGATCCGAGACCCCCCCCCCCCCGCCCGACCGCCCCCCTCAGACGGTGGATGTTGTGTGATTTGATTGAAGAATGAGAGATGTATGAATGGGCTGGCAAGAGGTGGATTAAACAACAAGTTGCTAATTGAGAGTAATATATTAGTGGTACAGGAGAGTGGTGTCCTGGCTGAGTAGGAGAGCAATCTAAGTACAAGACATGCTGCTAATTATGTAGGTGGTAAAGCAATTAAAGGTTTTTTTTTAGTAGTGTGAGTCAGCTAAGGACTCACTGCTAATATCAGTAGTGTGTACCAGGACAGCTGCATGACCTTTAGTGAGAGGGGAATGTAAATATCTTGGACCTGATCAGAAACTGGGTTTTTACGCAACCTCAGCAGTACACCACCTCCCTAAACTCTGCAAATGTTGATAACAATAGATTTGCTTTTATATGTTGGCACTTTGTATGTTTTATCTTTTATATGATACGAAATTTAATAAAGAAGAAATTTAAAAAAAAATATAACAAAGTCTGGTAAATGTTCATCATGGGCAATACATCTGGACTCTTCACATTTTCATCAGCCTGTCCTTGTTGCATCACCTACAATTCTAATTGCTTGTGTTCTTTGTTTATCACAACTGCATGTTTTATTAACCCCTTCGCGACACAGGACGGACTAGGTCCGTCCTGTGTGGCGAAGCGTTAGTGACACTGGACGGACCTAGTCCGTCCTGTGTCAAAACGAGCACTGAAAGCGGAGTTTTTCCGCTTTCAGTGCTCTGATGGTATTGTAACGATGCTTCCGTATGGAAGCATCGTACAATACTAAAAAAAATGCCCGTCGGCATTTCGATCGCTCCGGAGAGCGATCGAAATGCCGGTTTTAAAGGCACAGTGCCTTTAAAACGACGGGCATTAAAAAATGAGCATAGGAAGCGAATTTTTCGCTTCCTATGCTCAGAAAGTGTTCCTGATTGCCTCGCAAGTCGAGGCAATCAGGAACACAAAAAAAAAATGCACGATCTTCGTCACTGAGTGACCAAGATGGCGCTGCCCTTCTAAGGGCAAGAGCACAGGAGGCAGGAAGTACCTGCTTCCTGTGCTCTCTGGCTGTCACACGATTGCCTCTTCACAGAGGCAATCAGTGACTGCCAGGCACACTGACAGGCAGTGGGGATGTTCTGCTGAACATCCCCACTGACTGGTCAGATCAATATTAACCCTATATTGATCTGACCAGTTATGATCTGCCTCCCTCTCCTCACATTTTTTTAGTGAGGGAGAGAGACAGATCAAAGTTCTAAAAGTAAAAAAAACAATAAACACACAACACACAAATATTAAAACAATAAAAAAAAATTTATTAAAGCAATTCCCTGCGTTTAACCCCTTCCCTGCCACTGATCTTGCATAAGCAGTGATCGTGCACATCAGCGCATTTATTTTTGCTGTTTGTGCATTTTTTAGGGGTTAATTTTTTTTGTACTGTAATTTATTACAGTACTAAAAAGGCTCTTCTAAGAGTTATTAACCCCTTCTTTGCCGTCGATCACTGCTTACGCAATGATATTGACGCCAAAGCAATTTTTATCTGTCTGCATATTTTTATTTTATTTTTTTTACACATACCCGCTAGGGGATTACATGTAAAGTAAAAATATTTGAGTTTTTTTTTTTTAAGCTGCCTGAGCGCATAGCGATCAGTAACAGCGAATTAGTGGCAAAGGCGGTTTGGTGATTTCTCAATTAAGCTCACCATTCGCCCTGGTCAGATCAAAATTGGTCGGATCAATATTCACAAATATTGATCTGCCTCCCTCTCCTCACTTACATTTTTGTGACGGAAAGAGACAGATCAGTATTAGTGATATAAAATAACATTTTATAAAATTGTCAGGTTTTATGAAAGTCTTTCACTGTGTATTAACCCCTTCCCTGCCATTCATCACTGTGTAAGCAGTAATCTTGCACAGCAACAGTATGTTTTTCTGTCTGCACTGTTTTATGGATTAATTTCTTTGTACTGTAATGTATTACAGTACTAGATAGGCTCTTCTAAGAGCTATTAACCCCTTCTTTGCTCGAGATCACTGCTTACGCACTGATTCTGAGGCCGCGGACTCAGGGTTCGATTTTGACCCTATTCAGCTTTCTGATACATCATCTAGCGATGTATCGGTGGCTGCTGAGCCCTTGCCACAAGTAGTGATGGGGGTCTACCGATAAAAAAATATATGGTTTGGTGGGGGTAAATTACATTGGCTGGCTTCAAAGATATATCCCATAAAGGACACGTACGCAGGTTGACTACATGTCAAAATTCCAAGTTGGAATTTTGAGATGCGCATCTCACAAATGTTGCCTTCTAGCCAAAAACAAACCAACAAACCTATGCATGGGTGCTATCCCTGTACTTGGGAGATGTTGGGTTGTTGTTTGGCAGTGACATATACCAGAATCTGTGAATTCATGCCTGAAGTACAATGCATGTGGAAAAAAACCTCCCAAAAAAGTACTACCACAAACTTTTACAAAGGCTGGTGGTAGAATTAGTACCTATACAGTATTAAAATACCACCATTTGAAATACCTTAGGATGTCTATTTTCCAAAAATATATGGTTTGATGGGGTAAAATTCATTGGACGGCTTCAAAAATGTTCCAAATGGAACATGGGCGCAGGCTGACTACATGTCAAAATTCCAGGTTGGAATTGCGCACCCCCTAAATGTGGAATTTTAGACCCAATACAAACCAACAAACCTATGCATGGGGGGTATCCCTGTACTCAGGAGATGTTGCTGAACACATATTGAGGTGTTTTGTGGCACTGACACATAAAAGGATCTATGAATTCATGCCCGATGTACAATGAATGTGAAAAACAAATTACTATCCATAACATTGACATAGGCTGGTGGTAGAATTAGTGCATGGAAAGTGTTAAAATACTACCATTTGAAATACCCTAGGGTGTCTAGTTTTCAAAAATATATGGTTTTGTGGGATAGAATACACTTTTTGGCTTCAAAAATGTCCCAAATGGGACATCGGCGCAGGTTTTCTGCACGTCAGAATTCCAAGTTGGAAAACCAAAAAGCGCACCTCTCAAATGTGGCCTTTTAACCCCCAAATAACCTAACCAACCTATACATGGGTGGTATCCCTGTACTCAGGAGATGTTGCTAAACACATATTGAGGTGTTGTTTGGCACTGACATATAACAGGATCTGTGAATTCATGCCCAAAGTACTATGTATGTGAAAAAAAATTACTATCCATAACATTGACATAGGCTGGTAGTATAATTAGTGCATGGAAAGTGTTAAAATACTACCATTTGAAATACCCTAGGGTGTCTAGTTTTCAAAAATATATGGTTTTGTGGGATAGAATACACTTTTTGGCTTCAAAAATGTCCCAAATGGGACATGGGAGCAGGTTTTCTGCACGTCAGAATTCCAAGTTGGAAAACCAAAAAGCGCACCTCTCAAATGTGGCCTTTTAACCCCCAAATAACCTAACCAACCTATACATGGGGGGTATCCCTGTACTCAGGAGATGTTGCTGAACACATATTGAGGTGTTGTTTGGCACTGACATATAACAGGATCTGTGAATTCATGCACAAAGTACAATGTATGTGAAAAAAAATTACTACCCAAAACATTGACATAGGCTGGTAGTATAATTAGTGCATGGAAAGTGTTAAAATACTACCATTTGAAATACCCTAGGGTGTCTAGTTTAAAAATATATATGGTTTTGTGGGGTAGAATACACTTTCTGGCTTCAAAAATGTCCCAAATGGGACATGGGCACAAGTTTTCTGCATGTCAGAATTCCAAGTTGGAAAACCAAAATGCGCACCCCCTAAATGTGGCCTTTTAGCCCCAAAACAAACCAACAAACCTATGCATGGGTGGTATCCCTGTACTCAGGAGATGTTGCTGAACACATATTGAGGTGTTATTTGGAAATATCCCTTCACATTTTAAGGTAATGTTTACCTAAATTGCAATATATGTGAAAAATTAAAAAAAAATATTTTTTGCTGCAAACTTTGGCATAGATTGGTGGTAAAATGGCTACATGAAATGTGTCAAAATACCCCAAGTTAAATGCCCTGAGTTGTCTAGTTTTCAAAAATATGTACATGTTGGGGGTCATTCATGGATTTAGTACAGAAATCAGTGTTACAATGTCACTATCGCTAATTTTGAAAGAAAGGATTTTAAAATAGCTTTGCACCACTTATAGTTCTGGCCCTGTAACATGAATAAAAAAGCACAAAAACATAAAAACATGGTCTATTTCTGAACTCAGGACATATATTAGAAACTTTTTAGCAGTGTTTTTTTGTTGTCTCTTGTACATGAGTATACGATTTTTCAAATAAAAGTCATAAAAAAAAGTATTTTTTCAATTTTTTGGCCATATTTTATTATTTTTTTTACATCAAATTATATGCTATTATCAAAATAATGGTATCAAAAGAAAGCCCTTCTTATAACGATAAAAACAATATATAGTTTGTGCGGGTACACTAAATGAGACAGAAATAAATTACAGCAAAACACAAACACCTCAGAAATGTTAAAACAGCCCATGTCACCAAGCGTCGGACAAGCCAAAAAAGTCATGTCACTAAGGGGTTAATAAACTTCACCTGTAAAAAATAAAAATAAAAAAATTGCTAGAAAGGCACAATACAGGCTGTAACTAGAGCTATGCAAAGGCACTGATTTCCATAAGCTGCAGGTTTAACCCCTTAGTAACAAGACATTTTCACCTTGACTTTCCCTTGGTGACAATGGCTGTTTTGACATTTCTGGGGTGTTTGTGTTTAGCTGCAATTTTCTTCTTTCTCACATACTGTACCCACACAAATTATATGTTGTTTTTATCGTCTTAAGAAGGGCTTTTATTAGATACCATTATGTTCATCATATCTTATAACTTACTACAAAAAAAATCATAAAATATGATGAAAAATTAAAAAAAAACCTTTTTCTAACTTTGACCTAAAATATAATTTACACAAATACAATCATTAAAAAAAACCCCATCTAAATAGTTTCTAAATGTTGTCCCGAGTGCCAAATTTTTGACCGACACAAATTTGCAGACCACAAAGTGCCAACACAGCATATTCACACATGCTTCTACTCATACACACACACACGTTCATACACACACACTTATACTCATACACACGCACACTCATACACACGCACACTCATACTCATACACATACACACTCATACACATACACACTTATACTCATACTCACACACACACTTATAATCACACACACTTCTACTCACACACACACACTTATACTCATACACACACTTATACTTATACTCATGCACACACACACTTATACTCAAACTCACACACACATTTATACTCACACACACTCATACTTATACTCACACATACACACATATACTCATACACACACACTTATACTCATACACACAATTATACCCAAACACACACACACATACCCAAACACACACACATATACTCATGCAGACACTTATACTCATACAGACACTCATACTCCTACACACACTTATACTCATACACGCACACTTATACTCCCTCACACACATATACTCATACTCACACACTTATACCCAAACACACACACTTATACTCATACAGACACTCATACTCATACACACACACACTTATACTCATACTCGCATACGTATACTCATATTCACACACACACACTTATCATACTCATACTCACACACACACACTTATCATACTCATACTCACACACACACACTTATCATACTCATACTCACACACACACTTATCATAGTCATACTAACACACACACACTTATCATACTCATACACACACTTATAATCATACTCGCACACACACACACACTTCTACTCACACACACACTTCTACTCACAAACGCACACACGCATTCAGGTTCAGCTCTCACCGCTTATCTGCTCCGTTGTCCTGGAGGTGCAGGCATCAGTGTAATAGACGGGTGCTGCTGGTCACCTGCTTCTTCTCCAGATAATTGGCGCATGTGCGTTATGTGAAGAAGCGTTCAAGTCAGAAAGCAAACAGTTAATTGCTTTCCGACTTGAACGCTTCTTCACAGAACGCGCATGCGCCAATCATCTGGAGAAGAAGAAGATGACCGGCGGTGCCAATCTATTACGCTGATGCCTGCACCTCCAGGACAATGAAGCAGATAAGCGGGGAGAGCTGAACCTGACCGCGTGCCACAGCTGAGGGCTCGGCTTGCCAGTAGTGGCACGTGTGCCATAGGTTCGCCACCGCTGCTATAGGTTAATCTAACTAAATAACCAGTTTTAAGCTAATTAAATATATATGTTTTTATTTTTTTTACATTGCAATACTGCTTAACTACCTCTAGGGGCAGTCAAGCAGCATATTCAGAGTGACAGAAGTGAATTTACTTTCACTTCCGAAGCTCAGACCACCAGAGGGCATAGCCATATTGACGGAGCATGCTGCTCCGTCAATATGGCTCCCACGATCGCTCTGTGGGGCAATTGTGGGTGCCCCAGAAAGGACATTTTTGTGCTGGCTATTGCCTCGACATTGAGGCAATAGACCAGCACCGTCAAAGCGGTTTTCGCGATCGTTGATCGTGAAAACCGCTTGTTTCACAGCAGGACGTGACATGATCGTCCACTGTCGCAAAGTGGTTAAATATGGATGGGCTCAAGATAATGAGGTAGCTGACACAGGTGGAGAATGTAAACACTAGAATAGGGGACACTAGAGGATAAAGAGGAAACAACCACGAAGCCTGACTACAACATGTAGGAGCCAGGGAAATGAGGTAGAACCGTGACAACAATACACAAGACAGGTAGATCTCACAAATGTACCATTGTATTTTAACAGTTAATAGACACAGTTAATAAATTAGATAGGCACCAAAAATGGCACTATGAGTGTGATGCAGGAGCCTTGATCTGTTTCATCATCAAGCTTCCTCAGAGGTTCCCTGATAGCTATGGACTAGCTACTATTACTGAATGTAAAATGAACAAAAGGGGATTTCGCTCTTACAGTGAGAGATATACGCAGTGAATATTGGATTGCATATATACTTACATAATAGTGTAGCTGTAAATGTACTCTTTATTTGGTCAAACCAGCATTCACTTTAGGAGACATTTTTAGGATTTTGTCCGAAAAATACAGACTGTAAAGAACTGTGCCTCAGTGTTTCAGTGTTTCAGACTAAAAGGAGGTGCCAGATGTGCGTCAATATTTTCAGTTTCGAAAGCAAATTGGCAAAACATGCTACTGATGCATACCAGGCACCTACTTTCATCCTGAAACACAGACAGGGCCTGGTCCTTTACAAGAAGCCTGTCCTAGAGGAAGATAAAAAATATCTTCTGCAATTAATTAGTCTTCCTCAAACATTAGACCGCAGCTGAACTGCAATGTCCTAAATTATAAAATTACTCTGAGTAAAGTAATTATTCAATGACTTTTGCCATAGGCTTGGTCTCAAGAGACATACTCCATCCTAAAATAGGATATTTAATTTCAAACAGCATTGGTTACTTCAAGAAAAACAAACATTTATAAATACCTTTTATTGAATATTTATGCTGTATTTTTATTTTATATTTTATGTTTATTTATTTGAAGATGTCCCGTATCAAAATAAACAATTGTTACATCTTCATAGCCACTTCCTTTTTAACCCCTTAACGACAGATGACGTGCCAGGCACGTCACGGCAAATCGAGGACTTGCCGACAGGTGACGTGCCTGGCACGTCATGCACTAAACTGAGTAAAGAAAGCGACCAGCGGTCGCTTTCTTTACTCTAACGGTGTTGCTACAATGCCTCTAGGTAGAGGCATTGTGCAACACCCCCCAAATGTGCAGGGGCGCGCTACGATCACTCCACGGAGTGATCGTAGCAGCCATTTAAAAATGGCTGCGCCGGCTGCACACATGTGCTTAGAAAGCGAACGATCGTTCGCTTTCTAAGCATCTGCGGTGTTTCTAAAGTGCCTCGCTAGCGGGGCACTTAGTAACACCTTCAGGCTCCCCAGAACCGATGGTGGTCGCTCTCCTGAGCGACCCCATCGGCTCAGTAGAAGGGAACGCTGCCTGTACAGGCAGCGCTTCCCTTCTAATGGCAAGAGCATCGGAAGTGAAAGTATTTCACTTCCGATGCTCTAGGGGGAGCCAGTCGATGCCGGCACAACAGATCTATGTGATCTGTGTGCAGGCATGTATGGTAAGTGCTCTGATGAGCACTTATCATACTGTCAAAGGCAATATTAGTAAATATTGCCTTTGACAAGTATTGATCTGCCTCCCTCACCTTACTAGTTTTAGTAAGGGAGAGAGACAGATCAGATAAAGTGAAAAATAAAATAAAATAATAAAAAAAATATTTAATACAATTTTAAACACCAAGGGCTTTTATAAAAGCCATTTAACCCCTTCCCTGCCATTGATCGCTGTGTACGCAGTGATCATACACAGCAGCACATTTTTTGCTGTCTGTGCATTTTTTAGGGGTTCATTTTTTTTTTTACTGTCATTCATTACAGTATAAAAAAAAGCTCTTTTAAGAGAGATTAACCCCTTTCTTGCTGTAGATCACTGCCTAAGCAGCGATCTGACGCAAATGCAGCAATCTTGCTGCAGAAGCATTTGTAATTTTTTTTAAACTTTTTTATTACACCCGTCACGTGTTAATTATACCCGCTAGGGGACTACGTTTAACGTAAAAAAATTTTTTTTAGCTGTCTGACCGCATGTATAGCAATCAGTAACAGCTGATAAGTGACAAAGGCGGGTTGGCGTTTGCTTAGATGAGCATCACCATTCGTCTGGTTAGATCAATATTTGTAAATATTTGATCTGACCCGTGTAGATCTGCCTCCCTCTCACTTGAGTTTTAGTGAGGGAGGGAGACAGAGCTGTATAATGCAAGTTTTTAATTATAATATATTTAATAGAATTGAGACCCAAAGGCTTTTATAAAAGCCGTTTCCAGTATTTAACCCCTTCCCTGCAATTGATCGCTGTGTACGCAGTGATCTTACAAAGCAGCACATTTTTTGCTGTCTGTGCATTTTTTTAGGGGTTATTTTTTTTTACTTTGATTTATTACAGTATATCAAAGGCTCTTTTAAGAGCTATTAACCCCTTCCTTGCCGTATATCACTTCCTAAGCAGCACATATGGTCACTGCCTAAGCAGTGCATATGGTCACTGCCTAAGCAGCGCATATGGAGCAATCTAGTCGCAGTAGGATTTTTTTTTTGCTATCAGCATTTTTTTGTCAGACTCGCTAGGGGTTCGTTATACCCACTAGGGGATTACGTGTATTCCTTTTGAAGCTGTCTGAACGCGTGTATAGCGATCAGTAACAGCCGATCAGTGGCAAAGGTGGTTTGGTGATTTCTCAGATGAGCATCACCATTCGTCTGGTTCGTAAATATTGTTCTGACCCATATGGATCTGCCTCCCTCTCCTCACTTGAGTTTTAGTGAGGGAAAGAGACAGATCTGTATAACATAATTTTTTAATTGTAATAAATTAAATAAAATGTTAAAAAATTGTGAGTCCCAAGGGCTTTTATAAAAGCCATACCCTTTGTATAGTGTAGTGTATTAACCCCTTCCCTGCCACTGATCACTGCACAGCAGAACATTTTTTCTTGTCTGTGCATTTTTAGGGGTTAATTTTTTTGTACAGTACTACAAAGGCTCTTATAAGAGCTATTAACCCCTTCCTTGCTCTACATGTTCAAATTCCAAGTTTGAAAATCAAAAAGCGCACCTCTCAAATGTAGCCTTTCAACACCCAACAAAGCTGACAAAGCTGTGCATGGGTGGTATCCCTGTGCTCGGGAGATGTTGCTGAACATATATTGTGGTATTGTTTGTCAGTGACACATACCGAAATATGTGAATTTGTGTCTAAAGTACAATGTATGTGGGGAAAAAATACACAATAAAATGACTACCACAAACTTTGACAAAGGCTGGTGGTAGAATTGGTGCATGGAAAGTGTTAAAATAACACCATTTAAAATAGCCTAGGGTGTCTACTTTTACAAAATATATACTTTTTGGGGTAAAATACACTGTCCTACTTTAAAAAAAAGTCCCAAATGAAAGATGGGCTCAGGCTGGCTACACGTCAATATTCCAAGTTGAAAATGAGCACCTTCACAATGTGGCCCTTTTAGCCCCCAAACAACCCAACAAACCTATGCATGGGTGGTATCCCTGTACTCAGGAGATGTTGTTGAACACATATTGGGTTATTGTTTGGCAGTGACACATACCAAAATCTGTGAATTTATGTCTAAAATACAATATTTGTGAAAAAAAAACACACAAAAATTACTACCACAAACTTTGACAAAGGCTGGTGGTAGAATTAGTGCATGGAAAGTGTTAAAATACCACCATTTGAAATAGCGTAGGGTGTCTACTTTTAAAAAATATATGGGTTGATGGGGTAAAATACACTGGCTGTTTTTAAATATGTCCCAAATGGGACATGGGTGCAGGCGGTCTGCATGTCAAAATTTCAATTTGGAAAACCAAAAACGGCACCTACCAAATTTGGCCTTTTACCCCCCAAACACCCCAACAAACCTATGCATGGGTGGTATCCCTGTACTCAAGAGATGTTGCTGAACACTTATTGGGGTGTTATTTGGCAGTGACACATACCAAAATCTGTAAATTCATGTCTGAAGTACAAGGTTTGTGAAAAAAAAACACAAAAAAATTACTACCACAAACTTTGACAAAGGCTGGTGGTAGAATTAGTGCATGGAAAGTGTAAAAATACCACCATTTGAGATAGCCTAGGGTGTCTACTTTTAAAAAATATATGGGTTGATGGGGTAAAATACACTGGCTGGTTTCAAATATGTCCCAAATGGGACATGGGTGCAGGCTGTCTGCATGTCAAAATTTCAAATTGGAAAACCAAAAACTTCACCTCCCAAATTTGGCCTTTTACCCCCCAAACAATCCAACAAACCTATGCATGGGGGGTATCCCTGTACTCAAGAGATGTTGCTGAACACTTATTGGGGTGTTATTTGGCAGTGACACATACCAAAATCTGTAAATTTATGTCTGAAGTACAAGGTTTGTGAAAAAAAAACACAAAAAAATTACTACCACAAACTTTGACAAAGGCTGGTGGTAGAAATAGTGCATGGAAAGTGTTAAAATACCACCATTTGAGATAGCCTAGGGTGTCTACTTTTAAAAAATATATGGGTTGATGGGGTAAAATACACTGGCTGGTTTCAAATATGTCCCAAATGGGACATGGGTGCAGGCTGTCTGCATGTAAAAATTTCAAGTTGGAAAACAAAAAACTGCACCTCACAAATTTGGCATTTTAGACCCCAAACAACCCAACAAACCTATGCATGGGTGGTATCCCTGTACTCAGGAGAAATAGTAGAATCTATTTAGCATGTTTTTTCGTTCGCTATTGTCGATGAGGAGAAGTTGTTTCAAATAAAAACAAAGAAATTTGTGTCTTTTTTTTTTTTTTACCATATTTTTTTTTTTTTTTAATAATATAATAAGATATGATCAAAAATATGGCATCCATAGAAAGCCCTTTTTGTCCCGATAAAAACAATATATAATATGTGTGGGTACAGCAAATGACGAAGAAGAAAATTACTGCTAAACACAAACAGCACAGAAATGTTAAAATAGCCATTGTCCAGAAAGGACAAAAATGTTTCAAAGGCTCTGTCCTTAAGGGGTTAAAAAATGATCATGCATAACATTGGATAAATTGCATACACATAAAATACATATAGTAAGAAGAAACTGTCCCAGAGTCCTAAATATGTATAGATTATTGTTACAGTATTCGGATGTGAGGTAGAAAAGGGGGGAGCATGGAATTCTGTTACTATATTTATCCTTTTCTACGTTTTATACTTGATCCAAAATTCCCAACAACTTTTCTTAAGCCACATTCTTTTCTCTCCATAGGACGTTGGTAATCTGTTTGATTTTCTAATACAAGGGGTATTTCTGTTCTCTTCCATTATTTTGCAAGAATGAACTTATCTATCTTTATCTTTTAATCATCTCCTTGCAACACCTCAAGTGAAAGGCTGACGTCCTGCTATTTAACACTACCAGTATAGATTGAAAATGAATACGCTGCAAACAAGAAACAGAGAATACATTTTTAGAAACTGGTGTGAGTAAAAGATGAAAACATAGAAAGAGGTGTGAATTTTTACCAGGTGCCCTGTTTGCAAAGGTATGAAACTCAAAACACCAAAGAGAATCAATCCCCATCTATTCTAAACTTTTTAGGAAATAGGATAAAATACTTTAAAAAATGCTGCACAAGTAAATGTATAAAGACATGTTTAGTTTACATACATTTTTGGTAGATATCTTTGGAAGACTCGCAGGGATCCAAATTTGTTTTGTATGACATGTGGGAAAGGCTACTATACTTCAGTTGCATGCAGGGCCAAGCCTAGGGTCACTAATGCCTGAGTGCACCTCCAGGAGGCATGGCTTTACTGCTGGCTACTCCTCTGCATAAATACTGTACTTTCACCTGTGTCACTTTGTTCCACTGCATTTGCCAGTGTCACAATGCCCTCCAGTACTTGCTCCAGTGGCACAATGCCCTCTGCTGCTTGCCCCAGTGTCACAATACCCAAGGCACATATTTAGTCCTTGGCTGACTAGGCATACTGTGTAGGATACAAAGTACTGTTTGGGACAAAAAATGGCACTGACAAGCTATTTGGGGGCATATATAGCAATGGTAAGATGTTTAAGGCCACATAAGTCACTGACAAGCTTTTTGGGGCAAACATGGCACCAACAAGTTGTTTGGGGACATATATGGCACTGAAGTAGTTTTGGCGACAGATATGCCACTGCTAAATTGTTTGAGGGCATATATGGCACTGACAAGATGTTTGTAGACAAACGTTTGGGGACAGCTCTGGCACTGACATGGTGTTTGAATACATAGACAGCACCAACAAGCTGTTTGAGGATAGATATGTAAATGGAAAGCTTTTTGGAGACTCACATGAAACTGACATGCTATTTGGGGACATTTTCCAGACTGATAACCTATTTGTGGAAAGATATGGAACTGACAAGCAGTCCATTCGGACGAAAATGTTATTTATTTTGTCTAAAACGAATTTCATTCATTACGAATTTCGTTCATTACGAATTTCGTTTCAGACGAAATTCGTTCATTATTTTCGTTTCGTTTTATTCGTTCGTCTTATAGAATACGTGTAATACTATTGGCTTTCTATAAACCGAACGAGAGCCCCATTCATAAGAAATTCTTATGAATGGGGCTCTCGTTTTGTTTCTAGAAAGGCAATAGTATTTCACGTATTCTATAAGCCGAAAGTCTATAAACCGAAGGTCGTTCGGTTTATAGACTTTCGGTTTATAGAATACATGTAATTCTATGTATTCTATAAACCGAAAGTCTATAAACCGAACGACCTTCGGTTTATAGACTTTCTGCTTATAGAATACGTGTTTCTTATGAAATTCTTATGAACGGGGACTCTAGTTCGGTTTATAGAAAGCCAATAGTATTACATGCATTCCATAAAGTGAAAGTCATTCATTATGTCGGTTTATGGAATGTATATGTAATGCTATTGGTATTCTATAAACCTATTCTATTTCGGTTTATAGAATGCCAATAGCATGAATGGACGAATGATTTTCCTTTATTAACCATTCGTTCATTCGTCTTTCGTTAGTTTAGCATTTTCGTTATTCGTTTTTCGGACGAATGGACGAAAATGCTATTTTCGGACGAAAATGCATTCGTCCGAAAACGAATGCACATGTCTATAGAGAACTGACAAGCTGTTGGGGACAGACATTGGCAAGCTGACTGCAGGAGGTACTAAGGAGTATGAGGTGCTGTGCAAATCCTCCTCAGAATGCTACCAAGCACATGTTAAAGGAACACCTTGATAACTAGCAAAAAGCAGCAAAAACTTGAATATTGGGTATTTTGATACTCAAGGTCAAATATAAGAAACTATTCAGAAGAGGTATTTTTTACTGGTTGTAGATGTGTAATAGATTTGTCAGGTAAAAATTAGAAAACGTTAGATAGTAAAATATACGATATGATAAAAATAATGGTATATTAAAGTCATTCTTATGTTAATAAAAACATGATATAACTTGTGTGGGTACATTAAATGAGGAAGAAAAATTTTTACATAATTTGGATATTTATCATATCCAGTATTATTTTCTAGGGAATCTTATAGGAAGCATGAACTGTAAGATGTTGCACATGTATTGCGATTTTGTTTTCTTATATGAGTGCATTGACATAATGACTCATCACTTAAAGATGTACGTAAATATACCTTTATGACGACTAGGATTAGAGGTAGGGTTAGGCATTAGGATTAACGTTATGGGATATTAGGGCTGGGATTAGGCATTTGTGCCCCCTAACCCTAATATTATGTTGCCATACTATTTTAAAATTTGCAACATTATACTGAGTGTTCTATTGTTTACATGACCTTATAAATGCATGGAAAGAAGTGACATTTTGATATGACACTATTTACTTTTCCTTTTCATAGTAAATCATCAGCTATTGGCTTGAAACACAAGAGTCTCTTCCTGTTGTTTCAAGTCATATGGGTTATTCAGAATGTCTTTTCTAAAACAAAGCACTGAACGCAGAGTAATTAGCAGGGTTAGTCCATGTTTCCTTGAGGATTGCTTCACTTTTAGAAGTTTTCCCCACATTTGTTCTTAATAAATAATCTTAATAATCTCCTTAGTGCCCTATCTAACATACATCCATGTGGCAATTTTTCTTAGGATATGGTTCTATTATATGCTGCAGAGATGTTTTATGGACTCATTATATTATTCAAGGAGTATGCAACTTAATGAACAATTCGTTTTTAAATGACTTGATATAGGATATATCTTAAAAGGTAGCTGTTTCAACATTACATCAAATTTATATTTTAATTATTCACAAACTACCAGAAAACGTATACAGACATGACTGAATCGTAAAAATTAGCATAGGCATGAAACCAAAAGTATTGGAAAAAGACTGCTTGCTAGGCTTTATTGACAGTATGGTTTGTGACCATGAATATTATTAGAGGCAAAGGTGATTTCTTGTAGAAAAGACAGTTATTTTTTAACACATGTCATTACTATTACTCAGGTATATTTTTTATTTCAATAAAAAAATGATAAAACATAGTCCCATGCCTTAATAAAAATCTCTGATGGTTAAAAAGAGCTACAATGAAATTTATGACAGGAAATAAATGCCAAACAATATTAAGAAAAATATAGGTAGTACAGAGGGCGCAAATATGAAAATAGGAAGTCTCAGCTATACATGTTACAACAAATTGTAGAGAGGGAGTAATGAGAAAGTTTTACTTTTCCTTAAATAAAGGACCACTTTTTGATTAAAATGCCTTTTGATTTATTTTTGCCACTTGTGATTGCTGCTATGTTTAACGTGTATATAAAGCAAATACTCCAAAACAATTGGTGTGGTTGGTGCGCTATGTGTCCACCACCAAGAATTAAGCTAATGTTAATTGCCTGGTAAATTAATTGAAACGATCCTCACAATGTTTCATCACATAAACATAGTAAGAAATATACAACATATATAGTGTTATACGGTGAACGAGCAAGGATTGTAATGATTGCACTCACAGACTCCTAGGAATATTGTAACTCATTAAAGGTGCCGTGTATTTCACTCCTCTCCCTTTACTTGATACTCAGATGGATATAGGCATAAAATAGCAGAGGAGCAGATGTAAGTATAAAAATATACAAATATTCAATACAAACACAGTAGAATCTTACATGAGTAGGCTGGATATTCTGACTTGTTTATCATCCAGAACACACAAACAGCAAACAGCAAGAAGTGACAGCAATAAATAAAAACAATAAAAAAAGTCCAAATAAAAGACACAAGTTCCAGAGAACAGTGCATGTAAAATGCTCACACAACGCGTTTGGGGGTAATGGGGCAGCAGCAAATCCTGTATGTGCAATGCAGGTCATAATGGGGCAGCAGCAAATCCTATTTGTATAATACAGATAATGGGGCATGCCCTGGGGTGTATTTTGGCATGATATACAAAGACCTGGATAAAATTACTTTGGGAGGGTAGGGGGGCAACAGAGAGATTTGGTTGGAGGCAGTATTTGTTTCAGTAAGGCACCCTGACATTTCTGATGGAAGCCTTGTAATAGAAGACTAGCTACAGAATCCCATTCTGGGATCCTCAGGAGCAACAGGTCTAAAGCATCTGAGAAGTTATCCAAATCTTTAGGAACCTTTAAAGAGATGGTGTTCTCTTTGTTGATGATTAACTGGAAGAGAACCCTTACAAAATCTACAGTCTTCAAATACCCCATAAAAGGTACAGCTCTGTTAATCCATAGATGATTTGTTGATTTCATGAATTCAGGTAACATAAAATATATTTATGCTTATGTAAAATCATCATGTTGTGGATCACAAATTCAATTACTTGTATTACAAATGCATATATTACAACATTTCAAATGTCCAAAGGGATGGTTTTATTTTGTGGGAGGGACTGAAGGTGTGCCTATGAATGGGGCTATACCGGAACTTTTTCGTTGACTTTGTAGCCAATTGGTATTTATGTATTTTGATAAGTAATTTAGATCCAGAATTAAGTATTTTATTTACACAAAGTAATATAAAAACACATTTACTGGAGTTTAAACTCACTTTGTTGTGAGTTTTATTGCTGAATACACTCACACAAGCTAACATTTCTGAGCTTTCAGAAAAGAGGAACAATAGAGGAGGAAACAGGGACAGGGGGATTAGGGTGCAAAATAGGGACAGTCCCTCCTAAATAGGGACAATTCAGAGGAATGAAAACGTTTTAAAATATCTTACAACCAAGATCATGCAAACTGAACGTGTTGTAAAGACTGTTCTTTACAAACCCCAATTATGGTGAATGGTCAGTTTATTTATAAAAACAAATTCTGGAGCACCTGTTTCTTCTACGTTCATATTCTATTAAAGTTCAACATATATTTTTCTTTCTGAAATTCAAAGGTAAAGTGTGTTTTACCATGACAAGCACCTAGAACTGCAGCAGCTACTGGACTATGTGCTAGTATTGATCATCATTTGTCATAAGCTTATATGAACACATGAAACACTGCTGAGCTCCTTAGCATTGGATTAAAGCCTGAATACAATGTAGTGAATCAAAATTTCTTTATTCAGCTGTATAATATATTCTAGGTAGTGCTGTAATTTCAGCAGAAGACATGTAAAATCTATCATGAATTATGTATTCATTATATCTTTAACTGCATTATTTTAGCATGAAACTTCACTGAATCATTATACATTTTTCTACATTACTGAATAATTACATTTATCTGGCTTTTCACTGTATCTGGACTGAAATACTAATTCACCAATTTAATGATATTGTATTCTCATTCATTCCACTTAATGCAAACAGATAACTAAACTAATTAAAGTAACTAACTCTGAATGAATTAAATGAGTAATATCTTTTTTATTATTTTAAAATTTAAAATTTAATTTCATTTAAAGACTTAATTACTTTCATTTGATTATATTGCAAGTCCTGCTGGATGACTTGAGTGTGAATAAAACCTCCATATTTATTTTATAATATAACTGTAAGCCATTTCCAGTCGATTCAATTTACTTTGATCTCACATAACATTTAGAACTAAACCACATACTGGGATTTAAGTATGGTTGGCAATAAAGAAAATAAAGTATTGTGAAAGCACATGGTAATCTCATAATTGTAACATTATTAAAATTGCATGGGTATTCTTACAGATAAAGAATTTAACTATTTGAATATACAATAGTCACTTATACAGATCTTCTACATACTTCCAAAACTGCATAACAACCAATGTCGACAATATCCAATGTCAACTCCATTACATCTGGTTTATCTGAATATCTAGGTATTCACTATAATAAACCAATAGTGGAATCATGCAAAAAAGTAAACAAGAGTGCGCTAAGTACAAAAACGGTGAAAATACAAAGGTGTCAACACCTTTAAATAGTAAAGTGAGTTCCAGTGGAAAATAATGAGATCCAGGAGAGGCTGTGTCTCCCTTAAGGTAATACACTCACAAGACTCAGGGGTAATAAATGCACATCAAGGGAGGTCTTGAAAGAGTAGATCTTCTATGTAAAGAGGCTCCAAAGATAGATAAATATCCAATTAGTGGTAGCAGAAAAAGATATTTAAAAAGAAAAAGCATCTGCTTACATGTTAGGTATCCTGTAACAAGCGCAGTGGGGCCAACACGACAGTATATGCAGGTACTTGGTAACAGTAAAATGCAGAACTCGAGATAAGCAGGCAAGTCCAGTCCACGCTACGCGTTTCGCCCGTTAGGCTTCAACCAGGCGTCTGGACTTCCTGCTTTAAGGTGCCGTTTATATTAGTCTCTGTGATACACGCTGCTGTATGCGTCTTCACATTCAAATCTCCTTCCGCATACGTCATAGACTCACGAGATGTTGACTTAGTCGTTTTTTTTGTCCGTTTTCAGTCTAAATTTTTTTACTCACAGATAGTGGCAAAACATAGAGGGGACGAAGCGGAACAAGAGGACAAGTGTTTTATCTCACACTAGAATATAATAAGTACACAAAACCTTTGAGGGATATGCTTGCCTAACACTATTATTAAAAAATTAATTTATTTGATTGCACATTTATTGGGGACATAAAAAATGTGTATATACACATTCTTTATAAAAAAGGGGAAATTACATTGGGAACTTATAAAAATGTATATTAATACACATATTTAAAACAGTGCTATTGCACTTTTATTATAACGTTAAAAATGTACCTTTACCATACATATAAAGCAGCATATCCCAATTAGCTCATTGTGTACACATAGCGATGTAATACAAATTTACATAAAATTATACAGATCAAAATCAGCGTTTAGTCCCTGTGGTTTTAAAGTATCTAAATTAAAAACCCATTTCATTTCAGTCTGCCCTATTTTTTTAATATTATCACCCCCTCGCCAATATTTCTGAACTTTTTCTATTGCACATATTTTTAATCCTTTGTGTTTTTTTGGTGATAATCCAGGAAATGTTTTGAAAGACTATGTGTGACCAAACCATTTTTAATATTCCTGACATGTTCTTCTATCCGTTTTTTGAAAAGTCTCGTAGTTCTCCCTACGTACTGCAAACCGCACGGGCATTCAAGAAGGTATACAACATTAATGGTAGAGCATGTAATAAATCCATCTATTGTATATTTTGGCCATTTCTAAATGAACAAAATTCTGTAATAGGATATTTTTGTTGTGTTGTTGACCTACATCCGATACAGTTCAAACAACCATAAAACCCAGGTTTCCTGGTTAAAAAGTGGCTAGGTGCAATATTTTTAGGTACTAACTGACTGGTATAGTTAGTCGTCAGTTTCTGTCTTAGATTAGGTGCCCCTCTAAAAACAATTGAAGGTATCTCTGGTATTATATTTTTAAGTACTTCATCTTTATGAAGAATTTCCCAGTGCTTCTTCACAATCTTTTAAATATATTTAAATTTGTTGCTATAATTAAAGATGATGGGCATTTTGTTCAGAAATTTATTTTCTACTTCTTTTGTTTTATAGGTTAGGATTTGATTTCTGTCGATTTCTGAAATCTCAGCAATAGTTTTGTCAATAGAGCTGCTGTCTATCCTTTTTCTACAAATTTTTCTTTTAGTATGTTAGTTTGTTCTTGTAAGTATTTAAATCAGTACAATTCCTTCTTATCCTTGTGCATTGGCCTTTTGGTATACCCTTAAACCAAGGAGGATAGTGACAGCTAGTTTTCTCTATGTAACTATTGGCATCAACCTTTTTAAAGTGATTTTTTGTCTTCATCTGACCATTGTCAATACAGATTTCCAAGTCCAAAAAAGTGATGCGTGCTTGACTGTATATTGAGGACTGCATTCTGATCATTATCATTAATAAAGTTAAGAAATGAGTTAAGATTATCCTCATCCCCTTTCCATATAAAAATGAGATCATCTATGTAACGATAATAGAGGACCAGGTTCGCCTGCCAGCTATGCCCCCAAATATATGTGTTTTCCCACTGGGACATAAACAAGTTGGCATAGCTGGGGGCGAATCTGGATCCCATGGCTGTACCAGGTGCATTGCAGGTAAAATGTGTCCAAAAACCAAAAGAAATTATGGTTAAGTATAAGGTCAATACCTTCCACCACATAATCAATTTGACTATCTTTTAGGATATTTTTATCTTTTAAAGTTTTTCTTACTGCTTCACATCCTTGTAGATGATTAATTATGGTGTAAAGAGATGTGACGTCGCTAGAAACCAAAAAAATAATTATCTTCCCACTTACAGGTCTGTAAAATCTGTAATATACTCATAGTGTCTTTTAGGTAAGATTTAGTGTCTTTGACATAAGGCTGTAATATATGGTCAAGATACTCTGACAAATTTGAAAACATGGCGTCAACCCCCGATACTATGGGTCTTCCTGGGAGGTTAATTGGGTCCTTATGAATTTTGGGAAGGAAATAAATCACTGGAATTTTTTACATTAATGTAATTGTATTCATTTTTGGATAAAAAGTTTTCACTCTTCCCCCTATCCAAGTATCTCACTAGTTTTTTTTTAAGTCATTAGTCGGATCTCCTTTAAGTTTTTTATAGGTATTTTCTTGTTCTAGTTGTCGGAGGGCTTCCCCGCATGTAGTATTGTCTAGACAATACCACTGTGCCTCCACCTTTATCAGCTGGTTTAATAACCAACTATTGATCATCTTGAAGGGTCTTTAGAATAATAAGTTCCCTTCTTGTCATATTTTTATGATCGTATTTTGATGGCTGCATTTTACGAAGATCTTCCATAATGGCTTTTTAAAAAAATTCCAAAACCCCAGATCTGTATGTAGTTGGATAAAATTTAGATTTGTTCCTGAGATTAGTGGGCATTATATTGTTAGGATCAATATCCTTTTTTTTTTCACTTGTTGGTTTAAGGGCATAACATCTTTTTATGGTGGTGTTTCTTATACATTTATTAATATCTATATATGCTGCAAAGAGATTAAATTTGTTGGTTGGGCCGTATTTCAGGCCTTTGCTCAAAATTAGTAATTGTTCCTGAGAGAGGGTTTTCTGCGATAGATTAAAAACTCCTAGGGTATTTTTGGATGCATTTTTGGATTTTAATATCTGAGTTTCCTTCTTCTTGCGTAGCTTCCCCCCCCCTCTATTCCCTCTAGGTCCATATTTTGTCTTTTTCTGTTTAATTTTGGGTTTTCCCAAATTCTTGTTTTGTGGTTTTTCCTGTATCTTTCCCGTTGTTCTTTTGGTAATGGCCTCAAGAGCCAGTGGTCTGTATCTAAAAAAGGAGAGGTTTCTCCAGATTCAGATAATACCTGGAATCTGTTGTTTATATCAATCTGATGGTTTCTATTTTGTTTAAGAGAGAGATTAAGGGGTTGACTCAACCTTTTCAACCTAGTTTGTATGGGGGTCTTCAAAGTATCATGTCTCTCTGCACTTTCGTAATTGGTATATTTGGTTATTGGAGCAATGTAACCTTTCTTGTAATTAGTCTTTCTGTAGTTAGTTCCATTGTTAGTATGGGAATCATGTTTTTTATTTCTGTAATCATATGGATTCCTGACTGTATTAAATTTATAGTCATCTTGATCCCTATGGTATTTCTTTATTTTTGTCATTCTAATTTCCTTCTCAATTTTTTCTATTTTTTTAATTGTATTGTCTGTAAGATTTTGATATTGCGTATTTGGGGTATACATTAGACATGTGCAAAACTAAATTTTCGTTTCGTTTTCGTCCATTCGGACGAAAATGTTATTTATTTAGTCAAAAACGCATTTCGTTCATTACTGCATTCGTTTCAGACGAAATTCGTTCATTATTTTTGTTTCGTTTTATTCATTTGTACGAATCAATTGACCTACACATTCCATAAACCGAAAGTCTATAAACCAAACTTCGTTCAGTTTATAGACTTTCGGCTTATGGAATACATGTAATGCTGTCGGCTTTCTATAAACCGAACTAGAGTCCCCATTCATAAGAAATTCTTATTAATGGGGTCCCCATTCATAAGAATTTCTTATGAATGGGGACTCTAGTTCGGTTTATAGAAAGCCAATAGTATTACATGTATTCTACAAGCCGAAAGTCTATAAACCGAAGATCGTTCGGTTTATAGACTTTCGGTTTATAGAATACATGTAATTCTATGCTATTCTATAAGCCGAAAGTCTATAAACCGAAGGTCGTTCGGTTTATAGACTTTCGGTTTATAGAATAGCATTTAACAATAGAATTTCTTATGAATGGGACTCTCGTTCGGTTTATAGAAAGGCAATAGTATTACATGTATTCTATAAACCGAAAGTCTTCGGCTTATAGAATACGTGTAATACTATTGGCTTTCTGTAAACCGATTGAGAGCCCCATTCATAAGAATTTCTTATGAATGGGGCTCTCGTTCGGTTTATAGAAAGGCAATAGTATTACACGAAGGTCGTTCGGTTTATAGACTTTTGGTTTTTAGAATAGCATAGAATTACATGTATTCTATAAAGCGAAAGTCTATAAACCGAACGACCTTCGGTTTATAGACTTTCGGCTTATAGAATACATGTAATACTGTTGGCTTTCTATAAACCGAACTAGAGTCCCCATTCATACGAATAGGTCAATTGACCTATTCGTATGAATGGGGACTCTATTTTGGTTTATAGAATAGCAATAGCATAGCATTACATGCATTCGATAAACCGAAAGTCGTTCATTATCGGTTTATGGAATGTATGTAATGCTATTGGTATTCTATAAACCGACTCTATTTCGGTTTATAGAATGCTAATAGCACGAATGGACGAATGATTTTCGTTTATTAACCATTCGTTTATTCGTCTTTCGTTAGTTTAGCATTTTCGTTTTTCGGACGAATGAAATGCATTACTCCGAAAACGAATGCACATGTCTAGTAAACAACCTCAGTTTTTCTTGAATATCCTGAATCTCTAAATCTAAATTTATTAAGGTTTTATTCCTCTGTTTAATAATAATATTCATTAGTGTAACAGTGCATGATTCAAGAGCATTATTCCAATCATGCATAAAAACAGTGTCATCAGTGTCAAACGTGGGGTGCTTAAATAATCTTAAACCTCGTGGAGTTATTTTGTCTTTGATGTATTTTTGGAGTGTTTCAATTTCCCACCTGATTTTTAGTTCTTTAATGAGTCATTTTTCCAAATTAGTCATAAGTTCAATTACATCAGGTAAGACTTCAGTAGATCTTGTTGGGATTTTTTCTTCTCCAAAAATATCATCTATATCAATAGTATAATTACGTCTGTATTCAAACAAAGACATAGTGTATATCAACAGTGAATATTAAGCAGCTGAGTTAACTATAGGGAATGAATAAAAATAGTACAAAAACAAACAGGTGTACTCAGCGCTATAATCAAATTCCTGAGCAGCACTTAGATAGTGTGTCCCTAAACCACACTCAGATAATAAATTGTGAAAATACAAAATTGTGAAAATACAAAGGTGTCAACACCTTTAACCCCTTGGCGACACAGGACGGACTAGGTCCGTCCTGTGTGCCGAGGCGTTAGTTAGTTAGTGACCTCTCAAATGTGGCCTTTTAACACCCAAATAATCTAACTAACCTACACATGGGTGGTATCCCTGTACTCAGGAGATGTTGCTGAACACATATTGAGGTGTTGTTTGGCACTGACCTATAACAGGATCTGTGAATTCATGCCCAAAGTACAATGTATGTGAAAAAAAATTACTATCCATAACATTGACATAGGCTGGTGATAGAATTAGTGCATGGAAAGTGTTAAAATACTACCATTTGAAATACCCTAGGGTGTCTAGTTTTAAAATATATATGGCTTTGTGGGGTAGAATACACTTTCTGGCTTCAAAAATGTCCCAAATGGGACATGGGCGCAAGTTTTCTGCATGTCAGAATTCCAAGTTGGAAAACCAAAATGCGCACCCCCTAAATGTGGCCTTTTAGCCCCAAAACAAACCAACAAACCTATGCATGGGTGGTATGCCTGTACTCAGGAGATGTTGCTGAACACATATTGAGGTGTTATTTGGAAATACCCCTTCACATTTTAAGGTAATGTTTACCTAAATTGCAATCTATGTGAAAAATTAAAAAAAAAGATTTTTTGCTGCAAACTTTGGCAAATATTGGTGGTAAAATGGCTACATGAAATGTGTCAAAATACCCCAAGTTAAATGCCCTGAGTGGTCTAGTTTTTAAAAATATGTACATGTTGGGGGTCATTCATGGATTTAGTACAGAAATCAGTGTTACAATGTCACTATCGCTAATTTTGAAAAAAAAAAAAGGATTTTAAAATAGCTTTGCACTACTTATAGTTCTGGCCCTGTAACATGAATAAAAAAGCACAAAAATATAAAACATGGGCTATTTATGAACTCAGGACATATATTAGAAACTATTTAGCAGTGTTTTTTTGTTGTCTCTTGTAATGTATACGATTTTTCATATAAAAGTCATAAAAAAAATGTTTTTTTAATTTTTTTGCCATATTTTATTATTTTTTTTACATCAAATGATATGCTATTATAATAATGGTATCAAAAGAAAGCCCTTCTTATAACGATAAAAACGATATATAGTTTGTGCGGGTACACTAAATGAGACAGAAATAAATTACAGCAAAACACAAACACCTCAGAAATGTTAAAACAGCCCATGTCACCAAGCGTCGGACAAGCCAAAAAAGTCATGTCACTAAGGGTTTATATAATAAAGTGAGTTCCAGTGGAAAATAATGAGATCCAGGAGAGGCTGTGTCTCCCTTAAGGTAACACACACACAAGACTCAGAGGTAATAAATGCACATCAAGGGAGGTCTTGAAGAGTAGATCTTCTACGTAAAGAGGCTCCAAAGATAGATAAATATACAATTAGTGGTAGCAGATAAAGATATTTAATAAGAAAAAGCATCTGCTTACATGTTAGGTATCCTGTAACAAGCGCAGTGGGGCCAACACGACGGTATATGCAGGTACTTGGTAACAGTAAAATGCAGAACAGCTTAAAATTAACACTTTTGTTAAACAAATAAAAACAATAAATCTCGAGATAAGCAGGCAAGTCCAGTCCACACTACGCGTTTCGCCCATCAGGCTTCAACCAGGCGTCTGGACTTCCTGCTTTAAGGTGCCGTTTATATTAGTCTCTGTGATACACGCTGCCGTATGCGTCTTCACATTCAAATATCCTTCCGCATACGTCATAGACTCGCGAGATTTCGAATTAGTCGTTTTTTTTTCATCCGTTTTCAGTCTAAATTTTTTTACTCACAGATAGTTACCAAAAGTGTTAATTGGTTTAGGGACACACTAACTAAGTTCTGCTCACGAATTTGATTATAGTGCTGAGTACACCTGTTTGTTTTTGCAATAGTGGAATCATGTCCATCATATTTAAAGGATAGTATTAGTATGTTGAATATATTGAGACAAATAGACAAATATTCAACTGGGCTTAGAAGCTTTACATTTTTTTCTGAAGGATTTTGGAACACTACCCTATGATCAAATTAGGTTTAAGTTTTATATTACAGAAACATTATTTTTACATTATAGGAGAATTATATACACAAAACAGGAGAACGGAAATGGGAATAAAATTGGCACCTAGTTATGCCGTACATTATTTTCAGATTTGATGGACCAAAATTAAATCAATGTCCCAGTAATGGTAGCCCATTGGTTAAATGATAAACAACATAAGGATGTAATTAACCCCTTGACGACAAAGGACGTGCCAGGCACGTCCTGGGAGAAACTCCCTTAACGACAAAGGACGTGCCTGGCACGTCCTTCATTGAATGAAGCGGTTTTCGCGATCAACGATCGCGAAAACCGCTTTAACAGTGCTGGTCTATTGCCTCGACATCGAGGCAATAGCCAGCACCGAAATTTCTATTTCGGGACCCCCACGATCGCCCCACGGAGCGATCGTGGGGAGCCATATTGACGGAGCATGCTGCTCCGTCAATATGGCTAAGTCCTCTGCCGGTCTAAGCTTCGGAAGTGAAAGTAACTTCACTTCCGTCGCTCTGAATATGCTACTTGACTACCCCTAGTGGTAGTTTAGTAGCATTGCAATGGGAAATATTTAAAATAAATATTTAATTAATTAAAAACAGGTTATTTAGCTATATTAGCCTATAGGTTTAAAATTAAATATTTTTTAGCCTAAGGGATAGGGTTAAAATTAAATTAAAGTTAAAAAATATTAAGGGATATAATAAGGATTAGAGTTGGGGTTAAATTTAGTGTTAGGGTTAAATTTTAGGTTCGGGTTGGGGTCAAAAGATCAATATAGGAAAAAAACAAAAAACACTATTTTTGGTTTTTGGCCCATAACTCGCAAAAAAATACCGAAAAATATGGAAACATGCATATTTTTGAACTCGGGAGAACATTTAGAAACTATTTAGATGGGGTCTTTTTTAATGATTTTATTTGTGTAAATTATATTTTAGGTCAAAGTTAGAAAAAGTGTGTTTTTTTTAAATTTTTCATCATATTTTATGATTTTTTTTGTAGTAAATTATAAGATATGATGAACATAATGGTATCTAATGAAAGCCCTTCTTATGACGATAAAAACAACATATAATTTGTGTGGGTACTGTATGTGAGAAAGAAAAAAATTACAGCTAAATACAAACACCCTAGAAATGTCAAAACAGCCATTGTCACCAAGGGAAAGTCAAGGTGAAAATGTCTTGTCACTAAGGGGTTAAAGATGAGAAACATTTGATTGTACCAAACACTTTAAAGATTATGACAAAGCTTCGTAGACATGGTAAATTATTAAAAAATAATTCTTTAATGACTCCAATAGTATACAATAAAGATTTTCTCCCAGATATAAAAAGAGGAATCTTGGAGGGCTATTTTAAAACACAACTGAAAACACAGAGGTGTAGGGGGAATATCAAATTAAACATGATTAACAAGGGCTTCTAAATATTTTTAAGAATATTCAAATATTAGATTATTTAGCTTGGAAAAAAACGTAAGGATAGGACTCCCACTGCACTATCAATCTTGTTAGTACCTTTGCTTAGTGCAAAAGCGTCAATTGGGAACTATCTCCAAAATATATAAATTACTGATTGAAAGTAATAGTGAGGATAAACCTCACTATATAAAAGAGTGGGAGAAGATAGATAATACTGAATTTACTCAGAAAGAGTGGCATACGATATCAAAACTGGCACATAAGTGCTCGATTTCGATAAACATACAAGAAAATAAATTTAAAGTCCTTACAAATTGGTATAAAATTTCCATATCTTCTACAGAAAATTAAGCCCAAAAGTTCAGATATGCTGGTGATGTTTACTGCAAGTAGGAAGATGGATACATATTTGGTGTTCATGTCTACTGATCAAACTTTTTTGGGAAAACATAATAAAAGCAATTAATGTAGAAGAATTCCAACGGATCCAGAATTCCAACATTCCTTATCCACAATACAAGACATTCTTTAGAATTATGTAAAAGATCTCTCACTATAAGATTTATAAATTCGGTAAAAATTGTAATCCCTATAGTTTGGAAAAAGATTAGAACTCCTTCTTTTGCAGATTGGATTACAAAGGTGGAAGAGATCCAGGGCAGGTTTTTGGTCAAATAAATTTAAGAGAACAAACGTGGGAGCCTAAAGAAATAATAATAGAATAAAAGGAATTGGTACAGCACAGAGAGAAGTAAAAATCTTATAGCTGATAACTTTTTATCTATGAACTAAATAAAGAGATAGACATTTATAGTTGTGTCTCAAGTTTTAGGTTAAATAGAGGAAAAATGAGCGCATTGGCCCTGAATATTACCAAAGATATGAATAACAGGATGAGACGCCTGGTTGAAGCCCACGAGGGGCGAAACGCACAGCGATCTGGACTCAACCTGCTTTTTTATTGTATATGTACTTTTGTTTTATATTTAAAGTATATTTAAAGTATTATTTTATCATCTGTCTGTGCCTGCTGGAAGGATCATCGTCAAAACCCTATGTGACATAAAGATCCCCCATACCAACACTCTTGAAGTCTGACTACATCAGGATCCATTTGAAGTGCCATTTAATCTCTGAGAGTCTGTAAGTACATCCCCTTGAGGGGGATCAAAAGAATCTCCCTGATTTTTGGATAAGAGATCCACATACACCTTAATCTCTGACAGAGATTCACTTGTATATATATAATTCACAAAAAAGGTGCATTATTTTCACAGTTTGCTCCTAAGCCCACTTTATGATTTTTTTGTATCTGTTTATATTGTATTTTGTGTGGTTTAGGGACACACTACCTAAGTGCTGCTGAGAGCTTAGAATACAGCGCTGGGTACACCCTTGTTTTTTTACTTCGAAAAATAGATCTCCAGTTCTATAATTACTGTAGGAATCTTCTGGGTAGTCAGTATGGAATGTAGCATAGAACATAGTAAAGGGTGCAAGTCAACAGTCTTGATACAGATATTTAGTTTCTGGACAAGATTTAAAAAAAAGATTAATCTAACAAAGCAATTAAATAACAAGCTGAGTTTATCGACTATTAGTAAAAGAATGGAATGCAAGCAGTATACGTAGAATAGAGGATCTACTAATGGAAAATAAGATAAAACCTTTTTTATCTGAAGAATTCCAGTTGAGGGAGAGATACCTGTTTCTTTATATAAGGTTTAAACACTTTATTCAGTCTTGTATGCCATTTTTTACATCTAATAATGTATTGGAGTTGGAATAACTACTATCCCTACAAGCTTTTAGACATCTAGTTGCCAAGTGTTCCAGGATCATACAGAGATGCAGGAAAAATTTATGGGTACTGGACATTACAAAATGGGAAAAGGAAATGAATATAAATACAACTGAACAGTCATGGATGTTGGCTCTGAATCAAAACAAATAAATGTATACAATGTCTAAGTTCAAGGGAGGTACAATTTAAAATACCAAATTGTTGTTATTTATTGCCAAGCATGTTGGCTAATACCGTATTTGCTCGATTATAAGACATCCTCCGCTGCCCCACTAGCCACCAGGGAGAATCGGGCAGCCGGGGGATGTCTGCACAATACGGGCAGACATCCTCCATGCTGCCCGACACTTCCGTCTATAATGACGGACCAGCTGTCGAGGTGTCGGGCAGCATGGAAGATGTCTGCACTTATCGTGCAGACATCCCCCGGCTGCCACCACTAGCCACCAGGGACCAAGAAACAGGTGAGGGGGAGGGAGGGAGGGAGGGGGGAGGCAGAGAAACGAGGGGGAGGGGGATAGAAAGACAAGGGTGGACGGGGACAGGGGGGGAGAGCAACAAGGGGGGGTGTCAGGCTTTCATTTTTACTTTTGTTTTTTTTTACTGGCTATCGCGTCATTAGGCCACGCTCCTTTTAATGACGCGATCTTCCTGTGACTATAAATAAAAGTCTGCAACAGACACAAATCGCTAAGTATTGTCTTTAGCAGCTGTTGTTCCTGACTCCTTAGCTCCAAGCTACCTTAGAGTATCTTGCTATTTTCATAGTACAGAGACAAGGGGAGGGAGGGGGGGCAGAGACAAACAAGTGGGGAAGAGACAGAGACAAGGGGAGCGAGGGGGGAGACAAAGGGAGAGGGAGAGAGAGACAACACTAAGGGGGAGAGAGAGAGAGAGAGCTGGGGGCAAGGGAAAGAGAGACGCAGCATTGGCACATAAAAGGAAATAAAAACAAGAAATGCATTTTTTGATATCATAATTTTTTATTAAAACAGCAATTTACATGTGAATATATACAAGTTGAACTTTTTTCCTATAGGGCAGTCTTATATTCAGGCTTTTAGTTTTTTTCCTAATGGAATATCCAAAGTTTGGGGGGGTCATCTTATAATCAGGGTCGTCTTATAATCGAGCAAAATATGGTAGATCCGTGCTATAACAAGATAATTGTTGGAGATGCAGTAAAAATCAAGGTAATATGGCACACATCTTATAGGAATGTGAATTAATTAAAGATCTGTGGGTATTCTGTTTTGAACTAATTTAAAAAAAAAATAGTATAGTATAGATATAGAAAAGAAACCAGAATTGGGCCTCTTACATATTAAACAGTTTTGACCGGCTCAAAAAAGCCCAAAATAAGATAGATAGTGAGTATATTGGTATTTTACCTCCAGGTGCTGGAACACAAAAGGTCTACTCAAAGCCCAGGATTTAGCAGGAAACAAACAGGAGGTGTGTCAGCAATAATCATCCGGTAGGTAAATAAAGTAAATCCAAATTGAGTTGCATGAAAGAAAAATCTTCTTTTATTATAATCCAAAATGTATGTAGACCTATTGTGACCCATATATTACTTGTCACTAAGCTTATGCTGACTAGGAACTGGCGCTCCTCTAAACAACTAAATAGTTACAAATAAAAAAAAAATATTACACTCCAATGTAGGATGGAAAGAGGTATATGCATTTGAAATAGTTTATATAATAGGCAATATGAAAAATGGGGAGATTGGATCAATAAACTGGATAAGTTAATCTGAAGATTCAATTAATGTGGATGAAAGTTTGGAGACACTGCTGGCCCTCTCTACCTCATTTTACTAGGGTTTGCCTCCATGATGTGGGCAGGAGTGCAAGATGTATGTGTATTTGTATTCATATGTTTGTATTGTTTAATATATTAGCATTTTACAGAAGTGGGAGAAAGAGATGGGTTAAGATCAGAAAGATATAATATAATATTAAGTTAGCTACCAATGTAATGGAAATGCTTACTGATGACATGTTTCTCATATGTGGTTTTATATTTGTCTGTATAATTTTTTTCTATATTTGAATAAAAGTTTTAAAATTAATAAATAAATAACACATATTTTACGTTTATTTTATCCACTGAGATTGTCACAATTCTTCCATCCATGAAAATAACGTATGCAGGGTGATTAAAGGGTGTTGGAACAGTGTGAAATTTCCCGCCATCTCTGCTTTCCGTCCTCCTTTTACATATTGCTCTGCTAAGCCTCTGTCCCAGCCTGAAGCAGTCTGCATATTACTCTGTGGTGCTGTCTCCCATGCCTGCTCCAGGATGCCTGCAGGATATCACCTGATCTGGTCTTGTCCTATGATGGATAAAGCAGTTGCTTTCACAGGGTCCTGCTATGTAGCCGTACTAACCTGGTTTGGCATGTCCTCACAGGAAAGCAGCTACCCTGCACTAGACCCCAAGTTTCCATCTCTACAATGTGACTTTTGTATACATCTGAGGCACTCAGGGTCCTCAGGCACAGTCAGGCATTTGTGTAATGGAATCAAGTCAACAGCACTTTAAGCTTGTCAGCAGTTCCTACCTGAAGTCTACTTCTTTTCATGCTGTTCCTGTGTTCCTGTTACCCTTGTTGTCCAGGTCTGTTCTGGGACTTGACATAGCATTTGTATCTTGTCCGCTGAGTTTTTTGGGGGACTCTTACCCTGTGGTGTATCACCAAATATAAAATATAGATATGAGTCTGTCTGCTTTAACAGATATTTAATAAGAGACAAAAAGACAGTAACATACAATAATTAGTGACAGCCTAACACACAATGCAACATTTTCCCAAGACTAACTTTAATCCTATTTTTCACCCAAAATGTCCAACATAAATCATCACAAAGGAGTGATATACAACCTGACGAAAGTATAGGTACCAAGCGCCTATTAGTGTACTTTAGTATACGAAGAAAGTTAATAAAACATACAAACCCGTAAGTTGGTAGGTATTGGAACGGAGGTAGACGGTATCCGCAAAGGGCCCTTCTGGCATATGTCAGGAATTTGACTGATTAGAAACTAATAGGGAGATAATTAGGTAGCCGCTAGTCTAATAAAAGACACAGTGGGTTAGCACTGTGAAAGGGCAGAGAAATGTAAAAGGAGGGAAGACAGCGCTACAGAATGATATAGAATTAGGTGGAAATGACTGAATATGAATGTATATAAATACACCATAAAAAAACACACAATTTAAAGGTATAAAAAATATATAGATTTAATAAATATAATGAAATAAAATAGGTGAACACAGAACCACCTGAAATCAGAAGTGGAAACACAAAATACAAATAAATATTTTACAACTAGCAGTATAGGTATGCTACTGACAAATATAAATAAAACTAAAAAGACAAAACTGAGTAAAAACAATAACAGTAATGGGTAGATAATACACACCATTACAGGAGAGCCGCTTGAGACAATGCTGGACTTAGAGCAGTGAATCTGGAGCGAAAAAGAAGCCTGGCCAGGTCTTTCGCAGAAAAAAAAGGAGTCCAAAAAGGGACGCATTTCGAAAAACGTCTTCAGCCTTTGGCGTCCAGCATGTCTCAAAACGGATACCCAAATGTTTAAATAAACCGCCTCTGATTGTAGACAGCGGTGAAACCCGGAAGTATGACGCAATCGCGCAATAGCGCGATGACGTCATGACGTTACGACGCCAGCGTCATCTCCATAGCAACGTATCGAAACCACACAAAGCCGGCATAGTGTGGCATCGATCAGTGCAAGGAGAGGGTGCTCGCGCTGATACACACAACAAAAGGGGGGAAACTTAACTCCAGAACAATATAAGGGAAAATAAAAACTAGAAAACAGGTTTAACAGTCTGAGCACTGAAGTTATATGCCTAGGCATTACATTGTTGCCAACATGATATCATGCCCCAGTGAATATAAGTATCAACTTGTTGGCAATAGTGGTTACACAAATATTTTACATATCACAGGTCCCGAAGGGCATAAGCACATGGAAAATACAGAAAGTATATCTTTTATACAAGCAAAGGAGAGAAAGATAAATATACATATACACACAGACAGCATATTAAAACACAACATTACATAGAAATGTATATATAGATCTAATCCAACAGTAGTAGTCATCCATAGTCAGTGAGGACATGTGGGTATACAAGTATGAAAAATATATACAAAAAAACATCAAGACAGATGGAAGGAGAGAAGTACATAAATATATATAGATATATACACAGTACATGATGAAACACTGCCACTTAATGTTATATACGGATCTAGTCTAGGAATGGCACAAGGTCAAAGTTGTCATTAAGACCCTTGGGGACCAAAGTATTTAAAGTGAGAATCCAAAAAGTCTCTCTTTTGCAGAGAGTCTTGAGTCTGTCTCCCTTGCGTGGGCCTAATACAACATGCTCAATTGCCATTGCCTTTAATTGTTTATCATTTCGCTGGTGTACATCTAAAAAGTGTTTAGACAAAATGTGTTTTTCAAAACCTCTTCTAATATTATACCTATGTTCTGAAATGCGTTTTTTAAAAGTTCTACTGGTCCTACCTATGTATTGGAGGCCACAAGGGCATTCCAACAGATAGATGACGAACTTTGTATTACATGATATATGCCTCTTAATGGGATGCTGAATATTTGTGGCATTATCTGTAAAGAAGTTTGATTTTCTGGGACAGACTGAGCAGTGGTCACAAGTGCCACATCTGTACCACCCTTTTATACTAGACAGGAAGTTGTGTTTTTTTGATTTTTCTTTAAATTTGTCGGATATGTCTGTCGGGGCCAAGATATTCTTAATATTGGTATTACGTCTACAGATAATCCTTCCTTTATCTGGCAACGTGGGGGCTAGAATAGGGTCTCCCCTTGGGATATGCCAGTGTCGGTTAAGAATTTCTTTTATCTTGTCAGTTTTATCTGAAAAAGTAGTAATAAAACTGGAACCAAAGGTATTTGGGAATGGATTGTCGATGTTGTCGGTGTCATTTTGACATGGCTTGTACTTTTCTACAATTTGACAGCCATTAAGAGATGCAATTCTGAACTTCTTGTTGTTCTTTTTGGGGTTCTTACTACCACCCAGAAATAGGGTTCTATCCTTTGATCTAATATCGTTCATAGTGTCATCAACCAATTTTTTACTATACCCCTTTGTGGTCAATCTATCTTTTATTTCAATTGCTTGCTGTTCAAAATCCTCCTGTCTAGAACAGTTCTTTCTCATGCGAATTAGTTCGCCCTTGGGTATGTTATTAAGCCATCTCCTATCGTGATAGCTCTTAGAATCAAGGTAAGTATTTTTATCCACTGTCTTGAAGTATGTTTTAGTGACAAAACTGTTATTTTCATCTGTTGATATCGTCAAGTCCCAAAAATGTATGCTAGTTGGACTGTGTTCATAGGAGAAGGTCAGACCAAAAGAGTTTGCGTTAAGTTCCCCCATGAACACGTCCAATGCCTCTACAGTACCACTCCACAAGAGAAAAATATTGTCTATATATCGTTTATACAACAGGAGGTCGGCACTGCTATGGAGTCCAAAAATAACCTCCTCCTCCCAGCTACCCAAAAACAGATTGGCGTAGCTGGGGGCGAAACGGGTCCCCATCGCAGTGCCACAAGTCTGCAGATAGAAAGCACCATCAAACAGGAAGTAGTTAGACTCAAGAATAAACAGCATGCATTGTCTCAAAAATTGTCTGTGTTCGATGCTTAAATATTCCTTATGGTTTAACATCTTCATCACCCCCTCAATGCCATCATTATGTTGTATTATAGTGAACAATGCCTGTATGTCTGCTGTTACCATATACATACCAGGCTGCCACTCTATGTCAGTCAGTACATTTATGAGGGCCAGACCGTCCTTTAAATAAGAAGGCATAGTGGGGACAAGGACCTGAAGGAAAAGGTCTACATATAATGACAAATTGGAAGTTAGAGACCCCACCCTGAAATGATGGGATGTCCAGGGGGATCTTGTAGTTGTTTATGAATCGTTGGCAGATGGTAAAACATGGGAATTCTAGGGGCTCGAACCATCAGACCTTGATATTCTGATTTGGAAATAATTCCGGCTTCCTTAGCTGAGCCAAGAAGCATTCCTAGAGAACGAACAAAAGTATTGGTGGCGTCTACATACAACTTTTTATAGAATTTTTCATCAGACAGTAGTCTCAGAGCCTCTCTCCGATAGTCCACTGTGTCTTGGAGGACCACTCCTCCTCCCTTGTCTGCCCCTCTAATTACAAGATTATTATTATCACTAAGTGTTATTAAGGCTGCTTTTTCATGGGGTGTCAAGTTATTTTTTGGCAATGTGTGTCTAATTGCCACAATTCACTTTCTACTAAATTCTTAAAGACCTCTATATAGTTACCCCTACTCCCCACTGGGTTGAATTTGGATGGTGCACGGACATTGGTATACACAGACATTTTTTGAGGTTCAATATTATTGTCATCCAACAAGCTGTTGAGTGAGCCTATATTCAAGAGATCTTCTATACATATGGGTCTGTTAATGTCCCATATTTTAGCTGGAAGTGTATCTGAGTTTGTTTTTTCAGTCACATTATTACGAAGATTTTTTGTCAAGAAAAACCTCTTAAAAGTTAATTTTCTGATAAACTTATTGAAATCGATAATCAAGTCAACCTTGCTAAGGTTTCTGCACGGTGCAAATTTTAAACCTTTCAACAGCAGAGTTACTTGACTAACAGTTAGAATGTGTTGTGACAAATTATAGATACCCAATGATTCAAGATCTTTTATTGTACAGTTCTTGATCTTAAGAAAATCTCTTGATGTTGGTTCTTCTTCCACCTTTTCTACCTCTGTGTCGAGGTCGGACCATTGGTCCAGAGATTCCCTTTCGACCTCTTTCTTATCGGATAAGATGGCATCTTTCTCTTTGCGAAACGCTGTTCTAAAAATGAGGATGAAGAGGAGGATGGGTTGGATGCAGAATAATTATGAAGAGAAGTATGTCCCCGAGATTGGTTATTGAATCCAATAGTCCTATTTGTTCTATTTCTATTCTCTTGTCTGTTATCAGGGATCCTATTGGGCAAGGGTCTCCCTCTACCTTCATCTGTAAATCTTGCATTTCCACGTATAGTTACCTCTCTACGCCTAGGGATATTGGGTGGGACTTGATTTTTCTCTTTAATTGAGTATGTTGGATTTCTATCTCTACTTTGTGATGGATCTCAATTTTTAAGGTTGGAATCAAACTGCCGGCCAGGCTTCTTTTTCGCTCCGGATTCACTGCTCTGAGTCCAGCATTGTCTCAAGCGGCTCTCCTTTAATGGTGTGTATTATCTACCCATTACTGTTATTGTTTTTACTCAGTTTTGTCTTTTTAGTTTTATTTATATTTGTCAGTAGCATACCTATACTGCTAGTTGTAATATATTCATTTGTATTTTGTGTTTCCACCTCTGATTTCAGGTGGTACTGTGTTCACCTATTTTATTTCATTATATTTATTAAATCTATATATTTTTTATACCTTTAAATTGTGTGTTTTTTTATGGTGTATTTATATACATTCATATGTATTCCTTTTACATAAATCATCACAAATTGCTCCATGCATCCAGGAGGCAGGCAATGCAGGGAGAGACTGAACACAGATCATTTACGCTGATGACACTCAGATTTACCTCTCCTCCCCTGCCCTCACTCCCTCTCTAGTGTTACGGATAGTTAAGTGTCTGTCGGCCATCTCCGCTTTGACGTCTGATCGCTACCTGAAACGTAACCTTTCCGTAACAGAACTGATTCTCTTCCCTCCCTCAAACTCTATCCCTACACCTGGGTTCACAGTCACCGTTGAAAATGCTACAATTGTACTGGCTGACTGTGTCCGATGTCTTAGGGTCACTTTTGACTCTGTTCTCTCCTTCATTCAGTCCCTAGCCAAATCATGTCGACTGCACCTAAGGAACATCGCACGCATCCGCCCGTTCCTCAGAGAAAAGACTGCCAAAATACTTGTGCACTCGCTTGTGATCTCTCGCCTTTACTACTGTAAAGGCCTCCTGACTGGACTACATCTGACTTGTCTGTCTTCCCTGCAACCTATCCAAAACACAGCTGCCAGACTCATCTTTCTTGCACGTCGGTCCGATTCACTGGCTCCACTGGCTCCCCGTCTGCTCAAGGATACAATTTAAAACTCTGTCTTTAACCTACAAAGCCCTACACTCCTCCGCCCCTCTGTACAGTGCCTCCCTTGTTAACTGATACCTCCCTGCATGACTTTTGTGCTCCTCACTGGTACTAGAACTCTCCTCCAACCTCATCACCACCTCTCACTCACGACTGCAAGATTTTTCCTGAGCTGCTCCCTCTCTCTCTGGAACTCCTTTCCACAGAGCATTCAGCTCTCTCCCTCCTTTTCAAATTTTAAAAAGTCCCTCAAAACCCACCTCTTTAAAGAACCTTACTACCCAACCCACTAGAACACCTGTCACTGTACCTCTAGCAGTTCCTAACTAGCTGAAACACACCCATCCACACTACTGTGTGCTTGCGAGCAGGGTTCTCTACCTCATGTACCAGTCTGCTTCTAGTTTGTCTAACTTAGTATGTAGTTCCCTTCTATGCTCTGTACCTAGCGTCATGTAAATTGTTGACGCTATATAAATAAATGGTAATGTAATGTTTATTCAACAGGTATATTGAATGGCTTGTGAGCTCATTGGAGATGTGCCCTCATTAGCATATCAAAAGGCAAATGTTGTACAGGAGAAATTCAACTAAAAACATTGATAACAGTTTGTTATGCCACCACAACCCTGCTTGACTTTTGACTATCCTGATCTGTTTGTCATGACTTTGCTTTTATTATTCTCCACTGTACTTTGTCCCGATCCATGTATGACCTGACTTCCTGACTATTCTTCTTATTTTTATTTTTGCCTGTGTATTCCTGCTTCAATGTGAGGTTTAAGTCGATGTTCCAAAGTCCTGGGTGGTCATTTGCCTCAGACTCAGCCAGGGGTATAATATCATTCAGGTGAAAATCACTGTTCTCCGATACTGTTGTGGTGGCTACAAGGTTACCACTTTGTGGTTCCACACACGTTCCTGAGTAACAACTATTACAGTGTCCCAAGTTAGTCCATTCTAAACAGGAAAATCGTTAGGGACATATGGGAAGTATTTACAAATAAAATCATATCGAGCATCAGAGGTATAACATTAGATCTTTTCAGTATGTTGAACTCTATAATAGTTAAAAGCAATCATGTGCTATGTAAAACAATTATGTAAAATAATTTCCCCTTTAATGCTGCCTATAGAGATAAAGTAGAGTATGCTGTAAATGTAATTTACTTGTCTGGTTCTGTGTAAGAAGTCTTTGATAGTTATAATGAGGACTGCTTTCACATAAACTTTAAGCTATGTATATCTTCCAGAACTGCTTAAATAAATTGCATATTTTGTAATTAGCTTCTGTGCAACTATATAAATAAGCTGGTCATTGCCAGTGCTGCCAAGTCATAACTAGAGCCATTAAAGGCTATAGAAATGCACTGAAAGGTAATCAAATCACTATTGTGCAAGTATTCTAATTTACATAATTTGTATATTTGAAAATAAGACAAATTACTGGAAATGTTAATGTGATAGCCAAAATCAAGACCATTTCAAAGCCTTCCAGATCTACTTAAAACCATTCAATACCATGGTAAGCTATCATATGTGAACTGGATAAACAAATACATGCTTATTAAAGGTACACTCCCACCAAAAAATGAAAAGGTGTCATTTTTAATATTTTGCATTGTATGTCTTTTGTCATATTTTTGTCATATTATTCAGATATGTCTTTTGTTTATGTTATGTTGTTTTTTTTTATAAAATATTTTTACTAAACAAGTGTGACTGGCCGCCTCCATTTTGTGAAATATAGTGTTTTTGGGTGCTACCCCAAAGGGACATTACAGCCCTAGTATCTCACTATGGGGTTGGGGACACAGAATGCAGGTTATAAGTTATAATTCTGACCATAGACATGAAATAGAGGGTGATGTAACTCTTATATCTCAAGGGAGTGTAGTTATGATCCTGTTTGATCAGGTCATTCCAGGGGCGTCACTAGGGTTTGTGTCACCCGGTGCGGTAACTCATGGTGTCACCCCCCTGGATTTCCTCCAATACCATTCCAAACAGATTCCTTAGTAATGCCAGTCAGATGTCCCATTAACTATGCCACACACAGGAGCCCCATAACTATGCCACACACAGGAGTCCCATAACTATGCCACACACAGGAACCCCATAACTATGCCACACACAGGAGCCCCATAAATTATGCCACACCAGAGCCCCACTATTTATGCCTCACCTCTTCCCAATTAATTATGCCACACACACAGGTGCCCCATAATTATGCCACACAAAAGAGTCCCTTAATTATGCCACACAAAAGAGTCCCATAATTATGCCACACATGGGGCCCAATAAATATGTCACACACAAGCGCCCCATAATTATGCACACATGGGACCGCCCTTAATTATGCAACACACAGGAGCCCCACGAGGTGACAGTTGAACAATTATAAAACAATACATATCTATACATACAGACATCTCTCTCTCTCTCTCTCTCTCTCTCTCTCTCTCTCTCTCCAATTTGCCCATTAATATGCCAGTATTATTGTGCCAGATGCCATTACCATTGTGCCATTAAGATGCCAGTATTATTGTGCCATTCATATGCCAGTAATATGGTACGATTCAGATACCAGTAATATTGTGCCATTCAAATACCAGTAATATTGTGCCATTCAGATACCAGGAATATTGTGCCATTCAAAAACCAGTAATATTGTGCCATTCAGATACCAGGAATATTGTGCCATTCAAATACCAGTAATATTGTGCCATTCAGAGAAAAGGAATATTGTGCCATTCAGAGCCCAGGAATATTGTGCCATTCAGATGCCAGGAGTATTGTGCCATCCAGAGCCCAGTAATATTGTGCCATTCAGATACCAGGAATATTGTGCCATTCAGATACCAGGAATATTGTGCCATTCAGAGCCCAGGAATATTGTGCCATTCAGATGCCAGGAATATTGTGCCATCCAGAGCCCAGTAATATTGTGCCATTCAGATACCAGGAATATTGGGCCATTCAGATACCAGGAATATTGGGCCATTCAGAGCCCAGTAATATTGTGCCACTCAGAGCCCAGGAATATTGTGCCAGTCAGAAACCAGTAATATTGTGCCAGTCAGATGCCAGTAATATTGTGCCACTCATAGGCCAGTAATATTGTGCCAGTCAGATGCCAGTAATACCGTATTTGCTCGATAATAAGACAAGGTTTTTTTCCCCCTCGTCTTATAATCGAGGTCAAATTGAGGTCAGATTATAAGACATGGATCCAGGTCCCCAGCAGAGCTGCAGGGGACCTGGATCCCCCTCAATAGCAGCAGGGGATGTCTGCGCAACGAGCGCAGACTCCCCTGCTTCCGCCCGGCACGACCGCCGGGGCTTCTGTGAAGAAGCCGGGTACTTCCGCTTTCGTCACAGAAGTCCCGGCGAGCGTGCCGGGTGGCAGCAGGGGAGGTCTGCGCTCATCGTGCAGACTTCCTCTGCTGCCCCACTAGCCACCAGGGTAAATCGGGCAGCTGGGGATGTCTGCACGATACGTGCAGACATCCTCCATGCTGCCCGACACGGCAGACTATTATGACGGACAGCTGTCCGTCATAATAGACTGCCGTGTTGGGCAGCATGGAGGATGTCTGCAAGTATCGTGCAGACATCCCCCGGCTGCCCCCACTAGTCACCAGGGATTGAGGTACAGGTATGGGTGGGGGGCAGAGAGACAGGGGGAGGGAGGGTGGGGGGCAGAGAGACAGGGGGAGGGAGTGAGGGAGGGGGGCAGAGAGACAGGGGGAGGGAGTGAGGGAGGGAGGGGGGCAGAGAGACAGGGGGGACAGAGCAGGAAGGGGGGGAGAGACAGAGGAAGGGGGGCAGAGAGAAACATGTGGGGGGGAAGAGACAGGTGAGGGGGGAGTGGGGAGTGAGACAAAGCTGGGGGCAAGGGAAAGAGAGAGGCAGCATTGGCACATAAAAAGAAATAAACACAAGAAATGCATTTTTTTTTAATATAATATTTTATTAAAAAAGCAATTTACATGTGAATATATACAAGTTTAACTTTTTTCCTATAGGGTAGTCTTATATTCAGGCTTTTAGTTTTTTTCCTAAAGGAATATCCAAAGTTTGGGGGGTCGTCTTATGATCAGGGTCGTCTTATAATCGAGCAAATACGGTATTGTGCCACTCATAGCCCAGTAATATTGTGCCAGTCAGATGCCAGTAATATTGTGCCTTTCAGAGCCCAGTAATATTGTGCCAGTCAGATGCCAGTAATATTGTGGCAGTTAGATGCCAGTAATATTGTGCCAGTCAGAGCCCAGTAATAGTGTGCCAGTCAGAGCCCAGTATTATTGTGCCAGTCAGATACCAGTAATATTGTGCCATACCAGTGCTCGTTTTCTTCCTCCCTCCTCCCCTTCCCCATCACTTACCACCTGGCTGTTGCTCCGTGTCCCCGGACAGACGCCTCCTCCGTGCAGTCTTCCCTCCTGCACGGAGGAGGGAAACACAGTCACCAGATGTGACGTAACGTAACATCCGATCGCTGTGATTTTTTTTTTTCTGGTGGCCGCATCCGCATAAACAGTGCGGTGTGGGGGGGGGGTTCAGTTGCCGTCAGCACGGGTGTCACCATCACTGGAGGTGTCACCCGGTGCGGTCCGCCCCCCCACACCCCCATTGGGACGCCACTGGGTCATTCTCCTCTCTCTGTCAATAAAGGTGTACACAGCCACCTAGTCCTGCCCAGTAATGCTACACAGAAGTCAGTGAGAGAGCAGAGGTGTATCTTATGACATTATCATGCAGGTTCTGCCCACAGTTGAAAAGTGAGAGTTGCTGGAAGATTTTGGAGAATGTTGCATCATGGGTACAATTCACAAAATGGATGCCGGAGATAGTCACTTAATCTTATTTTAACTTTTATATGCAATTATTTCAAACATAGACAAAATAAAAAAAAGAAGATGTGTTAATGTGTCTGTTTTAAATGCAGAGGTACCCTAGTTACATATTGTGCAAGTGGCAGTGTCCCTTTAATGCTGATACTTTAAAAATACATATTTTTATTTGTTGCAGTTGTTTTTTGAAGTTTTTGCAATCCTTAACTTGAAAATTTAACTTTGCAGGTTTTCTCCTGGCAACTTTGAGGAAGAGGGTCCAGGATATAAAGGGAATGGAGAGGGTGAAGTTATGCCACACGTTTAGTGACCCAACAGGACTGAGCTCCAGGCTACCCAGTATAGATACAGAGAGTCTAGAATTCTTTTCTTCATGTTTAATTTAAATGCTATGCATAAGCAGTATTAATGCCAGGACACACCCAAATTTTACAGAACAGGACCCAATACATGGCACTGTTGGCAGCTATGGATTTCTGTGTAAAATATGGGACTTCCTCTGATTTTTCTCAGAGGTGCATGGAATATACATGTGCAAGATGTCATCAACAAGATGTTTACAACTCTCTAATTTCATTACATCAGTTGTGTTGAAATCCAAAATTGCTCACAACTATGATGATTAGTGTACAATAGATATTCTATTTTAGGAGACGATAACCTACTAATGTGTTATAATACCTTCATTTTGAACAGTGACTTGATGTAGTAAACACATTTAACCTGTGTCTATGTTTTTAATTTAGTACTTTAGAGTTTTTGGATTAATTTTAGAAAATAGCTATTATTGCTAACATTGTAATTTTATTCTAAGCATATACATGGCAAAGGTGTAGTATCATATATTATTTGCTGAGATGGGTAGTCTAAGACATCATTTTTGTTTTTGCTTGAATTGATTTACATTGTAACCAATGTGACCAGAAACTCATTTAACATTAACCTTCCCCTCTGGATAAAACGTTGTTACTGAGAGTACTAAGAGCGTTATTGTTAACTTAGCTTGTATTCTTTGTATAATACAGTAACGCCTACATGCGTTCTTATAAAGTTGTGTGATAAAGGATTACATAGTGTGATTTACACTTGTACCTTAATGTAATGTGATCTTTAAAAAAATGTAAAAATACAGAAGGGCCCTTTTTTTAACCTCATTTGCCATTTTAACCCCTTAGTGACAAGGTATTTTCACCTTGACTTTCCCTTGGTGGCAATGGCTGTTTTGACATTTCTGGAGGGTTTGTGTTTAGCTGCAATTTTTTTGTTTCTCACATACTGTACCCAAATTATATGTTGTTTTTATCATCATAAGAAGGGCTTTCATTAGATACCATTATGTCCATCATATCTTATAATTTACTACAAAAAAAAATCCTAAAATATGATGAAAAATTTAAAAAACCCCACTTTTTCTAACTTTGACCTAAAATATAATTAACACAAATACAATCATTAAAAAAGACCCCATCTAAATAGTTTCTAAATGTTGTCCCGAGTTCAGAAATATGCATCAGCAATATTTCCATATTTTTCGGTATTTTTTGGCGAGTTATGGGGCAAAAAACAAAAATAGTGTTTTTTTTTCCTATATTGTCCTTTTGACCCCAACCCGAACCCAAAATATAACCCTAACACTAAATTTAACCCCAACTCTAACCCCTATGCTATCCCTTAATATATTTTAATTTTAATTTAATTTTAAACCTATCCCTTATGCTAAAAATTATTTAATTTTAATCCTATAGGCTAATCTAACAATATAACCAGTTTTAAGCTAATAATTTTTTTTTTTTTTACATTGCAATGCTGCTTGGCTACCTCTAGGGCCAGGAGGAAACTCCTTTTCTGTTTACCTGTAGGGGCAGTCAAGCAGCATATTCAGAGCGACGGAAGTGAATTTACTTTCACTTCCGAAGCTCAGACCACCAGAGGGCATAGCCATATTGACAGAGCATGCTGCTCCATCAATATGGCTCCCACGATCGCTCTGTGGGGTGATCTTGGGTGCCCCAGAAAAGAAATTTCGGTGGTGGCTATTGTGGCAATAGACCAGCACTGTTAAAGCGGTTTTCGCTATCGCTGATCCCGAAAATCACTTGATTCACCGCAGGACGTGCCAGGCATGTCCTTTGTCGGGAAGGGGTTAAACCTTATTTTAAAATTCACTACATATTACTAAAACAATAAATCAATCAAATTTACAAACTTTTAATAAATCTACATAATTTAGACACAGATAAATAGTAGAAAGGGGCAATGGGAGTAATTGAAGCTGTTACATATTGCTGACTGATGAAACAGACAATAGCCTTGTTTGAAGCTAAGTCTCAATAATCAATGTGTTGAAAAGAAACAACATCTGCTACTAAGAGAATCCCTATACACTTTCTAGAAACATCTCTTGTACAATGCAGAGACACATTTTAAAGGTGAAAACTGAGTCTGTTGGATGACTGAGAGATCTGAGTGTATCCTTAAAATGATCCCTGTGGAAGATGGGTTGAGATGGTAGAGAAACCATATTAATGCTTCAATGACTAACCCCACAATATAAAAAAATTGCTTTGGTATCAGACATGCATGAAAATATTGTTTTGGAACCGCCATGATTACTTAATTGTATCCATTATGTTTTATCCATATGTGAACAGTATAAGGTGTTATGTAGAATTATTCATGTGGAGTCCATCCAGTGGCATCAGGATATGTAGTCAGTACAAATGGCTAATTTGTATTTCCTAACCTTCTGTCATCATTGTTAGGTATATGTGATCAGCTGTAACTTTATGCGCATGCGCAGTGAGCAAATTCTCCTGCGATTGCGCAAGAGAATTTGCTCCAGTAATTTGTCAGAACACCGGCTCACGGCTACCAGGTGAACAAACAAAGCCAAAGGAACACCAGCTGAACAGGGGTAAGTAAAGTAATACCATGGGGATCCATATATAGTATGAAGGTAAAAAAGATATATTTAATAGCATCCTTAGACTCAAAAACAAAAAAACAGCATGGGGACAGAAAGAGACAGCTAAACACTAGATGTGTTTCACACCTACTGGTGCTTTGTCAAAAGCAAGCTGCACACTTACAATATACAAAGATATATATACATATGGGTACACAACTATTAAGATTATTGATGAAACTTGATGAAACTTACCTCTGTGTGCTCCATCCGCATTGCCGACTAGCCATGCCTGCACTGGGACAGGCAACACACCCCTACCCCTCCACCAATGCAGACCCGCCTTCTTAACCCGAGACTTCACACATGGAGGCAACAATTAAAAACAATACAAGATACCAAAGAGTGTATAAAATACACAGAGGGGTTCATATCTAAATGAAATACTAAGCACATATAAAATTTGTAACAATAACAGTTAAATAGCAACTAAGAGTCCAAAATAAAAGAATCTGAATCATTCAATAACAAGTCCATAGAGAAGCAATAGAGGGTACAGATATACAGTTTTTAAATGTAAAGTTTTTAAATATAACGTTTTTTGATACATAATATTTTCAGCTGCAAATTCTACAATAAATGATTAGATGGTTAAATGGATGGTTAAATGGAAAAGGGAAAGAAAATAATCTTAAGCTTAAACTAGGGAAGATAATATCAACAGATCAACCTGAAAAGCACGTGACATCATATTGCGCATTTAAACCACTAGGAATCCGTGTCTGTAGACATATTGTAGACTAAAAATCCAGAATACCTCACGTTGATTCAAGTGCTTTATTAGGTTATCATCCCTAGGTGATGATGTTATTTTCTTAATGCCACAAAATGTAAATAAAACGTGATAACTCTGGCAACAATTACGAAAATGTCTTCCTATTTGAGATCTTTCATCACCATCTTCAACACTAAACAGATGTTCTCTAATGCGGGCTTTTAGTTGTCGTGTGGTTTGACCTACATATTGAATGTTACATTTTAGAATTCTAATCAAGTAAATCACATTTTCCGTACAGCAATTTATGTAGAACCTAATTTGATAGTTTCTGCCACTAGAGGTCGACACAAAAGAATCATATCTATCTATGAAATTACAACACGTACAGATCTTATGTCCCCAGGAGTACAAACCCACTGTGTTTAGCCAGACGCCTGTGGCTCCAAGCCCACTCCTTATTGGGGACAATGCACTAGGAGCCAATTTATTACCCAAGGTACAAGTACGTTTGGGCACTCATTTTTTTACCCATATTTACTATTTTTGACAAACCCTCTTCCGTACACAATATAGGCATGTGTTTCTTTAAAATATTCTTTATTTTATCAAATTCAAGACTAAATGGCATGACAAACAAAAGGCTGTCATTTAGCGGTGGTTTATCATTTAGGAGGTCAGAGAGGGTTTTTTGCACTATTATATGACCGTTGTATGTCATATTTATTATATCACTTATCCCTAAATCTCCTCATTAGCTCTTCAGCCTGAAATTCAAATCCAGAATGGAGCAATTTCTTTTAATCGAATGAGCTGGCCCGTGGGTTCCCTTTTGATGACATGATGGGGATGACAGCATAGCTCCTAGCATGTAGGACAGTATTACCTACCACCTTCTTTCACAGAACTTATATCTGAATCTTGTATCTTATATTCACAGAATCTTATATCTTATATCTGTATCATTTGGTGCTATTCCCAGATGTAAATCTAGGAAGGTGATATCACTCAGGCCATGTTCAAATGTAAAACTATTCACATATTTCACAAATTCGGCAATCTCGGTGGCATCACCATACCAAATGAGAAGCAGGTCATCTATAAAGTGGCCCAAAAAATCTGATATTACTCTTAAAGGGATTTTGTTGATTAAATATGTCACATTCCTGCCAAAACACCATGTAGAGATTTGAATATGAGGGTGCAAAAATCGCCCCCATTGCAGTCCCTCTAATCTGCAGGTAAAATTTATCCTCAAAACTGAAAAAAATATGCGTTAACAAAAACTCTATGGCCATCAACAGAAATTTTATTGTACTTTCAGCGTAATTACCAAATTTGTGTAAACACCATAAAACTGGCATTAGACTTCTTTCATGGGGGATGCAAGAGTACAATGGTGCAAAGTCTCTTAATTGCTATTTAACACTTGTTGTTACAAACTGTGTATGTGCTTTGATCCTTAGCACTTTTTGGTAACGTGTATTATTTTTAATTGCTGCCTCCATGTGTGAAGTCGGGGGTTGAGGAGGCGGGTCTGCACTGGGGGAAGGAGAGGGGAGTGTCGTCTGTCCCAGTACAGGCATGGCGAATCAGCAGTGAGGATGGAGCACACGGAGATAAGTTTCATCATGTTTCATCAATTATATGAATTGTTTTTGTGTAAACATTTGTCTTACATTCGAGGTCATCTTATAATCTGACCTCAAATTGAGGTCAGATTATAAGACAGGGATCCAGGTCCCCAGCAGAGCTGCAGGGGACCTGGATCCCCCTCTCTAACAGCAGGGGATGTCTGCGTGATGAGCACAGACTCCCCCTGCTGCCGCCGGCGCGACCGCCGGGACTTCTATGATGAACTCGGGTACTTCCGGCTTCGTCAAAAAAGTCCCGGCAGTTGTGCCAGGCGGCAGCAGGGGAGGTCTGCGCTCATCGCGCAGACATCCTCCGCTGCCCTGCTAGCCACCAGGGAGAATCGGGCAGCCGGGGGATGTCTGCACGATACGTGCAGACATCCTCCATGCTGCCCGACACGGCAGTCTATTATGACGGACCAGCTTTCAGGTTGATCCTCCATGCTGCCCGACACGGCAGTCTATTATGACGGACCAGCACGTATCGTGCAGACATCCCCCTGCTGCCCCCACTAGCCACCAGGGAAAGAAACCAGGTGAAAGGGGGGGAAGAGACACAGACAAGAGGAGGGGTGGGGGGGACACAGACAGACATGGGGAGGGAGGGGGAGACACAGACAAGGGGAGGGAGGGAGGGAGGGGGAAGAGAGAAAAGGGGAGGAGGGACAGAGAGAAAAGGGGAGGGGGACAGAGAGAAAAGGGGAGGGTGGATAGATAGAGACAAGGGGGGATAGAGAGAGACAAGGGGGGATAGAGAGAGACAAGGGGAGGGGGGTCGTCTTATAATCAGGGTCGTCTTATAATCGAGCAAATACGGTAAACATACCTGTTTTTACCTTCATGCTATAAATGGGTTTGCACTGATATTTCTTTACTTACCCCTAGATGGTCAGCTGGCATTCCTTTGGCTTTGTTTGTTCAAGTATCCAAACATACTCTGTTTCTGATCAACTTTTTTTTTTTTTGCTGAGATGGTGAAACTTTAGTAGGCTTTGAGAGAGACTGAAGTCAACATGGAGCATTTATATACAACCCAGGTTCCAATATCAGCTGGATTTTCAGCTGCCATTCCTTTGGCTTTGTTTGTTCAAGTATCCAAACATACACTGTTACGGATCAACTATTTTTTTTTTTTGCTGAGATGGTGGAACTTTAGTATGCTTTGACTTTGCAGAAGTCAACATGGAGCATTTATATACTGCCCAGGTTCCAATATCATCTATGCTTGAATGTATACATTTGCACATGTACAGAAATTAATTTTAAAGCTATAATAGTAATATCTTTCAACTTAGAACTGGGGATGTCAAATTGAATATACATTTGGGAACACTTGAAATTCAAATTGCATCTTCCACATTTCTATTTTCATGTATATTAATAGTTAGTAGAGTTGAGCGGACACCTGGATGTTCCCAACTTCGGAAAAAAGTCCGGGTTCGGGCTCGAACTTGACCCTGAACCCAAACTTTTGGGCACTAAAATGCGGATAGGGAAATAACTTAAAATAACATAAAATGCATACAAATTAAAAATACAGCTGAGCCATAAAATAGCACTGGATAGAATCTTTGATTTTAGTTTTGGAAGAACATAAATTCAAATCTAAAGCATGGTTGCCAGGAGGATCAACATAATTATCCATTTGAGAGAGGGTTGGAGTGCAGGGTATTCTCTTTCATTTTTCAAACTGAGCTCAACTCCTGATGCATGGAGAAAGGCATTCACAAGCCTCTGCTATTGTGTACATAGTGTCACAACAATTGGTGTAGTGCATACCTGCATCTACTATCCGGTAGAGATTGTATGACCTATGTGATCTGAAAAGCTTTACAACTTGAGTGGTTCCTTTGAAGCTGGAACTGATGTTACAAGGTCTTCTGATGTTACAAGGTGTGAAATTTTACACTGAGTTAGTTGCCAGCAAGTCTATACAGATATATATCTATATCCAGTCATAGATAGTAGGTTCTTTTGATATGCTAAGTGGCCCTTAACAGTTAGAAGTCTTGTCCTTCAAAAGTCATCTCCCAAACATGCATTAATAATAACTCTCAGATTATTAATCATGCCTCATTTTAACCTGGCTTCCTCTTAGACCTGGGGGGACCTAGGTGACTTAATGGTCCAATGTCGTATAGTTCCCCATCCCTTGAAGAGGAGGCCAGGACTTCCTGCGGCTCCAGTAGCTGCCCATAGAGTCCAGTGACTCCGAACCTGGGTGACTCTTGTGCTTAAGACAGTGAGGAGAAGTGGTTAGGCCTCGGGGTTTCTTATGGCTGATCAATCCACTGAACAAAATTTTAAGAACAGGTATGAGGGCCCAAAACCTTCAGAATGTCTCCGGTGCCAACCAATGCATGTGGGGGCCATCACCCTCTAGAAAAATCCTTCATCAGCCCGGTGATTCAGGGTTTGTACATGTTGGCGAAACTTAACGGTTGCCTTAATACGGTGACTAGTTGCCATCCTGGGGCTTATTGCGGGTTATCGAGTGGTGGATTTGGCACCGCCGATCTTCGCGCTGTAGGTCGTCTGCGCCTCTGTCTTTTGTGGCCTCGGTTTCCACAGGCCTTGAAGGTTAGGTGGGAAGGGATCCTCTCCTGAAGTATATGCTGCCCAGTCTGGCAGTTCTGGATTGTCGATCCCCAGTGCAGAGCAGAAATCTTGAAGCTCCTCCGGGTGTTTAAGTGTTTAAGAGAGACCCCCTTGTCTTACTAAAATGGATAGAGGGAAACCCCAGCGATAAGGTATGTTTTTGTTCCGGAGCTGCTCTGTCAATGGTCTTAGCAGTTTGCGGAGTTGGAGGGTACCCCACGCCACATCAGGTAGAAATTGTATTTCTACATCTGTGTATAGGAATGGTCTCTGACGCCTGGCCTGCTGCAGAACATCTTCTTTGTCAGAATAGGAATGTAGACAGCATACAATATCTCTGGGGGTGAGATTAGCCATGTCTTTAGGGCGCAAAGCTTGATGAGCCCGGACAATCCATTGCTTCTTTATTGAGGAGTTTACTAAATATTGGGCCTGATTCAAGCGTTTGGATCTTAGTGCCATGTTCTCTCAGTTCACCTTTAACGTCAGCCAGTTTCGAGTCTGATAGTGTTTCTTATATGCTCCACGGCCGTGGCAAACTCTTTTTTGATCTGGAGAGTGAAGGTTTGGAGATCTGTTTTCCCAGTATCCCCACATTGAGGGCAAGAGTTTGGGGGGCTATCATCTCCTACCATTTCGGCATCTGAGAAATCTGACGCAGGCTCTGAGGCCTCATCTCGCTCACTCAGCGCCATTTTAGAGTCTCAGTCCGTAGGAGTCTTTTGCAGGAGAAGGTAAGCAGACAGCGGGTTCATCAACGCTGGCGGTTTCCCTCGGGAGGCACTCGTGTTGAGGATAGTTTTTTAGCATTTTTCCCCATTGTCGGTTGTAAATTAACGGGTCCACAGCGCGATACAACAAAGGGGTGGCGGGAGCTGCTCTCAGATGCGTCTTCCTCACATCGCACTCAGGACACCCCCTCCTTTTTATTTTTAACTGTTTTGGTGTAAATAGTTTGTCATCTGTTTTATTTTTTGTATGCACTGTGACTTGTTTTGTTCATAATACATATTCCTTATTAAGTTCTGCCTTTGCCTGGTATAGAGACTCACGTTATCTGATTAGCATAGATATTGTGTTAAAGCATATTTTGTGGGTTAAGTCTAATTTGCTTGGGGGACCAAGGCACCCCATTTATAAATTGTCTTGGTGGTGGCAGTGTTAGCACATTAGTTATATCAGTATAATTAAGTGTGGGTGGTGTTAAAGGGGGGTTTTATCATTATTTCTAGTCTAGGGCAGACAGAGAGTTAATTTTAACCCTTGCCCCACCATAACCCAGTCACATGCACTCTTGGAGTAGGGTACATTCGTGACACATAGTTTATACTAAGTGACCCATAGTTTGAGGAGGCGGTGACTGTGGCGGTGTAGGTGGAAGCGGCGGTGGAGGAGGAGGTAGCCAACACTGTTTTATTTTTTTTAATTTTTTTTTAATTGCTCTAGCCCCCAAAATATTGGGACATATAAAAAAAGAAAGCAAAGAATAGGTGCACTTGAGTATAACAATGGCTGGGTGAGGCCGGTATAAATGTCTATTCTGCACAAGGTGAAGACAAGTCTGGTGGGATCCATGCCTGGTTCATTTTAGTAAACGTAAGCTTGTCCACGTTGGCTGTGGACAGGCGGCTGCACTTGTCTGTGATAACGTCCCCTGCCATGCTAAACACACGTTTAGACAATATACTGGCTGCACGGCAGGCCAGCACCTCAAAGGCATAAAGGGCAAGCTCAGGCCATGTGCCCAATTTGGAGACCCAGAAGTTGAATGGGGCAGACCCATCAGTCAGTACGTGTAGGCATGTGCACACGTACTGTTCCACCATGTTGCTGAAATGCTGCCTCCTGCTAAGACGTTGCATATCAGATTATGAGGTGCTGGCGGTGCCCCAGCTGCGTTGGCAACCTCTTCCTCTGCCTTCGCCTTGTGCTTCCATTAAGCCCCCGGTGTCAGTTGGGAATGCCCTCAGCAGCGCGTCTACCAGCGTGTGCTTGTAGTCGCGCATCTTCCGATCATGCTCCAGTGAGGGAATTAAGGATGGCACGTTGTCCTTGTAACGGGGATCCAGCAGGGTGGCCACCCAGTAATCAGCACAAGTTAGAATGTGGCCAACTCGGCATTCGGTGCGCAGGCACTGCAGCATGTAGTCGCTCATGTGTGCCAAGCTTCCCAGAGGCAAGGACAAGCTGTCCTGTGTTTGAGGTGTATCGTCTGTGTCCTTCGTATCCCCCAGCCACGCTCTAGTGATGCCCACGAGCTGCATTGGGTGCCACCCTGCTGTGAACACGGTTCCCACTCCTCCTCCTCATCATCATCCTCATCCTCCTCCAGAACTGTGCCCTGGCTGAACAATTGTGTACCTGGCCTATGCTGGTGTAGGAACCCACCCTCCAAGCCACTTGTGAATGACTGGCCTGATAACTGTGGAAATGACACCTCTTCTTCCTCCTCCTCTTCCTCCTGTGCCACATCTTCTTCCATCATCGGCGTTTTTTCAAGGAGACATAGAAGCGGGATAGTAAGGCTGAGAACGGTGTCATCAGCACTGGCCATGTTGGTGGAGTACTCGAAACAGTGCACACAGGTCTCGCATCGAGGCCCACTCATTGGTGGTGAAGTGGTGCTGTTCCGCAGAGCGACTGACCCGTGCGTGCTGCAGCTGATATTCCACTATAGCCCGCTGCTGCTCGCACAGTCTCTCCAGCACATGCAAGGTGGAGTTCCACCTTGTGGGCACGTCGCATATGAGGCGGTGAGAGGGAAGACCTAAGTTACGCTGACAGGCAAGCAGCAGCAGGGTGAAAACGCCAAAAGTGTGCACAGACGGCCCGCAATTTCTGCAGCAGCTCTGATATATCTGGGTAGTTTTTCATGAATTTCTGCACCACCAAATTCAGCACATGCGCCAGACAAGGGATGTGCGTCAAACCGGCTAGGCCCAGAGCTGCTACGAGATTTCGCCCATTATCGCACACTACCAGGCGGGGCTTGAGGCTCAGTGGCAACAACCACTCATCGGTCTGTTGTTCCATGCCCATCCACAACTCCTGCGCCCTGTGGGGTTTTCCCCCCAAACATATGAGTTTTAAATAAGCCTGCTGTCGTTTCCCCCTGGCTGTGCTGAAGTTGGTGGTGAAGGTGTTACGCTGACCGGATGAGGAGGTGGTAGAGGAGGACTAAGCGGAGGAGGAAGCGGAGTAGGATGAGGAGGAAACAGGAGGCAAAGAGAAATGCCCTGCACTCCTCGGTGGCGGAAGGACATGCGCCACACTGCTATCCGTCTCAGGCCCAGCCGCCACTACATTTGCTCAGTGTGCAGTTAGGGAGGTATAGCATCACTGCCCGTGCTTACTGGTCCACGTATCTGTGGTTATGTGGACCTTGCCACAGATGGCGTTGAGCAGTGTACACCTGATTTTGTCCGCCAATTGGTTGTGCAGGGAAGGGATGGCTCGCCTGGAAAAGTAGTGGCGGCTGGGAACCACGTACTGTGGGACAGCCACAGCCATCAGGTTTTCAAACTGTCCGTCTCCAACAGACAGAATGACAGCATTTCAAAGGCCAGGAATTTGGAAATGATTGCATTCAGGGCCAGGGATCGCGGGTGGGTAGGGCCATACTTCCTCTGCAGTGTTTGGGAGATAGACAGCTAAACGCTACCATGGGACAGTGTGGAGATGCTTGGGGACAGTGGCGGACATGGTGGCATTGCTGCCACATCCTCTCTTTGCGGGGTTTCAGGTGCCACTGTGACTCCAGAGGGGGAGGAAGAGGCTGAAACAGCAGCAGAAGAGGAAGCAGGAGGAGCCTGAGACCTTTCTTGGTTTTTGAGGTGCTTACTCCACTGCAGCTCATGCTTTGCATATAGATGCCTGGTCATGCAGGTTGTGCTCAGGTTTAGCACGTTTATGCCTCACTTCAGGTTCTGATTGCACAGCTTGCAAACCACTCGTGTCTTGTCGTCAGCACATTGTCTGAAGAACTGCCATGCAAGTGAACTCCTTGGAGCTGGCTTTGGTGTGCTCGGTCCCTGGGTGCAGTGGGCAGTAGCAGGTGTACTGTCTAGGGGACGGCCGCTCTGCTTTTGCACCCTGCTCCCTTTTATGCTGTGCTGGTGCCTCTGTGCGACCACCGCCTCTTCCTCCAAACTGGACAAGTCACTTGCATGACCTTGATTCCATGTGGGGTCTAGGACCTCATCATCCTCCACAACATCTTCCACCCACTCCTCAACCCTGCCCTCCTTGCCGGTCTGCACACTGCCGAAAGCCACAGCAGTTGGCACCTCTGTTTCGTCATCATCAGAGATGTTCTGCGGAGGTCCTCGCATGTCCACATCCTGACACATAAGTGGTTGTGCATCAGTGCACTCAATCTCTTCCACTTCTGGGGCAAGGCTAGGTGGATGGCCCACAGAAACCCCGCCAGCAGAGTCATCAAAAAGCATAAGAGACTGCTGCATGACTTGTGGCTCAGACTGCTTGGCTGATTTGCAAGGGGGTGAGGAGAAAGACAGATGGCCATGGGCTGCAGGTGCCAACTCTGAGATTTCAGCAGGGGACCGGGTGGGAGAAAATGTCAAGGAACTGGAGGCACTGTCTGCCACCCAATCTACTATCGCCTGTACTTGTTCTGGCCTCACCATTCTAAGAGCGGCATTCGGCCCTACCAAATAACTGACTATTGTTCTACTGTTCTATTTGACTCTCAGATGTAAAGTGCACCGCAAGACGCAAATGTACTATTTAACACCCAAAACTATTATAATTTTACAAAGTGCGCTGTAAGCACAGTATTTGACGAATCTATTTGACTCTCAGATATGAAGTGCAGGCTGTAAATGTACTATTTAGAACCCAAAACAATTAGAATTTTTCAAAGTGTGCTGTAAGCAAAGTATTTGACGGTTCTATTTGACTCTCAGATACGAAGTGCAGGATGCAAATGCACTATTTAGCACCCAAAAAATTGCAGTATTTAAAAATGCCTAGATGTTGCCCACTGAGCTACCAGAACAGGATTAAAGTCATGTGCCTGGCACACATGCAGTTGCAAGTGCACTGCACTCTCTGTGGCACTGGGCTCAGGGCAGAGTACAAAAATGTAGTATAGCACCCACTAAAATAATTGCTTTAGTTTGGATAATCACTGTAGTTTGAAAATTCAACACCAGAATTCTTTACTAATCTGTCCCTCACAGCTGCAGCATTCTCTCCCTACACTAAGAATAGCTCATGTGATGTGCGGTGACTCCAGCTTGTATATAGAGGCTGGGTCACATGCTGCACTGGCCAATCACAGCCATGCCATTAGTAGGCATGGCTGTAATGGCTTCTAAGGGCAAACGAGTCAAACGCTTGTTGACTGGTGGCCCTGCAGCCTTTCAAAACGCGCCATTAAATCGCCGAACCCCGAACTCCAACCCGAACATACAGTGAAATGTCCGTGTTTGGGTCCGGGGTCCAAAAACCGTAATGTTCGGTGCGAACCCGAACTGTGCGGTTCGGGTTAGCTCAACTCTAATATAAACATGAAGCAATTCATGTTTATACATTTAAATATGCAGGTAAATACAATTGTTTCATTCAATAATAAACCACAATAGAAGTTAAAGGTGCAATTTCAAATGATATAACGAAAAATGTTAATCCTTCATTAGTATTCAGTTGAAATATAATTATATGCTATATTAGGGAAGTCAAAACCGCAGGCTATATTTTTACAATATTTTATATCTCTTAATCTCTCTTAATTTATCTTCTTTTTTTGTAAGAAATAATGTGGTCTTCATTACCAGACTTTTCTCTTTTGACAAGAAAAAAAATGCTGGATTGTTTGTCTATTACAGTACAGCTCAGGTAATCTCTTTGATGTGACATATATCAAAATAGTTCTTTTGAACCTCTTATCTCTTATGCAGGAGACTGAATCCTTCCAATTACAGCGGTGTTAATAGCAATAACTAGGAATGTGAAGTTCTTTTTAGAGATTCAGCTATTCCATGTATACGTTGCATTCCTGGGCCTGCTTGTTAAACAGAAGGAGAGAGAGAGACAGCAAAATATGTGTGTTCATTTTCATATCTCCTATATAACATTTAAATTGTAGAATCTTGCATGATACTTTATATTTTTCATATTCAGTTATAATACTGCAATATATTTAAAGATATATATAAATATTTCCTCATATAAATCTTAACCTTATAATCTAATTTTCCAACATGTGATAGAAGATGCTGAATATAGGATTGGAAATGCTATCACACAAAATAAATTATTTTAAAAAAGTTCAAGTGATAATATATATGTGAATTTCCCGTGCAATCTTTAGAGCTTCAGGCTGATTTGTGGATCAATAGCTTTCATGCCAGACTTTCAATATGTCTAAATTCTCTCTACAATATGCATCACTTGAATTTCTGGATTAAAATGTGAAGACCTGTGGCTAAAAGCTCCATGGAAACTGACTATAAACATATCACATTAAATAAACAAATAAAGTAACAGCTACATATGCATTGAGTTGATTCTATCCAAAATATACTATAAGAGAATTTTGATTTCATATGCGCAGAAACGATACCATATATATATTTTACTACACAGTTTGGCCTTCGTTATATGTATGCTGTTTTTGATGTAATATCTCCTTTATTCTTGTTAAAGAAACCCATGGTTTATATCTCAAAGTCATGCCAATTACAACATAAACATATTCATAGTAGAGGCCATCTAGGTTGTGGGAATTAGAGCCTCTATGGCCGACACTAAAGAAAGCCCTTGGTGTCCTAACATAATAGTAAAAAAAATATACAGTAGTAGCTGTGAACAGTAGATCATTTATTGATCCTTCCTGAGAACAGCATAATGTAAATCAAGTGTGGACAACCACCATAAGTGAAAGAGAAAGGGACCCCGAAATGATGAGGATTAAACGTCAAACACGTTTTTATGCTTTGACAATGATTAAGAAATGTTATGTTTGAATTGCGTTTGGTGTTTCACCCCCTACTTTGTATGTCCCTTTCTCTATCTTCATGGTGGATTTCCACTCATGATTTACATCCGAAAAAGGGTCAATAAATATCTATATTCCGCATCTACTATTTTTTTCACTGTGTGTTTCTTTAGGTATGAAGAACAATGTACCTGTGGTGAAATTTAAAGATATTCTTAATGGGATGTTGATCCTAGTTTGTTTTTTTTTAGGCACATTTAACATCTCAGATGAGGACAAAACAAAAAAGGAAGAATAAGTCAATCTAATAACTATGGAGCTGGGGAAGTATATTCTGCCAGATCTCTCGCTTCGTCTCCTGGAAAAAAATATAAATGATATCAGCCTTGGTAAATTGTAGAGATGCGGCCTAAATAGGATCGACCAAATATGGCGAGACAAGAAAATTGTTCCATTCCAAGAGCTGTTAGACAGATACCCAGGGCTGAAAGGAGAAACCTTCAACTTCCTGAGAAGAAAGGGATATTTGAATAAACATATATTTCCCTTTAAAACAGTGATAGTTGAAAGTTTCCAAAAAATTATAAGAGATAATACACAAAAGAACCTACTAAAAAAAAATCAAAGGAGTTTATAGCTAAGTGCTCCGGACATAATGAATTTAAAGCCTTTAAGAAATGGGAAACGTTTAATATGTTTTTTATATGTATGCACTTTCTATGTTTATTTAGAGACAGATTATACTTATTTAACAGAGTATGCAAGTGATATATATATATTTTGTATTTACATTCTGTATTTATTGTCATATCTGCCAATCGCTACCATTTAACTATGACCATGTATCTGTTGGAATCTTCTGCTACGGATCATCTTCCCCGCTTTGCCTGTCTGATAAGTGTTAGGTGGCTGAGACCGCCCCTGCAACGAACGCTGTCAGAATATGTGCGACGCCTTGTTTACACACGTTGCCGTGGTAACGTGTCATGTGGACTCCATAAAGACGTCAACTTCTCGTGTAGGCGTCACTGCCTTGAAGAAGCCGACTGAGGCGAAACGCGTCGCAGTAGTGACGCCACACGAGACTACCTCACCTCTCAGCTGCCATTCACTGTTTTACTGCTCTGCTGTCGGACTTTATCCATGTGGAATTCTCATTTTCTTTCTGCTGAAACGGATTCATCGCCCTGCACCACAGGACTGGTGATTTTTAAAAACTTTCATTCTATTTGTTATAATGTAAGCCTCAAGATTGCAGGGGGCCAATAAATGTTTCCTACTTTTATATACTTCACTATGTTTGGCACCTATATGCCTCTTTTTCTCTTGAGATGAACTCCCTATCTGAGATCCTGCCGCTTATGAGAGAACTCTTCCCCATATACCTGCTCCGGTGTGGATTATAGGACTTGTAGTCCCTTGGCTGATTGTACTTAGAGCAGGTCTTTAGGCTCTGGACCACGTGAGTCTAATTCCATTGGGGGCTGCAGTTGTGGATACATCTCCCGTTGTTCATTATACTACACTATCATTTTTTCTGTTTTGTTTTCTTTTTTACATATATCCTGCATATGAGTGTGCCTGATATTTAGGACGAGTATCAATATATTGGTTTGTTTTTTCACTATTGTTTAATTCATATCTTCATGCGCAACACTTTACCACTTTACTAGCAAATAGAATTGTAAGGTCCACCAACAAATACTTGAGCACTAAAGGCACAATAGACACAGAATATAGCTCAACTAAGAGCTAAACTATAATAGATAATATGTAACACATTTGGATAAAGAGTAAATCACAGTTAAGAAACTAAATATAGTGATACACCGCATGTGGGAGGGAGAGGGGTGGGGGAGGGGAGGGGAGAGGGAAAGAATACAAGTGTCACGTGCAACAGGAATATAGATTGGAACACACAAGGTAAAAGGGACGTCAACTTTCAATTCATATAGGGAATCACAAAGGGGGGTAGTCCTTCCCCCCCCCCCTTTTCTCCTTACCCACCCTGAATTCTAATTTATAATTGGGTCACAATAAGCGAAAAACTCACTATAGGTTCTATATAGAACTTAGTAAAGGTTCGTTAAAGACCTTGAGAATGAATGAATAGAGTACACGACTAGATACTCTCAAAATGTTTTTTTGTAAAAAAGTTTAATGTTTCACTTTTGTATGTCATTTATGGTTGTTTCAGGACTCCCCCCGATACACAATATCAGAGGAACACATAATGATTAGATTTGTATCTATAAACATTCAAGGACTAAAATATCCCTCAAAAAAGAACAGCATTCAACAGATACAGATAGAAAGGGAGAGGCTACAGGTAGCAGGAGACCCCTAGGAGACAAATGGACGAAAGAAGATGGACAAGCAGTCAGTTCACCCAGATAATAAGAGCCTCTAGAATACTAGAAAAGAGATGTGGAGTGGCAATTTTTTTCATAAATCAATCCCAGTGGAAATACTACATTATGACATAGACCCAGAAGGGAGATTTATAATATTGGTTTGCAACATAGGTGAGGAATGCTACACTTTAATAAATATATATTTGCCTAATGTCAATCCGGTGGGTCTTTTGAACCACATAATGGAGAGGGCTGGGAAAGTTATGAAGGGAATCCAAATTATAGCGGGTGACATCAACTGTGTTGCAGACAGCCAAATAGATAAAATTAGTTTAAATAATATCAAAATGGACAAGAGAAGCTTCAAATACATGTCTAAAGAGAAATAACCTGTTTGATGTTTGGAGGCTTAAAAATCCAACAGAGAGAGAGTACTCCTTTTATTCATGGCCCCACAAGTCGCAATCACGAATCGTCATGATAATAAGCGATTTAGCATTGGTAAAAAAAGTTAAGAAAATAGAGACTAAACCTTTTATATGGTCAGACAATGACATGATATACATGGACCTGACAGAAGCCAGAATTAGATTCCCAATGACAACATGGAAAATAAATGAAGACATACTAAATGATAAAGAAAATAGTGAATATCTAAAAAATGTGACAGAATGTTTTTTCAAAGAAAATTTATCAACGGAAGTCAGTGAAGTAACAGTGTGGTGTGCCTATAAAGCAGTGATGAGAGGTCATTGCATACAATTAAAGAAGAGAATGAGGAAAAAAGCTGGCCTGCAGCTATCAGAGTTATATATCCAACTACATAGTACCAGGGCCGTCTTTAACGCGGGGCAAACGGGGCAGCTGCCCTGGGCCCATTTACTCCTGGGGGGCCCCAAGGCAGCTGTCCCGTGGGCCCCCAGCCCTGCTTGCCGCGTTCACAGCGCATTGCGCTTGTGAACGCTTTTTTCCGGCAAGCCGCATCCGATGGATGCGACGGCCGGAAAAAAAACAAAAAAAAAACTGACGCCGGATGTGACGTCGCGTCACATCCGGTGACTTTTTCCCTCCTCCGTGCAAGAGGGAAGACTGCACGGAGGAGACATCCGGCGGGGGACACGGAGCAGGTTCATGTAAGTACTTGGGAACGGGGGGGGGGGGGGGCGGGGGGCTTACTGGCACAATATTACTGGGCATCTGGCTGGCACAATAATACTGGGCATCTGAATGGCAGAATATTACTGGGCTCTGGCTGGCACAATATTACTGGACATCTGAATGGCAGAATAATATTGGGCATCTGAATGGCAGAATAATATTGGGCATCTGAATGGCACAATATTACTGGGCATCTGAATGGCAGAATAATATTGGGCATCTGAATGGCAGAATATTACTGGGCTCTGGCTGGCACAATATTACTGGGCATCTGAATGGCAGAATAATATTGGGCATCTGAATGGCAGAATATTACTGGGCTCTGACTGGCACAATATTACTGGGCATCTGAATGGCAGAATAATATTGGGCATCTGAATGGCAGAATATTACTGGGCTCTGGCTGGCACAATATTACTGGGCATCTGAATGGCAGAATATTACTGGGCTCTGGCTGGCACAATATTACTGGGCATCTGGCTGGCAGGCACTATATTACTGGGCTCTGACTGGCACTATATTACTGGGCTCTGACTGGCACTATATTACTGGGCATCTGAATGGCAGAATATTACTGGGCTCTGGCTAGCACAATATTACTGGGCATCTGGCTGGCACAATATTACTGGGCATCTGGCTGGCACAATATTACTGGGCTCTGACTGGCACAATAATACTGGGCATCTGACTGGCACAATTATACTGGGCATCTGGCTGGCATAATATTACAGGCATCTGGCTGGCATAATATTACAGGCATCTGGCTGGCACTATATTACTGGGCTCTGACTGGCATAATATTACAGGCATCTAACTGGCACAATATTACTGGTCTCTGACTGGCACAATAATACTGGTCTCTGACAGGCACAATATTCCTGGTATCTGACTGGCACAATATTACAGGTATCTGGCTGGCACAATATTACTGGGCATCTGGCTGGCACACTATTACTGGGCATCTGGCTGGCACAATATTACTGGGCTCTGACTGGCACAATAATACTGGGCATCTGACTGGCACAATATTACAGGCATCTGACTGGCACAATATTACTGGGCATCTGACTGGCACAATATTACTGGGGTCTGAATTTCACAATTTTCCTGGGCTCTGACTGGCACAATATTCCTGGGCTCTGACTGGCACAATATTCCTGGGCTCTGACTGGCACAATATTACTGGGCTCTGAATGGCACAATATTACTGGGCTCTGGCTGGCACAATATTACTGGGCTCTGACTGGCACAATAATACTGCGCTCTGAATGGTACAATATTACTGGCATCTGAATGGCACAACAATTATGGCATATGTGTGTGTGGGGGGGGTAACATTGCGATGGATGGCGGGATTGCATGCAGGGGAGGGGGCAGGGTCCAGGGGGCCCAAGCAAATGCTTGCCCAGGGTCCAATCACTATTAAAGACGGCCCTGCATAGTACACTCAGAGAAAACAAGAATAATCCATCTACAGATCTGCAAAGTAAAGTAGGGAATATAAAAAAACAAATTAAATAGAAAATAATTGATAGAATTAATAAAAATATGACTTTACTTAAAATGAAATTCTACCACCGACAAAATAGAACAGAGAAATTATTAACGAATAAGTTAAAAAAACAAAGGGGTGACAACCGAATAGAAAAAATAATAGAGGAGGGGACAATAAATAGAACACCAGAGGATATAGGGAGAGTCTTCGGTAAGTACTATAAAAATCTGTATAATCTATCTGAAAAGAAGGAAAAACAAAACATTTATGACTATCTGTCTGAAGTAGACCTCCCAGTCTTATCATCAGAACTTTTAGATCCCATAAATGGTGAGATTACCAGAGAGGAATTAAGTAGAGCTATTGACAGATTAGTTAAATACAAGACACCAGGAACAGATGGATTTAGTAATATTTTTTTTAAAGTAATGAAGTTCAACATTATAAATCATTTAACTGTAGCCTTTAATAAAATAGCAAGAACGGGTCAATTTCCTCACGAAATGTTAAAGGACAATATATTACCGATACTGAAGCCAGGGAAGGATCCAACAGAAGTAAAAAAATATAGGCCCATATCCCTACTAAATGTGGATACCAAACTGTTCGCTGCCATCATCTCAAAAAGAGTGAAAACCGTCCTCCCGGGCATGATACAACCAGATCAGATTGGGTTTGTACCCGGGAGGATGGTAAGTAACAATATAAGAGGATTGTTGGATGTGATTGACTTCTCAGCAAAGAAAGGAAGGTCCCTCTTCACCCTGTCGTTGGACAGTGATCTCTGCCTTTGGCATACAGGGTTGGTTATACAGGGCAATTTTGGCACTATACTCTTCCCCATCCGCTAGAATAGTGGGTGCAAATTTATGTTCAGAGTGGTTTGAGATAAAAAACGGTACGAGGCAGGGGTGCCCTCTCTCACCACTCCTTTACATAATAACAATAGAAATATTGGCCTCAAAAATAAAACCAATATATAAAGGGATATTAACTAAGACGGGAGAGGTAAAAAATCTCCATGTATGCGGATGATACTTTAATATACGCTCTTGATCCTATACACATGCTACAGTACCTAATGAAAGAAATAACCCAATATAGTTCAATGGCTAATTATAAACTAAATGTCTCAAAATCAATAGCAATGTATATTAATATAAAGCAGGAAGAAAAAGATAAGGTACAAAATTTATACAACTTTAAAACCCGAAAGAATTCACTTTTTTAGGCATAAAAATCTGTAAAAAGATAGGAAAGATAATGGAGATAAACGTTCATCATTTATTACAATCCATGAATAGAAACTTTAGGGAGTGGCGATCACACGAAGTATCATGGTGGAGTAGAATGAATATAGTTAAATCCTACATTATTCAAAAATGGAGCTACATGTTTAGGATGTTGCCTTTGACAATCTCTAAATCTTGGCTAAAAATGATTCAATTAGCCATGGCAAATTTCATCTGGTGTGGCAAAAAGCCAAGAATTAAAGCAGGGATTCTGGCACGAAAAGGGTGGGGTAGGAGTACCTAGCCTAGAAAAGATATACGAAGCTGGAATAATATCTCAAATAGCGCTGATGAGCAAAAAATCAAGTAAGACAGCGGGGTGGTACAAAATGGAAGGACAAAATAGTAGGTCAAACGAGGTAGACAAATGGGTGTGGAATTCAAAAGGAATAACCCAAACTCCATCTTACATATTAAATCAAATTATCCTTGTTTGGGAACAAATAAAAAAAAGTCTATGTAATCTCTTTGCTCATATATATGTTCGTAAATATGTAAGCGGTAATCTCAAGATGCTCAAGCCGTAAATCTTTTTGCACATATTGTAATTATTTTACCTCTATTAATTGTAAGCTTGTCAATGCCCCGATTGTACTTTTACTATGTCTTTTTTAAACTTATTTGAAAACAATAAATTAATTTAAAAAAAAAAAGAAAAAAAAGAAAAGGGATATGGTTACAGAGGCAAAACAATGGTTTTAAATATAGCAAAAAAAGTATTCAACTTTATAAATGTCTTTAAATATATATCATAGCATAGTATGGTTTTGTCACAACTGCGCTAATATGGGCAGACATGACATTACCAGCGCTTCTCAGTTAGCTACATAATGTGAAATTATTATACCATTTTATGGTAGTGTTACTTTGGTAATCACACTAACACATAACATAACTCTTAATTTGATTTCAAAACTTGGATTTGTGCTTATATTAAATGTTGTTTGACCATACCTTTTATTTGATTTAAAAAAATGGCACATTTCCACATAATTTTCTTTTAGACATGAATGACAACATTTTCTTGTGCAATCAACTCCAAATTATCAGTCTCATAAATGTTATTTTATATTACTTCATATGTATTATGCTACACAGCACCGAACACAGTTTAATTGTAACTTTTTTGTTTACATTTTTTTCAAATAATAAACCAGAATTGTTTTACCATTAAGCAGTAACATGAGTGCATGAATTGCAGTTATTGATTTTTAAAATCTGTATATTATCATGTGTTAATATTAAGGCATATCAGTAATTCTGATGTACTTACAAAAGGATGCTCAACATAAAAGGCTACATCTCTTTGTCTCAGTATTATTTCCTAAAATTGCAAGCTTATTTAAACAACATTGTCCCTTGTCCGTGTACCAATATATTAAACAACTGAACTGGGGGGGGGGGGGGGGGGATCACATTCAACTCTTTGAAGACTATTCAGCAGCACTAAAATGCCTTATTAGATGTTGAAAAATGAGAGACATGGTGCATTGATGAACAGAAGTGAAATCAGGAATACAGCCAATCCAATTTTCTCATCAAAAATAGGTGTAATAGAATTTGTGATGGAAATCCCCAACTGTAATGTTGGTCAGAATGAGAGCCATACAGTCTTGAAAATCTTGAAATATGTTTGTTTGTCTACAAAAGGATTTATAGTGTTTAATGAATGTTTTTTTCTAAAATCCAATTTCAGTTGTATGCATGGAATGATAGAAATACCAGATTATGTAATGGACAGAGGTTTGACAATACATGGCAAACTTTCAATACACGTCACCAACAAAATGCTGAACATGTAATAATACCTCTGCCTGTGTGAGAAAAACAAAAAAACTTCTGTTGATAGGCATATATGTGGTTACAAATCTGCTTTTTATTTACTACTATTTATTCTTACTTGATGCAGAGGGATATGCATTGAATCTCTATAATGGCATTTTCTGTCCATCATTTTCTCACATTACGTGACGCATATTACCTTACAATACAGGAACATCCACAGTTTGGAAAAAATCACCACTTGTAAGAGCAACTGCTACTTAGAAGTGACAATCACAATTACTAATACACGGCAAAGGTGAGTTTTATTATATTTATTACAATCTGCTGTACATATGCGTAAGGATTTTGGTACGTGAGAACTCATGTTCACAAGATATAATTAGCACAGTTCTAGAGGATCTAGGACACTTGTCCGTGGTCAGTTCATCGCAGCAGTAAGAGCGCTGACAATTTTGGCTGAACTGTCAGCACCAAATACTAACTCCCCTAACCATATTACTAACTCTGAACCACGGTACATAATAGTAATTATAGAGGAGAAGCTTTAACTGTACATGCCACTTGACCCTCATTCTAGGGCCAATTTTTTTTTCACTTGAGCTTTTGTGTTAGAAGCACAAGTGAAAAGAAAAATGTGACTCTTTAAAATACCTTTTCTGATATGGTAATTTAATTTGATAATTTGGACATAATGTATAGCTGCAAAATTAGTTGGTAATTTAAAAGTGACAATCCCTACACATTACTTTTTAACATTATATTGACAGACATTCCTAAATTCGGAATTGCAACATGTTGTTAACATTATAGTTTTTTTCTTTAATCATGTGTCTTTTTTCTAGTGAGGGTACTCTATATTTAAATTAATGTTCTTATAAATTGAATCGCCTGCAAGGAATTTTGTGGCTTACTGCATCTATGTTTTTTGTTTCGTTTTTGTCTTTGCTCTTTGGCCATCATTGTTGGCTGTAACATTTAATTATCATCTTTATCCTTAACATTAATGTTAAATGACCATTCATAATAGGTCGAGAGGTTATAGTAGAGGTTATCTCAAATTTGAAAGAATTTACCAGTAATAGTTAAATGCTAAGCAGATGTTTTGGCATAACACAGTTTTTTTTTTATTAAGATAAATATAGTCCTCTTTTAATACTTAAAATATTATGCTATTGTAATTCAGTAATATTTTTTTCTTATTAGAATAAAGATAGTCCTTTTGTAATACTTAAAATGTCAGGCTATTAAAATTCAGTAATAAATACTAGTGCACAGACCCATATGAGGGACCAATTAAAGGGGCCCTCTAGATGTTATTTTCATTATTATTTGTACATCCACAACATGCCCCATCACCCCATTATAAGCCCCATCATCCACACTGCATACACACTAAATGCCCCATCACCCCCATTACATGCCACCATCGCCCTCATTACATACCCCCAACACTTCCATTACATGTCCACATCACTCAGATTAATTGGAAGGAGCTAAAGTTTGTTGAATGGAAGGAGCAGAAGTGTCCTTTAACACCCTCTGGCAAAGTGACGCCCTAGGCGAATGCCTTGTCTGCCTTGTAAAAGATACACTACTGCTTGGAAGTACTTTAGAGTACTTCACTGACAAGCACCTAATGCTTGGCTGTCATATAAATCATAGCTATTAACACTCCTGAATTTCCAACAGTTCCCTTTTTTGTGTATCCTGTCCCTGTCAAATTCAGTTCTGTCCAAGCATTAATGCTACTTATGCACCATGCTTAGCACACTGAACAGGAAACATTGTGTTTACACTGTTTATGTCTAATAGAGACACACAATATACATGAGGAGAATTGCGCTCCAAAAACCAGGTATTAGCACAGGGGAAGATGGAACTCAATCTCCCTAGGTAATGGAACACCACATGATGCCACGCATTGTAATTAGAGTTGAGCGGACACCTGGATGTTCGGATTTGTCGGGTTCGGCCGAACCCTATTAATGTTAGGGGGGACCTAATGACCTAATGTCCCCCCGGTCCCCACTCATTGCCGCCCTCAGTAGTGGCACACGGCCAGGTTCAGCTCTCACCGCTTGTCTGCTCCACCCGAGAGGAGCAGGCATCAGTGTAGAAGAAGGGCACCGTCGGTCATCTGTTCTTCTCCAGATGATCAGGTTCATGTGCTTTATCTGTAGAAGTGTGCAAGTCGGAAAGCAATTAACTGTTTATAAGTATGAGTATACATGTGTGTCAGTATGAGTGTGTGTGTGTATGAGTTTAAGTGTGTGTGAGTGTGAGTATAAGTGTGTGTGTGCAAGTATGAGTAAAAGTATGTGAGTATTAGCGAGTATGAGTATACATGTGTGTGTGAGAGTCTCTCTGTGTGTGTGTGTGTGTGTGTGTATATATGTGCATGTGTATATAACGTTCGCCAACACTGAATTAAGCTATGGTCCATCGTACTAATAGGAAGCTTTCAATTTAAGTGGACTCAGTCATTTAAATTGCCAGTTGCCTTTGTTGAGTCAGCCAGAGAGGTGAACGGTGCAATACCCCTATTCTTCTGAAATATTGTTTTGTCCTCCGGATCTGTAATAGACAGTATGTCAGGGCCTTTACCAGGCCAGGTAGGAATTTAAGCGCAGATAAGGAAACAAAGAGCTAGGTATTGGAATAAAGACTGAAGGAGAGACAAAAGGGAATTTAGCAAAGAACTGCAGAATAGCAAAAGGGTTTGAGTAGGAACTGCAGTATGAACAAAGAGCTATAGCAGGGACTGTAGACAAAGCAAAGGTAGGGGTGGAGTGAGATAGACAAGGGGAGAAGCCAGAGGTAAAGGTTAAGGCCAGAGGTAAAGGTTAAGGCCATAGGTAAGTAGCTAAACAGGAACACCCTAGAGATGGTGAGGTCAGAGGTTGGTAGCTAAGCAGGAACACCCGAGAGGGGGTGAGGTATGAGAAGGGTAGCTAAGCAGGAACACCCGAGAGGGGGTGAGGTATGAGGAGGGCAGTAAGGAACACCCTAGTGAGGGTGAGAAATGAGAAGGGTAGATGTGTGGAACAGGTTGCGTGATGATGTAGACGCTACAGGGCGGAGCGTCAGAGACTGTGTGGGGAAGGCGAGCGCGAAGAAGCAGCCTCCGCCTAGCACGCTGATATTGGCGGTTCCCATCGATGAAATCTCGGCATCAGCCAAACATACTACCTAACTGGAGATCACTCCCCTGAAACGGGCAACTGGAGGAATCGGCCTGCACTCAGACGCCACACCACAAACCCCCTCAAGTTTTACACGACATTGCAGTTCCAGCTACTCTGCAGCCTTTGGCAGTCCTTCTTTTCTTATCGAGAAGGAGTGGAAAAAGCTTGTGCAGTTTACACGGAGATTCCACCCGACAGGATATCAGACACAGTATAAAAACCCTGCATTTACACACTGTTAAGTGGGACATTGAGGGTCTGAAAACTTATATACCCAACTCGCTAACTGTTTAAACTTGCTAAAGTACTGTTGCTTTTGGACATTCCTGCAATAAGCGTGTAACTTTACTGTGTTGCATAGACTTGGTTTTATTGTTAAATCGTGGGGTTAGTACATTGATACATTTGTACATATTATATAGACCCCCAAGGATTAAGTGGCTTTACAATACTATCAGACTCATTGTTGCCCATATATATGATTTCTGCTGGCAGTTAACCACACGGAGATAAAAGATTCTACAACTTATATCTAAGTTTATCAGCCAATAGGTTCCGGAATACAGTCTACTCTGAGAGGCAACAGGCTGTTAAATTACTAATCAAACAGCAGGCTGTATGAGGTGTCGTAGGTTAAAGGAAAGTGGTATAAGCTGCAGACAATAAGATTAGTACACCTACAGTCTGTATAGCCCTTTCAATGGCGTCCAAAAAGGGGATAGATCATAATCTTTTCCAAAAAAAATCAAAACCAAAGGAAAAAAGGAATATTGACCCAGGAAAAAAGAAGGATCAAGGAATAGAAGTACATTTTTCGCCCCAAGCTAACAAAACATCAGATAACCTGGATTCGCCTAACAGCCAGGAATTCAGCTTAAATATGCCTGAAATAGATACTCCCAGGCAGCTGGAGACTCCGGGGGATAAAGAACCAAGAGGAATCTCGCCAGACTACTTGCAAAAATGCCTAGAAGTCCAACTACAGTTGATCAAAAAAGAATTCTCTAGTCAGTTTGGAGATTTCAACGAGGATATCCTGAAATTGGGCGATAGAATAAAGCAGAATGAGGATAAACTAGAGCATTTGGAATTTACAATGAAGGAATCAGAAGACAGGGCTGCAGCATTGAATAAAAAAATTCAAGTCATGGAGTTAAAATTGTCTGATCTGGAAGATCGGGGCAGGCGTAAAAACATAAGAATTCGCGGAATTCCAGAAGTTGTGTCCCAGGAGAAACTTGGATCATTTCTAATGGATCTATTTAAAAACATGTGTCTTACCGATGTAATAGACTCAGATATTGAAAGAGCTCATCGCTGCCGGAAACCGGCCAACGTTGCTGAAACACTCCCTAGAGATGTTATGATAAGATTTGCTCTCTTTACTGTAAAAAGTAAAATCATGCTCGCGGCTAGAACATACTCACCTTCAGAAGAAAAATTCTCACAACTCTTTTTTTCAGGACTTGTCATTCCATACCCGACAGCTAAGAAAATCATTTAAAACTGTAACGGACGTTCTAAAACAGAGACAGTTGAAATACTGGTGGGGATTCCCAGTTAGGATCTTTTTTGTGACAAATAATACAACAGTTAGTTTTGATGACACCAAGGAAGCACAAAAATGGCTAGAGCTCAATTAAAATGTTTAATTGGTTGATAAAGGCTTTCAAAGGGAAACATAGACGGCCGAGAGAGGGAAATTGGAGATCAGCGTATTAGGGGGTAGGCGTAGGGGAAATGTTTTTTTTTTTTTTTCTCTCCTTTCACTCTTCTTCTCTCTCATTTACTTACCGGAGGATATTAATTGATTGTGGGATTTAGGGATAGAGAATGTAAATGTGTGTTATAGAGCTGGAAAGCTCATAACAAAGATAAGGGATGTGCATATTAGTATGTCACTTGTTTGGGACACGGCCCTTCCAAACCGCTTCACCTTCACATAATGTTTCGACACACAAATTGCGACACATATAACATAGTTAGGATAATTTCATAGCCGAATGCTTTACAAGTATTTGATAGTCCACGTAATATACACTAGGTTGAGATAGATGATATTTGTATCTGACTTACGATTTTAGTTTATCACATATATTCAAAAGGACACAAGGGAAAATGGGAAAGATGGGAGAGGAAGAGGGGAGAGAGGGGAAAGGGAAATGGATAATAAAATAACAGAGGGATACTCCCCAACACATAATTAATGTTAATAATACGTCCAAGTAGGATGTCACAAAATAGGCACATATATTGATATTCGGGGTAGAATTAGATAATTATAAGCACTCTATTGATTAGTTATAGTAAGGAAAAAGGGGAAAAGAGAGAGAAGGAAGGGAGGGGAAGGGGGGTAGGAGGGGAGAAAAGAAAGGAAGAGAAATCTGCATCATACCACTGGATGGGGGACCCCAATAGACCTTGTAAACAGCCTTACTGGCAGCAAAGAGGGGGGGGGGGGTAACCAAATTATTCCTTAGTATAGGATATGCACGATATAATTATCGGGGCTTCACTTTTAAAATGAAATCAGATTTCCCCGAATGCAAGAATATTCATGGGGTGTTTTTTTTTTTGTTTTTTTTCCCCCCAATAAGATATGACAGATAACCATTCCTGCACAGTGCTCGTTACAGATTCACCTAGGTGGCTAGAGGTGAATCAGTGGACCAAGGAGGTTGGAATTGAACTGCAAATCAGTTCAATATGTATCTATGTTTTTTTATGTCTATGTGTTGTGGAATGTCTTTACGTTGTCTTGGGAATAAATATCTTGGAACAGAGCGTAGGAGAGTTTGGAGAGAGGGAGAGAGGAGAGGGGGTCGAAGGATGGCACAGAGGTTGAGGGAATATACATAGCTGGTACAGCTCTAAAATGACATGTAGATTCTTATCGTTAAATGCTCAAGGGCTAAACCTACCTCAAAAAAGAATTACACTTATTGAATATTTGATAAAACAAAAAATAGAGGTAGCAATGATTCAAGAGACCCATTGGACTAATGCCTTTGCTAATAAAATATCCTTTGGAAAATTCCCGGTTTTAGAACATTCCTCGCTGGATTTCCAGAAAAAAAGAGGGGTTGCCATCATGATCTCTGCTAATCTTAAGTATGAGCTAATACATAAATTAATTGACCCAGAGGGAAGGTTTCTGCTGATGATTTGCAGAGTCAATGACAGAGTTTATTCCCTGTTAAACATATATGCTCCGAACAAGGGACAGGTTAGATTCCTGAATGGGCTCATGTCGTCTTTACATGACCTCATTCAGGGAACCCTGGTACTGGCGGGGGATTGTAATTGCCTGGCTGATCCTGATTGGGACAAACAAACCCCGGGTAGTATTAAGCTAGACCGGTCTATATTTGGGCTGGCTAAATCATTTAACAACTTTCTGGGGAAAAATAAATTATACGACGCCTTGCGGGCGTTCCATCCTAATGAACGTGATTTTACGTTCTATTCTTTTTTTTTTTTTTTATTACAAATATATCAAAATACAATTTTAGATACATATAAATACATATGTCAAAATCATTAATCAAAAAGGAGAAGAAAAAGGACAAAAAAAACAAAAAACTCATACATTATTCAAGCATTATGGTCTTTGGATATTTGCACTTAGTTCATCACCTACTTCTATCTCTCCGTTTATACATAGCCATTAAACGTTTAACATACATAGAGAATAAGAAAAAAGCAGGGTATGTACACATTGTGGGGTCGTCCCATAATAGAGATCGCTAGGTACAAACAAAGGGACTTCGCCTCTCTCCCGTCTTGCCTCCTCCCCCGCCCCATCCCCCAACCCCCCGCCAGACTCCCTCATACCTACAGACGGGAGAGAGAGAGAGAGAGGGGAGAGGGGAGGAAGAGAGAGGGGAAAAAAGAGAAAAAAAAAAGAGGTTTAATAGATTAATAAATCCTCCCCCCCCCCCCCCCCATCATAGGAGGGAGAGAGAGAAGAGAAGGAGGTATAGAGAGGGAAGAAAGAGAGAGGAGAAGGGAGGTAGTATGAGAACAGGGAAGTGGACTCAGGTGTCTCGGAGTCCACCAAACTGTGTACAGATCTGGTCGAAATCCAACAGCTTCATTCAACCATTTTAATCATTCAGACCTCATTCATACTGGTGTCTATCTTCATACAGTCTCAAGTCGTGTCATTACACTATTTCATCTAGTATTGGGGGGGGCCCGGGGCGGAGCAAGAATATGTTGTTTTGATTTATAATTTCAGCATGTTAAGCAGGTTGTAGGGTTGGCAACTGTCTCAACCACCAATAATCATAACCCATCATTACTCACGGGGATAACATCACTCTCAGTAGTAGAAGCAAGAGCGGGCTCTAGCCAGTTTGACCAAATCAGTTTATATTTCTCCAGATCTGCTGGTTTATTATTCCGATAGAAACTTTTTTCGGCTTTAGCCTGGAAATCAATCTGGTTTTTAATTTCTGGCCATGGAGGAGTAGAGGTCTTCCTCCAATGTCTTGCAATACATAGTTTACATGCCATTAGTATGTTAACACATAGAGCTTTCCGGTATATATCGGTAGTTGGAATTTCCAGATGAAATAGGAACGTATATACAGTAAGTTTCTCTAATCTACCATAAAGGTCTTTATAGATATTTTCTAGCCTCCTCTTAAGGGGGGTAAGCTCCTCACATTCCCACCATATGTGGCACTGCGATCCCGTTTTTTTACCACACCTCCAGCACAGATCGCTGGTTTGTGTGGCATATTTAGCCAGGCGCAGGGGCACTAGATACCACCTATGTGAGAGTTTGTTGTATTGTTCATGGATGTTAATACAATGTACTGACTTTCTCATATCTTGCAAGGCTTTCAGCCAGTCATGGAGTGGAAACTCTTTCCCCAGATCTGCCTCCCACTGAGCGAGGGCCGGGGGCTTATCGATCGTCACCCCCTTATCGAGAAACCCCCGGCATTTCGCAGTGAGATTTTGGTTACCTGCCAACGTGAGGAATCTATCCCATTCGGTCGTATCCACTGGCCGATTTTTGATTAAAAATGATCTAACTTGGGTGTACGTGTAGCTCTCTGTATGAGGAAGATTAAAGTTCTTGTGCAGTGTTTCAAAAGATATTATACTCTCATTATCATATAGATCTCCCAGAGTAGTAATCCCTGCATCCCTCCATTTGAATAGTGTTATATTTGGGATACATAGTTGAATAGTCTGGAGCGGTGCAGATTTAGAAAGCGCATCTTGAACCTTCAGTGTCTTTTTTATTTTATAGAATGAGGCCATAATATCTTTAATGTTTTTGGGGGTAGATGTTAGGTTTTTGTAGAATCTTCTTGGCAGCCATATGAATGATGGCATATCTGAGTTGTTACATAGAGCTCCTTCCAGTGTCAGCCAACCCGCTCCAGAGTAATATGTGTTCCACGCAAGTACATGGGACATTTGCGAGGCTGCATATAATTTTCTCAGGTCCGGGTACCCCAAGCCATGAGACTGAAGACTACGTTTCAGAATTTGGCTTGGAAGTCGCGGTTTCTTGTTAGCCCAAACGAACCTCGAAAATAAAATGTCAAAGTCCCTCAGAGTATTTCTAGGTAGTTCATATGGAATAGTCCTAAATAAGTATATCAATTTAGGTAGGATGTAGGCCTTAAGAGTATTGATACGCCCCATCCAGGAGGTCTCTAACTTTGACCATTTAGTGGTAAGTTTGTGAAGATTTATATAGAGGGCATCGAAATTTAGAGAAACAATTTTCTCAAGCCGGGAAGGGATCTTAATACCTAGGTAGTCGATAGAGTCTCCAAGTCTTTGTTTACTTAAGTAATTCCCTATCGTCTGTTGTTTTGATGGAGGTAAATAGAAAGCCATAATTTGGGTCTTTGTCAAATTAATAGTATAGTTAGAATATCTGCCATATTCGTACAGGGCCTCCAGGAGAGCGGGTACCGAGAGATGGGGTTGTGATAAAGTGAGAAGAACATCGTCCGCATAGAGAGTTATGAGATGTTTTTCTTTGCCAATCATTATGCCCTTTATTGAGTGTGAGTTTCTAAGATACTGAGCCAAAGGCTCGATTGTGAGTGTATAGAGAAGCGGGGCTAATGGGCAGACTTGTCTGGTTCCATTTCGGATGTCAAAAAAATCCGAAGCCAGGAAAGTACCCGTTATTCTAGCCTGTGGATTCCTGTACAAGGCCATTGTATAGTCGTAGAACAAACCGCTAATACCGAACACCCTCAGGGTCTCCGACAGGAATCCCCAGTCCACTCTGTCAAAAGCCTTCTCTGCATCGAGAGCGACTATGACAGAGGGTAGCTTCCTATGGTGGATGTTATTTATTATGCCGAAGACCCTGCGGGTGTTTTCAGAGCCCTGTCTCCCCGGCATAAAGCCGGCTTGGTCTAACTCGGATAACTCCCCGAAGTCTCACAGCAAGAATCTTGGAATATATTTTAATATCAAGATTAATAAGCAATATCGGTCTATAGTTATTCACAACCTCGGGGTCCCTTCCTGGCTTCGGAATGGGTGTTATGGCTGCGGTCATCATTTCTGCCGGGAAACCAGAGCCATCAGCAATTGTATTGAACATTCTGACCAGTAGTGGTGCTATCGTAGAGTTGAGAGTCTGGTAATATGATGTTGAAAAGCCATCCGGGCCAGGAGCTTTTCCCTTTTTCAGTTCTTTAATCGTATTGATTACTTCTATAAGGGAAATTGGGCTGTTAATAGAATTCAATTTTTCTCTTGGGAGCCTAGGTAATTCTAGAGATTCCAAAAAGTTAGTCAGGGTCTGGGTTGGCATACCTGAATTTGGGAGGTTATATAGGGTTTCATAATATGATTTAAATGCTGCCGCTATCCTAGTTGGTGCAATACAGGTCTCCCCATCCCATATTATCTTTTTAATTCTTGAACGTTGATTTTGGGCTTTCAACTTCTTGGTTAGGTCTCTGCCTGTTCTGTTGTTACTATAGTACCAGTTGCATCTTAGGCGTTGCAATGCTGTCTCTGCACGTTTTCTAAGCTCATTCCTAATCCTCTCTTGAATATCATATATCTCTTTCTCTTTTACTGCAGTAGGGTCAGATTTATTATTATTTTCTAATATTGCTAGTATAGCGTATAGTTCGGCCAAATCTTTCCCCTTTTGTTTTTTTTTCCATGTACCGTTCTTTATTAGGTAGCCTCTCATTACGCATTTCATCGTACACCAGAGATTTTGTTCTGATGTTTCGCCTGTGTCGTTATATTCAAGAAAGGATTTGGCTTGTTCTATCAACTCGGTTCTATCTTTTTGCGTGCTTAGTAGTTGCTCATTTAGTCTCCAGTTGGTACGGGACCTATATAATGGATTATCTTTGATTACTACTAGCACCGGAGCATGGTCAGACCAAGAGATGGTTCCAATAGATGAATTTAAGCAGTTACCGAGTGTGGGGCCTTTAGTCAACAGATAGTCTATCCTGGTATAGGAAGAGTGGGGTGATGAAAAAAAAGTATAGTCCCGCTCTCCTGTATGTTGGGCCCTCCAGATGTCATATAAGTTGTTCTGAAATAACCAGGAAGAAAATGCTTTCGCCCTTGTCCTCATACGGGACTCATCTTTACATTTTTTGATTTCCTATCTAGTTCAAAATCAGCTATGGAATTCATGCCTCCACCCATAACAAAAAAGCCCCTAGATATTTTTTCGGCTCTCTCTAATACAGCTTTCATGAATCTTAATGAACCGTCTGATGGAGCGTATAGATCAACCAACGTATATAATACGTCGTTAATCTTACATATCAGTATCAGTCTACGTGCTTCGCTATCGGTCTCATGGTATATATGTTCAAATTTAAGTCTGGACGAGATAAAAATCGCTACCCCTCTCTTCTTCTTCGTCTCCATAGAGGAGGAATATACATGGGGGTATTTAGTATACCTCCATAGTTTTCCTTGGTCCTTTGTCCAATGAGTCTCCTGCACGAAGGCTATATCTACGTTGTCTCTAATCAGGGAGTCGTATAAAAAAGCTCTCTTCTGAGGGGAGTTTAGTCCTCGCGAGTTGATGGTCATTATTTTAATGGACATCAAGGGGCTGGTGAGATCTGGGCCACCCTTCTGCCTCCCAGCTGATCATCCGCCCCAGGTACACCCCCACTAGTCCTTGCAGGACCCCAATAAGAACACCTACAGTCATACAAATACCCATACACGCAGTCATATCAAACATATTCACATTTGATAGAGAAATCCTCTCCATCAACCGTATGTCAAAAAGCTCCCTACAACCACCAGGGAGTGAGGGGGGGAGTAGTATATTGTCCCATGAAAAAGGTCTCAACTCAATCAGAGAAGTACTAAGGGTCGTGCTACAGAATGTAGAGGCCCAATAGGCAGGCAGATAGTGAGGGGGGGGGAGGGGGCAGGGGAAGGAAGACGAAAAGGGAAAAAAAAAAAAAAGATTTGTTAGGGTTTTATAGTCAACATTCTCCCTTCTCTCTCTCCTCCCTCTCCCTCTCCCTAGCGCCCAAACAGTGCATTGTTAGTCCAATAATCATAAGATTTAGCGATCAGCGTCTACATTATCATATTGCTTCAGTATCAAAAACAGTACATTACTCTTAGTTTGTAGCAGAGTAAGTAGTTAACATTTTGTACTCATAATCTAGGTTATCATGATATTTCAGTATCAAGAAGTAATCAAGATTTATAGTCAACATTTTTCTGTGCCAATATATTGTGACCAGAACAGAAATATATAGTCAATGTTTTGTAGTCGACATCTGCGTTATCACAGTATTCAAGTGTCAGAGAGCTATAAGAGAATAGTGGGTCACACCAGTGGCGTAGCGTGGGTTGTCAGCACCCGGGGCAAGGCAAGTAATTTGCGCCCCCTAACCCGTGGATTTTAGCACTCGAGTCTCTTCTACTAGATTAGTTAAAGAAACCCTTACCCCCCAAGCACATGTATTGTTTGTTATGAAAATACTTATGTAATTAAAGTAAAATGCATCTGAATACAAGTTTATTTTCCAACACTTTATTGAGTGCGAACATGCATTACACACATTCTCCACATTTTCAGCAGGTCTATGAATACAAATATACACATGTAGTAACCTAGCATGGGCCATGCTATTATATGTCGTCTCACAACCATCGTAAACGACAAACAATATCAAGAACAAAAACTAAACATCAAAATGGAACCATACCCTGGAGATGATCCAAGACTGGGCTAGATGGAGCCAACTTCCTTAATCCTGTACCTCTAATGTTACCCCCCCCCCCCCCCACACACACACACACACATATGCCATAATTGTTGTGCCATTCAGATGCCAGTAATATTGTAACTTTCGGATGCCAGTAATATTGTGCCAGTCAGAGCCCAGTAATATTGTGCCAGTCAGAGCCTAGTAATATTGTGCCAGTCAGATGCCTGCAATATTGTGCCAGTCAGATGCCTGCAATATTGTGCCAGTCAGAGCCCAGTAATAATGTGCCAGTCAGATACCAGTAATATTGTGCCAGTCAGATACCAATAATATTGTGCCAGTCAGAGCCCAGGAATATTGTGCCTGTCAGAGCCCAGGAATATTGTGCCTGTCAGAGCCCAGGAATATGGTGCCTGTCAGATGCCTGTAATATTATGCCAGTCAGATGCCTGTAATAGTGTGCAGTCAGAGGCCAGGAATATTGTGCCAGTCAGATGCCTGTAATATTATGCCAGTCAGATGCTTGTAATAGTGTGCCAGTCAGAGGCCAGGAATATTGTGCCAGTCAGAGGCCTGTAATATTGTGCCAGTCAGATGCCTGTAATATTATGCCAGTCAGATGCCTGTAATATTGTGCCAGTCAGAGCCCAGTAATATAGTGCCAGCCAGATGCCTGTAATATTATGCCAGCCAGATGCCCAGTATTATTGTGCCAGCTAGATGCCCAGTAATATAGTGCCAGTCAGATGCCCAGTATTATTGTGCCAGCCAGATGCCCAGTAATATAGTGCCAGTCAGATGCCCAGTATTATTGTGCCAGTCAGATGCCCAGTATTATTGTGCCAGTCAGATGCCCAGTAATATAGTGCCAATCAGATGCCAAGTAATATAGTGCCAATCAGATACCCAGTAATATAGTGCCAATCAGATGCCCAGTAATATAGTGCCAATCAGATGCCAAGTAATATAGTGCCAATCAGATACCCAGTAATATAGTGCCAATCAGATGCCCAGTAATATAGTGCCAATCAGATGCCCAGTAATATAGTGCCAATCAGATGCCCAGTAATATTGTGCCAATCAGATACCCAGTAATATAGTGCCATTCAGATACCCAGTAATATAGTGCCAATCAGATACCCAGTAATATTGTGCCAGATACCCAGTAATATAGTGCCAATCAGATACCCAGTAATATTGTGCCAATCAGATACCCAGTAATATAGTGCCAGTCAGATACCCAGTAATATTGTGCCAATCAGATGCCCAGTAATATAGTGCCATTCAGATACCCAGTAATATTGTGCCAATCAGATACCCAGTAATATAGTGCCAGTCAGATACCCAGTAATATTGTGCCAATCAGATGCCCAGTAATATTGTGCCAATCAGATACCCAGTAATATAGTGCCAATCAGATACCCAGTAATATTGTGCCAATCAGATACCCAGTAATATAGTGCCAGTCAGATACCCAGTAATATTGTGCCAATCAGATACCCAGTAATATAGTGCCAGTCAGATACCCAGTAATATTGTGCCAATCAGATGCCCAGTAATATTGTGCCAATCAGATACCCAGTAATATAGTGCCAGTCAGATACCCAGTAATATTGTGCCAATCAGATGCCCAGTAATATTGTGCCAATCAGATACCCAGTAATATAGTGCCATTCAGATACCCAGTAATATTGTGCCAATCAGATACCCAGTAATATAGTGCCAGTCAGATACCAGGAATATTGTGCCCCCCGTACTTACATGAAGCGGCTCCGTGTCCCCCGCCGGATGTCTCCTCCGTGCAGTCTTCCCTCTTGCACGGAGGAGGGAAGCAGACACCGGATGTGACGCGACGTTTTTTTTTTTTTCCGGCCGTCGCATCCATCGGATGCGGCTTGCCGGAAAAAAGCGTTCACAAGCGCAATGCGCTGTGAATGCGGCAGCAGGGGCTGGGGGCCCACGGGACAGCTGCCTTGGGGCCCCCCAGGAGTAAATGGGCCCAGGGCAGCTGCCCCGTTTGCCCCGCGTTAAAGACGGCCCTGGCGGCCACGTGGCCGCATAGGGCTAGTGCGCCCCCCCAGATATTGCGCCCGGTGCGGCCGGCCCCCCCTGCACCCCCCACGCTACGCCACTGGGTCACACTACTCTTGGTTTGTAGCAGAATATATAGTTAAGAGTTTGTAGATCTAGGACATCATCCACTTTCGATGTCAAAGAGCAGTAAAGGAGTAAAGTAGAGGGTTACCCTTAATTTGTGACTCCAACTATTTGGGAAAAGAGAGGGAAGGGAAAAAAAAAAAAAAATGTAATTGAGATTTTGGATTCAGGATGTACCTTGTCGTTTAAGATCCAAGAACTGCAAAAGAGCAGTGCAGAACAATACTCTTGATTTGTGACAGAATAGATAGATAAAAGTTTATAATCAAGATCTACATAATCATACTATTTCAATGTCAAAGAACAGTAAGGGGATAAAGCAGGACGATAAAAAAAAAAAAAAAAAAATAGTCAAGGTTTTGTAGTTGGCATTTTCCCTTCCCTGTCTCCTCCCTCTCTCCCTCTGGCGCCAAAACAGTGCAGTGTTAGTCCAGTAATCATACGATTTAGCGATCAGCGTCTACAATTATGATATTGCTTCAATATCAAAAACCAACAGGGTAATAAAACAATACCTTACTCTTAGTTTGTAACAAAGTAAGTAGTTAACATTTTGTAATCATAATCTAAATTATCATGATATTTCAGTATCAAGAAATAATCAAGATTTATAGTCAATGTTTTATAATCGATATCTGCATTATCACAGTATTCAAGTGTCAAAGAGCTATGAAAAAATATTGCGTCGCACTACTCTTGGTTTGTGACAAAATAGATAGTTAAGAATTTGTAAATCCATGATATTGTCCATTTTCGGTGTCAAAGAGCAGTAAAAGAGTAAAGTAGAGCACTACCCTTAATTTGTGACTCTATGTGGGAGAAAAAGAGAGAAAAAAAAAAAATAAGTATTTGCAACGAGTTATTTCTATGTCAAAACAGTGTGGTATTATCCCAATATGCATCTTACCAAAACACAAATAGGTAATTAAAGTATTAGAAACAGCATCTGCGTTATCGCATCATATTTCAGTGTCAAAAAACAGTGAAAAAATAGAGCAAAACATTATTCTTAGTTTGTGGGACAATGTGGAGAAAAAAAAAATAAGTATTTGCAACGAGTTATTTCTATGTCAAAACAGTGTGGTATTATCCCAATATGCATCCTACCAAAACACAAATAAGTAATTAAAGTATTAGAAACAGCATCTGCGTTATCGCATCATATTTCAGTGTCAAAAAACAGTGGAAAAATAAAGCAAAACATTATTCTTACTTGTGGCACTATCTATGTGAAAAAGAAAAAAAAATATATAAATAGTTAAAATATTGGAAAAAGCTTTACATTATCATCATATTTCAGTGTCAAATGACAGTGAGAGAATAGGGCAAAACATTACTCTTAATTTATGATACTATATAAGTGGGGAAAAAAAAAAAAATCTGTTTACATCCAATTATTTCTGTGTCAAAACAGTGTAGTTTTATCCCGATATACATCTTACCAAAACAGAAAAAAAGTAGTTAGAGTATTAGAAACATCATCTACGTTATCATTATTTTTCGGTGTCAAAAAAAGCAGTGAAGGAATAGGGCAGAAAATTACTCTTAATTTGTGACACTATGTGAAAGGGGAGGAAAAAAAAAAAAACACACTAGGGTATCGCATCCCCCCTATGCTTCACGATTAACTCCTCATTGCCATTTAGGAATAGATCATGGTTTTAGTAGACCCCAAAGTACGATTTTGTCTTTTGCCTGTCGTGCGTCGTTGCAAACATGGATTTTATCCTTGAAATTTATCCGCAGTTTAGTGGGGAAGCCCCAGGAGTATAGGACTTTGTGTTCTCGTAGACAGGTAGTAACTTCAGCGAACTTCTTCCTGGCAAACCTTGTAGCCCATGAAAGGTCTGGATAGATGGAAAGTTTAGAGAATTTATAACTTTCGAAGGATTCTTCCTATATTCGCGTACCAGTTCATCCTTGGTCTTGCAGCTGTTAAAACGAACAATAACGTCTCTAGGTGCCGTATCCTGAAACCCATTAGCTGGTTTTGGGAGACGGTGAACTCTCTCAATAGTATTGGGGTTCACAAATTTGATGTCAATATAAGAGGATAATAGCTCGACCAGGTACATTTCAAGATCGACTATTTCCTCTGGAATGCCTCTAATTTTGAGGTTAGAGCGTCTAGAGCGGTCTTCAAGGTCCGCAAGTTTTAGGTCCAGTTTATTAATAGCTATAGTGGCTTCTTCATTCTGGACTTGCAAGTCTTGGATTTTCCGGTGCATCGTGTTAATTTGGATAGATTGATCTTTAATTGCGTTTTTTATTTGAGTAAATTCTTCCTTGTTTTCGGTTGTCATTTTTTCAAGATCTATTTTGATCTTCAAGTAAAAGGTATCAAGGGCAGAAATTAAATCTGATTGTGATATATGGTCAGTTGGATCCTGTGAAGTGTGATCCATCACTCCCTCTAAGAGGCTTTTATCTGGTATTGCGGATATATTCAGTTGACTCTTAGGAGAGTAATAGGCATCTATAGGTTGTTGTCTATTAGCCTTGGTTGGGTTTCTCTGTTTATCAGGTTTTTCATGCTTGTCGGCCTTGGGAGGCATATTGTAAACTAAAGTAGTTATTCCAAACAAGCTCAGGCAGGGGGTCTGGATTTCCAGCCGGTTATCTTACCCGCTCTTCTATAGGGGGTTAAAACTCTATTCAGGGTTAACGATTTCTGCAGAGTTTTCCTTCTTTCTCCTTTTTCCCCTTTCCCCCCTCCTTTTGAAAAAACCCCGGGTAATCCTCAGGCAGGATTTTGTGGTTAACTAAAGTCCTTGTATTTTATGTAAAAGAGAAACGTAGATTGAGAGATTTAGTATATACCTCAGCACGGCAATTTAATGTTTTGGGTTTGTTGCTTACTAGGTATTTTATACTTATCTCATAGTTAAGTCCAGCTCCCATATATACAAAGAAAAAGTCGCTTACCCTTTTGCAGACCTCGTTAGTTTCATGTTTCAGGCTTCAAGGCAGTGGGGGAGTTTATATTTATCTGCCATTGACCACGTGTGGCTCGCAGGTTCCGCTTCTTTCCCTTTTTTTTCCTTTCCCTTTTCCCCCTCTCTCTCCTCTAGAGTTCACTCACTGACCGGTTTGTTGGGTAGCAGGGATGCAGGTCCAGGTAGAACTTTGTCTTTCCCTTTCCTCTCACCGTGTTTGGATGTAAAGTGTCAGCCTGAAAAACCAGCACCTCAGGGTTGCTGCAGGGCGTTCGTATCGAGGTCTGCAACGCGGTCAGGAACGCTCGATTCAGGAGTCCTCTTCATCGGAGCACCACACCCCCCTCACGCAACGTGCAAGCGTGCTACGTCATCCGGATTCCGTCTTTACGTTCTATTCTAACCGGTTCCATTCTTACTCAAGAATAGACATGTTCCTGGTAGAGGCACAATTTCTTGAGGAGTGTGAGAAAGTAGAGATTCTGGAGATCGCTTGGTCTGATCATAGCGCTGTGGTATGTGTCATCAGGGGTGGGTCGCCGCAGATCAGACAGAGTTGGAGGTTAAAAGAACACCTGTTGGGAGATAAGACCTATGTAGAGAGGCTGTTGGAACTCACTGAGCTCTATTTTGCAGAAAATCAAGGGGGGGATATTCAGTCGCATATTGTTTGGAACGTATATAAATGCGTGATGCGGGGAAATTTAATCAGCAGGGAAATATACCTAAATAATTTCAGGACAGCAAACCTTGCTGAGTTGTATATAAAATTAGAAAACGTCACCAGAGGCAACAAACTATCGCCTCAGGTTACTTATGATACTGAAATTAAACAAATTAGACAAAAATGGTACTACCTGGGAAACAAACCAGCTAGTATCCTGACGAGACAATTACAAAAAGGGAATGCGAAAGCTAGGATATCTAAAATTATTAGGGACGATAAAATCGCGGTGTCGCCCTCTCAGATAGGACTAGAGTACAGGGAGTTTTACTCCTCTTTATATAATATACCGGACAATGGCTACTCTCGCTCACAGGTAATTGAATATATCGAGTCGGCAGGGTTACATAAATTAACCGAGGATCAGTCTATTCACTTGGATGCCCCGATAAGTGAAGTAGAGGTTGCCATGGCTATTAAAAAGCTCCGGGACTGGACGGATTTATAGGTAGTTTTTATATGAAGATGGCACCTAAAATAATCCCCCATTTGACTAAATTCTTTAACGAGGTAGCAAAGAACAGACAGTTCCCAGCCGAGTCAATGCAGGTGTCAATCCTCCCGATCTTAAAGCCGGGGAAAGATCCCACGAACATAAAAAACTATCGTCCTATTTCCCTGATAAATACAGACTCTAAATTATATGCCGCTATTCTCGCATACAGATTGAAGGGATGCATTAACACTGTGATTCACAAAGATCAGACCGGATTCATTCAGGATAGAAATGCGGGGGACAATGTGGTGGCGAACCGAACAGGGGAACCCATGCTGGCCCTGTCATTGGACGCGGAGAAGGTGTTCGACAGGGTCAGCTGGGTTTTCCTAGAGGAAACCCTGAAGGCCATGGGGTTTGGACAGGGAATTAGAGACGCCATCGGCTCTTTGTATGTTAATCCATCGGCCAAAGTAATTGGGCAGAATATTGAATCCCAGTGGTTCAACGTCTACAATGGCACAAGACAGGGCTGCCCTTTAGCGCCGCTGTTGTATATAATAACACTAGAGCCTTTGGCAAATATGATTAGATTAAACAACACTATAAGAGGACTGCAGGTAGATGATGCTAACTACAAAATTTCTGCATATGCAGACGATATCTTCCTGACGTTGACCCACCCAGAGATCTCGGTTCCGGAGGCCCTAAGGACGATTCAACAGTATGGGGCCATTTCCAACTACAAATTAAGCATTGATAAAACTCAGGCATTAGGGATAGCATTAACACAAGCTTCACAACAAAGGCTGATGAACAGTCACCCTTTCCAGTGGGATAACACTGGGATTGAATATTTGGGCATTAGGATCCCACCAGACGGCAAAAATACGTTGGAAATTAACACCAAAAAGATTGCTAAGGAAATTCTGCCCAAACTAAATAAGTGGAAACAAGCCTCTATATCGTGGATGGGCCGGATTAACACAATACGGGCCTATGTTATCCCCAAATGGCTTTATGTGTTTAGGACGGTACCAGGGAGATTAACATCTGATACACAGAAAGGCATTCAGAGAAAACTGATGGATTTTGTGTGGCTTGGCAAAAAACCTAGAATCACAAGTAAGACTATATATTTGGAGACAAACAAGGGTGGTTTGGGGATGCCAAACCTGGTGGAACTCTGGGAGGCGAGCACGCTTATGCATACAAACAAAATACAGTGGCCCTCAAGTAAGGAACTTGATTGGTGGCACTTAGAAAAAAAAATTGCCGGTGTTGACAACCTGGAAACCATGCTTTGGCCAAACCCAGAGAACCAAAAATCGGTTTTACAGCGAATAGGGGGGAGTACACTGGCGGAAATCATGAGAGTTTGGTACGACCTTAAGAAAAAGAATAGCATGGGTGCTAAAGTCCTGAGATCCGCCCCGTTGGAAACAATAGATAACAATGTTAGAGACTTAAATTTAACAGCATGGAGACAAAGGGGAATTAATAGAATACGAGACTTATATGTAAGAAATTACATCAAACAGTTCAGTGACTTAAGAATAGAATTCAACGTACCCGCAAGTGAATTATTTAAATTTTTAAGAATTAAGCATTATTTACATGAATCAGTATATACACATAGGGTGGGAGAAAATGGGGAGCATTTGGAACACCTGTTTAACAACGAACCCCCCCAAAAAATCCTTAAATGCTGTATGATAGCGATAAATCTATATAAGAAAGCTTATGTCCCGCATGCATGGGAGACATGGGAGAGAGAACTGGGGCCAGAACTGTCGCAGACACAATACTACAAGTCTTTGTATAATAGCTGGAATAATATTAAAAAATCTATACACTGTCTGAACCTACAGGAAGTCTTTTTTAAGTTAAGCAACCGGTGGTATATGACACCATCTAGATTAAATAGAATTAACCCCTCCCAAGATGAAACATGTTGGAGATGTAAAAAAAAGCAAGGGAACCTTGCTCCATCTCTTTTGGGATTGTGAAGACATTAGGGACTGCTGGCAGGAAGTCTTTAGGGTTATCTCACTGGTATGTGGAAGGCCTATAGGTGGTTCCCCTCGAAGGGCGCTGTTACACCAAGATTTGGGAAAGATCAAGGCGGTAGACCTACCCCTGGTGACACACATATTGCTTGCAGTAAAATTAGTTATAGCAAGAAGATGGAATAAAAATGGCAAAATATGGTGGGGACATATAAAGAACCAAATTAATAATCAACAACTGATGGAGAAGGGTTATTTTTGGAATAATGGTGAGATGGATAAACATAAAAAAATCTGGGGGAAATGGCTAACAACGCCACAAGGGGGGGATGGGGATGAATGATAAAGATACAATATATGATTGCGATGGTCCCGGTCCCACCTCATATTATACGCTCAGATCCTGGTGGGCCCAAACAAAGATACAAATCATGAACACCATTTGAGTCTTCCTATTATTATTACCTTGAATATACCTAGGATGTCCTTCGGGCGTAAGGAACCCTACCCTTTGGAGTTATCCTCTGTGCCATCCCCCTCTCACCTACTCCGCTCTCAATTATGTAGTAACAAACCTAGTTGCATAATAACCATGTTCCTAAGATGTTCGATATATGTCAAAAGTGTTTGTTTTGTCCCCTGTCGCATTGGCTACATACTTATTTTACCCCCTGCCAAGGGAACTGCACTAATAATCGCCGAATGCACTTTATGTTTGTACTTGTCACTTTGATTGTTTTATACTGAAAATCATAAATAAAGTATTAAAAAAAAAATAAAAGAAATGAGAAGGGTAGTTTTAAGGGAACACCTTAGCTGAAGAAATCTTGATGTAGTCAGAGGGTCTCGGGAGATGCTGAAAATCATCTACTGAGTTGGTTGAGACAAACAGGTTCAGATTCCCAGTTCCTGGACAGGGTCACAATGCAAATGTGCTTTAAGCAGAGGATCATGAACAGAAGCAGTAGCTCTCAGAAGTCAGGCATCCAACTTCAATGCTAAAAGCACTGTTTGCCAGAAACTGCAGCTATTTAACCTGGGTGTGAGCAAAAGGTAAAAAGCCCACCTGACACCAAACAGAGGGGAAGGAATACAAGCAAAGTAAGGGAGGGAGGTCTCTAGAGGAAGGTCAGTGTTGAACCCTGACACAGTATTTTGTCACCACCGGAGACCATAAGGGAGTGGGGCAATCCCCATCTGTTAGAAAAATAAATTGCCCTCAGGCAGGTCGGGCTCCAAACTTGCTGGCAAGAAGGATAAAAATGCAGCCACAGTTGGTCCAGGGGAGAGTGCTCCAAAGCATCTGCTGACAGGGCGGGAACAGTGAAATTGTAAATAGAAAAGCATCCATGGAAATGCTGTAATTTATTGTGGAAACCAAAATAACAAATGCATAAAAAACGGTGGGGAGTGGGCACTTGATGCGTTTTACATCTAAAGATGCTTTGCATGGCTGTTTGATGCGCCGGCTTTCCTTTTTACTGTTTTAATCCCCATCTGTATCTGATCTCCAGGGATCTCAGGTTTCAGTGAGGGGTGTCACTGAGTGCTGCTGCAATAACGTGGAGGGTGGTTGATCATCAAAAATATGGATAGTAACTCATTCACACATGATAGGGCATCTTTTTACGATGTGCAGATATTAAAGCTATTTTGTGAAAAAGTGAAGACATTCTAAAGATGACATCCCTCAGGGAGTCTGACCTGGCCCTCTGAGCCTTACGCCCCCTAAAGAAATCTGTGGCTAGGCATAATTCAGTATCTGTCCTAAGTAAGAACGAAGGGCAATGGGCCCTGCACCTGATACCCCGCTCACAAACTTTTAGGTGTCAAATTTTAGCTTCCAGCAAATCAGCACGTTCATTTAGGACTCCTATTCGAATGGTTAATGTCGCTGTGTCCTCTTTTGACATTGCCTCTAGTATTACAACTTCAGTAATCATCAATTCAAGTTATTCTGTGTAGCCATGTGACCTGAAATTCCAGATTTTTTTTTTCTGATGTCATCTTTTGTGGCAAAGGATTCACTGAAAGTAATTGCCCATTTTTTGGGAGGTGTGCCAGTGTGATGATCCTGTATCATGAAGGGTTGGAGTAAACATTGCCACTGTTGCAGTTGTCACCTAGCAGGTCTCAACATATAAGTTGAAATATTGCAGCCTCTGTGGCTTTTCATTTATTTTAGACTTTTTGCCCATGATACCCCAGGTATGATATTGGATAATCTGGTGAGTTTGGCCATGTAGAAAAGGCCCTTTTTCCCGAATAGTGAGGAGCTCCAAGAGATGTGTGACTGCTCACCATGATAGCGAGCCCCACCCCCCCATGTGGTTTTTTTAGCTTATCATAGAACTTCTTGGTTTATCAGTTTTATATTCCAGCAAAAAAACTGTTTCTTGGGTTAGCACCAAACAGATGTAAATATTGGTATTAGAATAATATTAAACAATAATATCATATAAGATTTAAAATGTTATGGTCATGCATGAATGTGACTGACCAAATATTCAGTTCCCCGGGAAACAAGCACAGCTAGGTGGGAGGGGGCAATGTATGTGTGAGGGGGTGTGAGTGGTTGTTGAGTGGCATGTGGGGGGGAGTGTCAGTGTGTAGGAGGGCATATAGGCACCCCTCCTTCGTCATCCGGCAGTCATTTTAGGTCCGGACACAGCAGAGTAATTTTCTCTGCTCGTGTCTGTAATCCGAAAAAGCTGCAGGATGAATGTGGAAGAGGTCCTGGCAGCTCTGAGGGCAGATGCCCTGCTGGACGGTGGTGCCCACCTCCAGGCCCAGATGGCTAGTTTGCAGGTGGCTCCGTCGGGAGCACCCGCTCTGGATTGCGGTGGCGGGTTGGGCAGGCGTGTTTTGTGCCCCCCCCCCCTCCCGCCTCAGCCCCAATGGAAGACAGAGTGGTGGCTACCGTAGCAGGAGTCCAGGGGAGCGGTCAAGGAGACTGCTCTCATCTCCTGCGTGGCCGGTAAGTACTGTCGCTACCCCAATTTTTCCTCCTCCCCGCAACGTGCGGCTGCCCCCAGTACGGCTCGGCAGCCCCCAGTACGGGTGGGCAGGCCATTGCCAACCACGAGGCCCGCACGGAGCGGTTCCAGAATACTACCCGCCCCTTCCCCGTACCACTTACCTCCACCCTGGGAAGGGCCTTGTGCTCCAGCGGTGCTGGCCTCTCCGGGGAAGCTGCTAGGCAGGCCCCGGGCATGCAGTTTGGCACATGGCAGCCGGGTGAATGCACAGAGTGCTGCTGGCTCACCTCCCGCTCCCGATTGTCAGGACCCCCCTTCTGATGGTTCCATGTCAGGCCTATCAGATGATGAGGGTGCACGCAACACCCCTCCCCCAACCCCCCGCTCCATTGCTGCTGCTCAGGTTGCCCCCACGTCTGCTACTGAGCCCACTGGTCAACGCAGGGGAGGGAGGGCAGTTTACCCACATGTCTCTTCTCCACAAAAGGCAGCGGATAGCACCATTCCGGCTGTGCTGCAACCTCAGATGTCTCCCATTATGCAGACAATTTCTCAAACTGAATCTTCAGCATCGGTTACGGGTATGTTGCCCGCCAGCTCCTCGGCTCCTGGGCAGTTGCATCATCCTGGTGAGTTTGGGGATGAGGGGGTGGCGGGTTCTGGGGTTTTGATGCCAGGGCTTTATATGTCACCTGCATGGGACGGTTTGCTGTGTGGGTTGCGGGTGGTGTTGCTCCAGTTTGCGGCGCCGGGGGGGGTTCTACTTCACCTGTAGTTGCTCAGACCATAGATACGCAATTGCGGGGGGTTTGTGAGGCAGCAGGTTTACCGGTCACAAGTCCAGTCCCGCCTGTGGATAGTTTGGCCGTTCCTCAATTGCTGGTTCCTCGTTCCTCTGTTGCAGCTTTGGCTGGGGGACCAGCGGCTGACGTGGGGACACCATAGGACCCCTCCCAAGTGGGGTCACTGGTTGCCCCGGTGGCACACGGTGCCTCATATATGTGCTGGTCGGGCCCCTTGGACCTACAGCTTAAGCAAGAGGTTAAAGAAAAAAATTGGAAAAGGTAATATTTGGAAATATTCTCCCTTATTACATTGGAGGATGTGCCTCCGCCGGAAAAGGAACTGAAGGAGTCAGAAAAAGAAAAGGAGAAGTATCGTTACCTAAAAATACCAAAGACTTTTGGTAACTGGATATGTGCCTTTTCTATCTTGGCCAGCGTGATCGGGGAGAAGTACCCGAGTCGGTGCTCCTCCTTGTTCTGCTACCAGGATCAGGTTTGGACAGCATGTCTAGTTTAGGGGGGGCTGAACTGGTGGCGGTATGATCAACAATTCCGCCAGCGTTTAGCTGTCCGTCCAACGCTGACATGGGATCAGATGGACATTGGGCTATGGTTGTCGATCATGACTTGCCCTGCCTCAGCTCAAGGGGGTATGTCCTCCTTTCTTGGCGGGGCCAGCGGAATTGGATCCCCCACTCCGTCAGCAACGCCACGGCGTTCTGGTTCATGCTGGGAGTACAATGACAACCAATGTAAATGGGTGTCAAACTGCTGTTTTAAGCATGAGTGCTCGGGATGTGGGGGTAACCACCCCGCCTCCCGTTGTTTCAAGAAAGGCAAGTCTGGGGACAAATCGGACGTGGGCGCTAATGGGGAAGATGCCGGTGGTCGTCGCCGTGATGCGCCCGTGGCTAAGCAAATATAGGAACAGGAAGGCGGCAGGTATACTGTTAGCAGGTTTTGAGGAGGGGTTTTGGATCCCATTTCTAGACCGGCCCTCATTTCTAGACCGGCCCTTTCGGAAACTTCGGTCAGTGGCCGTTCATCCTGGGGTGGTGCGGGACAAATTGGACAAAGATATTGTGTTAGGGAGGATGGCAGGCCCTTTCCAGGACCCGCCCCTTCCTAACCTCCGGGTTTCCCCTCTGGTGGTGGTCCCCAAAAAAGAGCCGGGAAAGTTCTGTCTCATACATCATTTATCGTTCCCACATGGGGGGGGCGGTGAATGATCATATTGACGCAGAATTGTGCCGCGTGTCATATGTGTCATTCGATGCAGCGGTTCTGATGGTCAGGGCCGCGGGCCCGGGAGCCCTTATGGCAAAAACTGATGTAGAGGCCACGTTTCGTTTGCTACCGGAGTGTCATGTCCCGATGGGTTGCTCGATTTCCTGCTGGGTTGACAAAAAAACTTGGCCTTTTTGGAGTTGTTCCCGATCTTGGTGTCGCTGAAACTTTGGGGGACCACTCTGCAGGATCGCAGGGTGGTTTTCCATTGTGACAATCTAGGGGTGGTTCAGGCCATTAACAACTTTACGGCTTCCTCCACTCCAGTTAATCGGCTTCTGCGGCGCTTGGTATTGCGATACCTTTGCCTTAACTTTACTTGTCGGGCTGTGCACATCCCTGGCGTCCTGAATGTTACAGCAGATGCCCTTTCTCGTTCGCAGTGGCCGGAATTCAGGGCGGCTGCCCCGGAGGTGGACGAGGTGGGGTCCCCCTGACGCCCGGATCTATGGGACCTCGGGCTGGCCGAATAGCCGATTGGGTTCGGGGGTCGGTGTGTCTGGCGACTTGGGATCAGTATGGTAAGGCTTGGACTGAATGGGAGAATTTGGAACTGGCTCGTGGGGGTTTCAGGGATTCTGGTGATCGGCCTCAGGGCTTAATGTGGCTGTTATGGCACTGGGAGGCTTCGGGCCTGTCTCCGGGGGAGGTTTCTGGTAAACTGGCGGGTCTGGCCTTGGGTTTTAAGCTACTAAGGGTTCCTGATGTTACAAAGGAGTTTGTGGTCCGCCAGGCTTTGAAGGGATGGCACAGGGCTAGGGTGTGCAGTGATTTCCATAAACCGTTCATAAACCGTTCTCGGGAGCGCTATTATTTGGGATTTTTCACTCTTTACCCTCCATTTGTAAGTCATCAGGGGAAGTTTCACTATTTCAGCTAGCATTCGGGCTAGCATTTTTTGGGGCCCTACGGATCAGCGAACTGGTTAGCCCATCAAAAAGCAGGCATGGGGGCTTCAACTGCTGGATGTGTTGCGTAAACCTGGGTCGCTGCGTTTTAAAATACAGCGGTCAAAGACTGACATATTGGGCAAGGGTTCATGGGTAACTTTGTGGGAGGTTGCGGGTTTGTTGATTTGCCCGGTGGCCTGCCTGGATCGCTATCTGAGGGTCCGTCACTCTGCTAAAGGCTCGTTGCTTATTCATCTGAATGGTACCCCTATATATCGTTTTCAATTTATTCGGATTTTTAAGAAAGTGCTGGAGGCGATGGGTATTCCGAGTGGGGATTTTGGGGGCCATTCCTTCCGCATAGGGGCGGCCACAGAAGCTGCCAGGGTGGGTTTCTCAGACCGGGCTGTGCAACGTATCGGGCGGTGGGAATCTCGACGATTTCAATCCTATGTGCGTCCGGCGGATTTAATTTCCCTTCTCCCTTTTTTATCCTTTTAGATTCATTGCCATGTAAGGTTTGGCTGATCGGCCATTCCTACATATACTGGGCGCGGCGGCATGCAGCGGTTCACCATGGTGGCGAGCATTTGGGTTTATATCCCCTCCAGGCTGAGGTGGTTCGGGAATAGGGGCATGAGGTGGGTACAGCTTCTTCCAGAGGTGATACAGCTTTCGCGGCTCTTAGGCCCCCCTGATGTTTTGGTAATCCATTTGGGGGGGAAAGATTTGGGCACCGTCCCGGTCTTAAGACACGATCAAGCATGATTTAGCCAGGTTGAAGGTCTTTTCCCAGAAGTTTGTTTAAACTGGTCAGAAGTGGTTCCCAGGAATATTTGGAGGTGTGCTCAAAATCAGAGGGCTCTGGAGAGGTCTAGGATCAAACTTAATAAAAGGGTGTCAAAGTTTGTGTTAGGTGTAGGGGGGATTACATTCCGTCACAGAGTTTTCAAGAGAGAGGCTGCCATTTTCTTTAGGAGTGACGGGGTTCATTTAACGGAGGTGGGGCTGGATTTGTTTAACTTTAAGGGGTTTTAAGGGGTTAACCAGCGGTGCTTGTGGCGGGGTCGTCCTTGGCAATCCAGTTTAAAGTGGAGGGATTGAGTCATGTGGATCAATTGGGTGGCCCCTTCCCTAACCTCTAGCGTTAAGAAGGATCAGAGCGCCGGTCGTGCCCACCGAGCTAACAGCCGGCTGGTGGTTAGCATCAGGTTTAAAAGCAAGTGGCAAAATTTTATGGACGAGGGGGGAGGTGTTAACCCTAGGGGGCCTTAATTTTAAAAGGTTAAAAGGCTTATGGATGTGTGTTAGTAGAGATTGTCAAGGACTAGTTATAAATGTATTTGCACTACATTTGTTTTGCACTATTGTTGATATTGTTATTTATATACATATATATTATTAGTTAAGTTATATACATAAAGGTTTAATAATAAAAGAGATTGTTTTGGTCATACAGTTATTTGGAGATGTCAATAAAAGTTGTGGCCTATTTAAATCCATACATGTCTGGCGTGTTTATTGGGGGGGGGGGGGGGGTTGGGTTCTGGTTGAATATGTTACATAGGAAATAATGGAACAAGTCCCCTTTACTACATACATGTCTGTCTGTCTCCTCAAGAGAGAAAAACATGTTTGCTACAAAACAAACAGAAGAGGTATCACTCTGAAGCTGCAAAGACCAGCAAAACTAGTCAATATTATGTAAATAGTTATTTGTTTAACATTTGTGAAATACAATAGGACTAAGTCTGACATTACCTTCTCTTTAAATACATGGAAAAAATTGGCAAACTATTTCAGGTCCTCAAGATAAACATGGTAAAAATAAATTTTGGTCCCATATTTATAATCTGTTGTGTTAAATATTTTTAAACCGTAAGAACAAGGGGTTAAATCAAAAGTCTTGATTAATAATGAGGCCCCATAACTACTGAGCTACAAAGGTACAACTGCAGAGTGCTGCAAAGAAAAGTAAAAATACAACAGCCAATTCATCAAATGCGTTATCAGGATTTTAAAGTGTTTACAAAATGGTTTAGAAGTACCACTTAACTGTTCTTAGAAACCGTCTAATGGAAGTTTAAACTTTTGTCGTTTTTTTTTTTTAAAGGTTTTACTTAATAAATAATGCAGAAGAAATATATAAATCAGACTTATATTTGAAATAAAATGTTTTAACTATTCCACTGCTTTTTGCCTATCTAACGTAAATGATTTTCAGCCATGACCTTCTTTAAGGTAAGGCAAAAATGGCAGCAGATTAAGTGCCAACAGGCACGAAACGCTTAAGGCGATTTCCCCACTGTTTGTATTCATGCATTATTGATATTTTGAGATATTGTCGGATCCTTCTCAAATAAATTTATCACCTATTTCACCAGACTTGAGAGTGCAAGCATCTTTGCTTTTTCTATTTCATAGTATTCTGCTGCCTTCACAGCCTAATGTAGCACCTAAGAACCGGAGACTCAAACAAGAGGTTTGTTTGCATCGTCGGATGGAGCCAGCTTATCCCAATGGGAACACTTTTCTCTTCAAAAATGGCAGCTGCCAATGACCCAGACATGACACAAGAGCCCAAACCAGTTGCCCTTCATACCCTGTTTTTACCTTCTTCATATAGTAACACAGTGTCCCATACAAATGCAGACACATGCACACACACATGCAATGTCAGATGCAGCCACACATTCACACCCATAGTCACAGATGTAATGTGATCCTATCTTTGGCACCCCCCTCTCCATTCCATCCTGTCTGTCTCCCTCTCCCTCTACTCCATCCCTGTCTGTCTATCTCTCTCCCCATTCCACCCATGTCTGTCTTGATCACCCTCTATTCTATTCCTGTCTGTCTTACTCTCCCCATGCCATTAGTGTCTGTCTCGCTCTTCCCCATGGCATTCATTTGTCTGTTTACACCTTTTGTCTTTCTCCTCTACCCGTTATCTTCCCCTCTTTTGTATCTCTCCCGATGTCTTTTCCTCTTCACCCCTTGTAAATCTCTCTCTTCTCTCCCCCATGTCTGGTCTTTCTCTCAGTCCCTCCACCCCATGTCTGGTCTCTCTCTCCCTTTCTCCCTCCCCAAAGTCTGGTGTGTTTGTGTCTCTCTCTCCCTCCCTAATGTCTGGTGTCTCTCTGTCTCTCTCCCCAATGTCTTGTGTCTCTTTTTATCTGTATTTTTGCCCCTCCCTCTCCCAGAGCGTGGTGTATCTTTTTGCCCCTACCTTTCCCAATGCTTGCTGTGTCCTCCCCCCCCCCCCCTCCCTCACTCTCCCAATGCCTGGTGGTTCTTGTTTGCCCCTCCCTTACTCTCCCAATGCTTGGTGTGTTATATTTAATATTTAAATGTCACTATCATAGCCCCCTATTTCATCTTTCCTCCAAGCTATACATGTTAAGATGCTTTAACCTTTCCTTGTAAGATTTATCCTTCAACCTATTGACCTGTTTAGTACCATACTCCAAGTGAGGTCTCACCAGTGGTCTGTACAATGGCATGAGCACTTCCCTCTTTCTACTTCTAATATCTCTCCCTATGTAACCAAGCATTCTGCTAGCAATTGTAGCTTCTCTATTACATTGTCTACCTACCTTTAAGTCCTCTGAAATGATTACTACTAAATTCCTTTCCTCAGCTGTTGAGATTAGGACTGTACCAAATAGTCTATATTCTGCTTTTTGGTTTTTATACCCAAGGTGCATTATCTTGCACTTATCCACATTAAATGTCAGTTGCCACAGCTATGACCATTTTTCTAGTTTAGCTAAATCATTTGACATTTGGCATGTCCCTCCAAGAACATCAACCCTGCTGCAAATATTTGTATCATCAGATAAAAGGCATACCTTACCAGCAAGACCTTCTTCAATATCAATAATAAAAATATTAATGACAATAGGTCCAAGTACAGATCTATGAGGTACCCCACTAGTAACAAGACCTTGCTTTGAATATTCTCTATTGACTACAACCCTCAGTGTGCTTGTCACTCAGCCATTGTCTAATCCAGGGGTCTCCAAACTTTTCAGTATGAGGGCCGCATTGTACATTTTACACATTTTCGTGGGCCAAAGAAAAAAGGTAGCCTTGTCTGCTCCCAAAACCATTTCTAGTGCCATGATTGCTTCCAAATCAATCTGAGTTCTGTATTTGCCGCAAACTCTGTCCTTTGATATGTCTACTACAAAGATTTGTTTCCTGTGTCATGCTTGCCCCAAAATCACTTTCCCTTGCCAAGCCTGCCCCTATATCACTTTCCTGTGCAATATTTGCCACAAGTTCCCTTTTCCTTATCCCCAAACAGATTATTTGTGACACCCTTGCCCCAAATAGCCTCCTAGTGCCATCATTAACCACAAACATATTCTCAGTGACATCCTTGGCCACAAACATATTCCCACTACCATCCTTGTCCCAAAACAGATTCCCAGTGCCCGAGACATACATGAACCCAATACATATGCCACAAACAGGACCCCAATACATATGCCACATACAGGAGCCCATCAAATGTGCCACATACAGGATCCCATTAAAAAGCCTGTGATTGGGAGTGTAAACTTTAATGACGGTGTACATAGAATGGTTTTGGGAAAAGCTTAGAGAATATGCAGTGATGGATTGTTTTTTGCTCTCTTGATTAAGGGGATTTGGTTGAGGTAGTGATATTAAAACATAAAAGATCAATATATTCTGCTTATCCAAGTACCAATTTTTTCACCTAAAAATTCAGCACAATTTTTTTTACTGTAGGAAAATTCAAACCCATGTCATTGTTTCCATGGATTATCACTCTCCTGCTGCTGTAACCCCAGTTTTACTAGAAAATATGAAATGCCATTTTGAATTTGGATATCTTTCAGGTTATTGTCCTATAACTTGCAAAAAACAACAAAAAATTATAGATACAGTTAAACAGAAATTATCTGCAAGTGGCAAGGTTATAATACCACACTAAACTTGTTCAGATATGCCCGGTGCCTCCTCCAAGCCGGAAGCAACTGTGCCGATATGATATAGATTTTTTTCTTTCTTTTGAAAGTCAAATTCGGGTGCTGCATTTGACTTAGGAAAATAAATGTTTTCGATCATCTCTGCACAGTCATGTGTTTTTTGTACGTCTGTGCAGCTTACTCAGGCAGCGGCACCCCTGCTTCAGTCCTCCCAGCAAGCTGTGCCAGAAAAGTCACAGAAAAAAAAAAAGAAAAAAACACGCACCAAACAGCCTAGGCAAGCAGCTGCAGGCCAGATAAAAATCTGCGTAGGCCCTTGGTCTAATCCATTCAACAATATTGAAATCCGAACTCATAGATTGAAGTTTATTGATAAGCCTTCTATGTGCGAAAGTGTCAAAAGCCTTAATGAAATCTAGGTAAGCAATGTATACTGTACCACCCTGATCTATTATTGTAGTCACCCAATCGCAAGAATCAATAAGATTATTTTGGAATGATCTCCCTGAAGCAAAAACATATGGTCTCTGATCTTGAAATCCATGGGATTTAAGATGTTCAACATTCCTATTCTTTAACAAACTTTGAATTATTTTCCCCAGCTCTGATGCAGAACTAAGAGGAAACCTACGTGTATCTCCAAGATACATGTCGACTTCACTCTGGAAAAGATAAAAAAATGTATGCCCCCAGAGGCAGTTGGCAGCATTGCAGTAAAACAAGTCTAAACCAACAATAGAATTATTAACCCTGTAACCAGAATCAGATTTAGAGTTAGAGTTCAACTTAGGGTTACAGACAGGTTAGATATAGGGCTACGGTTATTGCTAGGGTTAGAGCCCTTTTATGGTGATAACAACAGTGTATAATGTGTGAATATGTTAAACAAGAAAGAAGAAAATTACAGCCAAACACAAACACCACAAAAATGTTGAAACAGCCATTGACCAGAATGAACAAAAATGTCCCAGAATTTTGCATTGAATGAATTCTATAAGAAGTGTCGGTCTTTAAGTTTGAAATGATAGAGGACTTGTAGGACCTAAACAATTGTAATTAATAAAGTATACGAATACTAGTTAATGTAAGTTAAAGGGTACACAGTCTGTTAAAATATTTCTTAAGATTATTTTAAAAAATGTGTTTACAAGGTATATACAATGGATTGTAAATGTTTACGTATTTACATTTTGAACAAATTTCATATATTATTCTAATATGCAATACATGATAAAAATATATTGTGTTTTTACAATAAAAAGTTAATGAATTAAGCTTTACGTTTTACATTTTTAGTTGGAATATTACATTTTTAATTGGAATATCAGCTAGAATAAATTATTTATTTAATTCTGTGCTGTATGAGCAGTTTGCTCCAGTAAAATAAACATGACATTTATGTAACTATGATAAGGGCATACAAAAGAGTGGGCAATGACGAGTTAAAGCACAACTATCAGCAAAAACTAAGTTATTTTTAATTGCTTTAATGAAATAATACAAATAAAGTAACTTATTGAACCCTCTGTGCTCCATAGAGAATTATCAAGGGACAGGCATGTTTAGAATGTTGAGTCTGCTCTTCATCCACCTTGGTTCTAATAAAGGAAGATCTGACCCACAATTCTAAACAATATATCTGTCTCCTTTTAGAGCTATTTGCAGTAAAGATGGTACATAAGGTACTTTATTTGTATTTCTTTAATTAAGGCATTTCTATATAAACCATCTACAATTGATGCAATCTTTCAACTAAACAAACATTTTGTTATAGTTGCCCTAAAAGCTATGAAAATGCTTTCTCTAATACAGAAGAATTGATTTTTTAAGAAGCGTATTAGGATGATCTGGTCTCTAATGTATTTTAGTGAATTAATAATGTGCCTATTCTATGTTTAAAGCTACTTTTAATAATCTAATCTCTATCTGTGCCCTATGATTACATCAAAACAAATTAATGACTCAACACTGCCCGGTGGTGAGTGAAACTGAGAATGATACAATAAAGGCCACCACTGGTGGAGCTTTATTCCACAGATTTGATATATACCTCTGCATATGATACATCCTATGAAGGGGGCTCTCGTCTGTGTATGTCTGGATTATGTCAATAATCATTTACCATTATGGAGGCCATTCACTAAGGGGGCTATACACTAAAAGGTTAGTTGCAGGTGAGTTGAGGTGTGATGAGATGAGTTGTGGTAAGTTAAACATTTAACTTTATTAATATAACTATACATTGTGAAGGTACAACCTACCATGCTGCCTCTTGCACTCACTGTGCTGTGTTCAGATCATCTGGCCGAGGCCCCTGGGCTACAGCCCCTAAAGCCCATGGGCTCTGGCCCTGCCAATCCTCCAACTGTTGAGACTTGCGTGGTGTCTTGCAAAAGGTCCAATCCCATGTAAAGTGTAACAGATATCCTCAGATTTTATTGTGCATTTTTTATATTTGATTGCAACGTGTATGTGTTTCCTGATTGGCTGAGATCTGTTTGAGTCATGGTAACTGTTTGTGGAACCAGTAACTGTCTTGATTTGAAAATGTATAAATTGTAGACCTTGTATTCCATTGGTTGTTTTATCTTAATGGGTGAGTTATTATACCACACTTTCCATGTCACACACTAGTTAACAGACACATATTCCATTTGGAATAATGTGCAGTAAAAAGACATTCTCAAAAACAAATAAATGGCCAGTATTGAATCCAGGCAATTGACTTTAAAAGAGGATGAGACCACTACCTAATTTTAATGCATGTTGAAGCTCCCAATTACGACTAAAATGTGCTCTTCTCAGAAACAATTTTTCTGTCTCCTAATTTAAATCAGGCTTCAAATTTCTGTATCAACATCCAAACTGTAAATTCTGCATGTTACTGCAATAATATGCACATTTCATACTTGCAGCCAGTGTGTTCATAAACATTCATCACATTTTTAATTGTCTTTATCTTTTTTTTTTCCCAAGTCCTCCTATATTTTATAATTCCTTTTGTTAGTGATTCAGTGTTAACCCATTTTTATCCTCCTTTCTTTGTAGTAAAGATACCATGATGATCCAAAGATACCATGATGATAATAGATACCATGTACATATCACAAAGAATAACTAGCAACCACAGCATGGTTTTAAAGGATAGGCTCAGAAAGGTTACCTCCTATACTTTCCCCTCTCGATCATTCAGCAAAGGAGGAAATTCTTTAAACAAAATCATGGGTTACACCTCTACCCTACTTTGGAGATGAGGTGAGAGAAATTTGTTATCGACATACGCCAACCAAAGATGATATTACACTGGAGTATGTAGTCAATGACAGACCATATTACCATTACATATAAATAATGTATACATGTTTTTGTACAGGATTGATATTGTGTTACCATTCAATTAGGCACACCAGTATAGTATACAGTTTGTCTCCTTTTCACTCCAGAATAGTCTAATAGATGCACACAACGCTGGAAACATTAATTTATAGATTTTACTCCATGGGGATTTAATTGCATTACATAGATTAGATTATTAAGATATATATTCATGCTTTAGGCATATGGAATGAAATTAAGTCACTGTGCTATTTGTGGAATAAGCTTGAAATGATCCATGTTTGTGACATGCATTATCCTGTTAGGAGTATCCATTCCAAAATTTGTTAGATATAATGTTTCAGTGGTGTGTGATATGGATGAACATAGCAAACAAAAAAAAAGTACACTGTACAATTAAAAGGATAGTCTATTTGTATTAATGGGCGTTTGTCCTTTATCATAAAGGCAAGTATTGTTTATTGATGTTATCATTTCTGTTATTTGTTCAACAAGTTTGATTACCAACTTCAAATTTGGAATTTTAAATAGTATATTTCCAGACTGCAGACGCTTGACAACAGATGGAGGTATACCCGGAATTGAACATGGTTTGTCGGCAGCGGGTCAATTCAGTGAGGAAATACTGGAAGTCCACAATTACTGAATGCCCAGATGATCCCATTATAGTTCCTATATATAACTGCACCTTGGAGTATTCACACAAGTTGTGTATGTTCTTATATGCAATTTTAATTTGTTTTTAATTGTATATTGTTGATTAGGACAAGAGTCCTTGAGTGGATTGTAGTATATTATATCAGAGATGGTTCTTCAGTTCTGCTCCGTTCATGCTCAAGTGGGTCATTTAAAAAGGATTATCATTTATATACAGTATCACACATTGTTCATTATATTTTGGTTTTTCTCCCTACATGTATTATAAATATTTGATATCAAGCATTGTGAGATAAGTATTATTTTGCTCTTTTACTGATTTGTGTGTTTTTGCAGCATATTTAATATATTTTGTGTTTTAATTTGTTTTATTTTTTTTAATATAATACCTATAGTAAGAAGGCATCTCTTTACATACACATTTTCATATTCAAACTGCTTTTTAACTTCTTGTATTTCAGCAATAATTATATAATATAGCAGTGTATTCAATCCTGTTAAAACAAAAAAGCAAACACTCATGGCCAAAAATATCATGTACAGTAGCTATTAATGTGCTATTGCTAGTGCATCCCTTATTAGTGAACTATGAGTCAAAGATTATTATTATTTTCTGAGATCGCATTCCATTAAGGTTAGATTTAAACTTCTAATGAGGATGCTGATCAATCTCTTTTCCCTCCTGCCATCTTCTTCTGGTGTGAAAGGGTCAGCACCTGCAGTAACCCAAGTGCCCCATCAAAGACCACATATGTCATATAATGAGAACTGTCCTTCCAGTTCTCACATTAGCTTGGCAAGATTCCAGTGCAGCTGTTCTGCCATTGTTGACTGTGCTCTTAGACTCCTTGTGATTTTCTGTTCAACTTTTCTTGATCTATTTAAAATATTGCTCTTGAAAAAAGCAGATTATAATGCTCTTTTCTTTTAATATCTAAATAATGTTTACAATATATTATACAACAAATAATATCACAATGCATAATATAAGTAATCAATTTAATATAAATATATATTTTTAAAATCTAGTCTATACTAATGCTTCATAATCTCTGAATCTGAAATATTGTGCTATATAATGCATGTTCTAAAGGGAACATTTCTTTGAAAGTCTTCAAGTTAAGTCACATATTCTCCTTGTTTTGAAAATGGTTTTCAACTTTTGAGTCTACTAAAATGAAAGAAATAAAAGACTGAAGCAAATTTACAGAAGGTTGGCAGACAATGTAGGGGTCATGAATGTTACAAAGAATCCATACCAGTACAATCCAATGTGCCAAGGGATACCCCTCTGCACTAAAACAATCTATGTTTTCATCATGTTTCATGTTTGTTTAGTTTGTATAATACATTTTTATAAGAAATACTTGTGTGTTTCTTGTGTTATGTAGCCACTAAAACTATTATAGTATACAAGTATGCTACATACAGCATGCATGTTTCAAATATCAGGTATCCCACATAAGTCATAGAAGTAGTTAAAATAGGCTTGATGAAGATGGAAGGAGCATGTAGAATATATAATCACAGTGAAACCCCAAGAAAGGTGGACATTTAGACGAGACAAACAGTCCCATTGCCCACCTGGGCCTGACACACTGGTATTATCTGTTTCAATGCAGGTATAATGGAGTAGGTTCAGTTATCATTTTCATTAACAAAGTATTTATTTAAAAGAATGTAAAGCCAATTTTCCATTTAGTACATTTTGCAAAAATTAGTGGCTGGTAGGATTTAAGGGCTCATAATTTGATCGTATTGTCCTCATTATTGATAATTTTCTTCAAAGGTTCCCTTACTTATTAAAATATATTACTTTTATCATTAGTATGAACATTTTACTGTATGTTTAATTTCTACTATTTCTTTTGAAATTGACCTCAACATGGATTTAGATAAACCCTATAACATTTTTTTGGGTTTGGAAATGTCTCATTAATATCAATTTAATATAATTTTTATTTGTATCCAAATACAAATGTTTTTATCTTGTTATGTATGTTTTAATCTACGCATTAAAACGGTGCAAAACATTGTTCCAGAAAATGTGTATACTAATGCATCACATTCTCCCCATTTTCCTTTTCTGATTTCCTGTGTATTTGTATTTATGTGACACAGATTGTTTATTCTACTTTCAATGTCAAGGGTATATGGCTTTAACTTCACTCCTCTTTTCAACAATTGCATTACAGCCCTTTTATTTTGTCCCCCATCCCATGGCACAATGCCAGAGGAGAATGAGTCTCTGAATATTAAAATAGTGGTTAAGATATTTATGAACTAAGTTCCTCTTGAACTATCTCAGTACCATGCAATATTAATTTAAACTTTATTCAATCATTACTGATTTTTTTCCTGTAGCAAACGAAATTTGAAGTAGGTAATATATTAAAATATCTTTTGGCTTTTTTTGCTGCCATTATATTCTCCCTTTCACGGAACAGTCACACAGAAGTAATTTATTTTTTCTGATCTTCTACTAAATTCAATTGTGCAGATTCTGACCATCTTCAGGGGAAAGTCTGTATTGACACCCTGAATATTAACAGTAATGATAGCTGATATAGTAGTACATGACCGTGTGTTTAAATGTTAATATTTTGGTAACATGATAGGATATTCGCAAAAGGTATTGTTCCTGAAATATGTCGTTGAGAGTCTAGTTTTAGAATACAAAACTGCAAGTGAGGTCATGATTTTGGCTAACTAATGAGAACTAATGAGTGTTATCTTGTATGAGACTAGAGAATGCATCTATAAAAAATAAATGAACTTTGTGTTCAGTCTAGTGCTGAAGTACAGCAGTAATGGTGAATGTTACTTTGCTTATCCTTTTTAATTTGATCAGCCAGTTAACCTCCATTTTTTATATTTCACTTTTAGCTTTGTTTTATTTTCTACTTTAGCTGGGCTTAGTTTTATCGTAAGCAAATAATGTTGCATTCATTTAAAGAGCCACTAAACTCTAGTACAACATCAGACACGAGTGGTGAGCACCCACTCCTTTTGGGTGACCCTGCAGGCAGAGCTGAATGTAAACTGGGCTTACAAAGGACAAGTGACACAATATTTTCAACTTTTGAATTTACTATAGAAGCAAAAGTAATATAACAAAAAACGTTTAGTGCCACTTTAACAGACATTTCTGGCACATAATAGTATATTTAGCATGTTGATCACATTACAATCAACTTAACTTATAATAATTTTGATATTGTATTAAATTAACAGAATGTTAGTTGAAATTTGTCATGCGTGCAATTATTCTAGTTTTCCATCTCATGACTTGCACCTAAAGTCACGTTTCTTTTGGACCTTGTCTTAGATTCTAAAAACCTTGACATAGTCTTGTAGGTATTACACCTGCTTGTATTCATGTGAACCTGAACTATGTTGTTAAAAGTACTGTTTCTCCTACACACGTATCTGAATTTAATTCTTCGTGGGTTCTTTGTAAACTAACACCCTTTCTATTCACATTTAATCATGTAACTGTAACCTTCTATCTATCTTTTATTTTTATATCACACAACCAGTAAATCTCTTATAAGAAATAATGTTTCCTCTACTTACTCCCAAACAAATGTTGACATGGAGACACCATGATGACCACATTTTAGGCGGGTGGTGGTTTACACCAATATATTCACAGTTCTTCGTTATTAGTTTTTTTATTTATCAAAATTAAGCAAAAACAAATATATATATATATATATATATATATATATATATATATATATATATATATATATATATATATATAGTGGATATTTATATTTAACCACAACATTTTTCTTCCCTCTATCTAAAAGATTTCAGTTTGTTTTGAGTTGTATAGTTTATAGGTCACATTAAAGGTGGTAAAAGTTCTGAAATGATTTATCTTTGTCTAATTTTACAGCACAGAAACCTGACATTTTAACAGGGGTGTGTAGCCTTTTTATATCCACTGTATATATATGTAAAGTCCTCATTGTTTTTTTAGAATATTTTAAACATCTTTTCTCTCTTCAGCATGCTAGGTAAAGCAATTTCCCTTCTTACTTAGTCTTAAGAGCGCATTACAAGCAGTTTGTGATAAGAAAGCTGCTTTAAAACACAGCAGGGAGTGGCAGAGTGCAAAACGAAAATCACTTTTCCAAGCTTACTGAGAAATAGCAAAGTAATTTCAAATATTTTAAGGTTCTATCAACATTTGTATTTGTGCATGTTATAAAATGTTCTTTCAAATATCGAATATTTGAAAGCTATAGTTTCCTTTTCAACTGTTATTGTGCATTTCATGCATACAATGTTTACCATTACCAGTGGTTATAGGTGAGATAATCTTTGTCAGGGTTCTACCCTGACCTCCTGACTCATGCATTTAAAAGTCCTAATTTGTGTGCTTACATACCTCCTTCCTGCTCTAGAGGCCTTCCTACCACCTTTGGTTGCTTGTATTCCTTCCCCTCTGTTGGTGTCAGGTGGGCTCGTTAACGTGTTCAACACACCCATGTTAAATACCTGCAGTTTATTGCAAACAGTGCTTTTGCATTGACGTTGGATGCCTGACTTCTGAGAGCTGCTTCTTCTGTTCCTGATCCTCTGCTAAAGCTCATTTTGAATTACCCTGTCCAGGAACTGGGAAACTGAACCTGGATGGTTAATGAAGTAGGGTGTTCCTGCTTCATTAACCTTTCTAGGGTGTTCCTGCTTCAGTCACCCTCTCTAGGGTGTTTCTGCTTCAGGAACCCTCTCTAGGGTGTTCCTGCTTTAGTCACCCTCTCTAGGGTGTTCCTGCTTTAGTCACCCTATCTAGGGTGTTTCTGCTTTAGTTACCCTCTCAAGGGTGTTCCTGCTTTAGTCACTCTCTTTAGGGTGTTCCTTCTTAGTTACCCTTCTCAGGCCTCACCCTTACCTAAGGCCTCACCCTTTGCTTAACTCTCTCTACCCCTACCTCTGTTTGTCTACAGTCCCTGCTAAAGCTCTTTGTTTATACTGCAGTTCCTACTAAAACCCTTTCCCTGTTCTGCAGTCCCTTGCTAAAGTCCCATTTTGTCTCTGATTCAGTCCTTATTTCTTTGTTTCGATATCTGTTCTCACCCTGCACAATGAATAACAACATGAAACCAGACACCTCCTCCCCTGCACTGAAAATTACCTGACCTGGCAAAGGCCCTGACAATCTTATTTACACTGGAGTAAGCTAGGTAGCATAATGTATTTTTTTATATAGATGAATTGCCACCTGCTAAATATGGGGTATTTTGTTATGCAACACTTTAAGGACACACTTATGTTCCATGCCTCCTTGGCTTTTATTGCCATTCGGACAAATTGTGTGTCATGCATTAAAACGAGCGGTGGATGTGATCTGCAATCACATCCACCACTCAGGAGGTGTTTCTTTAATGCTGCAATGTCAAGGCATTAAGCAACACCAGAATCTGTTGTTTAGGGTTACAGTTAGGGTTATAGTTAGCTTAGTATTAGTATTACTTTACTGAGAGGGAAGTGGATGTGTGGAATAGCCTTCCAGCAGAAGTGGTAGAGGTAAACACAGTCAAGGATTTTAAGCATGCATGGGATTGACACAAGGCTATCCCAGCTATAAGACTGGGAACGGGGGACTAATAAAAGTATTCAAAAAAATTGGGCAGACTAGATGGACCGAATGGTTCTTATCTGCTGCCACATTCTATGTTTCTATGTTTCTATGTTTCTATTAGAGTTAGTTCAAGGTCCGGGCTAGAGTTATGTTAGGGTAAGGGTAATGATTAGGATTGTAGTCAAAAGGTCACTGTAGGAGAAAATGAGTAAGTAATAGCAATACGCTACATTCAATTTTTGCCCTGTAACTTGCAAAAAAATGAAAGAAAAGTATGTAAACACTGATTGTTTATAAACTCAGGACAAATATTAGAATCAGTTTCGCAGTTTTTTTCACTGGCTTTTGTAGATGAGTAAAAAAAATTCAAATAAATGTCAGAAAAAGTTTTTTTTTTTTCACCAATTTTTTAAGCATTAAATTACATGATATATTTAAATAATAGTATCTAAAGTTCTTCTTATCCTGAAAATAACAATATATCATTTGTGTGGGTACAGTAAATAAGAAAGAAGAAAATTACAACTAAACACAATCACCAAGTGTCTGACAGAAGCAACATTCCAAAAACAATGTTGTCCTTCGGAGGTTAAATATATGAAAATTGTCAGTTGTAGTTTCAAACCAGTTTAGTGTTTCCTACATAAAAGGTAGTTGAGAATGGAAATCTAAAATGTTACTGTATTTTTGCTCTTTTCTTGTGTTCATTTGGTCAACAATATACCAGTTTTATTACTGAAAGCTTTTTTTTAATCCAGACTTATGTGGATCCATTCATACGCCAGTAATAATTTCCAAGGGGCAGGTATAGTATATATTTGATCTATCAACTGAATACACAGTACTAAATCATTTTTATTAAGTATGCTTAATGCTCTTGCTATGTTTAGCTTATTATTGTGTTTATAACATTCCACAGTTGTGACTGTTTGGTGATATATCTTGGAGGTTTAATACAACCCTTTTTAACACAACGTTGAATCTGTTCTATAACACAACAATCAAATATTTATATTTTCCAAAAGACAAGCTTGTCAAATATGTTGGATAAATAACTTTCTAGATTAGAACATTCATAAATTAGTAATTTCTATATATATATAGCAATAACAAAACAGCCATTTCATCATAAAAATGCATACTTTTCTCAAGCAGACTTTATCCATCACAAGTTCCTTATTTATTTATGTACCACAGCTCTATGCCTCTCAAAACAAACGCATAGAAGCATCGTTCAGAAGTTTTTATAACCAGACAAAAATGGCCTTCATTGATGTCACATCACTACTCAAAGCAAAACATTAAAAAAACAGAGATCCCTTCTTCATCTCCAACCACAATACAACACTGTAAATCTATCTTGATGAATCTTGTTGTATTGGCTCTGCTATCTCTTGATTCCGCTATCTCATTCACCCCCACATTCTATCACTAACCAAGATGTTTTCAACTGCCAAACATCTCAAAGATGTGGACATTCCTGACAAATGATAAACAAATTGCTAATTCATTTTTTTTTTGTAGATCGATTTTAATGAAGTATCTATTTTTTTCATTATATTTTTATTAAAATGTTTAATTATACTATTAACATTTTCCAAAATTGCACAATAATAAATAGAACTGTTACATAAATGTAATAAGTATAAGCAACTCTATATCTTGAAAATCAGAAATCAATATAAATGTGTTCATTAAGTAGTTGAGGGGTATTCTGTCTGTGAACACAGTAGTTTAACTGGTTCTGTCAGGGATAGTAAATTGATTATATTTAGTTATATAATACAATGTAAAATTACTAAACAAGGTAATTACCATTGAGATTTCCCTTATCGTACTGTTAACATCTTGAGAGAGCGTCTTGGAACAAATCCATTCCCTTTTAATTTCATGTCTCAATTATAGAAATTGTATCATAACTGACTTGACCTAAATTGGTTAAACTTTCAGTAATCCATTATGAACACTTCCGCCAGCCTAACCACATAACCCATTGTTCAGCATAACACACCCACTGACTTTATTATACTTCTAGACAAAATTCAAAGTTTTGACCCAAAATTACAGAGTGATTTATAATCTCACTTTGACTTAAATTCCACAGTTTTAAGCTATCACTGAAAACCTACCTATTGGGCGAGACCACCCTACTGCTTTAGACCTTTTTAAAAACTGGCATTTGTATGAGACGGATCCATCTTTCTTTAACTAACCCTCCTGTATATTATGTTCCTGCTTTCAATACATCTTCTTACCTTTTGTCTACATCCTTAATATCCTATATATATAGATATATCATGACATGTATGTCCACTCAATGTGAATGATATAATAGTGTACCAATGTATTTGCCTGTGATTTACTAAAAATAAATAGTATTATTAAAAAGAAGAGGAAGAAGATGAAAAAGAAAGTCTGTTTTTTTCAGTCTGTTTTGGTAAAACAGTGGTCCTTTGTTTCAAATACTACAGCATTAAATGTAATCTTAACTAAGAGTAATTTTTAAGGCTATAATATGACTATTAATCAACCAACACACACAATTTTTTAATTATTGTAAACTGTTTGAAACATTTTAAGGTGAAAATATCTCTAGTGATTATCATTTTTATTATGAAAAGTACAAAAATTACAATAAATAATTAACACATTACATATTCATAAATTATACGAGTAAAATGTAGTATAATAATCAGCGCCCATACCATATCCGTTCGTCTGACTTTTTTTAAATATTGTAAACTATTTGAAACATCTTAAGGTCATTTTAAGATGAGATTTTTTTAAAGCATATAATTTATCATTTAACATTGTTTTGTGAAATAGATTAGTCTGTTCGAATATCCCAAGCTGAATTTCTTTGACATTCTCTAATAGAATTTTAGTCTCTCAGAAAATAGTATAGTTTTACAGGTCAGTGAGAGAAATGTTCTGTATGGAGCATGTTATAATTAATAACAGTCTCTTGTGTCTTTTGCTGAAAAAGTACCATGTTATTGATGATTCTGGAAAACAAGCCAATACTGTGATCTTTCAACTACAGCGATCTGAAAGGAAACATAACTGAAGTTCACTCAGCTACCTAATTTCTTTCAACAATTTTCAAGTTTAATGTCTCTTCTTACCAAAGGACATTTCAAGGTCATATTTTGATATATAACTTAAATGGTGTTCAGCAGTTTATAGATTGCATTCTTTTTAAGTATGTTTAAAAAAATAAACAGATCAATCAACATGAATACAAAAAAACTATACAGTTTAAATCTTCATAAGCATTTATAGCTATGTTTTATAATGAGATTCATACTCATACTACCCTTTAAGAACAACATTATATTCATAAAAATTAAAGGGACTATATCACCTAAACATTGTTTTTATTGTGAATTTAGAGAATGAAAAATTATTGAAAATGATCTATACACCTCACGCAAATTCCTAAATTACCAGAAAAAAATTATTTTCAATTTATAAAATATATGTTATTCAAATGACTGCATCATCTAAATACTATTTTTACTGTTAATGTAGAGCACACAAACATCATATTATCTAAAATATTGAACATATGAAAAACAATAAAAAAAAAAAGATTGGATGTCTTAAATTACAAAATTGTACAATGTAATTGTATATATATATATATATATATATATATATATATATATATATATATATATATATATATATATATATATATACCAGTCCAAAACAAGAAAAAATACACGCACTCACGGGTCTTTTCAAATGAAGTGATGATGGTCTTTATAGTCGATTACCATGTAATAGCACTCAAATACATTGTAACATGTGGTCGACGTTTCGGTCCGAATCTCGGACCTTTATCAAGAGATTCGGACCAAAACGTCGACCACATGTTACAATGTATTTGAGTGCTATTACATGGAAATCGACTATAAAGACCATCATCACTTCAATTGAGAAGACCCGTGAGTGCGTGTATTTTTTCTTGTTTTGGACTGGTATGTACTATGAGCTACACGACACCCGGACAGTTGTTATGTTTTTGCGTTTAAATAGCTGAGTGCACCATTTTTGGATTACATATATATAAATATATATATATATATATATATATTTGACCAATGTATAATTAGGCTTGCTTGCCTGTTCATAACATGCTGTGGTTAGTGTAATAATAATTGTGATAAAAATAACAAAAATGTCAGTAAAGTTTGGCCATTGTTTGCAATGGGTGCACTTGCTTTGGATCTCTATATATGGTTTAGTCACGTCTGATGATATGGACATCCTGTTCCATTCCATGGATCCATGCTCCATCCTTATTTCCTGTAACACACTCAGTACAATCAAAAATATAATTTACACAAATCTATAGATCAGAGTGACCATACATATGTAGTATTGGATTTTTTTACCTGTTCACCTACATCCACTTAACATTCAAACTAACAGAAGATTTACAAGCTGCTGCAAATAGTGAATCATCTCAGTTATTTTGCATTGCATTTACAAGGAATTTAAGATTGTGTTTAATCATAATTCAAATATCACATATAAATATTTATGCATATTAGCAGACAAAGTGTTTTTCTATTTACCCTTATAGAAACATGTTGCTAAATATTTCTTATAATTTGAGGTAGGATTCTACTTAAGGGTCTTATTTGATTAATTATCCTTAAACTTCTCTGTATAATACTCGCTTGACAACATAGCTGCTCCTCCACAGAGAGAGAAAGAGAAGAGAAGAGAGAGAACAAAAAAAGGGGGAGATCAAGAGGAAATACAAGGAGAAGAAAAACTACAAGAGCAGAGAATTAACTAAACAGAGACTACTTCTTTGCTTCGGGTAAGTTAACTAGTGACCAGGGACGCCACTAATACACTGTCAAGATAACATATTGTGCTTGAATATGAAATACTCTGGTTGGAGAGTATTTTTATGTTGTTAGTCCGTAGTCCTCTTCAAATGGGACTGTTCACAATAAGAACCTAGATATGAAGCAGCTGGCTGTATCATTCTATGGATCCAGAAGTCTAATTTACTTAAGCAGATATAAGAAGTATACAAATCTTTACATATTTGCTAATATCTGGCTCATTTTCCATATTTCTCCTGCCTCCTGACTATTATCCTGCAATTGAGAGTCCTGTGACATCAGGGACACATATGCTGGTAAAACCAGTCACTCGAGTCAATATTCTGAGCCTGGAACAGTTGAATCTTTATAAAGGAAGTTCAGGCACAGGGGATAAGGGCATCTTAAACTCTATTACACAGATAGTATTACAGACTATATTATGTTGTTTTCCCCTCGCTCTTCCATAAATGGAAAATTGAGAATCAAAACCAGCACAGTACTTCACTAAAGATAACTTTGGAATGTACTTTGTTTGTGCACCCTCACATTTATTGTCTCAACTGTAATCCTAATTTAAGTTGTGTATAGAGTGGGTGCACCACTTGAACTGTTACAGCACACTTTCTATACATTATAGAGCCTAAAATGTACAATTCACTGTAAACTGGACAAAGACAAAACCAGAAAACAAGCCCAGGTCAGGAGTGGAGAATAATCGGGAAGCTGAGCCGAGGTCAAAAACACAGGAAAACAAATATAGTGAAATTATCAGGAGCTAAATACTCCCTTCAGTAAGGGAACACACCTGCAGGAATGAGGAGATTACACAACCCCAAGGCTCCTCATACTAATATCAGCACCCGAGCATCAGTAAATAAAACCTGCAGAAGTCAGGGACTGCTTGTGACACCCTGATGGCCAAAATGCACTGCATGTAATCCTTGTTCTTTGTTCTGATGCTGCTTGTTGCTTGGATGGATGATTGAGAACTTTTATTCATGTAAGAGTTGTGTGCAATAAAAGTGTGTTATTTAATACTTTCTTCTCACTTCTCTGCCTTTGAAAATACTGAGATGTATTTCCTTACAACCTTTGAAGTTTTCTGTTCTCATTCCGTTCTTGGACTGGAAATCCAGTCCCTTTATGTCCACATGTTTTGGTTGTCTGCGAGTTCAATAAATCTAAAAACCTTCTTACTTAAAGAAATATTACACTATTTTATTGCATTGTTTCTTCCATGTATGACACATTTTGGGAGCTGTGCTTCATCATATTAAGAATTGTAAGGTTGTCAATTTTAACCAGTTGTTTCACAGATTTAGACTAAATACATTTTTGTATTTTTTGTATTCATTGCTTTTTTGCACATTGTGTGTGTGATCGGGAAATACAGACACCTTTGTGCTGGTGGTGCCCCAGGGACCCTGAGTGCATCACTGTTCTATTGCCAAGAATATAACTATCTATCGATGTTGCTTAATATCAAGTTTACATTCCCATGGTGGCAAAGAGTAATGGGATAGCAGGTAATGGCATTTTTGTAAGGTTTGGAAGGTACCTATTCCTGTTCTTTCCATTGGACCAGTTGAAGATTTTTGCAAAAACGTATATTTTCAGTTTAAAACATTAATGTAGTATTATTTTTTTCTATGTTTTATTTATGATCCACATTTTATTTCATAGTTTGGGGAGCCCACCCTTTTTCAAAAATGATACAGTATCATGTTAATTGCCTTATGTCACCCAATTGTGCCCAATGTATTTCTACAGTAAAAAAAAAAAAACATTAGATGTCACAATACATAGAGATCGAGTATCAGTGTTTCTAGCTGGTCAACTGTGATAAAGAAAGCCATTGTAAATGGCACTATATATACCGAAACGGCTTTTTATTTAACTTCAAACTAATTAACTCTATTAAAGACTGTTTAAAAGTGCTATTAATCTTTTTCAACAAATGAATGATTTTGAACTATAATCAAAATATAATTTCCTGTAGTATTCTAAAATCACCGATTTCTGAAATGATTTTCAAGCTGATATTATTATGGTTGCTATTAATGTCTACAATGATCATTATATACCTGTAGTTATAGAATAATGCCTTCTGAGTGAAATACAGCGTGGAGTCTCAAAAACGTTGATTCGCAGTATAAATTGCTTTCCATTCTTATTGACACTTGATTTTTATATGAATGAATTCTCTGTTACTACCAATTTATTAACTTGTGATTTAAATCATTTTGTATATTCCTGCTTAGATCATTTGCAGATTACCATTGACCTTTTAACCAATTTATAATCATGCAATAAGAAGACAATCATCGGTTGAAATGCAAATGAAGTGGTGAATTCACACAAATATGAAGAGGTTTCTAGAAGCATTGTATTTAAAGCTGCCTTTCATTTAACTTTTTTTGCATTTACTTTCACTTTACCACTAGATATTTGTTTGTAGATCACTTCCATTTCACTTATAAACTCACCATAGTTCAGTTTTTAGTGAATAGAGACTAAGATCTGCAGATTAATTCCATAGGAAATAGTTGTCATTAAAGTTGCTTTTAGGTGTTGTTTGCTCTTTGCCTTTTGACAAATATTCTTTCTTTCAACAAAGACATTTGGTAATTCTGGGTTGAATGTTACTTTTAAATAAATTATTTTCATATATATTATATCATTTAAAAGCACACCATAGTGCTGCATAGCAGCAGTCTAATTTATAGTAAAGGAGTGATCTACATACCATAATTCCATAATGAACTCATTACTTGCTAATCCTGTGATTGAACCTTTGAGGGATTACACATTTGTATCACTGTAGCATGCAACTACATAGATTCCATACATCTGTACATCTATGTCCACATTTACATGTACGTGGATGTACAGTAGTATGTATATATATTGCATTCCAGGTAGCCATGAACATCAGACCTGAATAATGTGGTGTACATGTGTGTCTACCTTGGTTGGTGGATTCCTGGGCCTTCACACCAGGAGCTGGCCGTTGCTGAGAGGAACTAGTATGGAAGGTGGTGAAGATATAGAAGAATTCTCTTGTATGGGCGGGAGACTTCAACCTAGTGGTAGAACCAGCAATCGATAAAAGTATCCCAACAGGGTCAATAATATCAAAAAACATAAATAAACAGGCACAAAATTTTAAAGCATTCATAAAAAAAAATTGTCTCCATGATGTGTGGCGGACCCTCCATCCTGGTCTCAGAGATCATACACATTGGTCGCAAGTTCATAATTCATATTCAAGAATTGACTTAGTCCTAGGAGACTTGACTACAATGAAAAAAATAAAGAAAATCGAGATAGTCAAAATATCATGGTCAGACCATAATGCAGTGTGTTGGAATTTACAGGAGACCAGAGATGGAGGAGAGCGCACAGCCTGGAGACTAAATAATAAATTAATGGAATCAGAAGAAAATGTAAAATACATCCAAAAAGTGACAGAATGGTATTTTAAAGAAAACCTAACTACAGATATATCAATGGATAAGATCTGGGAAGCATATGTGTGTGATCGATGGTCACCTAATTAAATTAGGTTTAACTAGGAAAAGATTAGAGGGCCCCTCACTGGGAGAATTATATATTAATCTAAAAAATATAATGGATGAAAATAAAGAATCACCCATAGACTCACTGGCAACACGTATAAAAGAACTGAAGACGCAAATAAATAAAAAAATATTGGAGGAGATTAAGAACAATTTGGAAAAAATGAATCAAATATACTTCTCCAAGGGAAATAGAGCTGATACAAACCTTACTGCTAAAATTAAAAAAAGGACTGCTATACAGAGGATATATAAGATTAAATATAAAGGGAAAACGATATATGACTTTTCGGGCTGCTTCTATAAAAAGATGAAGACGGAGGTGGGCAAGTATATGACACTACTATTTAACGAATAATAGTTCATGGATGGCAAATAGAACCTGAGATTCTTAAAGCAAATATAATCCCGATTCCAAAGCCAAATAAAAATACAACGTTAATAGAAAATTATCACCCAATTTCGTTAATTAACAGAGATTAAAATCTTCTCAACAATAGTGGCAGATAGAATTAAAAGAATCATCCCGTCAATAATCCACAGGAAACAAGTAGGATTTATACCTGGTAGGAAGGCTTCTAATAATATTAGAACATTAATAAATTTGATTGATTTAACTAATAAACGTAAAAATCCAAAAGTGATAGTCTCACTGGATGCAGAAAAAGCCTTCAATCGAGTAAACTGGGAGTATATGTTGAGTACGTTTAGGGCTTTTGGCTTTGGAGGGTGGATAGAAAAAACAATATCGGTGCTATATACGGATCCATCTGCAAGGATAATAGGGGGGGGGATAAAGTCACCCTGGTACCCTATAAATAACGGAACCAGGCAGGGATGTCCTTTGTCCCCCCTCCTATATGTCATAGCATTGGAACCACTTGCACAAAGTATATGGGTCCTCCTCTTTTCTCCCTCCCCCCCTCTTCTTCCTCTCCCCCCTCCCTTCGGGATACGCAAACTATTTTAACAACTGCGCCCCGGGGGGAGTGGGGAAAGGTAATATAAAATCCTATTGGGCTGGTACGTATGTAGTGGGTTATGTGATGTTGTTATGTGTAGCGGATATGTGTAAGCTATGATGTATTAAGGATGCAAGGGAAGATCGGGAATATGTACATTCAAGAATCATGTATATAACTTATATATATGAGGAGGAAAGTTTAGGATTTATATCCGTTTGGAGCCCCTTATGATATGTTGTGTGTTATGCAATATGATTTTCTCTTGCGACGGCAAGGCAACTGTATATATATCCGATATTTGTATTATCTGTATTGTCCTTTTTATATATGCTAAATTTGATAAACAATAAAGATTTAAGAAAAAAAAAAAGAATTAATTGTCTATATTGAGTGCATCCACCTGGGTGTAGGACATCTCACATCAACATTTTCATTCGGAATCATTCATGAAAGAGGGAATTGCATGAGATGGTGATGGAAATTCCAAGTTAAGGACATAGTAGCTGAGTTGTAATCATTCTAAAGAGCTGCTGATATTGAGAATGTTTCAAGTCATATATTTTGATCACAACTTGGCATCTCCATTCACAGTGCCATGTAATTCCCTCTATCTTGAATGACGTATTTGTTGTATATTTTCTACTATTGATTACATGTACATGATTTCTCCACACACAACCTTGTAGGCTTCTCCATGTGTGTAGCCATTATGACATGTGTAGCCATGTGCAGTGAGTTTACATTTCTAGGTATCCTTGACACAACTAATATATTTTAAATGAAGTACAGATGTGATGTTGTGAAGTACAGATTTGAACATGCTGGCTATGGTGTATGAGTATTTTAAGTGCACTTACCATTTCTTTACCCTTCACCCTCAGACCTGTTATTCCCACCAACTGTGTTAACAGCATCCATAATCTGCTGCCCAAGGTCATTTTTCATCCTCTAGCTTGTTCTCTTTTCTTCTGCCCCTATCACACAGTTGTAATGATGGCACCGCTTATATACCAATGCTGTGTTCAACTCTGCTGAGAATTTCTGGTTATATCTCTTAGGCCTAGACTTCCCCTCACCTGCTACAAATGTCCTGGCCACCTCCCCTGATCCCTTGCTTGACATTTTGTTTTCATTTAATCTTATATTTTTCTGTGCTGCTGACTTCAAATCCTGCTCTCACATGGTTGTCTGGACATATGCTCATTATTTATGCAAATGGTGTTCTGGACATATGCTCCTTATTTATGCAGAGATTCCTCAACAGTGACTAGATTTCTTTTTTTACATTTTTTTATTATTTAAAGTTCTTTATTTTTCTTTTGTTCCAAATATGATACAATATAGTAACATATAACAATACGGAGTACAAATCAGTAATACATTTTGTGAATACCGTCATCAATCATATTGGTTTTCGTCTTGATCATTATCAATCACATGTCCTCAATTTCCCCCAATTCCTGCCTTCTATCAACCAATATTTCAAATCCCTTATGTTCACTTTTAACATGATAAGTGGTAGGCTTCCTATTATTTGATTGCTTATTTTAAGTTTCTCCCAATTATCCACTAGATCACTTAGAAACATATTTTATTTCAGATTTTCAAATAGTTCTTTACCTCTTGGGCCTGTACTCCAGAACAACTTTGTCAAATCTTGTTCTCCTACTAGTTCTTGTTCCAAGCCATGGATTTCAGCTCTGGAGCTCTTACAATCTGGATGTGCAAAAACAGCAAGAAGTGACGCCAGGAGGAAGCCTATTAACAGGCGAAACACGTAGCGTGACCACCACTGTTGCTTTTATACGGACTTTTTATCCTGCTTTTAACTCAATGTATGCTGTTTACTACGTGCTGTTTTAGCACATCCAGATTGTAAGAGCTGAGAGGATTTTTGCTATGGAGATTCCTTATGCTGTTCCACCTGCTTCTGAGATGTAAGATACTACTATATTACATTAAATTTTGTAAGTCTTTTACACTCATTATTTGCCTTTGGTCTTTTCCTCTATATATATGTGAGCGTTTGACTGAAAGAAAGGAAGACTCCACAAGTTTATAGAAGAGCTTTGATAATCTGCTGGTTTTGTGAGTGGAATCATCTACCTCCAAATACCACACTAATATATAACAGAATTATGCTATGATCTATGTACTTTTTTCTGTTTTTTTTTCTTATATATACACTGTATACATACTGAGGATAATCTGCAAGGTGTACAGCAACACCATCATTTCTCAGGCAAATATTATACTTATTTTTATTTGCAATAAGGGTTAACTTAGCGCACCTACCACTCCTATTTTTTGGGTCATTTTGTCTGGTTTAGGATACCACTTCAGTGCCTTATGGGCATGTTTTCTGGGACACCATATTGGGGGTTTATTGTCAGAGCATATTGTGTACATTGACCGTTATATGTAGTATATGATTTTGGTATATGTTTCTATCTTATAACAAACTGCAGTTCACGTGTAGTTTTATATTGAACAAACATTTCACTGAGGCCCAAAAATTCGGTGGCATCGAGTTGTTAAAAAAGGCAGAATATAGTTAAAAAAGGCTTTGTTCATGCTACCTTCTAAGAAAGTGGTGTGATCAGTTATTATTGTGGAACTGTAGACATTCCTTCAGACACAGGAAAGGGTCAGGGTGAAGTCAGACCTTGATGTAACACAAGAGAAGAGAGAGAGGTCTCTTGCCATAACAACAGCAGCAACTCAACTAATATGTACGTGCAATTTTTAGGAGGTAGGAAAAGTTGAGAAAAAAAATTAAAATACAGATCTGATTATTTTTCTTCGCTTTACATGATGCTGCACATATCCATTAACTGGAACTGTCACTTTAATGACATTTTATATAACATCACATGTTGCTTAATGAATGATATAGAACTTGCAGATATGCACATGTAACACGTGAACTAACAAAATCAAATAGGAGTATTGCATTGTACCTATCGGTCAAGAAAAAGCAGATCATTGTTAAATTGTTAAATTCTCATAAGAGCAGTGGTGTATCTTGATTTTGTGCTGCCCTAGGCAGACAAAATCCGGGCACCCCCCTATCCAAGCTGCACACCCACGTTACACACCTAAGACATGCCCCATCATTCAGACTCACATCAAGCTTACACTCCCATCACACTCAGTCACACACTCCTACTCCCATCACACTCAGTCACACACTCCTACTCCCATCACGCACACTCTGACTTCCATCACACTCAGTCACACACACTGTCTCCCATCACACACACTCTGACTCCCATCACACTCAGTCACACACACTGTCTCCCATCACACACAGGTCACACACACTGTCTCCCATCACACACACTCTGACTCCCATCACACTCAGTCACACACAGTCTCCCATCACGCTCAGTCACACACACTGTTTCCCATCACACACACTCTGACTCCCATCACACTCAGTCACACACACTGTCTCCAATCACACACACTCTGACTCCCATCACACTCAGTCACACACACTGTCTCCCATCACACTCAGTCACACACACTGTCTCCAATCACACACACTCTGACTCCCATCACACTCAGTCACACACACTGTCTCCAATCACACACACTCTGATTCCCATCACACTCAGTCACACACACACACACACACACACAGTCTCCCATCACACACACTCTGACTCCCATCACACTCATTCACACACACTGTCTCCAATCACACACACTCTGACTCCCATCACACTCATTCACACACACTGTCTCCAATCACACACACTCTGACTCCCATCACACTCAGTCACACACACTGTCTCCCATCACACACACTCTGACTCCCATCACACTCAGTCACACACACACACACACACACACACACACACACACACACACACAGTCTCCCATCAGCACTTACCTTTCCCTGGCAGGCAGGCAGCATGGTCCCTCCATGCTGCCTGTTCGGCTTCCCGGCGATTGTGCCGACAGGTCACGTGACCAGGCGCGCGTATGACGTCAGCGCGCCCGTCACGTGACCTGTCGGCACTTCCGTGTCGGCACACTGCACGGGGAGCCGAACAGGCAGCACGGAGGTTTCTCTGTGCTGCCTGTTCTGCTCCCCGTGCAACCTGGCAGGCAGAGCGATGGTGAGGGGGGATCTTCCGATCCCCTGTCACCTCCGTCTCTGCCTGCAAGCGCGGTGGGGTTTTTTTGGTTTTTTTTAATTTTTATTTTTTAATTTTTTTTTTTTCCAGTGCTGGGGGGCGCTGCCGCCCCCCAAAATTTGCCGCCATAGGCATCCGCCTAGGATGCCTCGCGGTAAATACAGCACTGCATAAGAGCACCAGACGAAATTGACAAGACACGTGTCTTCACTATTTTATTAACAAACATCATGTCAATTAATGTGTTTGGATGGTCAAAAGTGTCACTTCTCATTAGTGCCTTATTTACACTTTTTTGCAATATATCCTTGTGCAGTCTACTTGTCAGTTCAGTTTTAGTGAACAGCCCTCTTAATGGTCTATTCACTAAAATTAAACTTTGGAAGTCAACTTTTATTTTGGGACTTGACACCCGAGTTTGACTTAGAAAAAAAAAAACATGTTTGAATCATTCCCATTGAAAGTAATGGAAAGTAACAAAATGTGAAGCTATTTTTGAGACTAAGCCAAACCAGGCTGCCAAATTTGACTTATTCTCAAAAGGAAAGTTGACCTCCAAACCGAATTTTAGTGAATAGATCCATTAGTGTTCCCAATTTCCCTTTTGTATCTGTAACATTCTGTGGCAAGTAGGCAAAGGGCATCATGGAAGCCATGGCTGTATTCTTATCAGCCAAAGATGGCTTAAATCAGAAAGTAAAGATTTCTATATCCATAGTTCAAATACTTGAATGTTATACTAACCAGATTTCCCCTTTAAGTAAAGTATAAAATTATTAAATTTACAGCAGCACAACCTTGAACAGGAGTGATGGCAAACATGTCTTAGTGTCTGATCATCAGCAGAATACCAAGTTAAATTTCATGGCCCCATCTTCTCTCAAGCATTTTTCTGCCGATTAATATCGTACCTACCAATCAAGTGAGTACTTTTCTCATTTCCTATGCACCAATAACACTGAGGAAAAAAAAACTACTCAAAAATGCTGAACATTTGCCAGTGTCCATCTCTATAATTTATGGTGGTATTGTGGGCACCTGCTTACAGATCTCTAAGTGGCAGTCATGCCTGTGGCACTCATGCCTTAAGTTCACCATCACTGCTGTTGGGTTCATTCATTCAGGGTTTTTTTTTTTTTACAAAAAAGCATATTTCAATGCTGCTTTGGGTAAAGTCAATTGGGCCTCATCTTTCTGTCAGGTGGGCCACATTTGTCCCATAGGCCATACTTTGGCCGCCCCTGGCAGTAGTTGTAGAGAAAAAATACAACATGTTTTTAAACACATAGCTTACTGTACTTGCATTTTTGTTTCAATAAAAATTCCTGATTTTGGGGGTGATAAAAAGGCTCTAAAGTCTAGATCAGTGGCTTGCATCCCAGTCCCCACGCCCCCCCCTAACAATCCAGTATTTGGGGATTACTAAGTTGTGCTTAAAAACACAAGTTTAGTTTGATTTAAACACAAGTGATGTAATCACCAAATCCTGGACTGTTAGGGGGGCATAAGGACTGGTTTGGGAACCACTGGTCTAGATTATACATACAAATCTAATGGTCATTGATACCCAACGTCTCTATCTTGTATAATGCCCTGAAGCCATTGGAGCACTGGGCCTCGCTTTCACTTTTGCACTAAAGTGAAAGTTTAACAGGATAATGGGACTCACATTGCAGTCACTATAGAATCGCAGTGCTAGCCTGGGGTTCCCATGTCCTGCATAATAGCAGGGCTTACCTTTATTGGGTGTTTTATATTGTGAATTTGCCTACTATAAACTGTAGGAAATATCTCTTTAGAAAAAAAATGCTATCAATGCAAACTTGTTATCTACAACAATGTGGGCTGCATTTTCCCCTTCAGGTTAGGAAAATACTTTTAGGACTACTCCCTGTAAGTATTTGTATTGTACCTCATGGGTTTGTGTATGTAGGTCAGTTATATTCTCTTTACAAATTGGATTGTTTAATGAAAAATCTCACAACTCAAGTTCCTAAAATTTTGTGTTTGTATAAATTAGCATATAAGGTCTATACAGCTCCCTGAAATTTGGCCATTGCTCATTGCTTAAATTAAATTGTATCTATTTTCCACTGTGACCACGGTACATTTTGTGTGACAGGTGCATTTTTATGATTCTAGTAGGCTGCCATTTTATTCAGGGACACTTTCTAAATATGCATATGTCAGGGTTAAACTGGATAAGAAGAAGATGTTAGACCGGACTACAATCAGTGGCAGGGGTCACAGCTGTGACCGGGCCTGTCACTCAAGGGGGCCCAGCCACCCTGCGACCCCTGCGACTGGGGCGCCCACCAGTTTTATGGTGCGGCTTCGCCACATCTGCATTGAAGGGGCACATCAGGTGGCCAAAGCTCTTGGGGCCCCCACGATGGCAATGGATTTCCTGAGGCCCGGTCTGGGCTGCAGCGCTTTCAGAGCACAACCGGGCCCCAGTGATGACGTCAGCGCTGGGAGGAAGCGTCACTGCCTCTTGCTTCCAGCTAACAGAGCGCTGCATGGGAGGAGACCGCCGGGGAGGAGAGGAGGGAGTCAGAGTGGGAACTCTGACTCCCATCATCATGAGGCAACCACTGGACCCCAGGGAAGTCAACATCCTGCACCTAAAAGGTAGGAAACAGGAGGGTGACTAAATTTTAAGTAGCAGTTTGCATGTAAGAGAATGTGTGTCTGTGTGTATGTCTGTGTGTGTGTCTGTATGTCTGCATGTGGGTCTGAATGTGTATCTGTTTTTCTGTATGTGTATCTGAATGTTTGTCATTAAGTGTGTCTGTGTATTTGCATGCGTGTCTGTATGTGTCTGTGGGTCTGTATATGTATCTGTTTTTCTGTATGTGTATCTGTTTGTCTGCATGTGTGTCTGTATATGTATCTGCTTGTCTGCTTGTCTGCATGTCAGTGTGTGCTACTATGTATCTGTATGTGTGTCACTGTTTATATCTGGATGAGTGTCATTCTGTGTATGTGCATGTGTGTCTACATGTGTGTCTGTTTATATGTGTGTATTTATGTGTATCTGCATGTGTATCAGTGTGTCTGTATGTGTGTCAGTGTTTGTATGTGTAGAAGTGTCATTCTGTGTATCTGAATGTGTGTCATTCTGTGTGTCTGTGTATTAGCATGTGTGTCTGTGTTGTCAGTGGTATTGAACAGTAATCTTGAGATTGGTACATATCAATAAAGCAGAAGCAAAGGATAACAAGCTGGAACCCTAATACTAACCCCCTAAACCCTAATACTAACCCCCTACCCCTAATACTAACCCCCTAAACCCTAATACTAACCCCGGACCCCTAATACTAACCCCTAAACCCTAATACTAAAATTAACCCCCTAAACCCTAATACTAACCCCCTAAACCCTAATACTAACCCCCTACCCCTAATACTAACCCCCTAAACCCTAATACTAACCCCCGACCCCTAATACTAACCCCTAAACCCTAATACTAAAATTAACCCCCTAAACCCTAATACTATCCCCCAACCCCTAATACTAACCCCCTAAACCCTAATACTAACCCCGACCCCTAATACTAACCCCCTAAACCCTAATACTAACCCCGACCCCTAATACTAACCCCCTAAACCCTAATACTAAAATTAACCCCTTAAACCCTAATACTAAAATTAACCCCAAACCCTAATACTAAAATGAACCCCCTAAACCCTAATTCTAAACCCCTAAACCCTAATTCTAACCACCCTTAAATGAAAATAGGTAAAATACTTACCTTTAGCGAAGAAGTGTCCCGCGATGAAATCTCCAGAGACGATCTGTCTTGTGCTGCAGAGTCAGCGGTGAAGCGGAAGCAGCCACGATGAAGAGTCCCATCCCCAGCCCCAGGAGTAACTCCCATCACTCAATTCTTCAAGGGAAGGAGTCTCAACTGTAAACCAACCTCTGCTGATAATGTATAAATGTGATAATTTGTTTCTGGCATAATCTCATTTTTTATGGATGTAATTAGAATATATATTTGGGTAAATTAAACTTAAATTCCACAATTTCTGGCATCTATATGTTTTAGCCTGGTGTTTATCTGTCATCCTTTCTGAAGTAGGAAGCCAGAGGAATATCCTATAGATAATACCAAGAACCATAAATTCTTATAGTCTAGCTATTTACCCAAATATGTAGTAGCTAATCTCCAGAGATTATCTAAGATTCTAATTCTTAAAGTCTAAAATAGAATGCATACATTGTCATTTACTGGGCAGATTAAGAAATAGCCACCTTGAGTAGTTATATGATTTAGTAATATTACCTTACCTAAGCAGAGTATATGCTGGTAATTTGAGGGGTAATGGTAGGTGTACTATCATTAACTATTTAAAATACTAATCATTATCAATGTCGGTTGTATCTAAATAAAATGCATGGCCATCTTATGGTCAGAAATGTAACTGCATAGTAAATTATACTACATGCATGTTGATACAGGTATAGAGCTGCATAATTCATGTTTTTTTTATTTATTTTTTTATATATTTTATTTATACAAAAGTTTTATATCAATACAATACAAACAATGAATACAATACAAACAATTATCCCCTGTGGAAAAAAAAGCACAGGGTTAAGGTGCTCATTAGACATGAAGATCCACGTTTAAGGTGCTATTATCTATTTTTCAAATTCAAGCTCTTCAGAAGATCCACATCCCTATACATAAAAACACAATACCATTTCCATAATAAACAGCAACAACAAAAGAAAAAAACAACAACTTACGTCCGCAGAAGCAAAGGAGAGACCCAGAGAGCGCCATCTAATAAAGAATGTCAAGAAAATATCACTGTTCATCACTGATTTGTTATTTACACCTGGGTTTTGAAAGTTTGGATTCATCATCACATGTCCCGGGCTAGTATTTCTATGCATTTGCTCCATTTTTCAACTTTTTTTAGATGTTTTGATTGGTAAAGGGAGATTCCACTCTCCATTTTTAATTGGTGTTCCAGTTGTTTCTTTACCTCCACCCAGCTGGGGGCCTGTGCTGATTTCCACAACCTACTATTAAAATTTGAATTGCACATAAAAAATGAAGGACGAAGGCTCTTTCCCATTCCTTAATGCATGGGAGGTTCAAATGCAAAAGAAGCATCTCTGGATTAATTGGGAGCGAGATGTTGGTCATATAACATCGTTTTCCCAGCATTTCTTGACACATCAGTTTCAAAGGTTGGCAAGACCACCAAGTATGTAGCATGTCGCCTCTCCCTCTATTGCATCTCCAGCATGTATCCGGTATGCCCGTGTATTATTCATGTTTTATCCTATGTACATGTGTTATAAGTCATACATGTGAATTATGATTAACATCTATTGATATTGTATTTTGTTGTTACGCTATTTGGCTTATCGTTTGATCTTTATTTTATTTTCAATAAATTAATTATTATTTAACCCCTTAATGACAAGACATGTTCATCTTGACTTTCCCTTGGTGGCAATGGCTGTTTTGACATTTCTGGGGTGTTTGTGTTTAGCTGCAATTTTCTTCCTTCTCACATACTGTACCAACACAAATTATATGTTGTTTTTATCATAATAAGAAGGGCTTTCATTATATAACATTATGTTCATCATATCTTATAATTTACTACAAAAAAATCATAAAATATGATGAAAAATGTAAAATATGACCTAAAATATAATTTACAAAAATACAATCATTAAAAAAGACCCCATCTAAATAGTTTCTAAATGTTGTCCCGAGTTCAGAAATATGCATGTTTCCATATTTTTCGGTATTTTTTTGCGAGTTATGGGGCATAAACCAAAAATAAGTGCCTGGAGTCTTTTACTAGCATTTTCCTGTTTATATATTTTTATCTCCTGTTGCCGAATCCTGCCAGTCTTGACCTCTCCTGTTTCCCGCCCGTCTTGACCCATTTTCTGCCTCTGACTTTGTTTCTTCCTGCCGGCCTTGACTTCTGCTTGACGATTGTATTTGCCTATTCCTGTTTGTGCCGTTGCCTTCTAGTGTATATTTCTCATTCCTGTAATCCTGTTGGTCCTGGGGTTTCACTTCAGTGTGTTGATAATTGCAGAGTGCAAAAGACCTGGGGGAATAAAGCCTGAGGCTCAACCATAAGGTTTATTTCCTTTAGGCAGAAGAATTCTGTTCTCATGCTAACACCCGGGCAATACCCTGTACCTACTCTTCACAGTGGTTCCACCTCCACCGTGTCCTGCTCTGAGAGCTGCTAGTCCAGTCCATAGTTATGCATCATGGGGTGCAGACAGTGTTATCCCAGGTTCATGGGCGTCCGCAGGGGGGGGCAAGGGGGGGTACTTGCCCCCCGCCCTGTATTTTTGCAATTCCCCTTTTAAAAAAAAAACATTTTTTTTATTTTTTATTATTATTATTTTTTCTCAGTGTGCAGCTTCTAGTTGTTCCTAGGGGACTGCACACCAGTTGCTGTGGTAGGAGGTGGCACCCAAAGCTTTTGCTCTCTGCAACTCTGCTTGCTGTAAAACTGGTCTCCCATCCACATTGGTGCAGGTCTCTGCAGCTGTCAGTCATGCTGCATGGAGAGCCAATGACAGGGGTGCCCGGGGATATGAAGTTATAGCCCCGCCCCTCAGCCCTCCATGTGGCAGCATGACTGACCGAAGAGAGCCTGCAGTGCAACATCATGGAGGAAACAGGGGAAGATACTCAGAGACCATAGCTCAGCCTCTGTTACAGGTAGGAAGAGCTTATAATAGCTTTAAGGTACGTGGCAGAGTGGGGTAAATCCAAGGAGGTCCCTCCCAATTTCTCCATTTGTCCAGTCTGAGCAGCTCCTCTGACCAGGCTCTGATCTTTTGATCTCCCCAATCCAGTGCCTCTACCGGCTCGCAGAGGTCGCACACTCCTAAGGCCGGTCCTGGTTTTGTTATATTGTGTGCTATAGTGTTGTGTCTGGTGCTGTTGGGTTACATTGTGTGCTATAGTATTGTATCTGGTGCTGTTGGGTTATATTGTGTGCTATAGTGTTGTATCTGGTGCTGTGGAGTTTCAGCTAGAGCTCTGGATATTTATCTGGTGCTGTGGTTTATATCTTGTGTCATGGGTTTTTAGCTGGTACCGTGGGTTAATATCTGGTGTTGTGGGTCTATATCTGGCACAGTGGATCTATATTTGGTGCAGTGAGGCTATATCTAGTGTGGTTGGTTTATATCTGGTGCTGTGGATCTGTATCTGGTGCAGGGTTCATCAACCCTTTGCATGCCTTCACTGGTAATGACAAAGCTCCTCCACTTCATGATAACTTGTCAAAAAGAGGCGTGGCGCAGAAAGGATGACGGTAAAATTATGCCCCCCCCCCCCTGAAAAAATTTCTGCGGATGCCCATGCCCAGGTTGTGACAGAATGCAAAGGCCATAATAAGGAGCCCGCAGGGATAACATCTTATGCCTGTGCATAAGAAAATCCCAAAGAAAAGCTTTAAACGTGAACCATTCACTAAAGAAATGCAGAGGAGACTGGAGGGCAGTTTGTGTTTTTATTGTGGGGAACCTGGGCACAGAATATCATTTTGTCCTTTAAAACCACCTAAGCCTCCTGTACCTGATAAAGCCAAAATCCAGGCCAGGGAACCTGAATACAATACAGGTTCTGAATCTAAAAGTGAAAAAATACAGTCTTTTTCTCAGATCAGTGAACCTGGGGGGGGTAAATCTGAAACACCTGGGAACCCTTTAGAATCTGAAGCCTTGTCTAACGATCTGGAAATGGCTACTGCATCTGATCAGTGTTCTGATAGGGAAAGCATGTCTTTTTATGCCTCAGACCTCAGTGAGGAGGACATAACTGAGAAAAAAATGTCCAAGTCTATTTGTGCTGTCAGTACTACTATTCCCACAACTCTCAGCAAACATAAAGCTAAGAAAAAGAAAGCAGTTAATGCAACACCCTCTCTAGAAATTGGTGCAGTCACTCAGAGAAGGCAAAAGAGTGACTCCAGAAAACCACAAACTGCAACGCCTTCTCTAGGTGCCCCAGGTCTTGTCTGGGCATCTGATGGTAAAATCATCGACAGAGAAAACCTTGCTCAGTATGAGAACTATCTAAGTGAACAAAAGTCTCTTGAGTGTAACCTACTACCAGATAATTCTAAAAATGTTTCAGATAAAAGCCATGTTGCTTATAAAAGAGGCTCCAGTACCTCTGCTGAACCCCTTCTCTGTGGCACTGTTCTAGTTTCTGGTAAGGTGAAGGTAAAGAAAAAAAGGACCAATTGCACGTCTGGAGAAATATATGACTGCATGTCTGGGTGAGTCACCTTGCAGTGAGTCCACAGCAGTATCTGTTAGTGCAGTGCTTGGTTCTGGTCCTTCTAATCCATCTAACAGTACTTCAGGTGATCTGCCACCAGATTGTACCTTTGCCTCTAATGGGGCTATTGTAAGACAGCAAGACCTGTAAGCTTACAAACAAATCTATGTGCTAAGAGATAGCAGATTCCTGTCTAGTTTTTACAAGTGGGTATTTTTTGTTTCTTGTTTGGGGGTCCTTTCAGCTGCATTTGGAGCACCCGGAGTTCACTCCTTAGAAGGGGGGCTGTGTCACGGTTATTCTGGGTTTGTGGCTGTTTTCTCTTCAGCCTCTAGTGGCCGGTATTGTAGTGTGCCCATTCTACTCCTGTTGCCAGCTGCCTAGTTATCCTCAGCTCTTCCCTATATAAACCTGCAGCTTATGGCAATCAGTGCCTTTGCATTGCTTTGGTTGCAGCCTGTGAAAGTGCCTTGAGTCTTTTAGTAGCGTTTTCCTGTTTATATATTTTGATCTCCTGTTGCCGAATCCTGCTAGTCTTGACCTCTCCTGTTTCCCGCCTGTCTTGACCCATTTTCTGCCTCCGACTTCGTTTCTTGCTGCCGGCCTTGACTTCTGCTTGCCTGACGATTCTATTTGCCTATTCCTGTTTGTACCGTTGCCTTCTATTGTATATTTCTCGTTCCTGTGATCCTGTTTGTCCTGGGGTTTCGCTTCAGTGTGTTGGTAATTGCAGAGTGCAAAAGACCTGGGGGAATAAAGCCTGAGGCTCAACCATAAGGTGTATTTCCTTCAGGCAGAAGAAATCTGTTCTCTTGCTAACACCCGGGGCAATACCCTGTGGTTCCACCTCCACTGAATTGTTACAGTATCACAAGCCCATGTCCTGCTGTGAGAGCTGCCCGTCCAGTCCATAGTTATTCATTGTGGGGTGCAGACAGACCCCCCATCCTGCCCTGAAACTAGGCTCCTCCCTAGTCTGTTATCCCAGGTTGTGACACTAACTATATAACCAGTTTTTAGCTAATTAAATATATTTTTTACATTACTATGCTACTTGGCTACCTCTAGGGGCAGTCAAGTAGCATATTCAGAGAGACGGAAGTGAATTTACTTTCACTTCCGAAGCTCAGACCACCATTGGCATAGCCATATTGACGGAGCATGCTGCGATCGTGGGTGCCCTAGAAAATACATTTTGGTGCTGGCTATTGCCTCTACATTGAGGCAATAGACCAGCACCGTTAAAGCGTTTTTTGCGAAAACCGTCTGATTTCCCGCAGGAACAGAGTTCCCGGCAGGACGTGCCTGACACATCCATTGTTGTGAAGGGGTTATTTAATAATTGTTGCACTGTATTTACTTTTGTAAAAACATCATCCAAACTCTCTATATACATAACAAATTCTTTATATGGGTATTTTTGGTAGGACTCATATATATATATATATATATATATATATATATGAATCATCAATTTTTCCTATTTTTAATGATTTATAATTAATAACCCATATTCATATTTTTATGGTTATTAATATCCGACAGCGTATGTATGTGTTATACAAATGGAGGGTGGAGGAAGATGCATGGGGGTGCCCCAGGGTACCTTTCGCACCAGGGCCCTATGGTTTCTAGTTACGCCACTGTCTACAATAAATGATTATAGTTCACATTTGTTATATGCATCCTTGACTAAAACAGCAATGGACTACACATTTGGTATATGCATCCTTGAATAAACTATGCACATACAAATCTTGCAGCCAGCATTATCCAAGACCCATTGTACTTTTAGGTTCCAGGTCTGATATATAAAATATATCTTCTAAACGGTACAATTATTTACCCTATTTGTATGTAGCCTTTTCCCATAGACAATGTTCATTATGTCTATTCTAATTACTGTCCCACAGAGCCTCTCAAATTCTAGATAAAGACTGCCTACATTTTGTAACATTTGCCCCAGCCTAATTGCATGTGCTTTGGGAAAATTGCATAGTTAAAAGTACAATCATGACTGCCCTTGTCATAATGCATTTGAAAAGAGCAAACACATTTTATTTTCTTTTGTTATAACACTCATTTTGAGAATTACAAAGCACTCCACACAATTCGGGTGTCCTTTTAACACACAAGCTCAACAGTGTATGCAAATTAACTGTAGTTTTGCATAATGCTGTTTCCGTGTTAAGTATTTTAACAGTGCATAAAAAGATTTAAATTGGCAGAGTGGCTTTTAAAAGGTACAATCTAATTACAGGCAGTGGATCATTTGCTTTCACAATGTCTAGCATAATAGAGTGGATTCACATGTCATTAATTGCAGCACTGCTCATACTCCTAACGTTTACTATAGCACAACAATTAAAATACATTTAGATGTTTTACTGGAATTGATGAAGTGTTATAAATGGTAGCAATTTGTATAGACTTATTTTTCATACATCATTAATTATTAAGATTATTATTATTATCCTGTTTGTTTTAAATTGATTAATAGAGAATGATGCACCTTGAGTGTTTTCACCAATGTGATAGTACATTTTCTTATTTTGGTATCCAAAACATTTATAGTCACGTGAATATTTTTTAATGTCTCTATTTATCAAGACATGTTTGTCCATTGTCTGCTGTTAAACTAATACTTATTGCATGCCTTTGTTATTGCATCATTCACTGTCAATTCTAGAGACTGCAGTGCATCAAAATACTGTTTTTGAAGTATTGGAACCACCATGTCTGGAATCAACAATTCTACGTTACCGTAATCACTGGCACTGAGATCATGCGTTATCCCAGTGGCGGAACAAGAATATAAAGGCCACTGGTGCAGATACATTTGTGCAAGTTACACTATGCTAATATAGCTAATTGTAGCTGTGAAACTGGGCAGAGTATTTGTTATAAACACTCTCAAAAAGACAGACCTGGAAGCATTGCACCTGCTACACTCCTAATTTTTAACCCCCTAGCTGAAGCCATAGAAAATATAAGTATCTAGCATTTTTGTGGATTTTTAATCATATTTGTTGAGAAATAAATCTGTTATTACTATTCATAAGTATGTCCCTAAAGTGAGACATAGTATTTAAAAGTGTAGCTTGATACAACAATGATGGACACTAATTCCTCCCACCATGTTTCTTTTGAACAATCTGATTTTTTGTGGTAAAAAGTGACTCACACCATGTTAGGAAAAGAAGGACACATCTGCATGTGTGTGTCTCTAACAGTGAATGATGGGTCTGTTACACTTCTAAAATGAACAAGTACCACAGTTATGCACTTCGGCTACTGTCAATCGTTAGATCATTAGATGTTGGGAAATAGTAATAGCTCCAAGATGTACTTGAAATTTGAGTATTTATACCATTCCTGCTTAAATAATGTGTCATGAATATTATATTTGCAGAGAAGTTGGGATGGTTTAAAATGTAATGTTTTGAGGCAAGTTTTTTCACATTTGCTGCTAGTACATTGGTTGCTTATATATACCCTCCACGAGGGTATATGTATGTATATAGATGAAAATTTATCCATACTTACCGTAATTTTCCTTTCCTGGTCATAGGCCATGGCAGCACTACAATGGGTTAGCTCCTCCCTATCCCTAATTAGACAGGAAACAGAATTAATTCAGGGGTATAAGTACCCCCTCCCACCAATGGTCCCTTAGTCTTGTTAACAGCAATATCCCAGGGCGGGATCTAAGTGCTGCCATGGCCTATGACCAGGAAAGGAAAATTACGGTAAGTATGGATAAATTTTCATCTTTCCTGGCCATATCCATGGCAGCACTACAATGGGTAATACCCAAGCAATAACCCAGGGAGGGAAAAAGAAAAACCACAGACTCAAGAATCCTTTTAAATGCTGGTGTATTAGAAATCACACGTGCAATAGAAACAATCAAGAAGAGTTAACTGCGGATAAGACAGATTTGCCAAAAGAGTCTGAATGGCCGGCTTTAACGTCAATCTGGTAATGCCTTATAAACGTGTTTGGAGAAGACCAAGTGGCTGCTTTGCAAATCAGATCAGGAGACAATTTAGCAGCTGCTGCCCAAGATGAGGACAGGGATCTCGTGGAGTGAGCCCTGAGACCATCAGGAACTCTCGTCCCTGAAGCCTGGTAAGCTTGAATGATGGCGGCAACAATCCATCTACTGATGGTCATCTTAGAAGCTTGAAGCCCTCTTCTGGGGCCGTTGGGGATGACGAATAGACTTTGAGAGGTCCGCCAAGCTGAAGATCTCTTTAGATAGATAGACAGACCTCGAACAAGATCCAACGGAGAAGGCAGAGGTTCAGTATCCTCAGTAGAAGACTCGGAATGAAGAGCCGGGAGGACTATTTCCGCGTTGATGTGAAAAGCTGACACCACTTTAGGACGAAATTCGGGAACAGTCCGTAAAACAACTCTGTCCCTATGAAAAACTGTAAAGGGCTCTTTAGCAGACAAGGCATGGAGTTCAGATACTCGTCTACCTGAGGCTAAGGCCACCAATAGAACCGTCTTAATGGTGAGCAACTGAGGAGAGATGGTTTCAAGAGGTTCAAAAGGAGAAACGCTCAGGGCTTTTAATACCAAGGGAAGATCCCATGGTGGGGTGAAGGGCTTGATGGGAGGCTTGATTTTCAACACAGCAGCCATAAATCTGATCACGTCTGCGTTCAAGGCCCATCTGTGATCCGTAAGGGCCGAAAGCGCGGAGATATGTACTTTCAGGGTATTGTAGCTCAGACCCTTATCAAGACCGGATTGTAGAAATTCAAGGATCTCCTTGGTGGAGATAGACTGAATATTCCTGCGGTTGGAAGCAGCCCAGGAGGAAAAGGCGTCCCAGATTCTGTAGTATGTGGAAGATGTAGAGCGTTTCCTTGCTTGCAGTAGAGTGTCAATGACAGCGTGAGAAAATCCCTTGCCGTTCAACCTTTCCCTTTCAAACTCCATGCCATCAGCTTGAGGGAGGCAGGGTCTGGGTGGAGGACAGGACCCTGATGTAGAAGGGAAGGAACATTCGGAAGCCGCCAGGGTTCTGCACTGCAAAGGCTCAACAATAGAGGAAACCAAGGCCTGCGAGGCCAACAGGGGGCTATGAGGATTATGGATACCTTCTCCTGCCTCAATCGTCTCAGAAGAGGAAAGATGAGGGGTGTAGGAGGAAATGCGTAGCCCAGGTGAAATTCCCAATCGATTGAAAGAGCATCCCTTCCTGATGCTTGGGGATCGATGCTCTTTGAGAAGAAGCGCTTCACCTTCTTGTTCTTGTGTGTAGCCATAAGGTCGACTTGTGGCATGCCCCATACTCGAGTGATGTCGTCGAACACCTCGTGTGACAGACTCCATTCGCCCGGATCCAATTCCACTCTGCTCAGGTAATCCGCAATGGAATTCTGGATTCCCGGAAGATGAATTGCTGATAGGCCTGCAAGATGCTTCTGGGAGAAGGACATCAGGGGCTTCATAATGGACATCAAACTCCGACTCCGTGTTCCCCCTTGGTGGTTTATGTAGGCAACCACAGTGGAATTGTCTGATCTGATCTTGACCCACTTGAAGCGTATGAGGGGAAGGAGGATTTCCAGAGCTTTTAGAACTGCCAGAAGCTCCAATTGGTTGGAGGGAGTCTCTGTTACCGGAAAAGACCATTTCCCTTGGATAAACTGATCGCGTAGGTGAGCCCCCCATCCCCACTGGCTTGCGTCCGTGGTAATGACTGTCCATGTGATGTTCCCTAATGGAAACCCCCTGAACAGGTATTTCGTCTGTAACCACCAAATCAGAGATTGATGGACCAGAGGGGGAAGCTTGATAGGCTGAAACGGATTTCCCGTTCTGAATTGCAGGATGAAATTCTTCTGGAAAATCCTCATCCTCCATTGGGCCCATCTTGTCAGTCCGATGGTGGAGGACATTGATCCTAACAGGCTCATGCATCTTTCTGCTGAGGTCACATTGGATACCAACATGTCTCTGACTCTGTTCCTCAACTTCGTACCTCTTTCTGGAGACAGACTCACTGTGCCTGCTAAGGTGTTGAATATGGCCCCCAAATATTTCATCTCCTGAGCCGGCTGTAATTGGCTCTTGTTCTTGTTTATCATCCAACCATGACGGTGTAGAAAACGTAGACAAACCTGCCCATGGGTCTGAAGGGTATCTGTGTCTTCTGCCAAGATGAGGATGTCGTCTAGGTAATGGTAAATGGCTATGCCCATTTTCCTGAGCTCTGCAATCAAAACAACCAAGACTTTGGAGAATGTTCTTGGAGCAGTGCTGAGACCGAACGGTAGGGCTCGGAATTGAAAATGCCCTTGTTCCACCGCAAACCGAAGGAATTGCTGATGTTCCGGAGCAATGGGGATGTGGAAATAAGCGTCTGCCAAGTCGATAGAAATCATCCATTGGTGTGGAAAAACTACTTTTATGATGGATTGAATAGACTCCATCTTGAACTTCCGGACGAGGAGATGACAATTTAGTCTGCTCAGGTCTAAGATAGGTCTCCAACCACCTGAAGCTTTTCTGGTGAGAAACAGGTGAGAGTAAAACCCCTGACCTTGCTGTTGCAGGGGAACTGGAACGATGACATTTCCTTCCTGGAGTGTCGAGATAAAATCCTTTAAGGCCAGTCTTTTTTCTGCTTCTCCTGGCCATTTGGTCGTTTGAAAGGAGCAAGCTGGAGGGGGTCTGAAGAATTCTAATCGATATCCTCTTTTTATGATATCCAACACCCATACGTCTGTGGTGGATAGTTCCCATACGTCTCGGAAGAGTAACAGACGTGCCCCCACACCTATGGACTGGGGAGGGGACCAGTCATAAAGATCTGGGGTTCTTGTGGAACGAGGCGCCTCTAGCTTTACCGCCTCTGGAAGATGACTGTCCACCTCTCCAAGGCTGGGATCTTCCATGCTCTCTTCCAGGCTTGTAGGATCTGGCATCACGAAAGGAAAAATAGTCCGGATATCGTCTGGATCGAAAGGAACCTCTGGGTTTGCGATCCTGCGGAAGAAAAGCTCTTTTGCTCTCGGCTGCTCTCTTAATACATTCATCCAAGTTTTTTCCAAACAACATGTCGCCGTGGAAAGGTAAGGCACATAAGCTAGATTTAGAAGAGGTATCTGCTGTCCAGGACCTCAACCATAAAGCCCTTCTGGCTGAGACAGAAAGGGCCATATTTCTGGCAAAGGCTTTAACCAGATCCACCGAAGCATCAGAAGTAAAGTCTACTGCAAGCTTGATATCTTTCAGACTTTCCAGAAGACTGGATCTGCTCCTGCCTCTTTGGATGTCTGCCTCCAGACTTTCCATCCAGATCTTTAAAGCTCTGGAAACCGAAGTGAGAGCGACTGCTGGATGGAGGCCTGTGCCTGCAGCCACGTAGGCCTTGGCGAGGTTCAGATCCATTTTCTTATCCATAGGATCTCTAAACGAACCTGCGTCGTCAACCGGAAGGGTAGTGTGTTTGGCCAGTCTTACTACGGCCGCATCCACCTTGGGAGCTGAATCCCAACAGAAGGAGTCTTTCCTTTCAAAAGGATAAAGACGAGCAACTCTGCCCTGGGATGTCAGTTTCTTACGAGTATTAGACCATTCGTCTCCAATCAGCTCCTTGATTGTTTCATGAGCTGGAAATGTGGCTCTCTTTTTCTTCAGATCAGCAAAATATCTACTGGAAGTAGAGGGTTGCTCCGAGGCTATTTCCTTGAGACTCAAGGATTTGCGCACTCTGGAAATCAAATGGTCAACCTGGGCAGGCTCCATGAATTCTGGGGCATAAGATTCTTCTTCTGAAGAGGACAGCCCGTCCTTGTAGGAGTCCATGGACTCGTCTGAGGATTCTTCCCGAGAGAACCCCAAGGGTTCCGCGAATCTGGGCCTCTTGTGGGATTTCCCAGCCTCTGCGATGCCCTGGGAGACCGCCTGTTTGATAAACTCCATCATATCCGGAGTAGGGGCAGTAGTAGGAGTGCCAGCGGCTGCAGACAGGCATTCCGCGCAGAGACGTTTGCCTTCTAGCGGTTTATTGCTGCAGGCTTCGCATCTTTTCTTCATAGGCGACTTGCCTTTGGAAGTTCTGGATGCTTTAATTCCCGTAGAGCTGTCATAATAGGGAAATACAATTAGACCAGGCACTCTTTTGTTTGGTATATGTTAAAAAAAAAAAAAAATAATGATGGCTTTACCTATAACCTTTGGATTGTGACCTTTGTTTATGGACGGATGCCTCAGAGTCCGATGAAAAAGACTTGTCCATCTTCCCTGTTCATGATATAGGAAGGAATTGAATAATTTATACCCAAAAAAGCATAAAATTCAATTTGTGAGAAAAAAAAAAAAAAAAAAGTGTTCACAGTCCAGAACGACTGGAGTCCTATAGGGATAGGACAGGAAAAAAAGACTAAGGGACCATTGGTGGGAGGGGGTACTTATACCCCTGAATTAATTCTGTTTCCTGTCTAATTAGGGATAGGGAGGAGCTAACCCATTGTAGTGCTGCCATGGATATGGCCAGGAAATACATTTGTGTATCACTCTGCGTGTATGCATCAGTGTGTGTATCTGCTTCAGTATATATGTTTGGCTATGTGTTTATATATATATATATATATATATATATATATATCTATATATATATCTGCATCATTGTGTGTTTGTCTGCATCAGTGTATGTGTCTATATCTGCCTCATTGTGTGTGTACTGTGTATGCTGGTGTGTATTTTTAAATATAAATGGTGGACGTATTCAGCGATCAGCCAAAACACCACCTGCCTAATTTGTGTTTTTTGTCCAGCACATCCCATAGATGCTCGATTGGACTGGGGAAGATCTGGGGAATTTAGAGGCCAAGTCAACATCTTGAACTTCCTGTTGTGTTCCTCATACCATTCCTGAACCCTTTTTGTTTTGTGGCAGGGTGCATTATCCTGCTGAAAGAGGCCAATGCCATCTGGGAGTACCATTTCCATGAAAGGGTATACTTAGTCTGCAACAATTCTTAAGTAGGTGGTATGTGTCAATGTAACATCCACATGAATGGTAGGACACAAGATTTTCCATCAGAACATTGCCTAAAGCATCACAATACCTCCGCTGGCTTGCCACCTGTCAGAAGTCATAATGTTATGGCTGGTTGGTATTTGTGAAGTGATAAGGCGTTTAGTAAAAAATAGTGATTCTATCATGGATTTATTTTTAATGTGTGTATTTGTAGATGCATGTATATATTGGTGTATATGATCATTTGACATATTTTTTTTACAAATATATATAAATATATATATGTTTATATGGGTCAGGACCCATTTAGAGCTGAAGTTAGTGGTTCAAAAACAAACACTATTTTGCAATTAGCTCATTCTGAAAGGGATTGTGTCACCTAAACATTGTTTTTACTCTGCATGTAGAGATTATAAAATGATTAAAAATGGTTTATACATTGTGTTAGCTAAATTGCAAACAAATGCCTGAATTAGGAGAAAAGTGTGTTTTAAATGTATCTGTAGAGTCTTCTGTTTATGACATTACCTGTGGCCTGATATGCAAATTAACTGGTTTTCAATGGGACATGTGCAATTTGCATATCAGGCCACAGGTGATGTCATAAAAAAATATAATGTAGATAATGGCCTGTGTGTGGTTTAAAGTTTATGGATTATGTATACTTGAAAATAAAGAATTCTGATTGGGAATACATAGTTTTTCACTTTATATCTACATAAGTTTATGAACATAGATAGACATAAACATAATACTGTATGTATCAGAGGAAGCCGTCTACAGTGTTGTACACCTTGTAAGAGCAGGCGAGTGTCCTATTGTAAAGCTCACTATTATCTGTCCAGAGAACACCGTCTCAGAAGGTTTGTGGATAATCTACATTATATTTTTTTAAATCTTCAGGGTGGCAGCAATGGTAACGGTCAGTGTTTTTATTTCCCTATATTTCTTTTCTCCAAACAGCCATTCCTTATCAAACCCTTGTATTTAGTTACAATGAAATGTATTGAATGTTTCAGTAAGGGCTGGTTAGATTCACAAATGCTGTAATGGTATAACTATGGAACCACATTTGATCCCCCACAAACTATATTTTACTACTGTATTAGTAGACCCTGTTACTATTGCTGATAATATCTGTATGATTGCAAATAAGAATGAATAATAATTTAATCCTTGAATCCTGCAAATATTATCAATCCATTTTATCTGATTCATGAATCATCAGGACTTGGATTAAAACATTTGGAATCCCTTAACTGTTAATTAAGCAAATTGAAATGCATGTTATTTACATGGCACATTTGTAATCTCAGAGAAGTTGGAAATGTTCCAAAAAGTCAATAATCAGTTTATGCTTATTTAAACAGTATTAATTGAACTCCTGGGAATAAAGCTGACAATTTTGGCGAAGAAATTACAAAGAGGGTCACATCAAGTATAAAACCTAAAAGACAGGGTTGCTTGACTCAAACTCATATGCATCCTGTTATGGATTAGAACCAACTTCTCTAGTAAAGAGCAGATCTTGATTTTACGCACATTTTAAATTCACATTAAATTTTAAGTCTGCCAACAACTGAGATCTTAATGTGTTAAAATAATGAAAGAAAATAGACTTTTGATTTTGCTCTGCATCCTTGGACTTATTAAGCTCTTATATAATTCTTTAAACATATTGATCATTTATATACAATGAAAATCCATCTCATCATTCCTTATGGCTTCTCATCTAATTCACAGTTGAGAATGTAAATAGTGGTTAATGATATTGTCAGCTTTCGTAGTACAGTTAGTACATCTGCTACGCACACACAATGGTGAATTGATTTACATTTAAGCTTTCATCATTAACTGAGGAATAGAAAACATTATTTGACTTAAACTACAATGCAATATGTGACAACAAAAATGTGAAATGCGTATTTCATAGACAGAGAAGTGGCAAGAATAAAAGAAGAATACAATAGACCTTACTGCTATATAAACACATCATGCTGAGTGATTTCCACACCATATTACAGCAACACATTATACACACATACACTATCTGGTCAATAGTATTGGGACACCTAACCATTACATCAACAGGGACTTTCACTGCGTTGTATTCTAAATACATAAACATCAGTATGTAGTTGGTGCCCCCTTTGCAGCTATGCCAGATTCCAGTCTTCTGGAAAGGTTCCCCACAAGATATTGGAATGGAAGGACTGTCTCGCAATCTCTGTTCAAGTTCATCCCAAAGTTGTTCGATAGGGTTAAAGTCAGGACTCTGTGCAGGTCAGTCAAGTTCTTCTACATTTTGATTTCACATTATTTTGCACTGTTTTAAGACTTAAACATGTAGAAGTGGAGATGTGAGTGTGAGTTTAGATGTGCCAGACCTCTTGTGTATTTAAAGGCACTCTATTACCTGCACATTGTTTATTCTGACAATGAATGTAGGCAATACAAATTGATAATAAATTGTTTATGCATTTTGCTAGTAGAATTGCGTGCAGATACCCAAATTAGAAGACAATGGGGGGCATGTATAAACACGATGCACACGCAGATTGCACCAAGTACTGGTGCAATCGGCATGTGCAATGTACAAAGCAGACTCACAACAAATTTTGGGAGAGAGTTATCTAAGCTGAATGCATACATTTAGGTTGTGTCATTGCTTGTTGCATCGGCATAGCCTACGAATAAAAAATAAAAAAATCCCTTTCCTTCACTGCAAAGTTTCAGGAGTTATAAAAATACATAACAAATGGCAAATGTGTCTTTTAAAAAAAATCTCTACACTTTGTTTTAAATGTGTCTGTGGAATCTCCGGTTGATCACATCACCTGTGGTTTAATTTGCAAATTACACATTTCCTATTGAAAATCACTTAATTTGCAAATCAAGGTGATGTCATAAATCTCAGATTTAGTAATTTGCTTGCAATTTTGCTGATAACATGTTTAGCTCATTTAATAACTCCATAATAATAAAAGCAGAGTAAATAAAGTCAAATGTGTATGCTTGCAAAATAAGTAAAATAAAATCACATAGATAACATAACTGTTAACAGGTGATCTCATATTTTGTATTAATGCAGCTGCAAAACATGTTCGCCTTAATTTTCTATTTGTCCCTAATAAACAAATAGTTAATGTTTATTTAATCTCTCTAAACTAGTTTGGAGAGAAAAAAATTAACATATAACACACTAACATAGCTAATTGTAGGACATTCATACATATAAGGGTACAAACTGGTCAATCTACAAAAAGTTATTTAACCTTAACTGTGATTTTTTTTTTTGGCCATGACCAATTGATGAAGAGCACGCCCTTGCTATTATCACTAAACTAAATGCATGTGAGAACAGAATTGAGTCTATAATCTAAATGTTTCATTTGATGAGGCAGGGTGTGAAGCTGTTTAAAAAAGATAAATAGCACAATTTTTTCTCCTACAAGGGGATCTGTGATTTTTGCATTGTGGCCATAACAGATCGACCTCTGCTTCTCTTTCAAAATCATGTATTACTCTAAACTCGGAAACAAGCAGGATCTTAAATTCTTCATTATCTTTCCCTATTTTAGAAAGACATATCACACACAATAAAATTTATAGATGTTGTCAATCATTCTTGGTTGAAATTATGGAGTTTTGTGAGTTAGACAAGGTTAACAGAATAAAAAATGGCATGCATAATCTAAGACACAAGTTATGTTTCTATACTTTGCATTTTACTGCAAGCTAGCATCATATATTTCACATAAGCATGCCCTGTAAGATGGTGACCTATGGTAGTCCTCTCCATTTTACAAACACTTTGCATGCTTACAAATGCATGCAGACAAAATTACCTGAAAGTAGAGTATTTGCAGACTATCGGATTATTGTTTTTATTATTGATATGTAGAATTAGTTAGGAAAATTAGAATAAAAATGAAATTATAAAATGAAAATCAGATATTTTGTTTGTCATGATCTTAATGACTTAATGACAAAATGATCAAGATTCCTAGGTTAACTTCACTTCAGTTTATTTTACTATTGTATACGACTTTATTATAACAAATACATGTATTTATTATAGTTACATTATACTGAGCCAGAAGATTGAATGGACAAAAACAGTACAATATTAATAAACCCTATGCTCTGGGTAAAACATCTCTGAAACACATTTAGTATGTGTAGATTAGGAGTATGTACTCAATTAATTTGAAAAAATTACACTTTTAATAGAACCTCTTTTATGTTCTATGTATTTGTTTAACAGAGAGAGCATAAAAAGCAAATATCATAGTTGGTAAGCAGCAAATAAGGAAATAATTACATAATATGGGCAAAACATACACCTACATGTTTTCAGTCCATGGTGATCAATGTGTATCGATATAGTGGCTTACTCTGAAACATATGACAGTAATCTGGCATATAAAGAAATTGCCTGTAATCAATACCCAGCGCACTGTGATCATTTATATCAGTAACATGGTAGCTGACAGGTTATCCAAATGACAAATTTCAGTACTGCAAGTAAATTGTTCATTCCTTTGTTGAACATTATGGATGTGTCTGCCTGTAGATGTGTACACCTTGCAGAAAAGGAGTGCTTGTGTGGTCTGTGGGAATAGAGGGAGTATTTTTAAATTACAAAGTCATATTGACAAAACTGAAATGACAGCAAGTCTGGTATTGATTTCTTTTGGGGAGGGAATGGCATGTGCCTCTGCACTTGACAGGTCTCTGAAAGTATTGTGTTTAATTACACAGAAATTCAAAGAGCTCACATGGCAAAAATATAAAATTACAATTAGGGATCAGAGTAAATTCGTTTTCCAGAATTTAGAAGTATTAAAAATTAAATAAAACAAAGAGTAGCACATATTCAAAAATAATTTTTGTCTATTTTACATTTTCTGGCAGAATATATTACATCTTGTTTCAGACAAAAGTATGACCTGATAAAATCAATGAAGACAGAGGTTCTGTACAAAGTAGGGTCGTGCAAGGGGTTTTGCTTCCCTAGGCAGAGATAAACTTTCCACTGCTACCCGGAGCCAGCACCCTAATTTACCTAATGGCAGCACCAGCTCGGAATGTCAGTAGGTCATCTCAGAGGGAACTGACTGCAATAAATACCTGGTGTGGCTATAAATTTACTGAAATCTCACTAGCAATACATGCTCTAAACTCATCACTCAAGCAATGCAAAAACAAAAGTATAAAAGAGAGGAAGTTTCCAGGTATCGGCCAGAAGGGATCAAAGTTCTCATTGTGAATACCCAAGCCCAGTCCTTATGACATCCCCTCCTTGCCAATGTATTTTAACCCTGGTTATGGCTGACAATTTTTATAAAATGGCTTTGTTCTTGATATTTCAAATACGGTCTTGTATGCTTTTGGACATGGGGCCAAGGGCAAATTAGCAAATGAACTATGTATTAATTAGACATATATGACACTTTTTTTGTGATTATTGTGGACTAAAGATTCTATGACATTTAATCAGGCAAATGGCTGACTAAGGAGCATCAGTCCACTACTACTTGAGTGCCAGAACTGATAGACAATATAAAAAGATAGCTAGATGTACAGAAAAAAATGTATAAACAGAAAAATAAGTTCCTCCAGGAAAAGGGAGTGGTGAAGGAGGTTAAAGTTCAGGAGGTGATAAGCAGGGGAGGGCAGTCAGTGATTGAACTGCATCCTCCTCAGCTTACTTTGTTGCAGACCATTAGTGAGGAGCTTGCTCTCGCACTCATCTATGGGTCAGTGTCAGGGCTAGCCTTAGGGGTGTGCAACCTATGTCAGTGCAGAGGGCGCAACACCCCAGGGGGCACCTCGCCCGCCAGGAAAAAAAAAAGTTTGCCGGTAGTTTGCCACTTACTCATGCTGGCCTCTGCTCCCTGTGAAGCAGACACTGCCCTTACCATAAGTTAGAATGGGAGGGAGAACAGAGAAGGGGTTGAGAGAGATAACAGAGGAAGGGGGAGAGATAACAGAGGAAGGGGGGAGAGATGACAGAGGAAGGGGGGAGAGAGAAAAGTGAAGGGGGAGAGAGATAACAGAGGAAGGGGGGGAGAGAAAACAGAGGAAGGGGGTGAGAGAACAGAGAAAGGGTGTGAGAGAGAAAAGAGGAAGGGGGAGAGAGAGTGAACAGAGGAGGGGGGAGAGATAACAGAGGAAGGGGGAGAGAGAACAGAGAAGGGGGAGAGAGATAACAGAGGAAGGGGGAGAGAGAACAGAGGAAGGGAGTGAGAGAGAACAGAGGAAGGGTGTGAGAGAGAAAAGAAGAAGGGGGAGAGTAGAGAACAGAGGAGGGGGAGAGTAGAGAACAGAGGAGGGGGGGAGAAGAGAACAGAGGATAGGGGAGTTAAGAAAATGGAGGGGGAGAGAGAATAGATATGGGGAGGAGGGGAGAGAGAGAACAGATATGGGGAGGAGGGAGAGAGAGAAGAGATATGGGGAAGGAGGGGGAGAGAGAACAGATATGGGGGAGTTGGAGAGAGACAGACATGGCAAGGAAGAGGAAAGGGACAAACATGGGAAGGGATAGAAACATACATGGAGGGAGAGGAAAGAGACAGGCATGGGGGGGGGGGGCACGAGGGAAGTCCGCACAGGGTGCTGGAACACGTAAGTCCAGCCCTGGTCAGTGTAGCCCCAGCAAGAGCCACTGCACTAATCCACATTGAGAGCTGACTCCTTCTCTCCTCCATCATTCTCAACTTCCCAGCTCCTCCAGAGCCAGTGCTTTAGGCAAATGCGTATTTTGACTAATGGTAGTGCCTGCTCTGGGTATGTGTATGAAGAAGCAGCAGGGAACCTAGAATTTTATAAATAGCTAATAGTCTGAAGCCTAGCAAATAAGTTGTGCCATTTAACATCACAGCATACTCTCGGAATGAGAAACGTGCCTGGCAAATTAAATGTAACACAATGATACCAGTCAAAGCAAACAGACTGTTTACATAATTGTACTACAATAAAATAATCATGTTTATTGATTAGCATATTGCAGGCCAGAAAAGCAGTATTTGGACATTCTTCACCTAATCAGACATGTTATACTTGCATATAGCAAGAAATCAAAACAATATACAATCAGATTTCATTTTAAGTGTATATAGTATTGATCACTTGCATTTTGCATTTCATGTGTTTTAACTGACAGTACTTCAAGATTATAACCCATCCATAGCCAGTCAGATAATAAATATAAGGAAACAATTATATAGATTCTAGGAGGTGCCGTTGTGATTGTGCTAATTTATATATTGCCATAAATAATGGAGAAGTGAGATTATAAATTAGAGAATACCTTTAACTATGCTAATCAATATAAGGCAACCAATTTACCAAGGGAATCTTGGTGGGGAAAAGGCAATCAATATGCCTTTGAAGGTAGATATTGGACTTAGAGATGATGATGACCTACTTTAGAGAAAGAGTTAGAGAAATATGGACTAGATACAAACCAAAAATGTTATGCATAATGGTGCCTTTAAAAAACAAAAATTAAGAACATGTGTATATACATATTGTTTGAAATTCTTTTTTATATATTTTTTTTTTTTTTTTGGAAAGGCTAACAGTTATCATGGATAAAGTTTTAAGAATCAATTATATCACATTTCTCAAGGTCTGAATATATGAAAGTAATTTTTCCTACCCATGTTATAGAATTATAATTAGCTTCCTACAACAAAGCAGTAAGAATTCATTTGACATGTAAAAATTAGTTTCTTTCACAAATAGCAATCAGGCCAAATAACATGGAATTATCTTTCCTGATATATAACTAATTGGACAGTCCTTACTACTGTCCATCATTTAAAGCTAAGTAAAATAATTAAATTTAAATGTGATATCATCAGCAAGTAGAAAATATTTTATGGCTTTGTTAATATGATTTTTTTCTGAGGTACTAGTAGCATTCTAATATTCTAATAATAATGTGTAGCTGAAAGAAACATTCCCAATTCTGCATTCCCCTTTCCAATGAAAGATCTTTATAGAGGTAATGTATTATGAATCTATATTAATTTTGCTCAGCATACCATCAGTGTCACAATTACAACCAGTAGTAGAGTAGTTTGACACTCTCTACTTTATTGACATTAGATACTTACTTTTAGAGACTTATTCTCACCTTAACTCATCTGAAGTTCATGTGACACTCACTTTTTGCAAATAGCTAACTTAGTTACACCACCTAATGAAAAATCATAATAATGAGATTTAATGTTAATGGTCTGACTACATATTGGAGAAATTCCAAAAACGATATCACGAAGAAGCATGAAAAGTTTGGTTAATGTTATCTTAATGATATTGTGTTACTAATGACAGATCCTTAATTCTAGAACTGGAGAAATCAATTGTTTAACTGAAGGTATTTAATTGTTCTGTATGTTAGTCTGTTTCATGTTTGCATTAATCATTTATCTAATGTCAATTCTTCTTGTAGTCTACTATTGTGTGGGACTTTCAGAATATTTTATTTATAATAGTAAATATTTAAGTTGGCTAAACGTTACGGAGATGCAGCAGAGGTAGGACAATTATCAGTTGTTTAATGCATATAGCCAAAAATATTATGTTTTGGACAACAATCCGATCACTTTGTTTAACTTTGCAATAAAGAAATGAGCCTTTTCATCACAAGACCCCTGAGTGCATTTATTTACAGTGGACTGCTTTTTAACAGCACTTAGGTTTCTACAAATCACAGAGTGCACAATTTATGGACTATTGTAAATGCATTTATATATAATATGCCCTCAGTTAAGCATTAATTATTTTTGGTAATAACATAGGACAATTTCCTTCTGTATTTTACATGTACACACTTATGAGAATATTATATACGATATATACGAGACACATCATTTTTTTAAGTATATATATTTATCGTACATATATAAATATATCTATCTCTACATTAAATTTCAAAATCCTGTTATCTCACCCATTCTCACACAACCCCATATGCATTAAAAAAGTCATATCAGGAAGTATTACTTTACTGAGAGGTTTGTGGAATCATGGAATAGCCTTCCAGCGGAAGTGGTAGAGGTAAACACAGTCAAGGATTTTAAGCATGAGTGGGATAGGAACATGGCTATCCTAGACATGAGATGTGGAGCTGGGGACTAATAAAAGTATTTAGAAAATTAGGCAGACTAGATGGACCGAATGGTTCTTATCTGCCAACACATTCTATGTTTCTATGTCTCTATCCACAAGTTCCTTGAGTGTATAAATATATATAACAATCCATTAATTAAGCACTCATGGGATTTCCCAATATAAATACAAAACACTTTTATCCTAAGGTCAAAGATCGACATTTTAGTCTCACCTGGAGACTTTTCAGGGGAGAGAAAATTTTCGATCTTTGACCTTTCAATAAAAAGGATTTTTTTTATTTATCTGTAAATCCTGTGAGTATGTAATCTATGGATTGGTTATGTACATAAAGCCGATAGCACTTGGGTACATATTGCATTGAAGTAAGCCTAATGAGTGCAGAAGATTTAGTCCACTGGAGATAAATGCAGGTCGCAGGTCATAGGTCTTGTGATGAAAAATCCATAATCAATCTTTTGGACCATTATCTGTTTGTTTATAGCTACTGGACATATATATGCTGAAATAAAGAATACAATTTTACCAGGTGTCTTTACAACATAACAATGCCTTGGTAGGCATGTATATACCTCATTTCAAATTCAACCCCTTTAATTTTGGTGATACAGATACATCAGTGTAGGTGATATATATTTGTAAAATATGTACAGGCAAGCCCTGCTTTAATCCAAGACTCGAGATCCACAGACTCACACAGTGATCTAAGTTGGATCGCAATGTGACTCCCGAGATGTCATGATATTTCCACTTTAATGCAGAAGTGTATAGTGAGATCCTGTGCCCTGATGGCTCCATGGGAACCATTGGAGCACCGCATTGTAAACAGAATTGCATTATAGCGCATAGCACTCTAAGGGCTTGGCTTTATTATTTAAAATAAGTAATGGCAACATCTGACCCACATATATTAATATAGAAACATTATTGTCATTAATTTAGGAAAATCCACACTTGTAAGTTTAAGGTTTTTATTCCTTTTCTTCATTCTACTCCTGTCCACATCTTCACTCATGCAGTTGCTTCCATTATATCTGTTAGAAAAAGCAATCTCTGCAGTTGTTACTGTGGATTTGTATTCTGAGTTTGGAATATCTTCAGTTTAATGATGTGAATTATTTCCACTTGTTTGATATAAATTCAATCTTATCTTCAAAGTCTTTTATAATAGTGTGTACTCTACTTTTATCTATTTGTTTATTGTGGAAATTATTGGTTTATCTCTCAAGGAGCTGAAGCACTTGCTTCACTTTATTCTGGTTACATATTAGAAATACTTGACCTACAGTCTTTACATATGATATTGAGATTTTTATGATAAGCTTTTACTTTGGCTAATGAATATCCAATGACCTTTTGGATTTCATACTTTGTAGATTATTTTTTCTATTGTCTATGCATGTAAAAAATGTCGCTTTTGGAATCCTGGTGATGAAATTAGGCTATAATAATCTTATTTTGAGTAGTATTGGATTAACCTTTTTTAATACCCATCTCCCCTTTGTTTCCTAATTATTACACACATATATTCAATGTAGGCTTTGCCAAATTCAGTTGCTTTTTTCCTATTTAAAATCACTTTCATATATGTTTAAAAAATGATTAATTAAAGGAACTATGTAGCTCAAACTATACTGGACATATATTGGACTGAATGTACAACACTGATATTTACTCTACTATTGAAAAGTGTTCAGTCACTTAGAAATGTCTTTGTTTTTCATGGAAACATATGTCAAATGAGTTGCAAAATGAGTAGGAAATACAGTAAAGACATTGACAAGGTCAGAAATAAAATATTTTTTAATTTAAATAATAATAACAATTTTGTCGAAGAATCCTCCATGTGTAGCAATTACAACCTTACAAACACTTGGCATTCTAGTTGTCAATTTGTTGAAGGAATCCAAAGATATTTCACCCTATGCTTCCTGAAGCACCTCCCACATGATTGATTGACTTGTTGGCCATGTACCATACAGTCAAAATGCTCCCACACCAGCTCAACAGGGTTGAGATCCAGTCACTGTGCTGGCCACTCCATTAAAAACTGAATACCAGCTGACTACTTCTTCCCCTAATAGTTCTTGCATAGTTTGGAGCTGTGCATTGGGTCATTGTCTCATTGTAGAAGGAAATTAGTTCCAATCAAGCACCATCTACAGGATATGGCATGGCATTGCAAAATGGAGTGATAGCCTACCTTCATCAAGATTCCTTTTACCCTGTACAAATCTCCCACTTCACCACCACCAAAGCACCTCCAGACCATCACAATGCCTCCACAATGCTGGACAGATGGTGTCAAGCACTCCTCCAGCATCTTTCATTTGGTCTATATCTCACAAATATTCTTGTTTGTGATCCAAATACATCTCAAGAAAAATAGTCAACGCTCAATTCAATAAATGCATTCCACACCAGTAAAATGAAGTGTATAAAATGTCTTCTTTATTGAAACATATTTACAAATAGGCACAGCTTGGGGAATAAAATTAGCGCTTCTGTTAAAACTATGCAATTTTTTAGCTCTGCTAATACAATAAATGATCTATATCATGCTATATATCCCTTTTGTGCAAATGCTATTTAGGTACTGTTTAATCAACTATTTCTCCCAATCGTGACAATTATGTGCCCTTAAACAATTTTCTGAGGTATCTCTCCAGTCACTACTGATTCTGGTGTTTGCCAGTTCATAGGTTTTCATGTTTTCTTCAAAGTAATACTAAAGTAAATACCGTATTTATCGGCGTATAACACGCGCTGGCGTATAACACGCACCTCATTTTAAGAAGGAAATTTCAGGAAAAAAATCTTAAATTTCAAATAAAGAACTTTGAAGCCCAATATGCCATTTAATATGCCAGGATATTGCCCCCAATATGCCCTTTTAATATGCCAGGATATTGCCCCCAATATGCCCTTTTAATATGCCAGGATATTGCCCCCAATATGCCATTTTAATATGCCAGGATATTGCCCCCAATATGCCATTTTAATATGCCAGGATATTGCCCCCAATATGCCATTTAATATGCCATGATATTGCCCCCAATATGCCATTTTAATATGCCAGGATATTGCCCCCAATATGCCATTTTAATATGCCAGGATATTGCCCCCAAGATGCCATTTAATATGCCATGATATTGCCCCCAATATGCCAGGATATTGCAACAAATATGCCATTTTAATATGCCAGGATATTGCCCCCAATATGCCATTTAATATGCCAGGATATTGCTCCCAATATGCCATTTAATATGCCAGGATATTGCCCCCAATATGCCATTTAATATGCCAGGATATTGCCCCCAATATGCCATTTAATATGCCAGGATATTGCCCCCAATATGCCATTTTAATATGCCAGGATATTGCCCCCAATATGCCATTTTAATATGCCAGGACATTTCCCCCAATATGCCAGGATATTGCCCCCAATATGCCCTGTAATATGCCAGGATATTGCCCCTTAGTATGCCACCCTCCTCCCCCCCTTCCCCAGACCCCAGTACTTACCTCGTTCCTGCTCTGTCCCCCGGTGCTCTGAAGCTGCGTGGCTGTGAGGGAAGCGTTGTGAGCTCCCCTCCAGTCGTGCGGAACAATAACGTTTGTTTAAAAAAAACACACTTTATTGACCGCGCAGCTGGAGGGGAGCTCACAACGCTTCCCTCACAGCCACGCAGCTTCAGAGCACCGGGGGACAGCAGGAACGAGGTAAGTACCCCAGCCACCGATCGGCGTATAACACGCACCCATCATTTGCTCCCTATTTTCAGGGAGAAAAAGTGCGTGTTATACGCCGATAAATACGGTAACTAACAATAAAGTAATAACTTATCATTTTCAAGCCAATTTTTACTGGCCTGACAGTAAAATGCTGACTGGGTGGCAAACCTTTCAGTTAACTATTTTGCCATCATTAATTCATTTAATTAATTTATTGATTTAAATTTCATTACTACTAACTACTTGTCATTTTTACTTTCTTGTATCGCCAGTGGTCTCTCTGCTTCTTCATCTTAGATCACATCCTGTTTTAAGATGCAGCCATTTTAAGTAGTAATATTTTTTTAATTTCTGAAATTCTATCTAGCATCTGCTACACCCTCTAGTAACTACTACTAATCACTTTTATTGACTCTTATCTTTCTATCTGCTCTCAGTTGCCTCGGTCTCCAACTGAGCAACTGTGTAGCTAGAATGGTAACATAATTTAATGGAGTTAAATTAATTTTCCAGTGACAATATAAGACTATGCTTGGGCATTAAATAAAACAATATGAAGAATAAATTAGAATATGACAACCACAGTTAAATAGGGCAACACTAAACTTGTGGGGCATTTCCTAGTGCAATATTATTCATTTTCATATGCTTGAATGTCAAACTTAATTTGGGTTCAGTGCCAATGGTTACAGGTAACATTAAAAAAAAAAATGGGGAGGCAAGCAATACAAACATATCAGTTTATGTTTACCTACATCATATCATAGTGCTGGAACTTGCTTATAAAATACAGCTACACTTTGCTGGGGTTTGAGCTGTATTCAGAAAACTAAAAAGAAGCTGTGTAGCAATTCCTTTGTCTCCTTTATTCCTACTTTAACACAGCTTGTTAAAGATTTTAAACTTCCCAAACTGTAGGCAGGGGATCATATATCCAACAGATGTGACAGATACAAATTAAGCCTTCTCATGACAATTACTGTACACAGTCATCATATGTACTGATACTAAGACTACTAGATCACCCATGGTTTTTGTTTGTATTGGTGTATAGTAAAGTGTAATAGCCCTTATTGATCCTAGATGCAATTACCAAACTTTCACTTTAATATTTACACATGGTTTACTCTATTATAAATTGTCCAATACCTAAACATGCTTTTGACACTGTTCTGGCACTGTGTAAATAATCAAATCAGCAAGCTGTTTATTGCTAATCATGTTTGCATTGATTTCCTAAATGTTTTCACTGACTCAATTACTGAAAAAGATTAACATGATGACTGCTCTCTTGTTTCCAGGAGTGCTATGTAAAAGGTGCAGTGGAAAATGAAATTCATGCAACCATGATTCCAATAATGTGGATGTGTTACATACATGCATTTAAAATTCCTCCATACAGTTATCTTATACATAATACAGTCACTTCTCACATATTGCACACTTGCTTAGCCAGGTGTTTTACAATCAATCTAACTGCATTTTTATCAGGTGTGCAATGTAACCCTGACTACAAGATTATAAAAGCAAGGCCCCTGTTACCTTTTCTAACAGTATAGACATGATACCTGATTATATCTATTGTTTTCTTCAGTATATGGTGGTGCCAACACAGAGGCAGGTAAATGCTATAATAGCATTTTAGGTGGTCCATAATATCAAACAGACACTCCAGTCTTGATTTTGTCTTTTGTGTATACTATTGTCCATGCTAATCAGTATCAATATTTGTGCTATGTAAGTGGAGATACCATTTATAATACCACTATTTCTCCTATTAATGGGGCCCATCACTTCTACACATCATTATTATCTTGTTATTTAATTACAGTAATACTCTATTGTATTGCATTTCTTTGATACATTCTCTCCTCCATAATTACTTATAACAACTTTCATCAGACTTGTCTTCTTAACCATCAACTCCTTGGTTGCTCCCCTACTCTGCAAAGCCCTCCACTAACTTTGCATTTTTTAAGGACCACTTTTTAAATATTCATCCTAACCTACAATGCTTTTAGCTATATGACCCTCAGACAATGCCACCTTAGTCATTATGTGTCCCTTAGACTAACCTACATTCTTTACAAGGCCAAAGTCTATATCTCCATCAAATTCACACTGATACAACTTCTCTGCAACTCAATGCCACAGAATTTCCAGCCCTATCCCTTACTCTCAGTCATTAAAAAAGTCCCTTAAACCAGAACTTTTAAAAGAGATTATATTTCAGTCAGCTGGAACATACCACAAGGATTAACTGATCCTATTTATATAGCAATCACTGTCCTCTATTACACAGTTTGGGATCATCTTTCCTACTGCCATTGTAACACTAGGGTGGCTAATCTTATGTGCAATTAAACTGTGGCAAGATTTTTGTGATAATTAGCTTGTAATATTCTATATGTTTAACTTTTCTCGTGGCAAAAAAAAACATGCAGCTAGAGTATGTGGGTCCTAGATTTGCATTGATTTATATTGCCAAGAGGATTTCTTTCAAATGGGGGAGATAGCCCCTATAGAGCCCAGTGACTGTTTCCACATCAAAACATGCTGGCATGTGTGAGCTTCTTCTGGGTGCAAGGTCATGGTGATCAGAACAATGTTGCAATAAGGGGGCTTGACCTGGTTACTCTGGGGCTTGCTCTGTATGCCTTCTGCAGTACTGCTTTCCAACATTGCTATGACTATTTACACATCACCAGCTTCCCATTTTTTTCATTCTAGCAGCCATAAGTTCTCTATGTAACATGTGGTTTGATTTTGGCATCTATCACATAATAGAATAGGGTGAGATGCCTTTAAACATGAACTGCGAGTAGTGGATGATCTCAACTCAAATATATAGAACTCACATTGTGATCCTCAGATTTATTGCTTATTTTTCAGTGCATTTCACCCTTAGGAATATCTGTGAACCACATCACAATTTTATTTAACTACTTTATAGCACTTTATTGAGAACAAACATTAAACAGTGTACGTAATTTAAGAAAATACATTAATTTCCTTTCAGTATCACAGCCTTTTTCACATAAAACATCAGAATTAATGTGGTTCATCAGGATGAACAGTGAAAAAAAATACACATTAAATGCATCTGTATGATTGTTTTTGTTTTAGTTTAAATTTAATTTTTATTTCATAGAGAATACACTCTTATAACATAAGAGGAACAGTCCAAGTTATAGCATAGGGTGGGTTGGTACAGAAAACAGAAAGGGAAACTTGTGATCGGTTGGTGGGAAGCACATATTGTATTTATGAATTACCGTTTGATGTTTTTCTCTTTTCCCTATTACAATTTAGTCATTAACAGAATATGATTTGACATAAATGGGCTTAGAGTTTAGTTAACCCCTTAGTGACATGACTTTTTTGGCTTGTCCGACGCTTGGTGACATGGGCTGTTTTGAATGTCTTTCGGTTTATAGACTTTCGGTTTATGGAATACATGTAATGCTTTTGGCTTTCTATAATCCGAAATAGAGTCACCATTCATACGAATAGGTCAATTGACCTTTTCGTATCAATGGGGACTCTTTTTCGGTTTATAGAATAGCAATAGCATTACATGTATTACATCTGAGAGTCAAATAGAACCGTCAAAAACTGTGCTTACAGCGCACTTTGAAAAATTCTAATAGTTTTGGGTGGTAAATAATACATTTGCGCCTTGCGGTGCACTTCATATCTGAGAGTCAAATAGAACCGTCAAATACTGTGCTTACAGCGCACTTTGAAAAATTCTAATAGTTTTGGGTGGTAAATTGTACATTTGTGTCTTGCGGTGCACTTCATATCTGAGAGTCAGATAGAACAGTCCAATACTGTGCTTACAGCGCACTTTGAAAAATTCTAATTGTTTTGGGTGCTAAATAGTACATTTGCGTCTTGCGGTGCACTTCATATCTGAGAGTCAAATAGAACAGTCCAATACTGTGCTTACAGCGCACTTTGAAAAATTCTGGCTACCTCCTCCTCCTCCAGCGCCGCTTCCACCTACACCACCACGGTCACCGCCTCCTCAACCTATGGGTCACTTAGTATAAACTGAAAGAGAATACCCTGCACTCCAACCCTCTCTCAAATGGATAATTCTGTTGATCCTCCTGGCAGCAATGCTTAAGATTTAGATTTATGTTCTTCCAAAGCTAAAATCAAAGATTCCATCTAGTGCTATTTTATGGCTCAGCTTTATTTGTAATTTGTATGTATTTTATGTTATTTTAAATTATTTCCCTATCCACATTTGCTTGCTGGGCACGTGTCCTACTCTTACCCACATTTTACTTCATTTTGCAGCCCTCTAGCCCTTTCCAGGACTTTTTTAGAGGCATTTTAGTGGCCAAAAGTTTGTGTCCCCATTGACTTCAATGGGGTTCGGGGTCAAGTTCGGATTCAAGTTCGAGCACGGACCCGGACATTTTTTCGAAGTTTGGCCGAACCCGAACATCAAGGTGTCCACTCAACTCTAGTCTTCTATAAAAGCCAAAGTCATTTCTTTTTCCATTCATTGCTAGCGCAGATGTCTCTTATCACACGCCAACCATAATGCTCTAACACCAATGCATACTAGGGCACTTGGAACTCTCACCATGTTCTACATAAGGGTCGACTCAGGTAACTTCGATTTTCCATAAGAAAACCAGAGCTCTGAGTTTCTGACCACTTCAGTGATCCAAACAGGCCATGAATTTGGGCTACTTAAATAACACCAAAGTCCTTCCAAATTGGCATGAAAATAGCTATCCTTCCCCCAGACTTATATGTGGAGGATAGAGACTCATGTTGGAAGGATTTGGGCTATTGAAAAAATGTCCTGCTAGCTCCATATTATCAAACATACCGCCCCAGGGTCCAGAAGGCTGTCCTTCTGGCTCCATATAATAACATATGCCTCCCAGGTCCCAGAAGGCTATCCTGTTTGCTCCACATATTAAAATAGTGGCCCCCAGGTTTTGAAAATCAGGCAGAACGGCATAGAACATCCTACTTACAGGAAGGGGTTAAAGGAAAGAAGAATGTGATTTTGTTGTACAGTAGTTGTCCTTTAAAGTTTTATATTTTATGCATAATGATGCCTGAATAGATACACATTTTATTTACTGTTTTCTATATTCAGAGATCCTGTTGGGGTTTTCATCAGCAACCTTCCATCCCAGCACATGTACTGGATACTCGTGCACATTTATTTTCTCCGACTACGTAAGTACAAATTCCATAAACCATGCGATAACTGTTTGTTCCTATTTGCTCAAATAAATTGTTGCTGTTTTACAGTAATAAAAAGAAGAATCTATGGCTCACAGTATAGTGTTGTGTGTGTGTGTACTATATAGAAATATATATATATAAGTATATATATAATTGGCTTTATTTTATCTTTCAGTGCAATAAATATATGCCTCAAATTTTCATCGGATTATGTGTTCATTCCTTTAGCAAACCTGATTTCACGTTATATCACGTTATTAATGTTGATTCTTTCATTTTTCTGCCATTCTGACATGGGAGTCTATAATACTAAATGCTTGTCTTTAACTAGATTACCCAGTGTATATAGCACAGATATTGTATTCATTATGAAATTGCTATAACATTAAGATTACGTAATATCAATTATTTAAAATAATTACTTTAAACACCATGCCATTAAATGAATTCCTGCTGAGGAATTATAGTTTAACCTTTAGGATAATTTTTGTTTTCATAATGACAATTACTAGATGAAATCATTAGCTGTTAATACTAGAACTCATTTTAAAATGTTCTGCCCAGATCACAGAACCAATCTGGGTTATTTGTGAAAATTGTCACTTTCTTAATATTTCATCTTTGCTAATTTATTTTCTCTAAACTATTAGTAAGTGATTTTAACAAATGTGTTAGAAAGAAAAAGTAAATATACAAAAAAAAATGCTGATTTTATGTTTCTATAAACAAAATTGGTAAGTCAAAGTAGTAATTCTATCTTTAAGGCAGCGAGACAGACATGCATGTATGTGCTCATGTAGAAGATATACTACATACAGACAAATACATATACTGTAGCAAGAAAAAAATAAGCAACACATTTGGAATAACCTGCTTTTCTGCTATTAATTGGTCATAAAATGTGATCTGATCTTCATCTAAGTATAAAGACAATATACTTGTGAAGCAATCGTTAAATCCAGTGAGGCCTAGGAGAAAACTGAAGGAATCCTGTAAACATCCTGGAGTGAGAGTATAACTAGAAAAGGTTAGCAGGATGTAGCAGCAGGACAGAGCAAGAGGCAAAGGGAAAACTAAATAAAGCATACAAGGAATGGCAAAGAATAAGATATAACTACAGAACTGAGGAGACATATAAATATGAAATACAGAACAACAGACAGCAGACAGGGCTAAAGGAACCCAAGAGATGAAGTGAGGAGCCAAGATCCTCAGACGCTTCATACGGGGAACCAAGCTGGGCATAGATAGGTGAGAGGAGCTGAGATCCTCAGGTGCTTCAGGGAGAGAGGATAAGGGGACATATACATACAAACAAATAGGCAGGAAATGATCTAACACTATTAGATGAATGTGGATTTGGTTAATTATGGCCATAAGATGAAGCCTGACAACCATGTCAAGGTACCTCACAATTAGGCAAGTTCCTACTCTAACATTGAATAAGAAACTAATCACAATATACAAGCAGAGAAAATATCTGCAGAGCTGAAGAAAGCAAACAGAGTAAACAGGTTTGGTTGCATTTATAGAGGAACTGATCAAGAGGAAACTAAGAAAACCTGTAATGAAGCAGTAGAATATCAGAAAGCAGGAAAACCAGAAATGGATGGGAGCAGAGACTAAAGTACAGAGTTCTGAGACAGGGCTGAGATAATACAGGGCTGAACTATAAACAAGAAAGTAACTTGAACAGGATAGTAATGATAGCAGAGCTGAGAAATACAGGGAAACAGGATACGGGGCATAAGAGCAAACATAGCCTACAGTGACATGAGCAACCTCCGGAGGTGACCAGCACTACTGCTTTGCTAGAACACTTATTTAAGGGAACAGAAGTCATCACACGTACAGATTCCCTGGTGATATATTATGGAGATCTCACAGGTAGGGGCTACTCTGAAACAGGATAGTATCCAAAGGTAGCCGGATAGGGCAGATGCCACTCTGGGGGAGTACCAGTCTGCAGCCAAGCAAGGGAAGGGTTGTCACTCTGTGGGGGATACCACTATGTGGCTGAGCAAGGAGGGAACTAGGTACTGGTATGCAAAACAAAAGCACGAACGAGCATAGAAAATAAACAAGCAAGCAGAGCAAGCTGGTACTGAAATCAGTATGACAGCTTGGATGAGTCTGCAAAGTGGGTGAGGCCTCACAGTACTAAAGCTTACAAAACACAAACAATGGTAATCACGTCTTTACAGAACACACCTATTTCATATTCACAGTACCGGTTGAAAAAGTAAGTGCACCCTTCCATTTAATAACGGTTTGAACCTCCTTTACCAGCACAAAGTTCAGGAGAAATTTTGGACCATTCTTTATTAAAGGATTGCTTAAGCTCAGACATATTCTTAGAATGTCTGGTGTGAACGGCTTTCTTGAGATCATTCCACAGCATCTTTATTTGGTTAAGGTTTGGGCTCTGACTGAGCCACTAAAAATTGTGGATTTTATTTTTATGAAGTCATCCTCTAGTAGATTTACCTTGATGTTTACAGTCATAATCCTGCTGCATCACCTAACTTCTATTGAACTTCTGCTGGCAGACAGCTGCGCTGACAAGCTGTCCAAGCCCAAATGCAGCAAAGCAGCCACAAATCACGATGCTTCCTTCACCATACTTCCCCTTTGGGAAGATGTTTTCATGTCATTATACAGTGCCTTGTGCCATGTACAGTGAGGGGAAAAGGTGTTTGAGCACCTGCTGATTTTAAAGGTTTGCCCACTGACAAAGAAATGATCAGTCTATAATTTTAATGGTTGGTGTATTTCAACAGTGAGAGGAAGAATAACAAAAAAAAAATCCAGAAAAACTCATGTCAAAAAAGTTATAAATTGATTTGCATGTCAATGAGTGAAATAAATATTCAATCCCCTATCAATCAGCAAGATTTCTGGCTCCAGGTGTCTTTTATACAGGTAATGAGCTGAGATTCGGAGCACTCTCTTAAAGGGAGTTCTCCTAATCTCTGCTCGTTACCTGTATAAAATATACTTGTCCACAGAAGCAATCAATCAGATTCTAAACTCTCCACCATTGCCAAGACCAAAGAGCTGTACAAGGATGTCAGGGACAAGATTGTAGACCGACACAAGGCTGGAATAGGCTACAAGACCATCGCCAAGGTATTCCTCTATTTCAGATCCCCCCGCACATATCAATTCCCCACATTCATGCAGCTTAGCACAGGAGCAAATTGGGTGGTATGTTCATTTGCACAGGAAGTGGAACTTTGGATTCTTATTGATGCCACAGTCATGGAGCTGTCAGCATTCAGTTCAGCAATCTACATTCTCATGTGGTTTGGCTGCATACTTGTGGGGTTCAGGAGAGCTAGCTCAGTAGTGAAATATGGTTATTGGATCCCCACTGGAGACTCATAATCTCTGGAGTGTGATAGAAACATAGAAACATAGTGATCTCTGGGTGAACACTTGTCCACTTACAGGACAAGTGTTATTTGGAGGATTTGGTGGTTAAGCTCCCAGGATATGTCAAAGACACAAAACAACTTTTGCAGATATTAGAATATTTATTATGTGTATATTATTATGTGGTTCTGAATAAGTACATTTCTTGTGAGGCAATTAAAGTAGGCAATTGAAGGTGTTCTCTTTAAGAAGATGCTATGTAAATTTTGTAAATATTATAACAGTTTTATTGCGACTCATATTTAAATCTATATGCTCGTGTCCAACGTGGATATTAAAAAGATGTAGATTTAAAACTCAGTTGTATTTTATACATATAAATATAGCTTTTTATGTAAATTTGCATGTAATTCTCTATTATGGATAATGAAAAGATATGGGTATAATCACATATATATATGTATATAAGGTGTCCTTTGTCCTATTTAGTATCGTATAATAAGCCAAAGTTTTTTCCAGTGTTATTTTTAAATAAAGTATTTTCACATATATTGTACATGCCTCTCAGTGCTCAAAAGCAGAAGAGCTTGTAAGAGGGATGTGCTAAACTGAACCTCTGGGGATAGTGGGTACCATGCATATGAGGTGGGCACACAGATTTCAAATGCGTATCTGTACGTCTATTACTTTTCCATTATCATGAATATACCATTGATAACATAAACTTGTTTTTTTGCTCAAACTAAACTGCTAAATTGCTATTTATAACATTTCTTCTGCAAGTAATTTTTAAAGTTATTTATACCCATTAAGACAAACTATTTTAAGACAAAGTGAAAGCACATTTCTCTAAGACAATCTGTTTAAAGTGTTAGACATCTTGTGAGGAGGCTGCTCAGCAAACTGTGATGAATCATTTGATAGAAAACCATTTCTTGAAGATAATTTCTTTTGCATTTAATAGCATATTTTCTAATATTGTATCTTTCTCAGTTAAAAAGGGAATAATATACTGGCCTAACTATGACCTGCCAAATGTAAATATGTATGCAAGAATATTAAGAGACAACAAGGAAATATAATCCCTGCATCATATTAACCCCTTCAAGACAATTTACGTGGCAGGCACATCACTAGAAAACATCCATTAACGACAACATGCTTAGAAAAGGCGATCAACGATTGTTTTCTAAGCTCAGCTGATGTTGCTGCAATTCCTCAATATCAAGGCATTCAGCAACACCTAAATCCAGCCCCAGGATGCAATTTAATTTGTCTGTGGAGCATTCAGGTTAGTGCTAGATTTAGGGTGAAAAGGTCACTGTTGGAAATTATGGTTAGTAAAAAGCAATGCATTACTTCCAGTTATTACCATATAAATAAATTGTGTGGACGCATTCACTTAGAAAGAGGAATCTTACAGCTAAACACAAACACTGCAGAAGTGTTGAAATTGCCATTGTCATGAAGGGTGCAACATTTCTAAACAGTCCGGTCACAAATGGGTTATGGCCAAACACCAAAATATGTATACATGAGAAAATAGAAGTATATTTAAATATTCCATGTCAATATTATTTAAAATATTAAATATGTATCCTTTCACTTTCTCCCATTCCTTTTACATACTTGCCAATATTTTTTTCTGGGATGAAAAGGGGTGGGGCCTAATCAATACACTGAGCTTCAGGTTTCCTGTTACAGAAAAAGAACTGTCCTGGCAAATTTGGGACTGTTGGCAACTGTGCCTTCAGCACTCATCCTGACACTCATAGAATCTGGAGTGTTAGTAGCAGCATCACTTTCACTGTCATTTAACCAGGCCTAGCAAGATCTTTACTATAATTTTACAAATTAATATGGTGTTTTTTTATTTCACAATTTCCACAATTCACAGTTATGAAAGTAATACACTGATCATATTAAAAATTGTTTTCTAGAAAGCCACTTTACTTCTATTTAATTTTTTTAGACAATGATCAAGCAAAGTTGCTGGAATATGTATCAGGCATGGGAGCTCAGATTGTAAAATGATTGTTACTGTTATTGCTCTGCAGGAACAACAATTGGATGTCTAGATATGGATGTTTGTTGATGAATTTCATATTGCTGCAATCAGTAATACAAATAAACAAATGGTCATTCCATGGATGTTTTTTACCACTTTCTTCATATTTGCAAACAAGCAGCCAACATTTTAAAGATATCTATTACAGACTAGACCCAGGGGGTTGAGAAAGAAAACAATCGTTTTGCTGGTAATGAAGACACCTGTTCTCAGCTAACAGTTTCTTGATCCATTACAAGAAAAGTAAACTTGTCAAATATTCTGAAGTTATGCTATTTTCAAAGTACTACAAAAATAATAAAACTATATGAAATCCAAGCAGAATGATAAGTGGCTAAGGCAGTGGTTTTTATAAGGAGGTGTTCATGATACTTTATATATCACTATTTCAAACCTAGGTGTACAGGATAAACATTAAAGATGAAGACTAATGGATTTCATTATGCATAGTTTGGAGGCAAGAGAAGATATCATGTATGTCACTGCTTCTTTAAAATGAGGGACAATAGACAGTTTTCATAAGTAGTAGAGTTATTGAGGAATAAAATAGAAACTTGGTGGTGTAATGTGTCTAATATATTACTACATAATCATTTTCTTACAGTGAAACATAGAAATAGTTTACAAAACCATTTGGATTTCTAAGTTTGTGGAAAAAGAAATAATTATATCACTGGTTCCCCTTTTTGTCTGCTTGAAGACTACATTCATATTATTCATGAACGTGTATTCTAATGTGGTGTAACAATCTTACAAAACCTTATCCCTAAAGAAAAACAAGTCTCTGTTTTGAGAATTAACACATTATATATCTTTAGTGTGAGATTAATGTGTATGTATTACCCATATTGATTGTGCTGTAATACATAGAGATGGTATTTCTTCCTTTCTCCGCACTAAAATATGAATAGCTTGTTACATTACAAAATGTATGAAGTCCATGTTGTCTTAAACACCAAAATATAAGTAGTTTCTTTTCCTTTTATTTCCCTCCTCAGCAGACCTTGGCTGTATGAGGAGGGAGCATCCATTTCATCCACCTCTTTGGCCGAATTCGCGCTCGCATGTGAGTGATTAATGCTATGCCATTTGAGCCTTGGCTGTGATACTATTCTCAGCACACATCCTTTGGCACCTGTTGCACGTGCAAACACTATTGTTTTACACACAGTGGGCCAGCTGCCGGGATGCCCCTCCCTTGTGACCAAAGAGGTGGATAAAATGGATGCTCCCTACTCATGCAGCTTAAAAAAACCACACACTACACAATGAATAAAAAAGGATACCATTATCCCAAAAAATATCGAATATGCAATGAAATAACAACAATTTTCCTTGTTCTGCAAGTCCATAGTGTCACCTATTGTAAAAAATAGTTTTGTATGTCAATGGTTATTGTACATTATAATGTTATTTATTTAATGCTACTTTCAATAAACTAAGCCACACCCCAATGCATGGATTATTAATCTAAATATACACAGAAATGTATTTTTTTTTTTTTTAAACTGTCTCTTCAAATAACTATTTTATCCTAACAAATGTGTCAGAGAACAGGTAAACTGGAAAGTTATATTGTTAGCCATAGTGATCCCTTTGCCCAATCAAAATTCCCCATAAGTAGTAGAAGAACTATAAATAAATGTGGTTAAATATACTGAATTCCGTTTTATATTCTGAAGTAAAATAATATTTAGTCAAATCGTAAATGCATAAAATAAGTTATCCAAAGACACCATTACCAAAAGGAGATAACATATTCTTATGTGCACTTGCATGAAAATGTAAATATTTATGTTTGTCCATGTATTATTTAGGTATCATTACCATTGTTTTGTTCGTTAAGGCATGTCAAAATGCTCATTCTAACAAAGAATTATGAATAGCAATTGCTGTGTGATTCAAGATTATTGGTCTAATAAATCTCAGTTATTTGTTTGAACCATTTCTTTTTACCAGGACTGAGATATATATGCAAATGTATATGCAGTAATGAGCATACATATTTGCATATCTATTTCCCTGGGTGGCACTACACACTGCCTGTGGTCTGCTTCACCTTGATTACTGATTTAGGCCACTGCGTGTTTTTCAGATTGTATACCACAAAATACATACACCTGTTTTATTACACTGAGGCAATATCTCTCTTTTTAATATTCTTCTCATTAAAACCTTTATGTTGTAGTTTGGTAGCATGTCAGAACACATCCACAAACACATATATTTATCAAGATATATTAAACAAACATGGCAAGTAAAAAAAGAAAGCCCATTCTAGTCCAAAATGACATCTTAAAAAAGAAACATTAGTGACAGAGTAGACAGTGGGGGTCTGTTCACTAAAAGGTGAGTTGTAGGTGAGTTGAGATGAACATTACATTTCACCAAATTGCTATATATTCTGCAGGGACAAACCTAGTGAACTTCTAAGCAAATGCACCAGGTTTGTCTTTGCACAACATATAGTAAATTGGTGAGAAGAAATTATCACATACATTTCAGTATTGCATGACATTTGTAAACATGTAACGTTGAAAAGGGGGTCTATTGTGGGAGGCTAAAGAAGAGACATAAATGAGCATAATATAATATAAAATATATTTTTATAAACATTAAAAAATGCTTATGTTAATGTAAACGTATTATTATAATATATAGCATTAATATATTCTTTTCATTCTTCTACACTTGTGGGTGTATTTCATGCATGTTACCCAAATTCAGATCATATTTGAGGCTGATCAGCGCATATTGGATAGCCAAATACCTATGGTTTTCATTCTGAAAATGTCCTGATCTGAATTCGTCCAATGCTTTGGTTTCTGAACTGCCTGAAATGCCAATTTCTGACCCGTATACAGGGGTATTTAGTGGCCTCATGTTGGTGATTTGTGAATTTTTTTTAGTTAACACAATGGGCATCCATGGATGGTGGGGGGTGGTGGTTTGAGCTGGGGGCAATTCCCCAACTCCCGATATTGGAGCTGCAGTAAGGGAGGGAGAAGCTAGAGGCTGCTTAGTTTAGGTTAACGAGATATAAAGATCATAAAAAACACTTGTCAGACAGGGAACTGCAGTAAAAAAGAGGTTATTTAATTGTATACACTCACCTTTTCAGAGTGGTTTTGTCTGCTCTCTCAGGTCTTTACCCCAGAGCAGAAAGGGGTAGCTGCCCTGCGTGGACACACTGCAGGGTCAACTGATTCTGCTCCTTGAGTCCTACAGTTTCTTGTTTTTATATTGTCACTTGACATTATACTGGTTTAAATTATTATTTATTTTTATTCTTTTCCTCACTCACCACTAAACCCATTTCATCATGGTATTGCCCAAGTTTCCTTAGCTTCTTCCAACTACCATTGATTGTATTCACCCCATTGAACACTAACTGTCTGTCTTTCACCCTATTGGCCAGATTCCCTGACATCCCTCCTTTCATCCTATTGGTCTCTCTCCTATTCACTCTGACCACCTTTACCTTGGATTGGCTGGTTTCTGTTTATTCCCTCCACTTTATACGTTCCCTTTGCCTGTGCAGGAGCTGATAACTGGCGAGATCATTATTTTGTATACCTTTTCATCCCAAACTGGATTCTAAATTAAAAATAGAGTTAATCCTCCAGCTGTTGAGACTATATTTCCCATGACTTACAGCCAGTGTGTTAAGCATCATGGGAAGGAGAGTACTCAACAACTAGAGTGCCAACACAACACTAACTTTTGTTGACTGCAACTCCCATGATGTTCAGCAAGTAACATTGCTAACTGTGGGGTTACAGTAAGTCTACAGTACAAACACTAACTTTTGTTGACCGAATCTACAATAATATTCAACCAGCAATATTGCAAGCTTAACTTTTTGGGATTTGTAGTTACTGTCTGGGATTGTCACACTGCACACTAATTTTTTTGTTGTTTACTGCAGCTCCCATGATATCCAGCCAGCCCATTACTGGCTAAATACCATAGGAATTGTAGACTGAGGTAATAGTGGCTAATCTTTACCACCCCAGCTACTGTAAACTTCCCATGATGCTCAGGTATATTCTGGTCTTTTAGCTACTACTACCATGGTTATATAATTGTCCTATAAATGGGTAACTTTTATAACATTTACTTCCCACCAGGGAAAGGTATTAGGGGTACTGGAGAAGATATTTTGCACTAATAACATGATATGCATTGAGATGTCAGAAGTTGTGTTCTGCCTCCTCAAGATATCACTTTGACTGTTATTTATTTCATGGATTTGTCTTCAATAAATTGCTGATTTCCACACGCTGTGAGACCATTCCTACTTTGATATTTTGCCCCTGCCCCCGCCCCTCCAAACAGGACTTGTTCTTCACCCACACTGAGCAATGAGCAAGTCATGTTTGAGCAATGAGGGTGGAGGGACAAGTCCTGTTTGAAAAATGAGAATGCAGAGCCAAGCCCTGTTTGAGCAATTTTCCCACAAATTTCTCAAACTGGGAATTTCTCAAAAAATATATATTCTAAAATAGTGTGATGCTATTTTGATTAACGATTGTGCAAAAGGGTGTAAAATACTCTCACAAAAGTAGAGGATAAAGGTTCTCAAACATTAGACTTTAACCCCTTTAGGACAATGGTATTCTTTGTTTTGATGTCCATTGTGGACAACACAATATATGTCTTCTCTCTTACAGCACTGATTGTCATTTAATGTATTTTTTGCATTTACTATATATGATCAATGTGATTGATTTTCACAGTGATCACATAAATAAATGCTAAAAATAATGGCTGATTCTGGTTGCCTAACTGTTAAGGCAACCAGGATAAATTGTCCCCATCTCTCACCCAAAATTTGGCAATGGATTGTGATCAGCCTTTTACATATATCACAATCCTCACTGCTATGGCTGTTACAGCCTGTCTCAGCTATTGTAGGTAAGACAGACCATTTTATGGGTGTTTCAGACTTGCCTCTGTCAGTATTGGCATAGGGTGAGGGGGCGTGATTGACATTATCATTTTTTTTTTTTTTGCTTTGCTGGATGTCTTCACTCATTAAGCATCCAGCTAAGCTGAAAATAGTGTGAATCACAGCAAAAACACTGCGATTGCATTATTATAAATGCACCAATGCACTGCATTTGCATCCCGTACATGTACGGGCTTTGTCCTGAATGGATTATGGAGCTTGAAAAACCAGTAATCCATACAAATAAACAACCAAAAAAGAAAAAAAATTGTGCAGTGCTAAGAGTAGACCTGCTTGAATCTGTTAAGATACCCATTGGGTTTACTTGAGGAAGGAGAATATTGTTTTTTCACTCTAGCTTCCATACAAGAAATAAGTTTACGTTATTTGAGCTACAAATATTTGTGTTGCACAGGAGGGACCAGCTGTTAAAATGGGTACTCCATCAATTCATAGTATGCATGTCAACCATTAATAGTAATTAAAGCTGTGAAAAAGTTACTTTTGTTTTGCATTATGGTGTTTAATTTCATCAGTTCTATTCTTATTGCTGTAGATGTTATTAAAATAAAACTTTAGAATGGTTGAAATTGTTTCTCCTGGAAATGAAGATGCTGTATCATTAAAATGTTCAAAACTATCATGATGAGTAACACTTTACAATTAATGCACATTAAATACGATTAAACTAAATGTACAACATTATAAATCTGTTTCTCTCTATTTGTGGTTTATATGGACATATTTTATCCCTTTCATTTAGTGGAACTTTAAGGAAGAAATAAAGCAGAACATTATGATATCCCTAATGTAAAATAAAGTTCATTTGATAATGATTACTGCTGTTTTACTAATTGAAGACATATTTCCGCTAATTAAAGCTCCATCTATATAGTTAATTTAGTGTGCTGAGAGTATTTACATCCATTATTTATAAATGTGATCAGACTGCTTGACATTTTCAGTTCTTGATGTAGTTGTGATTTTTGTATATTTTTATATTAAATGAACTGAATAATTCAATTGCTTACTATGAACTGTTAACTGATCAAACAAATAATATTGTTGGAGTAAGGGGTAGTTTTTTTCCATCTTTATTTTGTCAATTAATAAAAAAATGATTCATGACACAAGCTACTAAATTACTTATTATTCTTGCTCTTAATTTATTAGAGTATAAAATTATTTTTCTATTATTTCTATTTGTTTTGAAACAGGGATTTTAATGTGTTGCTTGAAATTGTTAACCAAGAGCCAATAAAACTTTCACTCTCGCACAACTATCGCATGAAATACCACATTTATTTAGATGTAAATGACATTTAAAGGAACTAAATGACCTGAAGAATTTTTTTAATGTGCATGTAGAGCATAAAAAAAGATTGAAAATGATCTATACATTTTATTATTTAAAACACATTTTCTCCTAATTTAGGCTTTTTTTTTTTTTTGCAGTTTTGCTGAGTCTGTGGAGTCTCCTGCTTATGACATCACCTGTGGCCATTGGTAAATCTTTTGAAGTTTTTGGATATGCAGTTAAAATCTTCATAAGCTTGCCTTTTTTCTATATACCACTGAATTATTTGTACTACTTTTTTTAATGTATAAATTTGTATTTTTTTACCCCACCTCTCTGCCTGGCTTGATATTGGATCCATATAGCTGCTTTCTACATGGATACATGTATTATTGCCAATTTTAAGCTCAGGAAGAAATGCCAAATAGAACCTGTGCCATCACAAACCTTTTTATTTATCCCATTGTAGCAGCTTTTTTTTTGGTTTAATTGATCTATGTTATTGTAGTAGTTATTCACAGCTAAGAAATGAGGAGAGAGCACACAAAAACATATATGCAGTGAGGTGCTCTGGAACCAGTGGATATAAATTAATAAATAAAAATAAAGATAAAAATAGAAACAAAAAATAAATAATGTAGTTAAAATAGTAAAAGGTACAGACTGATAGAATAGATGGGCACCGATGTAAACCTATTAGCACATTAGGCATACAGGAAACATAAATAAAATCATAAAAATAAATAAATATAAATAGCGGTGATTACATAAACACACACAAAACACTGTAAAGTAGAGGGATATAGCTTTTTTCTACAATATACTACCTGTTTGCTTCTATAAAAGCATATAAAGGTCACAATGACATACACTTGGTAGTCTGAGAACTAGATGTGATGAAGAAGTAGACAATCAGACATCGTTCTCCGTGAATGAAAAAAGCCTGCAGTGTCTCTGTTAGATATAAAACGATCAGATATCAGACAATCAAAATCCTGGAGATGTATCCATTGTGGTCAGCTCACTTATTCATTACAGTGAGACCCTTTTAATATAGTTAATATATTCGCAGAGAAGTCTTTAAAACTATTTTCATCCTCCCTATATATTGTAGCCCACATGGACACATCAGTAGATAGATTACACCTTTGGAGCTGCATGTTATGAATTTATCAATTCTAAATTCTTCATGTGTTACTGTGCTGGTAAAAGAGTCATGTATTCTGCTATTCCCAGGGTTGTTCAGATATCCTGCGCATTGCCCACATCTATGGAAACCTGTTCCACGACTATCTTTTTCAGACTCCATATTAGTTATTTTTATATATAGTTAAGAATCTGTCTAAAACTATTCCCTTGTTTATTAAACTGGGTATTGAAGGGTATTTTAAAGGTGTTACTATCATTCTCATCCCTACCTTTGTTTTTCTCTGTAAGAATTTTCTCTCTTTTGAGAACTCTGGCTTTTTCTAATTGTCCCTTTAAGAAATTTGGATGGTATCCCTTTGCTCTAAAGTGGGTCTTAAGAGCCGTTTCTTGCTTTTCAAATTGCTCTACATTGGCATAATTGCATTTAATATGTCTGAACTGGCTATATGGGATATTATACAACTATGTACGATGGTGATGGCTCGTGTATGGGATGTAACTATTACAATCAACTGATTTAGAAAAAGGGTTTACGGGTTTTGACAGTATTTAATTGAATAGAAATTTCTAAATCTAGAAACTCCAATTGTAAATTGGATCCTTTGTAAGTAAATTTTAGATTATATGGATTGTGATTAATAAATTCCATGAACAGCTCCAATTAATTTAGAGTGCTATGCCATACAAAGAGGCAATTATCAATATAATGCTTTAAAAACACTAAAAATAACAGGCTATGAGGACAGTTATTCCATATAAATTCAAACTCCCATTTACTCATAAAAACGTTAGCGTAGCTTGGCGCGGATTTGGTTCCCATTGCTGTGCCCTCAAGCAGTAACTAGAATGTCCCATCATGAAGAAAACATTGTTACCCAAAATGAATGCCACACATTGGACAATGAAATCAATATAAGTATTTTCTCAATCTGAATTAATGGCAAAAGAGTATTGCACTGCCCTTTCTTTCATTTTTCATTTTGTATTATTCTGTAATACTGTCATTTATATTGTATAATGTATATATAGACAGTTTTTAATTGTTTGTATGAATTTTTTATTATGATATATATTCTTTATTAGTATAGAAACATAGAAACAGAGAATGTGTCGGCAGATAAGAGCCATTTGGTCCATCTAGTCTGCCCAATTTTTTTTTGAGTACTTTTATTAGTCCCCCGTTCCCGGTTTTATAGCTAGGATAGCCTTGTGTCTATCCCACGCATGCTTAAAATCCTTGACTGTGTTTACCTCTACCACTTCTGCTGGCAGGCTATTCCATACATCCACTACCCTCTCAGTAAAGTAATACTTCCTGATATTACTTTTAAATCGTTGCCCCTCTAATTTAAGACTATGTCCTCTAGTTGTGGTAGTTTTTCTTCTTTTAAATATACTCTCTTCCTTTACTGTGTTGATTCCCTTTATGTACTTAAATGTTTCTATCATATCCCCCCTGTTACGTCTTTCCTCCAAGCTATACATGTTAAGATGCTTTAACCTTTCCTGGTAAGTTTTATCCTTGAACCCATGAACCAGTTTAGTAGCCCTTATCTGAACTCTCTCCAAAGTATCAATATCCTTCTAGAGATACGGTATATGTATGGAGTTTTGTTATGATAAACATGTAGAAGGTTCATAAGCTATGCACGACTAGACATGCACTGTCATTTTAAATCCCTGCCTTTCTATAGAGCCTTGAGTAGTCCTGAGTTCAGTTGCCCTTAATGAAGTAGCATAGAGCTAAGAAATGCATAGGGCATGGCCTGTGGTGATTTACATGCATTGGTGTATTAGAGAAAGAGTGTTCCGGAACACCCCTTACATTTGGCCGTCTAGTGGATCCACAATTTTCATGTGTATTTCTGCTTGCAGTTTGTAAGTGTCAATTTGTTTTTGTTTTTTCACGTTATTAGGTGATCTGTGCTCTTTTCATTCTTCTTCGAATCAGAGGGTGGAGAACAATTCTGTGTCTACCATAGTAGAGGAGAGGAAGCAAGCTAACCACAAAGGATACATTCCCAGGATTCTCTGATATCTGATAATTGTTCATCTAATGGAGACAATGCAGGCTATTTTCATTCATAGAGAATGGTGCAAGGATCCTCTGACTGTCTACTTCTTCATCACATCTAGACCCCGGACTACCAGCAGGATGTCATTGTGAACTTTATATGCTTCTATAGAAGCAACCAGGTCGTATATAGCAGTAAAAGCTATATAACTGAACTTTATAGTGTTTTGTGTGTGTTTATTTAATTACCACTATTTATATGTATTTATTTTTATCTTTCTGACTTTATTTATGTTTCCTGTGTGCTATTAGGTTTACACTGGTACCCACCTATTCTATCAGTCTGTAGCTTTTACTATTTTATCTACATATTTTATTTATTTTTTGTTTCTATCTTTAGCTTTATTTTTATTTATTTCCAAATATCCAATAGTTCGAGAGCACCTCCCTGCGCATACTTTTTTTGTGCTCTATCTTAGTTTTTATTAACTTTGAGTGGTTGGATGCCACTTTTTGGTAGTGCTGCTGGCGCTATATCACATTCCCCTACATTTAAACTCTATGAACTAGTGAGTGATTCTCACTTCTAGCCCTTTGTCTTTTTGACACAGCTAAGAAATCAACTTATTAATTTGAAGAAGTTAAACATAAAATTATTCTGAATGATTGTGACCAAATTATTGTTTTCTTTAAATCTCCCTGGCCTTTATCCGATATGACCTGTACACTAACCCACTGACAGTATTAAGAGATTTTTCATTATTTTTATTTTAAAACATTGTGATATTAAGTTATTTTTTAACATTTAGTAGTTTCCATTTTTCTTAACTGAAATGACATACTGCCTAACAGCTAGTTAATCAATTATTGGCAAAGTGAATATACAGTACAATATAGAAATCTTCTTGACAGTGGTATTGCATAAAATATTAAACTTGCAATTAACCATGGTGTGTTTAAAATCAACTATACTATTCTGCATACATACAGTTTAAGGATGCCTGTAAAGAGACAAAAAAAATAATTGACAAACTATGATTCCATAAAAACGTCTGCGGAAACTTTGTATTATTTGAACACTATTTAAAAATAGAAGAACAAAACTTAAAAGCACAATGTGTCCTTCAAATGCTGTAGTTCAGAACAGAAGGCCTTACAATTAAATTATTAAAAATGATTTAAAAAATAGAAAAAGAAACTCATACTTTTATGGAAATTGATTTTATTTTTGGAAAATATGAAAATTGTTTGTTTCCCCTAGAGCAGTTTTGGAACTGTTGTCCATTTAAATTTCCTGGTTGAAGAGTTACACTGTGATGTGTCACATAAGGGTGTATCTGTCACATCATGTTACTGAACTGGAAATGAGAAAGGTTCACCCAAAACAGGACAGTGTTAAGGTTTTTAAAGGCAGCTTAAAACAGCTTGGTGTCCTTTCATGTGACCCCTAAAGTGCTAACAATTTGAAAAGAGGTGATAATTAGTTTTGTATTTATAGAGCGTGCTAGTAATGACTTAGCAATATGCAAAATAAAAATAATTTTTTGAGGCATTTTTTGTTGGGAAAATAAAAGAAGTTTACCACTTAGTATTCTGTTTAACCCATACAAAAAAAAAAAGTAATAGCAAATAAAAAAGTACTAGCAAAGTGCGGTGAACAACTATGGATAGACACCATATGTTATTTGGAAGTAACTAAATTACAATTAGAAAAATAGATGAAAGGTGAGTGACATTAGGGTGATTTTTTAATAAGCAGTATACATGTGTCAGGTATAAGTAGTCTGACAATGAACACTTTGATATGAGCTAATATAACGCAGCATGAGGCAACTAAAAAAGTCCCAACAGAGTCACAGAAGTTGCAAAATTATTTAATGTTACATATTTAAAATATGACAACAGATGCCAAACATGAACAAACTGTATCAGCAAGGATCAACAGTGGCCACAAGTAGGGATATTTCCAGCAATCATATTTTGTATGACAGCATTCCAAGAATGATCAAAGCTGTTCTAAAGGTAAATGATCTCCCTTCACATTATTAGGTCCTTTGTTTTGTTAAATGTTTCTGTTAATGTTCTATCACCTGTACATCACTTTAATGAATCACAAGCCTTATCTCTGATTGTTGGTGCAGAGAGAGACCATCCAATCGTAACTTGGTGAGCAACGCCAGACATTTGATAGTAGACTATGATGGAAGCACAAGTGAAAAATGTGCCCCTTTACCACCAACCATTAAATAAAAAAAGAGAATATGCTAATAGTGTTGAGCGAACCCGAACTGCACTGTTGGGTTCATACTGAACATTGCGGTTTTTGGACCCTGGACCCGAACACCAACATTATACTGTATGTTCGTGTTGGAATTCGGGGTTCGGAGATTTAATGGCGCATTTTAAAAGGCTGCAGGGCAGCCAATCAACAAGCGTTTGACTCGTTTACCCTTAGAAGCCATCACAGCCATGCCTACTAATGGCATGGCTGTGATTGGCCAGTGCAGCATGTGACCCAGCCTCTATATATAAGCTGCAGTCACGTCCACGCACATCACATGAGCTCTTCTTAGTGTAGGGAGAGGATGCTGCAGCTGTGAGGGACAGATTAAAAAAAATTCTGGTGTTGAATCTGCAACTTACAGCGATTATTCAAACTACAGCGATTATTCAAATTACAGTGATTATTTTAGTGGGTGCTCTACTACATATTTGTACCATGCCCTGAGCAAGGACTTTTTTAGAGGCATTTTAGTGGCCAAAAGTTTGTGTCCCCATTGACTTCAATGGTGTTCGTGTTTGGGGTCAAGTTCGGGGTCAAGTTCGAGCACAGACCGGGACATTTTTTTCGAAGTTCGGCCGAACCTGCCGAGCCCAAAAATCCAGTTGTCCGCTCAACTCTATATGCTAACAAATATTGAAACATAATAAAAATGCATCTGTTTCATGCAACATACATACATTTTTGTTCCTTCCTTCTTATGTTATTTGTTATAGAGCAATATTGGAGAAATATTCTGGTATCTTAACCTATAGCTCTCACTCTTATCACAGGAACATCCTCTCTATTTCCAGTGATTCACACGTTCTCCATTTCTCCATCGACACCTGCCGCTTTCTCTCACTCTGTTTTGATATTTTTTGCTATGCAAAATGAAGCTTGAAATTATCAGAGGGAAGAGCAGGTATTCTCTATTAAACAATTGTGATTACTTATAGATAGAAGCCAGTTTATTGATTTTGTGACCTTTAAAGCAATTCATTTGCACTAGTTGATCTATGGTTGCAGTAGTGATAGATTACTCTCACTTGGATGTAATCTGTTTTGCTTTGTTAATTTGAATTATTAATTGCATTTTAATAGATGTGTAGCAATTTCTATACACTCTACATCTAAAAAGTACTCTGTTATACATAACATGACAATGTCCCAGTTGCATATGAACCTAATATCATCTATGCATTTACTAGCCCAACTGCTTTGTTTATAGATTCTGATTTTCCTAAGCTGGAGCATTCAACCAACATGTACCTAGTACTTCCTTGCAGCTTGAGCTACAGCTCAGAAAAACTGAAATAGTTAAATGAACCTAAATTTAATGTTACTCATAATTAATACATGTACTTTCTCAACTATTTTTATATAACCATCAGCTCACCACCATTTGCTTGTGTCTTCTATTATTCTTTGTAAATGCAAAGAGAGAAAGCAAAGGAAGGAACAATGGGTAAACTAAAATGGTTTCCTTACCATCAAAAGAAAATTAATTCACTGAGGTTGAAACTCAAAGTGTAGATCCAGGTAGTCAGGCTGAGTTTATGACTAAAGTCTGGACTAAACTTAACTTTTATTCTTCATTGAAAAATAACAAAATACACATATTCCAGACTTAACAGATTTAAGAAATTAGCTGATGAAAAACTTTCCAAGTACGCATCAGCTGGTATAACTGAACTTAACCGTAGTACACACCTCTCAACCTCTCTTTCAGTATCTATAAGAGAAGTGTAATGAATTATATAGTGGCATTAAATTACATTTGGAGGAAACTACAAATTAAACCTAACATTTAAATCTGTAATAAAAATACAATGTCTTCTATACACTTATTTGTGCATTTGTGTGTTTCAGTACAAACACTACTGAATTGGTGAAAACATACATCTTAGTAATTTTCTAATTTTTAAATAAAGTAAAACAAACAAAATAGAGTAGGGAAAGAATATAGTATTGGGAGGATCCCATTTTTCTTTATTTGCATAAGATTTTGATGTTTTGAAGACTTATCAGTCAGCATATGCACTTTAATCTTGATCAAAAGAGCCACATTTTGTTAAATGCCCTGACATTTAAAAAGCATAACATTGTTAGTGTTATCTAATATTTATAATCCAGGAAGTCCTAGTGGAGCAATTCCCTGATCTTAGACACCCAGGTGTACTAAAGAAATTAAATATAAGTATAATGCCAACAGACTGGTGCAAGGTGGATGTCTTGCCAAAATTTAAAAAGGGATCAAATTAACAGTCGGGCAATTATAGGCCAGTGAGCTAGACATCTGTAGTGTGGAAATTAATTGAAGGATTGCTAAAGGTATACACTCAATAATACATCATGAATCATAATATAATTAGTATAAGTCAGAATATGAAGATAGACAATTACAGCCGATGGTAATTAAAACCAAAGCCTACCTAGAAGATAGTGTTAGTTTGCTCAAGAGTCTCGATAATTGTATCTGGCATTCAGATTTTTTTCTAGTGACCTGCGACATATCTTCTTTGTCACAAGTATATAATATGAAAATGGATGTGAGGTGGTCTGTTATTTTATGTACAAGGATAGATCTTTTCCGGATCTACAGAAATAATTTATCAGTGAAAGCATAAATTAGATATCAAAAAATATTTTTTTCTGGTATGAAGATAGACTTTATTTGCAATTACAAGCTACAGCCATGGGCACCAGGTTCACCCCCAGCTATGCCAACCTCTACATGGCCTATTGGGAGGACGTGTTTGTGTATGGAGGGCATGGCTGGCAGTCAAACCTGGTGTCCTATATGAGGTAAATAAATGATATATTTTTTGTGTGGAATGTGGAAGAGACTCAATTAAAATGTTTTCTGGACCATCTAAATAGTAACAATTGGAATATTAAGTTAACATCTGAATACAGCAAATAATTTGTAATAGTACACTCTATTTAATGTTCATGTTTTGATAACATAATTTTGGTTCAATGTTTATGTCTGCAAAGATTAATTTGAATGTGGTTATGGGATTTAGTTTGGAAAGGTGCTAGCCTCGAGGTTTTTTCCTCTTTGGCCTCCACATCTTCAAAAAGTATATTGGTATGTATGTTTTGTTGTTTGTTTTTCAATTGGGGCCACCCCCTCCTCTTATGACGCATGGGTGCTTACGGACTGCCTCTCGACCTGGCTTCTCGCTCGATTCTCTGTTTTTTTGGATGCCATTTAAACTTGTATCTATTAACTCATAGGGCTTGAATTCACCTCAGAAATGCTCCTATCTTTATAAGCTTTTGGTCCAAAATCAGACTGATATTTGCTTTACTCAAGAAACACACTGGAAATCTGAGAACTTCAAACTCTGGCAGTTCAGTAGATACCCTCCAATTATTGTTTCATCTCTATCTGATAAAAAGAAAAGGGGGTTGCTATAATTGTTTCTGCATCTCTAAAATTTGAGCTGATCCATTATGAATCAGATTTTAAAGGAAGACGGTGTATCGTAATCTGTAAAATCAATGATATCCCATTTACCCTGGTCAATTTATACGCTCCCTCAGATGGAACCATTTGCTTCTTAAATTAAACTATAGATAGAGTTGATGGAATAGAACAGGGCAAAATGATTATTGGAGGAGATCTTAATACAATAGCGGATGCCCTACTTGATAAGATTGAGTCTTTCTCAAAGTTCCTCTCCAGGAATGGGCTGTGCGATTCATGGAGAGATATCACCCTAGGGGTAGGGATTATACTTTTTTTTCTAACTCGCACCTCTCTTACTCTAGGATCGATTATTTTCTAGTAAGGGCAGTCTCTTAGGGTTGTTGGGGTCAGGTATAGGCAACATCTAATGGTCAGACCATGCTCCCCTATTTTTTTACTTCAGGGACAATATTTATATATAAGGTTAGGTCGAAATGGCGTCTTAAGAAGTCCATTTGGCCTCAGAGACAGACAGGACAAACTTGAGGACTGAAGCCCAGGAATGTTTGCGCAACAATGAAAACAATTAAGTAGATGAGCAGACTTTATGGTGCACTTTCAAAATGCTATCTACGGGGAGTTATTATTAAAATGGGATCTTCTTTAAGGAAATTATCTGGTAGGACACTCTCTGATCTTTACATTGAACTCTCTAAATTGGAGATTTTAAATAAAGATATCCCTAATCCAATAACCACTGCTGCTATCAGAGAGATTCAGAAGTCGATTAAAATTATACTTGAGGACCAATTTAAGAGAACAGTCACCTGCCTGAAGGTTTCCTGGTATGTTAGCAATGACAGACCTGGGAAGGCTCTTACTAACAGAATCAGATTTAGAAATCAGCAGTCTCTTGTGGTGTATCATCAAACTGTAAAAATTATGTACACATACACATTCAGAGACAAAACAACAGCAACATACAAATAATAACAAGCAATCTAAATAACTAAACAACAATAATAACAACGAAACAACAATAACAACTAAATCTAATAAGTAAAAACCATCAGATCTCACCCACACGTCACCAGGATAAAACCTAACCCATGTCTGCCCCAGGAAAGAAGTGAGAGAAGTGAGAGCTAGGGGGAGTGGTGGTCTCTTCCTAACTTGTAAAGGTATTGAATTACCTAATTACCATGTCATAGGGTAAAGCTATAAGAAAGGTTTACATGAGCTTGGTCACATGACCAGTGGTCACCATTAATTTGATGACAAAATGTCACCACATCTCGTATAAAAAAATAGTTTCCTAAGGTAAAACCTGTCTGTCTCCCCTGCATATAAGTGACGCTTTTAAGCAATACTATAACTCGGTATATAATATTCCTACTCAGAAAAGATCGGTGTCCCAGGTCAGTGAGTTCCTCCATGGTCTGGATCTCCCCAAGATTTCGCATGAGAAACATTTGCAACTTAAACAAACAATCTTAGAATCAGAACTTAATTAAAAACAATAAAGAAGGGGAAGGCCCTGGGTCCTGACGGTTTGTCATCAATATTTTATCATACACTTCAGACAGAAATATCTCCCATATTACTTAGAGTCTTTGCCGAAACATCCTGTAAAGGATCTTTTCCTCCAGAAATGCTGGAGGCTTCAATCTCTCCAATCCCAAAAGTCAGAAAGGACCCTTCACTCATCTCCAATTATAGACCAATATCATAGTAATTTTTTTACATAGTAACATAGTAATTTAGGTTGAAAAAAGACACAAGTCCATCAAGTTCAACCCTTCTACCTATCATTACCGCTTTTGATCCAAAAGAAGGCTAAAAACCCCTAAGGAAGCTATTTCGAATTTTGCCTCCTGGGGGAAAAAATTCCTTCTTGACTCCAAGAGGCAATCAGATTTCTCCTTGGATCAATAAGCTCTTTTATTAATGGTTATTCTATTATTAATAGCCCTGTATGTTCTGCTTTCCTAAAAAAACATCCAAACCATTTTTAAATGCATTTATTGTGGTTGATAGCACTACCTCTCTTGGCAGGGAGTTCCATAACTTTATTGTCCTAACCGTAAAGAATCCCTTCCTTCGCTGTCTATGAAATCTTTGCTGTTCCAGTCCAATATCGCTTATTAATCTTGATATTAAACTATTTTCTAAAATCTTGGCAGACAGACTCGGATGGATTATCCCTGACTTGATACACCGGTTTTATTCTGGGCCACTCGGGAGAAGATAGCATTAGAAAACTGCTTAATCTGCATCACCGAGTGGGAGCTTCTTGCACTCTGACAGTTTTTCTGGCCCGCCATGCTGAGAAGGCATTTGATAGGGTCGATTAGCTCTTCTTATCAGAGACTATAGAGGCTTTTAGCCTTTTGGGGACTTTTAGGATTAATGCAATGTCTCTCCACTTGGCACTGGGGGCCCTTCCCTGTATTGAGATTTTATTTCCATCAGGAACAGTACGAGGCAGGAGTGCCCATTGGCACCGCTGCTATATGCTTTGAGCATTGAACCTTTTGCAGATTTGATAAGAGGTTCCCCTCAGGTCTCTGGCATTCAGGTAGGGAAGCAGGAATACAAAATCTCACTTTACGCCGACGATGTGTTACTCTCTTTAACTTCACCAGAGACCTCTATCCCTCATATTCTTCAATTGATAAACCAATATGGCTCCTTTTCTTACTATAAAGTGAACTTAAGTAAAACGTTAGAAAGGGTCTCTGATATCAGTCATATAAAATGGTCTAATAAAACCCTGACCTATCTGAGGGTTAAGATCACTTCTGACCTCAGACAGACACTCTTTATTAATTACGAGAACCTGGTTCATGACTTGAGAAATTTGATTTTAAGCTGGAAGAGATTAGATACTTCATGGCTTGCCCGCCTCAACACCCTTAAGGCTTAAGTCTGCTGTTTTTTTCCCTAGGTATGGGATGCCAAAAAGCCTATAATAGCTAATAAAACCTTGAAGCTAAGTCTTGGGTCTGGAGGCCTACAATTCGCAGATTTATACACACTACAGGATATCTGTCTGTTTTCACATTTTTTAGCCTGGAAACACAAGCCCTCTCTTCAAGCAGTTTGGTAACGCTTGGAGACGATAGAATGCACAGGCTGGAACCCCCTCTTCTTTTTTTGGACTACCCCTTTGACATTTAATAAATTTAAGATTACCAATCCAATAATAACAGATGTCATAAGGGGGATGTTCAAATTTAAGAATATTTTTTCTTCGCAACATGGATTAACGGCCTGGCCCTACTGGGAGCAATGACGACCGTTATTCCTGATCTTCAATCTTCTCAGTGGCTCTCCTCTGGGGCTTCCCAGCTGAGCAACCTCCAATCTTGATGACTTACTCTCCTTCTCCAAATTGCAAAATCTCAACAATTTAGCAGACTCTGAGGGTTTTAATTACCTACGGATTAGGTGCTATCTTAAAGCTAACCTACTGGCAGTTTGTCCCCCCCCTTGACAAATTTGTATATTCCTCCGTGAATACCAACACTATCTCTAAACTACAGGTCCTTGTTGATGACACATCTACTCATGTTAAGATAGAACATTTTAGATATTGGGAATCGGACCTTGGCAGAGTTTTCTCTTTGGAGATATGGTCTGCTGCCTGTAGGAACACCAGATGAGCATTACATGGGATCAGTCTACAGGAACTATTTATAAGATCCTTTTTCGCTGGTATATGGTTCCTTCTCACCTTAATAAAATATCCCCCAGTGTTTCAAGTCAGTGTTAGAGGTGTGAAAGAGGAGAAGGTACACACTTTCAGATATGGCGGTCCTTTGACCGCCTCGCCCATATTAAGGAAAAACTAGCAATCCTCATAGACTTCATTTTTCAAAAAAGTGTTACTCTCACACCCCAGTCCTTCCTTTTTCATTTTAATTTGGGCCCTATGCATCCACCAAAATGACTCCTTGCAATAAATATTTTTATGGCAACTAAATTATCTTTGGTGTGTTTCTTTAATAGGCAAGAAATCCCAGATTGGGACGAGATTCAGAAGCAGACAGACCTCCAACTAGCGGATTTTACCACCGCGGAGATTCAGAAAAATAGAGGACCTTTGGAATTCAGCTAAAACAAATTTTGGCATTGGGAGTTAATGTATCTGTAGTTATGCTTTGAGATCCTTTCAGTGGAGGGGCAGGCGGTTCTTTGACACCCGTGGCTCTTGGGGGGGGGGGGGTCGTCTAGACGGAAACTTTAACTGTGACTGTATGACTGAGGTATGTTATGTGGTTATGACACTGCAGGGATTATCTACTTAAGACTCATTGAAGGATGTTGATGAAAATCCGTTAGGATTTCTGAGACCCAGTTAGAATTTATCTTAACATTAAGTCAATAATCACTTATAATTATTATGGTTAGTCAAGGGGAAAATAGTTGATTTTTGCCTGGTTATACTAGAGCTATCCCCATTTCGACTGTTTATGACAACAAAACTGTTTTTTTTTTCTTCTCATGATTAATTTATGTTGGTTAAAAATATTGGAGATAATTATGAATACTTAACGTTGGGAAAGCCTGCAGCATTATGGATATGAACTCGTATTTTATAAGCAGCTTTTATAAAATTGTCCCTCCTCTTTGTTTTTTTCCTCTCTTTCTCTCTGTGGAGTCTTTCATGATGTTCCCCTGTGTTGTAATGTGTTTTGTAATTATTACTGTATTTAAATGTTTGTTAGTTTGTATTGAATTTTTTTATACATGATAAAAAATAAATAAAAGATTAATACATTTATAATACAGCAAAGAAAAAATATTTTTTTTAGATTTGGCCATATACATAGAGGATAATACAGTTAAAACGAAAACTAATTTTAAAGCAGTTGATGTCAACAGCTACATCAGGTATGACAGTAGACATTTTTTACTGTGGCTAAAAAATATTCCAAAAAATCAGTTTACTAGAGTCAAATAATCTGTACTAGTAAGGATAATGTTATATAACTGGCATATAAGCTTCATAGGGATTTCACCGAAAAATTATATTCGCCAGCATTATTAGAAAAAGCATATTCTGAGGTATGTGAAGTGAATAGAGATAAGTTATTGGAAGGGAAACAACTACTGAAGGAAAACCAACCTATAAGTCTTATCACCCACTTTAATAAACAAACTAAACTCCTTAGGAAAACAATAAATCGTAATTGGCCACTATTGTTAAAAGTTAACGATCTTAAACAGATACTTATAGAAAGGCCAAAGTGGCTAACTAAAAGCTTCTTAAAAGAAGATAAGAACAGATCTAAACTTTTTGGGATTGATAAGGGATTTTATAAATGCAGAACATGCAAAGCATGCAAAACCAGTTAGATGATGACCAAAACCAAAGTGACAGACTTTAAGTCTAAACATCGCCCAAAATCTATCCTATTAAGTCTGTAATAACATGTAGGAGTAATAATGTGACATTAATTGAGAAAAAACTCCCGTAGTAGGTAAGCCAGCTCCACTTATGGCTGTAAATATCCTCCTGGCTAAATTACACCGATGCGAGTGTGCCTCATCAAGCTGCTGAGGCAATTGTTAACAGGAACGAAGAAACAGATGAGCACCCCTTCAGTCAGTGAAATAAGTGAAAAATTGTATTAATTCAAGGTGGATCCGAAGAAAAGACAAAAAATGGGAACAACACAACAGGTGGTAGGGAAAGGCGGACTCACCTTACGCGTTTCGCGTGTCACCACGCTTAATCATAGGTGTTAAAAAAACACTGGTGGGGGGTGATTTCATCCAGAATATAGGCCAAGAAGTGGGTATATAATCTTAGAACCCTAGCACCACTAGGGATGAATATTGAGTTTGACAGCTACAATTTCTTATAGAGAGTTCTGGTTGAGTAGTATCTGAAAATATAAATGTCCAAGAGTACTGAGTTAGTATTTGTCGAGAGCAAAACGTTACTAATTTAATGCTAATGTTTGTTTTTCATCTGTTCTATTTTTCTCCCATTTTTTTCTGTTCAGGTTATTCTGTTCCAGGTTATTCTGAACACCTCTTCGAGATGTGCAGTTTGAAATGTGTGTTATTGATATGTAGATATAAACTTGTATAGGGGATAAACAGGTAGATGTAAAGGAAATTTGATTATTAGGGGTATATCCATTTGATGTAAAAATCAATTGGATACACCCCACACTATATGAAGTGGAGTGTTCAAGCTATGTATATTATTAGTGATGTATAAGGTATTAGACGGTAAATGTAAAAAACAATTATTGTCTTTTAAGTGTGTTTTTAAGTGGATGGATTGGTGAAGATAAATTATACATTTAACAAGATGAATGGGTGTCAAAGAGTGCACTAAATGTAATCTATGTAATAGATAGAAATGGCTTTTGATATAGAAAAGAAACGCCTTAGTAGATATTGCCCATAACTGTATTACTGGATCAGAAGGTAAAATTTGTTTAAGTTTGTTGATTAATTAAGAGGTAATTTTTTAGGCAGGAACTGTATAAATATGTATATTAACATGAAAATGTGCTTATAAAAATGATAGTTACACATACGGATTTTTAGGCAGGTTTAACGATATAAGGAAGGGCTTAATTAATGTCCGTCAGGTGTGGAACACGAATTGCGAGGCAAGGACGAGGTGTGCACTATATAAGAATAGGCTGTAGGAAAGGGGGCATACACTTGAGGAAGCCACATTCAGTGAAACACGTCTGAGGACACGCGCCTTCTACATCACTGAGCTTATCCACACGTTTGATTCAGAATTTCTCTTTGCTGAAAACCGAAGGACTGATGGCAGCCGGACTCTCACAACAGAGATGGAGAATCTTGAATTCACTGAAACCCCGAGGTCAGCCGGTTAAAGCTGACAAAGCTGTGCTTCTCACAATTGTCTTCAAGTAAGCATCTGATCATGTTTATTATTCAGTGCACCAGTTTTGGTTTTAAACACCTTGTCAACACATTGCTAAAGAATTTTTAATGTGCAGTGCAATATATGTTGTAGTGCAATTTAAGATGTATATTTGTGAATTATTGTGATACATGTTATGTCCTTTTTTATATTTTAAAATGTGGCAAGAGCTATTATATATATATATATATATATATATATATATATATATATATATATATATATATATATATACACATATACAACCCTTGAAAAAGCCACAAATATAAGCATTACAGTTATTACTGTTTCTAATCAAAGTTTTTAATATGCCACTTTAAAATGCTCTGTTTCATTCTGATCATTATTATAGTTCTTTTTACATGGGCACTACTTTAAAACTATAAGCTTGTATAAGAGATATATTTCTATAACTTATTTTGAAACAGTGAGCACTATTTTGTATATATTTTTGTCTTTTGGGAATATACGTGGATGTGAAGCTCCAAGCAACAATTTCTTCCAAATCACATTTAGTATCTTTAAATGTTTTTTCATTGGATACATTTGCTGTTATACTTTGTTTCATCAGTCACTTGATCAGGTAAAATTCTATAGGGTCTATCCTGTTGCTATCAAAATACCACAGAAAAGGTAGAGATTTCTTGCGCTCCGTCATTTTGTTGTTCTTACACTGCAGTTCAATTTCTGAAGGAGTTGAACATATCTACTAAGTGACACAACAATAGGCAGGAATTGGTGTCATTTCAAAGTGATCACAGAATAAGAACAACACACAACGTATTTGTGCACACATGAACATGTGCTTTGATGAGTCACTAAATCTACAAACGGAAATCTTTGTAATGACCAGTAAAAGACAATAACCAAGGAGAGATAATTTCATAACTAGGACTAAAATCATAGCTATCAAGCATGCAGATCAGTCAATTGATGATGAAATCTACAGTCATACTAGTCCAATGTGGAACTAAATATCATACTACGGCATGAACTAGTACTAATAACACTATAATTGTATAAAGTTTTTACTTTACATTACACAAACAAATTACCATAGAAGGTTCTTTAGCAAACAACCAGGGTTCTTGCCAAGTCACTGGGGCAGTGGTTAACTTCAAAACCGATCAACTGAAACAGGAGAAATTGGGGGAAATTGGGGTGATGCAACCCCTATTTGACTATTTTCTTTCACCTTGATCATCTCACAATAATTCCTGTGCTTTACTATTTCAGATCTCATAGATTATTATTTTTTTAAATGTGCTCAACATAGAATAATAAAAAGTGAGGGAATGTGGTGACATTCTGTCACCAAATTAATATGGTTACTTGGGGATAAGCTTTAACCTTTGATATGGTGATTAGACAATTCAACACCTTTACTAAGCATAAAGGGATTGCCACTTCCTCCATCTTCAACTTATCTCCTCTCTTCTTCCCTGGTTATGCTTGTGTGCAGACATGAGTCATGTTTTTTTATGGTGAACTGTGGGTGAGATCTTGATGGCTGTTACTTAGTAATAAGGTTTAGTTAATTAAATTGTGTGCCATTATTTGTATGTTACTGTTTTGTCTCTGAATAAATGTTTGTTATGGTAGACAGACTAGACTTTGTGTGTATGTGTATGTAATTTATACAGTTTGGTTGAACACCACAGAAACACCTATCCTCCCCTACACTTTAAGGGTGACCGGTATACCTGGATCAAGGAAGGATTTGTCCCTGCAAGGCTAGAGACAACATCACTAAAGTTCTCAGGCTTATCAACTATGCATACTCCTCTGAGACTTTATCACTTCTTCTGTCAACCAATGTCAAAAAAGGCATTTGTCACGGTGGATTGGTCCTTCTTGATCAAACATGCCAGGCTGGGACCCAATATTTGTTCCTGGATTATTGAGTCATACATGGACCCTTCAATAAACATCAATATATAATAAATTCATATCCAACACAGCCACCTACTGCGGGATTGGGGTTCTGAGTCCCACTGCCCCACTGAGTTCTACCTCTGTCCCAAAAAGGCAGGTATAGTGCACCAGGGCAGTGGGACATGGCTCACAAAGTGGGACAGTTTGGAGTTATGCAAACTCCCCCCCTGACTTTGCCATTACTGCTCAAACCCCCCCCTATAAGACAAACCTCAAATATAAGACAAGTGGACTTTTTCAGAGCTCTTGCTATGAAAAAAACCTCATCTTATATTCAAGCAAATACGGTATTTTTCTTAACTTTCAAACTGTTAAACATTGTGATCACTATATCCATTGTAATAGACCAGTGCAGCGTAGATGGTATTCAGGTATGCAGGATTGTACATGGCTGAGTAACTACGTAAAGACCAGGTAATTATCAGTTACAGTAAGAGACAGCAACAGTACTCTATCATGCATTTTAACTAAAGGATTTTTTATATCTCAGTATGACTAGGGAAACATCCTTGTCTAAACTGTAAATAGTAGTTAAGCAATAGCATAATATCATAATCAGTATAATTTAAAGGGTCAGAGCTGTCATACCAACCAGCTATTTTAGTGTCCATAGTTAACCACTGGCATTCCAGCTGCTGTGTACTAAGCTTCCAAAGATGTTAGGGTCAGTTAGCATGTAGAACAAATAATAAGCATGGGAGGTATAGTTCACAGCACCTGTGGTGCCAAAGGTTCACTGTGAAATACAACCTGCTTATTGTTCTAGTGAGAAGTGTAATAGTGGTCTGTGATTTTGGAGTCGATTTGTACCGGTAGAAGTAATTTCAACCAAATGATGTCATTCTCTTGGACTGGAACATAATTGGATTTTTTTGTGTTACTATGATCATAATAAATGAGTTTCTCCCCATCCAAAGGAATATAAAATTATATTGAACTTATTAATGTAAAAAATTAAGCAGAGAGATGGATTAAAGAGCAGTTCATAGCCTTATAATGCTATTACTTTTATAAGGCAATGAAGAAACATAAATAAAATGCAGTTAAGTAACTGATAATACTAAAGTCTAAAATACCCATTTCCTTAATATTCATTGTATATTAACACTGTGGTATGTAAAAACAATGGATGTACCAGTTACTTTGTGCTTGAGAAAAAGTACTAAATAAGCTACTCAGCTAAGTATTAAATTGAATGTACATTTGATTATATCATTAGCCATTTTTCATTTTAAAAGTACAAATTTAACAAGCGACAGAAAAGTTATCAAGTTATCTGATTTTTATCAATAAATCTATGCTTGATGTGCAATGCTGCAGGTTAACAACATTTTTAGCATGCCAGTGATCAGGCTGCAGTCAACTGCAGATTCTCACTTTTTCTCACTTTTCCAAAATTTGTGCTGTAAATGACAGATTGTCAGCCTGTCATTTGTAGCACAGATGTAACGTACCTTTCAAAAACATATAAGGTTGCATAGTGCTTTGCTCTAAGCACACTCCAACTTTCCAACTGTGTATCAAACACAAAACCATGTACTAAGTGAACATGCATTTAATTTTTTACCTTGTTTCACAATGCAGTTTAATCTCATTTCATTCAGACAAATACACGTGAGAAACACGTCTCCAAGGCCAATACTGATAAGACATATAAAGCATCTGTCCTACCAAATAACTACTCAAAGCAATTACCATCAGTGTGGCATTTAGAATAATTGTTTTTTTTTCCCTCTTTACCTGAAAATTGTTCTTCCTTTAACTGCCATTCAAACAGAAATATTGAGAATTTTAGGTAGTACTAATCATTCTGTCAGTCCCTGTTCTGAATCACCATGGAGATAATGATGACAGATGAAAATTCTCACACAGAATGATAACCTCCATGTATCAATCCAGCTGAAACTTATTTTGCATTGTCAGTTAACCGCTCTAACTGTCTTCACTATAAAATAATTGTAATCACATTTTACAGCCTTAGGTCTCATTACACCATTTCCTCAGGTGGACCATATTATTGAATTGCACACATTATTGAATTTCACATGATAGTTCTTTGTAACTGTGCAGGAACAGAGCTGTTGTCAAACAAAATTAATTAAATAGGGATATGTAGAAACCAGTATATCCTTTCTGCTTTAGTTACAATGACTTATGTGACCTCATATGTGTCAGAAATATAAGCAGCTATACCGGCTCCAAATACTTCAGACAAATATGCATCACACCTATGATTAAGCGTGTATTTCACGCGAAACTAGTTAGGCTGCCTTCCTGTGGACTCTATCATCCGTGGATTTATCCCTTTTTGTCTGTTTTGGATACACTTTTGATTTTTCACTATTAAAGCATCGCATTTTATATCTACCCGGTGAGTGGAGTGCACAGATGCTTTTTCATTTCATGACCTCATATGTGACCACACAGAAATAAATGATTCCACATTTTTTGTGGTTTTAATAATAAGCATAAGCGGATATTTCCACTCCTGACAAATACTTCATGGTCCACCCATTCACTAAAAGATGAGCTGCAGTTGAGGTGAGATAAACAGTTCAGATCACCTTTTTCAAATATGGATTGTGCAGAGCAAACTTGGCCATGGATAATACATGGTCAACTTACATTTTTAACAACACATTATGCAGGAGAAACTTATCATGTATGTGTAATGTAATTGAAATATACATCTCATGCAAGTTTGGTATAGAGGTAAAGTATGGTAATTAAAGGATCACTTTAGCCCACACCAATTATAAAAAAAACAGTTTGTTATTATTATTTTTACTATCTGCAATACTCACTTTTAAAATTCACCTTTTTTCCCAAGGGATTCTCTTCTTCTGCATCAAATGGGCACACACTGTATTTATTTGGAGAAAAACACAGGAATCCTATGAAAATGGATGAAGATTACACATACACAATGATTGATTTTAGAGATGCACATTAGATGATTCTTTATAAAGAGGCATGAGATTGCACTGCACTTGCAAGCAGGGCCGTGATCACACATGCACAGATTAGTATTTCAATTGAGGAAGTGCTGAGTATCAGCAGTTCAAAAGCATACAACTGCACATTTAGAGGTTTTCAATATAAGTATAGGTATTGGAAGATATATATATATATTTGCATTCTCGATTCAGCACCAATTGTAGACTCAGGATATACGTGAAAACAGAGGCGTTGCTAGGTTTCCAAAAGATCTGGGGCTATAGCCCATGAGACTTTTTTAGTTTTTTAAATGGAACCATACGGGCACTTACCAATATATGCTCACCGCTCTGAGCTTCATGCCAGTTTTGTAATTTAGGAGCCTTCACAGGGCCGGTCCTTTAATGGGGCAGCTGCCGCAGGCAGCACCCTGGCAGGGGCGGCACTTTGCTGCTCTATGCAGCAGTATTTTTTTTTTCTTGTGTCCAGGGGAGCTTGATTCAAGGATCTCAGCCAATCAGGTGAGACTTCTTAACTCTCCTGATCGGCTGAGAGTTCCGAAGCCTCCCATGATTAACTAAGACCTCCTTCACACTGAGCTCAAAGCAAAGAGATGCCTGCAGCAGGTAAGTTAAAAACCTGACAGTGTGTGAATGAGTGTGTGTATGTCAGTGTGAGTATGTGCATGTCAGTGTGAGTGTGTGCATGTCAGTGTGAGTGAGTGCATGTCAGTGTGAGTGTGCGCATGTCAGTGTGAGTGAGTGTGTGGATGTCAGTGTGAGTATGTGCATGTCAGTGTGAGTGTGCGCATGTCAGTGTGAGTGAGTGTGTGGATGTCAGTGTGAGTATGTGCATGTCAGTGTGAGTATGTGCATGTCAGTGTCAGTGGGTGCATGTCAGTGAGAGTGTGTGCATGTCAGTGTGAGTGAGAGTGTGTGCATGTCAGTGTGAGTGTGTGCATGTCAGTATGAGTGAGAGTGTGTGCATGTCATTGTGAGAGTCTGTGCATGTCAGTGTGAGAGTGTGTGCATGTCAGTGTGAGAGTGTGTGCATGTCAGTGTGAGCGAGAGTGTGTGCATGTCAGTGTGAGCGAGAGTGTGTGCATGTCAGTGTGAGCGAGAGTGTGTGCATGTCAGTGTGAGCGAGAGTGTGTGCATGTCAGTGTGAGCGAGAGTGTGTGTATGTCAGTGTGAGCGAGAGTGTGTGCATGTCAGTGTGAGCGAGAGTGTGTGCATGTCAGTGTGAGCGAGAGTGTGCGTCAGTGTGAGCGAGAGTGTGCGTCAGTGTGAGCGAGAGTGTGTGCATGTCAGTGTGAGCGAGAGTGTGTGTCAGTGTGAGCGAGAGTGTGTGTGTGTCAGTGTGAGCAAGAGTGTGTGTATGTCACTGTGAGCAAGAGTGTGTGTATGACAGGGTGAGCGAGAGTGTGTGTATGTCAGTGTGAGCGAGAGTGTGTGTATGTCAGTGTGAACGAGAGTGTGTGCATGTCAGAGTGAGAGTGTGTGCATGTCAGTGTGAGCGACAGTGTGTGTATGTCAGTGTGAGCGACAGTGTGTGTATGTCAGTGTGAGCGAGAGTGTGTGTATGTCAGTGTGAGTGTGTTGTGTGTGTATGTATGTAACTGGCTGTGTGTGTGTGTGTGTGTGTGTATATGTATGTAACTGGCTGTGTATGTGTTGTGTGTGTGTGTATCTTTGTAACTGTCTGTGTGTGCATGTAACTGGCTGTGTATGTGTTGTGTGTGTATGTATGTAACTGTCTGTGTGTGTTGTGTGTGTATGTAACTGGCTGTGTATGTGTTGTGTGTGTATGTAACTGGCTGTGTATGTGTTGTGTGTGTATGCATGTAACTGGCTGTGTATGTGTTGTATGTGAATATGTATGTAACTGGCTGTGCATGTGACGTGTAGGACACATTAAGGAATTATTTTTTTATTTAAAAAAAAAAAAAGAACATTTGCTGACTGGTGTGTGTGTGTGTGTGTAACTGGCTGTGTATGTGACTGACTGGATGTCTGTGAGGTGTGTGCATGTGATTGTCTCTGTGTATGTATGCTTTTCTGATGTGCCATTGTCTGGCTCCTAAATGTTTTTGCTGGCTCCTAAAACTAAATAAAATTTGTCAAGCCCTGATATAAACATAAATCCTTCCTATGCTGTTTGGCAGTCCTGTAATAAAACATGTCACACATACACATAACACACATGTGTGACGTTATTTATTACAGGACTGCTAAACAGGATAGGAATGATTTATGAATATATATATATATATATATAGTATAAATCATTATGCATATATAGCATAAATCACTTATTTACATCCACCTTTGTGTATTTAAGCTATTTATTGTTGGTTTGAGATTCCTTATTACAGGACTGCCAAACAGCATAGGAAGCATTTATGTTATATATATACATATATATATATATATATATATATATATATATACACACATATGTAACATGAACCATTCCTATGCTGTTTGGCAGTCCTGTAATAAGGAACCTCAAACCAACAATATATAGCTTAAATACACAAAGGTGGATGTAAATAAGTGACTCCAACCTTCCCTTCTCTCCACCATACCCAGAGCTTACCTGAATGGGAATAGACCTGCTCTGTATCTCCCACACGGTGACAGCCTGCACTTCAGTGCTGCTTCACTGTCCCACGTGGAGCTTCCTTCACATCCTTGTCATGATGCTGTGTAAAAGCCCTGCACTGATAGGATGCTCAGTGATGTGTCAGCCAATCAGTGCAGGGCTTTCACACACAGTAATAATGCTGTGTAAAAGCCCTGCACTGATTGGCTGACATATCACTCAGCCTCCTATCAGTGTAGGGCTTTCACACACTGTCTGTGTGATGTCAGGGGGCGGAGCTACACGGAGCTGCAGAGACTCGGGGCTTTGATCATTACATTCGGGGCTTCAGCCCCCTTAGCCCACCCCTAGCGACGCCTCTGCGTGAAAATGAAAGAATATCTTCCTAGTAATAAGATAATAAATGAATCTATTATCATTAATATTAAGTGTGCAAAACATAGAGCAGTAATGCAATATGCTCCACCCCAAAAAAATGCATGAATGCAATGAACCTGTAACTATAAAGATGAAGCTTGATTAATAGACTGGCGGGATATTTTATGTTCAGTCTCCTTGGGGCGAATCCTTAATGGACTACAAAAGCCAGCTTAATGGGTAAGAATCAAATACTGTATCTTAACATGTTGTAGTGCACATTCTTTTTTTCCAAAGGCATTCTTAATATTTTACTCAAGGCCTCCTCCAAGGATTACTCTGCATGTATATTACAGGTGCGACCGCACTGAATTTATAGACACTGAGCATATAAAGTTTTGTTTCATTTAGTCACTTCCTGTGCTGCTGGAATATAATACATTGTGTGGAAACTATGTGACCTTGCTATTGTATACAGTAGAATCTCATAACAGTGAAACACGTTGTCTGGTGACATCACTAGAGAGGTTGGAAATTCCATACATTTGAATGAAAATATGCTTTTTAAAGTACTTTTAGAACACATTAATATACACTAACATTCAGAAGATGCATTTTGGTCAACAGACGATCCCTTTAATAACCTGTCAATGTTTTCTTGTATTGCACAACAATCCTAAAATACTGACATGCTTTTTTTCTTTTCAATGAACTAGTTTACATATCAAATTAAATCAAAAAAGGCATTAAATACAAATTAACCCTTTTTCTTTTTAAAATAAATTGCTTTAATATTTTTTTTGCCGTTTGGAAGGCACCATGCAAATGTTAATTATACAGATACATTCCTGTTTTCATTATTTAAGTACTGGGCTACATATTCATACGGGAACAATCCCCCAGGACTAGGCAAAATGTATTGTTCTGCTTTCTTTATCGCTTTCTTTATCGCTTGATAAAAATCTAGTTTTCTTTATCTCAACTTTTTCCTTTCTTCCCACCTTTATTCTTTATTTGTTATTTCCTACCTTTCTCTTTCTTTATTTGACTAAACTGAAGCTTCTTATTTTCCTTTCAATTTTTTGTCATCATTGGTATTTCTAAGCCACTTAGAAAAATGTTGCTGATTTTTCCTTCCTGAAAAGCTGCGGGCACAGTATGTGACAACAAAAACAGCAATTGACACTAATGGATTTTAAAACAAAATAAGTAGAGTCTTTTCTCATATTTTTATATCTTGATGCTGTGATTTTGACCTTTCATTAGTCGAAGATTGAACAAAAACTGCATATGTAAGCACTGTGCATCATGTTATTGTATTATAACTGGTGCTTGGGAGTGACAGCAAGCAGACAATGATACTTATGGAAAGAACTACAGTAACTGGCCAATTATGAGATTTTATTTTCACTTGGATATATTTAAGGTAGAAAAAAGGATATTATTAAAGATACAAACATTATATGTAAAGTCTTCTTCCTATGATTGTACATAGACCTGTTATTATACAGTTCATTAATTTATAGTGGAGTGCATAGCAAAGATGATGCAATCAAGAATTGATGCAAAAGAGATTATAAAGATATCAAGAACAGGACTAAATAGTAGAAGAGGAGTAATTATGGAAACTGATGGTTTAGCAGAAATGATCAAGAAGTTGATTATTTGGTGGGGAGGCAAGAGAGAACAAAATGAAGAAACAGAGAAAGTCACAGAAAGAATATAATTTAATCTACATCCCCTGACCTGCTAGGTAAGACTATATTTCTGCAATGTGTGGCTCTTGATAAGATATAGAAGATCCCCATGGTAATATGTAGTGAAGGTGCTGCATCTTGCACCTGCACAATTCCTGAAAAAAATCACCTCTGCCCTTAAAACCCCCAACATATAACATGAAACACATACCTGCTGTGCATACATACAATGTTTATGTTTATGTGTGTGTTGAGAAACTCTTTTGGCATTATCAATCCTGTGGGGTTAAAAACTGAAATGTGTTTATTTTTTAAGGACTCAGTGTGCTTAGTTCTGTTTGTAGTTCATGCAGCCTTACCTGGAAGTAATTGTGATAATGGAGAGTCCGATTTCCAGATACAGCAATATTGATCAAGAATTCCTTTTGCACAGGGCCAGTGTATATCATATATCAGATGTATCCTTGCCGGTTCTGTCGGTTTTCTTGGATTTCTTCTTTCTGATGTGTTTGTAAATTGCTATGATTTGTTAGCAAAGTTCATTTGTAAGCTTCTGTAAAGCTTTTTTTTTTACAATATCATTTCTCATATAATCTATTGGTCCTTAAATCTGTACAGTTTCTACATAATATTAGGAATGTGGATGTATTGAATGATATGCTTTATCACTCATCCTTTTTTTTTTTTTTTTTTAACTAAAATGTTCCTGTTGCAGCCCATAGTATGCAGTGAGATTCACTAGTCTCATTGGAATGCATGTAATCTGTAATATAAACTCCACACGCCCCAAACAATGTTGAAATTAGTCAGTTAGGTGCTGTCATAAATTTAAAATTCCAAAATATCAATTCATGTCATCATAAGATGTGTCAATGTCATGCTGATATCATTTAGTATGGAAGATTTTAATGTATTTCTCAAAATTACGAACATCTAAATTACAAATGAAATATAGTGATTCTGCAACACATGAAGTGTTGATGATTACATTGTATTGATAAGAGGGACAGATAAACAAGATAGTATAATTTATGTGTCTAAATAGTCAATATATTGTATGTTAATTGTATAGTGTCTGAAAATTAAATACAGCTTTCTGAGGGAAACTATTTTTTTAAATTGCTACAGTATATTGTAGATGTTGTCCCTGGAGATCATTTTTTATCTGGTAACTTATGTGTAGAAAGGTAAATATGACTTAATTGTATTTAGTTAACTTGTGGAAAGAGTGCAGAAAGGCTGGTTGTTGGAGTGCTTCTGACACTAGTAGACACTAACCTATGATTTATACTGCTGTACTGGACTCATGTGGTGGTCAAATGCGATATTAATGATTTTGCATTATTGTTTTCATTTTATTTTATGTCTATTACTGATATATGTCCCAAATATTAGTGAGATATTTTTAAATACATGGAGTATATTTATCTCATCTTTTTGCAACCCTTTTTTGCCCAGTCTCCATGTTGGGACTTAAGTTCTTAACATAAACTTGCCTCAACACTGCCACTTCTTGAGATGGTTACTTTTATTGGTGAGCAATGTAAACCAATAATAAAGACCAATATACTACATGTACCACAGCATTTCCTATTACCATAAATCCCTGAGTGAGATGCATATTCTGTATTAATCTTAGACTGGTTACTTTAATGGATGATTACAGATAACTTTAAGCATGCAAACAAATATTATATATTCAAACACACACAAGAAAGATGTGACTCACATATTACCTTCAATGCATTGTCCTCCCTATAGCATCTCCCCTTTTCTGTGTGTTCTCTTTTCCTGCTCATCTCTGTCATTCCTATCACACACTATATGTTCTTATCATCCATCCTTTATTCCTGCCTCCACTCTGCACAGTCTTGCCCTCTTGTGTGGTCTTCTGTTTTTGTTAGAAACCAGTATCCAGTGACCTGCCATGGTCCAGAGAATTCTGATGGCAATTATATGGAAAGTAGTAGAATAGGTCTTCAACCCCTCTCCTATTTGTTCACACATCAATTTCTTGTTAGCTCACACCTCTCATGCTCAAGCCTCCCAGCTTGCCTTCTTTAACATCTTTTCAGCCGTCATGCACTACTATAACCTAACCTCAACAATGTTTCTTCTCCCACTAACATATATCACCAGGTTTCTCTTTCAATCCCTACATTCTCATGTATTGGACAATTTACTTGGATTGTGAGTGTTGTTTAATACAGTGACCTTTGTGAAATTATGGGTTAATTTGTATAATAACTGCTTACATATCCTTTTGGCAAGTAATCACCTAAATTAATGTGCTGACAGTGCTGCTACCCCAAATACTGATATCAACTCACTATCAGCAGTTCCTTTGCCCATGGTTCATGTAGTTAATATGACTTTTTGTCATTTATTTTAATGTTTTATATATGTAGGCCATAAAGCACAAATCTGAAAGCATTTGTTGTTGTTGTAGAGAATGACAACCATAAGAGTATTGATGGCCCAGGGACAGTTTGGAATGCATACATACATTCTTTTTACAAACACAGATGCAAACAGGAAGACTGCATACTCAGATACTTTCTTACACTCTGATACAGAAACCAGCAGATGCACCATGAAATAGCTAACTATTGAGGCTAGCCTACTGTCAATAAATCATTCTACTTAACATGCTATACTTCGCAAGAAAACTATTTTGTTTTCTGTTCATGTGTGTTGGATTCCAAAATGCTATGTTTATTTCTCTCATGTTTCTACTCTATTTTCCTGGCACCTGTATGTCAATTTCAGGTTTTATGGCTGATCCCACTTCAGCCTCTAGTGTCCACCCTACTTCTGTTTCTAATTTGTCTTGCATCTATTGGTGTCAGCTGGCCTTGTTATCTTGTGCAGCCCTGCCCTTAAAATCTTGCAGTTTACTGCAAATAGGGTTTTTGCATTAATTTGGTTTCAGCCTATTGGTTGTTACTTTTATTATCTGCTTCCCTATTTTGCTGCTGCTCTCAAGTGTTTCTGTCCTGGACTCCTAACCAGGGGGCTCAACCACTTGGGGAATAGTTTTAGAGTGTCTCTTGTTATCATCCTTCAGCAGCATTACTTTCCAGTCTCGTGCCCTGCCAGAGGGCTTCCAGTCTTGTGCCCTGCCTGAGGGACTCCAGTCTAGTGCCCTGCCTGAGGGACTCCAGTCTAGTGCCCTGCCTGAGGGACTCCAGTCTAGTGCCCTGCCTGAGGGACTCCAGTCTAGTGCCCTGCCTGAGGGACTCCAGTCTAGTGCCCTGCCTGAGGGACTCCAGTCTAGTGCCCTGACTGAGGGCTTCCAGTTTTGTGCCCTGTCTGAGGGCTTCCTGTTTTTTGCCCTGTCTGAGGGCTTCCAGTTTTTTGCCCTGTCTGAGGGCTTCCAGTTTTTTGCCCTGTCTGAGGGCTTCCAGTTTTTTGCCCTGTCTGAGGGCTTCCAGTTTTTTGCCCTGTCTGAGGGCTTCCAGTTTTGTGTCCTGTTCAGTATATCTTTCAGTTGCACTCTTAGCTTTTACTCTGCCAGTCCCAACTATCCAATTCTGTCTATATTTGCCATCCAGCCCTCTAACAAGAATTGTGAAGTATAGACAGACTCCACAATAACCCCATGTAGCGTGACTCCTCTCTGATCTCCTCTCCCAGTGTTAATTGATTGCAAATAATGAATCATCTGGTCCTGTTGGTAAAAAAAACTCAAGTTTTCCAAATGCACTTTAAATGTTAATTCCTTAACTAAAAAAAATATGAAAAAATTATTATGTTAGCAGAATTGCAAGCACAGGTATACATTTGGAGAAATTGGACCTGATTCATTGATGTAAAATATCACTTATCTGTTGTTTTTAACTTTTATTTTTCTACTGCAGTCTATAGTGTTAAGTGATATGGGATAAATTACTCAGCTCATTAAATATACACCATTATGTTTTAATTGTGTCTGTGGTTTCTCCTGCTATTGACATCATCTTGTGGTAAGATATTCAACTTGATCATTTCCTATAGGAAGTAGTTTATTTGCATATGAAACTATACGTAATGTCATAAACAGGAAATATTGCAGACACTTATAAAGTGCATTATTCTCTTCACTTATGCATTGGCTTTCAGTTCTCCTAACAATCATTTTTATAATTTTTTTCATTTCTCTACATTCACAGTATCTGCCCAGTAGGGTAAAACTATAGATAAGCAATATTTATACAGATTATTGCTGTGAGACGACATGGGACTGAGTAACAGCATATTTAAAGTTGTATGTAGCTATCATTATGTACATGGTTGACAGTATTATGTATCCAGTTTTTTTTAAGATATACTGATTTATTTTAAAACTTGAAAAAATGTGCATAATATAACTCAGAATTCAGCAACATGTTATGTAATGAAAGTTCAAACTCACGTTATTTGTATGTTAGTGTCCTGGTGAGCAAGAAATGATTTGATTGTTTCCTTAAAAGGTTTAAATAAACTGTTTATTATTTTATTCTCTAATAAAATATGTATTTCTTTTTAATACTTAAACAAAACACATCTCACCATTTGCAAAACATTCCTTTATTATTAGAAATCTCTTTTGTATAAAAATGTGCATGCGTAAACCATTGCATTAAATGAACACAACCCAGGGCATCAAGTCAATCAGCCATTACAATGCACAAACTCATCTCCTATACAGATAGAACAATATAGGACAGGAATGAAAATTCACACAAATCACAAAAAGTACTTACAATTATGGTGTAACATAAGACAGATTTTTTTTGTTTGTTTGTTTTTCATCAAATGCTGTTAAGACTGTGAATAATAGAATTGTTTTCTTAGTTCCATTTTGTGCACATAAAAAAATCTTATTTCATGTGCTTTTATTTAAAATAGTTTGACACTTTAATTTTGAAAAATAAATCCAGTTATCTCCCCTTAAATCTTATCCATTGTGTTCATTTGTAATTTGTATGTATTGTTCTTGGTTTATTTAGCAGGATTGTTCAAATCTCAAAATTTTGGTGCTATAATTTCTTCAAGAAGTCTTCCATTTTCAGTTCGCATGGTTACTGTAACTGACATATGTGGTCTTTGTAGAGGAAGCTATAAAAAGAAGGAGAAAGTTAAAGGTTAGGACTAAAAGTGAAATTCAAGTGGTATTTTCTTTTTAAAGTCATTTATAAATATATTTCTATTTGCTCTCTTTAGTTTTACACTATTTAAAGTAGCAGAACTATGGTGTCTAATACAGCAGCATGGCAACTAACAGTATTGTGGTCAGTAGAGAATGAATTGAAGCAAATGATTGTTTGATGACCAACACAGAAACCCACAGACACATACATCTAACCCCTGCACATATAGAATAGGGGTGGATATGAGGTTTAAAAACAATTTATTGTATATTGAACCAATGATCAGGATAACTTTGAAGTTCAAGTAGAGTTGCCACCCAACTGGTATTTTACTGGAAGGCCAGGAAAAGGTTGGGTTGAGACCAGTGTTAAGTCTATGAAGGCAAAAACATTATTATTATATTGGTTATTTGCTTTCAAGAAAAAGTGGGGACATTGAGGGCAGAGAGATGAGATGAGTGATGTATTTCTTCCTATGTATTACTAGCGTTTTTTTTATACTGTTTAAGTGTACTTGCAGTGTTCACATATTTTAACTGTAAAAATAGCTTGTATTACAGGAATATTTGGCTAGCAAATGATAAAAAATTGTTGTGTCAGATTTAGTAAAAATAGTCTTTCTGAAAGCATTCTTCCAGTATTGATGTATTACTGAATAGGTAAATGCTTTTTGATTCACATATTTCAAAGCAGACCTGACTAAGGGGAATCTTTCATATTATTTAAAAAAAAAGTTTTATGCAAGTATCAAAAAACAGAAATATACAAAGGTCAAGAAGAACAAAAATGTACAGGTTGTCAATTATAACAATATTAAACAAAGACACTGACAAAAGACACTGACAAAAAACAATGAATCATGTCAACAATACATTCATTCTTCCAACATTCACACACCCTTGGATCTATGTCTTATACCTCCTTATAGTTAGTCTATGTAGCAAAATTCTATAAGAGACCTCCATTTTTTCCAGGTTATTCCAATCATAACCCTTTTCCGTATTGGATTAATACTCCAATTGTTCAAACACAGCTTCTATACTTAATTGACTGACTGATTTCTATGTCCTTTCAATGTTTCATATTCTACGATTTAGGAGAATGGCCAAATGGTTTTCCTGTCATTCAGCAGTTTTTAACAGACATTCAATGATTCAAGCCTCTTTGAATAGGGCTCATGTTAAGGAAAAATGTTTGCATATTTTCCCGAATATACTAAAAGAGTCACTGAAATTAAGGGTCCCCTGTATGGAGAAATTTTTATTTTTTTTTTTACAAATTTTGTTAATATATATACCACCCTCTGGAATATAACAGTGGATTTCCTGATCTAACTGCATGGTCTGCTCCACATAATTTTTTTTATCACCATGATACTTTCCTGTAGATTGGTGGTTCATGTTTGCTGGTTCTAGTTAGTATGGTAGCTGGTTCTGTCTTGAGTAGCATGTAGGCTGATCCAGATGCCACATTTTACCTATTGCTAGAGCAGTTGGAGATTCTTTGAATGCCAAGTCATAAAGGGGAACCTTACTAGGTCTCCCTATTGATTATATGTGACGAAAAGAGGCTCTGTATGCACATCTCCAACAAGTGAGATGCAAGGAGCAAGCAATCCTTATAACTGACTGACAGTGTCAGTGACAGTCTGCTGGCTGATCAATTCTACCTCTGTCGAGAGGAAGAGCTGAACTTAAAACTGATATGTCACTTTAAGCAGATGGAGAGTATTATCATATTGAGAGTGTAGACACATTGTCGTCTGAATGCCCGATAAAAGAAGCTCTAACATTGTTCTAACATTGCAGTTTAATCAGCTGATAAAGGTTAAAATTGTTAACTTTGAGGTAGACAGTATTTGTTCATTAAAAAACATCCAATTAATTTATTTTCCTCTCAGGAATTCACGTAAACTTGCATCTGTCAAGTCACATCAATTCAGGAAAATAATCTGAAGCAAAAATTCAGGTCAGGAATATTTGCTCTATATAATATGAGGGAGGATAAACTCAGATGTAGAAATGCATTTTATTAAATTGTGAAAGCTCTTTAATTTTTGGAGAATTAAACTTGCTCAATTGCATATTTCTGTCTGACAATTAAGTTGTATACAAAGGCCTATTATTAACAAATGTGTCAATGTCAGGTTAAAGGTTGATGCACAAGATAGGTTTAAAAGTACTAATTGCAAACAATTATTGTAAAGGCCACTGCAGCCAAACATTTTTTTCGCATAATGGTGACTGCACCCTTAAGCTCTGCGGCAAAGATTGGTGTGAACTCATAATGCACATTTGTGCTTTTTGGACATTGCACACATTAACAGTGGGCTTCCCCATGCTTCTCTTTGTCAGGCTCTTTGGTTACAGAAACCAAAGATTTAAAGTATGCTCTGCAAAAAGTAAAGGTGGAATTAATGTTATATATATATATATATATATATATATATATATATATATATATATTCCATAACATGTTTTTCACATGGTTTGCGGCAATATTCTTAGCAAACTAAAATATGTAAAAGAAAAATCTATCTGACTCTGATGTCAGGTGACTTGCTCTAAAAAACAAATCTTTTCATACAGATAATATAAGCAGGCGCAATCAGAATATGTTCATAGAACTAAATATATTAGTACGTGTCAAATCAAAGCAGAATACAGAATAGACAAATGGATGAGGGAGAAAGTAACAGAAACAGTTTTCTTCAATACGTACTCCAAATATACTCTAGAGGGCACCCAGTCTAGCCCAAAATGGATTTGAATTGGGAAAGTTAGATGAATTCCAGAAATCTTTAAAATCCAGCTTCCCAATATCCTTCATTTCAGAACCACATTTTCTGTTAGGGCCTTTTGTAAACCCAAGCATTAGAAGCATGTAGATCGGGACAATCTCGTTATGAAAACCATGGATTTTCAGCTATTCTACATATGCTGAACACCCCTGAACACACTCTGAATTTGGAAAGCATATACAAAACTCACATATCAATTCTCTATATTTTAGTTGGAGAATGTAATAGAATTATATAGAAGAACAAAAATAAACATATTTTAAATACCAAGATATTCATATACAATTATGATATATTAATGCTAAGTAATAAATGGGGGTTAGGAGTTGGGGAAAATTCCCCTGGCCCCTAAGTATAAACAGGGCAATGTCCCCTCACTAAGAATGCACAAAAGCTCAAATAGCCAGTCCTGGAGGATGTGACCAAGTTGGGAGTGGAATCGCCATTTTTTAGTCACTTGGAGGTTTTTAGCGAGTGCTGCCATGTTTTTAACTGGTGTGGAAATGATATCAAAGCCCCTGTTAATGGTGTTATCAGTGGGCATTGAATTCTCAATTCCCATTAATTTCTGCCAGTTTCTACCCCAATGAGTCCAGTTATATCAGTTTTATGGTAAAATGGTAAAATACATTATTTTAAATCACTTACATTTTATAGGTGTTCAAATTCTGTTTTTAACATTTTCCAAATAACTGTCACCATCTCCTGATGATTTAAAAATGTAGAATCAAATACCGCAGTTGGTTTACTATCAACATGTTACATTATGTCTATTTTTATCTTCAAGCAACAGAAAAATTGTGACAGTAGAGGAAAGAAAAAGACTACTTCACGGCAAATTACAATGTGATCAATACTCAAATCAATATCTTTACACTTAATTTGGATGCCTTCCAGCTGCAGATAATTACAAATAGCTACATTTCAGTTACATGGGCAGGCCTCGATTAATCTTTGATGTCCAAAAGGTTTGCAAGTAAACAAACACATTAAGTAGTGTTAAACTTTCTTTACATCACAATGCAACATTCAAATGTTGGAAGAGTTGAAATCATATTTTGAATTTCTAATTAATCTATACATTTATAGCTAATTAGCAAAAAGTTATCAACAAAAAGATTTGCTTGTACAATTGTATTGTGTGGAATAGTACTTTCCAATGATGTTTAAATTAGAGACTATTCACTAAAGATGAGTTGAGGTGATATGAACATTTCATCTCACCAATTTCGCTATACATTGTGCAGGGACTAACCTTGCTGGTTTACCCCACTAAGCAAACTCGCCAGGTTTTTCCTTGCACAATGTATAGCTGTATTGATGAGATAACATTTGCATCCTATTTCATTTGAAAAATGATAGCATTTATTCATAAAAGAGATAATTGCAGGCAGTTGAGGAGGGAATGTCAAACTTAAGGCCAAGTAAGTAGCCAATGTAAAAGTAGAAAAAATAGGAAACTGCAATGACTTGATCCTGGTGCCGGTATAAAAGTTAACTTTTATTGAGTATGTTTAAAACTGCAACTTGCCGAAGAATATATACAAAAAGGACAGCATACAAAATGAAGACATACAGGGGCTGATTAGCTTGACGCGTTTCGTGCTGACACGCACATAGTCATAAGCTTGCCAATCGACAAGAAAATTTGCTTTTTGCAAAGAAAACAAGGATAAGCGCTTTATTTGTAAGCATTCAATCAAGGGGGTTAATTACCTCCTTTTCAGTAGTTATAAATAAATAGCGCACCTTGTTAAATGATAACCGGCCCTCTGCTGTAATCGGAGTAATCCTTGGGTTACCAAGTAAGTAGCCAAACTATAAACAAAATCAGTTTAGTAATATAAGCAAAGATCATTCAGATTATTTGTGGTCTGAGTTCACTGGTTATTACTCCTGAATATTTGAATCAAGTTGTGGAAGCTCAGTGGATAAGAATTAAAGATGAACTGACAGGACTCAAAACTATGAGAAGAAAAACTGGAGAACATTTCGCTACAAACCAATATGCAGAGTAATTCTCGTAGACAGATGGAATCATTAGAAATAAAAATACAGGACATGGAAGACAGATCCAGGTACAATAATTTGCGCATAAGAGGTTTTCAGGAAAGCATTACAAATAAAACTGTAGAAAAATACCTAAAAGATTAATTTATTTTTCAACTTTCTTGAACAACGTCACAGATCACCTAAACCATCAGGGGTATCTGAGCAACATATTAGAGACAATATGGTTTGCTGTCATTCTTTTCAATACAAAATTACAAGGCCTATTTTGGAAAAAAGATTTAAAGGACTCACCATATAAACAAATAAAAATATTCTTAGATTTATTGTTTCACACTAGGAAAGCAAAAATACTATTTGCCCCATATACGGCTATAATGGAAAAACAGGATATTACATAAGTATGGGGTTATCCAACAAAAGCTAATTTGGTTCATGAAGGGGTAATCTTTTGAAATAGCACATAAGCTCCAGAAGTGGTTACAAGAGAATAGTTTTGACTAAATTTCCAGGTTCTACAATTTCCTTCTTTAGGATGTATATTATTTTTTGGTACACTGACTTAGGGTAAAATGTACTTATATACTGGAATTTAGGGGGGAATTAAATTCTGTTAATTGAATTAATTGTTAAGTAGAGTGTGTTAATTGAGGAAATATGATCACGCTATAATAGTTTTTTTTTATTCAATAATTTAAAAACATGATTACTATAATGGATAATTTTTTTTAGCTTGATCGGATCACATGAAATAATGCGAATAAGATATTTTTTCATAATCTGAATATGTGTTGAATTATAAAAGGCACAAGGGTGTTGGTAAGGTACAAAATGATAATTATACTTAGCAATGTGAATACTAATATTGGATAAAACAGAAAGTCTTTGAATTTAGATAAAGGTCATATAAGAAGAGAATATAAGAATATAACCTACTAGAAATTCCTAAGTAGTTAATGAGGGAAGAAGGTAAGGAGAAAAAAGGATAAAAATGCATTCTTTTTTAAAAATATATAATTATTTATTAAAAGTTTTAATAAATAAGTATCAAATAACAATAAAAATAATTTGACACTCAAACAATTTGCTTTCATAAAAAGTCAATGCAGCAAAGAGGATCTACAAATGTAGTCCTACATCATAAATGCGAGAAGAAAATTCAAACATACACACAGTAAATCAATCAATCGGACAACTTAATGTAACACTGATATAGATTGCTGGGAGAAACGGAGACGGAAAACTCGCAATAATGTTCCACAACATATTAAAGTCTACCAAGGACCATATAACATTTTAGTTTTACCACCAGCTCACAGGGAAAAATTTGGGAGGATATTAGAAAAGTGCTTTACTCCCTCTATTATTGATGTGCCAAATATAGCGGACTAGTCAGTAACCATCGTCTATCGCAGCCACATTTCATCAAATTTTTCAAGACTGTAATTATCTTTAGTGTAGAAATAATTCTGATTGGACTTGAAAATCAATTTGGGATCCCATGTCACCCCATGTATAAACCTTATCTTGCATCCAGTACCTAGCTAGCCACAATTTAAAGGATACCAATATATTAATACAAAGCAGTTGACTAGATTTATCTACATCAGGTAAGTCAACTTTGAAAAGGAAAAGTTGAGGTGTTATTACAAATGGGAGTCCAAACATTTTCCAAAGTAAATCTGATAATTTGAATTTAAGCGGAGTTAATAAATTGTAGGTCCACCAGATATGGAACTGAGCACCCCTTTCCTGATGGCATCTCCAACAGATGTTAGTAGAGTTAGTTGAAATTTAGCTATTTGGATTGGTAGTATGTACCATCTTTGTAAAATCTTGTAGAATTGGTCTTGTATATTTATACAGTGAACAGCCTTTCTAGTATTGTGCCAGGCTTTATACCATGTCTGTTGAGGAAAGGATTTCCCAATATCTCGTTCCCATTTCAGATAGGCTCTTGTTTTATTGGCCACTTTATATTTGGTTAATAATTTACTGATATTTGAGATTATATTTTTTGGGGGGGTTGAAGTTATAAATTCATCCCAGATGTCATTGTTCAATGGGAAAATCAAAGCCAGGACTTAACCTTAAGGTAGCTAAATATTTCCTTTCGATGGTAGTCTGAACTTGTAACAGAGTGCTGGGAAGGTTGCTAGTTTCGTATACAAGAATAAATCACATATCATATGGATACCAACCTGTAACCAGTGAAACAATGGCAGTTCTGGAATATGTAGAGAGATAATTTCTAAGGGGCTACATTTAGAGAGGTGATACCCCATATTCAACTGTTTTCTGATCCTGAAGGATAATGTCATAATATCCCAAATTATAAACCCTTTAATTCCTAGTTTCCCAAACTGGCTAGAGGATAGCCAAGGGAGAAGTGCGGGTTCTATGTTTCCACATTTATACCTCTCAATATTATAGCATCCTAAGTTGATATGGCCTTTCAAGACACCATGACATCATGAAGTTTTTCTAAATCTGGATAGCCCAGTCCTGTACCCCTTTTAATGGTCTCCTTGGAGATCTGTGACTTCATCGTCAGAATCAGATGTACCTGTTCATAAACAAAGGTCACACTCCAAGAGTTATGGGTAAGCCATTATTTTTTATATTCAATGTATTTCGTTTATTACAAACAAAAGAGAGCAGACATTTATGTATTCCCTATCATGAAAGTTCTGCAGGGAAGAAAACATCTGGATCTTCCAAGCAAATTCGCCCAAAAGGATCAAATGTGAAGCCTTGACAAAAGACCCATAGATGGGAAATGTCTCTGTGCAGAATGGCTGCTAGATCCTCTACCTCTACGCCTGCACCCAATATCATGCAGTTTTTTAAACAGCCAGTATCTCAAGGTATTAAAGAGGGTGTCAAAGCACGAATAAGGCCAAGGCCAACTAATCCTTTGGAATATTCACAGGAATCCATGGTTATAGACTCCTACAGAGAAAGATTCTCTTCATCAGAGGAAGAAACTCAAGTTCCAGATTTTCTGGAACCAGCCCAAGTGGATCATCTAATATCCAGAGTGCTCAAGTCCTTAAGCCTAAAAGAAGTTTCGTAGGAAGAGCCTTCAACTTCCAGCAGATACTTTTCTGATTTAAGGAGAAAGAGAGCTAAAACACCAAATACTTTTAATATCTTGAGATCAACAGGATCAGAAGTGATGTTTCCTAGTCAAATTAAGTGAGAAAGACATAGAAATAAACGATTCTAAAGAAGAATGGGAAAATGCAATAAATACGTTGTATAAATCAGTATATTGTCTCAATCATATTAAAACACATTTTAAGTTTTTTAATAGGCTTTATTTGGTTCCAACTAACATAATATATCGAATGCATGCTGGAGGTGTGGAATATGTAAAGGTTTAGATTATTGAATGCTACGGAATGTAGACTAGTGTAAAATTATGCATTTTGGGTACAATAATAAAAATGCAACATATAGTTTAAATGTTTTTTCCTTGGGGAAATCTACTAATGAAAAAGATTTGGGAGTAGTTGTAAACAATAGACTTAGCAGTAGTGCACAGTGTCAGCTGGCAGCTGCAAAGGCCAATAAGATATTGGAATTATTAAAAGGGGTACTGACTCACGGGAGGAAGATATTATTCTGCCTCTTTATAAGTCCATGGTAAGACCTCACCTTGAATATGCGGTTCAATACTGGGCCCCTTTTTAAAAAGAAAGACATTATGGAACTAGAGAAAGGGCAGAGGAAGGCTACAAAACAAATCAGGGGAATGGAAAGTTTTAATTATAAATAAAGGCTGGAAATGTTAAATCTGTACACGCTAGAGGGGATATGATAATGTTATATAAATATGTACAGGCCCATACAAAGCCTGGATACTTTCTAAAGACCTGTTCATTAAAAGAACAGCGGAAGGGATTTTTTTTACAGTAAGGACAGGAATTAAGATATGGAATTCACTGCCTGAAGAAGTGGTTCTAGCAAATACCTTAGATGCCTTTAAGAGCGGCCTGGATACTTTTTTATTGAGCCAGAGCATAGAAGGCTATTCATGTTAGTCTAGGCATTAACATTTATTTAGTGCTTGTTGAGCCAACTAGAAATCTGATTTTCATTTTTCCCTGCTGACCGCAGAACTTGATGGACGCAAGTGTTTTTTCAACCTAAATTACTATATAACTATGTAACTATGTAATGGGCTTTATTTGGTTCCAACTAACATAATATATCTAATGCATGCTGGAGATGTGGAATAGGTAAAGGTTTAGATTATACCTACATTTAGTAGAGTTATCTCCCTTACAATTATTCTGGAAGGCCTTAAACAATCAAATTAATGATTAGCCAGAAATGATTCAAGTGAATATTATACCTATACTTAAACCAGTAAAAGATCCGGAAGAGGTCAAATTACTGCTTGATCAGATCTTCTAGGGTGTGTCTATGGCATATCTTCTACAAACAACATATTCTTCCAGAAAAATTAGCATAATATATCTAATGCATGCTGGAGATGTGGAATAGGTAAAGGTTTAGATTATACCCACATTTATTAGTTTTGTGAAGAAGCCCCATTGGACAAAACACATTGTGTGGACGTCAGACGTGAGGGGGTCTATCCGTAAATGCTCCACACACCATAACGCACATATATAATTTTTCCTGAGGATAGTGGGGACTGAAGTCCCGCAACGCGACTATACTAGAGCCAGTACAAGGGCTCTATCACATGTGAGTGGTTCTCCTTGGGGGGCACCTCATTATTTTAGTTTTTTTCAGTGTCACACATTGTATTTCTTTTTCTTTCTTTTTATATATGTACATATAGCCAAGTTTTTAAAGCATTCACTGCCAAGTGTGTAAGATAAGTATCAAGTTTATTGCGCAACACTTTCTTACTTTCACATTATTATATTGTGTGTCCGGTGGTCCACATTAGTGTCTGCTGCATACGTAATACTTCTTCAAGAACAGAAGAAAGCTCATTAAAAATGTGATCTCTAAGGTTTTAACTTTGTCACAATTCCACCAACTATGGGTTGGACTCCCTATTTCTTTATATCTGGAAACAAATGCCATCTGTTGATTATTTGTAATGCAGTTACACTATATTTAAGTAATGTATAATCTTTTTAAATAGTTCTTTTATCAAAACATTTTTTGTTTAAAAAAACACTAATTTTGTTTAACAAGTCTTGTATAATTGTACTTTCTATTTTTAGCAATTCTTCAATCAGGGTCTTCTTATCTATCCATGGTAACAAAAACATGTCCACATTATTTTGATTGGATCTTAATCCAATCAAGCATCTGTGGGCTGTGCTGAAGAAACTAGTCCAATCCAGGGACGCCCCACCTCCCAACTTACAGAACTTAAAGAATATGCTGCTAACTGTCTTGGTGCCACATACCAAAGCACACCGTCAGAGGTCTGGTGGAGTCCATGCCTTGATGCATCAGGGCTGTTTTGATGGCAGTGACAGACACACTTCCATTTCAGCCTGGTCTGGGACAGACCATCTTTGCCTGCCGCCCTGCTCAGCTCCGGGATTTCAAGTGACACCTGGGGCTCTGACTTTGACAGATTGACCCCTCGTGCTGCACCGAAAGAAAATAAACATTTTGGCTGGAGCACCTGCGGCCTCGGTTGGTTTGTTCACCACTTATATAATGACCTACTGTGCCTTGTGAAGAAATTCACATCACCAATTCTGAACAGGGCACACAGCAATATGAATGAATAGATAAAGTGTCTTATGGATGCTGTAAAGTATAATTCTACTTGATAGCTGCAATGCACCTCTGTTGTGACAATATAAAAAACAATGCTAGGAAGTGACAAAAATGGATGAAGGACTAGAGAGTCCTGCTTAACTTGTTTCATGCCTTAAGGAAACAAATCAGTAATAACATACTTCTTCCTGAAAGTGTATAATGTAACCAGCCTGTTTTTACTATTTTTACAACTTAACCCTTCATTACTTGAACCAGTTTCTTTTACTATCTAGTTGTAGTACTAATACAACTTAGAAATGTTTACCTGGCTCTATTAGATTTGCAGATAACACTATAAAAAACCAAGGTTTGGATGATCTCACACATTTCTTGTCTTATCTATATATATTTAATTAGATTAGATTTATATTCTTCTCAGAATGTCACACTGTGCTATTAAACTCGGGAAAGCTGATTTTCTGCCAAGAGCAGCTGTTTCATAAATTATACATTGCAACTTAAAGAATAAAAGACAATATGCATTGCTTAGACAAAGGTAGTAAATCCTGTACATGCAGTATCTCTGTTACAAAAGGGAAATAATGCAGTCTATACAGACAGGGCCAGTGCAATACCTTTTGCTCCCTTAGGCAAACCTATATTTTGTCACCTGTTGGGATGACACGTTTCACAATTTTTACCAGACAAAAATACATGGCATATGTTGCCCACTGGCATATGAAAATGTATGATCTGCGTTTTTTAGCATCATGAGACAGCATAAGAAATCTAACTTCTCATTAACCTCTGAGCCCATTTTTTATATCACATTATATGCTATTATCAAAATAATGGTATCAAAAGAAAGCCCTTCTTGTGATGATAAAAACTATACATGGTTTGTGTGGGTACACTAAATGAGAAAGAAAGAAATTACAGCAAAACACAAACACCGAAGAAATGTTAAAAAAGCCCATGTCACCAAGCGCTGGACAAGCCAAAAAAGTCATGTCACTAAGGGGTTAAACATGTTTTTCATATTGTCATTTAATGCTGTTTGTCAGAATACCTGATATTATCCAAATAAATACAGATAAAATTGGACCTAGACATAACAATTTACAATTATAAATCAGTGATTTTAAAATAGAAACATACATATATATATATGAATATAGTCACCTACATAACCTCTAGACATATCTATTATGTTTCTATGCGATTATAGTTTATCTTTTACAATAACATGAAACATAAATTGTTGTACTAGTATGGGCCCAGTCTCTTATATTAAATAACCTCCCAATGACCCTTCTCAAAGTTCCAACAGTTTCTTTTTAACAGTTACTTTAACCAGTAAATCTTATCTAAGTCCCCCTTGAAGGTATATTTGGGAAAGACTTTAAGAAGACAATGGGACAATCTAAGTTAGCATCGTGCTCAGCAGGGGTATATTTTATGATGTGAAACACAAATAGTTCCATGGCCATTCCAAGAGACCTCAGGGTGAGATAGGTATATACAAGGTGTGCAAATAGAAACCTGAGAAATCTAACTAACAAATGCCTAGAAAATGGAATGAATTAAGAAGTGACCTGCTAACATGATAACTAATAGACAAGTCTATAGATATCTGTTTACATATATATTTACATCCATATGTAAAGGCAGATGTATTGGTACATGTATGGTGGTATAAATGAATTAAATAGATACTCTGTATTTTATCAATAAGATTCAGTCTTTGATTTTATCTATTTAATTCATTACATTTACAATACTTTAACCATGAATATTGCAATGAAATACCATAGAACAATATATTTGGTACATGTGGTGTAGTAGAAGTGATTAGCTATCACATAATATGCCATAGAATAAGTTATGAGTGTTTATATTCATTTTAATTGTAATGTAGTCATATATATATTCATATGCCTAAAATCAAGAATAGTTTGAATGCTTCCTGGGTTTTTATCACAATTAGGAAATTATACGCTTAAATCTTAGAGGGCACATATATATTTAAACTGTATTCAGGTGGGACCCTGGTGATTACAAAGTTTGTGATTTAAACATGGTCAGATCTGTGAGCTAAGAGTGCCACCTTTTGATTAATATTATTATACCCTAATCAAATATTGAGAGGAGTGTTTTCAGAGAACCAACCAGATTAAAACACATACATCTGACACACCTTCGATGGGTGTGGTATAGAGATGGAAATTTGGGATAAAATTAGGCTAAGGGGGAGTGTTAGGGATCAAGTCTGAAAGATCCAAGCTGGGGAGATTCTTGATCCAGAGAGGCCATACTGACGATATCCAACATCATTCCAGAGGGAACAGATCCAGAAACTATTGGTTATACCTTGGTAAATATAGTCTACTTTGAATTTATATTTTAGTGTGTTGTTTCTGCAACCTTGTATGGTAAATCAAATTCTATACTGGCTTCAATTCTAAGCCATTAGACCTAGCAGGCTATAGTTTGATATCCTTATTTCTGCAGATGAAGATATTAAATAACAGCCTAATTCTTATATTTATAAGTGAGAATATTTGATTTATCATATGTGTTGCACTCATTATATGCTGAAATACTAAAAGTAAATATATTAGTAGTCTATGTATACCATTGCACACTGATATTTATGGTCTTTAAGGAAAATTAGATCAGTTAGTGTAATATCGGGTTTTAGTAGAATCTGGTTCTGCATTAGTGTTGGTTACTCTGATACACAAGGATTGTGTGGATAGAAGTCACTACACTGCTCACAGTAAAGCGGCTATTGATAGATTGTGTGTGTATGGTCTGTTTTTGTTTACTCTGCCACTGCCTTTGTTTTACAACCTATTGAGTTCTCAGGTCTGTAACTGTTTTGTTTGTATTGACTAACAATAGGTTGTTGTTTGTTGGTGTACTGGCTCAATTAATGTATTATTATTATTATTGTGTGTTATTTCTATATTAGTGTGTGTAAATAAATGTTCATATTTTGTCACTGTATGCTTTATTTCATTTACATAGTGGTTTAAGTGTATGTCATATTATCGCCTTGTAAAACGAACTTGGGAGATACTGTTATTGTGAATGGTTATTGGCTATCTTTAGTGGCATCTAATCTTTCATAATTCCACTTATCTCTGACATGTTTTTATGCAATGTCTATGCAGTATTTTACATGGGCAATTGAGTATACCACTTTAAATACAGCGATGTGGACATTGATACATCTATCGCTTTAACCCCTTGGCGACACAGGACGGACTAGGTCCGTCCTGTGTGCCGAGGCGTTAGTGACACAGGACGGACCTAGTCCGTCCTGTGTCAAAACGAGCACTGAAAGCGGAGTGCTCTGATGGTATTGTAACGATGCTTCCGTGTGGAAGCATCGTACAATACTAAAAAAACTGCCCGTCGGCATTTCGATCGCTCCGGAGAGCGATCGAAATGCCGGTTTTAAAGGCACAGAGCCTTTAAAACACGTGCATTAAAAAAATGAGCATAGGAAGCGAATCTTTCGCTTCCTATGCTCAGAAAGTGTTTCTGATTGCCTCGCAAGTCGAGGCAATCAGAAACACAAAAAAAAAATGCACGATCTTGGTCACTGAGTGACCAAGATGGCGCTGCCCTTCTAAGGGCAAGAGCACAGGAGGCAGGAAGTACCTGCTTCCTGTGCTCTCTGGCTGTCACACGATTGCCTCTTCACAGAGGCAATCAGTGACTGCCAGGCACACTGACAGGCAGTGGGGATGCTCTCCTGAACATCCCCACTGACTGGTCAGATCAATATTAACTCTATATTGATCTGACCAGTTATGATCTGCCTCCCTCTCCTCACATTTTTTTTAGTGAGGGAGAGAGACAGATCAAAGAAAGAAAAGTAAGTAAAAGTAAAAAAAAAACCAATAAATACACAACACACAAATAATAAAACAATAAAAAAAATTTTATTAAAGCAATTCCCTGCGTTTAACCCCTTCCCTGCCACTGATCTTGCATAAGCAGTGATCGTGCACATCAGCGCATTTATTTTTGCTGTTTGTGCATTTTTTAGGGGTTAATTTTTTTTTGTACTGTAATTTATTACAGTACTAAAAAGGCTCTTCTAAGAGTTATTAACCCCTTATTTGCCGTCGATCACTGTTTACGCAATGATATTGACGCCAAAGCAATTTTTATCTGTCTGCATATTTTTATTTTATTTATTTTTTTTACACATACCCGCTAGGGGATTACATGTAAAGTAAAAATATTTGAGATTTTTTTTTTTAAGCTGCCTGAGCGCATAGCGATCAGTAACAGCGAATTAGTGGCAAAGGCGGTTTGGTGATTTCTCAATTAAGCTCACCATTCGCCCTGGTCAGATCAAAATTAATCGGATCAATATTCACAAATATTGATCTGCCTCCCTCTCCTCACTTACATTTTTGTGACGGAAAGAGACAGATCAGTATTAGTGATATAAAATAACATTTTATAAAATTGGCAGGTTTTATGAAAGTCTTTCACTGTGTATTAACCCCTTCCCTGCCATTCATCACTGTGTAAGCAGTAATCTTGCACAGCAACAGTATGTTTTGCTGTCTGCACTGTTTTATGGATTAATTTCTTTGTACTGTAATGTATTACAGTACTAGATAGGCTCTTCTAAGAGCTATTAACCCCTTCTTTGCTCGAGATCACTGCTTAGGCACTGATTCTGAGGCCGCGGACTCAGGGTTCGATTTTGACCCTATTCAGCTTTCTGATACATCATCTAGCGATGTATCGGTGGCTGCTGAGCCCTTGCCACAAGTAGTGATGGGGATCTACCGATAAAAAAAATATATGGTTTGGTGGGGGTAAATTACATTGGCTGGCTTCAGATATATCCCATAAAGGACACGGACGCAGGTTGACTACATGTCAAAATTCCAAGTTGGAATTTTGAGATGCGCATGTCACAAATGTTGCCTTCTAGCCAAAAACAAACCAACAAACCTATGCATGGGTGCTATCCCTGTACTCGGTAGATGTTGCTGAACACATATTGGGTTGTTGTTTGGCAGTGACATATACCAGAATCTGTGAATTCATGCCTGAAGTACAATGCATGTGGAAAAAAAACTCCCAAAAAAGTACTACCACAAACTTTTACAAAGGCTGGTGGTAGAATTAGTACCTATACAATATTAAAATACCACCATTTGAAATACCTTAGGATTTCTATTTTCCAAAAATATATGGTTTGATGGGGTAAAATTCATTGGACGGCTTCAAAAATGTTCCAAATGGAACATGGGCGCAGGCTGACTACATGTCAAAAATCCAGGTTGGAATTGCGCACCCCCTAAATGTGGAATTTTAGACCCAATACAAACCAACAAACCTATGCATGGGGGGTATCCCTGTACTCAGGAGATGTTGCTGAACACATATTGAGGTGTTGATTGGCAGTGGCAAATACCAGAATCTGAAAATTCCTGCCTGGACTACAATGTGTGTGGGGAAAAAATGACATCCCAACCCTTTGACATAGGTTAGTGGTAGAATTAGGACTTGGAAAGTGTTAAAATACCACAATTTTAAATACCCTAGGATGTCTAGTTTTCCAAAATATATGGTTTTATGGGGTAAAATACTTTGACAGGCTTCAAAAGTGTCCCAAATGGAACATGGGCGCAGGCTGACTACATGTCAAAATTCCAAGTTGGAAATGCACCCCCCCTAAACGTGGCCTTTTAGCCCCCAAATAATCTAACTAACCTACACATGGGTGGTATCCCTGTACTCAGGAGATGTTGCTGAACACATATTAAGGTGTTGTTTGGCACTGACACATAATAGGATCTGTGAATTCATGCGCAAAGTACTATGTATGTGAAAAAAAATTACTATCCATAACATTGACATAGGCTGGTAGTATAATTAGTGCATGGAAAGTGTTAAAATACAACCATTTGAAATACCCTAGGGTGTCTAGTTTAAATAAATATATGGTTTTGTGGGGTAGAATACACTTTCTGGCTTCAAAAATGTCCCAAATGGGACATGGGCACAAGTTTTCTGCATGTCAGAATTCCAAGTTGGAAAACCAAAATGCGCACCCCCTAAATGTGGCCTTTTAGCCCCAAAACAAACCAACAAACCTATGCATGGGTGGTATCCCTGTACTCAGGAGATGTTGCTGAACACATATTGAGGTGTTATTTGGAAATACCCCTTCACATTTTAAGGTAATGTTTACCTAAATTGCAATCTATGTGAAAAATTTAAAAAAAAAAGATTTTTTGCTGCAAACTTTGGCATAGATTGGTGGTAAAATGGCTACATGAAATGTGTCAAAATACCCCAAGTTAAATGCCCTGAGTTGTCTAGTTTTCAAAAACATGTACATGTTGGGGGTCATTCATGGATTTAGTACAGAAATCAGTGTTACAATGTCACTATCGCTAATTTTGAAAGAAAGGATTTTAAAATAGCTTTGCACCACTTATAGTTCTGGCCCTGTAACATGAATAAAAAAGCACAAAAACATAAAAACATGGGCTATTTCTGAACTCAGGACATATATTAGAAACTTTTTAGCAGTGTTTTTTTGTTGTCTCTTGTACATGAGTATACGATTTTTCAAATAAAAGTCATAAAAAAATTATTTTTTCCATTTTTTTGCCATATTTTATTATTTTTTTTACATCAAATTATATGCTATTATCAAAATAATGGTATCAAAAGAAAGCCCTTCTTATAACGATAAAAACGATATATAGTTTGTGCGGGTACACTAAATGAGACAGAAATAAATTACAGCAAAACACAAACACCTCAGAAATGTTAAAACAGCCCATGTCACCAAGCGTCGGACAAGCCAAAAAAGTCATGTCACTAAGGGGTTAAATGTGATTTAGAAAGACCTCTTGCACATTGGAGAACTCAGTATGTATAAAATATAGACATCTCCCTGATGTCTTGAACTTAAAAAGATGAGAGAGGCCTGTAATTTTCATCATAGGTACACTTCAACTATGAGAGACATAATGGGGTGAAAGAATCCAGGAAATCACATTGTAGGACTTTTAATGGATTAATTGGTAAATTCCTCGGTAAAATAAGTATTTGGTCACCTACAAACAAGCAAGATTTCTGGCTCTCACAGACCTGTAACTTCTTCTTTAAGAGGCTCCTCTGTCCTCCACTCATTACCTGTATTAATGGCACCTGTTTGAACTTGTTATCAGTATAAAAGACACCTGTCCACAACCTCAAACAGTCACACTCCAAACTCCACTATGGCCAAGACCAAAGAGCTGTTTAAGGACACCAGAAACAAAATTGTAGACCTGCACCAGGCTGGGAAGACTGAATCTTCAATAGGCAAGCAGCTTGGTGTGAAGAAATCAATTGTGGGAGCAATTATTCAAAAATGGAAGACATACAAGACCACTGATAATCTCCCTCGATCTGGAGCTCCACGCAAGCTCTCACCCCGTGGGGTCAAAATGATCACAAGAACGGTGAGCAAAAATCCCAGAACCACACGGGGGGACATAGTGAATGACCTGCAGAGAGCTGGGACCAAAGTAAAAAAAGGCTACCATCAGTAACACACTACGCCGCCAGGGACTCAAATCCTGCAGTGCCAGACGTGTCCCCCTGCTTAAGCCAGTACATGTCCGGGCCCGTCTGAAGTTTGCTAGAGAGCATTTGGATGATCCAGAAGAGGATTGGGAGAATGTCATATGGTCAGATGAAACCAAAGTAGAACTTTTTGGTAAAAACTCAACTCGTCGTGTTTGGAGGAGAAAGAATGCTAAGTTGCATCCAAAGAACACCATACCTACTGTGAAGCATGGGGGTGGAAACATAATGTTTTGGGGCTGTTTTTCTGCAAAGCGACTGATCCGTGTAAAGGAAAGAATAAATGGGGCCATGTATCGTGAGATTTTGAGTGAAAACCTCCTTCCATCAGCAAGGGCATTGAAGATGAAACGTGGCTGGGTCTTTCAGCATGACAATGATCCCAAACACACCGCCCCGGCAATGAAGGAGTGGCTTTGTAAGAAGCATTTCAAGGTCAAGCAGTGGCCTAGCCAGTCTCCAGATCTCAACCCCATAGAAAATCTTTGGAGGGAGTTGAAAGTCCGTGTTGCCCAGCGACAGCCCCAAAACATCACTGCTCTAGAGGAGATCTGCATGGAGGAATGGGACAAAATACCAGCAACAGTGTGTGAAAACCTTGTGAAGACTTACAGAAAACGTTTGACCTCTGTCATTGCCAACAAAGGGTATATAACAAAGTATTGAGATGGACCAAATACTTATTTTCCACCATAATTTGTAAACAAATTCAGACAATGTGATTTTCTGGATTTTTTTTCTCATTTTGTCTCTCATAGTTGAGGTTTACCTATGATTAAAATTACAGGCCTCATCTTTTTAAGTGGAAGAACTTGCACAATTGGTGGCCGACTAAATACTTTTTTGCCCCACTGTATATTTGGACATTGAATTTTCTCTAATTATTCATTAACATGTAAATCTTATACAGTGTCTTAGTCAACATACTAAATATAGGGACTTTGATCACCATCTCCCCTCTGAAGTTTAAATTTGGCCTACCTCACATATAACATGTAATATCTATGTACAAGTTACACTCCACTCTAACTTAAGGAGTACTCATTAGTGCTTACTGCGCAATTACTTGGAATGTCCAGTATATGGCAAACAATGTGCATTCATTTTCTGAGAAAAGATTCTAAAAAAATTGGTGTCATTAGGGAACTAAAAAACTGAAGAAATAAAAGAAAGTTGGAAAACTAACCCCTCTCTCATCAAAACAAGCATTTATCACCATATTAACACCTTATCTCACCCTAATGAGAACTCATGGGCATCTGATGTATGTAATGGGTCTATAGATGTTCTTTTATGAGAATGCCTTTTCAATAAATGTAAAAAAACCCTCTTCCAATTTACAGATACATATAATCATGTTATAATACGTTAAAATGTATTTGTAGAATAATTTCAGTCTATGGATACGCAAGTATCCACATGTTTAAAACTACAGTTTCTCCAATAATGTTGGGTTCCCTATAGTGCAGAATGTCCCCTAACATCCATGGCTATCACTAAGCAACAGTTGGGAGTGTGAAATGCGTAAGGCTCTTTGTCTATGCCCGATTTTGTGTGTATTGTCTCCACTATTTGGTGTTTTGTAGCTGGATTTAATTAAATACTTTTTTATTTTTTACAAGTCTTTGTCCGGAGTCTTCTTGGCGGAAGGATCTAAACCATTTTTCACTTACTGTTTATGGAGCTGTTTCGGAGGGCTAGGACTTTAGTGCAATAGCGTTAATGCAAATATTGAAGTAAGGTTGTGTGGAGTATTCATGGAATAAAGAGTACTGTTAATAACATCTATTCGAGGATCTCCAGTGTTCTTTTTCATATTCTGCTTGGATTGAATAGTTTCCACAAATACCACTGAAAGTCAGGCCAGTTGCTCATCCCTGACTGTATTGTTTGTCAACTGCTTAATTAACTTTACAAATTACCGCCCTTTAGACAGACAATGTTAACACTTTAGCATAGGGTTCTTATTTTATATAGAACTTCTGATTATTTATAAAGATGATCTAAGCTGTATATTAACAATGAAAAAGGGGTTGAAACTAATCCCTGTTTTACAATAAAAATGGATTAAACTAAAACTGGTCAGCTCAGCTCTTGCAAATACATCTCAAATGAAGAAAACAAATAAAAAAGTATTGTATCAATGCTTTATTGCAAAAATTATTAACCATGTATTACGCTAAAATCCACAAAAAACTTTTGTCAGGTTTCAAGCAATAGCAAGGTTTAAAGGGATTAAACCCTAATTTTTTTACTCAACCAGAAAACCATTTATTCATCTTAAAAATAAAATTTAAATTTGAATGGTTCAACATTAAAAAGATCTTGAGCCCTAGTCTAGTATTTTTTAATTATTTGCTGCTCTCCATTCACTCACCCAGACATTGTGCTTTAAGCACTTACTCTCCCAGGACACATCACATGACACCTAGTCGGTGCATGCCTCCCATGCCATGTTTTCTAGGAACATTGGTTAAAATAAAGCATATCATAAGCAATTTATTTGTTTCATAACCACAGTAAGAAAAAAAAGTGATGGCAGCTACAAGCGGATCTCTTGGTAATGACATGAAACACAAGGGTCAACTGCATGAATGAAAATTAAATTGCATCTAAATTCATAGATTTGGGATTTGTTTTTACCTGTGCTGTTATTAGCTGGGGGTAGGATATGCCAATAAGAGAAGAAGCCTCTCCTATGGTGTGATTGGCTATGTTGCTGTAAACTGTGAAAGTTAAACTTTAGGGTATGCAAGCTGCTGCTCTGCATTGGATCTATACTGGGACCTAAAGAAGTGCAGGGAATAGACAACACTGGGCTACAGCAAAACGACTAAAGCAGAAAACACACTGTATTTAGTGGGCTGATAGTGTAACACTGAGTAACTCTAAAGATAGCGTGGCGATCAACATTTTTTAACCGTGGTACAACAAATAATGATTAGGCGAGGTACTAAACCTTTACTAATGCCATTGCTTCCAATTCACTTTTGCCATAGTGTATGTCTTTTCCCCAACCTTTTACCCTTCCAAATAAATATTAGGCATCATCCGTTATTCTTTCAAAGGCATTTTTGTGGCATATTATTAAGATGGAAACAGTAAAAGAAACTGATATGTGCCTTTTGAGGGAAGGCAATGTTACTATAGAAATCATAAAAAATCATAATAAAAACACAAGTATGAATACATATACAAATGTAAGAGGTATTGACTGATGTAATGGATGATTTATATTGGACAAGATACACTTTAGTGATATCATTAATTGAACACATGTATTTTATTTATTCAGTCAGATAGAAGCTGTTTCCATAACCAAAATATTATGTAATGTTTTCTTTGCGCTTCTCAATAAAAAAAAGTATTTGGGTATATAACTGATGGCATAATTTAGAATGATTATTAACATCAATGGTACTTGTGAATAAAATGCTGAACAGTATTTGCACTGTTTGGAACCTTTAGGCAGACTACATTTCTACTCAAGACTTCTAAGAATATAATTTCTACCTCATCAATTAATTCTATTAGCCTCAGGAACAATTAACAATATTTTATGAGTAGTACATTCAACAGTATGAAAAATACATATGTGTTAAAAGGAGAAGATGAGTACCAATTCAATTCTGATTATAATTTGTTAACTATAAAAGAGCTGTAAAATACAATAGTGTCCTATTATCATATTGAATGTTTCATATAAACAAGCAATTACCTTATTTAAGTGTATCTGGCATTTAAACAATCTAAATATGTATTTTACTGAAAACATATTTACACATAATCCTGAAAACTGCTATTTCCATGATTTATGAGCATATTGCACATGAAGAGATGTCTATGTAATCTTAGAAACAAGATAATAATCATGCTGCTCCTTAGAGGGTGCCATCCTGCAGGGTAGAGCTTTGTAGCATGTTATGTCTTTAGCTTAGCTGGTCTAACACACGTTTGTATCATGAGTTCAATATTTACTAATAATTGTAATTGTCTTTCAGATTTTTCTTTCTGGTTACTTGTGACTAACAGGTTTGAAGAATGACATTTATTCAAAAAGAACAATGAGTTAAAGGAAGCATTTCAAAACATACAGCTAGCTGGAAGCATTAATGATGACCCATGTTTCCTTTTACACAGTTAGTCATTCTTATATGACTGTTTTAGCCTATTAGTCATTCTTATATAACTTTCCCACTGAACAGTATGAACATCATGTTCCTGGGTATTAGTCCACAGATAATTGTATGGAGCAATGGTAGAGTTTTAAAAAAACACTGTACTTTCACATTGCTTGAATAACACTGCTACAGAATCACACTAGAGAGGGTAATGTGTATTTCACTGCTTTCATAATCACTGCCTTTTTCTTGTTGATCTGGGAGTCTATCCAAATATGTACTCTTAGAATCAAAAAACATCAGTTATCTCCAAGTTGAGTTGCTACCCAGCCCGTTTAATATTGGCAGATTGGTTAAAAAAATAAATGGCTCCAGTATAAAAAGAAGAAAGAAGCAAATAGAATAGCCGGTAATTTTTAAAGAAGAACAAGAAAAGTTGACAACCATAACTGCAATATGTACAAAATAAAAGACAAAAACAACATAAAACTTACTGTTTGTTTCAAGACTTTCACAGAGTTCTGTTTTCACTTCACCATTTGGTCTGTCATTTCCTTTTTGGATCAGTTTACTTTGCATGGTGGCTGCTGTTACAACAGCCTTGAAGCTCCTCTTTCGCTTTTGAACATTTTGCTCTGGATGAAAAAGGATAATGTAAACTTTGGGCATATAAAGCATACCCAAGGATACAGAAGCACTTAAACTCATGGAGACGGTAAGAGTCGTTGTCTGGATGTACATCTGGCAAACAGAAAAAGATACAATGGTAAACAACCATGGGATTCTAATGGTTAATAAAATGCATTATTGCTCAAAATAATATCATATGTCATTATTACATGAACGGTCAACTAGTTAGTGTTTCCAGTGGGAATGTAGAGTATGTAAAAATAAGCTATACATTGTATCATTATCATTGCGACCAAATATGTTTTGCGTATGCCTGTGCTGGTGACGTAATACCTTATAAACGTCAGCTGAAGAAGTCCATTGGCAAATGAACCATAAGGCGATGTAATAAACCAGAGATGGCACATATGCATTTCATTTTTTTTCTCAGTATCTGAATGTATCTGCAGTTCTACTAACACAAATAGAGGATCATTTTTTCATTCTTTTCTTTTACAATACAAAGAATGTTAATGTTTGTGCCACAGATTATCTTTAACTTTGATATTACATTTTAAATGAACACAGATAACTTAACTCACTATTAAGTAGATTGATACAAAATATTTTTATTATAAACCTTGTTTATAATATTACCACTTATATATCTAGATCTTTCTATATTGTGACAGAAAAGAGAACAGATTTTAAGTTACATTGATTTAATTTTCCTTGCTTTGTGGTAGGTTGCTTTTTCTTTATGGTGTACTATGAGAATGGTACCATGAACTCTCCACCTTCAGTTGGTTTTATAGCATCCATCTTGTTTTCACATTTCTTTTTATTGTGCTTTGAAAACATTTGCATATCGAGTTAATATTATTTTGTATCTGGTGATCCCCTGAACTCCACTAAGGAATAATGCATTATAAAATAGTTTTTCTTAAGATCTACTGCTTATCATATCCAGATATGATTACTATAATACTTTTACTGCCACCATTATTCATATGATTTATGTTGACTTTACTTATCTTACAATATGAAATAGTGGTGTCAACATATAGTTTAAATGATATACTAACCTACAAATTGAATTATGGTGTATAGCATATTAAGTAGTGACATATATAGTAGGACTTTAACCCCTTAATGACAGAGTGCTATGCTGCATTTGATGTACCTTGAAGACCAGAATTCCATTATTTTGTCATATGTTTGTTGAACTGTGAATTTCTTTCTTTGTGTTCAGTCCACCCACACAAATAATATATCATTTTTAAAGGACTGATAGGGTTTTCATTTGATACTATTATTTTCATCATATGATATAATTTACTATTAAAAAAATATAAAATATGATGAAAATATGCCATAAAAAACACTTTTTCTAAATTTGACCTGATTTTTTTTTTGGAACAATTAGAAATAGTAAAAAAAGACCCCATCTATATATCACTAAAATGTGGCCTGAGTTTAAAAATACCAATTCATGATGGCTCTACAGTAACTGCAGGCATGTAGCGTTGCGCCAAGGAGCGCAACACTACCTGAAAACTCAGGACATATAAATACGTCATCATGGTCCTCAAGGACCATGCTTTGCAGGACCTATATATACGTCCATTAGCCTTAAGGAGTTAAACATGAACCTAATCTGTACATTTCTTTAATTAGTGTATTAAAATGGCTCCTCAGTTAATGTTCAGTGTATTATAGAAAAAAAGTGCTATATGTGATTAGGTCTCTAATATGGCTGTTTTACACACAGATGCCAGAAATTACATTGAAAACTGTTACTTGAAGGATATTCATCTGTATCTGTGTAAAGGCCTAACATAAAATGGTTAATATTATTCTGCTTTTTGCACATAACAAGCAACGAAAAAAGTAAGTATCAACATTCACTGAACACCCAGTTAGATGGGTAAATACCCAGGACTTTGTGACACACTGCCCCGTTGCGGTTCCCAGTGAGCTGACCATGCTTGGACCTATTTATGTACTTTACATGACAATCCTGTGAATGGAAAGTACTTCTTGGCAGCATTAAATAATTATCCTCCATGCCTATGGCTGTATTAATACAAATACTAACTGAATCTTGATTTTTGAATTTGTCAAATTATCACACTAGAAAAGTGTTGGCATCATTTTATTATGTTTGTTTACATATAAAGATTAAACAAATATTTTCATTATATTCAATATATGTATTTTTCCTGATTTCCTGTTAGTTTCCTGAACCAAAACCGGTTTCCTTTTTTAATTTTATCTAATATAAAATCTAATATACCAAATGCATGCTATAAAAGCTCTGCTTATTTGATTTTTTTTTCTTCTTCTCTCACTCATTCAATGTTTATTTATTTAAAAAAAATAATACTAATAATAATAATAATTTTTTGTGAGTGTGGTTTTGTTGTAGTTGATGTGATGTCTTTGGGGGTTTCCTTAGTGTTTATAGGGTATGTATATCGGAAGTAGAATTTAAATAACTATTTTGGGAACAATCATCAAAGGGTTAATATGTATTTTTGGTTGTTGGAGCAATCAATTGGAAGAGAGAAAACTAGTGATACTGTAATACTGAAATGTATCTAAATGTGTGTCTTAAAGTCTCTCCCTAAGGGTAAGAAAATATGCAAAAATGGGAAAAGTCTGAATGTGTAGCCTATTTTAAATGGAAATGTTTTATGTATCAATGTACGGAAATCTCTTGTTTTTTTTATGTACTTGTTGAAAAAATTAATAAATAAATAATTTTTAAAAAAGCTCTACTTAAACTATTACTTACTTAATCTGTGTGTTCTACATATAAGTCGATACAGATCATAATTCCTGGCTGTACTGCACAAGGCATGATTAAAGACTAATTTTATATTATTTATCATTGGATGAACATACATTACTATTATAATTTTCAAAGATTTGTTTTGTTTGTTTTTTTGTTTTATATATATTATTCTTTATTAATTATTTTTATAAAAAGAACATATTCATATATCACAAAATTACAGTCATACAAAAAGCTTCTACACAATTCAGTCTACAGTACAATATATATTCCATAAGTTTCAACGATAGTGAGAGATAGGCGAGGACATTTTTGTAGATACAGTTATACTAGGAGTTGTGTCAGATACTTGGAATGCCAGGGAAGAGCAAAGGAAATTGGTGGAACAGGAGCAGGGAGAGGGAGAGAAGAGAAGGAGAGAAGTAAAGAGAAAGGAAGAGAGACAAAAAAGGGAGTTTACAGCTCCCCCAGTCCCCTTTGTCTCCTTGCTTAAAAATTAAATGTTCCTTTTATATACAAAGCAAGTAACAACATTCAATTCTTTCATACCTAACATTCCATGTTCATACATTAACATACATTCTTCTAAACTGGGAGAGGAGAAGATATCGTCATATACCTTAAGGGGGAGTCAAGCTGGGGGATCACGCAGCAGTGGTCAAGATGACATTTCCATATATATATAATAGGTGTTACAAACAACTCACTGAAGTCTGTGGCCCATCACAGGTTTTAGTCTCTGTATTTGATATTACATTCCAGGTAGTCCATATTTTTTCATATATGGCAGCCGAATCCTCATTTTGAGTATAGAATTGTCTCTCAGATTTCTCAAAGATTTTCAAAGATTTTGACTGCATTACTTTTATAGGTTTGGTGCAAAAGGAATAGCAGCAAGGAATACATCTTTATCCTTGATAAAAAGATTTCTATACATTTGATAGCAATTGGGCTAGCACAATGTATGGGAATATTTCTATTCTCTAAACAACAGTTTCCATAAGGTACATTACATCATCATTAATATACACGTATGTTATAATTTGTTTGGAATCATGCAGGTTCTCCCACAATGTTTTGCCAGTGATGTGGCAGCAAACAGGAGCTGTAGTGAGCAACAGAAAATAATTATCTATGTGCCAATAGTTTGGCTAGTATGATGTACATATGATTTTGTCATTTTTGAAGTGACATCATTTATCAATTAATACTGGAAAAATGATTTCTTTTGGCATGTGCTTGCTAGAAAGCACATGTGTAAATAAATTAGTCTCACTGTAACATGAATACAGCAGGTGGGGTGTTCAAATTATTTGCATTATTTTTTTAATTTTTATTTCTAAACTTTTATAAATGGATTATCTCATTTTTAGTTCATTAAATCTTTGTCAGCTAAAGTTCAGTATTCGAATGTTAATGTGTTCCATTTAATTTATAAAACGCTAAGCAGTTCTATATAGCTGACCTTTTTAGCACAATGCAGTTTCATTGGTTGGTTTATTTTATTTTCAATGTTAGATTTTCCAGTGTGAAGAAAGAAGAATACATAATCAGGCCTCAAGTATGGGAAAGGTCAAAATAGTATATCATATTAGTATGTTTAATGAAGTGTATTAAGCTTACCAAATGTAAATCTTTTCCCTAGTAGTAATACGTGAAACAGTAGTACAATATACTGTAGATCAAAAAAATGCTTTATTATCTGATGGTTTATGTATTTATCCTATCTGATCACCATCTCATAATGCGACTGAGCATATCATCTTTTCATACCCAATCTCCTAAAGCAAAAATATACTAATTTATTAACGCAAGGAGAGAAGAGTCAAAGACCTCCTGGCATTATATATTGACACTTTACTATCCATATACACGGGTATACCATAATTCCAAAGAAGTATGCAGTGGCCCATTATGTACACCATTACAGGCAGCTACTTTTTGTTTAGAATGTTTTCTTAAGACTTGAAGACCAAACTATCTTTGTTGATGTGAATAAATAGCCATTACACAGTTTTGTGGGTGACTGTGTATTCTGGTTGATAATTAGAGCTAATGGGGCTCCTCACCATGTAAACCTGAAATGGTCCACATAATCTTAACGTCTACAATATTAATTTATAACTATACTAATATCCAGAGTAAGCTTAAAATGTGAGTGGGTAACCAAGCTACAGGGTCACAACATTGTAGCTATCCTTGCCTGTATATATATTTAGAAGGATCAACATGGTATATACTTTGATTAAAACTAATTTTGTAAAATCACTTTAATATATATATATAGTGATTTTACAAAATTAGTTTTAATCAAAGTAAATAACATGTTGATCCTTCTAAATACATACATGGTAAATTTACCATGTGGCCAAAGTCAGTGCAGACATCCTATACCATTATTGTGGGTTGTGTAACATTGTGCTCAGCAGATACAGTATTATGGCAGCACATCATAAACAATAATATAGACAAGTAGGCCATGAGTTGTACACTACACTGTAGTAAATATATTTTCTTGACAGGTTAATGCATATCCAAATGAACTACCAATGTTACATAGTTGGCATATTGAAACAAACCCCACTTCAGCAGATTATCCTTTTTAAAGGCAATGACATTTGCAGGCATACTCTAATTTTTACTTTGAATATTTATAAACTCAATGTGGAGGTATTTTCTAAAACATATGCAATTATTATCAGACTTTGTGATGCTGGATATGAGTGATAATGACATCATGCCCATGAACTGTGTGTACATCTCTCTGGGAAACGGGCTCACAAGAGATGCACGAGGTGTAGGTTTTCCCAGAAAGCACTTCAAGTCATAGTGGCAGGAATGAACAATGGTAGAACTCCTGCAAAGAGAAGTATTGCAAAAAATATCCCAAACTACAATATGCATTTTTATTAAATCAGAGTTCTCCTTTAAATATATTATAGTATGTGAGAACACAAACATATTAAATTACTATTAAAATGAACTTCAGTAAGTAATGTAAAAATAAAAAAGGTTTATGTGAATGGAAATACTTTGAATTATCTTTACATTCAATAAATGTATATTGAAGAAAAATAATTGTGTTAAACATGAAAAGTACTCGCATTGTGTTGTGGTTTTGTGATTTAAATTGACTTCATTGCTATCATAGAAATAGGCTACGAACATATTTTCATGGTACTAAATTATATTTACCAAAGTATCAATCAGGTAAAAAAATATTTCAAGCAAAAAATTTTTGCATATCCTAATTTGCTTTTCATTCTCTTCAATAAAGACACTTGTGGTGACAACGTATTCTGAAGTGGAATTTAAGGTTAGAACTAAGCCTTTTCATTTTTTATAGTTTAAAATACTTTCAAATGTAGACAAACTATACAAACAAATACTAACTCCAAAATAATCACTGCAGAGAATATGAATTTAGTACCAGCTATTGAGCCAAATGGAAATTTAAAAGACAACTTTTGGAAAAAACTACATTATATTAAACTGAAAGATTGCATAACATGTGGACATTTTAAATATAAATGCTTTAATGAAAGAATATAAATAAGCACTATCAGGGGACAGACATCTTGGGTCAGATGTTACTTTAACTGACTGATCTAACCAAGTGTCTGGACAAAATGTCTGCCCCTGATACAGCTACACAGCCACAGAGGACTCAATAAGGTTCTTTATTTATATTGAAATGGACCACTAGGAAGTATAGAAATGGGACTATATCAGGTACATAAGTGGCAGATACTTTCACAAAGAAAAAGCACAGTTTAATAAACAAATACATATAACAAGTTAAAAACTTTCTGTCTGTACACAAAGATAAATATAATAACAGCACATGATGTTGATGTTAATTACAATAAAAAAAACACCACAGTAGTACATGTATGTGTAGTTACCATCCAATAACACAGAGGCAACTGTGTCTGAGTTCAAAAAGGTGTAATTAAGAAATCAAATTAGGGGAATGACACACTTTGCTGCATAGAGGTAAGTAATGTGAAAATGAAGTTTTTTTATCCACGTTGCACAATAAGGAGGATATATTTGGTGCACAAAGTGCTCGACAATAAATCTTAGGTACTGTATTGAACATAGGGTTTTTGGGTGGGAGATGCTCCATCCTGAAATGGTTCATGTCCACAAGGCAGAGGAGCAATGAATACTATGATGATAAGAAAGCTCTTAATTGGTGTCTGGTGACCAGTGGTGTATCTTGGTTTTGTGCTGCCCCAGGCAGATAACATTTGGGCACCCCCACCCACGTTGCTCACCTACAGTATGCCTCATCACCCCATTACATGCACAATTACCCACAATGCACATACATTAAATGCCCAATCACCCTATTACATGCCCCCATCACCCACATTGCATACAGACTAAATGCCCCATCACCCCCATTACATGCCACCATCACCCTCATTACAAACTCCCACCATGTCCATTACATGCCCCCATCACCCCTATTAATTGGAAGGAGCAAAAGCTTGCTGAACGGTGGGTGAGGAAGCAAAGATGTTTGAAGCACCAGAAGTGTGCTTTAACACCCTCTGGCAAAGTGCTACCCTAGGCGAGTGCCTTGTTTGCCTTGTGGAAGATACACTACTGCTGGTGACAATAGGGCAGCACAGACAGATCAGGATAGAGGTGCAGGCAATGCCTGATTGTTAGATAAGTGCAGGCAGCTGTCACCTGCACATGACGTAGTATCATACTTTTTATGCACAGAGTAGCAGTTCAGCATGCGTAGATTAGCAAATTACTTCTGGTGATTCAGATGGATGCTCTGCTGGTCAGTAACAGATTTGTTTAGAACTTTGTATTTTTCATTTCATTACAATTATTTATATTTAAAATTCCTACACTTAATTCAATCTTTCCGTTATACATGACTTATTTTTTAGCTCGCCGTTGTGATTTAAGAAAGAAAGCTAGATTGCATAAGGTGAAACCATAAAGCAAAGAAAAACTGTATTTCTTCAAAACAACTTTTCATTATACTAGATATAACTTTTAGATAAGGGGGTATAATAAGTCATCACCTAAATAGAAAATGTAATGTAGATGATGTCCTAAGCACAAACATGTAAGGTAGATATAGTGTGGCATTAACTAATCACCAAGTTAGCATAATGATCTTGAAGCATTATATGAACAGTAATGGTATGTAATGTGGTTCTCTACCGGCATACAGGTTATTTGTGCTTGAAGGTAAATAGTGTATCACCAAAAAAGATTTGAAATAAACAATCAATACCCTTGGACAAACGCTGCCACTCTCAGCACTCCTCAATGTGCTGTACATATAACATGGGTACTTAAAAGAATTGAGGGCGCAGAATGTCATACAGGGAACATACAAATAGAACATAAAAATAGAAAACACATATAGTGCAATAAAGTTTAATATTGAGTGATGTATATGTGAAACACATTCACAAACATCTGGAATAATAGACATTTAAGAGCAATGAAGTTCCATAAAAAATTTTCTATTTAATTTGCACATTAGGGATAAAACACAAACAAACATAGAGCAGTAAAATTATTAAAAAGGTGGCCTGCTTGTAGGGTTGCCACCTGGCCGGTATTTTACCGGCACAGCCGGTAATCAACCTTTCAGAGCCGGTGCATTTATTAGTTAATTACCGGCAATGTAAAAGCCGGTTTAAAATGAGTACTTTTGTCAGCATGGCAGTGCAGTTGCGATTTGCAGAGGGAGTGACTGTGTAAATAGTCACTAACCTCCATATGTGGTGTGTGTGCCGTCCCTGTGCGCATGTCATGTAAGGGAGGGAAGCACAGAGCTAAACACTGTGTGCTGTGCCTGAGGAAGCTGCCTCACTCTAAGAGTTTTGCCGTGCACTGCAGGATGATGTGCTCACAGATTGGAGGAGATTATGTTCCGGGGGTAGGCTTTGCGAGTGAGAGGGAAGCCACGTGTGAAGGCTCTGAAATAAGCTGCTTCCTGTGTGTACTTTTCGAGCAGCCTGGGTTTCTTGCCAGTGTCCTGTGAGCCCTGCAAAGAGGTGATGCCGAGCAGGTACTGTGCTCTGCTTCTCTTACTACAAAATGATACAGCCATCCAGGTACATGTGTGCTCACTGTCACATAAGCATTAATCAGTAAATAAAGCATGTTTGCCTTTTTTTCTTCTTCTAAAATCTATGAAAGGCAGCCAACAATGTAAATAGGTTAAATAGATAGACAGGTATTGTACAAATACATTGGGGGTTGTATAAATATAAAAGTGATGCTCTAAGAAAGAATAAATAAAATGCAGTGAATGTGCTACAGATCCTTGAGCACAAATAACAATTACACCTGCTGTGCCAAAATGGAAAAATGTTAAAATAGTTTTATGTCTTTAAATATGCTACATATTTTAGGTGCTTTTATTGAGTATATATATATATATATATATATATATATATATATATATATATATATATATATATATATATATATATATATAATATACATTTTCTGATATTCATTTTCACATTAACTGTATTGTCTAGTCAAAGTGAGACTAAAAAGTAAACTTTTTGTACCTCTTTTCCACCAGAGCTTTAAGCTTACCCCAAAAAAGACAGACAGACATGGGGGGAGAGGAAAATACAGACAGACAGACATGGGGGGAGAGGAAAATACAGACAGACAGACATGGGGGGAGAGGAAAATACAGACAGACAGACATGGGGGGAGAGGAAAATACAGATAGACAGACATGGGGGGAGAGGAAAATACAGATAGACAGACATGGGGGGGGGGGAGAGGAAAATACAGACAGACAAACATGGAGGGCCAGGAAAAGACAGACCGACATGGGGACAGAGTAACAGACAGAGAGAGAAATATTGTCAGTGTCCCTCCTGAGATCAGACTCTATAGGGACGAATCTCAGTCTTGTAGGGGCATGCAATATTGCATGGCTCCACCCTTTTGTGACTCCGCCCCTCACTGACCGGTATTTTTTTTAAGGAAAAGGTGGCAACCCTACCTGCATGTGAAAATACACTTACAGATTAAACATATGGATAGGCATGTAAAGAAAAAGTCCACAGCAGGGATACAGCTTCAGATGTGGCTTGGGATGACCCGTTTTTCGGGTAAGTCCTGGCTTTATCAGGAGTTGCAGCAGTTCACATATACATCAGTCAATACACTGTTGTTTTAAACTTTATTGCACTATACAGGTTATTTGTAAACCATTTTCTAAATAGAGTATATAGATGTACCTTTCCAACCTCTATTTCTAATGATCATAGATAGGCAAATAGGCAAAATGTCCTTGGCAGGGTCTGTGACAGTCCATTGAACATCATTTAACTGTCCATCACAAACCATAACCAGTGTTATCTACTCCAGTTCATTATAGACTATAATGTATATTTATTTATATGAGATACCAACCCAGTAATTACCTATAATAGCTTTTGATGGAGTGATAACTGGCCAACCTAGTTAAAGAGCCTTCTTTAAAAATTGATTTCAATGCAATTCCAAATGTCGTAGTTGATCTACAATGTGTTCAGTTCCAGGTGCTTTAAACAAAGCAAAATGATGCTAAACCTATAAAGCATAGTTTATTAAAGAAAAAGTCCAACTAGCTAAAAACAATTCTAGTTTTAGTAAAATAATAGTTAAACTGGTAAATACAAAGCTATTAATTTGACACTTTATAGTGCTCTTTATAGCTTCCAAAATTGAGCCTACTGGGGACGATAAGGAATGTGACATATGCCTGTGTTACTTTTGAGATTACAATAGACAGGCAGCTTATCACTATGGATGTCTAGTTTAACTATTCTTGAGCACATAAGTTCTAAGCACATTTTGTTAGCTTATTTTAGGATATTATATTTGTATACCTATATTCATATGCTTAAGTTATCTTAAATTATGAATACTGCAGCAGTGAACAGTAATAAAAGGGAGACACCTATTGTTAGTGAACCTAGACAAGTAATTATTAAAGTTTAAATAAATATAACATTAACTATAGGTCACTGTCTACTTTAACTTGACAATACAGGGAGTGCAGAATTATTAGGCAAATGAGTATTTTGAACACATCATCCTCTTTATGCATGTTGTCTTACTCTAAGCTGTATAGGCTCGAAAGCCTACTACCAATTAAGCATATTAGGTGATGTGCATCTCTGTAATGAGAAGGGGTGTGGTCTAATGACATCAACACACTATATCAGGTGTGCATAATTATTAGGCAACTTCCTTTCCTTTGGCAAAATGGGTCAAAAGAAGGACTTGACAGGCTCAGAAAAGTCAAAAATAGTGAGATATCTTGCAGAGGGATGCAGCACTCTTAAAATTGCAAAGCTTCTGAAGCGTGATCATCGAACAATCAAGCGTTTCATTCAAAATAGTCAACAGGGTCGCAAGAAGCGTGTGGAAAAACCAAGGCGCAAAATAACTGCCCATGAACTGAGAAAAGTCAAGCGTGCAGCTGCCACGATGCCACTTGCCACCAGTTTGGCCATATTTCAGAGCTGCAACATCACTGGAGTGCCCAAAAGCACAAGGTGTGCAATACTCAGAGACATGGCCATGGTAAGAAAGGCTGAAAGACGACCACCACTGAACAAGACACACAAGCTGAAACGTCAAGACTGGGCCAAGAAATATCTCAAGACTGATTTTTCTAAGGTTTTATGGACTGATGAAATGAGAGTGAGTCTTGATGGGCCAGATGGATGGGCCCGTGGCTGGATTGGTAAAGGGCAGAGAGCTCCAGTCCGACTCAGACGCCAGCAAGGTGGAGGTGGAGTACTGGTTTGGGCTGGTATCATCAAAGATGAGCTTGTGGGGCCTTTTCGGGTTGAGGATGGAGTCAAGCTCAACTCCCAGTCCTACTGCCAGTTCCTGGAAGACACCTTCTTCAAGCAGTGGTACAGGAAGAAGTCTGCATCCTTCAAGAAAAACATGATTTTCATGCAGGACAATGCTCCATCACACGTGTCCAAGTACTCCACAGCGTGGCTGGCAAGAAAGGGTATAAAAGAAGAAAATCTAATGACATGGCTTCCTTGTTCACCTGATCTGAACCCCATTGAGAACCTGTGGTCCATCATCAAATGTGAGATTTACAAGGAGGGAAAACAGTACACCTCTCTGAACAGCGTCTGGGAGGCTGTGGTTGCTGCTGCACGCAATGTTGATGGTGAACAGATCAAAACACTGACAGAATCCATGGATGGCAGGCTTTTGTCCTTGCAAAGAAAGGTGGCTGTATTGGTCACTGATTTGTTTTTGTTTTGTTTTTGAATGTCAGAAATGTATATTTGTGAATGTTGAGATGTTATATTGGTTTCACTGGTAAAAATAAATAACTGAAATGGGTATATATTTGTTTTTTGTTAAGTTAATTAAACACAGTAATTATGCACAGTAATAGTCACCTGCACACACAGATATCCCCCTAAAATAGCTAAAACTAAAAACAAACTAAAAACTACTTCCAAAAATATTCAGCTTTGATATTAATGAGTTTTTTGGGTTCATTGAGAACATGGTTGTTGTTCAATAATAAATAATAAAATTAATCCTCAAAAATACAACTTGCCTAATAATTCTGCACTCCCTGTATTGATATATCTTGTTCATTGGGGGGGGGGGGGGGGGGTTTGATTTTGTAATATGTATTACTATTATCCGAAGCAGTTATTACTGCCAATCACATTTTCTATATTGCTACTGTTATAATATGTTTAGCCTGAATAGGTCTTTTTCAAAATACTCCCGCTCCTGATCCCACACACATCCTGTATGCATATGTTCAAACATTTTTGTTGGCACCCATACATAATGCATAACTTATGTGCTCATATGAAATCATTTAATTATCAAGGTAGTTTATATGAGATCCATGCCTTGATTACTTCGCCCATGGACACATTCTACATTCTTCAAGTATAAGTTACATGTGTCCAGTAAAGAAAAAAAACTAGCTGACTTTTTCAACAATATCTGTACAACGCAAATATCCTGTAGATATATACTTTGAACAGACTGCTCTCTCTTAAATGCATGCACACATTGCAAGTATTGTTATCATATTGGATACTTTGTTTTTATTTAAATACTTTAAAATGCTAAAAATGTCGTGGACAAGTTACAATTAAACATATTTAAAATTCAAATATTTAAATGAATACATACATTTTTATAATTATTTAATATTATTTTATTCATAAAACAAAAAGGTAGATCATTTTTTGGAATAGCTCTTTACGTAGCATTTAGAACATGTTATTAACATACTTTAATTTAATTATTTTATTCTTAATAGTAATTTGATTTTAGAATGTTTTATAGTAATTTTGGTACATTGAGCATGTTCCTTGGTTAATGGTCCACCCATGACTGCAGCTAAATCTGCTTTGAAGATGCATTATTTAAATTTTCAAGAATGACACTGTGTTTAATTTTTCTAATATGACAATATAATTCCTAAGCTTCATACAGGACAAGATCAGGCAAGAAATGCTTGAAGTACAAATTATAAATATGCTAAAATATTGTAACTAACTTTTTAATTATCTCTTAAGGCTGTTTTATTCACTCAACCTACATTAATAGGTCAGTGTCTGTTAAAGACAGGAATCCAGGAATGGTAGTGTTTTATAATTTTTTAATGAACACAAATCCCCTGAAGGTTATTTGAGGTGAAGCTCTCTGAAAAATTGCCAGTGGAAATAGTTTACTTAGAGAAGAATGAAACTATCTTAATATATATTATATAAGGAAAATAAGTAAAGCAGTACTTCTTTTTACTCTTCAACATGCTGAGTGAGTTTTAGAAGTATTTCTTCCTAATCATCCATCATGTCCAACAAGAGTTAGTTCAAAGTAGGATGCTCACTTTCTATGTTAGAATTGTTAAGTAATCTAGGCATTTAATGTTTTTTTCCCACTGATTTTTTCCATTAAAATGGCATACAAATCACATTTCTAATCCTTATAAACTTAATCTATGCATTTGCTTGCAATTACGCTAACACACTGGGCTACTATCCAGTCCACTAAAGAACAGCTATGATAAAGGAGCAATAGAATAGTAAACATCATGTATCCATAGTTGAGTTGGTAACATCATGTTTCCAACTTTGTTATTATTGGACGAATGATGCTCTTCCCTTGAATATTCATCAAAGTTCAGTAAGTAGACACACAGACACATTTTATCCTGTATAATTACAGTACAGATAATAGTAATCCATTATTTTAACCAGGAAACATATGTTGAGAAATGGGGATTTTACTTTTGCCAAATATCCAGGTGTTGTAACTATTATCCAATGTAATGGTATTCATTTTATCTAACTTGGAAGGATCAAAAGAAGATTCAACCCCAATGTTTGGGTGCAAGTCCCTTTAAGCTACAAATTAGTCTAGTTCATCAACTTTAATTGCAATAAACACTACAAGAAAGTCACGAAGAACACCTGTCAAATACAAAAATACTGCATATATATATATATATATATATATATAAAATCCAAGGAATGATGGACTCAGCTTCATGTAGTAAATCTGGTCTCAGCCCTGGTGCTGTGATGTTCCACACAAAGAAATCCAAAAAGAAATTCCACGCACTCAAGGGACTTGGTACAAAAAGTCAATGCTTTAATCACTCAATAGGTAAAAAGCTCTAACATGAGTTTAATATCAAAGTTTCGGTCCACACCATGGACCTTTTTTATGACAAGCAACTGAGCAGAAATAAGTACAATACACAGATAATGGAGAAAACACAATTACCTACCACACCAACGTGTTCCCTCCCCTTTGCAACAGGAAAACGAACTGCTCAGTGCCGAAAAGCACGGCCGGGTAATGTCAGCATGCGCAGAAACCAAAAAGTGACAGTTCCGTCACCATGGCTTCATTCATGTGTAAAAACAGTCACATGGAGCCGGGCGAAAAGTGACAAATTAGACTAGTGCTAAAGAACACACAGAAGTTAAATTCGAATATGGCCAGAATGCCAAAAACAGACCAAAGGGTACACAACAAACAAACGAAATTGGGCTACCTGACAAAGTGAAACAAATTCATTACAAGAGTGAAAAGAAGAGACCACCCACACACAGACATATGCATAGGGAAGTACAAAAGACAGTAAAATAAAGCAATATGAAACAACACAAGGCTGAACCTACTAAATAGGTGATTAATACAGTGAGAGTTGAGTAAGCTAACAAAGGGAATGGCACATCAATGCAAATGACAACAATAATTAACGTATTGGTAAGAATGGCAACAGGACTAATTTCTCATTCAGTCCTTTAGGAGATATTTTCTTGAGAGTCTGGATCCAATATGGTTCTCTCTTCAATAGCAATTTAGCAAGGCTTTTGCTTTATTCATGGCCGATTTGATGATAGCTTTAGAATATCATTGTTCGAAACCTATCAGCCATCTCAACGAGTTGTATCTCACATGTCTACATATCCGAGTTGTTGCTGATCACTCAAATTGAATGGTAATGATCTCTTCATTGTTTCAGGGTGGAAACTTGAGGCATGTAATAAAGTATTTCTGTCCTTGTGTTTTCTTTATAGAGTGTGGCCCAGGGAGTTGCCTATAACAGAGAGTTCTACATCAAGGAATTGTATTCTTGTGGTGTCGGCATGCATAGTGAGGCAAACTGGGGAATTTAGTGTGTTAAAATTCGACACACATTGGACTAGTGACTCGTAGTCTGAATTCCATATCAGAAAAATGTTATCAACAAATCTGGCATAATATAGAATGTTGTGTAATTTTAAAGAATGTGTTCCATTTCATACCTATCCATGTTTGTATATGTAGGAGCCATGGCTGCTCCCATCGCGGTCCCCAACTGTTGTACATAGTAGCATTTTTCAAATTTAAAAAAATTGTAGGAAAGAGTTAGGTCTAACATCTTAATCAGAAGATCCACTGGTGGGCCTTGATATGACTGTTTGCTCCACAAGGTTGCGAACCACCTGCAAGCCCTCTCGATGGGGAATGATAGTGTATAGACTGGTCATATCAAGTGTGACCAACCAAATTGGACCTTCTGGTCTTTAAGGCATTTGGATAGAGCAGGGGGGGGGGGGGTTGGCATCTTTATGGATTTTAGGTTATGTATATAGTTCAGGACAAATTGAATGGACCTCATGAAGAAAGTCATAGGTCATAGAATCAATGTGGCCTGCCTGTAATGCCAGTCCAAAGTGATCATAATCTTTAAATCAACTTCACTTGTAAGGTCCTTGGTTAGCTCCTGATACATGCCTGGAACAACCAGTTGTCTTAAGATTTCCTCTCTATACATGCGGTAGTTCATGATGACATCTCCACCTTTATCAGAAGGGTGAATCACGATGTGTGGGTCTCTGGACAAGGAGTTTAGTGCTTTCAGTTCTTCTTTAGATAAATTGCCTTTGGATATCTTGTTGGTTAATGCTAGTTTAGTCTCAGTGCTAACCACCTGCATAAACAATTTAAGTGCTATATTTGATGTTTGGGGCTGAAAAGTGCTTTTTAATTTAAAGGGAGCTGGAGTTTGTTGTGTACCTGTGTTAAAAAAACTCTTAGGCATAGGCTTCTGAAAAAATGATAAAAGTCCACCTCCTGTTCAAACTTCGATGGCAGGTTGGTTGGTACAAACAAAAGACCTCTAGCTCGAAGTTGTTTCTCAGGTTCTGTTAATTTATGGTCTGATAGGTTGAAGATGGAGTTTATATCCTCCTTGTTGGAGGTCTGCCTCTTGGGGTGAAAAAAAGTAGCCTTTTTGTCCCCGTTTGATGTGTGACCTCCTCTGCGGTCTGTTTGGCCTCTGGTTAATACCCCCTGATCAGACTGGACGGTCAGCTCCTGGGTTTGCTCTAAAAAAGAGGGTTGGCAATTGGACTGTGATGTGCCTTGAGCACTTTGAGTATTAGCAGAATCTGAGGCTGATTCACCCGAAGTTACATCAATGGTTGGTTCTACGGTTTTCCTAATTCTGATACACTCTCCTGTTCTTTGTACACTGTTCTCCTGTTGTCTACTCAACCAGCGATAAACCTGATGATTTGCATATTCATTGTTGACTTTCACTAATTTCTGTCATTTAAAATGCATCAGTGGGGAAACTATTTGAAGGATTGTGGGGAAACTATTTGAAGGATTGCTAAAGGTATACACTCAAGAATACATCTTGAACCAGAATATAATTAGTAAAAGTCAACATGGTTTTGTGAAAGACAGGTCTTGTCAAACAAACTTAATAACATTCTATGAAGAAGTCAGTAAAAATATAGATCTAGGTGTGGCAGTTGATGTGATCTATATGGATTTTGCAAAAGCATTTGATACAGTTCCACACAAAAGGTTACTCTACAAATTGAGAGAAATAGGTTTGGGGGCAAATGTGTGTATGTGGAGTGAAAATTGGCTAAAAGATAGAACACAAAGGGTTGTTGTAAATGGAAAATTCTCAAATTGGACAAGGGTATTAAGCGGAGTACCTCAGGGGTCTGTTTTGGGCCCTCTTCTTTTTAATTTGTTTATTAATGATCTGCCACATTGTGCTGAGAGCCATGTCTCCGTGTTCGCGGACGACACTAAATTAGGTAAGGCAATAAAGACTAATCTTGATGTTTTTTCTTTACAGGAAGATTTGGACAGAGTGGGGGACTGGGCAGTAAAGTGGCAAATGAGGTTCAATATAGACAAATGTAAAGTTATGCATTATGGGAAAAATAATAAAGAAACATATACGTTAAATGGTTTTTCCCTGGGAAAAACTACTAATGAAAAGGATTTAGTAATAATTATAGACAACAAACTTGGCAACAGTGCCCAATGCCAGTCAGCAGCTGCAAGGGTCAATAAGATATTGGCATGTATAAAACGAGGTATAGATTCACGGGAGGAGGATATCATCTTGCCTCTTTACAAATCAATGGTAAGACCTCACCTTGAATATGCAGTACAGTTCTGGGCACCAGTCCTTAAAAAGGATATTAAGGAACTAGAAAAAGTGCAAAGGAGAGCTACAAAATTAATAAGGGGTTTGGAGGATCTTAGTTATGAAGAGAGACTTAAAAAATTGAATTTATATACGTTAGAAAAAAGGCGTCTCAGAGGGGATATGATAACATATAAATATTTGCAAGGCCAATATAAAGAGCTCTCCAGTGACCTGTTCATTAACAGAAAGGTACAAAGAACAAGAGGTCACCCCCTCAGACTGGAAGAGCAAAGATTTCATAGACAGCAAAGGAAGGGATTCTTTACGGTTAGGACAATAAAGTTATGGAACTCCCTGCCAAGAGAGGTAGTGCTAGCAACCACAATAGATGCATTTAAAAATGGTTTGGATGTTTTTTTTAGGAAAGCAGAACATACAGGGCTATTAATAATAGAATAAGCATTAATAAAAGAGCTTATTGATCCAAGGAGAAATCTGATTGCCTCTTGGAGTCAAGAAGGAATTTTTTCCCCCAGGAGGCAAAATTCGAAATAGCTTCCTTAGGGGTTTTTTGCCTTCTTTTGGATCAAAAGCTGTAATGATAGGTAGAAGGGTTGAACTTGATGGACTTGTGTCTTTTTTCAACCTAAATTACTATGTTACTATGTTACTAGATCATTCTTGATTCTCTTCTTGTAGTTTAATCATGAGCCTGATGATGCTGTAGTTATAAGTGCTACAGCATTGGTGCTGTCGAACTTTGTGATCTTGTTTCGTATTTCTACCAAATCTCTGGCCACCTCTTCAATCATGAGTATGAGTAGATCTAGAGAGTACTTGATCCATTTACTGTTTTCTGCTCAGTTACTTGTCTTGAAAACAGTCCAAGGTGTGGACAGAAACATCAATATTAAACTCATGTTAGAGCTTTTATTTTATTTTTTTAGAAGTAATGGTAATAGTGTTTTACCAGGAAGAATACATTGAGATTTATCTCGTTTTCAAGTATGTCCTGGGGACCCAGTCCAGAAAGTGAGTAATTAAAGCATCTACTTTTTGTACCAAGTTCCCTGAGTATGTGGAATTTCTTTTTGATTTATATATATATATATATATATATATATATAGCATTCAAGATGAATACTGTATATGTAAATGTAAAACTTAAGATCATAATTTATTAGCTCTAACATCAGATTTCATTCCAAATTCTATAATACCGAGTACTCATATTTTGGGAATTTAGTTTTTGGACAATATTGTACTATGTTGAGTAGACCGTTTAGTGCAGACCTGGGCATCTTACGGCCCGCGGGCCACATCCGGCCCTTTGTGCATCCCTGTCCGGCCCGCGTGAGGCAGAGCCGATCCTGGGCGGGTGCACGGGTTGCACCGCGCCCATGCGCAAGGGAGGAGAGGCACTGTAGCAGGGAGCTCTCTCCCTGCCATCCTCCTCCTTGTTAATCCAAGCACAGCGCGATGGGTGTAAGCTTCGCCCCCGTCGCGTTCTGTGATTGGCTGCTTCAGGTAGGAGGACGTTCTCTAGGGTATCTGCCAAGACACCATAGAGAACGTCCTCCTCCCTGCAGCCAATCACCGAACGCGACGGGGGCGGAGCTTTCCCCCATTGTGCTGTGCTTGGATTAACAAGGAGGATTAGGTAATAACAGTTTGGGGGGGGGGAAGGGTTAAAATAAAAAAAGAAAGGAAGTGTCTGTGGAAGTGTGTGTGAATGTCTATAAGTGTGTATGTGTGTGTTAATGTGTATAACTATGTGTGTGTTACTGTCTGTGTAAGTGTATGTACATGAGTGTCTGTGCAAGTGTATCATGTGTGTAAAGGTGGCTGTGTGTGTATTTATGTATGTGTGACAGTGTGTATAAGGGTGTCTGTGTAAATGTATGTTTGTGAGGGTGACTAAGTGTGTAACTGTGTTTGTGTGACTGTGTGTATTTATGTATGACTGTTTGTATTTATGTATGTGTGTATAAGGGTGTCTGTGTAAATGTATGTCTGTGAGGGTGACTAAGTGTGTAATTGTGTTTCTGTGACTGTGTTTTTATGTATGACTGTGTGTATTTATGTATGTGTGACAGTGTGTATAAGGGTGTTTGTGTAAATGTATGTCTGTGAGGGTGACTAAGTGTGTAACTGTGTTTGTGTGACTGTGTGTGTTGATGTATGACTGTGTGTACAAGAGACCAGCATGGGGAACAGAAAGATAGAGATGGAAAAAGATATAAGGGGAGAGACAGACATGGGGTATGAGTGTCAAGAGAGAGACAGACATGGGGTATGAGTGGCGAGAGAGACAGACATGGGGTATGAGTGGCGAGAGAGAGACAGACATGGAGCATGAATGGAAAGAGAGAGACATGGAGCATGAGTGGAGAGAGACATGGAGCATGAGTGGAGAGAGAGACAGACATGAGGGAATGGGGAGAGAGAGAGAGACAGACATGAGGGTAGGGGGAGAGACAGATATTGAGCAAAATGTAATTGAAATATTGTCGATGTGGCCCTCCAGCAGTGCTCGGGTTGCTCATGCGGCCCCCCGGTAAAAATGTATTGCCCACCCCTGGTTTAGTGCCTCAATAAATAATATTAAACATCCTTACATTTAACCCTAAGCAACAATCTTCATTGAAAAAAGTTGAAAATACTAAACAAAATCAAGAATACATGTGATAACTAAAGTATTATATAACCTTGTTTTTGGTGCAGTGAATCCTTGCTCCTTTGTATTTCAGAAATGTTCACCAAAACAATGTTTGCAGTTTGGCTGAAGAGAATACAGTATGCTAGCAGAATTGTGTACAAATGCATTGATTACGTGAAAGATGTTGATTCGTGTTTGTTACCACCTTGTTGTCTACCTTTGAGATGATACTGAAACTGCTCCATCATGTTTCACATATTCTGTTTGTTTGTAAATGCCTACAGAAAATAATTACATATCATAAACCATATCCATCAGCATACATATTCCATGTGTTTCTCACTGTTAGAAATGTGTATATCAGAGGAATGCTCTATTTGTACTGTTCTCCATAAAAAGTTAAAGGTAACATGTAATAATTGCATTACATTTAATTTATCTGTTATACACAATGTTCATGAAAAACGAATAATTGATGTTTTAAAATGATATAAATTTTAACAGAAATTGCACCAGTAAAACCAGATCCTTACATTGTGTTTGCACATATCTATTCAAATCAATGAAAACATGAAACAAAATGACATTGCAAAAAAATTAAAATTATATTTCAGAAAAATGTGCATATGTTTGCACACGCTAATGTAGCAACTGGCAACAAGACAAGAGTAACTCTTAATTATGCAAGCTCTTGCACATATCAAGTTGATTTTTTTTCTTTTGTATAATTAATATTTATTAGAAAGATTTTTTCAACAATAAAATACAGTTCGTACAATCCATTTTCCTTTTGACAAAAGTATCCATTCCTTAGGGATAACTTGCCTACACAGAGTATATATTACCCCTTATTCCATGATGTAAAAGCTCACAAACATAACAAATACAACAAAAAAATCAGCGCGCGCTGCAATTGATGAGAGCCTGAACTTGATGCTTTGTCTAATACTATTCTTTAAGGTTAGTAAATGCCTCCGTCCATTTTCCCAGGTTGCCTGCGTTTATCTTAGATTTAGCACTAAGCCATCCCAAGATACATTGGAACTGCAGCCAGTCTTTCATTTGCCACACCTGGAAGGAGCAGCATTCAAAAATGTGAGGTGAGAAGACTGTTCCTTTGACATGACTGGCCAGTTGATGTGAATCAATGCAGCCTCTGGGCTTTTTACTATACTAAAGCTTCCAATCCTATTTAGGTTACTATACACCATTGACCATGTGTATATTGTTATGCATATGATTATAAAAAATAAAAAAAAATGTTAAACAATTAACAAAAAATGGTCCTTTTCCATACAGTAAAGAAAAGAAAAGCCGTTATTACACTAAATTGTGTAGTGTGGTTTTTTTTTACACTAGATTCCTGGCACAAGAGATTTAACATCTTTGTAATAAAAACAAAAAAAATAAACATCATAAAAGAACACAGAAATAGGAATTGTAATTTTACACATTTATGTTATTTTTCAAGGATTTTAGTTATTCATTTCTCCACTGTGTGAACTGTAGGATGTAAAACTAAATACATATATGTGTAGAGTAAAAGTTATCAAACACAGACTGGTGTATATTTTCTTGAGAATGACATGAAAAAATGAAATAAGCAAAGAGATGTGATTAATTCAATTTAAATTAATAGTGCTTTGGAAATGTGTGTTGCATTTTTTTTTAAATGACTGCTTAAAAAGCATTTTGTATCTTGCGATAATGAAATTACTTTCAGGTTACTAAAAGCTTTTATGCAGTCTGCTACCTTTGTGCAAAATCAATTGTATTTTAATTTTAATAGATTATTACATTAGTTAGACTTATCTTCACTACAAATTAAGAATAGCTGATTCTTAGATAGTTATCCTTCCAATAGGTTTCATTTGTAAAAGTGTTTAATTATATTGCACATATGGCTCTTGGTGTCACAGTTCAAGTATTTGATGGACACAATATTAAATGAAGTGCACTTGCTCTAAAGATAATTTTATTTAGCATGCTCAGAGCAGAGCATAATTAACTTACTCTGTCTTACAAAATGATTGAGGCTTAAATGTGTAACAGCTGGTTTCCACAATGTCTGTACTACTGGAGGGTAGCCTTTGGCAAACAAAGCTGAGCCGACACAACCAATGTATTATGCTAATAAACTCACTGAAATAAGCAAATAAACAGCTAAATGAAAACATAAAGAAAATAAAGAAACCTGCTAGCTCTCAGCCTAAACAATTGGCAGTAATGAACACAGCTCTTGATTACAATGACTTATCACATCATATTAATAATATAAACATTGAAAATGTAAGCCATAATAATATTAACCCCCATATTCTGTACAATATTAATTTTCTTACTGTCTCTATGTCAATTAATGTACAATCTTAACAGGACCATGAACAAAGTGCATGCTTTGTCTTAAGTGAAATTATTTTCCCTTGAGTGTTTGACATTCACTGCCATTATGTAACTTCAGATTATGCATTCCCAAACACAATACTTTCTTGTCAGAGTTTATTTGTCAAAAAGTCTTCATTACATGAAGGATAAAAAGGAGATCAAGCTTTATGTGTAGAGTTTTCTAGCCACATATAAACACCAAAAAAACAAAACACAAAATCTTAGAAAAGTTTTTGCTATGTAAAAAGTAATAACACAGTACCTGTACTATAGGTTCTTCTTTTCTGCACTTAGCATATAGATGTTACATTTTTTTTTTAAAGGTGATGCTATGTGTCATACAAAGGAGACTCTCAGTAGTCTATCTAACCACAACATGTTTAGACATTTAGCCATGTATGCTCTTGCTCTGTTTTTCCCTTGCATAGATGTCTGAGATTGTTAGTGTCTAAAGAGAAAAGAGTATAGTGTATATGTAAAAGAAAGCTGACTATAGGGTGGACCTGTATAATAGTGCATTGGTCTGTTACATGATACACCAATGCCTAGAAGAAAAGGGACAGGACTCCTATGACTAGACTCATTCTCTTGCAAACTCTCATTCAAAGGCATGATGCTCATATAAAAGAGTTGGATGCAAAACACAAATTTTTCACCTTATTCTGGCACATAAATTGAAATAAACTGATTGGGCAAGTAAATATGGTCCTTCTGTAATACTTTACTTCAACAGCACAGTATCCTGGGTTCACAAACATTGCATTGTTACAATACGGTGTAATATGATATTAGAAGAACAAAATAATATTAAAATACAAATTTAACACAGAATGTAAGAAATATAATCAACCATGATTATAGGTACATTCTGTATTGAAGTATATTTGTGTTTGACTGAACTAAGACATTTGTTTTTCTGCAGATTATAAAAGAGAGACATACTCATTTGGACACCCAATGTCAATGCTATTGTTACTACATCTATGGTACACGTTCACTCAGGTTCTGCCCATGTGGCAGTTCATGTCAGTGACTCAAAAGTTTTTAAAAAATCTCTTATTTTTTACATTTTCAACAGCATCTACAGTCGATCAATAATAAGAAATGTATAAAATGAAAAGGAAGCTGGAAAAGTGAAGTTAAAGGCCCAGTTTAATAAAATTATAGACATGGTTGGGAGATTGATAGAAAAATGTGTTTGTTATTGTGCATTGTGATTATTCTGGAGCAAAGGATGAATACCTTTTGTTTTACTCTTATGTTACATTTCTTCCAACACTTCCAATTTGTTTTCAAAACCATGTAAAGGGGCAATTCCACCTAGCTTATTTTCAGTATGTTTAACATGTTCTAGGGACACTCCCACAAAAAAATGAAAAGGTTTTTTTTTTTTTTTTTTTTTGTATTGTTGATTTCAGATATGTCTTTTGGTTTTGTTATGTGACTGTATTTAAAAAAATATGTAACTAAAAAAGTGTGACTGGGCGTCACCATTTAGTGAAATATAGCGTTTTTGGGTGCCACCTCCAAGTGAATTTACAGCACACATTTCTCACTTTGGGGTTGGGGACGCAGAATGCAGTCTATAAGTCAGAATTCAGATCATAGACTTGGATTGAATGGGAGGGTAATGTAACTGTTACATCACAGGGGCGGAGTCATTATCCTGTTCGATCAGGTTAATCTCCTCTCTTTGTGTTGGAAATCAGGCAAAAATAAGTTGTACACAGCCACCTAGTCCTGCCCACTATGATACACAGGAGCCAGTAAGAGAGCAGGGGAGTATTATGACATCATCATGCAGGATTTAAACATAGCTGTAAATTGAGACTGGCCGGAAGATTTGGGACTACATTGCATCATGGGAAATATTCACAAAATGGAGCCAGGAGAAAAACACCAATTTTATTTTTCCTTTTATATGCAATTAATTCAATCATATAAAAAAAACCTGTGTCATATGATGTATAGATGTGTTTGTTTTAAATGACCAGGTCTAGTTACATATTATGTAAGTGGTAGTGTCCCTTTAATATATATGCAATGTACTTATATTTAAATGAAAACCCTTTAGAGTTCTCCTGTAGTTTACACTGAAAACAATTTCACAGCAGCTTAAAATTCAATGATCTAATATGAATGTCTTTGAGTGATAGACTGGCCTGTTACTATTGCAAATGGGGCATAGAACAACCTTACATTATCATTTGTCACCCTAGCACATTTCTCTTAAGGGACCAAGGTGGCCACTTGTCTGTCCCCACTAAATCCCAGGAATTGATTGACCTGGCAGATTTGTTTTCCTCTGCAAGGGTGTTTGGTGCACCAGATATAATGTAATGTAATTTTCATATTACACACCAGTGATGTAACTCTGAGGGGGCTATTCATTAAAAGGTGAGATGCAGGTAAGTTGAGCTGAGATGAGGGGAGATGAACATTAAATCTCAACAATTTAGCCATACATTGTGCAGGGATAATCCTGGTGAGTTTGCTTAGTGAGGGGAACTTACCAGGTTTGTACCTGCACAATATATAGTTAAAATTATGAGATATAAGGTTCATTTCACCTCAATTTACCTGCAAATAATCTTTTTAGTGAATAGCCCCAAGAGGGAGTTTCTAAACTCCCTGTTTGTTTCTGGCTGTGGGATAGGGTTAGTGGAGGCCGGGGGATGTCTGAGGTAATTTTTGCACCAGGTCCCTGAGGTTTATAGTTACACCACTGTTCAAAACATTGAACAGAACAATTCTTTTTATCCTTTCTCAAACAATGAAGCTGCAATTGAGAAATAAATATCCATAGCATAGAAGCAGAACACTTACGTGGAGATTGATAAGCATTGTTGTGGAATGCACCATAAAATGAATTGTGCTGTACTTAAAAACATGTATTGAGAAATACAAATAATGGCATCCCTTTTCTTTCTACACTTTGCCCATAAGAGATTTTCAAGTAAGCATTTAAAAAACTGAATTTAAGCAGAACATTAATACACAGCGAATGCTCATATTTATATTGCCAATCTTAATATTCAATTCATGTGTAAGAATTTATTTCTGAATGCTTATATAGGAATGAAATGTAAGTCTTGTTTGTGAAATATATACAATCATTAGTATTTTTTTGTCATTTGACTAACATTTTATACAGATATATGTTATATTAATGGATGCAAAAACATGAGTTAAAATATATATAAAAAAGCAACTGTGCATGAAGTACTGGTTCATTTATCCTGAAATGTAAACAAACAGACAGATGCATTATACATTTCATGTACCAATACTTGAGACATCATAATCCTGCAATAATAATTATAAACTCACTCATATAAACACACAAAAACACACATACAGTGTATACATGTTTTGCAAAATAGAATATTACTCTTACACTGCATGTAGATTTAAGTTTAAGGGTTCCATGTATAGCCGTTACAATAGTGTTTTTGTTTATATATATATATATATATTATTTTACATTGATTATGTTTCCCTACCCCACTCCTTCCTATTACTGATCATAAAGTTCCTATTTCCTGGCCATCCATGGCAGCATTACATATGGGGTACCGATTCTCTCTAATCAACTGACAGGTACAAATACAAACCATTAAAATAGACTGCCTCTGCCCCCCTGCTGACTTTTGTTCCTGTCCGAAGAAGCAGACAGAAGCAATCCCCTTTTGGAAGGATTTATCTGTTTTGGGGGTTAGGGGGCTAAGCTGGTCCATCCTTACAAGACATTTCCAGTAGTGGTCTTTTCACTCTCTCTACATGAAACCTCTGTATCCAAAATAAACAGCATTATGTGCACAATCTCATCTGTATTTATCCTGTGTAGATAACTTTAACATAAGCCTTGTTGTGACCAGTCTGCTACATAGGCAATATGTGAATAGTCTCATGCATTTACCTTGTAAGGTTATTTTTAGCATAAGCCTTGCTGTGTACATGATGCTGTTTGGGGTTATCTAAAGCCCAGGCAACCCATTAATCTCTCAACTGAATTTATCCTGTAAGATTACCTTTCGCATAAGTTTTGCTGTGTCCAGCCTGCTCTATGAGTACATATAAAGACAAGAAAGCTAATGAGTCCTCCCACCTGTTAATCTCCTGTGAGATTATGTTTAGCAATAGCATTACTTTTTGCACAAGCCATTTCAATAGGCCTCCCAGACAGCCTTATATCTTGTTACAGTTTCAGGATCACTTTTATTTTTTGGAGAGTGCTATTTATTTAGTAGCCTGTTTATAGGCTGTTATGCATAGCTATTTGGAATAACCAAACCTCAATATTGTGTTTTATGTATACTTGAGAACAAGTCCTTAAATGAGTGTACCCCCTTTTCTGCTAAGTTGTTTTTATATAGGCTCTAATTTAAGTACCATTGATCTCATACTTAAAATATGGGTTAATAGGTTGACAGTATGCTGGCATCTACTAATATTTGTAAAGCCCTGTATTTAGTGAAGCATTGTTAGACCCATTAACTGTAAATTGTTCTGGAACCTGTTCTGGTTTATGTATTTAATGCTTGATTATTGCTGCTCTGAATAATACAACATGTTATACAGTAATCTTTACCTGGTAATGTTACTAATTTTGTAGCGTATGTTTCTCCATTCCATATAGGAACTTGCCTATGAACTACCGTATTTGCTCGAATATAAGACAAGGTTTTTTTCAGAGCAAATGCTCTGAAAAATACCCCTCGTCTTATAATCTGACCTCAAATCGAGGTCAGATTATAAGACTGGGATCCAGGTCCCCCGCAGAGCTGCAGGGGACCTGGATCCCCCTCGCTAACAGCCGGCTTCATCATAAAAGTCCCGGCGGAAGTGCCGGGCAGCAACGGGGGATGTCTGCGCTCATCGCGCAGACATCCTCCGCTGCCCCGCTAGCCACCAGGAGTATCGGGCAGCCGGGGGATGTCTGCATGATACGTGGAGACATCCTCCATGCTGCCCGACACGGCAGTCTATTATGAAGGACCAGCTGTCCATCATAATAGATGGAGGTGTCGGACAGCATGGAGGATGTCTGCACGTATCGTGCAGACATCCCCAGCCTGCCCCCACTAGCCACCAGGGAAAGAAACAAGGTGAGGGGGAGGGGGGGAGACACACACAGACAAGGGGAGTGAGGGAGGGGGAAGACACACACAGACAAGGGTAGGGGGGAGAAACACACACAGACAGGGGGAGGGGGAAGACACAGACAAGGGGAGGGAGGGGGCAGAGATAAAAGGGGAGGGGGGATGGAGAGAGACAAGTGGGGAGACAGACAAGGGGAGGGGGGAATAGACGAGGGAGGTGGAGAGAGAGAGAAGTTTGGGGGAGGGAGAGAGAGACAACGCTGGGGTGGGAGAGACAGCTGGGGGAGGGGGAGAGAGGCCACATTGGCACATAAAAGGAAATAAAAACAAGAAATGCATTTGTATAATATCAATTTTTTATTAAATATTAAAAAGCAATTTATATATATACAAGTTAAACTTTTTTTCCTATAGGGTAGTCTTATATTCAGGCTTTTAGTTTTTTTCCTAAAGGAATATACAAAGTTTGGGGGGTTGTCTTATAATCAGGGTCATCTTATAATCAAGCAAATACGGTATATTTAACAAAGCTTTTTCCAAGTGTACTTAGCTCTTGCTACCTGTAAGACATGTAACTGTGTTTTTAGTGATGTTGTTTGACGTTGTTTTTAAATCTTTTAAATGCCTTTACATCTTATATGCTTTATCAGCAGGCACAGACATATTAGAGCTAGGGAAATCTACTCTTTCTAGCAGGTTACACCATGAGAGAAGTGATATGGAATGATGGGTCTGCTCCTCTAACAAACAGAGTTTTACCAGAGCCGGAAGCAGTAGTGTATCTTCCACAAGGCAAACAAGGCTTGCCTAGGGCGGCACTTTGCCAGAGGGTGTTAAAGCACATTTCTGGTGCTTCAAACCTTTTTGCTGCCCCCCCCCCCCACCCCACCAGCAAGTTTTAGCTCCCTCTAATTAATCAAGTAAACCACTGCTTTAGTTTAATGTAACCTGGTTAGAAGAAAACTTTGATGGAATTGTTTTTGATGTCTAGGACTCTTCTGTCTAAACTGAAACAACATATGTTAACTTTTATGCAGGTGATCCAAATCAATTTGGATCACGTTTTACATTCTTCTTTTGTACAGATTTATAGGGAGTCTATGGCCAATCCAGTGTATCTAGTAATACTTTGATACTATGATCTTACGCCTTAGTCCTACAATCCTGAGTTAGCAGGAGATGGGCAACGTGTGGCAAGAAGCTATTCTTGTAAACAGGAGTTCTTTAGAGATCATTCTCCATTAGCCTGATTGTTTTATGACAAACACTGTATTTTCTTTTCAATTAGAAGATCCATGTGGCATACACATATCTGGGTCTCTTTTATCATTAGTATATAATTACCCCCTATTTTCACCTTAGGAAGGTAATTTATGCTCTCACTGTTCCTTTATAATACATTTTCTTAGATGAAGTACAGGCTTGAATATTCGGTTAAAGGCTAAGAGGAATCCCACAGGCTCATGGATAACTGTGTGGTTGAGTGATGATTCACATCTGTCATTATATAACTGCTCAACCAGGTCATGTACCCAAGCAAGCAAGCATAGCAAGCATATTCCTAGTCACCGTAATAGCATGAGTGAGCATAAGACAACTCATGTCGTGCAGGGTGAAAGTTCGGTGTAGCTTTGAATAAAGATTATTGTCCATTTTTTTCAACTTTGTATTTCTCTGTCCAACACAGCCTCCAAGATATCTATGACTGAGAACTTGCTCAAATAAATCAAATACCTGAAATGAAAACTAGAAGTTTGTGGACAGGAGGTGTGACATTTAGAAATTAACATTGTGACAGCAGTGACAAATGTGTGAAATGTGTAGTTGGATTTCAGAACCGGATAGCTGGGGATATTAGAAGCTGTTGCATGATTGGACATTTGCCAATATAGTATTATGCAGTATTGTATTAAAATGTGACAGAGATTCTAAAACATAATATGTATAAAGCAGCTACTTTTTACAAACTTGCAGTTTAAAAAAAAAAATCTTAGTCCATAATGCTCTTATTTATCTAGTCAAATACATTTTCCTTCATTTTATTAGTATCATAGGTCACATCATACCACATTGCAATTATTGATATATTATATTACTATGTTATTTATGCACTTAATATGTTTCTCTTTCTACAATGTGAATCAATCCTTTCTCAAATGTGGCTGTATTTCATAGGAAAGGGAGAGGTAAGGAGCATTACAAAAGCAACAGAAATTTCTGGCAATAGAGATAGAGGCCATGTCCAGGTCTGGAAAAATAAAAATAAAAGTTCTTTGTTCATAGATAGTACAAAATAGCACTAAGGGCCGGTCAATAGGCTAGCCAAGGCAACACAATTGGCTCAGCCAAACAGTAAATAGACAGACCAACTTACTGTGTGTTAGTTTAAATGAAAATAACATTTTTACATATGTTAAAAAATATATATTAGCAAGTGTAGTAAACAATAGGGCCTCTTGTTTAGACTAGTGGGTTATTAGATGTCTTCAGTCTCTAGGACTGGTTGTACTTGTGAATAGTATCTTCACAACATTGCCTGATTGAATCTTTCTAAATGTTATGTGTATTTAACCCCTTAGTGACAAGACATTTTCACCTTGACTTTCCCTTGGTGACAATGGCTGTTTTGACATTTCTAGGATGTTTGTGTTTAGCTGTAATTTTGTTCTCTTTCTCACATACAGTACCCACACAAATTATATGTTGTTTTTATCGTCATAAGAAGGGCTTTCATTAGATACCATTATGTTCATCATATCTTATAATTTACTACAGAAAAATTCATAAAATATGATGAAAAATTTAAAAAAACCCACTTTTTCTAATTTTGACCTAAAATATAATTGACACAAATAAAATCATTAAAAAAGACACCGTCTAAATAGTTTCTAAATGTTCTCCCGAGTTCAAAAATATGCATGTTTCCATATTTTTTCTGCGAGTTATGGGGCAAAAACCAAAAATAGTGTTTTTTGGTTTTTTCCTATATTGATCTTTTGACCCCAACCCCGAACCCAAAATTTAACCCTAACACTAAATTTAACCCCAACTCTAATCCTTATTATATCCCTTAATATTTTTTAACTTTAATTTAATTTTAACCCTATCCCTTATGCTAAAAAATATTTCATTTTAACCCTATAGGCTAATATAGCTAAATAACCTGTTTTTAATTAATTAAATATGTATTTTACATTTTTTCCATTGCAATGCTACTAAACTACCACTAGGGGTAGTCAAGTAGCATATTCAGAGCGACAGAAGTGAAGTTACTTTCACTTCCGAAGCTCAGACCGGCAGAGGGCTTAGCCATATTGACGGAGCAGCTCCGTGGGGCGATCGTGGGGGTCCCAAAATAGAAATTTCGGTGCTGGCTATTGCCTCGATGTCGAGGCAATAGACCAGCACTGTTAAAGCGGTTTTCGCGATTGTTGATCGCGAAAACCGCTTCATTGACTGCAGGACGTGCCAGGCACGTCCTTTGTCGTTAAGGGAGTTTCTCCCAGGACGTGCCTGGCACGTCCTTTGTCGGCAAGGGGTTAAAAGGTTTGTTGGGACAAATCCAATGAAAATAAATACTAGCTGATAAAATTCCACTTTACAAAATCACTGTACACATTTTAATCATTTAAATTTTTCTGTTATTTCATCAAAAATGTATGTTATTTATCAAAATGAAATACTAGATTCAAAACGAGAACTCTAAATGTTGAAAGCATCCATTGATTACAACTGAAATGTAGTGGTTGATTCTCTACTTTACGATAAGGAAAGTTTGGTTGTATTGAATTAGAACTATAATTGCATTGCCATTAAATTGCAGTCTACATTAAAAAAATGTTCACATTTCCATTTATTTTGTGAGTTTTGGCTCCATAGAATAAGAAGCTTACTGACTAAAAGGTATTGCACACAAAACATATTTTGAACACAACTGTAAACGAAGCAAGGATAAGTACTAAATAGTGTGTCAGCTTTGCTCAAGGCTCTCAAAATCCTAGAATGGAGGTGAATCCATATACTTTAAGTTGACTATTACATAATATGTCATTGAATGGCAAACCTACTATATATTTTCTAAAATGTGCATTTTGAAACATTCACTCACATATATTTTATGTCTTTATAAAGATTTTATTCGCTAATTATGCAATAATATTGTATCCTACAATTCGAATTTTTGTATAGTGGGCATTTAGTAATTAGCTTTGATAAATATACTTTATGTTTTATTCTCTAAAGCAGAGAACCTTGGGTAGTAATCTCCAGCGGATGCATGGAAAGCCTGTCAGATCATTGGAATGCATTTGATAAACACCTTATTGTTTCAGTGACAGCTTCACAAACAAAATGGGATAAGTACAAGGAAAGGAAAGTACAGAAATGCCTAATGTGGTTAATAGACAGTATATATTTAATGCCTTGGTAATTGATGATTAGGAGTTCAAAACACAGAGGGAGCCAGTGGCATCCCAAGGGGGGTGCAGGGTGTGCAGACCGGACCAGGTGACACCCCCAGCGGGGTGACACCAGTGCTGCCGGCATTCCTCTGCAGCGCATTGCACTACTGAACTCTTATTTTTCTGGCAGCCACATCTGCTAGATTCGGCTGCCGAAAAAAAAAGTTAAAAATAACTAAATCAATGCGACCAGATGTGACGTTACGTCACATCCGGTGGTTGTGTTTCCCTCCACCATGCAGAAGGGAAGATTGCATGGAGGAGATGACCAGGAGACAGAGCAGCCAAAAGGTAAGTACTGGGGAAGGGGGGAGGAGGGTGGCATATAGAGCAAAATACTGGCATATTGAGTGGCTAAATACTGGCATACTGAGTGGCAAAATACTGGCATACTGAATGGCTAAATACTGGCATATTGAATGGCAAATACTGGCATACTGAGTGGCAAAACACTGGCATACTGACGGGCAAAACACTGGCATACTGAGTGGCAAAACACTGGCATATTGATTGGCAAAACACTGGCATATTGATTGGCAAAATAATACTGGAATATATTAAATGGCAAAATACTGGCATAAATTAAATGGCAAAATACTGGCATATTAAATGGTAAAATACTGGCATGTATTAAATGGCAAAATACTGGCATAAATTAAATGGCAAAATACTGGCATATATTAAATAGCAAAATAATAGCATATTGAATGGCAAAATACTGGCATATTGAATGGCAAAATACTGGCATATAATAATATCGGCGTATTATTGGGCAAATTGAATGTGGCTTATTAATGACAAAATAATACTTGCATATAATTGAGGAAATTGGCTGTGGCATATTAATGGCAAAATAATACTGGCATATTATTGGGCAAATTGGCTGTGCCATAATTATGGGCAAACACTGACATTTTAATGAGAAAATTGGTTTATTTTAATTGACAGATAACATTATCACAAACTGAGAATAAAAGGCCCTACTGGTTTGCAATGCTGCCCTTATTTAATAATAAGAAGATTATCAAACAATTTATTTTCTTGTTTTAAGCACATCCTGGGGATTCTACTATTGCATAACATCCTGTAATGGTTTAATTATCCAGTTAAATTGTATTGGTTTTATCTATTTGGGAAGGATGAAAGGCTGGGGGGTCTAAGCAATGTCTGAGTTTGGAGGTCGAGGTTAGCACCATGCCCCTATCATTAATGGTGTTGGGAGCTTGCTTACTGGCTCCCCCTGTTATTTATATTGGGTCTGGGAGCTTGCAAAACTGCTCCCAGTTTATGCATGCATGGGATAGGCATAATGCTATCCTAGATATAAAATAATTCCAAGGATTAATGATGTATTCCATTTTTTTAGGCGAAAATTGGGCAGACTAGATGGGTCGAATGGTTAGATAATGGCTAAATAGATAGATAGAAACATCTGTCCACATATTCTATGTTTCTATCTCTTGACCTAGCTAGGGAAATACTGTCACATTAGCTCCACTGAACTACCAGTTCAAGTAACCAATCAATTAGTGTTTAGTAATAATTTACAAGTCATACGTCATTTGAGGATTTATAGAACAAGTAGAGCCAATGCACATCAATGAGACAAATCACATCAGCTCTAAGAGTACAAGTTAAATGGTACTAACTTGTGATTAACTACCTCCTTTGGTAATCAGTCAGACACAAATCATCAGTTCAAAATGTAAAAAATGGCCTTGTAATAAAGACCACCATTTTTAAAATAACTGATAAAATGAGTTTACAAAATCAATAAAGGTTAGTAAAGCCTTTTTTTTCCCCCTATGGATGATTGCTTGCTGTATAGTCTATGGTTATTTCAGAAATCTTAAGTGCTGTTTTAGCTGAGCCGACAAGTCAAAATAGAAAATACAGATCTAAAGTCAAACAAGTGCACTGGTGTAGAGAAATACATCACTGCTAGCTAACCTGACAGGTTAGATCTAACTTACTTTCTTATAGACTGTCACTTTGAACAGAATGTGAGCATGAACTGCTGTAAAAATAGGTCTTGGCATTGACTTTGATGTATAATATTATATTAGCTGGAAAGATGCCCAAAACACCACATTTGTAGATCTTGCTGCTGTAAATTCTAATTAATGGAAATTCTCCTACGTTTTCTTGTATTTCAAAAATAAACTCTGAAAATCCATAAAAATGTATTATTACATAGCTATATGGATTAAATAGCAATGTGTGTGCTCATTCCACAATGCATCCTTGAAAAGGCATCCAGATAAAATGTGTTGTTGTATGGGAGCTGACAATTTGGACATCTCTGCAAACAAGAACATCTTGCATATGTAATTACAGAGGAATTGGAACTGTACCTATATATATTTTATGTAGTGCCGCCAATATTGCATCTATTAATTCTGTTAATTGTATCACTCTAAATTTACAGAAATGTATTACATAATATTGCCAGGATTAACACAAATATATAGTATTTCAGCTCATAGATATTGCAGAAACCTTTCTATTATGCAATCAGTTCTGCACGAGTGCAGAACAACAAGGATATATCAAGAAAGGAAAATAAATAAATAAATAAAGCAAGCAGCCCAAAACCATGTCATTCTATCCAGAGTAATCCTGTCACAAGCATTCAAATTATAAAATCTCATTTTATGTCCAAGGGAAGCTTACTAACACATTTTTATACGCTTTCATGTGAGGGTCAATGTTATTACACCATAACCTACAAGTAACATGAATGGTATTTAACACTGTTCCAAATCGGAATCATGCAGCACTTAACATTACAATGAATGCAACAAATATGCTGGGCTCAGTTATGTTTATATTATGTGGTGTCAGCAATATACTATTACAAATTTAAAAAAAAATCAATTTAATAATAATACTGGGAGAAGTCACATTACTTTTAGAGCTGACTATACTGGACAAATCTTATGTGATATTACAAACCAATTTCTATATTTATTGTTCTGATATTTTGTAAAGTGTGGTATATGTTAAATATATGTTCAACCATAACAAGCTGTACACTTGTTGCTTTTTCAGTTTAAGGTAGAATACAATGATACAGAGCAATTGGTATTAACAAGGCAAAAATATTATGTACAATATCTGATAGGCCACCTTGTCAATACTAAATTAGACTTTTTAAAATGAAATATAGTGGTTGAGGTATTATTATTATTATCTGGTTATTATTCATTTCTAATAGACAATCTTGATTGGATTTCTGAACTGGAAATTAACAGTTCCTGCTATTAAAACACTACAGTTTTAATATTACAACATAAACGAATACAACGTAATTATCTTTCAGGTAACCATGAATACTGTTCAAATATTGTGTAATATGTTTTTTTTTACCATCCAGTCTAAAAAATAGTACTTTGTAAACAAATCCACACCGTGGAGTGTAAATGTTTCCTTTACTGTCTGTTGATTTCTAGATTTGTATACAGTTTAGTTGTTAAGCTAATTTGTAATATAAATGTGAAATACATTTTGAACCATATGATAAATTACTATAAATTGTCAATTTTCAAGTCCAAATGCAATTTTCTCTGTACTAGTATACACTGCAATAAATATTGCTTTTTCTTCCACTTAACACATGCATATATATTTCTCAATCTAACACTCACAATGTAAAAATCTCCTGTCAATGTTAAAATAACAAATGCAATCTCATTCTGAAGAAATACAACACAATAGAGCATAAAGTAGACAGTAACATAAGAAACTAAAAAAAATAAACCTTGTTCCAGTTTGAGTATCAGTATTAGTGAGGTCAAATCCGGTGTTATCCTTATGGGCATAAATAATTGAAATACAGCTTTTATAAGGTGAGATTCATGTATAAAGATTATATCCCTACATTGATTAATAATTTATTTGAGAAAAATGGAAAAGTTTGCAAGTGTATCTTTAGCAAAGGAAAATCTTTATATAACATTTCTAGTTATGATAGCATGCACAAATGATTTAGAAAAATACTAAGCCAAACTAGTAATTTTGTCAGTAATAATATTTAGTGTTCAGTGAAATGACTCTTCACACACTAGAATTGATTTTAATTATTTATTTATGGAACATCATCATATTTCAGATTAAGCATGTTACAAGGCTGATCATTACTTCTAATCTCTCCATAATGAGAATCTAGGATGAGGGGAACACATCTTTAATAATTCACCTCACTGGGGTCTATTCACTAAAAGTTGAGAAAAGCACGAGGAGGTTGAATTTCCCTTTGAAATGCAACCTCCCAAGTTGACTTCCTTGCACCATTTACTAACAGAAAGACAACCTCCCCCTCTCTCCACCTTGCCAAAGTCCATCTTGTTCTCCCATTTCAAACTCCCTTCAGTGAAAATCAATAAAAATTGCTATTCACTGAAAATGGTATTTTGAATTGGGAGGCGAGTTGGACATTGCTGTCAAACCCTCTTCCTGCAACTTGCTTCCTTTAGAGGTGGTAAGATGCATAAGAAAATAAAAATATTTTAAAAATCCCCCTTCCCTGTCTAAATCAAGCCCCAGGACCCCTAACACATATTGCCCCCTATCAAAATGAACAGTGCCAGGAACAAGTGGCATGGTCCCCTCCCACTACAATTAATAGGGCTGGGTCCCTGCCAAATGGCTCCCAGACCCCCAAAAAGGAATGGTCCGGGGACTTGACACATGTTATATTGAGCCCCTCCCTCCAGTGTATAGTAATATTCCAGGGGCTTGTCAAAAATTTAATTTTACATTTGGAGCTTCTATAAATGTGACTATAGGGTAGTCTGGTAAAAGTTTATATTCATTTTGGCCTAATTGACAGTTTTTTTCTAATTTTTTTAATTAAATGTGGGTCCTTTATAGTAATTGGTTGTCAATACTATTCTTGGTTTAGAGTTATCCTCCACTTTCTGTATATTTAATCAGGTCACTTCTCTCTGTATTATTATCTTTTTCTAAAGATTTTAATAACATATTCTCTGGGACTAGTGTCCCGATAGGGATTTTTATCTTTACAAGAAACAAAATCTATATTAAAAACTCCTAAGTATACACCAACAGCAAGATTTGCCTCATGTGGTGCTTATATGGCCATACTCGGAATGTAACACTTTTTTTTATTAATAATCCAATAAACAGACATGCATTAACATCAATGTTTGTACACACAGAATTAAAAAACTAAGTCTAAATTCTATCCAAGCAATTTCAAAGACAGAGAAAATCAAAATATTTGAAACAGCCCTATTTAATCATCTGGGTAAATATAAGGTATAGAAAAATAAGAGCAAGGAAAATATGACCCCTCTAGAGAGAAAATGTATCCGAAATGTGGCCTTGGATATGTGCATCTCCAGCAGATAAGGGATTGGGGTGCTGGTGTTGATGTATAGAATAAAATACCTACAGATGTGTAATACTCTCCTAAAAAATATATTCAAAAAGCAAAAAGGATCATATTATAGATATGAAAGAGTCTCTGCTTACTAGAGCACGGTTTATCCAAGGGACTTTTACTACAGATAGAATGGAATTTGTTTACTTAATCTTTTTCCAATTATTCCTACATTTTATTCCATTCCAAATCTGCATAAAGATGCCATAAATGTGCCAGACTGACCAACAGTTTTGGGCACTGGCTCATCAAATTTATGAGTATGTGGACAAACATGTACTGCCCTTTGTTGTTGCCACAAAGGCCTACTTAAAAGATACTATAGCAGTAATGCAACCTCCAGAAACCGTCAAATGGCAAGATAACTATATATTGGTGACATGTGATGTGAGTTCACTATACATACAGCATCAAAATGGCTTAGAGGAAATATATTTTTTTTACAATCTTCAAAACAATAAAACAGCACTCCAGCTTTATTTTTGGTTGCATAGAATGGATACTCAAGAACAATTATTTATGGTTTTACAATTCCTCTTTTTATGCATAAACAGGGGACAGTGATGGGCACCACGTTTGCCCCAAGCTATGCAAATGTGATTTATAGATGATATTCTATTCATATGGCAGGGGTTGGAGGAAATAAAACATGGAATGTACAGCTGACATGAGTATTCAGCAAGGAATTAATAGATTTTTTGAATATTTATCCACAAGAAAGTACCTTGAAGACAAAGGCATTTTTCAAGTTGAGGGTTAAAATAGTTTTATTTTGTTTTTGATAGAACACATAACCCTATATGGTTAAAAAAATTCTGGAAAATCAGTTTTCCAACATAAAAAGAAATTTCAGAGATGAAAACATATGGGGAATAAACAGGTAAACTCAAAAACAAACTGCACAGTAAAAAGTACACAGAGGCTATAATATTAAAAAAATTATATTTATTCTTCTACAAAAAATTTTTTGTGACTAAATGTATTCAGTGTTCAGTGTGACAAGCAGTTTTTTTTATACAGACCATCACCATTTTCTTTTATTGCAAGGTACCTTTCATTTATTGTGTTCATCTGTGTTGAGGGTATTTAAGATGAAGTTGCACATATTACAATTATACCCACAATTAAGTACCAAATAGGCACAACATGTGTCAGGTGACTTTCAGCTCTGTATGTTTCTCTTCTGTTGAAATGAGACTGCTGTATTTTATTTTTTCAATTTAATATTTTCTCTGCTTTTCTATTAACCTTGAGCTGCCCGACACTTCCTTGCTTTCTATGCTACCTCTCATGCCACTAGGCAGAGCCTTGGTTTCTAAATTCACTGCTGCTGATGAACGCAGGATACTTCTGAACATTTACCATGATTAATTTTAAAAACTGTCCATGCTATTTTTTTTTAAATTAAGTTTCTTAACTTTACGGAATCAAACCGTCACAGATACGATTGTCCAGGGGGGAATTCATCCTGAGGAAGAGTTTGCTACTCAAGGCTAGTTTCTAGAGAACAAAGGTTGCCATCCCTTTCTTAGTAACCAATCCTGCATTGTGGACCATTGAGCCTCATATCTCTGGTTGTTCCCCGATTGAAACGAGAAACCTCTCTCCATATTATCTTGGTATATTAATTGTGTATGGACTTGCGGCCAAGTTGGAGAAACCTGTTGTAGCCAATTCCTTGAAAACACTATTTTTGTGGCCATTAGTATCAGTAATATTAAATACTTTTACATTTTTGTGAGTTCAGTTAAACTGAAGTGCATAAGTGCTATTAATGGATCAGCCTCAAAAGATTGGCCCAAGACTTCAGATATTATCAAAAATATTTTTTCCCAAAGAGGTCTTATTATCGAGCAATCCCACCAGATATGTCTTGAGCTACCCTCTACCTGGTTACATCTCCAGCATAGTTTCGAGGTGGCCGGATACATTTTATTCAGGATTTTTGGGACCCAATTCCATTGATGTAATATTTTATAATGTAATTCAATTATGTTAAGGCAATGGAAAGATTTTTGTATTTCCATTATTGAGTTGTACCAGCAATCTACATGCTTTATTTGTCACATATTGCTTTCCCAGTTTATCCAGGCCTTTGGCTTCTTCTCCTCTTCAATGAAATCAACCACCTCGAAACAGTCTATTGTGCCTTTATGTTTCTTCTTTGGGTTAAAAATATCTATTACTTTTTTAATTTTAGGTTTTAGGTTTTTGAATAAATGCAATAAAAAATATTTTTTCAAACGTAGATACGTAAAGGTTTCTTTGGAGGAGAGACCAATCTCTATCTGCAGCTGGCAAAGCTTTTAATTTTATTTCCCTCCATTAAATAAGTTAATTCGATCGGGCTCTGTTTTTTCCAGTTTGCCAAACTGAGATCCCTTACATTTAACTCAATTGTTGTTATAGGGCTGTACAGTGGTATCCCCCCCCCCCCCCCCCATTTTATTTGTCCTCCTAAATATATACCAATCATTCAAAAGATCTCTCAAATAGAAATATTGAATCTTAGTTAACAATTGGTTACTTTCCCTAGCATTCAGCCATAGGGATATAGAGGGGGTCATACGGCTTGAGTAGGGCAGATTCAATGCGGAACCATGCTTCTTCCTTACACGTGGGGTCCTGCCATCTCTGCAGATAGACCAAACGACTGGCCATATAGTATTTGCTTATGTCTGGGACAGCTAGGCCTCCTTTCTCTGGTTGTTTCATAATATGAGATTTAGAGATTCTTGGTCTTTTGTTCTCCCACACATAATTCATAAATCATCTTTGAACCTGTTTTAATTGAAATTGTGAAACTGATAAAGGAACCATTCTTAACAAATAGAACCTTTTTGGTAGTAAATATGATTTGATAATATTTAACCTGCCCAGCCAGGAGATACCAATATTTTTCCATTAATTTAATAACTTCCCGCTTCAGTATTTATACTGAATTTTTTCCAATTTTTGGAAAGGAGCTTCTTCAAGCCACTATTTCTCCAATTCTAAAAACAACTAAAAATAACACAAATCCAGCCAACTATAGGCCAATCTCTTTAATTAATCTAGATATAAAACTTTATTCAGCAGTTTTAGCAAACCGATGAAAACAAATCGTTCCAACTTTGATGCATCAGGATCAGGTTGGATTTGTTCAGGGACGTTCAGTGGGAAGCTCCACAAGAAGACTGATTGGTCTTATTGGCCTAGCGGGTGTGAGGGGGACTAATCCGATGGCCCTGTCACTTGATGCCGAGAAGGCTTTTGACAGGGTCAGCTGGGGATTCATGAGCAGCACTCTTGATAGGTTTGGATTGGTAGGTCATATAAAATCAGCTATAATGGCATTATATTGTTGCCCGATGGCCAAAACAGTGGGTCCTGGCATCTCTGCAGACTGGTTTACAATAAAAAATGGAAAAAGGCAGGGATGTCCTTTAGCTCCAATATTGTATATTCTGATATATGCGAGTATGATAAATGGGGTTTAGAGTAAAATGAGAAATCCCTTTCGTCTGGGTGCATCGATCTCCATACATCATATAAGTCAAATTTCTATATGACGTTTTGGAGATTCTGTGCACCTCTTTTTAAAGATTCATCCACTGTACCATGCTATTGAATTACAAGTTACCCTTGTGCACAGAATCACCATTCCCTTTGTTGTCTCATTTCCATCTATTGGGACGGTGCTCATTTGTACGAGAGTGCGGTGTTTCTCCTGCATCTGGACTCCACATATTGTGGTAAGAGAATTCAGGCATAACATATATGGCAAATATTTGTCTCTAACATCTCAATTTGGAGACTCTCAGCAGTATCCACCAAGTTAAAAATTTGGTGGATACTACTTTTTTTATTTCCAAATTACTTTTTCTAATTCCAAATGACATTCACATTTTCTATCAACGAGAAAGACTTGTTTAATAAAAACTAGTTTATCTGCAGAAAGAGATGCAAACTTTTCAAGAAGTATCTAATATCTTTGGTCAATTTCGCAGGCTCAGGGAGGTTATAAAGAGATTCATAACAGAGTTTGAAAGCATCTGAGAGGCAGAAATATTATTGCTATAGTTTGAACTTTAATTTAAATTTAAACCACTTGAATGATTGTTATCTCATTAAGGAGCAGGATAGATGAATTAAGTTCAAAGATTTATCCTGACATTTCATGGTGCACTAGCGGGTCATATCAAACACCTCTCTGTTGTTATTAGTCAATAAGAAAGCTTTTATCTGATTTATCAACCTTTTTTACTATCCTCAAAGGAAATAAGAAATTCGTTAAGTTTCCAATTAGAGTGGGAAAGATACTGAATGTTTTCTTTGATGCTTAGAAATAAAGGGGTGTTACCCAACTAATTAATATTTACAGTACTACAGCAGTTACACTTATTCAAGGAGACCCCTTTCATAAGGAAACAATAAATCTGAGAGTAAGACATGTGGTTATTATAATAAAAGGAACAATCTCTTTCTGTAGCGAGCTAAACCCTCCAAATGTAATAAAAACTGTTTTTGAACAGTCGGGCTGAAAAGCCTTTGCCTGTTTATCAAGTCTGAAAACATTTGTTCTTCTTCGATGTTTTTCTATATCTAATTCTAAATCTCCTCAAAAATTCAGATCTCCACCAATGACCAACAAACCTTTCCTTCAAACTTTCCTATAGGAAATAAATCAGACTCACCTACACTATTTCCTATAGGGTAAAAATCAGGGGGAAAAATGAAAGTTTGTTGGTCATTGGTGAAGACTTGAATTATTGTCGAGATTTAGTGACCTCCCAGCTCTAGTTTTGGAGATTTTAAGTGAATACCAATGTTTTATTCTTTCTATGGAACTTGAGGGAGAGATTGGAGGTTGACTTTGGTGAGGGGTGATGAGCTGGGATCAACTTGCATGCTGAGTTTTCTTCAGTGAATACTTTGAGGAAGGTCGAATTTGACTTAGTCTCAAAGTGAAAAAGTCGACCTCTTCTTGATTATCATTTTAGTTGTTGTGTTCAAATTCCAGGATTGAACCTTTTCAATAAATATGAGAAAGGAAGAATATTAGAAGAAGAAGAAGATTGTATCACTCTATAGATAGGGGCCATTAATACACCCCCTATTTCCTTCCTCCCTCTAAATTAGTGTACTGCAATCACTTATTATGAAGATCATTTTAATCCCATTCTATTTTGCTTCATGATCCTTTACTTAGCCAACAATCCTTTTCTTGTATTTGTCTTCCATTCTTTTTCAGACTATATGCATATGTATGAACTGAATCTTCATTTCTACTGAATTCATTTCCACTGAATTTCAAAATGTAGTGTTTTTAGAATCATACAACAGGAATCACCCATTTCACAAACAGCATTTACTTTTCGTGAAGCTTGTTGTAATTATAAATAGTGCCGAATGAGATGAGTTTCAGAAATGGTTTTTGCCACAAATTTTTTAACCCTTAACTTAATGCAGTTTTTTTTTCTCTCTCTCATTCAAACCCAGTAGAGATGTCGCGAACATAAAATTTTCGAACGCGAACTTCCGCAAAGACTTCAATAGGCAGGCGAATTTTAAGACCCACAGGGACTCTTTCTGGCCACAATAGTGATGGAAAAGTTGTTTCAAGGGGACTAACACCTGGACTGTGGCATGCTGGAGGGGGATCCATGGCAAAACTCCCATGGAAAATTACATAGTTGATGCAGAGTCTGGTTTTAATCCATAAAGGGCATAAATCACCTAACATTCCTAAATTGTTTGGAATAACAAGCTTTAAAACATCAGGTATGATGTTGTATCGATCAGGTAGTGTAAGGGTTACGCCCGCTTCACAGTGACAGACCAAACTCCCCGTTTAACGCACCGCAAACAGTCCATTTGCACAACCGCAAACTGCCCATTTGCACAAGGTTGGATATCAAGCTAGCCATGTCCCGTTCCTTGTCCTCACTGATGTCATTGAAGGTCTCTTCCTCCACCCAGCCATGTACAACACCAAGGGTCCCCGAAAGGTGACAACAAGCCCCCTGGGACGCCTGCTGTGTGTGGTCTTCCACCTCCTCAAAGCCACCTTCCTCCTCTGACTCCTCTTCTTCAGACTCCTCTCTCTGCGTTGCCTCTCTCTCTGCATTATTATAAGGTGTGTTAAGTAGTACTATTCCTATCAGTTTTAATCCCTGTTACATTCCCTATCAGGGGACGGGTATATGGCATCGATTTTAGGAACCGGGAGATGGAAAAAGATGATTGGTTGGTCCTCCTACTTCAAATTTGGGGCACTGCGCGTGTAATCTAATGTGCCACCAGATAGGAGTGGTGTGTTAAGTAGTACTATTGTTATCAGTTTAATCCCTGTTACGTCCCCCTCAGCAGGCCTTTTGTAGTCGAATGTATCGCCCACTGTCAGTCCCTTCGGGATCCATCCCTCATTCATCTTAATAAAGGTGAGGTAATCTAGACTTTTTTGACCTATGCGACTTCTTTTCTCAGTGACAATACCTCCTGCTGCACTGAAGGTCCTTTCTGACAGGACACTTGAAGCGGGGCAGGCCAGAAGTTCTATCGCAAATTATGATAGCTCAGGCCACAGGTCAAGCCTGCACACCCAGTAGTCAAGGGGTTCATCACTCCTCAGAGTGTGGATATGTGCAGTTAAGGCGAGGTAGTCTGCTACCTGTCGGTCGAGTTGTTCTGAGGGTGGACCCCGAAGGGCTGTGGCGATGTGTAGGACTTAAAAAGCTCCGCATGTCCTCCATCAACAACACGTCTGTAAAGTGTCCTGTCCTTGCCGGCATGGTCGTGGGAGGAGGAGGATTACTTTCACCTCTTCCCCTGTTAGATTCCCGTTGTGCTGTGACATCCCCCTTATACGCTGTGTAAAGCATACTTTTTAATTTATTTTGGAACTGCTGCATCCTTTTCCGACTTGTGGTAATTCGGTAACATTTCAGGCACTTTCTGCTTATACCTGGGGTCTAGTAGCGTGGACACCCAGTACAGGTCGTTCTCCTTCAGCCTTTTTATACGAGGGTCCCTCAACAGGCACGACAGCATGAAAGACCCCATTTGCACAAGGTTGGATGCCGAGCTACTCATGTCCCGTTCCTCGTCCTCAGTGATCTCACTGAAGGCATGTTCTTCCCCCCAGCCACATACAACACCACGGGTACCAGATAGGTGACAACGAGCACCCTGGGATGCCTGTTGTGGTTGGTCTTCCTCCTCCTCCTCAAAGCCACATTCCTCCTCTGACTCCTCTTCCTCACAATCCTCTTCCAGCGTTGCCGCAGGTCCAGCAAGCGATGCTGATAAGGCTGTTTCTGGTGGTGATGGTGACTACAACTCTTCCTCTTCCTCTTCACGCTCATCTACGGCCTGATCCAGCACTCTTCGCAGGGCACGCTCCAGGAAGAAAACAAATGGTATGATGTCACTGCTGGTGCCTTCGGTGCGACTGACTAGGTTTGTCACCTCCTTAAAAGGACGCATGAGCCTACAGGAATTGCGCATGAGCGTCCAGTATCGTGGCAAAAAAATTCACAGCTCCGCAGAGGCTGTCCTAGCACCCCGGTCATACAAATAGTCGTTAACGTCTTTTTCTTGTTGGAGCAGGCGGTCGAACATTAGGAGTGTTGAATTCCAACGTGTCGGGCTGTCGCAAATCAAGTGCCTCACTGGCATATTGTTTCGCCGCTGGATATCTGAAAGGTGCGCCATGGCCGTGTAGGAACGCCTGAAATGGCCACACACCTTCCTGGCCTGCTTCAGGACGTCCTGTAAGCCTGGGTACTTATGCACAAAGCGTTGTACGATCAGATTACACACATGTGCCATGCACGGCACGTGTCAACTTGGCCAAATTCAATGCCGCCAACAAATTTCTTCCGTTGTCACAAACCACTTTGCCAATCTCCAGTTGGTGCGGAGTCAGCCACTGATCCACCTGTGCGTTCAGGGCGGACAGGAGTGCTGGTCCGGTGTGACTCTCTGATTTCAGGCTAGTCAACCCCAAGACGGCGTGACACTGCCGTATCCAGGATGTGGAATAGTACCTGGGGAACTGGGGGGGTACCGTTGATGTGGAGCAAGACTCAGCAGCAGAAGAGGACTCAGCCAAGGAGGTTATGGAAGAGGATGGAGTAGGAGGAGTAGAGGAGGTGGAAGCAGGCCTGCCTGCAAGTCGTGGCGGTGTCACCAACTCCTTTGCAGAGCCACGCATTCCATGCTTGGCAGCCGTCAGCAGGTTTACCCAATGCGCAGTGTAGGTGATATACCAGCCCTGACCATGCTTTGCAGACCAGGTATCAGTGGTCAGATGGACCCTTGCCCCAACACTGTGTGCCAGACATGCCATAACTTCCTTTTGCACAATCGAATATTGGTTGGGGATTGCCTGTTGTTCAAAGAAATTTCGGCCGGGTACCTTCCACTGCGGTGTCCCAATAGCTAAAAAATTTTGGAACGCCTCAGACTCCACCAGCTTGTATGGTAAACCTGGCGGGCTAAGAGTTCAGACAAGCCAGCTGTTAGATGCCGGGCAAGGGGGTGACTGTGACATTGTGACAAACATGTCCTTGACAGACACCTGACTGTGGGCAGATGAGCAGGAACTGCTCAAGGCGAGAGACGGAGTGGCGTTTGTGATGTGCGATTATGTGCCTTCGCAAAGCAGTTGTACCTAGGTGGGTGTTGGACTTCCCACTACTCAGTTTCTTTTGGCACAGGTTGCAAATGGCATCGCTGTTGTCAGAGGCAGACACACACAAAAAATGACACACTGATGAGCTCTGCAATGACGGCATGCTGTCTGGCTGACCCCGGTTGCCGATGCATGCTGTCTGACTGTGCCACTAGCTCCCTGCGACGACCTCCCCCTGCTTCCAACTCGTCTCCTCCTCCTCTCTGTCTCCCCATCTGAACTTTCCCCCTGTTCTTCTCTTCTAGCGGGCACCCACGTGACATCCACGGACGCATCGTCATCATCAACCGCTTCACTTGTATCTGACAACTCAGCAAAGGAAGCAGCAGCGGGTACAACATCATCATCATCACACCGTACGTCCATGTGTGTAATGCTGCCTGACTGAGACATAGCCCTGTTATCTACATCCTCTGGCAATAATGGTTGCGCATCACTCATTTCTTCCAACTGATGTGTAAATAACTCCTCTGACAGATCAAGTGAAGCGGCTGTGGTGCTAGTGTTGGTGGTGGCGGCAGGCGGGTGAGTGGTAGCTTGAGAGGTGCTGAAGCTAAGCTGGAGGAGGATGGTGCTTCAAGGTTCCGAGCGGAAGCTGAAGAAGATTGGGTGTCCTGTGTTAGCCAGTCAACTATGTCCTCAGAACTTTTCGAGTTCAGGGTACGTGGCATCTGAATACTGGCCATTATTCTAGGGCCAAAGGGAATCACAGCACCACGACCACGACGGCCCCTGCGGGGTGGCCTGCCTCTGCGTGTCATTTTTTTTTTCGATTAGTGGTACTATGCGTGCAAGCTACTGTGACAACAGATATGAGTGGTTCTGTGCACTGGCAGAAGTTGGCAGAGTAGACGCTGTAGGCCTGACACACACGCTTGCAGACAACTAACTGCTATTCAATCTATTACAGTCAAAATCTTTTTTTTTTTTTAAACGTACACTACTGTTACACCCGATATGAGTTGCACTAGTGTGACACTGTGCCCTGCCAGGCCCTGAAACGCACACGTGTGAAGGAAACTGACTGATATTATATTACAGTCAAAAAAGTTTTTTTTTTTTTTTTTAAATGCAAGCTATTGTGACACCAGATATGAGTGGTGGCACTGGGCAAGTGGGCACAGTATACGCTGTGAGCCTAACACACACGCTGGCAGGCAGGCAACTGCAATTAGATTACACAGGAAAAAAAAAAAAGCACACTGATGTTCTAGCCCTAAAAAGGGCTTTTTGGGGTGCTGTCCTTACAGCAGAGATCAGATGAGTACTTCAGGACTGTAGTGGACACTGAATACACTAGCCTAGCTATCGATTTCCCTATTAAATCAGCAGCAGCTACACTGTCCCTCCTCTCACTAAGAATGCAGCTTCCGAATGAATCTAAAATGGATGCTGTCCAGGAGGTGGGAGGGTCTGGGAGGGAGGGTCTGTTGCTGATTGGCTGGAATGTGTCTGCTGACTGTAAGGTCCAGGGTCAAAGTTTACTCAATGAGGGGCGGAGCGAACATCGCATATGTTCGCCGGGAACTATTCGCCGGCGAACTATTTGGGACATCTCTAAAACCCAGTGCTATTTCTAGTAAGTACACTCCTTTTCTATCTCATCAGTTTCTTTGTGTATGAATCTCATATGGTTATAAATGAGCTCAGCAATACTTTTCTGGTTAGTAAAAAAGTTGATTCACAGTCAATGTTGCCAAATCATCAGTTTTCTCCTGCATACATATCCGTTTTACATGCTTCTTGGAGTTTACAATGCATCTAAAATTAAAATCATGATCATTGACCAGAAAATGGACATATGAGACCAAACTAATGAGTTGTGTCTACTATAAATTGGAGAGTTCCTGAAGCAATACGAGCAAAACAAATTCACTTTTCTTTTTAACCTGAATTCGAAGCATTACTGTTTCTTTAAGGTCAATAACAAAGGCAAATCTACAGCCATTGCAGTTATAATACATGTTAAAACATATATAATTGTCATCCCAATAAAGATTATGATGAAAGGATCACTCCAGTGTCAAAATAAATACATATGTATGTTCTGGTATTTTGTTTTAGTTCTTGCTATACTTAACTTTAAATTTTACATTTTGCAGGATCTCTCCTTGGAATTGGATCTACCATTAATAAATGTAAAATTGTGTATTTAAAGAGTCATCCCACAGAAATGCATGGGACAGCTAGATGCACAATGGAAGGGTGTCAGTGACATCACAGAATTATGCTGCATCCAATCACTGCTGTAAGACAGAAATATCAAAACCAAGGGATAGGCAGTTACCATCTTTTTAATAGAGCTCATATGCACTAATCCTCTTTAAATGTAAAAAAAAAAGCCCATACTAAAGAAAATGAAAACACCCTGTACTGTGTGTATGTTAAATATTATTAGGTATACAGCATTTAATTTGCCTGCAGTGCACTTTAATCTGCACATTCTACCAGTCTATAAGGAACAAATACAGTATGGTACATTTAACACACATACAACTGGCAAGTTAGCAATAGGATTGCCACCTAGCTGTAATTTTTTTTCTTTTCTTTATTGATTTTTGATATAAAAGTATAACAATGCATAACTTATCTGTATGATATCTTTACATTTTACAACAATAAATACATCCTTATTATTTATTATTGAAACAAGTCATTTCAACCAGTATACATATAATTTAGCTACAAAAAACATTGTGGTCTATAAATCATTCATCATACAACACCATACACACTCAGCAGCAGTCAGATAACCAATATTATCTATTCTTACATTTTATAAGAAGGACTGGGGGGACTCTCAGATGGCAAGAGAAAAAAGCTAAATTATAATATTCCCACAAATCGGTTGTGGTAGGGCGCGACCCGCCATCCAGAGTTCAACTCCCACAATAATACAATTTCAACCTGCATGGAATTTATCAGTTTTAGAATCCTCCACCCGCCTTCTCTATCAGGGTCCATCCAGACCAAATGTTACTGTATGTATCTCTCCCCGCTCTATCTTTTCCAAAATATTGTTTCTCGGCTCCTGTTTGAAATTTGATTTGGGCTTTCACTTCCCCCCATGATGGGACCTTGTTACTCTTACAATATCTAGTGAGGCAGATCTTAAAATCCAACAAAATGTTAACACTTAGAATTCTATTAAATCTGTCTAGGGATGGCAAGTCTAGATGGAACAGATATATCTGGGGAGTGATTTCCCCCTCATGGCCAAACAAAACTGAGAATAGGTTTGCCACTTTCTCTTTACATCCTTTCAGTCTATCACATTCCCACCAGATGTGTATTTGCGTCCTTTATTTGTTTTGACATCCCCAACATAAATCATTATGGTCTATTAAGAACTTGGCCAGCCATACTGGTACCAGCTACCATCTATGGGTGAGTTTAAAAAATTGTTCTTGAATATTTATACAATGGACTGGCCTAGTTTCTCTCCATGTACTAAACCAAGCTTACTTTTCAAATTCCACCCCCATTTCTCATCGTACAATGGGGCCAGGCTTCTCGATTGGAAGAAATGCTTCAAACAATTTTACAGATTTTGAAACAGGTTGCAGGATATACTTATCGCAATCCAACACCTCAGCAGAATAGTTAGCCATGGAAAAAACTTGACCCTCATGTACCTGAACATTTCGCAGGATGTATGGTCAAATTTCCTACTCAGTTCCACAAAGGATGCTTCCTGACCTTCTATGTATAGGTCCTTAATATCTCTTATCCCTGCCTCCTTCCATCTATCTAGCCTTAAGTCTTGCATGCAGATAGAAAGTATCTGGAGAGGGGCTGCTTTTGAAAGATGATCAACTTTCAGTTCTTTTTAAATTCTGTACCAGGAAGACATGATATCTTTAACCACCCGGGCTGTGATCCGTAGGTTAACATAACATTTTTGTGGCAACCACTGCAGCAGGGATAAAGCTATATCTTTAAATTAAAACTTCTTAATACCCAACCAGCCAGTATCGCCATTGTGAGGGTTTTCCCATGCCAGGACAAAAGCTAGTTGGCATGTGTCATACATTTTGTTACAATCCAGATATCTTAATCAACTCCTTTTCAGGCTTTGTTTAAGAGTCTGACTGGGAATCCATGGCCTCTTCGCTGCCCAGACATACTTTGAGAATAGCAGATCAAAATCTTTCGATATACTATTTGAGATCTTATACGGAATTGTTCTAAATAAGTAAACTAATTTAGGAAGGATATATGATTTTAGTACATTGATGCGGCTGAGCCACGAGATTTCAGTTTTGACCCATCGTGATTTAATAAGCAGTTCTATTTATCCTAACAACATTCTAAATATACGTGAGGATTTTTACCCGAAGATAATCAGTTATCTCCTGATGTTTATCTTTCCCTCCAACTTTCTGAATTATGTCAGTAATTCCAGAAGAGCAGGGATTACTGTATCTGGAGAAGATAAAGTTAACAGTACATCATCAGCACATAGAGTTATAAGATGCATCTGATGTGCGATTGTTATGCCTTGAATCAATCGGGATTATCGCAGCATTTTCATTGTTTCCATCAAAATAGCATATATAGCAGGGGGGCAAGAGGGCACGTGCCATTACGGATGGAAAAAAACTCAGAAGCCAGCGAAGGACCCGTAATTCCACCTGAATACACCTGAAACGCCAAAATGACTGCAGGGTTGTCGCCAGAAACCTCCAATGAGACTATTATTGTTTTTGGGATATGTAATAACTCCTATTTTAAATCAGCACCAGCCATCTGGGTTTCAAAGAAATTCTATGCATCTATATTGTTATACGAGAGCCTGGAGATTTCTTACAGAAAAGTTGATCAGACCTTAAAGGCCATAAATAGCCTATATAGCTAGGTAAAGGCTTCCAAGATCCATACATGTGTTCTACCATCACCAATAGGATATTTAAATTGTCTTAAGTTTACAAAACTTTTTTTAATTAGGTCCTTCCCTCTACCACACCCACCGGTGTGTGAGCAAACAACCTGAAACAATTTTTATATTTATATAAAATCACACATTTCAACAGTGCTCCCTATCCAGTGTATAGTTTATTTCCAATCTTGTGTATCAGAATGTAACTCTCTGTAAATCTTATTTTTGGAATATATAATAAATCCATACTAATTTTGTGAGATCCCTCACGTTATTCTATTTTTAAGTGACCTATAAAACCCATTCATTATTACGAGTTTACCAACTGTTAGTGTATTAAAAAAAAACAAAGAAAAAAGGGTTCAAATATCTTAGTAAATTTGTGAAATGTTCTTAATATTTTTAAGTGAGCTGTTTATACTATTGCAGAATCATAATAAATTTTTATGAAATCCTTCTCAACATTCTTAGGTGGTCTATTAACACAATTACCCATTTTTGTTTTAACACACCAGAAAAATAAAGAAAGAGCAAAAAAAATAAAAAAAAAAAAATAAATAAATAAATTTATATATATATATATATATATATATATATATATATATATTCCCTTAACAGGTTTCTCTTACTTATTTAACCATTACTTATCAAACCTAGTGTATCAAATTACTCAAGCCCCATATACAATCTTTAAATTCCTAATCTACATTACAAATTGTGCCTATTTCTTCTAATCGCATCTCAATAATTTACAATTTACAACTTTTGACAGTCCTCCTCAACTTATCAGTATTTTTTTTTTATATTTTATTTCTTTTTATAAAAAAACAGTACATACATAGCAATAGACCGAAGGTACATAACGTTCCTCTCATCCCTAATCCATTACACTTCTTCTGACACGTGTGCATGTACAGGACATAATCAATAAAAAAAAGTTAAAGTCAAAAAAGGAACAAAAAATAAAAAAAATAGGTTCATTATAGTCAAATCTATAGAAGAGAGGAAACACCACTAAAGAGAAATTAAACAATTAAGTATGCATATAAATCACATTGAAAAAAAAACTGAAAAAAAACAACATATTTCTCTCTATAGGTCTCAATCATGCGGAGGATGGGAGGAGAGGCGGGAAAAAGGGGGGCCCGGGTACAGCATCCCATTAGGGAGAAAAAATAAAAAAGAGAAAATAAAATAAAGCAAGCTATAAATTTTATGCCCAAATACTGGGAGGGGGATAGCATAGCAGATATAGGGTGTTGGTTTTTAGAGGGTAAGGGGAATATGGAAATAATCATACTAAGTCCTGAATTTCAAGCCATTTCATGGAATTTTTTTTAAACAGCTCATAGTGGTCATTGAGTCGGAAGAAACCTTCTTCCATAGCAATTTGAAAGTCTAACTGAACCTTGATCTCCTGACAATTTGTGGGATCTGTGTGTTTCCATTTCCTTGCAATACAAAGCTTGGAAGCCAATAGGATGTGTATTATCAGGAAACTGGTCACTTTATCACATTTAGGAAGATCAATGTGGAATAAAAATAAATGAGCTTTAAGTGGGCCCAAAGAAAGTATCAGTTGCAAAAGAAGTGAAAAAAGGGTCCTTTTGATTGTCACCAGAGAGGGACAAGACCACCACATATGCAGCATGTTTCCCTCATATTTGTCACATTTCCAACATAGTTTTGAGTTTAGGCTTGAGATTTTACTCATCTTAAGTGGGGTTAGGTACCATCTAAAACGAAGTTTATAAAAAGTTTCTTGCAATGTTAAATTATGGACATTAATGGACATTTTTAATCTGAGTTTGTGGTTTGAGCCAGTCGGGCAGTGTAAATACACTGTCAAAATCCGTTTCCAATTTTAACCATGATTGATCCTTCTCAATTGGAACTATTTCTTCCACTAGGTGTGCTACTTTAGCAAGTAGTTTTTTATTGTGTTGGGTGTCGAAGAATTGCTCAATTTTTGAGATATTAAGTATGTTCCTGGAGTGAATCAAATCTTTAATCCTCAGATACGTGTAATATTCTGATTGGGGTATGTTATAGGTTAGTTTCAAATCATCATTGAATCTGACTGATAAATTTGTGATATTTTAAAGACACCCTGGTTTTCCCAGGCCTTCAAACTTATATTGTCTGTATACCACCATAAAGAGGTTAATGGTGAAGAGAGAAACAGACCCCCCCCGGGATTCGGAGCCGCTTTGTAAATTCTTTTACACAGATTGCTAGATTCTGTATTATGTAATTTGAGGACTTAATATCTGGGCTGGATGAACTATCCAGCCAGAATAGATGAAAAGGATTAAATACACCACAGGTTTCCCTTTCAGTCTGGTACCAATATTTTTTTTAGGGAGGAATTGTTGTTCCACTTTAAGGCATGGGACATCATCGTGTTCTCATAAAGAGATTCAATGTCAGGGAAGGAAAGACCACCTTGTTTGTTTCTCCTAACCATTACATTGTAAGCTATTCAGGTTTTTTTATGGTTCCAAATAAAATCCATAATAACAGTTTTAAAAGAAAGCAACATTTTCTTAGGGATTTTGAGCGGAATTGATCTAAACAGGTATAATAGTTTTGGCATCAGGTAAGCATTAACAGAATTTAGGCGTCCTAAGCATGAGATTTCCAACCTTTTCCAATTGCCCAGTTTATTCTTAAAATATTCTAACATAGGTTGACAATTTGCCTCTACTAAATAGTCTGGATTTAATTTTAATTTGATTCCCAGATAATCAATTTCTTCACATGAAGGATTCCACCCGCATGAACTATGAATTTTCCCTATCGTCTCTGGGTCAAGGTTGGCAAGAAGGATTTGGGTTTTGGTTAAATTTAATTTATAATTAGATAATTCACTATAATTGTGGATTATTTCCATTACTGTCGAGAGGGATGTTAGTAGATCTTCAAGGGTAAGTAGGATATCATCCACAAAGAGAGTAATTTTTGTATTTAGGCTAACAATAGATATACCATGGATAGTCTGAGTTTTTCTTGTAAGGGCAGTTAATGGTTCGATTAAAAAAAGATAGAGCAGTGGGGCCAGGGGGCAGCCCTGCCTGGTACCGTTCCTTATATCAAACCAGACTGAATTCAGCCACGGGCCCACTTACCTTTGCTTGAGGTGAAGAGTATAATGACATCATGTTAGTAATAAAACTTCCTGAGAATCCAAATGCCACTAAGACTTCCCGAAGGAAGGTCCAGCTTACCCTGTTGAAAGCTTTTTCTGCATCTAATGCTACAAAAATAGAAGGGATGTTATTATCCCTGATACCATACAATAGATTTATAATTTTACGGATATTATCCGCCGCATCACTATCTTGAACAAACCCTGTTTGATCAATATGTATGATGTCCGGGACCTCAAGCTTCATGTGCTCAGCCAGAATTTTAGCAAAGAGCTTCATATCTAAATTTATTAATGATATTGGCCTATAATTCGACAGGGTGGCTGGATCCTTTCCCGGTTTTAATATAGGAGAGATAGTGGCCTGGAGCATCTCAAAGGGAATTGGTGGTCCATTCGATATCTCTCTGAAAGATCTTAATAGCAAAGGAGATATTATGTTGCAAAATGCCTGATAGAACCTTGCGGAGTATCCATCGGGTCCGGGAGCCTTATTATGTTTGAGATTCTTTATAGCAAGTTGGATTTCATATAGTTTAAAAGGTTCATTTAGAGTGCTCAGGTTTTTTGAATTGATTTTAGGTAGCCCTATTTGTTGTAAAAAAAAAAAAAAGATATTTCTTCACGGGATTTACTACTTGCATCTAGATTATATAGGGAGCCGTAATAGTTTCTAAAAGCGTCCGAGATGACTTTAGGGGACAATAAGATCTGTTGGCCTACCTTGATCTTTTTTTATACGGTCATGAGATCTTCTACCTTTTAGCTTGTTAGTTAAGGAGTTATTTACCCTATTCACCTCAGAGTACCATTTTTGACTCAACGTATATTTAGTTTTCTCTTCTAACTTTATCTTAATTAGTCTCTGGATGTCCATTATAGTTTTCGAAAGTATTGAAGATGGGGCTAATTTGTTTATTCTCTCCAATTTGGCAAGTTCAATATAGAGGTCTGCAAGGGGTTTATCAGTCTTGATCTTATTTTCGGTTACCTGTTTAAAAAGTAATCCTCTTACATAACACTTCAGTGTACACCAAAGGGTGATGTCCGAAACCTCCCCATTGTGGTTAATCTTCAGGAAGGAACCAATGCGAGAAGTCAATTTTTGAAGATCTGAGTCTTTCGATAATAGAGATTCATTTAACCTCCAACTATTTCTTAGATGATATTCTGGATTATTTGTAAATGTAAAAAGATAGGAGCATGGTCCGACCATGATATAGGTCCAATGGAGGAGGAGAGAAACTGTTCTAGGTCACAACCTCTAGTAAGAATCATATCGAACCTAGAATAGGAGCCGTGGACCTTAGAGAAAAAAGGGAAATCTCCTTCTCTGGGATGTTGCATTCTCCATATATCAAACAGGAAATTGTTGTTCAGGAATGTTTCAAAGGCCTGCAAAGTAGATTTAATAGAGGGGTTTATCGGGGTGCCTGGATGCAAACGTTTATCAAGCTCACTATTTACTACGCTATTCATGTCCCCTCCAAAAATCAAGACACCCTTAGAGAGCTGTTCTGTTCTAGAGAATAGTTTGTGAAGAAAACGTAGTGGGTATTGATTCGGACTGTATATATTAGTTAGAGTATAAAAAGGTCATAAGGGAAATAACTTAAATAGGGGGAGGGAAAAACATATAGGCCAATGCACATATAATGTATTCAGAGAAGACCCCAGAGAGTCAATTTGTCCTTTGCAACCTGTGGATCCGAAACAAATATGAATATTATCTTTATATTTTATCTGTAAATTGGGTGGAAAACTCCAGGAGAAAATGATGTCATTCTTTCTCAACCCCTTGCCGACCCAGGATATGCTAGGTCCATCCTGTGTGGTGAGGCGTTAATGACACAGGACGGACCTAGTCCGAGCACTGAAAGCAATTTGTTTTCCGCTTTCGGTGCTCAAATGGTATTGCTATGATGCTTCCATGTGGAAGTATCGTGCAATACTGAAAAAAATGCCCCTTGGCTTTTCGATCGCTCCGGAGAGCGATTGAAATGCCAGTTTTAAAGGCACAGTGCCTTTAAACCGACAGGCATGTAAAACGAGCAAACAAAGCAAATGTAATCGCTTCCTATGTTTCTGTAAGTGTTGCTGACTTGCCTCACAAATCGAGGCAATCAGCAACACTAAAAAAAAAGTACAATCTTGGGCACTGTGTGACCAAGATGGCACTGCCATTCTAAGTTTTCCAAAATATATGGTTTGATGGGGTAAAATACATTGACAGGCTTCAAAAGTGTCCGAAATGGAACATGTACGCAGGTTGACTACCTGTCAAAATTCCAAGTTGGAAATGCGCCCCAAACAACCCAACAAACCTATGCATCGGTGGTATCCCTGTACCCAGGAGATGTTGCTGAACAAATATTGCATGTAGTTTGGCATTGACACATAACAGGATCTGTAAATTCATGCCCAAAATGTGGAAAACAAAAAATCACTAAACAAAAATTTCACAAAGGCTGGTGGAAGAATTAGTTCATGTAAAGTGTTAAAATACCACCATTTGAAATACCTTAGGATGTCTAGTTTTCAAAATGATATGGTATGGTATAAAATACACTGTATGGCTTCAAAATGTCCCAAATGGGACATGGATGCAGGTTTTCTACATGTCAAAATTCCAAGTTGGATAACCAAAAAGCTCATCTCTCAAATGTGGCCTTTTAACCCACAAATAACCTAACCAACCTATTCATGGGTGGTATCCCTGTACTTAGGAGATGTTTCTGAACACATATTGAGGTGTTGTTTAGTAGTAACACATAACAGGGTCTGTGAATCCATGCCTGAAGTACAATGTATGTAAAAAAAATGACTACCCAAAATTTAGACATAATGTTAAAATACTACCATTTGAAATACCCTTGGGTGTCTAGTTTTAAAAAATATATGGTTTTGTGTGGTAAAATACGCTGTCTGGCTTCAAAAATGTACCAAATGGTACATAGGCACATGTTTTCTGCATGTCAAAATTCCAAGTTGGAAAACCAATAAGCGCATCTCTCAAATGTTGCCTTTTAACCCTCAAATAACCTAACAAACCTATGCATGGGTGGTATCCCTGTACTCATGAGATGTTGCTGAACCCATATTGAGGTTATTTGGCAATAAACATTCACATTTTCAGGTAAGGTTTATGTGAAAAAAGACAATATTTTTTTTTTTACTTCAAACTTTGGCAAAGGTTGGTGGTAAAATGGCTAGATGAAAAGTGTCAAAACACCCCAAGTTAAATGCCCTGAGTTGTCTAGTTTTGAAAAATGTGTATATGTGGGAGGTCATTCAGTGTTACAATGTCACTATTGTTAATTTTGGAAAAAAAAAAAGATTTTGAAATATCTTTGCACTACTTATAGTTCTGGCCCTGTAACATGAATAAAAAAAGCACAAAAACATAAAACATGAGTTATTTCTGAACTCAGTACAAATATTATAAACTTTTTAGCAGTGTTTTTTTGTTGTCTCTTGTAGATGAGTATACGATTTTTAAAATAAAATTTGATTTTCATTTAAATTTTTTGCCATTTTATATTATTTTTTACATCAAATGATATGATATTATGAGAATAATGGTATCAAAATAAAGCCCTGCTTATGACGATAAAAACGATATATAGTTTGTGTGGGTACACTAAATGAGAAAGAAATAAATTACAGCAAAACACAAACACGGAAGAAATGTTAAAACAGGACATGTCACCAAGCATCAGACAAGTCATGTCACTAAGGGGTTAAGTAAGATGTGAGGTTTGAAAATTTTCTTCTAGACATTCTTTAGATCATGATAAATCTTGGAGGGCTAATAGATTAGAGATTATGACACATTGGAGGGGTTCTTCAAGAGTATCTTTTATTCGAAAACTGCTGAAACATATCATCACATCTCGAGTAGTATTGGGTAGTCTGTGGGCCCTCTCAATTGGAGCCAGTCCAACGGTCTTAGGGTCCATATATGTTGTCAACTGTTCTAATAAATAGTTATCCAGATCGTCCACCTCCTCTGGGATGCCTCTAATTTTTAAATTTTGCCGCCGGCATCTATCCTCAAGATCCGTAACCCTAGCTTCCATTTTAAGTATATCATTATTAGCTGCTTCATTCTGCTGTTAGAGATCTTTATACTGCTGCTGAAGTATAGCAATCTCATTAGAATGGCCAGCTAGAGTATTGGTCACTTGAGAATTTTCTTCCTTATAATCTTGAAGATTTTCATCCAAGTCTGCCTTGATTTTAGTATACAATGAATCCATTGCACTCATCAGGGTTGACTGTGTTATGTAGTTTGCAGGCTCATTAATGCTCAATTCCAGTGAATGATCTGATGAAAATGTCTCCATTGCAATTGAAGTGTCCATTTGGGCTTGTTTGATTTCATTTTTTTTGTTTTTCTCCTTTATCTGCCTTGTCCTGTATGTCTCCTTTGGGCGCCATAATACCACACAGAACAAAACAAGAAGGGACAAAAAAGCAATACTTGGAGCCTCTACTTAGGAGCAGATTGCTCTCCCAGTCAAAGGCTGTATTGAGTCCAAACAGTCCATTCATCCTGGGTCTATGATCAAACAGTTCCCTATATATACACCGACAATTTCTCCTAAACTCAAAATAGTAACCTCTGGTTATAGGAACACAACCCATAAGTTACAAAATATTCGCCACTCCGTCTGTATTTACGTGCAGCTCGCTCTGAGACACCGCTGTGTATCAGTGATGAGCAGTTACCTGTCACATCATTTCGGGCCAGGATGTTCAGTCTATTCAACCATGGTTTCAGCTGTAGTCTAATATCTTGGTCTATCTGCTCTGTGGGATGGTTATGGTATAGCAATTTTCCCAGTCTGAGTTCCTCCAACTGCTCGTTTCCAGGGGTCTGGTTATCTATTAAGCACAGGAACACAACTGTCGAGACTTTCCATAAGCCGGTGCTCTGTGGCAGCGCTTAGCTTACTCCACTCTCGCGGGCCTCAACACGCACCACCCACACGATGCGTGCGTATTGCATCATTATGACCTCCTCAAAATAAATGTTTTATAGATCCTACCTAGCTGTTATTTTAACAGCAGGCTGGTAATACATTTGCTTGGGGCCAATGTTAAGTCCATGTAGGCAATGCCCAGTATATTTTGAAGAAAAGGTAGCAACTGTAGTAATCAAGTTAGAAGTGTCAAGCACGTATACAGTGCTTGATATGATGGCTGGATATGAATCGGTTCACAGAGTTAAATGCTACAAAAGTTGGTATAATTTATAACTGACAGGCATCTTCTGCAAATTTGATCAAATTATTTATTTATAATGCAGTGCTATCAATGGATGCTATAGAGAGCTTTTATTCACTTTATTTCTGATAAGGAATAAATAAATAATGATATTGTTCTCTACAGGCCACTGGCTAGTTTTGTTGTAGACAAAAAGTTTGTTCTATGCTCAATGTTTTGATACAACAAAATTAAACTTTACTAACCAAATAAATCACTCTTATGCCCTTTTTATTTTAGGACAAGATCAAAGGCTGGTTAAGGGGGTTATCACATGACCTTTAACTAACTAATTCCATTGCCTTTTATTTTTATCACTATTTACTAAAGTATTTGCATTGCCCCAAAATATATAATGTGACAGTACTATAAAAATGTACAATCACTATTTCATTGTTTTAAATGTATTTACACATTCCTTTATCAAATACATTTGAATCACAATTTTCCAAAATTATATTAAAGTGATATTTCTTAGGTAACAAGAATCAATATCTCTTTATTTTAAATATATGTGTACATTACGTTAAACAAACACATTTGAATCAAACATGTTTGATGTATCATAATAATAATATTAATACTAACACTAATAATACATATTTTTAAAAAATATGTTTTAGCACATTTTTCAATTTTAGTTCTTTTAAACCTTTGGCATTAACACAAAATGGATAGTGCACATAAACAAAAAATAGGAAATTGCACCTCAAACCAGAATATGTTGGATAGTACTAAAAGGAAAGTTCATACATGGATGCAGTGATATTACCTATTCACTACAGGTGAGTTGCTGGTAAATTGATGGTGAGATTGATATTTTGCCAACCTTCAAAGCTTTAATAATGATTTATGCAGCGTCAGTTGAGCTCTTCTTGCAGTAGAAACTCACCTGGTTTGTCCCTGCGCAATGCATAATGATAAAATGTTCATCTCAGTAACTATGAACAAGCCAATTTAGCTATACATAGATTTATAAAAATATATACTGCCAATATTTCCTCCATAGACTTCCATAAGCCAGGTTCTTACGGGCTTCACCTTTACTCTTCATTTAATGAATCTAAACGAATTTTTAGCGAATAGCTCCCACTGAGATCTTCAAGAGTGATCATTGATTATCAGGTGTGACAAGCATTATAAATAAAAATGTCACCCATTCTGATGTAATAATTTCCCACACATTTTATACAGAATTTAAAAAATTGTGGCTAGATCAGAGAATATGATGTGGGTGGGTCTGCTCCAGTTCATTACACTTTGAGGAGCTGTGGTTCCCCATTCAGGAAAGTTCTGCTTAGTCCACATGACACCACCCCAGAACAAAAGAACTGGCAAAACAGGCTAGGCACCACAAGCATCTGATAAAACACAGAGAAACACAGCTTTGCCCTCCCCCTACTAAGACCTAGTAGTATGCCATAAACCACTAACTGCTAAATAAATAGTGAAGGAAAAGCTTCAGTAGATGCAATATCATCAGCATGTCAAAAAACAGATTTGAAATTTGTATCTTGTTTTTTTCACACAAGCATTGAGCTGTTTGTCTGGTTGCCAGGAGACAATGTGACATTTAGCTGGAAGGCTTTGCTTAAAGCAATTTCACTAGTTGATGGGCAATCCTGTGCGTGTGACATCACGTCCTTGCTGGTCGAAGCCATTGAAGCCATTTTATCAGTTTCTGGGTAATCCTATGCAAGTGCCATCACTTTCCCTGCTGGAGGTTTTTGCCTGAAAATAGCTTACTTATAGTATTTGTATCAGTGTTAAAAGGACAAATACCTTCAATGTAGTATTTTTTTCCTTGCCTGCATATATGTAGTGTGTTTGATGATGGAATCCCTTTAAGTTTTTTGAAACCTTGAGGCTGGGGAGGTTCATTATCTACCTCTGGAGAGCAGGCTGTTTTGTAGTGAATGTCTGCCTGAAAGACCTAAAAAAGTTATTGTGCAAATATCAACTGTAAAAGTGTTGTATAGAAGGACGTTCATTTATTACTTCAGAGAGCTTATCTTTCAGTATTTAATCATCGTTTTATAATGTATTGGTTAGTCTCCAAACTGGAGCAGCTTCTATTTTGTTTCTTTTGCTGAAACCTGTATAAACTCTAAACAAATAAATCATAGGAACATGCTTTTTGTTTGGACTATTATTTGCCATCCTGCTAATATATGTAAATCTGTGTTATAAATATATACATACAATGTAGACTTTCTAGACAAATACAATTATAACAAATAAACAGATAAAGGAGAGAGATAATCCATTACTTTTGCCTATATCAGATAAGTCTTAATGTGCTTATTTAAACAATGTGAAGCTAACATGAAGCTTAAAACCAAAATTGTCACAAAACTTTAGGAAATAACATTTATTTACAATGCTCATGGTTGCAGTTTTACAATACCCTGCAATTTTTTTTATACTTGATAATAATCTTTTAATATTTTAAAAGTATGATCTTTAATAATTCCTTTTTTAGCATGATCACTTACGGTGATATATGCTTTAAAAATGTTTTTTTTTCTGATAATGTCCATGATTATTACAAAATATTAAGGGAATTATATCCACGTCATGCTTGGATTGGAACACCATTCTGCTTCATATTTGTATTTGAGTAAAATGTATTCTTAATGAGTAAGTATGTACATATTCATGATTTTATTATTTCTCTTCCCACTTCATTAAAGAACGATGGCTCTATGGAGTATAGTTATATGTATTTTTCTTAAATGTGGCTTTAGTGTGTTCTGTTTAAGACATCACCTGTGGCATGGCATGGAAATTACACATTTTTCATTGAAAAACAGTTAATTTGCATATCATGTCGTAAGTGATGTCATAAGCAGGAGACTCCACAGGTTCCCTGATACGTAATCGGCCCTGGTCTGTTAGGGATTTTCTTTGCATGGGATGGACTGTATTACTTTCATTCCACATGTAATTAGGTTGAAAGTAATAATTGTTAGGTATTTGTAAGTTTTGTTTGTTGGATGTGTTTTCTTGGGTGAAACCACATCTCGAAATGGGGGCTGGGTGGGGTGGAGAGAAGATTGGGGATTGATGCAAATTAAGTTTGTCACAATAAATTTGCATGGTTTAAATTATCCTTTTCTTTTTGTATAATCTCCTAAATAGTCATCACATAGCTATTGCATTTACACAGGAGACTGGAGGATGCTGGTTTATGGAGATATCATAAATATCCCCCTTATATACATTGTCTTTGATAGTTAGAAAAAAGCATGGTGTTGTTTCAGCAGCATTACGTTTAAATATATTCAACATGTAACTGATTGATTTTATACTGATTTGTTAAAGTAAATATATAACATATACTTTAGCAAATCTGTACATTCATTCAGATCATCTCATTAGTATTTTTGTATGACGTCTGGAGAACTTGGCAATCTAGTTAAAAAGTTATTCTTTTTCTTCCCACATGCATGCATCTGGATTATATTTTTTTATGACCACCTACTCTTACTTCCCAAATGGGCAATATAAGTTGGTCAGATCATGCCCAGTGTTTTTGATATTGAAGACTAACCCAAGCTATAATTCATGTTCCAATTGGAAGTTAAAGGAAAATGTCCTTGGATCTGAAGCAAACAGGCTGGAATTAATAGATTTAGCTAACTTCATATTAACTAATGATAATGGGAAAGTCAATGACTTTACTCTCTGGTGTTCACTAAAATGCTTCCTGAGGGGACACTTCATAAAAAAAAGAATGTATATTTAAAAAGAAAAAAAACAAGCAAGACCCTAGCAGACTTGTATATGTCTATTTCCAAACTGGAGAGAAGAGAAAGATACCGTAGTTAGATTCTTCCCTTAAGACATGCAGGGACATATTAAAAGAAAAAAATGAATAGGGCCTTCACCTGGTTAAATACAGCAGTGATATGATTCAATTAATAGGGTGGGGAAGGCTCTATTGAATAAACTTACATTCCATAAACAACAAATTATAATATTAAAAGATTATCTATAATGGAAGGACTTGTCTTTCTCCCCTACAGACTGGTGAGGCATTTAAATCGCTATATAAATAACTTTATAACCTACCAAGTGTAATAAGGAGATTGGCTATTTTCTTGAGAGTCTACATCTTCCTAAACTATCTGAGGATAAGACATGACATTTAAATGAGCCGTTCTCAAACCTATAAATCTCCAATTCCATACAGGACTTAAAGAGGGGAAAAGCTGCTGGTCTTGATGTTTTTTTTACTCTATTTTTATCAGATATTACAGCATACAGTTACTCCTCTTCTTTTCCCAGCAGTTTACTAAAGGAGATGTTAGAGGCCAGTATATTCCCAATACTAAAGTCCAGCAAAGAAACTGCTAATGTATCAAACTATAGACTAATTTGTTTAATTAATTGGTATATTAACATAGATTCTTAGATCTTGGCTCAGAGATTAAACTTGGTTATTTCTGATTTGATACATCCTGATACAGGTGGGCTTCATGGTTGGTAGATTGGAAGAAGAATACACTTAGAGAGTTTTGCATATCATTGATGAAATTCATCAAAACAAAATCCCCTCTATATTTTGGTATCAGAAATGGCACTAGGCAAGGGTGCCCTTTAGCCTCCCTATATGCCTTGACTGTAGAACCACTTGTGACTCTCATTAAGATTTCTCCAGATATTGAGCAGATCCAGAAAGGACAACAGGGACACATGATCTCAATGTACAAAGACAACATTCTCCTTACCCTGTCTTCTCCAAATCTTTGCTTTCCAAAAGTTCTAGATGAACTTGTTAAGTATAGTAACTTTTCTTATTATAAACTGAATCTTTATAAAATGCAACTTTTAACTTTTTTATTTATCAGACAATCAGCTACAAATTCTGAGAAGGCAGGCTCAGTCGGACCAACTATCTTATTATATATTGTATTATGAAGATTTGTCCTAATCATAGATGTATTATTTGGCTAAATTATTCAGATCTGACCACAGACTTGACAAAGTTATTACAAAGCTGGAAAGGCCTGGAAGATCTTCAGAAATAAAAATATTTTAACTAAACAAATTGTATCAATCAAACCTTCTGCTATAGTAAGATGGGAAAGTGATACTGGTACATCATTATCTATATAGACCTGGTACTGCACATGGTGGTCAACCAAGAGGACCATCCACTGTATCAGTATACATGAGCATTCTTTTTAAATTAGTCCATTGGTGATCCATGGTGTATATATGTATATATATATATATATATATATATATATATATACCATGTTCAGCCTGTGTTCAGGCTTTTTTTTTTTGTTCTTTTCTCTTCCCCTAAGTTTCTTTGTTGTCTTTCAAACTTAGCACTATGTGGGTAGTATGGAGTGTGCCACTGTATCTAACACGTTTCTTTCACTTGGATGCTCTCCTCTTCTTGTGTTGGGTGTTTACTATATTTTCTATTCAGACCTAGCTCATTCATGCGTGTGCTTCCCATTATAAGATTTAGTTTCGGTTTATGCATTCGTATTTCGTATTACCGAGCCGCCTCTTCGGTTTATCCATCCATAACCCCATACCCTATGTCATCTCGTAAGACTGTCGGTTTTTAGCCTGATTCGGTTTACGCATTCTCCCTCATTACCCGAAGTCGGATAATCACGCTTGAATGAAAGCAGGTTTATTTACTACGTGCGTTGCTACGGCAACGCGTCTCTCTCACAGTTCTGCTACACACGCCCACATTTATGTGCCGTGATTTTCGGCATCATGGGAGGTAACACACATTGGTGGGGTAAGTAATTTAGCCTCTCTTCTTTTCATGTTTTCCAAGTTCTATTGTCTTGATAAAGGTCCACAGTGTGGACCGAAACTTAGATCATACGCTCATGTGGATACTATGTTACTGTGAGTAATTAAAATATCAACTTTTTTTTCCACTTCACAGTCCTGTGAGTGCGTGCTTTCGTTTGGATCTGTATGTGTTTTAGCTGCACGGCACCCGGGCCATTTAACCCATGTCTTCCTGTAGCTGAGTGCATCACACCTTGGATTTTTTTTTAGATATTTATACACACACACACACACACATATATATATATATATACATATATATACACACATATATATATATATATATATATATATATATATATATATATACACACACACACACACACACACACACACACACACACACACACACATATACATATATATATATATATATATATATATATATATACTCATATATACACATATATACACATATATACACATTATATGTGGAAAACAGTATTTGGACCCCTGACCATTACACCAACAGGGACTTTTATGACATCATGTTCTAAATACATATACATTAATATTTGTTTGATCTCCCTTTGCAGCTATAACAGCTTTCACTCTTCTGAGAAGGCTTTCCACAAGATTTTGGAGCTTTTCGGTGAGAATTGTTGCCCAATCATCCAGTAGAGCATTTGTGAGGTCAGGCACTGATGTTGGACGAGAAAGCTTGGTTCGCAATCTCCTTTCCAGTTCATCCCAAAGGTTATTGATATGACTGAGGTCAGAGCTCATTTTAATATAGAAGTGAAAAATGAGTTGCCCTTAGTTTGAGAATAAACTGGCATGCAAGTATATCCTCTAACTGGCAGCTTCAAGGAGGACATGGTTACAAAAAAAAGGATGGCAAGCCATGACCAACTTTTTGATAATGGCATTCAGTTTTTCTTTGTCTGTCCAAAATTATTTTCTCAGTATAGCAGACCGTCATTCCATAATTGTCTCCCTCAAAGTGCTCTGGGTGAGGAGGATATAAATCATGGAACGGGGACAAACCAACATGGTTATTACAAAAGACAATGAGCAAATGATAAACTGCCTGTAAAAATTTTTTTGTGTAGGCATGATAAACATACTTAGTATGGGACTTATGGTTACATTGTGTGCAATGTCTGCACTTGTAATTACCTTTAAGGGGATTTTTTTAACCACATCACAGGACTGCCTTTAGGTCCTAAATCATTTTGGACAAACGTGTTCCTCAGATTAAGCAATCTGAGTTCCTGTTTCCAAAGGTCCCAATGCTTATTTAATATACCTTTTATTCTTCCAGATATAGGACATTTTGTAAAGGCATATGTTCAAATAAATTGTTAATTTTTCACTTTTAGCTTAAAAGTAACATAATTTATCTTTTGTTTAGTATTATTTAATACTTTGGCGGAGTGAGTCCCTCACATAAATTATTGACCTTGGGAGATCTGCACTTAGGGCCAGAGCATAAACCCTGTCCAGAGAAACTTATATATTTCAGTAAATGTACAATGGGAAGGCCTTTTGTCCCTGGTAAGTAATCTAATGGAAGAAATGAAGCTCCATAAAAGCAAAAGTATTTAGTGTTGGGCCCCACCAGTATTGGAGTACTATGACGTAGTAACATAGAAACATAAAATGTGTCAGCAGATAAGAATCATTCAGGCCATCTAGTCTACACAATTTTCTAAATACTTTGATTAGTTCCTGGCCCTAATAGTGTAATAAGCAGAATTTGGATATATAATATGACTAAATGTCCACTTTTGTCATCTTCGAAAGATGTTTTTAAGTAGCCTTAATCAAAACTAAAGTTTTAAGAGTCTGTATACTGTTTAATGTGTGTGTGTTTGTGTAACCCTGTGCATTACATATATAACAACTTGGTCATTCCAGCAATACACCCTTATAATTAAATGCTTTTTCAGGCGAGCACATCTCTCCTAGGATTTTGTTTTATCTCTATATGTGTGTGTGGATTTGCTTTGTGCTTTTTTCTCTGTATTTGTCAAGTAACTACAATAATTGCTTGATTATAAGACAACCCGGATTATAACACCCCAAACTTTGGATATCAATTTAGAAAAAAAATAAAAAACCTAAATATAAGATGAAAAAGGTTTTACTAGTAAATATGAATTCACATGTAACAGTTTTTTAATATTTAATAAAAATATGATTGACAAAATTAATGTCCTGTTTTTTATTATTTTATTTGCAAATACATCCCCAGACTTGCCAATGCTTCCCCAGACTTGCTAACGTGTCCCCAGACATTCCAACATCCATCCCGAAACTTGCCAATGTGTCCCCAGACTTTCCAATGCATACCCAGACTTGCCAATACATACCGAGACTTAACAATGTGTCCTCATACTTGCCAATCTTCCTCCAGACTTAACTATAAATGTCCACAGACCTACAATGCATCACCAAACTTGACAATTCTTTCCCAGACTTACCGATGCATCTACAGACTTCCCTGGTGTCTAGCGGGGGCAGCAGGAGATATCCTCCAGTGCTGCCTTACACCTCCAGCTGAGGCGTCTGAGACAGAACCCAGAGAAGTCACATGGCAGTGGTGTTTTAGCTCACAAGTCTCAGAGGAAGTGTCGTGTAGTGCACACACATACACTGGCGGTCTGCTAGTAGGGACCTGGACCTTTGTCTTATAGTCAGACCTCTGTTAGAAGACAACAACAGTACGACCTATAGATCTATGATCACACAGGCAGGTGTCAAGTGACAAGAGTTACAAAGAAATAAATAAGTTGGTAATTTTATGATCCACCCATTTTAAGGATGTACCTCAAAGAGTTTTCTGTGACCTTTGTAAGTAACTGTATTTGTTTAGCTTTGTATGTAAATTATAACTGCTCAATGGGCACCCAGTTCACTATAATTTATGTTTGGTAGATATTGCACATGTTTTATAGAATAGAGGGATTTAAAAATAATTAAAATACTCACTGAAATCTATGCTTGTTTTTCTTGACCTATATTTCAAATGTTGTTCATCAATTTTTAAATATGAATACCTATTTTTTCTCTGCTTCTATTTACCAGCAATTTCATGTAAACTAAGTACCGTATTTTCCGGCGTATAAGATGACCTTTTAACCCAGGAAAAAGTCGGGGGTCGTCTTTTTACTTACCTCGTTGCTGCTCTGAAGGTTTGCGCGGCTGTGAGGGAAGCGTTGTGTGCTCCCCTCCAGCCCCGCGACTTCAATAAAGTTTGTTTAAAAAAAAGTTTAAACAAACTTTATTGAAAACAAACTTTAGTGAAGCCGCGCGGCTGGAGGGGAGCGCACAACGTTTCCCTCACCGCCGCACGCACCTGCAGAGCAGCAACGAGGTAAGTACTGGGAAAAACTATGCCAAAATCCTGGCATATTGGAGGGGCAAAATCCTGGCATATTGGAGGGGCAAAATCCTCTCATATTGATGGGGCAAAATCCTGGCATATTAAATGACAGTGAGGGGCAAAATCCTGGCATATTGGATGAAGGGGCAAAATCCTGGCATATTGGAGGCGGAGGGGCAAAATCCTGGCATATTGGAGGGGCAAAATCCTGGCATTTTAAATGGCATTGAGGGGCAAAATCCTGGCATATTGGAGGGGGAAAATCCTGGCATATTGGAGGGGGAAAAATCCTGGCATATTGAGGGGAAAAAATCCTGGCATATTGGAGGGGCAAAATCCTGGCATATTGAGGGGAAAAATCCTGGCATGTTGGAGGGGCAAAATATTTGCATATTAAATGGCACAAGAATGGCATATTGAGTGGCACAATACTGGCATATTGAGGGGCAAAATAGTGTCTCAGGTTCTGAGTCTATTGGTGTCACTGTGTGTGTGTAAGTGTGTCACTTTCTGTGTAAGGGTGTGTGTGTAAGTGTGTCACTGTGTCAGTGTAAGGGTGTGTGTGTGTAAATGTCACTGTAGAAGAAAATGCGCGTTGGAAGAGGGGTAGTCTTATATGGCAAGTATATCCCAAACTCTATATTTTAACTGGAAAAGTTGGGGGTCGTCTTATACGCCCAGTGGTCTTACACGCCAGAAAATACGGTAAATAAAAATAACTATAATTTTCCTTTCTGTTTTCTTTCAGTAAATATGACTTGTTACTTTTGATTAATCATTCAGTTAGTAGTGAAGAAACCTTTTAATAAACAAACAGGGGAAGTAATCAATATATATCTGTGTTATAGTCTCCCAGTGAGTGCATATATCTACTGAAACACAGTATTATATATTTATTGTGGTTTGAAACTTTGCCCAGGTCTCTTAACCAAACTTTTTCCTATATTTTATAGATCTTTCATATACTGAATAATAGTAAACCAAGGTAAAAAAAAAATCTCTAATTGGACCACCACATATTCTCTGATGGTCCACTTATAATTTATCATGGCAGTCATGATCTGTCCTTTCTTGCAGCTAAGCAATTTGGATGTTACTTGTGGAAATCCTTAAGGCTCTGTCCTAACGATATTCCTCTTTTTTTTTAATATATATATAAATGGTATGCTGTCAGCTTTTAAATGTCATTTAAAAAATGTATGTTAACGACATAATGTTAAAGCATCTCACTTCAAAAGTCTGAATCTTCAATATTAGCTTGATCTTCATTACTCTTGTTAACATTTCAATATGACATATTGTCATATAATATATTACAGTCTTGTACTACAGTTATAATGAATACTCTAAATTACTGGACATGGCAAATTTGTTCAATGAATAGTAGTATCTTGTTTTCATTCATCCAAATGCTTAGACTCAATTAGTCAAGACAGAACATCATACAGAATGTCTATTCACTAGTACTTTTGTTTCTGGGGCAAAATACCAAAATGTTGAATGCTATCCATTAGTAATAAATCAATACATACTATGTACATACAATGTTAGTAGCACACTGGTAAAAACGGTGACGCTTATTCATGTCAGCTATTGATTTGACCAAGTAAAAAATAATTTTTTATACTTAATATATACATATTTGCTAAATGTTTTTAGTATATCCATTGATATTTATTTTATTTTGAAATATGTCTTCTGAGAATGCATACATACATTTTGCCAAAATGGAATCTACTAAGTTAATGGGAGCCTCTGTGGACTATTCTACATCATGTAGTCAGCAACCTAAGTCTTCTTTCTCATGTATTCTTTATATTTGTCTTGTTGGAATGGTGTAATTTCTCACCACTGCTAATGATACCATCCAGAACCATAATCCCCCGTCAATAAGACTCAGATTGATTTACACAGATTCCTGTGTCTTTTCAAGATACACACATTCAGACCCATCATCTGCAGTCTCCAATGACTTTCATTTCTATGTGGCTGGAGTCTACATGGTTACAATTCACCCACCTATGAAACTTTTTAGTAATTTCTGGTGTGAGTTAGCTGAACTATTCATCAGTGCATTCCATTGTCATACTTCTCGCACTCATTTCATCATGCTTTTTAACTCACCTTGTGTTTTTTTTTTATTTTCAACATTACATTTAGATTGTAAGCCTGTGAAACATACCCTCTACATCATGCATTAACCTGAATCTGTTTGTAGCACAGCGCTGTGTAAATTACTGGAGTTATATAAATCAATGAAACTTAATGTAATATGAATTAAATATGTTCTAATTTTAGATGCCATTGGCTGTTAGAAAATGATTCAAAAAGTACATATGTTTTGTTGTATATCAGAAAGCATAATATTATCCATTGCATGTAAACATTTAAATACATACACACATTTTATTGTACTTGAAGGCAAGAGTGCTACAAAACATTAAAATATATACAGCTATAAAAATACTATTACAGTTATAGAAATAATTATAGTAGTACTCACCCTTTCAGCTGACTGTGCTGTTCCAAAAAATATTGGAATAAAAGCTAACCAAATAATGCAGGTGGTGTACATAGTAAATCCAATTGGTTTGGCTTCGTTGAAGGTCTCCGGAACCCCTCTAGTTTTGATGGCATAAACAGTACATGTAACCATCAAAAGAATACTATATCCAAGGGAGCATATTAGGGAAAGTTCAGAAATGTCACATTTAAGAACACCCCTTGCATTATCAGGATCAGGTGTTCTTTGTTCACCATAGTCTACTATGATGTGAGGAGGGTCAACTACAAACCATATGAAGACACCAATCAACTGTACAGATATGAGACTGAACGTAATCACCAGTTGAGAAGCTGGACTAATAAACTTTGGGGCAGAGACAGATTTTTTTCCCTGCTCAAATATCCGATGAATCCTGTTTGTTTTCGTGAGCAATGCAGCATAACTGAAACACATGCCAAGCCCCAGGAATATACGTCTCAAAGAGCAAACAATCATGTCTGGTGTTCCAATCATTAAAAATGTGATTGCATAACACAGAAAAATTCCGGTCAACAAGACATAGCTGAGTTCCCGTCCAGAGGCTCTCACAATAGGTGTATCGTTGTATCGCACAAATGTAACAATTGCGAATGTTGTTGCCACGATTCCTAGGATGGCTATAAATACAGGCACAACAGCCCAAGGAGAGTGCCATTCAAGCTTGATAATAGGGATTAACTGGCAACCAGTGCGGTTTGCATTTGGCTTTTGATCTAAAGGACATAGTTCACAGGTTATCTCATCCACCTGGTAATGATAGCCTTCGCATCGCTCACAATTCCAGCAGCATGGGACACCTTTCACTGGTTTCTTTCTTTCTCCAGGTTTACACGGCATGCTACAAACAGATGCTGGCTGTGTATGTTCTCTACTCGTCCACTGCATGTCTTCTACCTAGGAAATAAAACATTTATGAACATTCTGTTGTGTCCACATTCAGTATGATAAAATACAACATTTTTAATTTGTATATCATGCTGATATGTCAACTTTGTAAACATAATATCATAGTGTGGGTTTGCAGAACAATACTATGACATATTCTGTTGTTTTCCTGTTGCTGGACAAATTATGGAGACTGGATAAAAGGCAAAGTTACAAAGTTAATTTAAATCAGTTAATCCTTATTTATTCTTAATACATAGAAAAACTGAGCAGAGTAATTTTAGGGAGGGAAATGTGAAATAATTAAGCACGCCAAAATAGCAAATACCTTACATAAGAATAATCACAAATGATTTAGCACGTACACAGAAATAGATGAACTTCTTTTTAACAAAGTTTAGTTTATATTGATATTATTCAGGATGAAAATCTGGTGTGAAAGTACAAAATGAAAGGAATAGTAAATGTTATTTGTATGTGCAAAATGGAGAAACTTGCAATTTGCTTCATTTTCAATATTTTATTAAAACACACTTAATAGATTGTATCTGCTATTATACTTACCTGCAGCTTCTCTTCTAGTGGCACTGGTTAAATGAATAACTCTGGTTGGTCAAAACGTCTGCCACTCCCCCATAGTTGTATATTCAGGCACTCATCATAAAGTACATTCACGTGACCAATGGAAGGTCATGAGCATGTAATCCCAAAAGAGTGGCCCTGTTAGAAGGGTTTAGGAATGGGATCACCAGTAATGTCTGCTTATAGAAATACTAGCAAATATATTTGATTTATTTTCTCATTATATATAAGACAGAAACTCAAACAATTCCCTGGTACTCTATCTTAACCTTGCCTTAGACTTGCTCCATTTACTCAGCCTGCTGCAAGGTTTAATAAGAATGTGATGTCTCAACATAAATTGCAATATGTAAGTCTTTTCAGGTACTCTATATTCAGTAAAAATGAATGAACATTAAGATTTTTTCAGTGGCCAAAGCTGTCAATTCAAGATAATTAGACTGCTTGGTGCAGCAAAACAGCTCATAATTTACAGATACCCAGCAAATGTAAAATCCGATTTTATTATTAAAAAATATGAGTCCATTCTATGAGACTGTCGCCCGGCTTGGCACAACAGGTGAATTTGGCAGACACTAATACAATTAAAGTTTAATGCTAAATGACCCCAAGTTAACACAAACAAATGTTATATATTATGTTGTGCCAGTCTCTTCAGCAGAATGACATTTTCTACTACTATCTATGCGTAAACACAATATGTATTTTCAGAGTATATTGGTTGGCAACCAGTTAAATTGCATATAAGCAATACAACCAATGCATCATCTAACAATACCATCCTGTATCTGTACATCTGCAAGTTTGTAATTGTGGGTATTGTGTGACCTCTGTCTCAGTTATACTACAATTATGTGCCCGAGCCATGTATGTACGCCATTGAAATAAGCATTTCATTCACACAGAATTTACCTCCAATTATTTCCATTGTTTTAAGCTTCCATTTATCTCGATTACACAAGGTTGAATTGCTTCAAATTATTATCCTCAGCTGCCACGATACACGCTAAACTGGAAGATTATGTAATTAATCCACCAGTAAAATAAAGACTCTTACTGGTCCTGTCATTACTATGGTTTAGAAAAAGATTAATATACTTGTCTAGCATTCGATAAATGTAGAATGCACAAAAAGTAATTTAAACCAGCCGCAATTGCAGAATCTATTCTCCTTACATTACATTCACGTTTATTTTAAATAACATTCAAAAGCATTGGAGAGGAGGTGACAACATTTTAAATATTGGAAGGAGGGAAATGAAATGGGTTTTTAATTTGGCAACCCTGAAGCCGCAGGGTTTAAATGCCGATTTCGACCTATATAATTTTATGTAGTAGGGCTCCTACTATTGTACTTATGTGTTAATGCTATGTTTACTAGATGTGTGCATTTTATAAACGTTTTTAATATCTTAAATATTTTATATTGTTCTAATATATATACCTGTCTTTTCTTCGAGTGCAGCTATTATTTACAGTTAGCCACCTTTTTGTATATCAGTCCGTTTCTGAAATGCACATTTCTATATGCTGATATATACCAGCCTGTTTTTTAGGTAAAGCGCTATGTCTTTTATTCTCCCTCTCTTTCTATGGCATACGTAAAACTGAGCTATTTAGCTTATGTCCCGTTTTTGGAAGAAAATAACCTAAGTCCAAATCTCGCGAGATGTGAAGACAGAGAATCTCCAAACAGAAATCGCGCGAGATGATGACGAATGCGGAAGCAACGCCAGGACCCGGCAATACCAACGGAGGATAAAAGTGCCATTCTGAAGCAGGGAGTCCAGACGCCTGGTCGAAGCTCATGTAGAGCGAAACGCGTAGCGTTCTGGACTCAACCTGCTATTCCTACCATTGTACTTTTATTACTTTTATTATTTTTCTATATTTAAAGTAATATTTTGTAATATTTTATACTACTTGCTGTAAAGGATTCCTGTCATTCTGTGTGGCGCCCACTTCATGTGACTTCCAGAATCCTCATGTAAGCAGCTACTATTTTTTTATTAAAATCTACCTGTTCTATTATTAATTGATGTCCTCTACTGTGTTTTCATGAGAATTACTACTCTGAAGCCAGATTTCTACCGGACATACCTGAAGTGCTGTCTCTTTCAAAGAGTTTGTAAGTGTATCCCCTTAAGGGGGACTGACACCATCTCCCTGATTTCTTGGAAAATAGATCCACTATCTCTCATTTGAGAGCCACTATATATATTTTTCTCACTAAGGTGCTTAATCACAGTTTGCTCTCAAACGCATTTTTATGTTTTTTATGTTCTCACTTTGTTGCTGTGTGGTTTAGGGACACACTACCTAAGTGCTGCTAAGAGCTAAGATATCAGCGCTGGTTACACTGTTATATTATTGTATAATAAACAGTTTTCACACCACAATTCCTTTATAAATTCCAAGAAAAGTGCTGTCATCAGGGGGATACAGCCAGTACCCCAATAATAGGCCTGGCTGTCCTGGGGGGGCCACAGCCTGATGTCGCCTGATGATTCCGGTAGGTCTTCTGAGCTGGAACACTGGGGTCGCATATACCTCACGAAGTGTCATGAGTATATTTGTGGGAAGGGACAAACCATTTTTTCTGTAAGGGACCCCAACACTTATGGTGATGGCCCTGCCCAAGCATATACCTGCCTATGTATAAGGGAAGCGGCATGTAATGGTCAATGAGTTTCAATACTTGATAGTGTTATACGGCTGCTAAAGTAAAAAAAATAAAAAAAAATTGCTTCTTTAACAAAACCAAACACTATTTATTTAAATATTTAAATCCAAGAGGCATTCGTCCCAACACCTGTTACAGAGGATCAGGTGTGTCCAGATGATGTTACACAGCTTCTGGTACATCTTGTACTGATGTTACTGGAAATCATAATGGTATTTTCTCAATCGACTGACTCTAAAGCCAATGGTCTGTCACTGTCGAAACAGTGGTGACAGCTGGCAACCAAATCAGTCTGTGTGCGTCAGGTATTTTTTTAAAGTATGTGCTATTTTTGACCTTTGAAAATAAAATGTGTGTTAGAAGAAAAGTTTAGTCACAGCTTAATTAAACACAGCAAGTCAATGGAAGTTGCTAATCAGATCAAGAGGCTTAATTCAGAAGCACAACAAAAGGACATTTATGAAAGAGGTAACAGCAGAGAATTCACTTTCAAACTTAAGGTAAAAGTAGCACAGTTGGAACATGTCTTCAATTCAGCTAAATAGGGCAATTTCCAATTTGGGTACTTTGACCTTAACTTTGACGTTGCCTTGTCAATTCCATGTAATTCCCTCTTTCATGAAGAAAGCCCATATGGTGTTCTCAAGCTGATCTTGGCATTGAAAAAGATTTTTATAATTTTAAGAAGCACAGTGGTCTTTACTAGTACCGAAAGTTATCTGTTTGTGCTTGGTATCTATTGAAGCATGGAAAGTAGAAGTGAAAAATGGTATATTACAATAGTGTTTGATACTTTCAGTTTTAAAGGGACTGTCTAGTGCCCAAAATGCATCTTCCAAATATGAATGCATATTAATGTGCTTTCAAAGTACTTTAAAATGCATGTTTAAACTTATTGTATCAATTTTATTTGTTTCATAGAAAATATGCAATATACAGTAGCAAAAAAACGTAAGTGACCTTTGGAATTTCCAGCATTTATGAATATGTCTTAAAATGTGGTCTGACTCTTAATTTAATGTATAATAAGGAACAAACACAATCGGTTTTACTTAAAAAAAAAAAAAAAAAAAATACTTATGTTGTTCTTGTCTACTGAACACATCATTCAAAAATTCACAGTGTGTGTTGGAAACGAATGTTCACACCATAGGTCAGAGCTTTCCAAATGGCTTGGCTTGACACAGTGTACAGGTATGGACTGGAAATGGCTGTTCACTTGACATATGGAGCCTGCATGTCTTTTTACATGGAGACAGTCATGCAAGGGCAGCGGTAGACAGCCTGCATCCATCTAATATGATTACACATGTGTTTTAGATCTACATTTAAAAAAAACAGTCAACGATTTTGAGTTTGCTATTCACAAGAAGCATCTGCTGATGTGAACCATGACTCACAAAAAATAAATATCAGTCAACTTAAAGGATCTGCTGCTAACATCTTGGTGACAGATATCACAGTACATCTTCAGAAGTCTAGAGAAGTCCATGCCTCGATGGGTCAGAGCTGTTTTGGAGTCAAAAGTGGAATCAACACGATATTAGGCAGGTGGTCATAATGTTATAGCTGAAGATTTGGATTTTACGCTAAAAGCAGAGGTTGAAACGTGACGGCTGAAAAATAGTGAGTGCGGTCAGATGAGAAGTGAGATTGAAAAGGAAACGAGCAAAAGACAATATGATGGTGTGATAGCAACTACAGAACTTTCCTGTGTTGAAAGAAAAAGTAGATTTGGAGAAAATGTTTCCCTAAAATACTAGGAGGTTGTTGATGGCTGTGCAATGTTCCACTGGTGTAGAAAGCATTCACATTTTCCCACTTAAGATTCATTTAAAATGGAAAATAAAATAATGAAATTTGTGTTTGTGCTAATCTGTGGAGCAAAGCATGGGATTTGATTACTGACACTAAACCATCCTTATGTCCAAGGAATAGCACACACAGTGTTACAGAATTGGTTTCTAGGATAGCAGAGTTGCCAAATAAAACAAAACTAAGAGCCTTTGATCCACAGTGGATTATGCAGCTGCTGAGTTTATGAAATCATTATGATTTTTGCAAAGGAAAAATACAGAAACTTCCCAAAATGTTTGCACTATTTGCAACAAAAGCAGTTTTTATGCATATAGAGCATTGCTCTTTAAGGATACTGTTTTTTTTTTTTTTCTAAAATGATGTCCCCAGTGGAAAAGGAAATGTTTATGTTTAAAACAATTAATGGCTACGTTTTGGGCATAGAAGTCACACATAGTGGGATCTGGACGGGTGATTTTATAAACACCAAACTTATTTGAAATGATTACAAAATTGTTGTATAAATTATTTACCATGCGTATTGATGTCAGTTCCTGCAACAACACACTGTAAAAAACACAAGTGTCAACGCATGGATTGAAGACAGTTAGAATTATGCCAATAACTTTACCCACTAAACCATTTGTTCCTGGTACCATTAAACTTGTTGCAACATACTCAATAGTTTAGAGCATTGAATGAACAACTGCAGTCACTTTTGAAATTCACAACTTCGAATATGGTTCCCTTAGGTAAACAAGGTGTTAATTATGTGTAACAGGAAATATATGCTGAAAAATTACAAAGTAAAAAGGTGACAAAGTCTTTTCAAATTCCATGTCACTAGGAAGTAGAATTTGAATGTCTGTATGTAATTTTTGGTAGGAAATGTAAAAAATAATTTGTGATCAAATAATATTGATCAGTGTAAACTTACATATGTATAAGCACAGTAGGCTGCATCTGTTCTTTGTTTCAGAACCAACACAGTCTTTTCTTGGACTATTCATTGGTGTTTAAAAGTACAGGACCTTTGGACTTTCAAAGCACATCATGTACATAGATATTTCCAAAGAGATTATAAATCCGGATGATCAAACCAAGGAGGACTTTATTCCATGCACTAAATCAAATTCGTTCAAATGGATAGTGTACACAAAGCGGTTAAAATAGTTATTAATGGTTTTATTTATTACATGTTCAAGGAATAGTTATGGGCATGACACATTCTTTCCATCCATTTATTATTAATCTTAATGATAGTGGTATCAATTCTTCTGTTCATCTGTTACAAGTAAATCGCTAGTGGTCTCAGAAGTTAGATGTTGAATATACATGTAAATTCTTAACAACAAAATGAATAACCTAACAGACCACGGATTAAGATATTATGATACTGATTATTATAATAAAAATAAAACAATATAACTTGGGGAAATGAAAACAATTCTAAGGGTTAATAACTCTTGGGCTTTGAGTTCTGGTAAGCAGACTTGCTACAAAGGAAGTTAGAGGCTCTTCATAAATGTATTGAACATATGGCCTTAGTTAGGTCCATGGTCTTGTAATGTGTCCATACAACATATGGTCCTCATCATACAATGGAGAATATAATTAAACATCACCACTTTCTTAAAGTAAGACATATATGTTCATGATGTATTATCCTGCAAGAATGGCTGTGAATGAATAAACAAATATATTTGTTGGACACTTATTTCTACCAATCGATGGTTAGACACATTGTTTATAAATGGAGAATATTTGGTACTGATGCTACTCTCCCTCTTGAGTGGGTGCCAAGCCAAGAAGGTACTATGGACAAAACACAATTTATTAATTGAGGTAAAAAACAAAAACCCTATAGTAACCATTAACGGTTGAAAGAATCATTGGAACTGGTTAACATCTCTGTTAAAAAAACAAAAACAAATCTATGCATGCCTGAAGTTTGACACAGAGTACCCTCCACAATGCTACTTGGAAAATGTTTTGTGGACTGATGAAACTAAGATTGAATTGTTCACGAATAATACACATCAGCATGCATGGTGTAAAAAGGCATAAAAATATCCTCCCAATGGTGAAGGGAGCATCATGATTTGGGGTTGATTTGATGCCTCGAGGGCCTGGAAACCTTCAAGGGAACAATTAATTCCCAAGTTTATCAAGGTATAATACAGGAGTGCAATAGCAGCAGGACAATGTACCCAAAGTTGATTTACTACAAAATTGAAATAGGTAAGATATAATTAAAATGTGTGGAATATGAAAACTATAAACCCATAGTAAAAAAAAACAAATTATCATTTACTTATTCAGTAAATGCTTTATGTATAAAATAAAAATCAATTAAATATTTATACTAGTCTTAAAAGGAACACTAAAGGTTATGTTTCACTTGTGCTTCTAATAGAGAAGTACAAGTGAAATTTTAGTTGTTCCTATTGTGAGAATAAACTGGCAGGTATTTTTGATAGTATACACCAGTTTAACCCCTGACCGACAGCTGCCATGCTTCTATAGGAAGCAGGCAACCATCTGGTCGGTGACAATCTCTCTCTGCTACCACAGAGAGAGCCCCTCATTTTTGCATAGGATCAGCAGGGGGACCTTAACGAGGTCCGCCCTGCTTTTCCCATGAAAAAACGAGGGCCCCTCTGCTGATCCCATGAAAAACGAGGGCCCATCTTCTGATCCCACGCAAAAATGAGGGTTCCTTCAAGGAAGCAAGGGTTAAACAAGGTTTAATGTTCCGTTAATTAACAAGATATTCTGTAAGATATTATGTAAACTCAGAATATCATAAAAAGAAAATTGTAACTTTAAAATTTTACCCTTTATACTTTACATTTGTATTTGTGGTGCTTGTCTTTTTACTTTGTGTTTCCTTTTGTGCCTTCTTTAAAAAAATCAATATAGAAATAAGTAAATAAAAAAAATCATGTTTTGTTATTGACTATTCAATCTTCTTATCTTTTAGACCTTGTGTTCAAACATTTGAAGATGTACAGTGCACAGGTTTTTTCCATCAACAGGCGATGGGAGTAATTTATGAAGAGAAATGCTGGGGCACAGTTCTAAAAACCTAACAATCAGCAGGAGCATGTCAAATACATGATCAAAATTCCTAGTGTTAAGTTCCTACCAAAGCAAATCTTCTAAACAAAACTATTTAAAAAGCACAGTATTGGTTATCAAAGAAAAACAGGTCAAACACATGGCTGTAATAAAGCAGACAACAATGTAATGTAGCAAATATTAGAAGCAAACTGAACATAAAAGTACAAGAACATCAATTATTAAATTGTCAAAAGATCATTCAACTGTTAACATTTATTGATTATAATATTACATTGAATATTTAGGTGGTATGATGCTGGGTGAGAATATATATATATATATATATATATATATATATATATATATATATATATATAGACGTTTTAAGGACGTATAATCAGAATTGTCTATTTTCAATTACAAGATTATATAGTGCATAGATATAACATGCATCACTACCATGTCTATTATGAGAGAAAAAAAGGCATTGCTGGAGAAACAACCTGTATAAATGCAAATGGTAATATGGGTATTGTGTGTCAGCTACGTGACATACTATTCTACCCATTACATTGTATACATAAATGACCAACAGATGGATGATATGCTCTGTAGTAATAAAACTGCACGAAGAAACAAAAATGTCTTATAACATTACTATTTTTAGTAACACTAATATTTGTTTTAGGGCTATACTGGGAATGCAGGACATTGATCTCTTTAGGTTATTCAAGCAACTCAATACACAAGAATACCATGGGAGAATGGTCAACTTATTGTAGCACCTACTTCTACTCTAAAGCCTGATGCACAGAGTTACACAAATTAATGTTTCATATAGATATTAACGTATTTAAGTGATCATTGAATATCATATAATGAGCATTATATTTGAATTCTAATATACATTGATGTTCAAAAACAGAGTTTTGAGAAAACAAATATATAATTTCAGTGCATATATTTGAAGGAAATAATCTAAAATGCCACATGTTTGTACGGACTATAATGACTAAATGGTATCATTCAGGAGAGAATGAATTATAATGTTTATGAACAGTACAACACAAATTTACCATGCTAAATTTATAAAAAATATATTTACAGCTTACCATAGCCATATGTATTTTTTAGAGTATTAGAAAAAAAAAGTCACAGCAAGCATTTGTATGTATTTTATCTGTGCTACAATAGAAATAAGTTGAATGATATAAGATGCTAGTATAACTCATTGTTAAATATATATGGCTATGAAAGAGTTTACAGACCCATTTTATGAGGAATGCAGTCCACACGATTAATTCAATCAAAGGGTATTGATGGAAGATATAAACTATTGAATATAAACGATGCATGTGAACAATGAAAAGATTATTGGTTATAGCAAAATTAGGGTTATATTTAATATCACTAAATGAAAACCGGATTAAATGAAAAGAATGACATTTGCTGCTAAATACATTTAAAGTAACTAAGTAGGTAAGAATATAACAAAAATAAAGTAGGTAACTTATAAAAATTAACCTTTGGATTTTTTTTTTTTTTTATAAAGAATGACTATTGTAGAAACAAGAAATAGTTGTTGGTCTAGCTATTTACGGAGTACCTATCACAAGTTGATATGATTATTTATGTCTTTATCTGCTGTATAAATTTACAAGAAAGACAATAATGGATTGGATACAGGCTAAAATGATATTGAAAACTAAATGGTTTCAACATGTATAGGTAAAGGGAAATACACTATTAAATGCATATGATGTAATCATTCAAATATGCCATAGATTTTAATACATTACAGGGGCAATCTATGAAAAAAATAAAAATTATATACACAGTGCCTGTTAAAGTACAATAAACACACCACCACCAAAAAAAAGAAGTAATACTAATAAAATTTCTGCCCATGTTATTTAACATATGTAGGAAGAGGCTCCCAAGAATGAACTTCAAAGATGTTATAAATGGAATAAATCAGCTAGTCTTATTACAGTGCAGTGGCACACCACTGAAGAAACAAAGGCAAAAGAAGTAACTACAATAGACGGCTCTTTTCATAATCTCTCAGGGCACAATGTTAATTATAAAAAGGTTTAATGAATGTAAATATATCTAGAACAAATAAATCCCCCTCAGAAATGCAATCATACAGAATAGAAAAAAAGATAAAAAAAATAACCTTTATAAGAAATTCATTAATAAATATTAATATAGATATAAAAAATGTACAATGCAAATTCTGAGTTAAAGAGTTAAATGCAATTGCTCTTGATGTGTTTGCTCTGAGGTTAAATAGATAAATATAGCATAAAAGATAATCAAGAGGTAGCATGGTAGGATGTCTGTTTGCATGGGCAGGGCACAGACTCCATGCTACCTGCTCACCACAGAAAAGTTGTTGAGGGAAGAACTTATGATCTCCTCATCTAACACCTCTTCTGGCAAAATATTTTTCTTTTTGTTTTGTAAGAGAGCCCCAAGCAGGCCCGTGACAGGTACATCACCTAATAATGGCCCTGGTTATAAACTGGGCTGCGTTGGCTACAGTATAATACATAGTAACTTTTTTGTTAATGACTGCATCTCCCATGATATAGTCAGTCACTACTGGCTGTACACCATATTAATTGTAGACTATGGTAGATGTGGCTAATCTTTACCACCTCAGCTATTGGCTGGTCTGTAGCTACTACTACAATGGTCATTTAATAATCTTTTTTGGTTATATCCCCCCCCTCCCCCCGCAAATAATCATGCGGATGGTCGGGTCCATTATATGCATATAAGTACTATTATGCTGCTTTATCAATAAATAATAATGTTGGGACATTTCCTGCTGAAAGGACATCTGCTTAAAACGTCTATCTGTATTTGATTGAGCACGCTACATTACGCTGTTACTATATTTGTTAAAGTATTTTTTTTTTATGTCTGAGCTAGCAAAAATATAGGCATGCTCCACAACTTGCCAATATTTTGGTTACTCTGAGAATATGACTGTAGGGTCAAAAATGCCTAGGGCATCTCCAATTCACTTTATTGTATAGTGCATCCCCATACCTCTCTAAAGCAAAACATGGCCATAGTTGCCATTAGTCCCATATTTTTTTTATTATTATTTTTTTTGGGGGGGGAGGAGAGGGGGATTCTTTCTTATGATGACTGCTGCCTAGGCTTTGCACAAATGTTCTTTGTTTCCTTCTTTCTTCTTTTTTGTTTCTTCTTTTACTCTGAGATCTTTTACAGCCTGTCTACTTCTATCATTATTGGTGGTGTTAACAGAATAAAGCAGTGCCCCTATAATGCTGGATGCTAGTACAAAAAATGTACCACTAGATAAAGTATAGTCTAATGGTATGTACATATTTTTGATTTCAATGCTACTTACATCTTGTAAATAAAGAAAGAATAATAATACAAATGTTACCTATTTTATAAAGCTTACTGAGATGTGCATTGAAGTCTAATATTTATTTGTATTCTGCCCTTGCAGAGCAAACATTGTCCATGCTACAGCTACTAACATTTTTATAAGACAGATTCTTGTTGTTTTCACAATTGTAATGCATGGTAAGGCAATCTATAGTTTTCAAATAATTGTAATTCACTGTGGAACGAGGCTTTGGTTTGCACAGAATTCATTATTATTGGTGCTTAATTCTCATCTTTACTATTTCTTGAACATCTTCAGATTTTTAGAAACAGAGTTTTTGATGAATCAATGTCCCAAGAGGGATTGTTAACATTCCTTTGAATACTAAATATATTATCTGCCACTTCCAACTAATGTAATAATTATTGGCTGAACAAGATAAAACCTTCTCACTGTGGTGTTTTTCAAATTTGGGAATGAATATAGAGGTTAAAGAAATGACAATATGTAACTGCAGTTATGTATGCAGAACTTAAAGCAAACACATCTTCACTATTACTACAAACAACAAATGGTATAATAAGTCTGGTGCTGCATATTTAGTGGTTTATTTTACCATAACTGAAACATTTGATATTTCAACTAGCAAAAGGAAAGTTTCCTTGTGTAGTAAAATACATATTTTTCAAAAATCCACATTGATATTTGTACCACTGTAAATGCTTGACACATGTCTCAGAGAAGTTAGTCACCCCCAGGGCCATAACTAGCAATATATTACAAATGTTTAGGTGGACTAAAATGCTGAGGGTGTAAAAACATTCTGCAGTAGGCACCAACATTGTTCATGGTGGTTATTTGCTGAATTACATGATAGACATTTTAATGATTTTCTCTAGTCCTCCATGGAGCTTTTTCAGCTCAATGTGCCATTTGTACAGACACTTTGCCTATCCCTGGTCACATTTAAGCAGTACTATCCAGGTTTACTTACAAAAGAATAGTTGGGCATAAATAGAAGTAAAGAAAGTAATACAGGGAGTGCAGAATTATTAGGCAAGTTGTATTTTTGAGGATTAATTTTATTATTGAACAACAACCATGTTCTCAATGAACCCAAAAAACTCATTAATATCAAAGCTGAATATTTTTGGAAGTAGTTTTTAGTTTGTTTTTAGTTTTAGCTATTTTAGGGGGATATCTGTGTGTGCAGGTGACTATTACTGTGCATAATTATTAGGCAACTTAACAAAAAACAAATATATACCCATTTCAATTATTTATTTTTACCAGTGAAACCAATATAACATCTCAACATTCACAAATATACATTTCTGACATTCAAAAACAAAACAAAAACAAATCAGTGACCAATATAGCCACCTTTCTTTGCAAGGACACTCAAAAGCCTGCCATCCATGGATTCTGTCAGTGTTTTGATCTGTTCACCATCAACATTGCGTGCAGCAGCAACCACAGCCTCCCAGACACTGTTCAGAGAGGTGTACCGTTTTCCCTCCTTGTAAATCTCACATTTGATGATGGACCACAGGTTCTCAATGGGGTTCAGATCAGGTGAACAAGGAGGCCATGTCATTAGATTTTCTTCTTTTATACCCTCCACGCTGTGGAGTACTTGGACGCGTGTGATGGAGCATTGTCCTGCATGAAAATCATGTTTTTCTAGAAGGATGCAGACTTCTTCCTGTACCACTGCTTGAAGGTGTCTTCCAGGAACTGGCAGTAGGACTGGGAGTTGAGCTTGAATCCATCCTCAACCCGAAAAGGCCCCACAAGCTCATCTTTGATGATACCAGCCCAAACCACTACTCAACCTCCACCTTGCTGGCGTCTGAGTCGGACTGGAGCTCTCTGCCCTTTACCAATCCAGCCACGGGCCCATCCATCTGGCCCATCAAGACTCTCTCATTTCATCAGTCCATAAAACCTTAGAAAAAGCAGTCTTGAGATATTTCTTGGCCCAGTCTTGACGTTTCAGATTGTGTGTCTTGTTCAGTGGTGGTCGTCTTTCAGCCTTTCTTACCTTGGCCATGTCTGAGTATTGCACACCTTGTGCTTTTGGGCACTCCAGTGATGTTGCAGCTCTAAAATATGGCCAAACTGGTGGCAAGTGGCATCGTGGCAGCTGCACGCTTGACTTTTCTCAGTTCATGGGAAGTTATTTTGCGCCTTGGTTTTTCCACACGCTTCCTGCGACCCTGTTGACTATTTTGAATGAAACGCTTGATTGTTCGATGATCACGCTTCAGAAGCTTTGCAATTTTAAGAGTGCTGCATCCCTCTGCAAGATATCTCACTATTTTTGACTTTTCTGAGCCTGTCAAGTCCTTCTTTTGACCCATTTTGCCAAAGGAAAGGAAGTTGCCTAATAATTATGCACACCTGATATAGGGTGTTGATGTCATTAGACCACACCCCTTCTCATTACAGAGATGCACATCACCTAATATGCTTAATTGGTAGTAGGCTTTAGAGCCTATACAGTAAGACAACATGCATAAAGAGGATGATGTGGTCAAAATACTCATTTGCCTAATAATTCTGCACTCCCTGTAGTGTCCTAGAAAAGAACAAATGAATTATACAAATACAGATTCTACAGTTGATGCATCAGTTGATTGATTAAGGATGTCCACGCTTGTGGCAGCCATTTTGACTTGGTTTTGTTTACAAACACCATATTTGGTCTAGGATGGATTTTTTTTTTTTTTGAATTGTTTGCCATTTATAAACACAGCTGAAATATGGATATTGTCTGTGCCTATGTTTCTCTGTACCTATGTTTCTGCAATGGTAAGAAAAGGAAATTTATAAAGTTATCAGTTTAGTACCATATTAACTATAGCAGATAGTTTATTCAGTGATTAAATGGAAGAAGAAACTTTAGAGTTTATTCAAGCAAAGTGGCAATATCATTTTTACTTCCTAGGAAAGCTGGCTGGTCCAGTGAAACACATTGAGGAATTGTTTGTCAGAATTTTGGATAAAGTTTTCCCACTTGGACTCTGCTGCAAGTTTAGAAATGTTGCATGGTTTTAACTTTTTTTTTGTTATAGGGTGAAAGTAAAAGTAGTGCTAGCCCTTTTCCAACATTAAAAAAGTGGCATTTTTGCAATAACCCTAGCCATAATGCTAACTTAAAATAAGTTTCCTTTTATGTTTTATTTTTAAGAAATCTAGGGGATGCTTGGTGGACATGGGCAAGTTGCCCAGATTGAAATGAATCTCTCCAGATCTCATAATTGCTGTGGGGCAGCGAAAGACTAAATCTGACAAAGCCAACCAATGGCACTGGCTTTGACAGCTAAACACATCTGATCACTGCGATTGGCGATTAGATGTGATGGAGGGGACAAACAGGCATACCACAATTGGTACTGCAGGACATGTCAGGCATGTTCAATGGCACTGGAGGAGATTCTCCATGTACGTGGCTGGCATGTCTTATGTCATGAAGGGATTCATTTAAAGAGTGTGTGTGTTTTTTTTTTACACATTTATGGTTTAAGAAAATAAAACCTGCACGTCAAACATATCTTTACATTTAGAATGCATTTATTTATATAACCATAATTTTTAAAGCTTACAATTTATAGATTTTTAAAGCTAGATTTTATGGATCACTATGAATACTGTCATCTGGTAGGAGAAAATATTCTGTATTAAAACTTGTAATCTGTAGAGTAGGGAATTGAAAAACAAATCACATTTAGTTACTCTCAACAAATTACTGATTTAAGCATGTAAAAATGTAACAAGTTTAAATGGACAAAGGAAGCAAATATATTACAGGCAATTTCAAATTGTCAGTTTATATTTAATGGATGATTTTAGTGTTTTAGTTTCAGCAATCATTTAGGAAACTTGAAGAAGTGTAAAAGCAGAGTTATAATAATCAGTTGAGGACATTTATTAAAGGTTTTGTACTTTTTAATTATTTTTAGGAACTCTATCTTGCAGTTTAATATTCAATATTATGCCTGAATGTTTTGTGCCTGCTTATTATTTAATAGAATAAATATTGTTTCTGATCGATGATCACATCCAGCACTCAGGCAGTGTTGCTATAATAATACCTTAATGGCGTTGCATCACAAAACACCCAAATTTGCCCCCCAATTGCAATTGCTCCATATTGAAAGCCACCATTTCCCTCCAGCATGGCGCTGCCCTGGATGGCAAAAGTGACAGAAATGATCAATATCCCTTCTGTCACCCTTTACTGTTGCTAGACTGCCTATAGAGGCAGTCAGCAACATTACAATGCGGGGGGAAAAGAATGTTAGGGTTAGCATATATGGTTAGGCTTATAATTTAGGGTTAGGTTTTTAAACTAGGGTTACTGTTAGTGCTGGCGTGATTATGGTTGGGTCAAAAGGTCACTGTAGGAGGAAATAGGTTAGAAAAAATGGACTACGATCAGTTATTGCCCTATAACTTGTAGAAAACAGAAAGCATGTAAACTATGGGTATTTCTAAACTGGGGACAAATATTGGAATCTATATAGCAGCTTTTTTTAAATTTGTGTTTGTAAATGTGTAAAATGTTTTTCATGTAAACGTTAGCAAAAGTGTTTTTTTAAATTATTTGTATAACTTCTATAATAAGTTATGTGATATGATAAAAATAGTGGTATGTAAAAAAGCTATTTTATTGCTTTAAAAGCAGTATATTATATGTGTGGGTATAGAAAATGAGAAAGAGGAAAATTATAGAGTAAACACAAACACCACAGAACTGTAAAAACAGCCTGTGTCCTAAATTGTACATTTCATTTTGAGAGTAAGTTAAATTCGGCGCCAGACCTTGACTTAGAAAGAAACCCCAGAGGTTCTAATCTTCCCCATTGAAAGTAATGGCAGGTGAAAAGATCATAGTTAAAATAGCAAAAACAGCTTTGATCATTTCACCTTTTGCACTAAAGTTTGATACCTGACTTCTGAGAGCTGCTGCTTCTGTTCCTGATCCTTTGCATAAAGCTCATTTCAATTGTGACCCTGTCTAGGAACTGAGAATCTGAACCTGAGTGGCTCAACCTGTAAGGTTCTGATATAGAGATAGGATCCGTGATGCAGATGGGATGACAGACACACCAAATAGACAATACAGATAGTGGGGATGTTTCACCTTAATGATAACACACCCTTGGTTGAGCTGCAGATGGTTAGCCACCAAGGACTTAGAACCCCACACACTGAATGCTAAAAGGAGAGGAGGTCCGAAATGAATCTGAAGTATACAATAGAACCACTGGAACGCAGGAACTGTAGACTGAATGGAAAGTCGAGGCAGGCTGAAGCCAGGATAACTTGGTGAGGGAAGGTCAGGATAACAGACGTGGCTGAGGCAAGCAACAAATAGAATAGTCAGGATAAGCTGGGTCAGAACCGGTAAATCAGGACAACTTGGATAAGGCAATCAGATAATCAGGAACAGGCAGAGATCAGGACGTGCAGCAGGCAATAGAATGGTCACGATACAGGCATAGGTCAGCAACAGATAATCAAAGTAACACTAGTGAGGTTGGAGAGAGCACTATCACAGGAAACTACTCTCTGGCAGACTGAGGTTAAAATATCCCTCCTAGAATTGATACAGCCCATGGGCGGGGTTAGATGGGTGGAGGAACCTTAATAAAAAGCCTATGAGGTTTTTTATTTCTTTCTTTTTTTGTTCATCTGCGCATGTGCAGACAAACGTGAAGCATGGCAGTGTTTTCTCCCTGCTTGTTCATGGGGAGAGATGTCGGCAGAGCAATGGAGCAATGGCATGGAGTCTGCCTGTTGGAGTGTGGATGTCCCGGACCTTCGGTAAGTTACACAACCTGCCCAAAAGGTAATGAGCCCACCTTATTTTTATAATAAGAGTTTTTATTAATTTTTTTATAAAAAAAAATATATAAAAAACCTTAAATGGGTGTAGCTCTAACTAATGTGTCCAATAAACTAGTTGAGGGGCAAATAAATGGTAACAAAACACAACCATATTTTTAAAATAAACATTTTTTAAGACATATAGTTTAAAAAATGCCATATATTATATATACTATGTACTGCACCCCTACACAACACCATATATGTTTTGAAAATATTGGGACACTTCAAATTGGCTATTCATTCCCCGTGATAACAATGTTTGCTTTGTAAACATCCAATAAACATAATTGCGGCTCAAAGCATTTATTGTGGACCCTGTGGACCTGAATTAACCTGTTCAATGCCCAAAAAAGAAAAATCTGAAATTCTACTTTGTACACAATTTGAAAAACATCTGGTTAAAACAGATAGAACAGTAAAATCCATATTAAATATAGTGTTTAGATGTTCTCTAATCCTTTCTTTTAAACATCTTGTGGTGTGTCCTATGTACTGGATATCTCAGTGAAAATACTAAACTAAATAAATTACATTTTTGTTGTACACCTGATATAGCTTTTCATATTGAACCTCTCTCATGTCACCTGTAATTTTGACATGTTTGTAACATTTGCACATGCTGCCACCACATTTCTACATTCCAGTATTCCTGATCCTATCTATGTGGTACCAAACTTGTAGATTTGTGATGATCCTTTTTAAGTTTAACAAACTTCTTGGAATAAGTTTTAACAAAAGTAACTGCCTTATTAATGGATTCACCCTCCAAATTTGTTCTCATCTGGAGGTATGCAAAAGGCTTTCTCAGCTTCTATTCCTAGCTCTAATATAGCCCTGCTGTAAGATGCTTCTGAATAACCAGTCTATAGCATCCTGGGAATAAGAATTGAGTCCAGTAATCATGCATTGAATACCTTCATTGTGACTGCAATATATATGTCTCAGCAGAATATTCTAATTTGTTTCTGATGAAATGTCTAGCCATACATAAGATGATTAAACCATAGCAGTTTAAAACATTTTCTATTTATAGTTCTTATTTGCATTAAGTAAACACACAATTTCAGCTTCTTTGCTTTTATTAAGTATCTTGTTATTTGTAACTGACATTTCACCTATACCCAATTCACGTTTGCCACCACAAATTGAGTAAAATTACCATAGATCCAAGTGAAATTAAGTGCAGTAAACCCTTTGAGACCTTTAAATGTAAAATATAAAAAACGTTCAACAAAAATAATATTTTTCTCTCAATTATCCCATTGTAAGTGTCACAAAAAAGAACACTGCAAGGAAGGATTATGTAATGATACTGATATTAGCAGGTTTTGGAGTCTAGCAGCCAGATCAGCAAAGAGGCTGGAACAAAAAGTTGAAGCAAACTAACGCAAACTAAGGTCAGTAGGTAGAAGAAGGTTTGATTACAATGCAGGCAGGAACCACAATAATCTGGCAAAGGTGTAGTGACCAGAAGTGGCTTTTAAAGGCAGAGAGTCAGCTAAAATACTCTAGAAAACATGTGGGTGGCTGTCACCCATATTTACTAAAAGACAGCTGCAAAACAAAAAATATATGTGCTGAAAGAACTTCCAGCGTTTTCATAGATTTATGAGAACTCAAACCAGATCTTCCAGCTTGAGGCAAGAAAATTCCTGATCTATAGCATATGTTAAAATTAATAAATGAGAAATGTGTTTACATTACAAATGGTAACTGGGAAATAACTTAACTAATTATTCTTTATTATAAAAAAATATTACAAAACACTGCAAACTCATGTTGTTATTCACCCATGCTGTGTACTTGAATTATGTGCCTGATGCATAGATAAAACATTAACGTCGTTACTATGTTAGCCATAGAAACACAAGTAGGATAAAGATGACACCTTTATTGGCTAAGTGAGCAGATTTAGAGGGTAAGATTTCAGACTGATCATTAGAAGACAGACCACAGGATACCAGAATCGTAAAATATTATAAAATATTACTAAAAAACAAAAAGTAAAAAAAAATATTAGAATCAGCTTCTGCTCCCACACACATAACATACCAATATGGTGTTATGGACATGGTTCATATTAATGCTAGTTTGGTGGTCTTATACACAGGATTAAATGTATATGTGTGTGTGTTATATGCCAGGTTAGACCTATGGTCTAAGCAACAGTGTCTCCGGGTGAACCCAGAGCCCCTTTAACCAAAGTGAAAAGTGGGCACTTGCCCAGGGTCCTCTGATTTAAGTGGGCCTCCACAGGGCCAAAATGCCCCCCCCCCCGATGCCTGCGTGTCTGTCACACGGAGACAGTCACGCAAGTAGCAGCAGTCTGGCTTACTGTTAGTGCTCCCGAATATGACAGCAAGTTGTTTGTCCCTCTTCCACTACGCACGCAGTGTAGGTGGAGGGAAGACTGCAGAGGAGATGGCAAAGAGCAAAGAAAGCAGCACTCAGGTAAGTACTGGGGAAAAGGAGAGGGGGAGATTATTTTATTTGGAAAACTGGCTGTGGCATATTAATGGGCCTACTGGCTGTGGAATATAATAATGGGCAAATGAAAAGTGGCATATTAATGGGAAAATTGGCTGTTGCATGTTAATGGGAATATTGATTGGGGCATATTACTGGGCACACCAACAGTGACATTAATTGGCAAACTAACAGTGGCAAATTAATTGACAAACAGTGCCACATTTTAATGGACAAACTGACTTTTGCATATGTTAATGGGAAACTGATTGTGGCATGTTAATTGGTACATGACTATGGCTCATTTAATTGGCAAAGTGAGGCTGTGGCATGTTCCGTGGTGCACAATAACATGTACTATGGGGCAAAGTGTTACTGTGGCATGTTCTGCAGAGCCAGTTCTGTGAGGCAAAGTGACTGTTTTATGTTCTGTAGGGCAAATTGACACTGCATGCCAAATCATGTGGGTACAATATGAGTGCAAGTCAAGTGCTGTAGGTGCAATATAAGTGCCATGCAAGTGCTGTGGATACTGGATGGTCTTATGTCCTTTAGGTGTAATCTGGGTGAAGAAAAAGGGAATAAAAACATGACATGCAATTTTTCAATAACATTTTTATTACATATACAAATAGTTGAATGTGATATAAAAGTAGTTGCATATGATATTAAAAAGTTTACATTTAAACCGAGATCAGCTTAGATTAGGAAAACCAAATCGGAAATAATAAACAAATTAGAAGTAAAAAAAATAATGCCATAATAAAATTGAACCAACATTGGTACCATGGGAATAACAGTTGGCAAGCATTTTTTGGGTAAACTTAAGTTAAAAAAAAAAAGAAGCCAAAAACTTAAGATAATTGAAGGACACAAAGTTAATATCTCTCCATTAGATATAGGTAAAGCTTTTGCCTCATACTATAAGGTTCTCTACAATCCATAGTGTCACAACCTGAAATAGCAGACCAGGGAGGAGTCTCGTTGCGTCCTAACTATAATGATTCAGGTAGGACGTGGAACCGCAATGCAGGATAGGTACTGGGTATTACATTGGGTCAGAGTAAAAGAACAGAACTCTTCCCCAGGTCTTTTGCACTCTGTTGATACAGTAACACTGAAGCATAACCCAAATACAACTGGTAGACAGGAACTCAGGAAGCGAAACACCAAAGGTGTCAGGCAGGCAAAGGTTTGGGGCTGGCAGCAGATAGGCAGGCAAATGGGTTAGGACAGGTGGCAAACTGGTTAGGTCGAGGACAGACAAAATTCAGCAACAGGAACCAGGAACAGATCAGGAATATCATAAACGCAGAGGCACAATACAGGCTGTAACCAAAGCAATGCAAAGGCACCTTGTACAAATAGCTGCAGGTTTAAATAGGGTTGGGCTCAGTTTAACGAGGCAGCTTACACAACAGGAGGAGAAATAGAAACACTAGCATGGCAGCCACTAGAGGCTGAAGAGGAAATCAGCCACAAAAACTGAATAAAACATACAGGAGCCAGGGAAAATCGGGTTGAACAATGAGACTCAGAAGCAAGTCATGAGTTCCTCAAAACATTAAAATTACCAATATTGGGTGAGGAAGAGCATAAGATATTGAGTTCTTCTCTGACCTTAGAGGAGATCTCTGATACTATTAAAGACATTGAGGGAAATTCACAGGACCAGATGGCTACACAGCCCATTTCTATAAGATATTGGAGCCTACCATAGCTCCAATCATACTAAAATTATTTGAAGAAATTGATAAAGGATGCCCATTCCCATTGGAGATGTTATAAGCCTGTGTAACTTTGATTCCTTAACCGGACAAAGACCATAATGAGAGAGACAACATGCAGAAACCATTGCGGAGATTACGGATAAAATAAACTCTGCGCTTGTGGAAAAAGCTAATAAAGCACTTATTGCTTTAAGAACCAAATGGTACTACAGGGGTAATAAGGCAGATCGGCTGCTTACTAATCAGCTAAAGCAGAAAAGATCAGAAAATAATATTACACAAATAAGATATAAGGGAAAGACAATTCTTACCCCTGTAGGAATAGGTCAGGCATTTAATGATTTTTACCAAAAACTGTATAATCTCCCCAAGAATCAAGCAGATGGTGCAATGGATAGGTATTTTAAAGAACGGTCTTTTCCTAAGCCACAGGCTATAGCAGTGCTTAAATTAAATGCCCCTATAACAAGAGAAGAGGTTCAGGATAGAATTCAAAGATTGAACAGTAAGAAATCCCCAGGTCCCGATGGCTACATCGGCCAATTCTACAAAGAATATGCAGATATCCTTTCACCAAAACTGGTGAAAGTCTTCAACGAGTTTATGGAAAAAGGCAGTATCCCAGGGGAAATGCTAAAGGGAAATATTGTTCCAATTCTAAAAGGGGGAAAACCCCCAGAAGATATAGCAAGTTATCGCCCGATCTCCCTCCTGAACCTCGACGCAAAAATCTATGCCAAAATTCTGGCGGAAAGACTGAAGGGGGTGATCCCAGATTTGATTCATAGAAACCAGGTTGGATTTATTCCCAACAGATCGTCAGTAAACCATATTCGGGGCCTGGCTGATTTGATACAGGATGCTGAGAGCAGGGGAGTTCCCCAGCTGACCCTGTCGCTGGACGCAGAAAAGGCGTTCGACAGGGTCAGCTGGGGCGAAAATTTGATTCACGATACCCAGATTAAATCTTTTTCTAATTTACAAGAGGAATATGACATACCAGCCTGTGACGGCTTTAAGTATTTAAGGGTGAGGAGCTATTTGAGGCAGACACTCTTGGTAGATGACTCCGACAAATTATTGGATATTCTAACCAACTTATTCAGGGAAGACCTTAAGCATCTAACCGCGAGGGCATTGAGGCTGGTGAGGCGAAATACATCAAGCAGCCCCCCGCCAGCTATAGCAAAATGGGAAAGAGATTTGAACATAAGGATTGATGTCAAAGACTGGACCTCCTCTCTGAGCATGACCTATGCAAATGTGCACTGCCTGAACCTGAATGAGAACCAGTTCAAGGTTATGAACAGATGGTATCTCCTCCCGTTCTGCTTGCCAGGATGTACCCAGGAGTTTCTGATACCTGCTGGAGATGTGAGTCCAATAGAGGGGATATGGTACATATATGGTGGGAATGTCCTATGGTTAATAGATACTGGGCCAAACTTTCAAGAATGCTTACGATAAAATTTGACCAGTCTTGGAACTTGACCCCGGATCGAGCTTTACTCCACCTTAACTTTCCCGCCACCCTTAGACAAGAACACCCGATACTGTTACATATGTTGACGGCCTCAAAACTACATATAGCAAAAAGATGGAGGTCCACAGACCCCATAATCTGGGACCCCATAAAACTGAGAATAAATAAAAGGGATCCTACACAGAAGCACAGGGTTAGATTTTAAGAGTTACACAAGACTATAACTACTGTACAGCCTTTTATACCTTTATACTTTTCTATAAGAACTATGATGAGCCCACCCTGATGCAGAAGGTATGGACAAACCCTGTCTCTATAGGGAACTCTGAGTTAAGATAAAGGAAAAAAAAAAAATGCTTTATTTAGGGATATAATTGAGTTTCAGTTGGTTTAAGAGAGTTAATAATTATTATAACAATTTATATCAGGATTTAAAACTTACCATAAACAACTGATGGAATTTATAAATCTCTTTTCTGGGGACAATAAACACAGTACGACCTTATTTTAGGCTATAATTGGAAAATCTATTACAAATTCTTCCTATGAGAGAACCTAAATGTACACTACACGAACTTCAGGAATTAGTCATTACATTTGTATGAGGGAGGCATAGACCCAGGATTTCTTCTTTAAATGTCTAGCACACATTAAAAGATGGAGGAACATCCCTCTGCAACAATGAATCAATAATGCTATCCCATTTGATTAAATGCAAATTTAAAGATCCAGAAAATTGTCAATGGTTAGGTTTTGAAAGACAAGTTTTACCTAACAAAAACCCCATTTCTCTTTTTGCAGATAACCCAGCTATTAAATGACTTAATGCGGAAAATAAAGTATTTTAAATTAATCTTGTTAGCCATCTTGAAAGACGGAAGCAAAATATTAAAGAATGTATTCCCTTGGATGCTCCCATTGAAGCTTTATCTCTATATCTTGAAAATTTACATATTAGGAGGTGGTTAAATGCTGGCATTAAATATATTGCAGATTTATTTGATGGAGTGATCTTTTAGGCCATTCAGAACTCTATGCAGAAACCACGGAATTTCCAGCAAAGAATTTCTGACTTACTTTAAACTTAAAGAACTTTTTAAAAAACAGGAAACTTGAGAAAGGTAATAACTTGGATAAACTCTAGGACCTCAATAATTACTCCAATGTATCTTCCAAGATTAGAGTTTCTCTGTATATGAGCAAAACGGGTGCAAAGTTTAGTGGGACTTTGAAATGGGAAACAGACTTGAGCATAGAATTCTTACCCAGCGAAATGGGTCAATGCATTTAACCTGACAAAAAAAAAATATTCCCAGTATTTTGTTGCTGGAGAATGATCTAAACATTATACACAGATGGTATCTGACACCCAATCTAACAAGAGTGATTTGTGTTGGAGATGCAAGAGAGAAATAGAAACTATAAGACATATATGGTGGGAGTGCACCTGCCTATTACCTCTGAAGGTCAAGCTAAAAAATAAACTTACAGGTTTAATGCAGTCCCACATTGAACTGACCCCCCAAATCTTTTTTTTTTTTTCATTTGGATTCCCCTAAATTGGAAGAAGAAATAAAAATGCTAATTGTGCTTATATTAATGGCCACCAAAATTAGTTTGGCAAGAAACTGGAGATCTGGGGTGATTCCTGTATGGACCAAAATTGTCTCACAGATTAACTATCAGAGATTCATGGAGAAGGCTGTATATGTTAGTCTAGAAAACGTGGGGTTATACAATGATATATGGAGACTCTGGCCTGCCTCTGGTTACCAATCTGACTGAGACCTCTCACCACTTACTCCACCACGCACATGCCAGGACAAGTATGAATGGAATTTTATCTTCAATGTAAGCAAACTCAAAATATGTACTTTAAACAGAACTGCACTTAAACGCCTTATCAGATTTAAAATACGTTTTAGATAATGAAAGGGGATAGAAAACTGAAGGGAAGAAGAAAAAAATGGGTGGGAGAATTGGGAAGGAAGGAGTGAGAAGAACAAAAAACTGACCTGCACTTACCTTATCTTGTCAATTAAAAGAAAAAGGAAAGGGAAAAAGAAGGAAGAAAAAAAAGGCAATAGGATAAAAAAAGTTTACATTTACATGTAGTTTTTTACATTGCAACGTTAGAAAAATTGGGTTGAGGGGGGCCCGCTGCTAAAGACTTTGCCGAGGGCTCACTAGGGTCTTAAAGTGGCCCTGGGTGAACGTACTGGCTGTTGTTCAAGGCTGGTCTGTAAAATATGTGGAGTGTGACTGTAAAAAGACAGTTTGGTCACCTGACAAATCAGTGTTACCACAGAAAAGCTGGACCAACAGTAGCCTCTATCTTAAACATATTCATAGGAAAGAGATTTTCAGAACTAGCGTGATGCTTGAAGGATCCACACTGAAGCTGCTTAAGCAAGTTTTTGCACCTGAGTTCTCCTGGCTACCTGCATGTGTATGTACATCTAATTATCACATTTCATTTATTTTACTTTTAGTTTACCATATTTTACTTTAATATAGTTAACTATTCTTGTTTCTATTAATAGATGTGTCGACAAGTCTTTGTGTTTAAATAACCTGTGTTTGCAGATGGCTAGGTTTAAATTAAATCCCCTGAAAAATCCTCAAAATGTAGAAATGTGTTAGGTGTTTGGTTTGGATCAATGGGGAGTGCAGGTCTAGTATATTGGCAGTATTCAAGGTGGTCTACTACTGCTTACACATGGCAGCCCTTCAACAATCATTTTATTAACTGAACAGATTTCAAGAACTATGGTTTTGCCATTGCTCAGATGGCTGAATGGGCAGGAAAATTGCTGTAATTTTATTAAAACAGACTGTTTATAATATATAAAAATAATTTTGGTTTCCAGATCACTTAAAGTGCAGCTGCATTAGCAGGACTGATATCTGTGTTTATACCAACAAGCCTTTATCTATGTATGTATACCATCAAGTCAAACATGACGGTGGTTTCCTGCTAAGAATGAGCACCAAGTGTAATAAATAGAATGGTTATTTCTATTTTATAGAAAAATATTTTGGATATTGCACTGATAACATAGGACTTGAGACTCAGCTCAATATATCACAGGACATATATTTTGTTCTTTGCCATGTGAATACTGCAATCCTCTACTTACTTGCAGAGAGGAGGGCTGGCATTTGTTGGCCCGCGGGTCAAAAACTATTTTGTAACGTTTGCCAGCCATCTCATGTACCTGCATAATTTATATCAGCTATGTGTTAAATAAATGTAGATCTACTTAGTTCATTGGGGATAATAAAATAGTGACCTATTTATCTCCACCATTAAAAGAGCTAGGGTCAGAATGACAAATTCACATACAGAACTCTCTAGAGCACCGTTTCTCAACTGGTGGGTTCTGGCCCAAAATGGGCCATGAGCTGGTGTGGAGTGGGTCCTGGACCTGTGCTTCACCTTCATCAAAAAGACTAACGTTTGATTAGAGGGAGGAAGATGATGTTGCAACACAATCTTCGTTCACCGTCTGAAGCTAAGAAGCTCCCCAAGTGTGGCAACGCCGTTTTTGATTTGTAAGCAGCCAAGGTGGCACCACTTACTTTAGGGATACAATTTAAAAATTAGCCTGATATTAGCCTTTTAAAGTTTGAGTTTCCTGTGGCATAAACACAGCAGTGAGAGTTTAATGTACATATCTTTGTGAGAGCTCTGGTCCAGCTGATGACAAAATATAGGAACAGTATGGACATAGAACACAACCTCAGAGTTGCTTTGTCTACCATTAACACAGACGCTGAAACATTTATCATGGAGCAAAAAACACCTGGCTATTTGTTCTAATTAGTCTCATATGTTTCAATTGTTTTTTATTATATTTTTTTTTAACTCAATAGCATTTTCACTTGCACTATGATTACTGCACCATACATTTTATGTTTTCTTACAAAATATTTTGTGGCATAAACTATAATGTTTTGAAAATTAAATTATTTTTGGGTCATTACTACATGACCAAGGACAAATGTGGCACATGGGGTTAGACCGGTTGAGAACCACTGCTCTAGAGTCTAGATGTTGCAACAGAGGATTGTTACATGCTGATAGACATTCAATGTAGCCACCCACTGCCTGAAAAAAATACAGGTTACATCGTTTATGCAGTCCCAAGTACATCTCTGAGTCAAATAATGACCTCAGTTAGTTAACTGAATTGTAATATTATATTTATTTGGAATTGTCCACACAGGCCTATATAGATGTTTGAGTCCTCTCTCACCCAGTAAAAATGATACATACCATAGTATGAGGCTTGGTGGACAGCTAAACTGGTAAAGTAATTTGTTATTTCTAAGATTATGTCTCAATGATGCTGTCCAAATTGCTTTTTTTTTCCTAATATGGGCACTATTAAAACTGTGTACACTCATCCATGTTCTCTTTGGTTCTGTGTAGACATTTAATTTTAATTAAATAAGTTAACACTTGTGCTCCATGTGAATTGTGTAGCTCTGATTCACAAGAAATATTTTTCAACTACATCTAGAAGAAGGTAGTCAAATACTAGTATGTTTATAGAAGGAATAGTGATTTTTTTAATAATGTTTGACTAGATTGTGTTCAATTTGTATACATTTTATTGTGTAGGATGGTGTATATTATTACTCGAATATAAATAAGGTGATTATTGTTACCATGTGTAGGGTAAATCTATCAATCATATCTATCTCTTAAGAATGTGTCTTTTTAGAGAGTGCAGGATGTCTTTAAAATGCATAGAAAGAAAGATGGATAGAATGATTAAATTGTGCAAGAATAAATTCTCCATAAAATAAACCATCGACTGTTAGGAATGCACTGAAAAGTTTAGTTATATATGTGTATTATGATTTGTTTATGTATTATAACAGACACATGGGGATTGAATTTGGAGGTCTAAAATATCTTGGAAGTGCAATGGAGGCTATTATGGAATTTTTATTTTATTTTATTATTGCATTTTTATTTTTGGGGAAAATAATTATTAGTCACAATTTAAAATTGAATGAAGGTACAGTAAGGATGTAAACATATGTTTATATATAGACTAACAGTGACAATACACAGAAAATACATCCAGTATTATGTACTAGTTCCAAATTATGTTTAATGAAAGGGGAGGCATTTCAGGTGTGTTCAACAGGTTTGTCATCTTAGTAATGGCAGTTTGCAAATCTTTCGCATATGTACCAATTCTACAGACAAAATGTTTGTTTCTTTGCAATACCAATGTACTTTGGAATGTACATATATATTTTAGTGATGGTTGAAAAAAATAAATAAATAAAATGTGCTTAAATATTTAGATCGTTGAGCACAACATATTAAGGTAAGAAATCCTTTTGTGCAGATGGCGGTGACAGGAGAATTATTATATAATACACTGAATTTTCTGTGAAGTGATTTTTTTTCTACCTCAGAGAATATAAATATCCTCTATCTTACTGTCATTCTAAAACAAACAGGATTAGCAAGCAACCCACTTTTACTAATATCCATTCCATAGCAGAGGTTTACTGAACTGAAAAATAATGTGCTTTATGCAGCGTTCCATAAGTATATTCCCAGTGCACTCCTTTTAAATGCGTATTAAAAAGCACTATTTTTCAACATGGGGTAATTTTTAAAACATAATATCAAGAAGGGGACAAAATAATACAGCTATGGGCTGATTTAAATGTAATCATAACCTAAGGTTTCAATTCATTATCCACTCCATGCCTATTAAGCAAACCCTGAATTCATTTTTAAAACACATTTCTACAATATCACTGTTCTGAACTCTGGAGAAAGCCATATGTATTTCTTCAAAAATACATTCCCCAGTGAATAGCAATTCTATTGTTGCAGACATTGCCCAGTGGCAGAGAGGAAAATACATTGAATAATACTCATCTGGCTGTTCTTTAGAACACCTGAGTCTATCACAAAAGAGACTACAACCTCCTCTGAGTTCTTTGAGCCAATACCTTTTAAAACAGTTTTTTTACAGCATGAATTCAAAGCTTTATTTCCATTTAAAATTCTACTATTTTATAATCATGAAAATGTCATGTATTATAGGACAGAATAGTTAAAAAATACACATGAATCAAACACGTGTGTTTGAAATAATATACTGTATTTATACAGTGCAGAAGAACCTCTTTCTGCCTTATAAATAAATAAAATAAATAAATAACACTAATCAGGATATCCTATTTAAAAATAATCGCTTGTATAGGACTATTTAACAGCATAGGGCTATTTACCTAGAATAAGAAGTGGCAATGCATCTACAGACCTACTTCACAGGACTTTGGGCATATCTAAACATTCTCAGTTTCCGAGAACATGTAATTCAATTTTTACATCCATGCATTTTTTTTTTTCTAATTGTGGCTATGCATGGTTATATAATAGCCAAGGAATAAGGTGCAAATACATGATGATGCAGGATAAAGTCCCCATATACTAATTCCATACTGTTTTAGGAACACCATGATGAAGTCCTCTTTACATAGCTAAACATTATTAAAGATTCATGACAAGTTCTGAGAACAGAGTGTAAAGTAGACCTCCACTTCCACTATACACACAGTTTGCTACTTGTATGAACAACATTCCAAGAAGGATTGAATTTGAATGCATATGGTGGCCATAGTCTAATAATGTTCTAGATATTACCACCCTGCTATGTGTTTCATCCTTTTTAAAATCACTGATGAAATGTTTTGATTGATAGAGATTATATATATATAGTGGCAGGATGGCCAGGCTCTTTACCATAAACGTCAAATGCAACAGTCGGGATAAAATATTACTGCAGTTTATTGTCACTTTTAACAGGATATACAACATTGTGCTCTCCCACAAAATGAAACAAAAAGAAAATAAATCCTAGTCCAACTTGGAGACTTACTAAACAACAGTATTTCTAACTATCCAACTGGCCAGCTAATCCGTTTCCCAGTTTTAAACAAAAGTAAACACTGTAATTTAAACGGGTTTCACACAATACCTCTTTCCTCAGAGTCTCAGGCTTAACTGCCTTCTCTCTCCCAACTGCTGGACTCTGGCATGACTTCAGAGGCTAACCTTTTAAAACCCCAGTTAAATTACATTCACCTGGGTGATAATAGTCTAGGAGTGACTCCCACCAATTAACCCCATCATACTGGGAATATTACTAACTACTGGGACTATTACTAACATAGAAAGCCTCTCTGACCTTGCCACAATATATATATATATATATATATATATATATATATATATATATATATATATATATATATATATATATATATAATGAAACTGTTCCATAGAAAAGAGATTATATATACAGAATAGACAAATATAAAGGAATACATGTGCACACTTTAAAATGACAGTTTGGCTTTTACTTTCGTGAAGCAAAATATTAATATTCAAAATAAGACATGGGAATAGTTGACCTTTACATTTGTACATTGTTTCTAGGAAGGTCATACTTTGATTTGTCAATGAGATATACTTGGATGCTTTCTACTGAGTTTCAGATTCTGCTACGTATTCCAGAGAGCAAGTTCTACAGTAAAGATAATGTACATGTGAGTGAATATAAAGTCATGGATTGCAATGCATAGTATGTTATAACACTGCCTGACATTAAACCACATTCTATAGATGGGTACTATCCATGGTGCAGTTCATGGGTTACAGAAATGATTGATTGTGATTTTAAATATGATATGGTGCAGGAGCAGTAAAGTCATGCTTGAGCGTTCTAGAAAAGTAATCTGATTTTAATAGCAGCAGCGTTTAGATTCAAAAAGACACTTTATACACAATCCTGTTATGAAAAGCAGGAGAGTGTTGCAACAAATCCAGGGAAAGTTTGTACAACGATCTAGATTTAAATAGCAAATTAGCATTAGATTACAATGTAATCATTTTGTGTCTTTATTGCGTATGGTATCAAAGATCCAAATGCTAAGCATTCTAATACACAAATTGTTTGTTTAAACAAACATAAGTTATTTTCTATACAGTAGTTATCACTAATAAAATAATACCTTGAAATATTATACAACCACTGATTGTATACCTCAGGAGCAGTAGTCTACACATATTTAGAGTACGTTTGCATTGGGATCATGTGTCTTGCAGGGTGCATTGAAAAGGGAATAAATGGGACTGTATCACCTAAACATTGTTTTTACTGTGAATGTATAGGGTACAAAATTATTGAAAATTATCTATACATTGTATTAGCAGGATTGCCAGCAAATGGTTAAATTAGGAGAAAAATGTGTTTTAAATGTATCAGTGGTGTTGTCTGCTTATGGCATCACCTGTGGCCTAATTTGCAAATTAACTGCTTTTCAGTGGGAACTGTATAATTTATTATCATAAATACTTCGTTTTTTTGCCCGCATTCCACGAGAGGTGCTATGGCCTCCAAGGCTTTTGCTTTAGGATGTCGGTTAGAGGATCTACTGAAAGCCGTAGATTGGTCCCGTGAATCTACATTTCGGGAGTTTTATTTCAGAGCCCCATCTAATTTTTCTGATTCTGTGATCGCTCAGCTTTAAACTAGGATAATATGAGCCTCCGTGTCTTTATAAATTCCTAGATTTTACTAATAAATTATGACGTAAAGTCATGATTTATAAAGACACGGAGGCGAGTATTATTCCCTCCCAATTTAAGGTTGTAATTTACTTTTAAATTGTTTTCCCTCCCTTGTTTAAGGACTGAATTTCTACTTTGGTGATATTACATTATATTGAATTGTTATGCCTGTTTGATATTCTGATTATGTCTTTTTTGATAACATTGATACGTATCTTTTAGTTATTTTGATTCCAACTTCGGTTGGCTTTGCTACTCTATGATATGATTTTACCGCATGTCTTTTTTCCTTTTTTCCTTTAGCCTGATGATTCGGTACTCTTGCCCGGATGCTGGTTTATCGTTTCCCTTTCGGATGTAGCTACACTGTTGTTGCTCCAGGATGAACATTTCGTTGGATGATCTTGGACTTAGTTGTGTTTCGGATGTTTTTATTGTTGAGAGTACTGTTTTTTCTCACAAAGAAAGAGGAAGTGGTTGTTATGATTATGGATTTTATAGGGGAGGGGAGGCTATCAAGTTATGGAATGTGTTCTCATTGGTTAAAATTTTTTTATGCATTCTTTGCTGCTGAGGGAAAATAAAGAAAGAGATAAGCATAATACTCGCCTCCGTGTCTTTATAAATCATGACTTTACGTCATAATTTATTAGTAAAATCTATGAATTCAGTGTGACTGATTTATTTCATCACAGACAGTGTTTCCATGCAGAGGGTCTTTATCAACTCTCTGGGTTGAAACATTGCTTGTGGTGAATTAAATCATTCACACTGAATTGGAGGGCTAAGTATCTGTATTCCTTATTCATATAGTATTACTGGGGCTGTGGAACAAGCGTACTCTGTGCACCCTGATTTAAATGTGGTGAGTGCTGGTTTTACATTGGAATACAGGTCAAGTATCCCTTATCCGAAGATCAAAAAGCTGAAATGATCCAAAACCCAGGATGTGGGTCGATACTCACCTTCCTGGTGGTGAAATTCCTTTGCTTCACCCTCCTGGGTGCCATAAATGTGGAGCCAGTGTTCATGGGAAATGTAGTTCCCAGAGCGCTGCAACAGGAAGGAGATCATTTCGGCAGCACCATGGAGCAGGAAGTTCACCAGCTCAACTGCTTGAAATGATCTATATATTGGTGCTCACACTGAATTTAGGTACTGAAGATAATTTTTTGGGCTGGTGCTGCTAAACCGCAAGTATCCATTATTATAAATGCTGGTCCCAAGCATTTCTGATAAGGGATACTCAACCTGTACTACTGCAGAGTATACAGTGAAGGAAAAAAGTATTTGATCCCCTGCTGATTTTGAACGTTTGCCCACTGTCAAAGAAATGATCAGTCTATAATTGTAATGGTAGGTGTATTTTAACAGTGAGAGACAGAATAACAAAAAAAAAAAACAGAAAAAAGCATGTCAAAAATGTTATAAATTGATTTGCATGTCAATGACTGAAATCAGTATTTGATCCCCTATCAATCAGCAAGATTTCTGGCTCCCAGGTAATCTCAACTTGTTACCTGTATAAAAGACACCTGTCCACAGAAGCAATCAATTAATCAGATTCCAAACTCTCCACCATGGCCAAGACCAACGAGCTGTCCAAGGATGTCAGGGACTAGATTGTAGACCTACACAAGACTGGAATTGGCTACCAGAGCATCGCCAAGAAGCTTGGTGAGAAGGTGACAACAGTTGGTGCGATTATTCGCAAATGGAAGAAACACAAAATAACTGTCAACCTCACTCAGTCTGGTGCTCCATGCAAGATCTCACCTCGTGGAGTTTCAGTAATCATGAATGGTGAGTAGTGTTGAGAGAACCCGAACTGCACTGTTCGGGTTCGTACTGAACATTACGGTTATTGGACCCCGGACCCGAACACGGACATTCCACTGTATGTTCGTGTTGGAGTTCGGGGTTCGGCTATAAACCGAAAGTCTATAAACCGAAAGACATTCAGTTTATAGACTTTCGGTTTATAGAATAGCAATAGCATTACATGTATTCCATAAACCGAATGTCTTTAAACCGAATGTCTTTTGGTTTATAGACTTTCGGTTTATGGAATACATGTAATCAATTGACCTATTCATATGAATGGGGACTCTATTTCCGAAGTTTGGCCGAACCCGCCGAACCCGAACATCCAGGTGTCCGCTTACCTCTAATGGTGAGGAATCAGGCCAGAACTACAAGGGATGTTCTTGTTAATGATCTCAAGGCAGCTGGGACCATAGTCACCAAGAAACCAACTGGTAACACACTGCGCCGTAAAGGACGGAAAGCACATGTACAGGCCTATCTGAAGTCTGCCAATTAATATCTGAATGATTCAGAGGGGAACTGAGTGAAATTGTTGGGGTCAGATGAGACCAAAATCGAGTCGAGGGGTCAAATACTTATTTCACTCATTGACATGCAAATCAATTTATAACTTTATTTGACATGCGTTTTTCAGATTTTTTTGTTATTCTGTCTCTCACTGTTAAAATACACCTACCATTAAAATTATAGACTGATCATTTCTTTGTCAGTGGGCAAATGTTCAAAATCAGCAGGAGATCAAATACTTTTTCCCCTCACTGTATGTCTCAGTTAAAAACATCATAAAAATATTGAGATCTTTATTTTACTAATTTTTTTCAAAAAACATTTCACCTGTTTTTATTTCAAACCAAAATCAAAGTGTATTATCTGATATTTAACATGGCAAACATTGCTGGCTTGAAATATACTGGTACCAGCAGAATAATCCCGGTATTTTGTATCATAGATTTTTGCTGGGAAAAAACATCATAGTTTATTGTGAGCAGTAACATATTTCAAGTGTATTAAAAAAGCAATTGTGGTTTCAAAATGTTATTACAAAGACAAACATATCTTCGTATAATTTAACAAAGTTATTTATGCAAGAAAGATAAACTTACTGCATCCAGTAGTAATAGTCAGTTCAGTTCAAATATCATAGAAAACGACTTACCATGCCTCCTTTGTTTTAACATGAGTTATAATGATGTCCATTTCATAAATCTTTATTAAATCTACAATAACCAGAAATGAGCATTGTTCTCTTTCTCCAATATTTAAGAACTTCAGCCTTACACTGTGCTAAACAAGTTTCAGCATTTTTTTTTCATTATGTATGAGCAAAGTTTGAATTCTAGCTCTGTGGATTTTCACTAGATATAGTAATGCACCTAAGTCATATCAAAATTCAGCAACTTTCAAAAGTACCTTTCAAAAAGAAAATGTTCATAATTTTTTTTCAATTTGTAAAAACATGTTTTTAAATGTTGTTTTGTTATACTGAGGGTACAAACTATCTCTATTACAGTAATGGACAATCATAGCTGGTGGATTTCTGACACATTTCTCGATGGCATCAGTTTGAGGGGTTGCCCACTGCTGTCCCACATAGGTCATCATTTGATTATGAGTAACCTATGAGGTTATGAGTGAAAAAAAAAAGAGAAAAAGCCTAAATAAAGATGCACCCTATAGGAAAGGGTTTTTATAGTAAATATTGCTTGATGTAAATTTTTTACAATATTTATTATTTGCATAATATTGCACCCACAGGGACTTGCCATGCATTCATTGTGCACACAGGAGCTTGACACTGTACCCATTGCATCCACAGAGATTTGCCAATGCACCTACAGGGACTTGCCATGCACGCATTGCACCCAGGAAACTGGTGACTAGAGGTGGACAGCATGATTCGTTGCACTACTTAGGTATGTGGGTCTTATGAATTGGAGCTTCAGAAGGTTGCATAACCCCAACCCCAGATATGCGGGAGAAGCAGGAAGCAGCCAGAGAGAATGTCTGTGTAGACATCACACTTTCCCCTGCAGCTTGTGAGATCCAAGACCCCGATTTCTGTGGGAAACCCAGATTTCTGCCTTTTAATCGGATCATTATGGTATGACTACAAAGCAATCTAATATAGAAGTCAAGGTCTTTGTGGGGGACAATTTGTGGCCACAGATGGAATTTTAGTAGCCTTTCTATTATCATCATACAAATAAACAGAAAACAAAAACAGATATGCTGATAGATAATGTACAGAGAGTCATAGAGATAGTCAAGACAATTGAACATAAAGAGAAAAAACACACAGAAATAGAAGTAGAGATAGAAGAAATATTGTGCCATTTTTACCTATTTTTCACTGAGCCTGTATTACCCTGCTCTACTACAGATCAAGAAGTGCAGTGGGGACTATGAAGGTGGAGACAGTGAGGGACTCTCCTCTCTTATAAGTGTCTATTGGGTCTGCGTGGATGGCTAAATGACGGAGCATACCTGACCTGCTTTCTATTCTATCTCTATCTGTCAGACCACGCCACGCAGCCCGGCCTTACCTTTTGCAGAAGTCCCAAAGTCTGTCCAAAGCTTCAGGGGTATGAGTCTCTGAACTGGGACTACCTCCTGGCAGGCAGTCAATTCCCCGCTCCTCAGCAGGCTGGGTTACAGCCTTGTATACTCCAATGCGAAAGGGTGGCGGTCTTTGCTAACTATAGGCCTTGGGACCAACACTCTCAGTTAGTTGAGGGGAGTTCCAAAACTCAGAGATGACCCTCCTCAGCTTCTGGCCTCTCTGTCATGTTTGCTCAGTGTCTCGTGCATAAAACTTTTTCTGCATGTGGTTGCAGTACCATTTTTCAGCAAATGATGGGAGACAGTGCTCCATTGGCCAGCCCTGACACCCTTGTAAATGCCTCTCTTGCATCTCAGTCAGTGCCCAGTTGTCCTGTAGCCCCCGTGAAAGCTATGTTCTTTTGCTCCTTATAATTTTGCTTTCCTTACTTCCCCTTTATCTCTCTGTCTCCCAGTTTCTGACATCGGGCCGCCTGTCTCGGCCATAGCTTTCCGCCCTCATTTCTGATCCTAGTCTTCCTGCCTATGACCTTTTGGACCATCCTGACCTTGCCACTCTCTTTGGTACCTCATATCAGACTCAGCCCTTATGACCCTGTCTATGGGTTTGTTTCCTATCAAATTCCTAGTACAGCGACAATCACAAGAAGTATCCCTGCAATCGAGTTCCACCACCTAACTCCTTACATCATCATAGCTGCTTAGAGTAAGCACTTGGGCAGTCGGATGCAGCCCCAGCTTACTGAGTTATATTAAAGCCAAGCTAAGGGGCAATTGTCACCCTGCCTCCCACATACCATATTTCTCTTATCAAATATTAGCCTTTTCATTTCATTCCCTGGTGGTCTTCATTAAGTGATTAAAGCAACTTATCTGTATGTTTTTTAAATCATCACAGCTACACTAAAGAGACTGTTCTGGCCAAACAACTGAAAGTTACGTTGTGTCAGCAAAGATCCTTCTAGTGTCAGTGAATAAGCATATTTAGTAGAGCATAACATCAGATTGCTTTGTCTGCACCATGTGCACCAAATGTTGCTAATAGGTGTCAGTATATTTCTGTGAACTTTAAATGCAAAAACATTTTCCAGTGTGCTTGAACTAAAAGATCTTCTTGTTAGCAATTTTGTCTTCATTTTTTTTCCCCAGCTGTATTCATGTATGAATTTCCTCTGACTTGGAGAGCATTGATAACATATTAGTAGTTACTTTCCATTTACTGATATATCTTGCCTGAGATTTAGTTGTTACAAATAAAAACCCTGCAAGTCATATGTGCATTAAGATACAAAGAAAACCTACATGCACCAATGTTTCTATATGTATATATATATAATTGATCCATAAGTTAAATTTCTTCCTGGGCCAATACTGAAAGGAAGAACAGAGTGATGACGGTTGATGCATAAAGCATATTTTGTGAAAAATCAATCTGTTCATTGTATGATTTCATTGCCACAGTGGCTTGGATATGTTACAAATGCACCCATTTTAGCAGGTGATTTACAGTAAGAATATAAAGTTGAAGACACCAGTGTGGTACTCTGCAAACGTGTTCAACATACTGAAATACAAAAAGCTAGCATTTAGTAATTATTAAAAAAAAAAAAAAAAGAGTGAGAAAGATAGACAGATCTAGAAGATGAGGCTGAAAGAGGCAAAACAAGTTGCTGGCAGAAGAGAAAATATCCCAGTCAGTTGAAAAGGCATAACAAAGTAAAATAAAACAAGTATTAGTTAGATTAAAATCAAAAGAAGGAACATATGTGTATACATGATTATCTGAATGCCTTAATTAATGTTTTGTTCCGTTTTTATACATGAAAATGAAGGGAAAAAGACTAATGATTCATTTGATACAGGCCCGCCATCAGGGGGTGATGGGCGATATTGGCGTCCCGGCGGGTCCAAGGGGCCCAGAAGGCCTGGGTCACGCCAGGTAAAAAAAAATAATCTCCGTTAAAAGCCGGTCAGCGGCTGTGAGGGAAGTGTTGTGCGCTCCCCTCCAGCCGTGCAGCTTCTATAAAGTTTTTTTTTTTTTTTAAATGAGACCAGAGTAACACAGCCACGGACCTGCACCGGGAGACAGCAGCAAGGAGGTAAGTACTGGCTGGGGAAGGGAGGAGGAGGATGGCATAACAAGCACACTGAGGGGCAAATTCCTGGCATATTGAGTGACAAATTCCTGGCATATTAATTGGCATAATCCTGGTTTATTAATTGGTATTATCCTGGCTTATTAATTGGCATAATCCTGACATATTAATTGGCATAATCCTGACATATTAATTGGCATAACCCTGGCATATTAATTGGCTAAATCCTAGCATATTAATTGGCATAACCCTGGCATGTTAATTGGCATAATCCTGGAATATTAATTGGCATAACCCTGGTATATTAATTGGCATATTGAGGGGCAAAATCCTGGCATATTGAAGGGCTAAATCCTGGCATATTAAATGGCTAAATCCTGGCATATTGAGGGGCAAAATCCTGGCATATTGAGGGGCAAAATCCTGGCATATTAATTGGCAAATTCCTGGCATACTGAGGGGCAAAATACTGGCATATTAAATGGCACATTGAGGATCAAAATACTGGCATATTAATTGGTAAAAGAATAGCATATTGAGGGGCAAAATACTGGCATATTAAGTGGCACATTGAGGGGCAAAATACTGGCATATTAAATGGGAAAATAATGGCACATTGAGGGGCAAAATCCTGGCATATTAAATGGCAAAAGAATGGCATATTAAATGGCAAAATAATGGCATATTGAGGGAAAAATACTGACTTATTGAGTGGCAAAATATTACTGACATATTGACCAACTGCTCCCAACCACCCTCCATATTACAGTAGACCGGTATAACAAATGGCACATTGAGGGGCAAAATACTGGCATACTAAATGGCATATTGAGTGGCAAATTACTGGAATATTAAATGGCATATTGAGTGGAAAAATACTGGCATATTAAATGGCATATTGAGGAGAAAAATACTGGCATATTAAATGGGAAAAGAATAGCACATTGAGGGGCAAAATCCTGGCATGTTAAATGGCAAAAGAATGGCATATTGAGGGCAAAATACTGACTTATTGAGTGGCAAAATATTACTGACATATTCACCAACTACTCCCAACCACCCTCCATATTACATTAGACCGGTATAACATGCTTGTAAGGGTAGGTGGGCCCAGAAATTTGTTCCGTAAGGGACCCTGAAATTCCTGGTGGTGGTCCTGATTTGATACATATGAGAAAGAGGTTCTACAAACCTACAAAAAAGTTGATGGGCCTGCACACAACGCTTCTAAAAGAGCTTAGTGGTGTACTAGAAAAAACATTAATAGATTTATTTAACCAATCACTGTTAACGGTAGCAGTCCCAGAAGACTAGAAATGATCAAATGTTGTGGTCATTAAAAAAAAAAGGTCAATTGGAGGAGTCAGGCAACTATAGGCCAATAAGTCTTTCATCAGTAGTTGAAAAATTAATGGAAACAATGTTAAAATATATAATTGTTTAACATCTAAAATCACATGGATTGCAACATCACAAACAACATGGTTTATGTCTGAGAGTTCATGTCAAACTAATCTTATTGACTTTTTTGATTGGGTGACTAAAATAATAGATCAGGGTTGTGCAACAGATATTGCTTATCTAGATTTCAGTAAGTCTTTTGAGACTGTCCAACATAGAAGACATCAATAAACTGAAATCTTTGAGGCTGGATTCCAATATTGTTGAATGAATTAGGTAGTTGAGAGTTGTAGTTAATAGAATACCGTATTTACTCAAATCTGATGCGCATCATTTTTGGAAAAATTCGGTTTTCAAAGTTGGAGTGCGCATTAGATGTGATGGCGATTAGATTCACGTAAATAACAAAGTAAATGTAGCTGACGCTCAAAGTGAGCGTCGGCTACATTTTACTGTAAAAAGCTGCTAGACTGCATAGACTGTCCTGCATGTAACATCTCATCACGGCTCTCTGCAATTAGCTGTTGACTTGTTGAAGGATCCCCAGTTTCAGATGAGGCCACTTTGAGGAAATGTAGCGAAAGCTCAAACCAAGCAAAGTATTGAGGGATGTTGGCAGGGACTGACAGGGTCTATAGAGACCCTGATTGGGTCCCTGCTTGCATATCCCTGGCCTAGATCACTACATGATAAGATAAGATATGTATGTTTACTGATGACAGAAAGATTTGTAAATGGGCTGATGTTCCTGGAGGAATAAACCAAATGGCAAATTAATTGGGTAAACTAGAAAAATGATCAGTGCTGTAGCAACTGGGATTTAATGTGGATCAGTACAAGACAATGCACCTTGCGTGTAAAATAACAAGCGCAGAGTATAACATATTTAATACAATCATAACCTCAACATCTGAGGAAAGTGATTTAGGGGTAATTATTCCAGAGGACTTAGCGGTAGGTAGGCAATGTAGTTCTTTCTAAATAATTTTAGAAGCTACTGTTTTGACATGATCTAATTCTTGACAAAGGCAATCTGGTTTCTGTTAACACAACTTTTTTCTATTTAAATGGTTTTACTATATCCAAGGATGGGGGACAGCTGTGGGCACTTGCTTTGCCCCCCTCATATGCCAACTTTAATATAGGTTGGTGAGTGTGGCCCCCATATCTTTGGAGATGCTAATATCTACAGGCCCTCTATTGACTGGTATGGCAGCTATATAGACAACCAGTTTATTTAATCAGGTGAAGAGGATTCATTGCAGCAATATCTTGAATATTCATGATGTTAATCTACATGTTACTAATACATGTGTGACCTCCTTTATGGATCTAAGTCTCTTACATAACTCAAAGAGGGAGGTGAAAATGGTGAGCTACAGGAAGTCATCAGCAGGATACTATTCCAGCTGCCATCTCAATCATGTGGTTTGTAATATACCTTTGGGAGTGTTTCTACAGTTGAAAATGATTCTCCCTCAAAGTTTCCAGTGTTTCTGGAGAAGTTTTTTAATGGAGATAGTTCCTATATTTGAAGTAAGTGCTGTGTTATGTCTGATTACCTCCTGAGGAAGCCGGGAATCTTATCTTTGTATGTTTACATTAGTGGTCCTGTGCAATGTTTGTTTGTTTTTATCCTTTTTAGAGTTTGAAAATTAAAGATTTATATTGATCAGCATGATTGAATTTTCAAATCTATGAGTGCAATCATATTGTTTGTGGCAAACTGCACTTTATTATACAGAATCACACTATATATTGGTTTGTTTTTTTCATGTCTTTTATGAAGATTAAATGCAGTGGAAAGTACTAGCAGTAGAAAGAGGGAAGTGCTCATGCCATTGCACAGAGCACTGGTGAGACCTCACTTGGAGTATTGTACGCAGTACTGGAGACCGTATCTCCAGAAGGATATTGATACTTTGGAGAGAGTTCAGAGAATGGCTACTAAACTGGTTCATGGGTTGAAGGATAAAACTTACCAGGAAAGGTTAAAGCATCTTAAGATGTATAGCTTGGAGGAAAGATGTAACAGGGGGGAAATTATAGAAACATTTAAATACATAAAGAGAATCAACACCGTAAAGGAAGAGAGTATATTTAAAAAAAGAAAAACTACCACAACGAGAGGACATAGTCTTAAATTAGAGGGGCAACAATTTAAAAGTAATATCAGGAAGTATTACCTTACTGATAGGGTAGTGGATATATGGAATAGCCTTCCAGCATAAGTGGTAGAGGTAAACACAGTGAAGGAGTTTAAGCATGCGTGGGATAGACACAAGGCTATCCTAGCTATAAGATGGGGAACTGGGGACTAATAAAAGTATTTAGAAAAATTGGGCAGACTAGATGGACCGAATGGTTCTTATCTGCCAACACATTCTGTGTTTCTATGTTTCTAAAGAAACATTTTGATGAGCCAGATTGTTAAGTATATATATATATATATATATATATATATATATATATATATATATATACATATATATATACATATTCCCTACATGTACATGTTCCCCGATATTGAGTGCATTTTTGCATTTTTTCTGAAAGTATTGAAGGAGTGCTTTGCTGTGTGATGCAGTGCTATTAGGAGAGGTTTTTTTATGTTCCTGTGGTGTGTTTTCTATTTTGTGTTTATTAAAATTCTGGATTCCATGTATTTTCTAATTCAATCGCAGTATAAATTATTGTTTTGATTATATGCTTCAAATTTGTTTGAAATTGATTTGATTTAGTAAATATCTAGAATACTTACAAAACAGACATGCTTTAGTTCTGCAAGATGCTTTATCGGATTCCTAAAATATCCATTTGTTCCAGTATAATGGATGATTTTTTGTAACTATATACATGTGTTCATATGTTTTACAAACTATGCGTGGTCAGGAAAGAGAATAATAAAGTCCCATATTTTTATCCTTGCAACATCATAAAAAAGTCAGATATTATAAAAGTGCATATCTTACATTTAGATGTAAGTGATTAGTCCATTGCCCAATAACCTTGTACTCTGCAGTCTTGTTGACTATTTGGTATTGATAAATATCATAGCGCCCAGGAGCATCCCCATTTTCATTATATGTTACTGGTGTTCCAGCACTTCCTAAAAAAGGGGAAAAAATATAACATTTCAGTACCTGCATCACAAAAAAGGGGACAGCCAAGTCAGTGTTAAATAATGGAGAACAGGGTGATAAAGGCACTTAAATAGGTGCATCACAAACGCCAAAACAAATAATACATGAAATCCAACAAACTTAATTATAGAGTATCAGAAAAAATAAACAGCAAAGCACTTGACTTTTTTTTCCCTGATGCTCTATAATTGCGTTTGTTGGATTTTAATATAAATTTATTCATGGCTACTGTGTGCTGGATGGTGGTATATAATGACTTGATGGTTGATAACAGTATAATTAACAATACAACTTGTGCTTGAATTTAAAAGACAACATTTTATAAATATAAAACAGAAATTTAACCACTTTAGAACTAGTGAATAAAATAGTTTGAAACAAATATTTAATATGACCATCAATTTGTTAAATACCATACATTAATCAATGTAATCGTGTAGACAGATATATTTACATTGATCACAAATAATCAAAGTTCAAAATATTTTATTCCTCTGCTAAATAGTTTAATTAAACTAACCTCTCAAGTGATAATCTAGTAAATTCCATAACATATTGACTCATGTCATTTGAGTTTGGATATTTTGCACGCATTTCAGAGTTCAACAGAAACATTAGATTAGTGGATATCCATGAACATACATGTGTACTTTGACACTGCTGAGGTTTTTGATGTTATCATTTTTGCATAAAATATGTTGTCTTCAACTTTCTGAAACTGATTCATTTTGTTGAATTTACACCATTTTGTATAGTAAACAGTTTACCATGAATGCTTCTAGTAAGTGTGTGCAAATATGAATAGCTAAAGATGGATCTGTAGATGCTTTTATTCCACTCAGAAAATGTGTGCTAAATCAATGATTGAGAATTTCATTTTGGCTGCTTTAACACTAATTTAATATTTCATAATACACACAAGTATTTTGTTTGAGTAAGACCTCTGTTACTGTGACATGAGGAGGTAGGAGCAACCATGAACGTAGTGGAATAGTTTGCTTCACATTACACAGTCTGTCAAGTGAATCTGTATAACATATAACTAGCACCAGTAATACCATCTTCTTACACTACATAAACATTTCTGTCTTCATATAACAGGATGACCCCACTCCATATCTTGTTATTTTCCTTTTTTATCACCTGAGTATCTTGAAATGTCTTAAAATAATAAATAAATCACAGCCACCCTAAAACTCAGATACATACACATACAAATACACTCATTTGTATGATTATTTTCTGATTTTGAAGCTCTAAAGAAACATAAAATAATTATTCCCCCGGCGCTTTCTATGTTATTTACACTGTTGCTATTGTAGTGACTTCTTTGGATATTTGTGACTCAGGTATGTAATACTCTCACACTGCCATTAAACTGTAATTGATGTGCATCGACATGAAAAACTGCTTCCAAAGTGTTTACTTCAAAATTTATATAAATTCTTTTGTTTGCATACTTTGCTATTTTATTATTTGAATAAAATATGATCTGTCTACAATATTATGAGATTACTCCTTTTGACCATTACAGTTAAGCCACCATTTTGTCTACTGAATGTATAAAATTTGAAAAAAAAAAACCCAGAAATGTTACATGCTTTTGTATAGTAAAAGATTATCAAAGTTAATGATAAAGGTAGAGAGCAACCATTCCTAATGTATACAAAGTGGAATGGTAGGCACTAACTCAATCAATTTGATTACTACGAATAACACAATGTAATTGGGGAGTAATTATGTGTATAATTCAACCATTTGAATATAGTTTAAAAATACTTATTAAAAATAAACTTCCTCATCATATTATGTTGCTCATTAATGCGTGCTTTATTAAACACAACTAGCATAAATTTAAATGCAATATGGCTGTTAGAGCGAAGAATGAATTCATATTTAAATAGCATTACAGCATCAAGTGACTCTTTCAAACGTAAAAAGACAACAAAATATTACACTATATACTAATGCTTAAAACAATCTTGTAAGGTCTAAGACTCCAAAACTTTTACCAATTCTGTATAAATAAATGTATATATATGTATGTATATATTCTGATATTGATATTGATTCTGGTTTCCAAAAACCCAAAACCAGATTTACCACTATACCTCCTGAGTCAGTCTCCAAAGAACAAGCAACCAGTTCTGGAAGCTGACTGAATAGAAACCAGAGTTACACCAGCAGGTTTCAATTACACTACTCACATAAAAAGTAAATAAATGAAAAAAAAATGTAATAACATGATAACAATTAAAAGAAAAAATAGCTGTGCTGATGACAAAATAGTAAAAAAAATATGTGTGTGTGTATATATATATATATATATATATATATATATACATATATATATATATATATCGTCTATAATCAGTCATAGAAAAGAAAGCAAACTTAAAAATCAAACAATATGAAACACAGCTATGCCATGCAACGAGAAGTAATTTTATGCTTCTCTGGCTCACATCAACAACACAGTAATTCTATTCACACTTAATATGTATCAAAGTTTTATATAAACAAAAGGATATATATTATTGTATTGAAATTGTAAATTGTATTTTATTTACAGACAAAAGACAACATTTCCAATAAATATCACACATTATGAATAACTAAAAACATATTATAACCATTTACACACAGATAACAGTCAAATTCATAATGGAGAATAGAAATTTTCAGATAGCTTGTCACTAGTAAATTTGTTAGTTTATTCCTGACTATAAATCCATTATATAATTTAATACTACTTACATTGGATTATTTTTATTAGTAGACTCAAGATCATCTTATAGATCCACAAATTCTAACCCTGTTGTCTTTCTGCTTTTTAATCTGTGCCTTGTTTTATCAGAGAGCCACCACAGAGAGTCACCACATTGTTGAATCCATAACTGCTCCATTATCATTCGGATAAAAATATTTTAGTGTTATTCATTGGGTCTCCCCTGAATGCCATTAACATTTGCCACTGTCAGGTTGCCCATTAATATGCCACTGTTAGTTTGCCCATTAATATGCCACAGCCAATTTGCCCATTAATATGTCCCTGTTTGTCTGGCCATTAATATGCCACAGCCAATTTGCCCATTAATATGCCTCTATTAGTTTGCCCATTAATAGGCCACTATTAGTCTGCCCATTAATATGTCACAGCCAATTTAATATGCCAGTGTTGTTTTGTCCATTAATATGCTACAACCAATTTGCCCATTAATATGCCACTATTAGCCTGCCCATTAATATGTGTTAGTATGTCCACTAATATGCCAGTGTTTTTTTTTTGCCCATTAATATGCCACAGCCAATTTGCCCATGAATATGTCAGTGTTATTTTGTCTATGAATATGACGGTGTTATTTTGCCCATTAATATTCCAGTGTTTTTTTGCCCATTAATATGCCACAGTCAATTTGCCCATTTATATGCCAGTGTTATTTTACCCATTAAAATGTCACAGCCAATTTGCCAATTAATATTCCAGTGTTGTTTTGCCCATTATTATGCCACAGCCAAGTTGACCATTAATATTCCAGTGTTATTTTACCCATTAATAAACCACAGCCAATTTGCCCATTAATATGCCATTTAATTTTCCCATTAATATGCCACAACCAATATGTTTATGTTACTTTTGGTCTTCCATCTCTGACATTGAAGTGGGGACTTGGGTCACACTAACAGTTATTCCTGTGCACCTGGCCTTTGTGTTTTTATCATAAAACACTAACATACAGCAGTATGCTTTGTGTCCAACTTTCAAAGTTAAGGTAGATCCAATATGCATCTTTAATTGGCTTGAATATTTTTTTTTTTTAGTCTGTTTAAATAGCTACTCTAACAGCTAACTCTAACCCACATAATTAACATAGTTTAGCCTCACCTAGTTATCATGGTGCAGATTATATCATCCATGGTTAGAGATGATAATGGGAAGCAGTTTGGGAACATAGACACAGTGCTGGGAAGACATCTGGGGACAGAAATGACACTGGGAAACTGTCTGAGGACAGAGTTGACACTATGTAGCTGTCTGGGGAAGAGCTGACACTGGCTAGTTGTCTGAAAACACATATGGCCATTTAATACCTCCCCTAGCTTCAGGCCGGAAGATCCTCCACGCTCTATATCCAACCCACTCAGTGGCAGGTCTCACTGACCCTGGTTGTTTCCCAGACACCCCAGAACACCAAAAATACCAGGAAAAGCTACTATATTCCAGGATAGTACCAGGAAAATAAGAATACTGTACTTTGCATTAATTTCTCATGTGACAGAAGTTATTCTTATTAACAATGGTAATGTTGAATAAAATTGTGCAATAGCAATGAAAATATGAACTTATAAATGTGCATATTTAAAGGAACTCTGTCACCTATATATTTTTGTAGTGTTTAGAGAATACAACATCTTTTGTGCATTTTATTAGCAGAAATGCACATATTAAAATTAGTTTTTTAGATGTGCATATGGTTTCTAACGTTTCTGATGTTTTATTTATTTATTAATAGAGTGTTTTACCTGGAAGAATACATTGAGATTTCTCATGTTTTCAAGTATGGTTTGGGGACCAATCCAGAATGGTATTACAAAGAATTTCCCATTTACAGCAATAGAAATCCATGGCTTCATACCTTCATACCTCTGTGACAAGTCTGTTTATTGTTTATTAGTGTCCTTTATTTATTTACACTGATAATATGTATGTCTCACACTAACCAAATGTAAGGTCAAATAGGGAAACTTCGACCTAAACTCAGCAAAGAGAATGGGGCTCAATGCCAGAGTTAACTTTTTCAGTGCATTAAACAATTAAATTATGCACTGGTATATAGAAACATAGAAACATAGAATGTGTCGGCAGATAAGAACCATTCGGTCCATCTAGTCTGGCCAATTTTTTTTGAGTACTTTTATTAGTCCCCTGTTCCCGGTCTTATAGCTAGGATAGCCTTGTGTCTATCCCACGCATGCTTAAAATCCTTGACTGTGTTTACCTCTACCACTTCTGCTGGCAGGCTATTCCATACATCCACTACCCTCTCAGTAAAGTAATACTTCCTGATATTACTTTTAAATCGTTGCCCCTCTAATTTAAAACTATGTCCTCTAGTTGTGGTAGTTTTTCTTCTTTTAAATATACTCTCTTCCTTTACTGTGTTGATTCCCTTTATGTATTTAAATGTTTCTATCATATCCCCCCTATTACGTCTTTCTTCCAAGCTATACATGTTAAGATGCTTTAACCTTTCCTGGTAAGTTTTATCCTTCAACCCATGAACCAGTCTAGTAGCCCTTCTCTGAACTTTCTCCAAAGTATCAATATCCTTCTGGAGATACGGTCTCCAGTACTGTGTACAATACTCCAAGTGATGTGTACAATACTCTGTACAATGGCATGAGCACTTCCCTCTTCCTACTGCTAATACCTCTCCCTATGCAACCAAGCATTCTGCTAGCATTTCCTGCTGCTCTATTGCATTGCCTACCTACCTTCAAGTCCTCTGAAATTATTACTCCTAAATCCCTTTCTTCAGATGCTGAGGTTAGGACTGTACCAAATAGTCTATATTCTGCTTTTGGGTTTTTACGCCCAAGGTGCATAATCTTGCACTTGTCCACATTAAATGTCAGTTGCCACTGCTCTGACCATTTTTCTAGTTTAGCTAAATCATTTGCCATTTGGCTTATCCCTCCATGAATATGTATTGTATTGTTTGTGTCAATTGCCACATGAGATGGAGGGAGAAAGAGAAATATAAAAATGCTTAGAATATTGTCCTTAAATGTTGAAAATATATGAAATTTATCAAAACTGAAAAAATTGACACAACCCTCCTACAGGAAACCCACTGGAAACAAGGAGACAAGGCAAGATATCCACTGAATAGTTTTGATAAAAATAATATCAACCTCACTTGATCAGAAAAAGAGAAGAGGAGTTATCTATTTTTTTTTTGGGGGGGGGGGGGAATAATGTTAACTGTAATATAATGTGTCAAATATCTGGCAAGAAAGCTAGATATATTATCATTGTGTGTGAGATAAATGGTTAGAACCTTAGTGAACTTATTTGCTCCAAATAATGGTCAGATGGTATTCTTGTAGAAGTTAATGGGGAAAGTGGACAAATTAAAACAAGGCATACTAATTATGGAGATTTTAACTGGGTCGTTAATACAGAATTATATATAAAAAAAAAAATTAAAAAGAGGAGACATCCTAAGTACAGGTTGTATATATTATGCAAAGTTGTATCAAAACATAATGTTTAGGAGAGGTCTAATGGACATATGGAGGGTCTTTCATCCCCAGGAAAAAGAATACACCTTTTTTCTAAGCTACATCTTTCATATTCATGGACAGACATGATATGGGGGGAACGTGCCTTAGCCAGAATAGTTAAAAAATAAACATTAAAGAAATAGTATGGTCAGACCATAGCTCATTAATAATAGATATAGAAAATGAGAACAATTATAAACCCAGAAATACAATTAATGATAAAATGTTGAAAATATAAGAACAATTTAGAATATATAAATAGAATGATAGCACTTTACTTTCAAGAAAAAAATAATAATGAAGTCTCCAAAGCCAACATCTGGTGTGCATTCAATGCAACCATGAGAGGGATTTTAATAAAGCTGAGATATTAAACGAAAAAATAACTTAAGGGGCAGACTCTCCCGGAGTTATACATATCTATAGAAACGTATTCCAAGCAAAATAAAAACAACCCAACTCAGACAAACTCAGATAAGATTATGGAATTAAAAGCTAATATAAATAAAATCCTACTGGAAGATACTAATAAAAAGCTACCAAGTTTTATTACCTGGGAAATAGAGCTAACAGAATCTTAACAAATAAAGTGAATGGGAAAAGAAATAAGGAAAGAATAACACAGATTGTAGAAGACCAAAGCATATGTTTAACACCAGAAAGCATAAGAGAGGCATTTAACGGGTTTTACCAATCACTCTACAATCTGCCGAATAAACAAGATAAACAGAAGATAGATGAATATATCATAAAGTATAAACCCAAAGAAATTACAGAAATACAAAGAAAAAAACTTAATGCTCCACTATCAGAATCAGAAATTAGAGAGGCCATAGAAACATTGAAACCATTTAAGGCACCAGGACCAGACGGATGTGATGAATTTATCTAAAGAAAATTAATAGATATAAGTTGATACCCCCTATGACAGAGACCTTTAATTATTTTATAGAACATAATAAAATGCCAGAGGAGATATTAAGGGCTAACATCGTTCCCATATTGAAACTGGGGGGAAAGTCAGAACTAGTAAGTAATTATAGACCTATTTCCTTATTGAAATTGGATGCTACGTTATACGCATCAATACTGGTGGAGAGACTGAAAACAGTAATTGAAGGGATAATTGATAAAGACCAGGTTGGGTTTGTCCTGAATAGATACTCCACAAACAATATAAGCAGAATAGTCAATATCATTGATTGCACAGGGAAAAGGAGAACGCCCCTTCTCACCCTGTCACTGGATGCTGAGAAGGCTTTCAATAGGGTGGGATTGTGCTTTATGGAGAAGACTCTTGAGGCATATGGGATTGATGGAAGTTTTCTGAGAGCAATAATGCTTTTATACTCAAACCCCACGTCTAGAACTATAGGACAGGGGATAACATCGGAATGGTTCAGTATTAAAAATGGAACCCGACAGGGATGTCCACTATCACCACTGCTTTATGTCATTGCAATGGAACTCCTGGCAGAAGAGATCAGAAGGACTAAATCGATATCAGGGTTTAGACTGGGGGATATAGAACTGAAAATAAGTTTATATGCAGATGACATATTACTAACATTGGAAGACCCGATGTCATCAGTGAGATCCCTGATGAAGATTATAGAGACATTTGGAAATTTGTCCAATTATAGGTTAAATATAGAAAAAACATTGGCTCTCCTGATGAATATGGGAAAAGAGATCTATATCTTAAATCTATATAAAAAACGGGGGGAAAGTCAGAACTAGTAAGTAATTATAGACCTATTTCCTTATTGAACTTGGACGCTACGTTATACGCATCAATACTGGTGGAGAGACTGAAAACAGTAATTGAAGGGATAATTGATAAATACCAGGTTGGGTTTGTCCTGAATAGATACTCCATAAACAATATAAGCAGAATAGTCAATATCATTGATTGGACAGGGAAATGGAGAACGCCCCTTCTCACCCTGTCACTGGATGCTGAGAAGGCTTTCAACAGGGTGGGATTGTGCTTTATGGAGAAGACTCTTGAGGCATATGGGATTGATGGAAGTTTTCTGAGAGCAATAATACTTTTATGCTGCTGATGACATATTACTAACATTGGAAGACCCGATGTCATCAGTGAGATCCCTGATAAAGATTATAGAGACATTTTGGAAATTTGTCCAATTATAGGTTAAATATAGAAAAAACATTGGCTCTCCTGATGAATATGGGAAAAGAGATCTATATCTTAAATCTATATAAAAAAACTCGAGTTAAAACTGACTGGAGACAAAATGAAATCTCATATCTGGGGATAAAAATTACAAAAGATTTGAAAAACCTAGCACAAGCAAACTTCCTCACAATACTCAAATACACAAATAAAAAACGTAAAAGCTTAAAGAATTCAGAAATTTCATGGATGGGGAAATTAAATGTAGTAAAATCCTATCTGCTACCAAAGTGGACATACATTTTTAAAATACTACCAATAACCCCAAACCATGGATAGATATGCTACAGAGAGCAATAAAAAAAATTGTATGGCAGAAGAAAATACCTAGCATAAATAAGAATATATTGGCCAAAAGTATAGACAAGGGTGGAATGGGGCTCCCTAATATAATACAAATTCACAATGCATATATGATGGTCCACAACAACAGGTGTCAGGGGAATTTTTTTATATTAGAAGAGATATTAGAATATTGGTTTAAAACTAAGAAAACCTTGGAATTAAAAAACAAAAAATAATATCAACCCCAATGAATACATTAGAAATGGAGATAGACAATCTAGATCTAAAAGGATGGAGAGATAAAGAAATACGAATGATTAAACAAATCTTGATAAACAGAAAAATGAAATCATTCCAACAATTAAAAACAGAATTTAATATACTGGAAAGAGAATGGAAAAAATGGTGAAAAATACACACCCAAGTAAGATTGAAGAGATATTCTTAAAGAATGGGGGTAGTAGTAAAAAGGTCAAAACGTTCCGCAAGCGCTATCAGATATTGATTGGACATAAAAACAACTAGATTTCCTGGCAAGAAAACAGTGGAGCAGAGAGCTAAATAGGAACATTACAACTTCAGAATGGATATACTCAATAAAGAGAGTCAAAAAACACATCCACTGTCTTTATAAATTCTTTTATTTTTTGCATTTCATCATTATAAAATGAGCAAAACAAACATTTACATTTACATATTCAATATATAATTCAAGAGAGAGAAAAGAGGAAAAGAAGGGAGAAAAAGAGGAAAGAGAAACGAAAAAGAGAAAAAATAAAAAAAAAAGCTCTCTGCTCCACATCCACTGTCTTAACATCTGGGAGACATTCTACAAGCTGAGAAACCAATGGTACCTCCCACCAGACCAGATAAATAAAATGCTTCCCACAGAAACAGAAAAATGCTGGAGGTGTGGACTAGAAAAGGGAGATTATGTCCACATATGGACAGAATGCAGTATTATAAGACCCATTTGGGTGGATATAATTAAAAAGACTGAAAAGCTAACAGAAATAAAATAGAGGATACACCAGAATCAATACTTCGCCACTTAGACTGGTCAGCCATGAAAAATGACCAAACACAAATAGTCATTCATATTCTCCTTAGCACAATTTTAATAATAGCTAGAAATTGGAATACAAGACAAACGCCCACATGGAAGAATATAAAATCCCAGACGATATATCAAATAGAGATGGAGGTAAATTAAGATGCCTAGGAAATATAAAGATAAAGATTTATTACATGGAAAAATGGATCAGAAAGATAGAAAATATATGAAAATACATTGCCATAAAATGTTTAACAAAATTAAACAACAAGGAAAGCATAAACATAGTATGTGGTATCCCTTTCTCTGTGGCCATAGAAATGTCTAATGTATTGTGTAGGTGTCAGAGTATATGAAGGTGCCCCCCATAGACTTAAAGATATGGGGAAGATAAATTAGAAGGATAACAGGGACACAGCATATACTCAGACACAATAATATATTTATGTGTGTATTTATTTCTTTATGCAAAATAGAAAGAAGTGTAACGATATATACAAATTTATAAAGGTAATGTGCTTTTGTAATTCATTCTTGTGAAATATCACTGGCCTGTAGTTTTGCAGACAGAATGCCTAGGGCAATAGTAGAAAATACTTAAAAAGTAGGGTCAGAGGCAAGTAGATAAGTCAGGTAGGCAAGTTGGGGCAAGTGGCCAGCAGGCAGAGATGATAAGACAAACATGGGTCTGGACTTTCCAAAGCAGAGCTATATCAAAAGTCTGGAACTGGGAATAAGCAAACAGAAACCTAAATAGAAAAAGAACAGTGGAGGGACATTCACTAGCATTATATAATATCTGAGCACTGGCTGGCTTATATGCAGTGATTTATAGGATGGCACTGCTTTTAAGCATGAGTTATACCCCTTTAACTATCAGGCAGGGTTTCCCATTTATGCTTTAAAATGAAGGGAAGTATCCCCTGGGATCAGGCAAGTCCAAAATTAGTGGCACTTATGGGTCTTGGGTTTGCACCAGGGCTTTAACTACTAAATATGGAGTGCTGTCTACCCATTTGCGGCTGATATATATATATATATATATATATATATATATATATATATATATATATATATATATATATATATATATATATATATGTATATATATGTGTGTGTGTGTGTGTATCTGTTTGAGTCTCAAAATAGTACAGTCCCCTTTGAGAAAGCTATATCTTGTGAAACATGTCAGGGACTCCCTTTTCCAGGCCATGTCATTACTGCAAATACATCTTAATTTACAGTTCATCTTGTAATGCATAGTTGAATTGTTGTATTTATTCATTATTTTGTTGTCAACCCTTTAAATTACTATATTTGTATTTATTAAGAAAACTGACATGTCCATCGGTGTAAAGTATTTTTAAACCAAAGTTACATTTACACACTTTAATTTAAAAATCATACACTAGTACACCTCCTCATAAGATAAAAAGACACTTCACACATTGCCAATAGATAACTCACTTTCCTCAGTTCAATGACTTTAATAATTATAAATTTTGACAAATAGTTAGCAAGCTGAAGAGTTTTAAATGAATGGAAATGTTCTTCATTTGCACTTCTCTACAACCAAAGATAGATTACATCAATTAATGCGATGTTTGGCTCATATTGCCAATACCAGAAATGTTGCTTCCTAAAGTGATGGATTCACTATTCAGGGGTTATATGACATAAAAACGGAGGGGGGGGGGGTCTCCTGATGAAGCTGTGACAGCTGTTGAGTTCCTGCAGTTATTTGTATGTTTTCAGTGTATCCTCCAGCAGTAGCCATTTCTTTCATCTACTGAACTGGACTCCGTTTCACACCTTGGACTATATCTACAAGCACATTTGAGACCAACAGCTTGTAAGTGGAATCCCAATGGGGCCAAGGATTGTGTCCATCTGGTCCAGCACATGTGTGTTCTTTTACTTTTTTAAAGATTAAACCAAGTTGTATACCCAGCTATTTGTGACAAGCTCCATCTATACTTCTGTTTGTGAGTGTAATACTTACCTTTTCAGATTATTTTGGGTCTATACTGTATCACACTATTTTTTTTTTGGCATTTATATTTTAAGGTACAACTTGATACTGCGCCTTCCTGAATACCCCCCCCCCCCCGCCCCCTCGGTTTTATCTGTATATTTTGGCACTTGGGAGAGTGCACTAGGGGGCTGCGTTCAAGTTGCTCAGCAAGTATCATTGTAATTTTTTGCACATTTTGTTTACACAGAACGTTTTTTATCCACGTGTTATATGACAAATGTTAGAGTCATAAAGCTTGTGGTCCATCAAGTGCAGAGCCCTATTTGAAGAGTGACTGAACAAAAGTTAAAGAATACATTTCTTATAACTATACCTCCCAATCTTTTTACATGGCAAGCATGTTTTTCATACTCTTCTTTACCTTTTGCATTAATATGTCAGTTCATTTGTGTATATTTTTACAAATACGAATACAAAAGACACTAGATTGGGACATCAATCATAAAACCTTTTGAATTGTGTCATTTTTATAATTTTTTTGTGTTTGTTACATTATTACAGAAATGTTAAAATATGGTCAAATATGCGCCCTAGCCCAATGTTAACTACCACCATTTGTGTGCCAAATGTAAATTTGTAACACATTCTTGATGCATTTTTCTGGAAAATGACAATCCTTTCTTAAATGAGATTTATTGTGTGAAAGAAACCTAGTGCTCTGTGATGAGGTTTATAAATCATATTAGTTTAGAATAACACATATCAGACAGTTAGATTGGGGAAAACACACAATCCATTCAAAATGTTTTACCAGTTGATGTTTACATTGCATCATGAGCTATCCATCAATTAATATTCTTGAACATAAAGGTCAATTAAGTATATACCAGACCATAAAATAATTGTAAACATCTGTACATTGACTGTACTGGAACTTTACTATGACTTTTAAATTCATTAAACATCTTGTCACAGGGGTTCTTTGCTAGTCTACCAGAAGGTCGAATGATGTGTGTTCCTATACTGGGCACTGAATAGAATTACAAAGAAATTAGCTAATGCAGAGTTTTTAAAGAAAGGGGTTAGTCTTCTAAACTGTTAGCTAATAAAAAAACGATGGTAAAAATGGACCTGGTACTATTAGCAACAAAAAAATAATGTTCCATTGTTTAGAGATTTGGTTCCACATAATCATGGTATATATTAACACATTAACTAAATGTTTCCTAGTTTATACCAGAGTGACCAATATTTACCCTTACATGTATCTAATGTGTGTTTTATATTGGTAGTTAGTGATGATATATGACACAAAGGAGCTTTGGATAATACACACCACATGGCTTCCTAAACCACTTACGGTCAATTAAACATTTGACCACTGTGTTCACTGTGACAATACTTAATGTATGAAATGCATTAACTGTGCATGTGTTGGTAGAAAAAAAAAATATATATATATATATTGTTTTGTTTCCATTTTATTGCCATACAAAAAATAGAATATCAATACATATAAATGACCAATAAGAGAACATATAACATTACAATTGTCCAATGGCCTCTAAATGGCCTCTTTTGAGAACTATATTATATTTAACAATTTCTAAATTGTTTAGTAAATTTTGTTGTATAGATTTGTTGTGCCTATGTTTTATCATTTGTGCAAATGCTTTGGAAAGCATGAATCTGACATTTCAAATATTAATAAACTTACGGGCACTGATAGCGAGGAATCAATGGCAGGGCTTCATAAATTGACTGGACATAGTACCTCTGCTTCATTGACATTTATTACTAGATGCACATGTAATGTTAAATCACTGATAAGCCATGACATTTTTTGTATTCTTCAACTGAATTAGATACATTTAACTCTTAACTAGAGTCTTTAAAAATAGTAATTGGTCTGTATTTGTGAACATATAATATATTTAGTACATTGAGCTTATATAAAAAAATATCATGACTATATAGTACTTTAAATATGACATTGTTTATGCATCATGTTTTTCACCTTGAAAATTGAGTTTAAATTGCAAAATATTGTAGATTTTAAATAGGTAGCTGTCTAGTATTTGTACACAAATGGTTAGTTATGGGGTTGCTTACTTCCATTTATGTGTAGTAATCTCAGTATCTGATATCCACATCACATATCATCTATCTATCTTTTTTTATCATTCTACAGGTGATGGTCTGTGATGAACAACAGAGACTACTGATATGTATATACTTGTCTCTGTGCTGCACATATGTTTTGCTGCATCACATTTTTCTGTGTGTTTTTTTCCATGTTCCATGTATGTCCAAATATATTTTGATCAGATATTGTAACGATGGATATTTGTATCAGGAATTATATTAAGGCATCTATGTTTTGTAGTGTACTTTAGAGGGCTTTAAAGTTAAATTCTCCAGCAAAACTCATAAGAATTAAAATGGGTGATTTTGCACCATGATCGAGGTGAACAGCAAACAGGGTAGCCGAAAATCTGTGGTTTTCATTCAAACATTTCCCGATCTGAACGCCTTCTATGCTTCAGTTTGCAAATGGTTTGAATAGACCATTTGGACCAAAATGAGTGGCCGTATTACGGAGATGTGTGAAATTCAGTTAAGGTGCTCAAGAGAAATCCATTTCGGCAAATATCAGTGTATATTAAGTCGAACTTCATTTGTTCTCATATGATACAAAATCTGCCTTCTATCCATAAAACGTTATGTGTAATTTTCCATGTGTAAACTCAACACTGCAATATACAAATGTAATAATATAGAAATAAAGCACATCTTTTAATGGTTCATCCTCCTAATTAGAAAATATTTGTGCAGGCCTTTGGTACTCAAACAGTTACTCAAATACAAGAATCAATTAAATTAACATTAGAAAACCATGAGTCCCGCAACAGATGATTATCATTAATTTCCATAATTTGATATAAAAATTTGCTATCAACTATGGACAATTTAATTCACAATTTCATTCATTTGATTTGAGTTTGGAAAATATGTGAATGCTTGTAAAAGAAATCCACTTGATAGTGTTTTCATTTAGTGGAACCTCAACAGGTATATGTGGTTTCTCTTTTTGGCTGAGAAAGTATGTGCATCTCTATTTTGAAAGTCTTGTAAAGTTCTTACATTAGAAATGACTTCATACATCTGTAATAGTACTATCTTGTGTACTTGAGCAAGACAGAGCATTTAAGCTTGCTGTAAATGACATTATTATTTTATATAAAGATTCAGCCATACATAGTGCCCATGCTTTCCCTCGCTGGTCTATAATTTTCTGTGCCTGGTAAACAAAGATTTCCTTGCAACTGAATGGAAATTGTTGTCAGTTATGTTAAAACCTTCATGTTCACATTGAATTAAGCTCCAGAAATGCTATTAAATTAGAGAACAACCTAACTTTTTATACTCATACTTTCATTTTTTTTAATGTTCAGTGCTACTAATTAGTTGATTATATCTTATATACACAAACATTTATTGACAGAAAAAAAACATTGGAAACATATACTTATTATATCATCAACCTTTTTTATTTGGGAAAAAAAGCACATCATAATTGGAATTTTGAATAAGTCCTAGGTAGGGTGACAATGAGGGTGTTGTAGAAAGATCAATTCTGGGGTAAAGTTCTAAAATCACCACCCCAGTCACCACTGAAATCAACATAATGTTCCTGCTGATTATATAAGTTTTAGTATTTTGCCGCCAAAATAAACTTTATACAAAATAGCCCCCAATGAATCAAAAGAAGTGCAGGTATCAATCTCCAAATATGCCAGAGAACAAGAATGAAAGCGCTGAATTCAAAACTATGCTTAATCAAAATGTCTGATTAGGCAGCAACTACCACAAACATATAGGACAATAGCATTTCTTTACAATTGGTAATGCTAGTGGCACTAAACTTTGTTTTTCATTTTGGTTCATAAATAGAAGCAAAAGTTAAAAACCTGGTTCCACTTCTCCAGAGTAAACCTGGCATGTATCTTTACAGATACACGCATGTTCACTCTGCACTCTGCTTTTCACCTGAGGCTGATACTGGCGCATTCTGACGGTGACAGCGTGCCCTCAGCCAATCAGCACGAATGCTTGACCTGCGCTTTTGACCGGGGTCTGTCGTGGCTAATAATCTCTCTATGCTAGTGAAGTGGGAAACCTCCATTTTGAAGGTCCCCTCTTTTAGTGGCATAGATAAACGAATGTCTCGCTCTCTGAACTAACACAAGCACCAGTGAAAGAAAATGTGTAGTGGCTCTTTAAAATGAAAAAATTACTTATTTTTATGTAATCAAAATTAGAGATTTATAACTACTCTATGAAATAGAATCCAAGAGTTGCTATTATTTTTAAAACTATTCTTTTATTCATTAGCCTTTAGGAATGCAATCATTTGTAACGTGTGCAGTGTATGATTTATCATGTTGCTATGGTTATTAGAGCTACTGGGAGAGGGGAGTCATGCACTATAATCATGAAATTACATATAAACATCAAAAGGTAATTTATTCAAAAAACCACTAAGGGCTTATTCTTCAACTTCACTGACGAATACATGGTGACCACATAGCAGATGTATTGACATAAGCATTTATGATTTAGTGATGACTCAATTACTAAATGTTTCTCCTATATTTCATGTTAGAGGTTAAGGTATACTAAACATTAAAGCAAGACACTTTTGCTTTTATTGTGCATAGATGTCTGTGTTAAAGTCATAAGTCAAAGAACATACCTGCAATTATAATATTCTTTTATATAGCACTTTCTTATGCAAGAGGACACAGAATGTCTTTTTACACAATTTTGGACATAATCATATAAGCTTCTAATAATAGATTTAGTAAATAGGTTGAATTATTGGAACATTAGGCTTTCTGTGGCTAGGCAGGAGAAATCAAATTGGTGAAAGAGTCTGCTTTCACTGGTAAACAGGATAACGCATAGTAACAAAGAACTAATAGACAAGAAACCTGTGAAAAGATCAAAACTCCATGTGAGCAATTCAGGATAATAACAGCAGCTAATATAGAAAATGAAAAAAACTGCAAGGAGGAAGTTTCTGGTTTAAATTGTATATCTTATGTGCACAATGATGACTGAACTGAAATACTGTGAACACCATGTGTCTATGCACAACACCATGTGTGCAATAAAAAGCAAACATGGTAATATAAAGGCATCATTGAAAATGCAGGAAACACAAACTCACCAGTATAATTGTCCACAATCCAAATGACTGGCACAGGGTTCTCTGTATAGCCTACAACCACATTCTCAGCCTTCAGCCCGTCCACCATACCACAGCTATAATCATGAACTTGAAGCCCTTTTCTTTGTTCCAGATCGTCCTCACTTATCATGTAGTTGCCCACAATATGTGATAAACCCCCTTCTGTTTCACTTTAGCTTTCTGGGTATCCTTTTGCATTTACTTTATTTTGCACCCGCATGGTGTCGTGACCCTGGCGGTTTAGGGGAAGAAAGTGAAGGTCTGTGCTGTGGAAGGTATACTGCGTCTTTGAGCTACTAGAAACCCCATAAAGCAGTGTGAATTATTAAAAACTGTTTATTGCATGGTGTAATTGAGATCTAATCCTCCTTTCTTGTGTGCCTGTGACTAGTGTCTCATTCTCCCTGCCCTACTTACTGCTCTGTTGTCTGTAAGAATACATTGTAAGAAATAGATATATTTATTTAGCGTGGTAGTTATGGACTATTTTTCTTCTGCGGCACCCACTAGGTTAGGGTTAAATTTAGGGTTCTGGTTGGTGGTCAAAAATGTGAAAATGGTGATAAAACAAAAAACACTATTTTTGGTTATTGCCCTATAACTCGCAATAAACAACAGAAAAAAAATGAAAACAATCATATTTCTAAACTCATGACAACATTTAGAAACTATTCAGATGGGGTCTTTTTTACTGATTGTATTTGTGTAAATTATTTTTAGGTCCAAATTAGTTTTTTTGTTTTTCATTATATTTTATGATTTGTTCTGTAGTGAATTATAACATATGATGAAAATAATGAAAATATTGGTATCTAAAGAAAGCCCTTCTTATGGCAATAAAAACAATATATAATTTGTGACAAGGTCAAAAGGTAATTTCATTAAGGGGTTACTATAGGCTTAAAATGGCTATTGTATAAGACAAAGTATGCTATATATTACTGATGGACATGAAACTAACATATGATTGTGCTATTTATAAAGTACCAATCGATTCCACAGCTCTAAGTGAAATTATATTAAAAACCTTGAACTTGCTTAAATTTATTGGTCACCATGTACATCTATTATCACCCTAAAAATCATTTTAAAACTAAAAGATCTAATAATTAAAAAAAAAGTTCAAAACAAAGAAGGTGTAGCTGATTATATCAAACTTAAATGCAAAAAAGGGACTAATTATATTGAGCTACAAGAAATATTGTTAAATAAAAATAGAAGGAAATTATATACATAAGAACAATACTAAATATCAAATGTACCATGAAACTAATAAATGATCAATAATATTAAAGTATTCATCGATGTAAGTGCTAAATCACCATGCTTGCGTGTCATATAGAAAGTGCAGTCAGAAATGAAATAAAAAGTATTGGGACACACCTCTTCAGGTGTTTCAATCAGACCCACAAAATCAAGCCTTGTAGACTGCATTTAAAAACATATACCTCATGTTTGTTGCCAGTGCTCTTGGATTTTGAAATAATGAAACATTTTATTTTAAAAAAAAAACCTGTCTGATGTGTGGTTTGAGGTCCTGCCCCTGTTGGATTTTCTTGCTTTTGCTATGACTGTTTTTTTTTTGGGAATCTGATTCTGTGGTGCCTGCCTTGTCCTCCTGGACTGTCTGATCCCTGTCTTTACTGTGATCCTGCCTTTGTGGGGACTTAAGTTGCTGGCGGTGCAGGCCATCTGTACAGGTGTGGTTTGCAAGGCTGTGCACCATCTTCTGCAACTGGGTTTCTATTTCTGTTGTGGGTGGTGCTGGTCACTGACAAATTTGCTTATAAAGGTGTCACTAAACATCTATTCTGCATCTGGTCCGTGTAAATAGTGCAGGCAACCAATGAATGTTCACTTCCATATACCACTACTAATTTATACCTATGTCTATGTAACTCAAAGTAACATACTTAAGAAGAGAAACACATATTCCAGAGTAAGTTAATCTTCTCTATCAAATCACAGGGACAATGTCAACTAAATATTTCTTATACTGTGAATGTAGAGAAGAAAAAAGATAAAAGATGATCCATAAATTACATTTTTGTGGTGTCGCCTGTTCAACATTTGAAACACATTTTCTCTTAATTTATGGATTTGCTGGCAAATTTGCTGATACAATGTATACATCATTTTTCTTATTTTCTTCTTTACATTCACAGTATAAACAATGATTAGATGACTATTAGAGTCACTTTAAAAAAAGAACAAACCTGAACCATGTTAATAGCGTCAATAGTGTACCCACTAGACTACAAGAGTATTGCTCGCATTTCTGTATAATTTATAGTGTTTCTTCATTCTTAACACTTTTATTTTTATATCTGAGACATCATCTTCCACACTTTACGTTTTAAGACAAGATGCATGATTTATTTCACTAACAAAGTTAGCTGTTCCAAGTCCTGCTATACCTTTAAGTCAATAGTAAAGGAATTAAATTTAAATATCAAAAGTAACCAGTACAATGCAAGTTATGTTCTCTGTTATCTTTGCACATTGTATAGAAATAGTATTTTAATAGTGGTGTGCCTTTAAAATAATATAACTACACTGGTAACTTGAATGTGCATGAATGATTTGTACAGATAGATACTTTAGCACATTGCAAGGACTGCACACATTTTGCTGTTGCTAACATTATACAAGGGAGTATACATATCAGCATTGAAATGGGTTTTGATCATTTTTTCAAGGAGGTTACCATGACTTGTCTGGTACACTGCACAGTTACAATTTGATCATAGGAATTATTCATAAAAATGACGTGGGGAATTTTGGAGTACACACATAAAGTTAGTTTGACATGTTAAACTGTTAATGTAACTTGTATAAATCATTTATATAAAATATCTTAAAAAATGCACAATTTTGAGCAGAGAACATCATTCGATGTTCTGACTGTGGAATATTTTAAACTTAGTGACATGTGCGTACTATACAAAAAGAAGACTAGGATCTGAAAGTTAGCAGCTCTCTGTTTCTATTTACTTAGTTCACTTAAACAACAGCAAAAAAAAAAAAAATTAACTCCCACAAGCTCAATGTACTATCTAGAACCTGTTAATGCACTCTCTGTAACTCTTCCAGATTTCTGCAAGATTTGCATGAATTACTTCTTTTTTGAAAATGTATTCAACCTATTGTTTGATTCACTAATCCCTGAGCCATGAAATATTTTGGCATATTTTTTGCAACTCAATTCACATTTCACCACAACTCACTGTTCATTAAATGAAGCCTTAAGGATTTGATAACTAAAATACTCAATTCTATTTAATTATGATTGGTTAACCCCTTCGTGACAATGGACGTGTCAGGCATATCCAGCCGGCAACTCCGTTGCCGACAATGGACTTGCCTGGCACGTCCTGCGGTGGAATGAGCAGTTTTTGAGATCAGTGATCACAAAAACTGCTCTGACAGTGCTGCTCTATTGCCTCGATGTTGAGGCGTTAGGCATCACCAACATTTTTAATCTGGGGCTCCCACGATCGCTCCACTGAGCGATCGTGGGTGTCATATTAGGGAGCAGCATGCTCCTCCAATATGGCTGCTGCTCTCTTGTGGGTAGAGTGTCGGAAGTGAATAAAAATAACTTCTGTCACTCTTATGCTGTTGCTTGAATGCACCTAGAGGCACTCAGCAACACTGCAATAATAGAAAAAGATTTAATTAGCTAAAATCTAGGGTTGGGATTAGAATAATTGGTAGGGTTACAATTAAATTAGGGTTAGCATAAGAGATAGGGTTACAATTAAAATCAAATTTGGGTTAGCATAAGGGTTAGAGTTAGGGTTATGTTTAGGGTTACGGTTAGGGTCAAAAGATCACTGTAGGAAAAAAACACTATTTTTGATTTTTTTTCCCCTATAACTCACAATAAGCTGCAGAAAAACATGGAAACAAGCATATTTCTGAACTTGGGACAAAATGTTGAAACTATTTAAATGGGGTCTTTTTAATGATTGTATTTGTGTAAATTAATTTTTAGGTCAAATTTAGAAAAATTGTTTTTCTTATTTTTTCATCATATTTTATGATTTTTTTGTAGCAAATTATAAGATATGATGGTCAAGTCACTAAGGGGTTAAATTACAGTTGGCTAAATAGCAACTGATTACAATAAACACTATCTATAAACAATGAGATTATCTGCAGGAGAGAGGTATCGTGCCATTTAAAATAGTGTAGCCTACAGGGCATCATAAAAAAAAAAATCAATGTCCTCTTTCAGTGTAATGATAAATATGTTTCTTATTGTTTTTTTATTGCTTTATTATTGACCAATTAAAACAAAAGATACAGTATTTTTTTTAATAATTTAAGTTAAACCACTTTCCATTGAATTTCTCTCACCAAAGCAGTACATGCTTCAGTGTCTCATCATCAAAATGGAATGTAAGACATTCAAGTAAAAATAATAGAAAAGCAAAAGAGACCATCTTACTATTATTGTCATGTAAATTAAACTATAACTCAGATCATTGTAGCTCTAAAGAATAGCTGTGGTTTAGACAGTAAACATTATGTTTCACTGTGTTTCAGATGAATGAAGGGGAATGTCACACTATAAAATTACAATATTTTATGACTAACAAGAAAATTATCCCTCTAAATCTAAGTGTAGATTTCCAGGTAAACATTATGGGAGCAAGTTTTCATAGTCTTATGACAGTTCTGAATTTGAAACTAGAACATTGTTGCATGTTATGTTAATTGACTATGTACTTTGGAATGTATAGGATACAATAGCAATTTGCCAAAACATGGCAGATATAGAAAGTGATGATTCTGTACCCTCAAGACAACACATTTGTCTGTTGATATTCCATTTCTATAGATTACAGTTACATAGCTCATGACAGAATATGACAGTATAACACACTGCTATATACAAAAGGACAAGATGAGATGACAACCGCTGAATCTTTTATACCGTATTCAACAAATACAGAACAATGCTTTCTAGTTCTCCGTCATTTGTTGTTTCATGATATGGGAGCAATGCATGCTATCATTGTTTCTTTAAGCATATATTATTCCAAAGTTACTCATGAAAAGCTACTGTATATGAATGCAATGTCAACATAATAAATCTCTGTTTAGATTAACATAACATTCTTTAAAAGTGGTTTGTAAATTTAGTTTTAACAGATGCAGAGACTGGATTGCTTATATTTCTGAGCAGAGAATTCTTTGCTTTGTAGATATGTGTTGGTCCCCAAAAAACCATACGTCTTTAAGTGTTCTCAAACATCACTCAACAAATGCTTTTTCAAGTGACTAAGAAAACGCTTCTCACTTTGCGTCATTATATAACATTTGATATAAGATATATTACATAAAATTTGTTTTATTATGAACAATAAATTATTTTTATATAAATTTAGCTCATTATTGCTGATATCAGCCATGTTTTCAGGGACATGTATGTCTTCCATATGCTGCAGAATGAACTGGCAAAGTGCAGCCAAGCAGTATGTGGGATGCAAAGACAGAATCCATTTAATAGTGATGCATCCCATAAGATCTCCACCCTGATTAAGTTTCTGGATTATGACTTTGTTTATATGCATATATATATATATATATATATATATATATATATATATATATTGCAATAAAGTGAAAGGTGTTGTTTGTGAGGGAGTTTGTTTCTGCTACATTTCACAACAGTCGTTTGGCATTTAACCCTAGGGGGAGCATTGTGCTGTTTGCAACATAAATTAATGTTTAGATATGGGCCCCTGCGGTGGAGCATTCGGAGAGTAGGGTGTGCATGTGCTCCAATTCTCAGTTTACAGGTAACTGGGAGAAATAATGGGCAGACCAGGAATTCAGATTGTCTCCAACCCATTGCTCAGCAGCAGAAAGGGAAATAAATTACTCCCTGCTACTTTTGTTTCTACTTTGGGGAGGAATCAGCAGGCTGGCTTGTGACTGAGCCCTGGCGTGCAGAAAAGTGACAGTAAACAAGGTTGGTGAAACCTGTACCTTGTTTAAGTTTAACCCTTGATAGATAGGGACTTGAATGTTAGTAAGAGCTCAGACGAGCCAGGATTCTGTTTGTAGGAATTTATGTTATATTATTTATCTGACATTGTTTCTGATGTTGCCTTCTGAGTGGATTTCAAAATAAAGTACCTGCATTTTTGTTTTTCCTGTATAACATGGTCAATATTTGCAATTATAGTAGATACAATTCATGGCCACTAGATAAATAACATGTACTTTTAATCACTAAATTAAGGTAAGAAAAGTGTAATTTGTATTGGTACGGATCCATGGTTCCTTGCCTAATTTCTGATTCCAGACCTTTGCGGAGTTGATTTGCTTGTTTTTTTTATGCAGCCTGTAACAAAAATGTAAAATTATGCACAGTAATTACACCAAGAGACTCAACAAAGGCAGTTACTGCGTTCTAGCAAGTGGCTTTCAGGACATTTTTAAGACATAACTGATTTTCATCTATTTATACGAGGTGTTTAAATTCATAGGAATGCCGTAGAACAATCCATTTGCATAAGTTGTGACACATTTGTTGGTATAACAAAAAGAGGGATGGTAGTTTGCAGTATTATTTACTTTTTACAATGTGATAACGTGTTTGGTGTCTTATTTATTGTATTACACCTTAGCTAATATGAGTGATTTGGTTAGCTACTTGTTATAGACTATAATTATATAATGAAGTATAAACCAATACACTAAATTTAGATTATTTCTTAAATTTAAAATATTAATGTGGTATTTTTAAAGAGGGTCTAAACTTCCCCATTTCATGTGTCCAAGAGAAGTGAGCTAAAGATTGCCATTCAAAGGACATTTCAATGTCTTAGAAATCTTAAAAGAGACTTCCAGATATTCACATGCCCACTTACCAATGGCATAGAGATCCAGGTGCTCCACTGACTTTCTCTGCTGCTCCAGATCACTGTTTCATCAATTGGAAGCACCCTAGTTTTTGTTCTGCAAATGCTAATGGGGCTAACTTTTGAATGGTGCTGTCACCCCCACCGCAGCCCCGCCTACATGCTTCTGCTTCACTCATGAGATTTAAATGAGACTGATATGCACTTTGGCATTCAGTCTTTGAAGCATTGCTGCTTCTTGAATCGGACACTTGTTTGCCAAACTGCTGGAAAAGGATTGCTGCTTCGGTGCCTCACCTTTGAAATTTGCATGAAAAGAAAGAAATGCTGTTCTTTTAACTCTAACTTTAAAACAACCTACCTTATTTCAGTGAACATAAATGTGCATATATAAAAACTGTGCATAAAATGTACCTTGTTCCTGTGTATATAAATACTGCATACCTGAAATGTGAAAACGTCAACCCTTAATCTGTCATTATAATAATTGCAGCATAGAAGACCTTTACAAATCCCTACTTTGTTCCTGTATATATTAATTATGCAAACACTTACCATGGTCCTGTAATTATACCATATATCCTCAAATATAAGATTACAGTCTTTTCAAAAGCAACAGCTCTATGATGTCCATTTTGGGAATCTGTAGTCCTATCCAGTGGTGTATCTTGATTTTGTGCTGCCCTAGGCAGACAAAATCCGGGCACCCCCCTACCCAAGCTGCACACCCACGTTACACACCTAAGACATGCCCCATCATTCAGACTCACATCAAGCTCACACTCCCATCACACTCAGTCACACACTCCTACTCCCATCACACTCAGTCACACACTCCTACTCCCATCACGCACACTCTGACTCCCATCACACTCAGTCACACACACTGTCTCCCATCACACACACTCTGACTCCCATCACACTTAGTCACACACACTGTCTCCTATCACACACACTCTGACTCCCATCACACTCAGTCACACACACTGTCTCCTATCACACACACTCTGACTTCCATCACACTCAGTCACACACAGTCTCCTATCACACACACTCTGACTCCCATCACACTCAGTCACACACAGTCTCCCATTACACACTCTGACTCCCATCACACTCAGTCACACAGTCTCCCATCACACACACTCTGACTCCCATCACACTCAGTCACACACTGTCTCCCATCACACACACTCTGTCTCCCATCACACTCAGTCACACACACACACACACTGTCTCCCATCACACACACTCTGACTCCCATCACACTCAGTCACACACACTGTCTCCCATCACACACACTCTGACTCCCATCACACTCAGTCACACACACTGTCTCCCATCACACACACTCTGACTCCCATCACACTCAGTCACACACACACACACACACACACACTGTCTCCCATCAGCACTTACCTTTCCCTGGTGGCAGGCAGCATGGTCCCTCCATGCTGCCTGTTCGGCTTCCCGGCGATTGTGCCGACAGGTCACGTGACCGGGCGCGAGTATGACGTCAGCGCGCCCATCACGTGACTGTCGGCACTTCCGTGTAGGCACACTGCACGGGGAGCCGAACAGGCAGCACAGAGGTTTCTCTGTGCTGCCTGTTCGGCTCCCCGTGCAGCCTGGCAGGCAGAGAGATGGTGAGGGGGGATCTTCCGATCCCCTCTCACCTCCGTCTCTGCCTGCAAGCGCGGTGGGGTTTTTTTTTTTTTTTTAAAGGGCCGGATTTTTTTTTTTTTTTTATTTATTTATTTTTTTCCAGTTCTGGGGGGCGCTGCCGCCCCCCCAAATTTGCCGCCATAGGCATCCGCCTAGGATGCCTCGCGATAAATACAGCACTGGTCCTATCTGTAGTCCCTCAAACTCTATCAACTTTCATCAAAACTCCTTCCTCTCTCCTCTAAACATCTATCATTCATCTTCACTCATCTCATCCTGCCACATTTCTTTCTCCCTCTCCACAAAATTCCTACTTCCTGTTCCACCCACACTCCCCTGTCCTCCCTGCTCCATGTTTTATCAGACAGACCCTCATGTTATACTTGGCAAAAATGATATATGCACTGACATGATGAAATGTATTTTTCTTCATGAACGTTAATGCATTCACCAGGGTAATATAAAGACTATGAACTGATATACATGTTACCAATTCCAGCTCTGGAGTATATATTTTCCATTAAAGTATCTTTTTTTTTGTTTCTTTTATTTCTTTATTTATTAATTTTCATTGTATAAGATTAAACACAGCAATACAGTACAGAAAAAAAGAGACTCCGGATTGTTAAGTAGTAGTTAGAGAATAAATTATACTTTTACAATGTATACCCGCCAGACAAACGTACTTATCACAAACGAATAACAAACGATAAACGAAGGACAAACAGGCGGATGCCTGTTTGTCCATTAAAGTATCTTAATAAATTAGTGATGTTAAAACTCTAAGGAAAGGAGCCAAAGATGCAGGTGTTTACTCACTGTGGGGGATGAGACCCAGTGATCAGAAATATAAACAGGTTCCATAGCATCCAAATATCTGAAGCCAGGACAGATATAGACAATAGAAAAAGGCAGTGAGTACATGCCAAGTACACGCCATTGGCGTGTCTGCTTTAGGCACCTCCCGAATCCCCCAAGACATACCTCCCAATCACCCTACTTAAATCCTGAGCATCTACACTTCCTTGCTCAGAGTTCCTGTTGCCTTCCTTGTGCGTGCTTTAAGCCTCCCTCCTATTAGTTGATCCTGACTAGGCTTTTGTTGTCTTCCATTATCCTGACACCCTGGCTTGTTTGTGACTCCTTTGCTCTTCCGGAGACCCAACCCTGGCTTTTCATCCTATTACATTGTCCTCTGGCTCCCTGACTCCGACTTGGTTCTCCTACGATTCTCCTCTCTGGCATCCAGGCCATCCTCAACATTGCTTGTTCCCAGCTGATCCAGTTCCAGTACTCCATCTTGGTACCTCTCTGGACCTCCTGCACGCTGCTCATCTTGATTGCTCATGCTTCTAGTCACGCTGTGAGAGTTATGTTTGTATAATCAGGATGCTGCCTCAGTAAGAGTGATTCCATTGCTACTGGGCTCCAACACTTTAATCTGAGTACCTTACAAAGGTGCACTCTAGACTTAGAGAATATGGCATATATGCCAAGCTAGAGAAATGTAGCTTTGAAACCACCACGTTGAAGTTTCTGGGATTCAAACTTCCACCACAAGGGCTTCAGATGGATGAGAAAATCACAGCTGTCTCCCAGTGGCCCTGGCTAACCAACAAAAAAGAGGTACAATGTTTCCTAAACTTCTTTAGGAAGTTCATAAATGACTTCTTCAGTGTGGGTTAACCTTTAACATTTCTTTTTTTTTCTTTTATATATTATTTAATACAATCTGTGTACAAGAATAAATTACACAAAATCACATGATATGTCAATCTTTCTCAACAATCATATAGATATCTAACATCATTTCTTATGTAACATCTAGCAATTGATATGTTTAACATATACAATTATGTAGACATTTATGAACTCTATATTATCTAATAGTGTTTATTTATAACAAGTGATAGTATATATCGGATGACGTGACATGTTTACTGACGCTTACAAAACCTGTATATATCTAGTAACCTCCACTTTAACGTATTAATTAACTATAATTCGACTCTTACATTTCTTTTCAAAAAGGATTAGTGCTTAATTGGATGCCTGAGGCTCGAGAGGCATTTAAACGCCTTAAGCGTCTTTTTACCACAACACCCAGAGGTGGAGAATCACATGTAGCTCAGGTTCATCTAATGTATAGATACATCCATCTGGAATAGGAGAACCTGGAAGAAGAGTAATGGGCTAGTTGTAAATCCTATGTTTGATAACTTATCTGCAACTTTTTTCTCAGACATCTGCAAAGGTCTCAAATATAGAGGGTATGACCGCGACCACTTCAGGTGAGTCAACAAAGAGGAGTTGTTTATTTGGTAGCAGAGGTTGGAGCAAACAATGAGCAATACAAAGAGAAAAACAAAAAAGGTAAGGGATCCTGCATTCCAGTTGATAGATGGATTGTGATGTGTGACCAATGGGAAAAAAAATATGACTAGAAAAAGCAAAGATTGTACCAAGTGAAAACTGAGATGTGCCCTTTGGATACATTTGTAGGGAAAGCAAGGGGGAACAGCAAAAGGAAAATCTAAGAGGCAACCCAGAGGTCAGTATGGCAGGCAGCATTTAAAGGGTATCCAATGTAAAAGCAGAGGTTGTTATAGAAGGCAGCAGCCAAATGGCATCCAGTGTACAAGCAGAGGTCAGGAAGCAAGGATGCAAGGGGCACAGACAAACAGAAAAACCCAATAAACAGTCTAGAGGATCTGTGTGGCAGGCATCCTTTGAACAGCTATCAAAGAAGAAGGCAGAGGTCAGGAATCGGGAAGTACAATAGAACAATAGAAAGGAACACACTGCCACAAGCAGGCAGCCTGAGAATATCCAGGAGGTATTATAATGCTGCTAGGTGTGATGTTACACACAATTCTGCAAATCCCATCTCCCCCTAACATCGCATTGGCTGACTTGGGCAGGTGTCATCACAACATATATTTAGCTGAATGCCCCATCCCTTCTGCAGACTCTGACTCCTCCTTCATGTCGTCAGCTCAATCCCCACGAGGATGCTGGGGACGAAGAAACAAAGGGCCAAAGTGGTGATGGAGGCCTAGCATGGATGGAGCAGGATCCCACTGCAAGTCATCTTCCCCTCTTCCCCCTTCTCCGATGTGGCATTTGGGGGCTGGACTGCAAGGTACGTGCCTCACAAGGGCGGGCATACCAAAGTCATAATGCCATTGTCAGAATGGTATAAAAAATATTGCTAATGTTCTAACACTTTGCTTGTACAAGGCATGTGTATCCCTCTGTAACAGTAAAACATTACTGTGTTGCAGTCTGTAAGTATGTGATCAAAACAAGTAACAACATACAAATAATTTTTCATAACACACTTTGATAGTTTTACTGTAAAGTTCATTACAGAGGGTTTTGAGTTTATGATGTTCAATATGTTTTGGAAAGGTTTATTTTCAAAGTCTGTGCAATCAGTTACTGGTAATACATTCAATGCTTTTACTGGACTCTGTCAACCTAAACATTGCTTATACTGTTAATATAGAGCATTAAACAGATCAAATAGAATCTATACATTGTGTTAGCAGAATGCAGAAAATAGTTGAAACTATGGTTTTTTTCTTCTTCTTTACTTTCTTTAACTTTTTCCCACTTTCTTTATTACAAAATCGGAGTCAATCAATTAATCCAACTTTACACAATAAGTATAGAAATTCAAAAACGAGAAACACATATCACACGTTCCCATATATAATAAAACATTTACAGCAAAAATATCAAAACAGAGAGAGCAAGAGAGAGAGAATACCCCATAAACCCCTTTATCTCTCATTGTAAAGCCACTAAACTCCTAACCTCAACCATGCTCAAGTTTCTGGATCTAATGATTCCAGTTATTGTATTTTGAGTTGTGCATGTAGTTCTGGGCAATAATTCCTCTTTCCATACGACACTGAACCATAATTTGATGAAGCATCTTTTGGCTTGTAATTACATCTGTAGTTCTCCATGCTCTTGTTATAGATACTTAAGCTGCAAGTAAAATATGGATTACTATAGGTCTATGTTCTTTCTTAATTTGGTTCATCCCCAGGTGTAAAAGGGGCATACCTGGCTTGATCGAAATATCAATTCTGAGCACTTCTATAATGATCTCAAATACCTTTTTCCAAAAATCTCGTAATACCTTCACATTTACAAAATATATGCATCATATTACCCGCTGGTTTTCCACATCTCCAGCAGTTGTATGTCTGGGCTGGAGATATTTTGGCTAACACACTAGGGACCAGATAGCATCTATTACTGACCTTGTACTGGGTTTCTCTTAAATTTTGGAAATGCACATTTTTATATGTGAAGAAGGGCCTCATTCTACACTTTGTTTGAGATAGAGACTTACAAATCTTTTTCCCATTTTTCCAATTCTTTAATACCTTTACTCAGTATATCATTCAACACCAAAGAGCTGAAACCTTTGAAATTCCTTCTGTCCTGCCTTTCCCGTAACCCAGAACATCCCCTCTATTAGATTTCTAACTGTAATCACTCTTCCGATATTAAACCGTCTTTCTGTTTTTGCATTTTCCCTTTGCGAGTGCGAGCATGCTGGCCTCATATTCTTCAAGCCCTGGGTTTTTTCCCTGACCAAATGGATTTACTAAAGGAATTTTGGACCATTTTTAACCACTAGATCAGTATCTTCAGGGGTAACATTCTGAAGAGATAAGTCCATTTTGGGGCCACATATGATTTAATTATATTTATTTTTCCCCACCAGGATATTTCCATGTTTTTCCAATCCTGAAGTTCTTTATTTGTTTTTTTTTTTGTTTTTAAGAGTGGTAAGACGTTGATCTCCATCAGCCTGGAAGGCTCTAGACATATTCTCACTCCCAGATATGAAAATTCCTTCTCCCATTTAATGGAATATTTTTCTTCCATCTTTTTTTTTTCTTTTCTAGAGACACATTTAATGCCATACACATTGTTTTCGTGATATTAAGTCAATAATTGGACACCTCACTATATTGATCTATTTCCTTCATAACTTCCCCTGATGATTTCTAAGGATTTTCCATTGTTATAACTACATCATTCAACAAAGTCCACGGAGCACAGTTGTCAAGTGAGATAAATGATATTTTGAAAGTTTGTTGGTACTCTGCTCAGTTGAGAGACACAATATATATAAATTGATGCACTCAAACAAGTTATGAGTGTAAAAGTACAGAGGAGTACAATATAATGTAACACAAATAGGTGTTTACAATTGTTGAAAAATACCGTCAGTTAGCACTGAATAATTCTTCGTTAAAACGAAAAAATTAATATGGTATTCAGTTCTTTACGGAAACCACATGGTGAGTTTATTTCTTCATAAAATATCACCCACCGGTTTGAATACCGTCTTCATTTTTTTGTTTCAATGTGTGAGAATTATTCCTCTGACCTTACATAAGTGCTAACTGAAGGTATTTTGCAACAGTTGTAAACACCTATTTGTGTTACATTATATTGTATTCCTCTGTACCTTTACACTCATAACTTTTTTGAGTGCATCAATTTATATAACTACATCATTGGCATATAAATTAATCTTAACTTGTCTTTTTCTCTTCCTATTCTTGCATTGTTTCTTATTGCCCGTGCAAGTGGTTCCATTGTTAAAATATACAATAAAGGGGAAAGCGGACATCCTTGTCTCGTGCCATTTTTATTTTGAATTCTGAAGAATGGAACCCTCTGCTCTTTATTCTAGCCATCGGGGTTAGTATAAAGTGCTTGAATAGAGTCAAGGAAGCACCCCTCTATACCAAATGAGCTCAATTTTTGCAACAAAAATCTCCAATTTTCTTTTTAATTCAGATTTAATATATCCACCGTCCTTCTTATATTATTGGTTGAGCTTCTGCCCAGGACTTAACCCACCTGATCATGATCTATAAGTACAGGTGCAAAAAAGGCTGCATTTGGTGTCAACATTCAGTAAAGATATTGGTCTGAAACTTGTCACCAAAGCAATGTCATTATGATTTTTTGGAATTGGCAAAATATTTGGTTTGAACTGTTTTGCTGTAACTAGTACCACATCTGCAAAGCTGATTAGTAAACACTCCCTACAGCACTTAAAGGGCTAACCTGTGAAATAAATAAAAATGTTGGGGAGCCATGTGGAATCCCCCAATGCCCTCCACCTTCCCACCCAAATAAATGTAAATGATTGTCCCCCTTGGGGCATTAAATAAAATATGAGCCCTCGAGTGGCCAGCATTTATTTTATTTGGGCTTGTTGCATAGCACCTGCCCCAACTCCCAGGGCCACAATTTATTTTATTGGTGCCTAGGGCATAGCACTGGCTCCAAGCCTCAGGGCCAATATATTTTAACTTTATTGGGACCATAGGCATTTCTATAATTCATGGCCCTAGGGTGTCAATATTTATTTATATCAGGGGCTTTAGGAATACTGAAAGTGATAGAATATGTGTCTTTGAATAAATTGAACAAATAATATGTTATATGACCGCAGCTTAATATGCACATTACACATTTTCCATTGAAAAACAGGACACTCCACAGACATGTTAAATACATTTTTCTCTAATTTAGGCAGTTGCTTGCAATTTTGCTAACATAATGTATAGATGATTTTCAATATTTTTTGTTCTCTTCATGGACAGTGAAAACGGTATTTAGGTGATACTGTCCCTTTAAGAAGACCTGCAGTTTTCTGGTGCTTTTGTACCAGAGGACAGGCAAGTGCCACAGAAAAATGAGCTTGTGATGGGCCTGTAAATGATTCAAGAGCTTGTGTTAGAAGTTGGGGCTGTAGCTAGGCTTGTCATCAGCTGGTAGGAAGCAGTGGCATCCTGAGGGGGGTGCGGACCGCACCGGGTGACACCTCCAGCAGGGGTGACACCCGTGTTGCCGGCACCACTCACACCGCGCTGCTTAACTTTTTTTTTTTCCGGCAGCGCATCCGCTGTATGCGGCCGCCGGAAAGAAAAAAAAATCACAGCGACCGATGTGACGTTACATCACATCCGGTGACTGTGTTTCCCTCCTCCTTGCAGGAGGGAAGACTGCATGGAGGAGGCGTCCATCTGGGGACACGAGCAGCAGCCATTCGGTAAGTGATGGGGAAGCGGGGAGGAGGGTGGTTGAAAATGAGCACTTTAATTGCACAATATTCCTGGTATCTGACTGGCACAATATTACTGGGCTCTGACTGGCACAATATTACTGGGCTCTGACTGGCACAATATTACTGGGCTCTGACTGGCAAAATATTACTGGGCTCTGACTGTCACAATATTACTGGCATCTGACTGTCACAATATTACTGGGCTCTGACTGGCACAATATTACTGGGCTCTGACTGGCACAATATTACTGGCATCTGACTAGCACAATATTACTGGGCTCTGACTGGCACAATATTCCTGGTATCTGACTGGCACAATATTACTGGGCTCTGACTGGCACAATATTACTGATATCTGAATGGCACAATATTACAGGGCTCTGAATGGCATAGTATTACTGGGCTCTGACTGGCACAATATTACTGGGCTCTGAATGGCACAATAATACTGGGCTCTGAATGACACAATAATACTGGGCTCTGAATGACACAATAATACTGGGCTCTGACTGGCACAATATTACTGGGCTCTGAATGGTACAATATTACTGGGCTCTGACTGACACACTATTACTGGCATCTGACTGGCACAATATGACTGGTATCTGACTGGCACAATATTACTGGGCTCTGACTGGCACAATATTACTGGGATCTGACTGGCACAATATTACTGGTATCTGAATGGCACAATATTTCTGGTATCTGACTAGCACAATATTACTGGGCTCTGACTGGCACAATATTACTGGTATCTGAATGGCACAATATTACAGGGCTCTGAATGGCATAGTATTACTGGGCTCTGACTGGCACAATATTACTGGGCTCTGAATGGCACAATAATACTGGGCTCTGACTGGCACAATATTACTGGGCTCTGAATGGCACAATTATACTGGGCTCTGAATGACACAATAATACTGGGCTCTGAATGACACAATAATACTGGGCTCTGACTGGCACAATATTACTGGGCTCTAAATGGTACAATATTACTGGGCTCTGACTGGCATAATATTACTGGGCTCTGAATGGCACAATATTACTGGCCTCTGACTGACACACTATTACTGGCATCTGACTGGCACAATATTACTGGGCTCTCAATGGCACTACATTACTGGGCTCTGAATGGCACAATAATACTGGGCTCTGACTGGCACAATATTACTGGGCTCTGAATGGCACAATAATACTGGGCTCTGAATGACACAATAATACTGGGCTCTGAATGACACAATAATACTGGGCTCTGACTGGCACAATATTACTGGGCTCTAAATGGTACAATATTACTGGGCTCTGACTGGCATAATATTACTGGGCTCTGAATGGCACAATATTACTGGCCTCTGACTGACACACTATTACTGGCATCTGACTGGCACAATATTACTGGGCTCTCAATGGCACTACATTACTGGGCTCTGACTGGCAGAATATTTTGGCATCTGACTGGCACAATATTACTGGGCTCTGTCTGGCACAATCTTACTGGGCTCTGAATGGCACAATATTACTGGGCTCTGAGTGGCACAATATTACTGGGCTCTGAATGGCACAATATTATTGGTATCTGACTGGCACAATATTACTGGGCTCTGAGTAGCACAATATTGCTGGTATCTATAATTGTAAAATTGTCACCTCGTGGGGCTCCTGTGTGTTGCATAATTAATGGCGGTCCCATGTGTGGAATATTTATTGGGCCCCATGTGTGGACTAATTAAGGGACTCTTTTGTGTGGTGTAATTAAGGGACTCTTTTGTGTGGCATAATTATGGGGCACCTGTGTGTGTGTGTGTGTGTGTGTGTGTGTGGCATAATTAATTGAGCAGAGATGAGGCATAAATAGTGGGGCTCTGGTGTGGCATAATTTATGGGGCTCTGGTGTGGCATAATTTATGGGGCTCTGATGTGGTATAATTATGGGGCTCCTGTGTGTGACATAGTGATGGGGCTCATGTGTGTGGCATAGTTAATAGGCCATCTAATTGGCATCACTAAGGAATCTGTTTGCCATTGTATTGGAGGAAATCCAGAGGGGTGACACCATGAGTTTCCACACCGGGTGACACCAACCCTAGTCACTTATCCAAAAAGGCCAAAGTTGGATCTCCATCAAGTATATGGTAGGCAGATGCAACTCCCAAGGATATTGCATTTGGTCTAGAACCTCTACCCCTTCTTGTCTGATTGCTTCAAAATATTCTGTTTCTGCAAAGTTAATAAAGATTTTTTTCATTAAGGTTTAAATTGTTATGTTATTTTTACTTTGATAAACTGGTCAGATCAGCAATTATGATATGCTCATACAATTGTAGGTGGGGTACTTCAGGGGAGAGCAGTGGCAACTTATATTTTATGTGTATAATTGCAAGATAATGCACCTTGAGTGTAAAAACCCAAGGTAAGAATATAAAATATCTGATACAGTCCTAAACATGGCTTCCTAACATCAGAACAAAGACAATGTATTAGAGCAGTGGGAAATACTAGCAGAATGTTTGTGTGTCAAGAGAGAATAAGAGCAGCAAAGAGAGGGAAGGAGTCATGCCTTTGTACAGAGCACTAGTGAGACCTCATTTGGAGTATTGTACACTCTACTGGAGACTGCATCTTCAGAAGGATATACTTTGGAGAGAGTTTAGACAAGGACTTGTAAACTGGCTCATCTACTGCAGGATAAATCTTACCAGAAAAGGGTAAACGTTCTTAACATGTAAAGTTCTGAACAAAGACGAGACAGAGGAGGTAATTTAGAAATATGTAAATACATAAAAGGAATCAACACAGTAAAGGTGGAGAAAATATTTAAAAGAAGAAAGACTAGCACAACAAGAGGGCATGAATAGGACTTACATTACAGGGCACAGTTTACAAGTAATATCAGGATATATTACTTTATTGAGAGAGTAGTGGAAGTGCCTTCTAGCAGAAGTGGTAGAGCTTAATACAGTGAAGAAGTTTAAGCATGCGTGGGATAGGCATAAGGCCACCCTAGATATAAGATAAGGCCAGGGACTAATTCAGATAATTGGACAGACTAAATTGTCTGGCAGGTTCTTATCTGCCGACGCATTCTATGTTTCATTATATAAAGATTTAACTATGCATTGTGGAGGGGCAGAAGAAACCAGATTTGTCCCTGTAGAACATCTAGGTCAGTCAGTAAGATGAAAGGTTCTACTAACCTGCAAATCACCATGTAGTTAATTGCTCTCAGAGAAGTTCTGTCTATATTGAGCATATAGCTGAAACAATATTCGGTGTAATGAAATATTTAATTGACCTACTGCACAAAATAAAATTGCAGATAAAAACTTTAGAAACAAAATTAGGCATGGATTGGTATTGTTTGGATACATTTGACTATAATGATCGAAGTTCAGTTTAGAGCAGATATTAAATTTAGCATGTGAAGTAGACACAAAGAAAAATGTCACAAGACAGAATTGCCGACAGATGGTGATTGTAAAAAACCCTAGGCATAAAAAATAGCATCTAAGCATACTCTACATTCACTTTAGAGAACATTCAAGGTTTACAGCTGAAGAACTTAAAATACAATAGATTGCAAAAATAGTGGCAGGCAGATGGTAAATGTCAAAAACATGCAGCGTGAAGAGCCCTCACAATTGAAGGATACTGTAATTATTTGTGCACAACAAAAATCTTCATTACATATGTGCTTCTGAATGTCATTTTCAAGATAATATTTAAAAAGCTTTCTATTTTGGCATTTCTAATGTCTGAACATGTACAATAAATAGGGTAAAATAACAACATTGTTTGAACAAAAGTTCAATTTGGAGTAATTATTACTGTAACTGTATAAGTCAATTAATGGATCTCCATACTGTATCTGTATCATCCACTTATACACTTTTTTTTTTAAGGGTCCAGACCAGCCATGCGTTTTGTGACCGTTTCCACAACAGAAATCATGTCACATAGTCAACAACATAATGGATGTGAGTATTGGGCAAAAATAATGGGATTTCTATCCACCGCAAACAGTGTTGTGTTTGCTCATGCAAGGTCTGTACAAATCCAGCCTTTATAAAAATAGATTTATTCTTTTTGTGTTTCCTTGTAACAGAATGTTAGGGAATGTTACAAATTGGATCAACAAGGGCCGTACATACTGGCATTTCAGAATAATACTTATTACATAGCTATTTTATTTTTTAAATTAAATTTTAATTGTAGACATTCTAAAATATGGAAAGAAACTACTGTTTGACTTTTTGAAAAGTTATTTTTTTCCCAATAGTACTCTAAAGTAAACAATGCTCTGTGCAAGTGCCTACACTGCTTTATTGGAAATTTGACCCTGGTGGCCCCACATTTACTCATGCGCTACAGCTTCTTTCAAAAAGAGTTCTCAAAATGGTTTTATAAATAAATATGAAACTGTCCAGACTAAATGTGGTGCTGTTTACTTTGTGGGATTTAAAAAAGAACTGAAAAACAAGTTTATTAAACTATATTTTTAAATCACATAAAGTGTACAGTCTCAAAGGCTCAATCCAACCATCCGTCTCAATCAAAGTGAATGAATTGTTACCCTGCTATTGCTATTAACCAGAACACATTACTTTATATGAAGTTACCTCTCTGATTAATTCTACATTTTGTAGGGAAGCATGTAAAAGTCATAGGTGTTTAGCAAAAACTAACCAGATACAAAGCAACTTTTACAGACCCGAAAGGTCAAAATAGCGACTTTGAGTTGCACAATTTTCTGTAAAAGTTGCTTTGTTTATGGTTGCGGGATGTTGAGGTTATATATGGTAGATATTACAAAGTTTTCTTCTGACTTTTTTCCCGATTTTTAGGTATATTGTACAGCAATCAAAAATATACACCCTGATCTGTTTTCTTAATTGTTATTTTTTTTGTAGTGTTTGTATTAGTAATTTTTCATATATATTTGTACTTTTTTCATTTTTTAAAAATATTTGTTTGTATAAAAATACGTGTTTTCTGGATTTTATTAAAACTGAATTCAATATTGTATTTTGTCACCTAGGTAGGAGTGTTTTTTGTTCAGTAAGAATATCATAATAAATATATATAAATATAACCGTTCTCAGTGCATAGCCACCGCGTCCTGTAATTAATAAGGACTAGGATCAGCTGTCTAAACTAGCACTTTAAAGGCTGGAGAGAGGAAAAGGTTGTCATGCATCCAATGAAGCTCATCCTCGAAATGCGTAGTGCGTGACTGACATCATCATGCTACGGAAGGGGGAGGAGCCAAGACCGCTGAAATGTGCAGAGCGGCAGTGGCGATCATGGCTTTTCAGCATATACACTGAACATTCTCTACATTGAATATGAGTGGATTTTTATTTGCTTTTATATTAAATACATCTCTGATGAACTTCCTGGCTTGTACCTCTTCTTTTCTCTCCGAGCCTCAAATGTGACCTATGTATATTATCCATCAAATTGGAAAAAGTTTATTCAAACAGAAAGCACTATTGTATCTTTTTGATCTTTTGGGAACTAAATTGAGATCTTCAATCAAAAGCCAAAAGAATTGTACCCGCTATTTGTCATAAGTATTTTTTTATTACTATTATTTTCACATAATATTTCTTTGCACTTAAAAATATGCATATTTATGTATGATATATATATATTTATAGATAATTTTCTTCACTTAAATCTCTTTCACTTGATATTATTATACTTGCGCTCCTGTTCTTCTATATCTTTCAGTACACAGTACCAATGAAGGACCGAGCTCCACTTTTAAAACTATATTCACATGCATATCATGAGCATAAAATACTCATTACCATGTAAGAGTCTCTCATATCAACATTATTTGTGCCATTATGTCATTACTGACATACTACACCATAATATTGTCTGTTCTCAATTCTCTCTTTTCAGCTCTTTCACCTGACAACCTATTGGGCTTAACGTTGGTTGTGAAGTTTCGATGTGCGCTACACCTTCACCTGCTTGTATTGTACGTAATGTGGGACAATTGTCTGGATTTTCTTATAGTTATCAATTGAATATTGCATTTTTGAAACAGTTGCAGTTACAAGACTGGTCATTGTGAGTAAATTAAACATATTTGGATAACATATGCAGATATTCAAATTGAAACAATTAAAATTGGCCAAAAATAAAGAGCTCTCCAGTGACCTGTTCATTAACAGAAATGTACAAAGAACAAGAGGTCACCCCCTGAGACTTGAAGAGCAAAGATTTATCAACAGCAAAGGAAGGGATTGTTTAAGGTAAAGGACAATACAGATTTGGCACTCACTGCCAAAAGTAGTGGTCCTATCAACTACAATAGATTCATTTAAAAATGAATGCTATTAATAATATAATAAGCATTTTTAATAGAGCAGCTTGATCCATGGATAAATCTGATTGCCTTTTGGCGTCAAGTGGCAAAATTCAAAATAGTTTCATCAGGGGGTTTTGCCTTTTTTTAGATCAAAAGCAGGAATGATGGCTAGAAGTGTTGAACCTGATGTACATGAGTCTTTTTTCAACCTAAATTACTTTGTTACTATGTTACATATTTCTTTAAATGATTACATTTTAAATATGCATTAACAAAAAATCCCACATTTTCAAGTGAGAGTGGTTCTTTTAATAGTTTCCTTTTTATCTATCACATTATTAACCAGCAAATGAATACAATACTACCAAAATCAATTTTGTTGCCAATATTCACTGCATCTGAGTGTAGTAAAAAGCTATGGAGGGAAGTTATTTCTCTACACTAATATCTTCCTACTCATATTCATTGTCAAGCTGCTGTGTTGGCTTCAGAACAAAATAGGATGTATTATTGGAAAAAGATCTCACTAAAGGTCCCAATGCTAATTGTGGTACATTTAAATACAAGCAAGTCATCTGGGAAATGTGACAACCAATGTCCAATGTTGACAATTCAGTGCACTCCTACGCAGATTTGAAAATTCAGTCAGGGAAGTTTTTCTATTGTGGAGATATTTACCACTGTTACTAAGAGAGGCAAATGTTTAGCTTACATGTCCACAAGAATAATGGTCCTCTTAAAGAATGAAATTAATTTCAACCCTCCATCAACCACCCATCTGGTGACGACACTCAGAGAAGATTCAAAAACTGAAGCCTGGTACCAGACCGAGATAGCAAAATCAGCTGTGGGAGATCTAAATAACTTATTTTGGTAACTCGGGACGAATGATAGAAACAGAGCTCCCCTAAATTCGCATATCCTTACAGACATTATGCTCACATGGAATAAATTTAAAAGAAAATACAACCTAAATAATAAAATCATGGATGATCTACCTCTAGAAGTACTCCAATATAATATAGAAGACCTGGACCTTCATAACTGGATAAGAAAAGGAATTAAGAGGATAGGAAATATTATAAACAATAAAACAATTAAAACGTTCCAACAGATCCAAACTGAATTTAAGCTCCCAAATGAGGAACAGTTCTCCTATATTAGAGTAAGTTATTTTCTCTCAAAACATAGACTAAAAGATATTACAAAAGAATTAGAATTGTTTACAAAGATAAAGAATGCAGCATCCCCAAACCGATTAATATACAAATGTAACCAACTCTCAAGAATGGCCAAGAAAATTTATATCCCGGCTGCTCAAAAAGCATGGCAAGATGACCTGAATATAAAGATAGATCGAGAAGAGTGGAATAGAGCCTGTAAAGATACTAGTGCCGTGATCCATTGTCTGAACTTGAAAGAGGCTTACTACAAAGTTTTAAACAGATGGCATTATGATCCCTTAAAAATATCTAAGATGTATAGTTCAATTTCCCCAGAATGCTGGAGATGTGGGTCCGCCCTCGCAGACTATACCCATATCTGGTGGACATGCCCCCAAATCCACAATTTTTGGCATGAATTAACTGGAAAAATCCAAACCCTCACGGGATGCAGGTTAAAAGCGGAACCAAAATTCCTATTACTCCACATGGATTGGCCACAAACAAACAAGCAAACATACGCCTTCATCTCACATATACTAGTCGCAGCCAAATCCATAATAGCAGCAGCCTGGAAATCTAACAAGATCCCAATCTGGGAAAACATCAAAAACCAAACATTATACCACATAAAGATGGAAATTGGGATCCTGAAACAATCCATGCACAACAGCCTGATGATAGACTCCTGGAATAAATGGAAAACCATACTGGAAAACAACCACTGAATCTCTCAAGAAACACACACCGCCCCATGTATCTACCCCTCCCTCCCTTCTCCCATATAAGCCATACCGAGACTGAATGTCGTCAAATGTTTGTCTAGATGTATAAATTGTCTTTTTCCTTTGTCAGTTCTTTTTCTATATATGTAAAAAAAAAGAATAATAAAAAAGAATTAAACATGAAAAAAAAAAAATTTCAACCCTCCAAATAAAGTCACTACATATGCAGAATAGCTGAAAGGAACATATCTATCCATTCAAAAATATAAATTTAGAACCACACCTATCCTACTCATATTAAAAATTTAGCAAAATATATAGTCAGAAATAGCAAAGTTTATCTGGCAAAAAAAGAAAACAAGGAGATCACTAAATACACTTCAAAATCCAATAACTTCAGGCAATTTGGATACTCCCAACTTTATTAATTATTACAAAGTAACGAACATAGCTCAATCTGTTCCATGCACAACTGATATATTGGATCTGTTACGAGGCAATTATAATTTTGAACGAGTTGCATACAATACAAGAGTTGAGCAGATACCTGGATGTTTGGGTTCGGCGGGTTCGGCATATTAATGTTGGGGGTGACCTAATGTCCCCCCAGTCCCCACCCTTTGCTGGCTGGTTGGGGACCCTATAATAATAATGAGGGGGGGGGGGGCTAGTGAAACCCCCCTGGTCCCCACCCATGAGTGGCGGGTGGGGACCCTAAAATAATAATGAGGGGGGACCTAGTGAAACCCCCCCAGTCCCCACCCATGAGCGGCAGGTGGGGACCACAAATAAAGTGACTAGGGGTGCCCAGCCCCTAGTCACTCCCCCAAATAAAAAAAATGCCTACCTACCCCCCCTCACCCTAATAATAGTGAGGTGGTGGGCAATAAACTAACCTGTAAAAAAAATAACTTGCCATTTGATGTCTTCTTTTTTCTTCATCCCCAAAAAAGGCCAAATAAAAAACCATAATACGCACCGCAACTGTTAAAAAAAAAAAAAAACTAGAGCAAAATAATAAATAATCCACTGGTGGGTGAAAAAATAATCCGTCTTCGCCCATGAAGGGCCCCGTGCAAACTGAGCTCTACAGGGCGGGGGAAGGCTTATAAAGCCTTGCCCCGCCCTGCACTTAAGCTCAGAGCACTCTGAATGGTTGGTTTAAGCCAACCAATCAAAGTGCTCTGACAGGTAAAAGAAGAGACTGACAGGTAAGTCTCTCCATTTACCTGTCACAGCACTCTGGTTGCTTTGAAATCCAACCAATCAGAGTGCTCTGTGTCATTTTACACAGCGTGGGAAAGTTCTTTAGAATTTTCCCACTCTGTTTAAAATGGCTAGCACTCTTTATAAGCCTTCCCCTGCCCTGCAGAGCTCAGTCTGAACGGGGCCCTCCATGGGTGAAGATGGATTATCTTTTTCACCAGTGGAGTATTTTTTTTTTTTTTTTTTTTACAGTTGCGGCGCGTATAGAAAAGAAGAAAGAAAAAAGAAGACATCAAATGCTAAGTATGAAATTGTTATTTTGTTTACAGGTTAGTTTATTGCCCACCCCCTCACTATTATTAGGGTGAGGGGGGGCTAGGTAGGCATTTTTTTATTGGGGGGGAAGTTACTAGGGGCTGGGCAATAAACCTATAACACATTATTGTTATAGGGTCCCCATCCGCCGCTCATGGGTGGGGACCTGGGGGACACTAGGTCCCCCCCTCATTATTATTATAGTGTCCCCGCCCTAATACATAATGGGTGGGAACCGGGGGGGCTTATTTTACTAGTGATTACTAGCAATAGCTGTCTAGTCACTAGTAATTTTAAATTTGTTAAGGCGATATGAATTGACGAACCCCGAACTCCAACCCGGACATACAGTGGAATGTCCGTGTTCGGGTCCGTGGTTCTAAAATCCTAATGTTCGGTTCGGGTATGCTCAACTGTACACAATACACTAAATGAGTGGAATAAATATGATAAAATCTGGAAAGCATTGGAACCCTATTTTGAACTTAAATTGAAAAAATATTTCAACATAGTGTACAGATGTGGAAGATACAGAGCGGAAGTGACCACCCTCCCCCTATTTTTTGTTCAAATGTTGTATTTATGTATTTTTATTTTAAATTATTAAGATAATTAGGAAAAAATAAATATATCATTAAGTTAACCCCATATGTAATATATAATATTTTTTTAGCAGCATATATAGTATATGCAGTATATACAGTATCACTATATCTATTATACTGTATATTTAGTTATAACTGGTATTATATTTAGTAACAAATAACATTAACATTTATTTTGATTTCCAACTCTGTTAAGAAAAAACTGAAAGACCATAGTTGTATACATATATATATATATTAAATGGATTGTTAATACTATAGATATGTTAAGTGTATTACAACAAGGGTAGTTTATTACGACAAGGGTCTTGAGTAACCCCAAAGCTCTGTTTAATTCTGGCTGTGAGGCTAACTACCTGCAGGGCACTTTATTTAAACAAATGAGGAGATGGTATGAACCTGCAGGCTTGTTGTAGGGAATACCAGCAGTATTGTTCAGGACTTTATCTGGAAATGAATATACCTGCAAAAAGTCAAATATGATATAATCTATAGTACTTGCAAACTGCTTGAATTAGCCTGCAGTACACTTGATTTCACTCACAATAGAGACAACTGGCTCAGACCTTAGACAGGGCACCACATATGTGCGTTACTTGTAAAAGTGTGAGCACCGCTAACTATGATACTGGACATTACTCTTCTTTAGCACAACAGTGAGCTGTTACACATTGTGATTCACATTCTAAGGATTCAAACCCCATGTGTACCTTATAGGCATAAATGTCCATACTTTCTGACAAATCGCTGGCTACAAATTGCCAACCTTTGTGATACTGGATATTGCTCTCTCTGTAGTACAACTGCGATATATATATGGTGGGCTCAAACTCATCCGTACTTTATAAGCATCAAATACCCATATCTCCTGACACAGGGCTGGCTACAGATCGTGTCTGCTGACCTTTGTGATACTGGATATTGCTCACTCTATAGTACTACCGTGATTTTTTTTTTGCACTCTATAAGCATTAGGAACTATGTCATTTCTGACATAGCGTGGGTCATAAACTGAGTCTGTCAACCTTTGTGATATTGAACATTGCTCCCTCTACAGAACAATTGGGATTTATACTTTGTGGATCTCAACTCACTCGTACCTGATTAGAACTGAGTCTGACGACTTTTGTGATGGTGGATACGGCCCTTTTTGCAGTACAACTGTGACTTATACTCTGGGGATCCAAACTCCTTCGTATTTTGTAAACATTAAATGCCTAAAACTTCTGACATAGTGCTGATCATAAACTGAGTCTGTTGATCTCTGTGAGATTGGGCATCGTTGTCTCTGCAGCATATCTGCAAGCTGCTTTACAGTGCGACCCATAACTTGGGGACTGAAAAACTACTGGCATTTTATAGTGAAGTACTAAATACCTCATACCTTTAGACAGCCTAGTTACAAACTGAGATTACAGACTGCTGTGACATCTGACTCTTGACACTTGGAGACTGTTCTCCCTGCAGTACTACTGCTAGATGCTTTATACTGCGACCCAAACTCTGGGGGCTTAAAATCATCTGTATTTTATACTGAATTACTGAAAACAGTGAAGTATTAAACACTAACAATCTTTGAGACAGCCTAGCCACAAACTGAGACTGCAGACCACTGCGAGACTTGATACCAGACATTTGATCTTCCCGTATATATACCACGGTCACTACTACTCCTATCTATCAGCTGAGGAAGGAAATATCTACAGAAAGACAACTGGGCGCCTTCTATGAAATTGGGCACTACACTATAACTGGCCGTATAAAACCCAAACTTATATCTCTGTGTCTCCGTAAACCTGGCCAGCGAATTATTCCTCAGCCTTCTATAGAGCTACTATTTATTATCGGAGGAACGGCTAGCACAGAAGTGATTCCACCACGTCAGTATCTCAATATTGGCTAAAGGGCCGCATATAACCATATTCTACCGGCCACATAAAATTACAATCTACATTGATTGGGATTCTTTAAAACTTCATCAGCAGACAAAGATCGGACTTCCTTGTGACAAAGATCGGACTTCCTTGTGTGATAGCACAGAGCCATCACATATTGTTGGAGGAACTGCCTGTACTGTGGGGACTAAATCCATTCGGAACTGCAGTACTGTAACCATAAATAAAGGGAAGTCGCATCTACAGATATTAGTCACTCACCCAGCTCAAAATGGCCCCAAAAAGGGACAAGGAGAAAATACCCAATACAGAGAGGAGTAAACCAATCAGCACCTTTTTCTCTCCCAAAACACAATCTACATTGTTGGAAAAACAGAGGAAATCCTTACCTAATGATAATCCAGATCCACCGATGCTGTACATGTCTATACTATCAGAAGAAGAATTTCCACACTTACTGATTCAAACACATGGCGTTACCCAACAAAATGGCTCAAATGTTGGATAGTCTACATATAAAAATCAAAAAAGATATTGAACAAAGTACAACTGAACTCAGGAAGGAAGTAGTGAGCCTCTCAGAGACTATCTCTACCCAAGCTACGGAATTATTAAAGATCCAGGAAGAGAAGGCATCTATGAAAATATCCCACCTACAGCTGGAGGAAAAAATCAGAGAGATGGAGAATAAGCTTATCATTATATGGAAGATCGGTCTGGGCGGAAAAATATCAGAGTTCGAGGAATACTGGAGTCAGTTCAACAAGAAAATCTGTCTTCCTTCCTAGAAAAATTATTTTCATTGTATATATCATCACAAGATTTGGGAGTAAACTCCTTTGAATGCTTTCACAGATTGCAAAGACCTAAAGGAACAGAATCTTCTTTTCAAAGATATGTCATAATAAGGTTTTCAAGGTTTTATGTCAAACATCTAATTGTGCAGGCAGCCAGAGACATGACATTAGAGATAGAGGAATTTAAGAATCTAAAAATCTTCTAGGATATATCTCTGGCTACCAGATTAGCTAGGAGATTTTTTTTTTCCAACGGCAATATTGGTGCACTTTAAAGAGAACTCCTATGTTTGCAAAGACTTGACAGAACTTAAGGAGAAAATCCTGCAATGGAACTTTTCAGTGTAAATTTAAGATGGATCCTTTATAGAAGGGGAATGTGAAAGTAAAGGAAGAGGAGAGTATGTCTTTCTCCCTTCTTTCCCTCCTTTAGATTCTCCTTCCCCTGCTACATAAGTAAGGCAGAGGTCAGTGGTGTATCTTGATTTTGTGCTGCCCTAGGCAGAAAAAATCCGGCACCCCCCTACCCAAGCTGCACACCCACGTTACACACCAAAGACATGCCCCATCATTCAGACTCACATCAAGTTCATACTCCCATCACACACACACTCCCATCACACTCAGTCACACACTCCTACTCCCATCACACTCAGTCACACACTCCTACTCCCATCACACACACTCTGACTCCCATCACACTCAGTCACACACACTGTCTCCCATCACACACACTCTGACTCCCATCACACTCAGTCACACACACTGTCTCCCATCACACACACTCTGACTCCCATCACACTCAGTCACACACACTGTCTCCCATCACACACACTCTGACTCCCATCACACTCAGTCACACACACTGTCTCCCATCACACACACTCTGACTCCCATCACACACACTCTGACTCCCATCACACTCAGTCACACACACACACACACACACACACAGTCTCCCATCAGCACTTACCTTTCCTTGGTGGCTAGTGGCAGGCAGCATGGTCCCTCCATGCTGCTTGTTCGGCTTCCCGGCGATTGTGCCGACAGGTCACGTGACCGGGCGCGCGTATGACGTCAGCGCGCCCGTCACGTGACTGTTGGCACTTCCGTGTCGGCACACTGCACGGGGAGCCGAACAGGCAGCACAGAGGTTTCTCTGTGCTGCCTGTTCGGCTCCCCGTGCAGCCTGGCAGGCCGAGCGATGGTGAGGGGGGATCTTCCGATCCCCTCTCACCTCCGTCTCTGGCTGCAAGCGCGTTTTTTGTATTTTTTTTAAGGGCCGCTTTTTTTTTTTTTTTCTTTTAAATTTTTTTTTTTTTCAGTGCTGGGGGGCGCTGCCGCCCCCCAAAATTTGCCGCCCTAGGCATCCGCCTAGGATGCCTCGCGGTAAATACAGCACTGGCAGAGGTATTAATATGTTGGATTGGCAAGTGTATCAAGTATAATCTAAACCCATGAGAGCAGAAAAACAGAAAACCTTTAGTGAGTACTGATTAAGACATATAAAACCTCAAGGATAAATGGCAATTTAGAGATGTTTGACCTATTTAAATAATTTTAGCATTTTCACTATATTATAATATGCTGACACTATACACTTTTTTCATGACTAGAGTTGAGCGGACACCTGGATGTCCAGGTTCGGGCTCGAACTTTACCCCGAACTTGAAGTCAATGGGGACACAAACTTTTGGCCACTAAAATTACTCTAAAAAAGTCCTGGAAAGGGCTAGAGGGCTGCAAAAGGAAGTAAAATGGGGGTAAGAGTAGGACAAATGCCTTGCAAACAAATATGGATAACTTCAAACAACATAAAATACATACAAATTAAAAATACAGCTTAGCCATAAAACAGCACTAGATGCAATCTTTGATTTTAGCTTTGGAAGAACATAAATCTAAATCTAAAGCATGGCTGCCAGGAGGATCAACAGAATTATCCATTTGAGAGAGGGTTGGAGTGCAGAGTATTCTCTTTCAGTTTATATTAAGTGACCCATAGGTTGAGGAGGTGGTGACCGTGGCGGTGTAGGTGGAAGCGGCGCTGGAGGAGGAGGTAGGCAGAATTTTTCAAAGTGCGCTGTAAGCACAGTATTTGACGGTTCTATTTGACTCTCAGATATGAAGTGCACCGCAAGACGCAAATGTACTATTTACCACCCAAAACTATTAGAATTTTTCAAAGTGCTCTGTAAGCACAGTATTTGACGGTTCTTATTGACTCTCAGATGTAAAACATGTAATGCTATTGCTATTCTATAAACCGAAATAGAGTCCCCATTCATACGAATAGGTCAATTAACCTGTTCGTATGAATGGGGACTCTATTTCGGTTTATAGAAAGCCAATAGCATTACATGTATTCCATAAACCGAAAGTCTATAAACCAAAAGACATTCGGTTTATAGACTTTCAGTTTATGGAATACTTGTTATGCTATTGCTATTCTATAAACCGAAAGTCTATAAAACGAAAGACATTAGGTGACCCTGATGCAGAATTTCCTAAACAAAAATCGATTATATGACTGCTGGAGAACTCAGCAATCAGAGGAATGGGATTACTCGTTTTTATCTAACGCCCACCAGTCATATACGCAAATAGATTATTTCTTGGTTAGGCCGGTGTTCTGGAACGGGTCCTAAATACAAGCACTGGCCCAATAACCTGGTCAGACCATGTAACAATTCTTATGGAAATGAAAAATAGCCTTGACTATAAAATCAGAAATAAGTGGAGATTAAATGAACTCCTTTTGAGATCTGAGGAAAATTTTGAGCGAATGTGTACCCAGAGAATTTTTTTAACATTATGATAAGGGGGAGGTGGCAGATTCTACGCTTTGGTGCGCATTTAAAAGTTATATCAGAGGCTGGTTAATAAGGCTGGGTGCATATACAAAAAAATGGAAAGGGAAGGAGTTATGTGACCTATACACAGACCTTGCAAAATCTGAGAGACTCCATAAAATCAGTCTGGACCCAGAGATTATGGAAGAAATTGAATTAATCTGAAATACAATATTAGAAAGAATTCAGGAGCAATTAAATAAAGCAATATTAAGGTTAAAACAAGGCTGGTACCATGGAAATAACAACACAGGGAAGAACTTAACTAATTACTAATTTAACGATTAAAAAATAGAAGTAAATCACAGGTTATTAAGAAAATTGTGGTTGGGAAGACAACATATCTTTCCCCAACCCAAATATGTAATGCCTTTGGTGAATTCTACAAAACACTGTATAATTTGAACCCCTATCCTGGACATACAGTGGTTCCTAGATAATATAAAACTACCTAAGGTCCCTGAATCAAAACTGGTACAATTAAATACCCCATTACAGGAAATCAGGGACACTATCAGATCAATAAAAGTGGAAAATACCCACAGGTCATGGTTTCGGGATTCATTTTCTAGACCGAATGGTTTCAAAATCGGAATGGGACACGGCAAGGCTGCCCTTTGGCCCCATTACTTTATATCCTCACTATCAAACCTTTGGTGGCAGCCATCAGGCAAAACTCCAATATTAGAGGGCTGAATGGGAATGCAACATATATCATAATTACTCTCTATGCAAATGATGTGCTCCTGTCCCTCTAAATGGGAGCAGGAATTTCAATTTGATTGTACTGTGGATGAATGGATGCAGAGGCATGGCCAGATCAAAAGACATATCCATTGTGTAAATATACTGGAATTGCACTATAAAATCATGTACCGTTGGTACTGTTGGTACTGCTGGCGCTGTGGTGGGGCAGTTGGCTCATTCCAACATATATGGTGGGACTGTGAGGAGCTGGACACATTAAAAAGAACTTTGGCGAACATTATGGATGCCATCTTTGGGAGGAAGACTACACTGACAGCACAAATGTATCTATATCATGTGGTTTTGCCAGTGGGCTGTAACAACAGGGAAACCCTTTTGGTCCATATCTTTATGGCCTCCAAGATGGTTATGGCCAGGAACTGGAGGAACGTGCATGAACTGGAGGAAAGTGGGCTTCCACAAATGGCCAGCGATAACTGCTAGCGTTGAACCCCCCCAAACCTCCCACCACTTCACTGCCTAATGGTTTATGTGTGAATGAGAGTGATTGAAGAAATGGGTGGAAGCAGGCAAAGACTACAGAAGGGGGGACCCCATTAACTGAAGTTGATTATATATATTTCCTTCCTAAGAGGCCACTAATGGGATCCTATGCCCTTTTTCTTAATTTGTGATATTTATATGGTTTCCATCTGTGATTTTGTATGTGTTCATATCTTTTTGTACACATCGAATGTTCATTTAAAACTGAAAATGAAATAGAAAAATAAAGATATATATATATATATATATATATATATATATATATATATATATTAAAAAAATGTTTATTACAACTATAATTGTTTAAAATAATTTTATGTTCATAATTTAAGGAAATGTGATGTAGTACACTTTTAATTTGTCTAAATTGTTATATGTAGTAAGTAACATACTAGTAACTGTTTACAAAATAAGAGACCACAAAAAATATTTAGCATGAAACGAAAAAAGTAATTAATTGGAAAACGTTATAGTTTCTTTATATGTTTATGATTGAGTTATGATTTTTAGTAAAAGCTGAGTAAATTTAGAATGGGATGCTCATTATGAATGAAAACTAACACCTTTGAATTGTGTTATTGTATTAAGGTATGTGATGCATTTAACAGCATTTTGTGATTCATATCCAATGTTATTTAAGGCTAAATTAAGCCTGCAAGACTGTTCACACTGTCAGCAAGGTTCTCAAGAAAATATCAAATAAAATTCTTTAAAAAGATTTGAATTAATTTACTTCTGTGGATTTCTTTTTCAAGGCTATAAATTCCAGCTGTTTTCTAGTTTTATTTCAGCACCTGTCAGTAAACCTAATTAGCTGAGCCCCAGAGTGATACAAACATAATATTTCAAATCCTAGTCATACTCAAAGGGGTGTATTCACTAAACATACATTTTTGATGAATTTGTAAATGAGTTGCACAACTTTCCAAAATAGTAGAGATAACAAAAAAAGTTGGAGAATCTTTCCAAGTTTGCTTTTTTGGTCTAAGGTTTGTAACTCTGTCGACAATGTTACATGATTCAAAAGTTAGTGAAGAAATCAACATTACAGTAAATTCATGAGTATTCTTAAATACAAAATATATTCTGAACCTCTTGGGAAAATTATGGTCTGTTTATTATTGTTTGTTTTGTATTTCGCAATAGTGACTTTTCTAAATTAAAGATTATTCTTATTATGGTTTATGTGCCTCACTGTGATATTAGTTAATAATACCTTAATGATTCTTACTTCTTCATATACATTTTCTCTGAATACTGTTTGTCAAATAGTTTGACTATTTGACACTGAGAGGTCATTCTCAAGAGACACACGTCCAGACATATATTAAGAAAGTTATCATCAAATTTAACTTCAACTTTCAAATGCTATGAAATACTGAAACGCTTATAGGCCAAATTTACTTTTTTCACTTGTGTTTCTAATATAGAAGCACAAGAGAAAAACGAGTTGTCCCTAGCATAGGGATGACTAAATAGTACATTGGTTCCTCCTCTGAAATATAACAGCATAGTGGTTTATAAAAATAGGGAATGATGACAAACCTAAGAAACATATAAGACAGAACCAAAATTAATACCAATCTTTGGATAAAATAAATGTTTACAGGATTATATTACATAAAGTGCGCTAATTGGTGTGCTGAAGTAATAAAACAATATATAAGACACCTTTTAGGTGAATGCAAAGTGGTCAGAGTGAACTTAAAAAGCACTCCCCCGGTAATATGCACTCACAGACTCCCAGAATATGCAGGCATGTAGATAAGTCTCCTATGTTCTGTACTCCTCCTCCTACCAAGACTCAGGCATAGAAGGGTAAATATCCACAGACAGGAGTTATTACAAAGTAAAAATGCAATTTTAATAAAGAACAGTAGCTGCTTACATGAAGGAACTTTACATTCACCTAAAAGGTGTCTTTTATATATGTTTTTATTACTTCAGCACACCAATTAGCGCACTTTATGTATTGTTGTTTTAGCTGTGTATTCTCTGTGTGTTATTTAGGGACACACTGCGTTAAGTATACAGGATTATGTTTATCAATCACTTTAAAGTCCTCATAAAAAAACAGAAATAGTTAAAAAGCTGTGTCTTGCATATAAAGCTTCACCCTAAAAAGTAAAAGAAGACCAGACCATAGTGTGTACTGGTAAAACAAGTTCTATGCTGCGTACACTTTAATTATAACACTTACAAAAACAAAGATACAAACCATAGTATAAACTGTATAGTAAAGCAGTGGCATCCCTGATCCGGTGTTTCTCAACGCTTTTTCAAATGCTGCTTGATTGCGTGAGTTCTCCCCGCCAGCTGGAGAGAGCTGGGTGCTTAGTTGTGAGTCAGAGTAAGAGAGACTGCTAAGTGAGCTGGATACTTTGTGATTCATGCTATGCTGCACACACTTTCATTATACATAATACATTTTCTTGTGGATAAAGGAACACATCTTTTAACAAGGAAGAATGGATTTAAAAATGTAATTGTCCTTTCAGTCCCATCTATTGCTTTAACAGAGGGTACCATAATATTATTGGCAAAATATCCTTTGAATACATGGTATGTCATAGGTTAAGAATCACAGATTGTGATAAAAATATAATTATTTGCTATATTTGACAGTATCAGGCCACCTGAAGCACATGTGACCGCTGTGAAAGTCTATCACATTGATCACATGTCCTTATACGTCATTAGTTGCCAAAAATAATGCCTGGCTTTCCCACACACACAACTATATAGTTAATGTATGGAAGATAATGTCAGGGAAACATGTTCTCAAGCTTTATGTTTATTTTTATTATAGATCACTGCTTACACATGAATACTTAACTACATTGTTTTCCCCTTGAAATTTGGGGTTAATCATTATAAAGGTTTCTTAGTGGTAGGGCTAGTTAGGAAGTTTGGATATATGGTTAGTTAGTAGGTAATTAGAATATAATTAACACAATTGTTTTTTTTAAATATGAGGGTCTACACTGTATATAGAATAATCTATCTCACAATGCATTTTTTTATTTTTTATTACATTAAAAGTGAACATAACAGAACATTAAGACTACCACAATACATATAGTACATTATGGTGTGTTGATCAGAAACAAAAAACAAACGAACACACAACCAAAAAAAAAAAAAGTATAAAATATATAAAATATAAATAAAATAATCTAAAAAATAATTTAGATGCTTCTCTCTGGGGATCTCAGTAATGCGGGGGACAGAACGGGAGGGAGGAAGACGGGGGGCCCGTGTACAACATCCCAATAGGGAGAGGAAATAGATACATAAAATAAATACGGAAAATTAAGACCGGCAGTAAGTTTTAAGACCATATACTAAGAGGGGGATAGCATAATAGGTATAAGGTGCCATTCTCTTTCCTTTCCTTCTCTTTTCTCCTTCTCTCTTTCCTCCCTTTTTCTTCTCTTACTTTTCACTCTCCCTTTCTCCTTTTCTATTCTATTTTACCTTTTTTTTTTTTTTGGAGACAGGTGGAATCTGGAGGTGATTATAGTAAATCCTGAACTTTAAGCCATTTCAGGGAGATTTTTTTGAAGAGCTCAAATTTATCGTTAAGTCGGAAGAAACCCTCTTCCATAGCAATTTGGAAGTCTAACTGGACCTTGATCTCCTGCCAATTTGTGGGGTCTGTGAGTTTCCATTTTCTTGCAATACAGAGCTTGGAAGCTAATAAAATGTGTATTATCAGAAAGGTGGTCACTTTATCACACTTGGGAAAATCCATGTGAAATAGAAACAAATGAGCTTTAAGTGAAACAAAGTAAGGTATTAAATGTGCACAAATTGAGAAAATGGTCCTTTTGATTGACGCAAGAGAGGGGCATGACCACCACATGTGGAACATATTTCCCTCATATTTGTGACATTTCCAACATAATTTTGAGTTAAGGCTTGAAATTTTATTCAGCTTAAGTGGGGTCAGGTACCATCTAAAACGAAGTTTGTAAAACGTTTCTTGCAACGTAAGATTGTGGGCAAATTTTTTCATCTGAATTTGGGGTTTGAGCCAATCAGGTAATGTGAACACATATCAAAATCTGTCTCCCATTTTGACCATGAATGGTCCTTCTCAGTTGGTACTACTTCTTCCACTAGGTGTGTTACTTTAGCAAGTAGTTTTTTATTGTGTTGGGTGTCAAAAAATTGCTCAATTTTTGGGATGTTAAGTATGTTCTTAGTATGAATCAAGTTTTTGATCGTCAGATAGGTGTAATATTCTGTTTGGGGTATGTTATAAGTTAGTTTTAGTTGGTCAAAAGGGACCATTGAATCTGACTGATATATTTGGGATATTTTAAGGAGGCCCTGGTTTTCCCAGGCCTTTAAACTAATATTGTCTATATACCACCGGAAAGTGGTTAATGGCGAGGAGAGAAGCAGACCCCCTGGGATTTGGAGCCACTTTCTGAATTTTTTTTACATAAATAGCTAGGTTCTGTATTATGTGATTTGAGGACTTAATATCTGGATTGGATGAGCTATCCAGCCAGAATAGGTGAAAGGGGTTAAGTCCACGACAGGTTTCTTTTTCAATCTGGTACCAGTAAGTTTTTAGGGAGGCATTGTGCAATGATCTCTCATGCCCATTTTAAGGCATGAGAGATCATTGTGTTCTCATAAAGAGATTCAATGTAAGGGAATGAAAGACCGCCTTGTTTATTTCTCCTAACCATTACATTATAAGCTATTCAAGGTTTTTTGTGATTCCAAATAAAATCCACAATAACAGTTTTAAAGGAAAGCAACATTTTCTTCGGGATTTTGAGTGGAATTGATCTGAACAAATAAAGTAATTTTGGGATCAAATATGCGTTAACAGTATTTCAAAGCTTGTCCATATGCCCAGTTTATTCTTAAAAAGTTCTAACATAGGTTGGAAATTTGCCTCTACTAAATGGTCTGGATTTAATTTTAGTTTGATTCCTAGATAATCAATTTCTTCACATGAGGGATTCCACCCATAAGAACTATACATTTTCCCTGCTATGTCTGGGTCAAGGTTAGCAAAGAGAGTTTGGGTTTTGGTTAGGTTTAGTTTATAATTAGATAGTTTACTATAATTGTGGATTATTTCCATTACTGTCGAGAGAAACGTTAGTGGGTCTTGAAGGTAAGATATCGTCCGCAAAGAGAGTAATTTTTGAGAGGGTTTAGAGAGGGTTTAAGTACTGTACTTTTTTTTTTTTGGTCTCTCTTTCTCACGCTATCTGTGGGGGGGAGAATAGAATAGACACACGACAGGGCTATATCACGACACAAGCACTCAAATCAACAAGAAGGATGGGCAATTTAATTAACCACAATGGACAAGTATCTAACACTTAATGCCCACTAGTAAGATATAATAAATAAAATAGGCACGAACTCAATCACCGCACTTGAATTACTAGTAATATTAGATTATAGCTATTCATATATACCTTCTTTTCCTTTTTCCCTTCCACCTCAACCAACTTCCACTAATAAGAGATTTCCAGTCCTATTGAGAATACACTAGCACTGAACACAATATGGATTATTAAGACTAAAACTAGCGAAAGGTAATGGACAATGTAAATAATATCATGAAAACGAAGGATTGAGCATATACAGGAACTTTTAGGTATCACACCCCATGATTTAATTAATTAACCACAAGGCACACACTAGGAGTCATTCACTTACCAATATATATTTGTTCTCTTGATTTTTTTTTTCTTTTTATTTATTTATTTATTTTCTTTCTTTCCCCCCTATATATAGGTAATAATGGTGGTTGTACATTTTTGAGGCCCCGCTTCTGTTTCTTGCGGGGAGGATCTGTGTGAGGCATCCAGTCCCTCTGTTCGCCTCTCCCTCCCCCTCTCTCTATCTCCTCCTTCGGCTCTCCAATACAATATCAACAGAAAGACAGCGACGGAGGGGGGTGAGAGAGAGGGAGGGAAGAGGAAGAAAAGGAGAGAATAGCAAAATAATGTCCTCACAAGAGGCTAGAGTTAAAGAGAGGATTAAAACTAAAATAGGCTCCCCCGGGTCCCTAACCTCATGCATTTTCCCCGGTCTGGGCAGTCGTACCCGGACAGGTTGAAGTGCACCCGGGTGTTTGTAAAGAGAAAACACTCGGTGGTGGATCCTCAACATGGGGTTGAGGAATACACGATGGGATAATTTGTATGGACGGGTTATTTCTTGTCCAATGGATGGTTGTAAATATGTATGTATGTCGGACATGGTGTGTGAACGGAGGCTGGAGTCAAAGAGGAAAGGCCTAGGATAAATGTCAAGATTCTGTACGATAAATGCCCAGGGCCTAAATTCCCCGCAGAAAAGATCTATTATACTCGATTTCCTACGGAAACATAAAATAGAAGTGTGCTTCATTCAAGAAACGCCCTGGACAAGAAAGGACAAGGCTAGGTTTAGGTCTGCAGCCTACCCATACATGGTTGAGGCCTCTCTAGAGGAAAAAAAGAAATGCGGTGTGGCCATATTGTTTGCGAATACCCTGACAGTTAAAACAAAGCATGTGGAATGTGATTCGGAAGGCCGATATATTATAATGGTCTGTGAGATAAACAATAAAATGATGACCTTGGCTAATATATATACGCCCCGAATACATCTGCAGTTAGATTTATAACAAAAATCCTGGCAAAAACAGAACAAATAAAGCAGGGCACTCTGGTATGGATGGGGGACTGCAACTGTGTGCTGAACCCAGAAATGGATAGGAAGTCCCATAAAGGCATGAAAAATAATAAAAACGACTGGGGCCAGTTTCGTAATTTACAAAGGCCACTAGATAATTATGCTCTTTATGATTTCTGGAGGATCTGTAATGTAGACGAACGTGACTATACATGCTTTTCCAAGTCATATTTAGCGTACTCCAGGATAGATCTAGTATTGGGAAATGTGGGCCTGGTTAATCAGACGGAAAGAATTAAAATACAGGAAGTTTCCTGGTCCGACCATAACGCCGTAATATTAGAACTCAAAAGAGATTTCCAGAAACTATCTACAGACTGGAGATTAAACAAAAATCTCCTAAGAAAAAATATAGATAGAGAATACATAAGAAAAATGACGGAATTGTATTTTGAGGAAAATAAATCACAAGAGGTATCATATGAAACCATATGGTACACCTATAAAAGCGTAGTTAGAGGATATTTAATAAAAATGGGAGCACAAGCAAAGAAACAGAGAGAAATGAGACTCTCGGATCTCTACATCCAAAAGCTAGATTTATTAAAAACGAATAAATTAAACCCTACGACTAGAACTACAGTACAAATTGAAGAGATAGACGAACAGATTAATACTCAGAAGAGGATAAGGGCAAATAATGTACTTCAACGACTCAGGGTACAATGGTACTATAAGGGAAATAAAGCTGACAAACTGCTATCAAATAAATTAAAAAAAATAAAAAAAAATTATTTATAATGGTATTACAGCGATGACTCCTGAAAAAATAGGACAGGCATTTAATACCTACTACCAGACTCTGTATAAGCTAGAAAATGTGACCGACAACATCAGAATCAAGACCTACTTTGAGCATAAGAAGTTTCCGAACTTAACACAGGCCCAAAAAGAATTAATAAAAAGACCATTCGAAACGGAAGAGATCCTTAAATCAATAGCAAAATAAAAAAAATGGAAAAACACCGGGACCTGATGGGTTTGAAGCTAGTTTCTATAAACTGTATGCGGATCAAAAACAATCGCGCTTAGTATCAACCTGCAACAAACAGATATAGAACTTATAAAGCAGAAGTACGGTTTTGTTTGGGTCAAAAATCATTTGGTATACTTAGGAATAAACATTTCCTCAAATCCACGTAAATGGATGGAAATCAATATGATACCACTGATCAGAGATATGAACAGATCCCTAAAAAAATGGAAGAACTCAGAGATATCGTGGTGGGGAAGAATTAATACTATTAAGTCCTACATCCTACCAAGATATACTTATATCTTTAGGATGATCCCAACGGCAATACCCGACCCCTGGCTGAAAATGGTGCAAACAGCATTTTCAAAATTTATTTGGGCAGGCAAAAGACCAGGAATAGGGATACATATTTTAGCAAAAAAAAAAAAAGACGGCAGCCTAGGCATACCGATAATCCAAGAGTATGTAAAAGCCGCAATCCTGACTCATGCTGTCATTACACAAAGACAAGAGGCAGCACAAGAGGGCTGGTATGACTTAGAAATAGAAACAGCTGAACAAGCAAAAGATCTAATAACCCTATTCTGGCATAATAACAACAAAAGGGGAAAAAAAAACTACCCAAATCTGAGTTTCCCTCTCCAACAAATTCTAACCAACTGGTATAAAATTAAAAAAAAATTAGGGATAGAATATAAACTACTACCATGTCTCCCAGTTAGATGTATCGAAAATAATATGAAAGATCTGAATATAGAAACATGGCAACAAAAGGGAATAAAAGAAATTAGGGATCTATATAAAGATCGGGAGAATAAATCCTTTGCAGACCTGCGCCTAGAATTCCAACTGTTAGAAAAAGATAGGTTTAAATATATAAGAGTAACTAGTTTTTTTAAAAAAAATCTATATATAAGAGGAGAGGATAGACATCTAAAATTACTGACAAATATCCTTCTACAAAAAGACTTTAAACATATGGTTACTAAATCCCATTTACTAATAAGAATGAGGAGAAAATGGGAGAAGCACCTACAAGTTAGTATAATGTATAAAGAATGGAAAAACTCATTGAATTCAATGTACAAACTTGTACACTGTCTGAATCTAAATGAGACGCATTTCAAATTAATAAATAGGTGGTACTTGGACCCCAAGAAAGTGAGTAAAATGTATCAGTCTAACAACCCAGTCTGCTGGAGGTGTAATCAAGAGACAGGGGACTATATGCACTTGTGGTGGCATTGTAGGGAAATAAAGCCACTATGGAAATTGGTGGCAGAAAAAGTGGTAGAAATATCAGGACTACAATGGGAACTAACGCCAACTAGAGCCCTACTACATTTGGACCTTCCAAAAATAAAAAAGGAATCAATGGCAATAATAATACACATACTAATGGTAGTCAAGGTAACAATAGCAAGAAACTCGAACTCCAGGGAAGTAGCAAAATGGCCACACATTAGTGCAATACTTGCCCAACAATGTACAATGGAAAAGGGGGTAGCATGGATAACACAACACAATAAATATACACCTGAATTTTGGGAAACTTGGAGTAACTACTTTAAGAACTAAAAAGGGCTCTAAAGCATTGGGGAAAGAAGAGGAAAGGGGAAAGAAAAGAAAAACAAAAGAAAGAAAAGAAAGAGAAAAGAATGGGTAAAAGGCAGGCTCCAAATCACACACCATGTCCAAATAAAAAAAAAAAAAAAGAGAAAAGTTAAAAAATGAAGAAGAAAAAAGGAGAAAAAAAGAAAATTAGGTGAAACATTAATTGTAAACACAATCTGATATGTACTAAGGAATGTAATGTTTTTATGTGCTCGTAATTTTGTATATTTGTAATAAAGAAAAAAAAGATATTCATTTTTGTATTTAGACTAGTAGTAGATATACCTTGGACAGCCTGAGTTTTCCTTATAAGGGCGGCCAGTGGTTCGATTGATAGAAGATAAAGCAATGGGGCCAGGGGACAGCCCTGTCTAGTGCCGTTCCTTATATCGAACCAGGATGAATCCAACCCCGATTCACAATGCATTTGTATCAGGAAAGTTAGCTGGATTTCAGAAATACAGGTTCTCGATATCCTTTAATTTGGGCCTGAATTGGTGATTTGGGATGTATGGAATTTAAAGGATCATGATCATTCAGATCAGACCATTTTTGCTTTGAAAACCATAGATTTTCAGCTGCCCAATATGCACCGAACACTTCCAAACATGCTCCGAATTAGAGAAACATACACACAATTTGCACATATCAGTTATCCAAATCTTAGTTGGAGAATTGAATGGGAAAGTGTTGGAGAATTAAAGTAAACAAAATTTAAACACAACAATATTCAAAATACATTTCTAATATATTATAAGTGCAGGGGCGTTGCTAGGTCTCCAAAAGATCAGGGGCTGGAGCCCATGTCAGATTTTAAGAAGTGGAGTAAAAAAAAAGCTCATATACTTAGTGGGGCATACAGACAGAAATAGATATAGATATAGATATAAAAAATTGGTGTGAGGCCAATGTAAACTCCATGGAGGCAGTAGAATGGACAGTATTTTTATGTAGAAAAGGTGGCAACCCTAGGGGGACATATTGATAGATGCACTATTTTTGTAACTTGAGAAAATTACGTTATATATATTCATATGTAAAATTCACAGTAATGGGCATTGTGTGAGTGTATCACACATTACTATATCACAATACACCATAAGACTCACAACAACTAAAAACTCACATTAATTACTTACACTTATACACATACTTACACAGCCACAAATACTCAAACATATACGCAGCCACACATTCACACATACACCAGTCACACAGACCCTTACATAAACACCCACCTACATACAGAGAGATTTATTTTCCTCCAATCCCTGCAGCTGGTGTTCTATTAACAAGTTCCCAAGCCTTCCGGTTCTCCTACAGTATCAGAGCGTGAGGGGGCAGAGCATGCACCCCTTGCGCTATTCTCTGCTGCATGCGCCCGACTTTGCAACTGCTCTAATACTGTACCCACAGGGAACTGGCCTTGTGCCATCTGAGCCCAAACAGCTTGTAACACATACACACACTCACTCGGACACTCACTCACATGGACACTCAGTCAGCACACTCACTCACATGGACACTTAGTCAGCACACACTCACATGGACACTCAGACAGCACACACACTCACATGGACACTCAGCCAGCACACTCACTCACATGGACACTTAGTCAGCACACACACTCACATGGACACTCAGCCAGCACACACTCACATGGACACTCAGGCAGCACACACACACTCACATGGACACTCAGGCAGCACACACACTCACATGGACTCTCAGCCAGCACACACTCACATGTGAAGGATTATTGGTTTTCTGTTAAGCAAGCTATGCTTTCAAACTGCATAATTTTGAACATCTTACTGCCAGAAAAATTGTCAAAGTGATAAGTCCCAAGTCTTAGCCAGCACACACACTCACAGCCAGCACACACACTCACATGGACACTCAGTCAGCCCACACACACACACACTCACATGGACACTCAGCCAGCACACACACACTCACATGGACACTCACATGGACACTCAGGCAGCACACACACACACTCACATGGACACTGAGGCAGCACACACACACTCACATGGACACTCAGGCAGCACACACACACTCACATGGACACTCAGCCAGCACACTCACTCATAGACATACTCACCAGACCAAAGAGCAAAAAAAAACGCGTTGCAGTGAGAGCGGCATGAAGTCCCTGCTCATAGGGGAAGTCCGGGCTCATAGGGGAAGTCCGGGCTCATAGGGGAAGTCCCGGCTCAGAGGGAGGAAAAAAAACAGTATCAGAGTCTCCATTCGGGGCTTTGATCTGGAGATTCGGGGCTTCAGCCCCAGTAGCCACCCCCTAGCGACGCCTCTGTATAAGAGTATATTTACATTAATATAAGCAACTTAAAATGTTAATAAAAATTATTTTATATGTCCATTTGTTTTATTTTTATGTATTTAATTATTATATAATGTTGTTTTTTAATTATTATTATTATTATTATTATTATTTATATCTTTCTTTTCTTAATGAATATACAATGAATAATAGTATAAAATATAAAACAGTGGATACATTCCGATTTTCTTGGTACTATGCTTTATCTATACATGCTCTTGTTTCTAATATTTATTCACCCTACACTATGTGTGTTTTAGTTAGTTATGTACGGTGGTATTCAGTCTCATATGATCTTGGCAGTGGTCAGATCTCCAACGCGGGTTGCAGGGATGCCCTATTTTTATGAGTAAGATATGTCGGAGAGGAGGGAAGCATCCCATTGGGACTGTCTTAAGGTTCCTTCCCTGTACTAAGTTTAGTTATTCTGATATACCATCCATGGCTGCCAGATTTTATTGTAGAGTGAGTTTTTATCTGATGGATAAGAACTATCTTTCCATCCTGTACTATCCTGTTCTATTTGGATGATTATCCTGCCATCTCTCAAATGTCTGGCGATCATAATCTTAACTGCAGGTACAACATTGGCGGCTAATATTTATCAATTATTATTTTTAAGCATGTTATTTTATTAATTTGGGGGGGGGGGGGGGGGGGCTTTGATTATTTCAGCTATAGCCAAAGCCCTACTATTGTCTTTTATGGGATGAATGATTGCTATATTTGTAAAAGCTAAGGTCCTTCCAAAATGGAACCAAAGTCCAGAGAGGACAAAGTCTACCACTTAGATTATGAATTCCAGGCAGGATATTGAGACATAACAGCTGCAGGCTTAAATGATTTCAGTTGGGTGGAAGTTATTTTATTGAATAGGGCATAAGAGCAAGATAAAGCTTAATTAAACAAACAAAAAAATGAAGCACACCATGAAAACCACAGATAGCAAAATGTAATCCCGTGGATGCCCTTGTGTCCTTGCTGTGCACATCTCCCTGATCTCATGCCACTTGAAACCTTGTTGTAATTATGCTTGTAGTAGCACAATAAACAAAGGATATGTCACTCAATATAGCCGGTTAAATAAATTGACAGAGACTGCTTATTCATTAATTGAATACTTGCTTTAATCTATGTGGCACAGCCAGTGGGTAGTAGACAAAGCAGCACCTTGCCTCCGACCCACTGTCTATACCATGTGGATTAAAGCAACTATTCAATTATTGAAGAAGCTGACTCCATAGATTTATTTTACCAACTATTTGGAATGATACATCATTTGATTAATTTTCTACCATCTTTAAAGCAGCTGGGATTCCCTTTCACTGCATGCTTGAGAAAAGTTTAAAGTCTCTTTCTGGGTTTGTTATTGCACTACTGAATTTGCATCACCTGGGACATTTATACTTTTACCTATCCATCTAACAAGCATGCACACAACACTAAAACAATATCATAAGCCCACACATTCTTTAATAGTGTCTAATTTCTCCCAAGTCATTTAAAACGATTTCCCTGTATTGAAATTATAGTGATGCTTTTGTATTATATTTTAAATGCCAAGATATTGAAGGACTCAATTTCTCTCACATTTACTGAAACATTTCTGTCTGCTCAATTTAGATGGTATTTTACCTGCAAAACCTTTTCAGCTGTGTAGTACCTCACTTGGGAGTGGAGCAGCAGAAGTCGCATATTATGTAGCAATATATTTTATATTGTATAATACATTTGATATCTTAAACAAGAAAGAAAATAAAAAACTGCCATAAACTTACATTTCTCTTTGAATTAAATTATTTAAAGATTTTTGTCAGGCCACATACATTGAGATTTTAAATATGTCCCAGGTAAATAACACATTTACATAGAATAAAATAGATTTTAAATGTATACTATACATGTAATACTTTATATGTATTATTATTTTAATTAGCCATCTATATTAATGTACAGTGCTAGAGTATTATGTGTCTTTTAGGGAAATGAAAATGCAACTTTTCATGAAGGACCTTTACTGTGACTGTTTACTTAATTAATGCTTTATAATCAAAGGAAAGGAAATGTCTGATGAAGTCATTAATTTAGTTTTATTCATGTCAGGTGTCACCAATCATGCACAGTATATTCAATGAGAGGCATACCTAGGACCTTAACGGATTGCTTTTGTGAATTAGCTTAATAAAATATCATAGAATTTATTAATTTGATCCCTGGGGTTGTAGGAATAAACATAAAAAGGTTAAAATTAACTATGCTAATGAAAATCATGTAAAGAAAAGGTCATTAGAAAAATCACATGCAAACATATTCCAAGGGTGCTTGAATAACATGCAGCAGCTATTTATTAAAATATGAATGACAGAGTAGACAATTTTCCTTGTTTTTTTTCTGCAACTTGGGTTGATACCTGTTGCTTAATGTACTTGGATTATAACTTGCTTTGTAATTAAAATATAAATAAATAAATATGATTAAAAATATTGTGATTGTGTTTTTATTTATTATTATTATTATTAAAGTAATATGCCTATTTACAAAAGGCATGAAAATACGATTTTTGTTATGGATCCATTTTGAGTAAAACGTAATTCTTTTTTATTTTCTAACTATAATTCTATCTTTGTATAGTATTACTTTTTTGAGATTACATATGTGATATTTGGCTTTTGCTCACATGATAATAAGGTAATAAGCTGTGAGCAACTGGAAACAATAGGACACTAATAGCATGTGAACTAAAAATAGAGAAAAAATGTGGTCATCCAGGAAAACATGCTAATAGGTAGGAAATATTAACGCAGACATATAAATAAAGCCATGGGGAAATTAACTATTTGTTGTTTCTCAAATTGGTGCAAATTTAGCATAATATTTTACAGTTGGTCCATAACTTTTTTTGCCAAAAGTACAAGCAATAGTTGAAATGTAGAAAACATTCCTTTGACTGCTAAAGGGTTAAATGGTTACATTTTGGAGATCAGTTTTCCATATTAATGTAGAATTAGGTCGTAATACTTGGACTTCTTCCTTGTAGATGAAAATCAAAATCTCTACATTTTTTTAATTCATAATATCTGTGTCTAAAATCGTCTTGTCTCAAGTTAAGTTAAATTGCTTGTTCTTTTTACCTGCACAGATGGTACACAAAATTAAAACCTAGGTAAGCTAATTTTTGAACCAGTGGGAAGTACAGCTGTATATTTAACTCCACACAGGATCTGTACAGGTGATTGAAGACCATGGGCATTACTCTAGAGGCTGGCATAATCATGGAGTGAGATAAATCGAAATCTAGAGTGTGCAATACTGTCTGAATATAATAGACATTGGCTAGAAGCCCAGCAGTAAAACCATATATAACCTGCAACATAAGGTGCACTTTTTCTATTTTCTACTTTGTAAAAAAAACCAAAAGCAAGTGAAAGATAATCTTAGATTGAAATTTGTTGAGTAAGAATATTTTTCCAGGTAACAAAATACACCGACATCGGATATCCTACATGGTCGCTTGGATTAGACTTTCCAAACTACTTTGTCATACTTATATTCCCATTAATGCATAATAAGAAACATTTTACAAAAATGTTCAAAGTGTTAATTTATTTTAATAGCGTAGTTTTATATTCTGTTAATGATACAATAAAATTTGACTGTCCATACATCAAGAGTTATCTTGCTCTGTTGGACGTTTTGGAGATACAGCTGGGCAATGTGATTGTACAGCATAATATTCTTCCACAGGATTTTAATTAATCTGCTGAGTGATCCAATTGCAAAAATGTGTTATCTAGTTGGAAATTAATTAAAGGTAAGAAGGTTCAGATGTAAATATAAAAGAGTTGAGACATATTGGGGGTTATGCAAAAAGGGGTGCACAACAAACGTATCTGGAAGGGTTAAGAACATGCATTCGCTGGGTTCTCATGTATAGAAGTGACCTTTATACATACTGACACTTTTTTGAAGCTGTGCCAGTAAGTGAACTTCCTGTACACATGCATTCTTTGAAGAAGAGAGTAAAATACATATATATAGAGAGTATATAGATATGGGTGCTGTGGTGGATGTGATATCTTTATACTTTGCTAAGGTATTTGATATAGTTCCACACAAAATGTTACTGTACTAATTGACTGAAATAAGCTTAGAGCCAAACGTGTGTGTGTGAAATGGCAATTGGTGCAAAGAATGGTGGTAAAAGTTCTCAAATTGGACAGATGTGATAAGTGGAGTACCTCAGGGATTCATCCTGGGTCCTATTCTTTGTAATGTGTTTAATAATGGTCTCCCAGAGGGCATAGGGAGCCATGTCTCTGTGTTTACTGATGAGAAAATTAAGTAAGACAGTACAGTCTGAACTAGATGTGTCTTTACTGCAAGAGGATTTAGACAAAATTGGTGACTGGGCAGATAAATGGCAAATGAGATTCGATGTAGACAAAGTTAAAATTATGCATTTGGGTTATAATACTAAAAATGCATTTTTTTGCTTTATTACTGTATTTATTCTGAGCCTTTCCATTTCTCTTTGTTTTTTTTCTCTTAACCTTGTTTTTTTAATATAATGTTAATTAAATTAAAAAAAATTACACAATAAATAAACATCAGACAATTCCAATATAAAAGATAATTAACAATTCTTACTAATCAATTCCAGTGTGCTTATTTTTCATAATAATATTACAATACATGCTTAGAACCATAATTCACACAAAAACAAATTACAAGGAGAGTTCTGCATGCTCTCTTGATTATTTTTAAAAGCAGGATTAAGAAATTAGTATTTGCTTATCAGCTTTCTAATTTATTACATCCCTCCCAAATGTTGTCATAGTTCCATGTATAACCCATACATTTGTTTCCAACACACATTGATTATTCCCCTAATTTTCATGATGCTGCCATACTATTTGCCCCTTAGAATGTGTAATATAACACTACATATATATATATATATATATATATATATATATATATATATATTCAAATCAAAAAGATCGTAATGTATCAGAGCTAGTTGTGGGAAGGGTTTGATAAATTTTGTGGAGATTCAGTATAAAATCCTGACTCGGTGGTGTCTTGTCCCTAGTAGGATTGCAAAGATGTTTCCAGACACCACTCATCTCTGTTGGAGATGCGGCCTGGTTAAGGGAGACATGATTCATATTTTGTGGCAATGTGAAACTATAAAAGCAGTGGACTGAGACAATACAGGTGGGGTTATCTGTTAGAACTTGGTCCTGCGGGCGCTGGGCAACTTCTTATGTGCAGCTTCATTTTTTTTTATTGTTTGTTTGTATCCTGTCTGTTTGGTTAGTTTTTTAATATTAATGATGCATATGTGTTTTTTATGTATATAGATAATAGATTTATACGTGGGGCATATTTTACTGGTTTGTCCCTTGTGTTTTTTTTATGTATTAAAGAAAATAAAGCAGATATCAACTTTAAAAAAAAAAAAAATCATATCGAACATGTTTATATAGTTAGTTTTCATAGACATACAAGGTGAAGATATCATGGAAACACAAAACAATGTCATTATATTAATGGACTTTTCACCATACTTTTAACTGTTCTATTTATTTCTTATAAACTTGTTTCTATATTTATAAAATACAAGGGTTAACCAACCTGATCTGTGGCCTACTCTGTCAAGGGTCACCTTTTAAAGAAACAAAACACTGAAGAACTAGCTTTCACTAAATCAAAAGTTGATCAATTATCGACAGTTTAAGCCCAGTGTTATGTGTGGTGTAGTATACCCAATCAGAAAATTGGTTATGCTAAAAAGAATAACTATAATTAATAGTGTTTATAGCCATTCTCCTTTTTTTACATAAAGTAAACAAAAAAAAAGTCAAACAGATTTGATTTTTCATATAATCATGTTAGTATACAGAATTAATTAGTGGAAAAAGAAGTATTTATTAAGTGCATGAGGCAAAGTAAATGGAACTGGAGATGAAAGCAATTTCATTAAGACATCAGTTTCTATAATACCATCTGCTAATATTATTATTAATAGCAATATTTACATCACAAGCATCCATCTTTCCTGATAATTCATTGAATTCAAATCAGATATATAGAAAACATGCAGACCCATTTTAAAACTAATGCCTATAAATTTAAATTAGATTCATTTGTTTCAAAACATCTACTTGCTACCTAAAACCTAAAAGAAATCACATCCATTTCAAAGATGAAATATATGAAACAAATCAAAAAAGACACAACCTAGAAAGAACAGAACCTGAGGGGAAAAGCTGTCCATAGAAAGACTTGTTTCTAGACCTGAAGAATGAGCTTGCCAAAATGACTTTCAAGGCCTCACGTCATGGCTATGTCTCAAACATGTATACCACAACACAGCATTTTAAAAAGAAATATGGAAATGCTTGATAATAAGTGTAAACATTTGTAACAGTGAAAGAAGGAATGAACAGATTTGCTTAAATGCTATTTTCAATAAAATCAATATGCAGTATGTATCAATGGATATGTTCATAAATAAAATAAGGTGGACACCAATTTTGACCAGTTAAACTGCAGTTCATATTGTCCTACACTATGCAATAATTCATTTACATATTATTAACAGATACATAGTTATTAAAATGACTACACAACGTGGGTGAGCTTTCATGCACAGTTTTAATCTTTAACATCTGATGAATTGCTATGTAATTTATTTTTTAGGTAACATTGCTATGTAATTTCTTTTTTAGGTAACATTACAGATTGTAATGTATGTTGAGTCATACACGTTATATTGTATGGTTGGTTATGCAATTTACCCTTAACTGCAAGTTCAAATGCTGTCTAATCACCAAAAAGATTTTTGCGTTTTTAAGAACTAAAACTCATACATAGGTTTTTAAGTCTTTTGTCATAGAAATAATAGTGTGTCTACTACATAGACCTTTAAATTACAATACTTTGTGCTTCAGACTGCAAACTATAGTACAAAATGTATCAAAACACAGCATTACATTTCTGATCTCTATCTTCCCAGTTAACCATATTCAAGACCAGCATTAAAAATAATTGAACCAACACAGTATTGACAACCAAATGTATAATATGTGGGAGGATGAATGCCCCAGAATCTGGAGACTAACGGACAAAGAGGATTTATGGTATTTGATTCTAGACGAGCAATCACCTCCAATAAAACACAAGATGGCAAAAAAGGTGCATATTGAAATCCTAACTTAATATTCTATAAAAAATAGTTTATGGAGGGCCTTTGCAAAACATAATTTAGACCATTGTTCGCTGGTTTGCTATGGTGCTAACACATCTAATCGCAAAAAATAGCAGCTTCAAAAGAGGAATGGCATTGACACAAAATCACTCACTGAGGCTTTGGACCTTAAGACTTTTTAGAAGAACAAAACTAAATTCTAGATGCTCCAAAACAGCAACACCATAACATGTTGGACTGACCCGCCATCCACCCCTTGAATGGGCTTAATTGTAGGTATATAAAGCCCAGGTGAGGAGGTAGGATGTACATAAGATTAAGATCAATTTATGGGTGAAACGCATGGGATAGGCATAAGGCTATCCTAGATATAAGATGACAACAGGGATTTATGAAAGTATTCAGAACACTGGGCTGACTAGATGAATGGTTCTTGTCTGCCGACATATTCTAGGTTTCTATGAATGGGCTGCTTACATAGTAACATATTATTATTATGTACAAAGCACTATAATATTACACAAGTGGGGAAACTATAATAACAATAATACATGGTCAGTCATTCATGAATGTCTGAATGAAAATAGATTGCAAAGTGTACAACTAGTATTAAGCTGTGTAATGTAAATAAAATAACTTATTAGTAATAATTGATGTGTATAAATAGTTATACAGCAGAAGGTATGGTAGCCTTACACCAGAAAGCGAAAGTAAGTGTTGTTAAGGCACCACTTTTCCAACAGGTCTGCAATAAGCTAAAGGTTTTTACAAATTAAGGTACTTAATGTTATGGATTATGCTTTAGCAGCACTTTGGACCCAGGCCCCTCTCACCCAGTTCAGTAGGGCCAGGGTAGAAGTATGGTTCAAAATGGAGCAATGGGAGATTCACCATATCCAGATTTAATGTCTATTTTTTGGTTGTCCAGGTCAAAATATGAAGATTTGTTAACAACAATTAAGTGAGGCTCTCAAACTAACTAATTGGTGACTAATTGGTTTACATTTAAAAAGTAATCAAGCATTTTAGATACATTTCTTTATAGTCTCCTGTTGTCCATTATAGAGATGATAGTAGAAGAGCTGGATCTTAAAAATTGGGGAGAAAGGAGGATAACTAACATCAAAGATCTCTCTGAGGGGTGTAACATTAAGCCATTTGGTAGACTACAGGAGGAATATGGGCTCCAAATCCAAGATTGCTTTAAGTACTTGAGAGTTAAAAGTGTTCCTATTCACCATTTAGATCAGGACACCCCCACAGATCACCATGTCTTCTTAGAAATCTAGTAGAATTACAGTGGATCAAACATCTCTTGTCTTATCTAACAGAGATTATTAGAGCTAAGGGGCCAACTGCAGTTTAAAGATGGGAAAAGGACTTAGGGATCGACATCGCCTTGGCCGACTAGTATCAGGTTTTGGGCTATACAATAAACGGATGCACTACCCAAAGTACAGTAAAAGCTGATAAATCACTGGTATCTAGTCCATCTAAGACAAGGAATGGTAGATATGTTACATATCTGGTGGTGTTGCCTCATTATAGATAGAACCTGGAACAATATCTCTTATAAACATATCAAGAAATGTGGGATAGGGTGGATATTAACACATGGATGAGCATTTTTTGCATCTTAATTTACATAAAAACCTATACTGAAGAACTCCCTCTGTTTATCCATATCCTTATGACAGTAACATTGCTGGTTGCCATGTGGAACACATATGAGCCCATCTCCTGGCAAATGATAAAGGTACAACTGATGCATCAATATGTCATGGAGAGGGGAATTGGCGCATAAAATTCAGTCAATCATAAAAGAGCTGACCACTGGGATAGATGAGTTGGGTGCCTCAACAAGGGGAACCTAGACTATGATAGAACCTCACACCCCTGGAGTGTGAAGACAAAGAGAAATGAAAAAGGAAATATTAAAAAGGAGAAAAAGAAAGATAGTGGGGGGCCTCTGGATATGGCCTCATAGATCTAATTACATAAGTCAAAATCTATCTGTTCGACAGCTAGAAAATGTATTGTCTGGTTTGTACTTGAATGGAGTATACGGTGTATATTAGTTTATATTCTGGTACAGAAAGGATTGCTATATTTGTTATTTAATGGAACTCTTTTTTGCTGTATTATTCTTAATGATCTTTAATAAAATAATTAAAACAAGGGTTGAACTTGATGGACTTGTGTCTTTTTTCAACCTAAATTACTATGTTACTATGTAACATATATTATGTAAAACATTTCAATTGGGCATTTATTATGTGTAATATATAATGCCTTAGTTATGTTACAATTGATCTCTCATTTTTCTTGCCTAGTAAAAATTCTAACACCAATTAACATTGATGGAGAGTTTATAAATCAATGCATTATCATTCTAGAAATGAAAGAAACAATAATAAACACAAACTTGGAAAGCATGGCTTAAGTTATCATATGCTACTTCAACAAAATAAAGGCTAGCATAATTTAGGAACAAGGCCTAATGCAAGTAAATGTGATTCAACCTGTTGCAATTCAGATATTTTAGCACTGACTGACAAAATACCCAGAGGGAACTGGTCATCATTTGCATGTGCTATTTCTGTGAGCTGGGTAAATGGGAAGAGAAGCAGTTGCGTTGGAAAGTCAGGGGAAATTTATGTTTGTTTTTTTATTATTCTTTGAATTATTTCCCTCCATTACCTCTTCATTTGGAATTCATACTTCAGAGAATTCTCCCATATCTGACAGCTGAAAAGCTGAGAGCTTTTAACTCTCTAGGTGTTGCAAAGTTTAAAAAATAAAAATAAACATACAGTATATCTAACAGCTTTTTAAATACATACAAAAAGTAGGAAATTCATCTACTACAATAAATATGTGCTGTAAAACCCAAAAAAGATACTCATTGCAACCTATCTTTGGTCTACACACCTTTCAGATTTGTATTTTTTATTATTTATTTACTGCTTACATTTTGTTTCATGGTTTGGACACAAAAAAAGTTTTCAAGCTAGGTGCACCCATAATGTTAGGCCATGCTAATCATTTAGGACTCTGTTCAGATAGATCTGAATTTATTTTTGAAATTCACAGCCCCAAATTTCACCCCAAATTGGATCATTTTAGTAATCCGAAATTACCTTTAAATGCAACCATTCAGGAATCACTACAATTATCCCGAATCAGTCGAACATTTTGTCATTATGGTCAAATTCAGGTCTAACATTTTGGTGGCCAAATTCATTCTGAATTATATAGCGGGGGTGACACCCGTGCTGCCAGCACCCCCTGCGTTAAAAAAAAATAATCAAAAACTTACCTCTTTGCTGCGCTCCCCTCCAGCCTCGCGGATCAATAAAGTTTTTTTTAAACAAACTTTATTGATCCGCGCGGCTGAAGGGGAGCGCACAACACTTCCCTTACAGCCATGTACCTGCACCGGGAGACAGAGCAGCAAGTAGGTAAGTACTGGGGTCTGGAGAAGGGGGGAGGAGGGTGGCATAACGAGCACACTGAGTGGCAATGTGGCATTATCCTGGCATATTAATTGGCAATATCCTGGCATATTGGGGGCAAAATCCTGGCATATTGAGGGGCAAAATCCTGGCATATTGGGGGTCAAAATCCTGGCATATTGAGAGCAAAATCCTGGCATATTAAATGGCATATTGGGGTCAAAATCCTGGCATATTAGATGGCATATTGAGGGCAAAATCCTGGCATATTAATTGGTTCTATCCTGGCATATTAAATGGCATATTGGGGGGCAAAATCCTGGCATATTAAATGGCATATTGGGGTTCAAAATCCTGGCACATTAAATGGCATATTGGGGGGCAAAATCTGGCATATTAAATGGCATACTGGGGGCAAAATCCTGGCATATTTGGGGTAAGAATCCTGGCATATTAAATGGCATATTGGGGGGCAAAATCTGGCATGATCAATGGCATATTGGGGGACAAAATCCTGGCATATTAAATGGCATATGGGGGTCAAAATCCTGGCATATTAGATGGCATATTGAGGGCAAAATCCTGGCATATTAATTGGCTCTATCCTGGCATATTAAATGGCATATTGGGGGGCAAAATCCTGGCATATTAAATGGCATATTGGGGTTCAAAATCCTGGCATATTAAATGGCATATTGGGGGGCAAAATCTGGCATATTAAATGGCATATTTGGGGGCAAAATCCTGGCATATTAAATGGCATATGGGGGGCAAAATCCTGGCATATTAAATGGTATATTGGGGGCAAAATCCTGGCATATTTGGGGTAAAAATCCTGGCATATTAAATGGCATATTGGGGGGCAAAATCTGTCATATTAAATGGCATATTGGGAGGCAAAATCCTGGCATATTAAATGGCATATGGGGGTCAAAATCCTGGCATATTAGATGGCATATTGAGGGCAAAATCCTGGCATATTAAATGGCATATTGGGGTTCAAAATCCTGGCATATTAAATGGCATATTGGGGGGGCAAAATCTGGCATATTAAATGGCATATTGGGGGGCAAAATCCTGGCATATTAAATGGCATATGGGGGTCAAAATCCTGGCATATTAAATTGAATATTGGGGTCAAAATCCTGGCATATTGAGAGCAAATTCCTGGCATATTAAATGGCATATTGGGGGGCAAAATCCTGGCATATTAAATGGCATATTGGGGGCAAAATCCTGGCATATTAAATGGCATATTGGGGGCAAAATCCTGGCATACTAAATGGCATATTGGGGGCAAAATCATGGCATATTAAATGGCATATTGGGGGGCTAAATCCTGGCATATTAAATGGTATATTGGGGGCAAAAATCCTGGCATATTAAATGGCATATTGGGGGTCAAAATCCTGCATATTGAGGGGCAAAATCCTGGCATATTGGGGGTCAAAATCCTGGCATATTAAATGGCATATTGGGGGGGGGAATCCTGGCATATTAAATGGCATATTGGGGGCAAAATCCTGGCATATTGAGAGCAAAATCCTGGCATATTAAATGGCATATTGTGGGGCACAATCTTGGCATATTGAATGGCTAAATCCTGGCATATTGAATGGCTAAATCATGGCATATTGAGTGGCTAAATAATCCTGGCATATTGAGTGGCAAAATAATCCTGGCACATTGAATGGCTAAATCCTGGCATATCGAGGGGTTAAATACTGGCATATTTTAATTAGCAAAGTGATGCTGTGGCATGGTCTGTGGGGCAAAATAACATGTACTATGTGGAAAGTGACACTGGCTAGTTCTGTGGGGCAATATAGGTGCATGGCAAGTTCTGTGGGTACTGTATGGTGCTGTGTTAAGTCCTTTAGGTGCAATGTGGGTGCAGAGGAAGGGAAAAAGGCAATTTTTCAATAACATTTTTATTAAATAGAATATTAAATAATTCAAATAAGTATAAATGCAACTAGTTATAGAAAGATGTCTGTGTTTATAGATATGTATTGTTTTCGAATTGTACAATTGTCACCTTGTGTGGCTCCTGTGTGTCGCATAATTAATGGCTGTCCCATGTATGGCATATTTATTGAGCCCCATGTGTGACATAATTAAGGGGCTCTTTTGTGTGGCATAATTATGGGGCACTTGTGTGTGGCATAATTAAGGGGCGCCTGTGTGTGGCATATTTAATAGGCCATCTGACTGGCATTACTAAGGAATCTGTTTGGCATGGTATTGGAGGAAATCCAGGGGGGTGACACCATGAGTTACCGCACCGGGTGACACCAACCCTAGTGATGCCTCTGTACTCTACCAGTCCAGTGGTTTCTATTCCGGTCCAAATTTGGGCTGAACTTGGCCCTATTTGAGGCCCTCTGATCCTACAGATTGCTCAGGCCAAGGTCTCCAAACCAAATAAGACTAAAATTGTGGCCCAAATTTGACAAAAATTGCCTAATACGGGCCGTACTGAATAGCTGAATTGTGTATTTCTCTACTGTTCGGCTATTGGCCTCGAATTAGGTCACATTCAGTCCAATTCGGGGCTACCTGAATGTATTTGTCAGCTTTTTACTGCTGTTATGATTATCTTTTATTTCACTCATATATAGATGAAATTCTTAAACAATATAAACTATATAAGGCTATAAACTAAAATACTATATGAGCTTACATATAAACAGTGTTTTGTTTTTTTTAATTGTAGGATATGAAATACCAATTAAACTATTAGTTTGAGAACAGTAATGGACTGTAAATTATAATTACTTCGACAAGTCTTTAATATGACTTGCAATGCCAAGGTAATCAGGATTTTCTCACAAGGCACATATTGCAGAACTATTAACACCTCTGGGACATATCATTACTAATATAAAGGAAAGTATAACGTGTGTCTATCACTGAGTATAGAAGTAACCTTTAATTTGAGAGTTTCCCTGGTGAAAATGAGGAAAATGCTGTCTTTACCACGTGGAAGAATGTTACATATACCACTGGGAACTACACTGTACGTCAACATATTTACAAGGAACATGGCAATTACTAGCATTACACGTTTCTAAACTCTTTCTGTTATTGTCAGCCTGAAATACATAACAAGAGCCTTCTCAATCTCCTATTTTCTATTTATATAGAATACATTTCACTGACTTCAATTAGATGTATTCAGGAAAGATTGGGTATGATTACAAATGTTTTAGCAAAGAGGAAAACTTTAATGTTCTGGGAAATATATGTAACATTACAGGTATAGAATAAATAGTGTAGGAAGAAAATATGCTGTAAATTCTAAACATGGCTTATTTATAGCACAAGGTAAACTATCTTCCTGCAAATTGTGAAGCATCTTGGCACCAAGTAATTGCATGATATACATATAAATGTCTAGTATAAAAATATATATTTCCCTTAAAATAATAACATATTAAACCATATACTTTAGACATAGTGATATGTTCAAAGTTTGTAGGACTTCCTTCCTATGCATAGGAATTTCTTCCTACACAAATAGTACAATGACACTCTATGCTATTAATTATTGTATACATGACAATGGTAGGCATTCATACGCAATGTGTATATTTACTCGGTTTTGAAAGTTGATTTCAAGACATGAAACTATGGCTTCAACTTGTAGTGACACCAAGACAGATTGCACAATTTGATGCTTTGAATGACTAACCACCATTTAAATTATAGTGGGATAGAAGTGATAGTGGGTGGCATTATCAAAAACAAATCTACACACACACACAGATCTCATATTCACAGTGCTATGACCATCACAAGGAATTCTGGGAAGGTATATACAAATAAGGTCCACAATGATAACTTTTTGCATCCATATCCACTTTATGAATGGAACACTTAGAGCATATTCACGCAATACAAGACAGACCTTAAACAAAGATCAGGACTAACCAACAAGAGAAACTGACACAATGTCAGGTGCAAAAAATGAAGAAAATACTACATCAAATGTTATTGTTTTGGAACCTTCAGACAACAGTAAACTAGATCAGTCATAAAAGAAGAAGAAAATAATTTAACAGTGTTAATAGCAGCGCTTTCTTGTGCATACTCAGCAAAAGTACAGGTTTACTTTCAAAACATTGCACAAGTGCTAACATAATAAGCATTTAGTTTATACTTAGCTTTTACTCAAACATACTACAAAGTTGATATTTAGAAGGGAAAGAGATAGAGTGAAGATAGGGAGTCAGTTGGGAAGGGACTATACATTTATAGAAGGTATGACAAAAAGGGTGAGGGTAGGTAGAGAGGAAGAGATGGGGCAAAGAGGATTATTCATATTAAAGGTGGTAGTAATTAAGACTGGAGAATTAGAAAAGACAGTGTGTGTTTGTGTGTGTGTGAGGGAAGGACACTGAATGTAAGGATGTAAGGAGGGATGTAAGAAGGAGACTAAATAGGGATAAGTGGGGATATTGAAGGGAGAGAAAAGGAAATTGCATGCACCAAGTGTAGACACCAACATTGTTCATGGTGGATATTATCTGTACTTTTTGAGGTACAGTTTAATGATGTTCTATGTATGTGCTATGTACCTATGGAGTAGAATAAAATCTGGTAAAGTGGTGAGGTTTAGTGGCGCTTGTCTTAAATCTGCACAAGCGGCAAACTGTCAGGCACCTACCCCTTAGTGCCTAATACAATACAATAAAATCACAACAAAAAGTGACAGTGCTCTAAAGTGCTCCAAAAAGTGAAAATATGTGACTGGGTAAATATCCAAGCCCTTCAGCCCATGGCAGTACTTTAAAACAATAAAAAAAGATAGTACACACTTTATGAATGTGACACTCACATTCCAACTCAGGTGTATAAAGTAAGGTGCTGTTCCTGATTCTTCTTCGTTGGTTCTTGTTTCCTAGTAGTCTCCAAGTAATTCGAAGATATCAGTATTTACACATGACAATTTTAATAAAGGAATAAAGATATATTACACATAAGTTGAGTGATGTCCACAAAGATCCTGAAATGCAGGGAATAGAAGTCTCAGACCTCAATAAGCAGATGCCTGGTGATGCGTTTCGCCCATCGCTTGGGCTTCCTCAGAACCTAGCAATCACCAAGTTCATCTATGGACTAGAAAAAATTACATATTGCCTGTGCATTTTATAGTTAACTGTTTAAAGGTGTTTTATTTCTAGGTAGGGTTGCCAACTTTTCTTCAAAAACTACCAGCCATAAATGTAACATTGGCCTCAAGCCATATTTTTACCAGACAGCAAAATAGAGGCTGGGTAGCAACCATAATTATATCACTATTCAGAATGGTTGAAATGGAAAACAGCCAACCAGAGTATAGCTTTGATTTTATATGGACCGTAAAAATAAATTATTTTACTCCTTAGTGTAATAATTAATCCTTAAAAAAAAGAAAAACATGTAAGAAGTAGGCTTTAATTAACTAGCACAGGGAATACTTCTTGACTCAACTAATGGTTTGCAAGTCTGAATGATATTTTATTTATATATTTTATTTGCTAGTGGAACAATATTAAATACCTGGGAAGCGTGTTTATTGCCCAAATTAGCAACTGACATGAACTACATTGAAAAAACACACACATTCGGCATGATAATTTAAAGGTGATCTTTGCCCATAGATGAAAGCTGTTTCAAATCATATGTTCATTACAATCAATTATGATTTCTTTGCTAGAATCCCGTGCATTTTTTAATGATTGCTAATAAAATCTAAAATCCCTTACTACCAATTAAACAATATTACTGGTAACACAGACAATGTCTATTAATTGCACATGAATTTGATCATAGTAATTGCTGCCCAAGAGAGTTAATCTGTCATTTTGGAGCTCTTTCATCTATTACAAAATGTGCCCACGTGAAATATATTAATACTCATTTTAAGAGAATGACCTTCCCACATTTGTTGTTAGGTCATTCTGTTTTAGTGCTGACCAAATGAACCTGTTAAGTCACTTGCCATATATATTTATGATATTTCTAGCTGAGCTGTTACTATGTGATGCATTTATCATGAAATGTCTGATAAGTTTCTTGACATTCCATCTGTTTTCTTAAAGGACAACTGTCCAGAAAAAATAAAGTTATGTTTAATTAAAGTTGACACCAAATGTAGGCATTTTAAATAGAAATGTTTTAATGAAATAATATAAATAACGTACCTTATTGAGCCCTCTGTGCTTGTATAGCTCTATCAGGGTGTCGGCCATCTTTGATCAGATCCTGCTTCATCTGACCCATCTGACCCAAGATTCTAAACAACATGTCTGCCACCTGATAGAACTATACAAGCAAATAAAAGTAATTTATGTATATTATTTCATGAAAGCATTTCTATTTAAAATGCATACACTTGATGCCATCTTTCAATTAAACAGAACTTATGTTTTGCTCACAGTTGTTCTTTAAGTAGGTCAGCTCTGACACCTAGACAAGTACAGTTTATTATACTATAGGTAATAACATAAAATAAAAAATATTCTCCATTGAAACTTTCAATTATATGCAAAATGATTTGCTTTAAAACATCAAAATATGTATTGATCACTAGTGCATGGAATAAATTTAGCAAATTTCTGCAGTTGATAACAATCTAAAAATACATTTTGGAAGAGTGTTAAGAGAGGAATGTGTTTAGTAGTTTCATGTGTACCCCACTTTGTTGCTCTACTCTCCCACAAAAATCATTACCCTGCTACTACTAATCTTTGACGGGCTGTTATTTGCAAACAGGGGATATGTTAATATGCAAAGTCTTCGAGATGTTTCTAATTAATGACTTACAAGTGCAAGACAGCTTACTATTCAATGCAATGCTGTCATCTCCATTCTAAATTTAAGTAGTGTTAGTGTTCAAAAGACAAATGATCGTAATCTCATAAGAAAATGGTAGTGAGTATTAGGCAAAATGTTGTTATTAACATAAACTAAGAATAATATAAAATAGTTTAAAAAGTTAATACGTTGCAGGACAATCGTTCTGGCAAGAACTGCTACCATCCACTCAACCTCTTATACAATGTATTCAAAACCAAATTAGCAAATTCTTGTAAAATTGTTTGTAATATTTGTTTTTGCATAAAACAAATATCCACAAGTCTGATGTATTTCGCCACTTAGGTAGCTTCTTCGAAGGCAAATAGATGTACAATGGAAGAGAAGGAAAATTACAATTCCCGCAAAAAAAAATAACAACCTAAAATAATCACTGATTACCACATAACAGATAGTATCCATCAATAACATGTATACATTTACTACAACGTTTTACTCCTATAACTGAGCTGTTTAAACATGGAGCTAGGAAATGTAACATTTCTCTAGCTTCATTGAAAGTAGGTATTGGTCAGTAACTATCTATCAATATCTATAAAAACAATATATGTTCTCAATACTATAACATATTCAATTGTTCACTTGTGTAGACATTCACATAAAATAATATAAAAACTAAGATCAAGGTTGATTTGTAGACAAGAAAGAAACCTTACCCCTAGGATCAATAGTATGATCAGACTGTGTATAATCCTGAGGGCTTTTACAGAGATATTTACACTTAAAATGCCATCTATGAAAAAACATTACCTACCAGGAGAATGGTATCCAAAATTCAGTAAAAATAGACTATCTTGTTTCTCCATATTATGTTATGAGCTGTGTAGCCATTCATCTGGGATGAGCACAGCACAGTAAACAGACACTGTCATCTGTTCTTATTTTGTATCTTTTTGTATATACACTTTATAAATAACCCTCTTGTTTTCCTTCTTTTTCCATAGGCGGAAAACATGCATAACTTACAGTTCAGTAATAATTTTTATCAACATATTTTTACTGAATAAGGCACTTATCATCTTGAGCCACACCACTAATGTAGAAAACAGTCCAGCACTAATATGTATCCATTACAAAAAAATGGGTTTAATATAGATTAGAAAGGTTTTACATTTGTCAAAAATAATTACATTTATTAATCAACAAAATGCTGATAATAATTTAGTACAGAACAAAATTTACTTATTAACCCTGTAGTGTTCCCTTTTATAGCATAGTGGTCCAAACAAAAAATATATGGCTAAATTGGTGAGATTACATTTTCATCTTACCGCAAATAACCTCATCTCACCTCAACTTACCAGGAACTCCCCAACATCTCTTTTAGGACATTATACAAGATTCAACAGATTTAGTTCCAGAAATCATATCCCCTTTATATGCTTACATGTGTTTATTGAAAGATGTGTCTTCAGGCACTAATATCAAAGTAAAACAAAATAAAGGCAGCTGCTTATAAACATCCAAAGGTACAGACAATTACACTTGTTTATTGTCTATTGTATTTAAAATAACTAAAAAAAAAGGAGGGGGGTTGCCTTCTTTTGGATCAACAGCAGTAAAGAAAGAATGGGAAAAGGGTTGAATTTGATGGACGTAAATCTTTTTTCAACCTAAACTACTATGTAACTGTTGTTGATTTTTTGATATAATTAATTGATTTATTTCAATATTGTGTTTAGAATGACCGATAATACTAATTTCAATTCAAATGCTAATAGTACAATGTGATATAATATTGACTTTATCATTTATCACTCTGGGTTGTGCTATATTTATCCAATGCGCTTATGTTATTTTTGTTTAAGCCATGATGAATATTTTAGTACTATCATATTAAATTATTATGGTTTGTGAAATTATAACTTCATGTGTTGTTTCACGTTTATCTATGGCTACAATGTAAAATAAATAATTTATGTACAAAAAATGTTCTATGCTGAATTAAATCAGTCAGTGGGTGCTTTATAATTATCATTTTACTTAATTATTATTTTTTCACAGGGTTTTTGTAAGATTTATATAGGATGCAGGGGCAGCATAGTTAACTGGTCTCCAAGTCCTGTACACTAGTGATCTGCTTTTATCGTGATTAGACCTATTCCTGGACCTAACAGACTATCTCGTATAGTGGGATGCAGGAGTATTTATTTTACTGGTATCCAGTGCAAATATAAGTGTTTAAGATGTGTCTACAAGGTCCTATATCTCTCAGGGTTGACATTCTTATAACAATTTTAACTGTGCCACTTCATAATGTGATTTAGTTTGCTTTAACTTATAATTTATGGCATTTTTTCTGCATGGTTAAGTAGCTATAATGGTATCATTACAAATGTTGCTTGTGGTGCACTTTTATTTGCAATGGCCAAACAAGTCAGACAGGTAACTGAGCTCAACTTAACTGTATGTTCATTTCAGAATTGCTCAATCTCTCTTCACTCAGAAATAAGTTAAATCGTTATTTCAGAACAATTAGCCTCTCTGAATGCCTAAGGTTTTATGAGATCAACTCTATCATTTTAAACTCTACCATTCCAGTTCATGGCACACGTGCAACAGACCATTTTGCAGATTTAACATATATATTCCAATTAATCATCCAAAATGATGAATGTTACTGATTTTTGCTGAACCATGCTGCTGTGCTTGACCTTAAGCTTTCCTTTGGGAGATAAGGAACCTGAAAAACATCTTAGATGTTGCATTTAAGATACAGTTAAGTGCTGTAATAAGTGTATGTGTCTATTTATTGCTTTGACTAAGCAGCAAATATCATATAAGTTCAATTAAGGTTAAATGCATTCAACTAATCAACCATGTTGCTCACTTAAGCTGTCAAAATATAAAGTTAATAAAGGTTATTGTGCGGAAGCATATTTTAACCTAATTATTGGCATATTGAAGGAATTGCATGCACCACCTAAAAGTAAATACAACTATAAATAATTCACGGATGTTTCAAGGCCATCCTTTTTTGGTCACTGAAGCTTAGTTTATTAACTACCTGAGTGCCAAAGGGGAAACCTTATGTTGTTTTGCATTGTAAACACAAGGTAAAGTTGTTAAAGTTATTTTCTACAATATGACTGTTCTGTATGACTCTGTTTGTCTATAGTAAACAAACATGAAGCTATGGAAGTGAATACAATAGCATGAATAATATATATATTTTTTTCTGTGTCATGTAATTAACAGCATTATGTTGATCAATAAAAGTCATTATTTTAAAAAAATCTAAAACCTTTCTGATGTATGTTTAACCAGTTTTTGTAATGGCTACATCTTATTGCTGGACTGTATCAAGACGATAAATATTAAAAGATGTAGACAAAGTGCCTTATTCAGTTAAAGTATGTTTGTAATATGTATAATAAACTGCCAAACAGGTGTGACCGGCTCCAGCCCTTGCTTCTCAATCCTTAAGGTACGTGAGTGTGCAGCCTACATCCAGGTGCTGTAGTACTGTGAGCCTACTCCTGGCTCAAATGAACAATAGACACATATATAAAAAGCGTCAAACAAAAAGGTGGCAGTGCGCTTCTGTGCTATAAAGTGAAAAAGTGCAATGAGGTTTTTTACCTCTGTGCGGATATTACAGAGTATGTACCCCGTAGGGCAAAAGAGAGAAAAAACTGTAAAACACTTACACACAGTCCCTGATGGTATGGGACACAGTAAATGATGTATGACAATTCTTGATATAAAACCTCCAAAGAATAGAAGATGGTGTTAATACACAAAACTTCAATTTAATACAAAAAGTGCTTAAAATATCTTACACTTCAGTTTTGGAGTAGCAGCAAAATCTTGGAGCATAGATAAGAAAACAGGATCCGGAGAGAGCTCTGATGGGTAGTAATAGATCGTGATCAACGCGTTTCGCCTTCAAATGGTTGATCACGATCTATTACTACCCATCAGAGCTCTCTCCGGATCCTGTTTTCTTATCTATGCTCCAAAACTGAAGTGTAAGATATTTTAAGCACTTTTTGTATTAAATTGAAGTTTTGTGTATTAACACCATCTTCTATTCTTTGGAGGTTTTATATCAAGAATTGTCATACATCATTTACTGTGTCCCATACCATCAGGGACTGTGTGTAAGTGTTTTACAGTTTTTTCTCTCTTTTGCCCTACGGGGTACACACTCTGTAATATCCGCACAGAGGTTAAAAACCTCATTGCACTTTTTCACTTTATAGCACAGAAGCGCACTGCCACCTTTTTGTTTGTTGTTTATCTGTATTGCAGTATTTTGGGATAACTGCTAGGTTAGTTGCTGCTAGTGCTATACCCCTCAGAGCGCATTCTACCTCTCCCATTTTACTTTCTCGATATATAAAAAGCGTGACAGCCAAAATTATCTGAAAAGTAGACTTAAAAAACCACAAACATAGGAGAGGGAGACAGATACAAAGACAAACGCTTGAAATAGAAATATAGAAATTATATGGTTTAACCTTGTTTTTCTTACATTCAATGCTGACAACTAATAAATCACATGCATTAATTCTGAACCATTATAGAATCTTTAATGCAAGCAATATATTTTAAATTAAATACTTCTGTGAGCAAGATGTATTTTTTTGAATATTAGGTTCAGAATGTTCAAAGGACTTGTTCCTTATCGACATTCTTTTTTTTCACAATGCTAAAAAGGCACTTATATGCATGCTTTCAGATCCAGTTTGTAACATAATTCTTGTGTCAACTGCATCGCTATGAAGCCATTAACATAAAAAAGCACCACCAGGCATCATAGAACCAGTGGTTATTTTTCTGGTGTGTCTACACATATAGCTTATTGCTGTGTTACCTGTGTTGTTCCCAGATCCTGTCTCCCACAGTCAAACCTCCCATTATCTTACTTCTACCTTGCTTAACCAAATGTATTTACTATATTTAACTATCCATCGAGTGATGCACATGAGTCATCCCCTCATAATGACAGGCCACTTGGACATGATCCTGAACATTAGAGAAATAAAACTTGGATTGTGGGATAGCGATCCCAAACCTGGACTATTGTGCTAAAAGGACAGTTGTTAACAAAAAATGATGATCCTTTAACGATCAGATTTCCTTTGGTGCTTTTATCCATAAGGCAAACTTTGATTTTAAGGACTAAAAGGCATTTTTATGTTCCTGGTCTGATCACAAAGTGATCTTTAAATATGATTTGTGAAATTATAATGTATGTGCTGTTTTATGCTTATCAATGGTTATATTAAATGTGATCTCAAGCCAGAAACACAGAGGCAAAGTCCCCACCTGGACCCTATAGATTCGGGCCAAAATATCACGAGGCATCACTACGTCACTTGTGATGTTGCAGATGCATGTCTGAACCTGTAAGTTTTGATAACGTAACCGGCTGTTAGGCACACAGCGCTGCTTCCCGCAGTGCTGTATTTAGCGTGAGGCAGACAAGGCAAGTGTCTAGTGCGGCACTTACTTTGACTGCATGGGAGAGAGCGGTGTAAAAAATGATCAAGAGATCTCCTCTCACCAGCCTCTCTGCAGCAAGCAGGCAGCTGGATGTCTGTGCTGCAGCATAGATAATTCCATGCTGTCTCTCACTGCTCTGAGATCACCACCACTGGCATACCACAGACTGTAAGAGTCATGGCTGTGTGCCTCAAGACCAAGGCACTCCAGCCATGTCTGCAGAGGGCCCCTTTGTCACATCCAGTCACATGGATTTACTGCCATGTAACTTACAAAAAAATAAGAAAAAAAAGAAAAACATGGGGTGCTCTATTTATCTTTTTTTCATGAGCGCTTATAGATGTGTAAAAGATTTTTCAAGTAAAAAGTTTTCCATCATACTTTATTTTTTATAGTAAATTATATGATATGATCAAAATAATGATACAAATATCTAATGAAAGCACTTCTTATTCTGAAAAAAATAATATAAAATATGTGTGTATAGTTAATGAAAGAGAGGGAAATTACAGGTAAAGACAAACACCACAGAAATGTTAAAACAGCCTTTGTTCTGAACTATACAACCGGGTCCATTCATGAAAGTTTAAAGTGTTCAAGTAAAATGTACTTATTGTCTCTATGAGTGCTTTATGTAAATCTATTTCTTTTTTATGTAATAGTTATATGTAATGAGATTACTGATTCTAGAAAACAAACTACGGTAATATTTGTTCTACATCTCTCACCAGTGCAACAATACACATAAATTACTGTGATCAGGGTAACTAAAGTTTATCAGGTCTGTCCATTTATACTACAATTTTACTCATTAGCATTATGTGTGTGTATCTGCATCCATTATGACAATCACCTCACTGATGTAGTGCTGATTGAATAAAAAAATCTTTATTACCAAAGATGCATATATGTTCTATTAATTAAGCCTAGAAGCCCAATGAGTAAGCACCCCTTGCGAGACACTTTAAACATTTCCAGCTCTGTGTCTTGGTTTATTATATATGTTTAATAAAAAGACACCAGCATTACCTCAGTCCCGTCTGTGGATATTATTTGATGGGGGGGGAATGTTGAGTGCCTGATTTATTTGCTTTGCTCCATTTAGATAGTCCATACTAAGAAGAAGTATCTTAGATTTCCCAAGGGAAAGCAGGGACAGAGATTTTCTATCCAGTAGTGGGGTTATTATTTTTTAAATTTTTAACCTGCCCATATCTTCATAAATATGTAAAAATGAATATTCTCCTAACAGTTGATTTGGTAAAATAATGGAAAATAAGATTCCAAGTGCAATATGTCCAAACATCCAACAAACGTGCAGTAGTTGTGCTTTTGCTGTTTGAGTTTAATAAAATGTATCTGCGTCACACAGGCCAAAAGACTTTCCAAGGATTTAGCATCAATGAAGAAGCTTCTGACTTGCCTATAGTAAAACAACATCCAAAAACCTTTTCATAATCCCAAATTAATAACAGCAGGGTTTGAAGAATGAGAATCTTTGGCAAAGGTAATCATTCTCATTTCAACCTTATGGATTGTTATTGCCTAGACGCATTGAATGGGTACAAGTCCAAATGGAAAAGGAGGAGGACAATAGGCACCCACTGTCATGCCTTTATATAAAGGGAAAAGTAAGCTTGCTGAAAGTGGCTGGGGAATAGTATTATAATATAGACACTATTGGTTTGAAGAGCAAATTTATTTTCTTTTAAATATAACTGATGACACTATGACTTATCCAGTGAAACATTTGCTTTATAATTCAGCATTATTCAGCTGGAAATTTGATGGGCCATTGACAAGCTATGTTTTCAGGACAATACATGCTGAAACAGTGTGCTTAACAATTGAAATATGTTGCGGGTGTCCAGTGATAATCAGCGATGCCCTGGAACCTCAACTTCTAACCTTGGGTGAGGAGTCTTCCATAAAAAAATGAAAAATATTCAGGGAGAAAGTATTTAGTTTTAATTAATGGGGATCAGTGAGCAAGTGCATTAATAAAGAAACATGGAGACCAGGGCCGTACATAGAGAATTGTCACCCATTCTGTATTTGGCACTCCCCAACTTTAAAATGTAAAAAACCACCAAAAATAGTTTTATGTAACAATATTTATTACTAGTGTTGAGCGAACCTGAACCGCACTGTTCGGGTGCGTACCGAACATTACGGTTTTTGGACCCCGGACCCAAACACGGTCATTCCACTGTATGTTCGTGTTGGAGTTTGGGGTTCGGCGATTACATTGTATGTAATGCTATTGGCTTTCTATAAACCAAAATAGAGTCCCCATTCATAAGAAATTCTTATGAATGGGGACTCTATTTCGGTTTATAGAAAGCCAATAGCATTACATGTATTCCATAAACCGAAAGTCTATAAACCGAAAGACATTCGGTTTATAGACTTTTGGTTTATAGAATAGCAATAGCATTACATGTATTCCATAAACCAAAAGTCTATAAACTGAATGTCTTTCGGTTTATAGACTTTCGATTTATGGAATACATGTAATGCTATTGGCTTTCTATAAACCGAAATAGAGTCCCCATTCATAAGAATAGGTCAATTGACCTATTCATATGAATGGGGACTCTATTTCGGCTATTACATGGCTATTGGCTTTCTATAAACCGAAATAGAGTCCCCATTCATACGAATAGGTCAATTGACCTATTTGTATGAATGGGGACACTCACTCACATTTTACTTCATTTTGCATCCCTCTAGCCCTTTCTAGGACTTTTTTAGAGGCATTTTAGTGGCCAAAAGTTTGTATCCCCAGTGACTTCAATGGGTTTCGGGGTCAAGTTCAAGCACGGACCCGGACATTTTTTCAAAGTTCGGCCGAACCTGCCGAACCCAAACATCCAGGTGTCCGCTCAACTCTATTTATTACACAAATTTGTACACTGTATGTTTGTGCTATGCTTACAGGTATGTGTGAAATATAATATAAGGGCATAAATACATGTTTAATAACTTGTATGCACTTCATCATAAGTAAAATAAAATGAGATGGGTGAGAAAGAGACCTCTTTTCATTTCATCCTGCAGGCCAATAGGACCCATTCATTTCCTCTTGTGCCATGAAAGGCAGTGTTAAATCTTTTGACTCAGATTATTTATTTGTCCTCAGGACTTACCCCAGTGGCCAGGTTTTCTCTCAGGACTTATTACAGTGACCAGATTTGCCCTCAGGACTTATCACCAGTGGCCATATTTTCACTCAAAAAATACCCCATTGGTCAGATTTGGGCTCAGGAGAGATGTACACTCAGGGCTTACCCCATTGTTGTGTGGTTGCTGGTGCTGCCATTCCCCCTTCAGTAGTGCAATGCAAGGGGGTAGAACAAGTAGTCTATGCCAGTGTTGCCAGTCCCCTTAACCAAGTACACAGAAAAAAACTATTAAAAAAAATTGGTGTGAGGGGCGTTGGAGCCATCACACAAAGCTGCGTGGGGGATTAGGATTTTTCATGGGACTCCTCCCCGTGGTGGCATGAATGGCACCCCTTTAATGGAGACTCCTAACAAATGGGAGTAGTCTTCTGAGAAGCTAGAGATGCCCATTTCTGGAGAGAGTCAGAATTATTTTCAGTACTGAACAGTAAACTAAAACATGCAAAATCTAAGGTTTCACCAACCATATTGTAAATGTTAAATAAACCAAAATATTCATTTTAAAAGTGTCAAACATATATCATAAATGAAAAAAAATATTGACATTTCATGTTATTGTAATAATTATTATTATTATTAATATCCCAACGCATGATATTTTAAGTGGTTATTTTATGGTGAAATAAATGTATGTTTTGCAGGTTATTTAATGGATACTGTACCTTGTATATGTGTGTGTTTTTCAGTATGACTTACTTCATTTTAATTTTGATGATCCAAACTTTCATACTTCAACACTGAATAATTGACCGTGTGTTAATTCATGTAGAAATAAATGGTTTTTGTTTGATACATAGACATATGTATAAAAAAAATGCAATGCAGTAAAGGTGAATCAGTTGCTGTGATTACTGCAATTGCAACATATGTCAATCCAGTAGATAACTTGATGGAGTGGTACACTGTCACATGCATTATCTTAGGTAAGTAATGATTTCAGAAATATTTAGACCCTTTAGAAACCAGAAAAATCTCGACACATGACACATGAAAGAACTGAAGAAGAAGGAGACATAAATACTCTAGAATTTAGATGACTAGAAGAGATCTTCTATGAATGCAGGGAGTTGGAAGAAAAAAGCTCTGTAATTTTCATCTCTACATTTTCCACACATTTTTCAGTCACTTACTGGAGATTTCCCATGACAATTTTTGACGTTCAGTTCTTTCTATAGCTTCTTAATTGCATTCATGTAATTAACTATCCCTAAAGACTAAGTAAACGAAGCAGACAGTAAATATGGGATCAGTAACATATTTTTTCTTAATTTGATTACAAGTAAGTCTGGTTTACTTAGCACATGATATATGATCTTAATTATGGCTCCTATACCTGTATTTACATTTCTATAATGGTGTTACATACTAGACTAAGAGTCTTCACTGTGCTTCATAATTGCTTTGTTTGACAAATGTGCACTGCAAAGTAGCTGTAACAGAACTAATCTGCTATGTAGTTTGGAAGACCATATCTTGACTGATTATGGTGCACCACAAAAATCAGAAGACATGTCTATCCTTAGTAGGAATAAATAGCACAGTCTACTTTAATTTTCATTATAAAGTGTGTGCATTAAAAACTCTGCACTGGCCCCCAGAGCTATTGTGCAGCAAAATCATCCCTAATTCACATCACAGTCTGATACAGAAAAGCATGCCTCCCAACTGTCCCATTTTGTGCAGAGTAGTCACAATATTGAGACTCCCATTTTCCAGGACAGAGGTAGAGCTCAGCCGGATTTGGAACCGCAATCCTGCAGTCTCGATTTAATTTCCAGAAACCGGAGAAAGCATGCTGCGCAAATGCAGCATGAGGTGCAGTAGCACTGCCAGTTTGAGTGACATGCTCTGTTCCCCTAGCAAAAGTACAAACTATTGTTGGTTTTTTAAAGCCCATTTTTATTCACAAGATGCAAGTAGGAGTATAATATTTTGGATCCAATCTTAGCCTTCCTCAGGTCTAAGCATAGGGGAAAGTTCTTGGCTTGTGAACATCATATAGCTATATACTCAGAATGTATATCTGTACAGGGGGTTGGAGTATCCTTAAATATGAAAATACATATTCTCCACTCTCTGACACCACCATGTTTTCCTTGGAATGGCCCTTTAAGCTTTTCCATAATGGGAAACATTTTGTTTGTTGTAAATCCAGTTCATGGCTAATACAAACAGTCAAAAAGTCTGTCTGTCTTTGATTTAAAAAATTACCACCAGCCAGATTTGCACAGTGATGTGTGATGCATTAACACCTTGGCAACACAGGGCATACATTGTACATCCTGTGTAAAATGAGCAGTATAAGCAATCAATGCTCAGCCAATGTTTCTGATATGCCTCGATGTCGAGACATCCAGCAGCACAAAAAGTTTGCCGCAATTGGGAAAGAGCTTCAGAAGTGATTGGTTATCTCTTCCATCTCTCTGTTGGTGTTGCTAGACTGCCTCTAAAATATAATAACATTTTGTAAAACAAAATTTTATAAAATAAGATAAAAATATAAAATAAAAATAGGCAAAGGTAGCCTTAATGTTAGGGTTAGGTTTAAGTTTGTGTTAGGGTCAAAACTCACTGTAAGAAAAATTGGTTAGGAAAATTTGCCACTCAGTTATTGCCTTATAACTTGCAAAAAAACAACAGAAAAACATGTAAATATTGGTTATTTCTAAATGCTGGACAAATATTATTATTTATTTAGCAGTTTTTTTTATTAGCATTTGTAGATATCTATATATAGATATATAGAAAATATTTTTCAAAAATGTTAGTATTTTACCTTTTCATCATATTTTATGATTTTTTTTTATAGTTATATGGTATTATGAAAATAATGCAATTTTAAGAAAGCTCATCTTATGTCTATAAAAACAATATATAATATGAAAAAGGAAAATGAAAGCTAAACACAAACACAGCAGAAGTGTTAAAACAGCCTCTGTCACAAAGGGTAAAGCACGGCAAATATAGTTTGGTCACTTAAGGGTTACTGTATGGCACAAACTAATAGTATAATTTGAATTTCTCTCTTTGTGTTGCAAAGGGTAGACTCATTACAGTGGGCACCTATTACTTGATTTTAAACAGTATATATTAAAGTGAACTGACTAATAGTGCTGCGTCTGACACATATCGAATAGCTTCAACAACTAGTTAAGACCCTAACACTGTTAATTCATCCATGGCTCACAGAAAGCCCTGTACTCCCTCCACCATTGTTACTGATGGATTTATGAGAATTAGTAATGAAAAGCAATTAATTTAATTAAAAATATATATTTCAGTGTTTCTTCATGCCTTCATTACTGCACACTTTGTGTACTCACTAGCAACAGTACACAGGTCAGAACATTTTTCATTTGCACCTAGCTCTACTACACTGTCAAGGATGCTATTATATTATGTACTCACCTTAAAAATGAAGTGGAGGCAATTAATATTGTTTAACTTAAGGGAAAAATATCTCATGATATTTTTGAATGGAAGTACTCTAAAATGTAAAGTAAACAAAAAAAAAATATTCTCAACTAATATGTATCTCCTATAAACTGCACATCATTATTATTAGTGTTGTTGCTATAGCAACAGTCTTTCTTATTGCTTGAAGCCTTCCCTATTGGATGTTACTGAATTTTCAATGTAAAACTACATGCAAAAAAGAGTGTGTTCTATGTATATATAAAATATGTAACAAACAGAAAATAAGCTAGAAGGAACTTACATTTAAAGAAATTAAACTCATTAAATAAGATGGCCATTATACCAATGGTTAAAAACAATAATAACACCACTTGAACTTACCGTTAAAATGTACGGCACGAATGTAGCTGAGAAGCTCTTTACCATCAATAGACCTCATTCTCGAACAAAGTCCAATGTACCCCGAGCAGAGATCTCTGTGCATATTATTCAGAGCATGAGCCATGGAATATACAGCATCTATTACAAATTGAACCTTCCCTTCTTGTTCATAGCTGGAATCTCTCCCAATCTTTTCTAATCCTATAAAATAAACATATAACATTGTTTTAGTTTGACATTGAGAGGCAACACACAGTAGAAAATATACAATTGTTTTATTGCTGTAACTATAGTTGGATAAATAGACCACTATACTTCTAAAGGAAGATTATTCCAAATAAATCATGGTTTTCTAATGCAACTCTGAAAGGGACACTCCCACCAAAAAATGAAAAGGTTTTTTTATTTTTTATTTTGTATTGTTGATTTCAGAAATGTCTTTTTTTATGTGACTGTATTTAATTCAATATGTAACTAACATGTGTGACTGTGTGCCACCATTTCGTGAAATATAGTGTCTTTGGGTGCCACCCCCTAGTGACTTTACAGCACAAATTTCTCACTTTGGAACTGGGGACATGCAGTCTATAAGTTAGAATGGGAGGGTAATGTAACTATTACACCACAAGGGGCGGAGTTCTGATCCTGTTTGATCAGGTTAATCTCCTTTCTTTGTGTTGGAAGGCAGGTAAAAAAAGTTGTACACAGCCACCTAGTCCTCTCCACTGTGATACACAGGAGCCAATAAGGAGACAGTTAATCACAGTTGTAAAGTGAGACTGGCTGGAAGATTTTGGACGATATTGCATCATGGGAAATATTTTTAAAAAATGGAGACAGGAGGTAAATACCTTATTTTATTTTTCCTTGTATATGCAATTAATTCAATCATATAAAAAAAAACAGTGGCATATGATTTATATATGTGTTTGTTTTGAATGACCAGGTTATCTAGTTACAGCTTATATAAGTGGTAGTGTCCCTTTAATAATTATGGGATTTGCCATTACTTGTGTCTGTGCTTTTGTACATGGAGAGAGGGAGCAAACTTTAGTAAAAACAAAAAGATACATAACCATCGCGATTCCTTCCTCAATTTGGAATGCACTGAAAGTTCCTCTAGTGACCCAAAACCACAGAGAATACTACACAATGAAATATCAATATATAATATTCCTATAGGCACAGGATCTTAAATGACAGATTGAACGGATCTTACAGAAAACGCTATGACAGGGTTTAGCTGTATATGCTACCTAACAACTGTTATTGTCCATCATGTTATTTATTTTAGCAGTGTGTTAAAGAAAATCCTATAATGTTAGATACTATATACAGCAAAACCCTGTTATAGCGCTATCTTCGGTTACGCAATTATGTTTATTAGGTGGTTCTCTGATGGACCCACCAGGGCACTGGCTCTCACTAAAAGTAGTTGTTGATCTGTATATCACAGAGTAAGGTATTTTAGTGATGCAGGAAAACACTAATTCACAAAAAATCTACAAAGCATATTCAAAAAGTATACATTTTAAAAATGGTTAATGAATCCAGTTGCCCTGTAACTTCTAACTAATAATAGTAGGGATGCAAAAAAATTCAGTGTTAAAAGGAGAAAAAACGGGGTGCATATAGTGTAGTATTTAACCATCAAAGATGATGAGTAGTGGAATAATACTAACATTCCGTATGGAATGTGGCGTAACATATATAGGCATCAATAAATGTACTTATAGAGAATAATGTTGCTGAAATGTATGATCCATGAATGATCCACAAGAAGACTGTAGAATTTAACAAACACACTTTATTGAAATACAATAGCTGAAAAGTGCAGCTGGCCATGTGTGAAGCATACATACAACTTGAAAGTCCTCTGGTTTAAGGGAAACAGGAACCTGCTGCATCAAGGTCACACGTCACTAGGACTCTTAATGCAGGCACTTGGAAGGTGCTATCACTTTTGATTTGGCACGCACAAACACCAAGGAATATGTCACAAACTGGAGACTACGATGGCCTTAGTGGATCAAAGAACAGAAACTAACATGTTTCCTTCCTATGGGGACTTCCTCAAGCTATTTATACATTTACATGTTAGTAAAATTGTTTCCCCTTTTTTTAGAGCACTGTTTCTTTAACTCAATACATTTCTCCAAATAGCATAATTAAATATAGTGCAAGTATAACACCACAGTTCTTTAGCCCATTTTTTTGGGATCCCTATTCATTTAGTAAGTAAGTCTCTTTTATATATTTATCACTATTTGATGCATGGTCACCACTGGTAACCTTGGCAGGGTCTATCCTGTTTTGTCTGTTTCTTCAGGTAGTTGACGTCATGCTGTTAACTCTAGCTGCAATCTGTTCCTCTTTCTCCTTTTGGCCATCCCTTATTTTTTTAACTTCTAACGAAGAATGCTAACAAATGTTGGGGGAGGCACCAGAATTGTTTATGGTGGATGTGTATTGGACCTTGTGACAGACAAATTAATGTTATTTTGTGGACCTTCATAGACCTTGCCACAGACTCTGGTACCCGTGTACAGACACTTAGCTTATCCTTTAACATATCTATGCTACCACTATAGACCGTCTCAAAATTCTCAAATGAGGAATGCTAGGAAGTGTTTAATTTCTATTTGCTTTTATATCTCAAAAATTAACTATGTTGAACTTGGGAAAAACTTGGTGATTTATGATGCTTTTTAGAGAGAAAATGCTTAAGTTCACTAAATAGTGAGCCCCTAATTGATTTGTAGACAATAGGGTCAGTTCTAAACAAATGTTTTTGATCAGTAGACAATTTAGAAGTGTAAAGCTCAGACATGCGGCAGAATAATTTAGTGGGATACAAATACGTAAAGATATATGAGGTAATTACTAATTATTTCAAGAAAGAGAGCCCTTATTGATTTTATACTTTCTAGCATTTTGTTCTTTATTAAACAGCCAGCAACCGCTATTTAAAGCTACTCTTTCAAAACATTCCCATTTTGTTTGAGCATAATTTAGTGAAATAGGCAATCATTTGTATTTTTATTTGATTGCATTATTTTAGCAAATGAACAAGGTACCATGCTGTCATCCAATTCATGAAGCCAATAGTCCCCATCTGTTAAGTTGTATGTGAAATATATTTACACATTTTTGTGTTTAATTATAACGTTGGGAGCTAACACACTATAGGATTTATTTCAGATGGCTCTAAATTTGTCAAAATTACCATTAAAGTCCTGAATTTTGGTTTGGTTCAGATCACTTTGGTTATTCTAATGTCCATTGAAATTGGGCCATTCAGCAATCACCAACATAATTCCAAATAAGCCGAAAATTACAAATTGGGGCTAATTGCGGCAGCAGGACTTCTCCGCAGAGTCTCCATTACAACTAGAGCAGCCACTCTAGGGGGCCTAGGTGACAACTGTGACCACTGTCCTTACAAGCCCCCTCACGCTCTGATGCGGTAGGACCACTGACATATCCTCAGAAGAAGATGAATGCAGGGATTGGAGGCAGAAGGTGTGTTTGAACCATTCCCCTACCTGCAAATAAAAGGTAAATGAGCAGGGAGAGGGATCCACCATCCTGTGGTTAAAAAAAGAAATCTGTGTGTGTGTGATATCACATTTATTTGTCTGAAAGTCATGTCAATAGCAGTTAAAAAGCATACTATGTGGCTGTTGGTCAACCTTTTTCTAAAAGTCTGGTAAGTGGTGTATGCAACATACACACAATCTTGTCAGCTCAGTAGATTTGAAATCATGGGAATTTGTGTGTAGTGTAAGTGGGTGTGTGTAAGTGTGATTGTGTATTGTGTATAAGGGTATGTGTGTATGGGTGTGTGTGTATATGCGTAAGTATGACTGTGTGTAGGTGTGACTGTGAATGTGTGTAAGCGTGTATGTGTGAATATGTGTGTATTTTAGTGTGTTATACTGCTGTGTAGTCTGTGATACACTCACACAGTGCCCATTACTGTGAAATTTATTTATGAATATTTATAACATAACACATATTATTTTCTCTCATTGAAAAATGAACGTGGACCACACAGACATACATTTGTGGTGAAGTAGCCTACCCCAGAAAAAATGTGGATACCCCTGCTGTAGGGTGTCAGCCAACTTGCAGGAGGAAGTGGTCCGGGTCAGCATGGCAACCAACAGAGCAGCGGTTAATTTCTTTATAATGATCATCATAAAAGAGGTCCATGCAGTGCACTTTTAGATTAACATGACCATACTATTGGCTGGCTAAGTGTGATGATATGGTGTTGCTATTAATATAACTTTAATATAACATTATTCAGCTGTTAATACAGAAGCCTTGTGCCACTAAATGTGTGTGCGTGTGTGTATATATAAATATATATATATATATATATTATACTGTGTGTGTGTGTGTATGTGTGTATGTGTGTGTTAAACACATTATATATTAGATATGATAAGTGCACAATGATAAAATAAGGTAATGTGTTTGACCAGTCATTCTGGTCAATGTCATGTATACAAAACCAGCACTGGCAAGTGATGGGTTATAGCTGACACTATAAAAAAAAATCACATGGGTGCAGTGACAAATTATGTTTTGGGAAAGCAACTGTGGCAAGTGATATGGGGTAAAGTTGGCACTCTGGCACATGACGTTGGGCATGGCTGGAAAAATATACTGTGTGGCACTGGTAGGATCATGCTGTGATGGTTGCATGATGGGGCCTTTGGTATATTTCTGCACGGGAGCCCATTGTTTTCCAGTTATGCCACTGAACATTTGCAATATGTTATAGTGCCATATAACCATGTAATGTGAACATGCTACATTAAATACATGTAAGTAATGCAAACAAATATCTGTACAACAATTTTAATTGTAAAAATTATTTAATTGTAAAAATTATTTAATTGTAAAAATTGTTTAATTGTAAAAATCTGAAAGATGAAAATCCACCTATAACAATGTATAACATGTCTTTTCTATGTGTATGGTATTTGAAAATAATATGTCCATAGTCATTGTTTAATGTAACAGAGCAGTATTTAAAGCAATGGTGAATTGATACAGAAGCATTGATATTGCACATTACATAAACACCTGTGCTTCATAAAAAAAATAATAATAACTAACGAACAAATTCTTGCAACAACATCTAAATGTTAATAGCACACTGCATTCATGAAAAAAAATCATACATTGTGTATCAGGGTAAATGTTGGCTTTGATAGAAAGAAAAGGAAATTAGAAGGTTATGTATAAAACTAGTGCACTGGGGAAAATAGGTAAAACATGAGTATGGAGCATTTTAGTGTGTATGTTTCAGACTGTGCTAATATATTGTAATATTTTTTTGTGCACGCTAAAGACTTTTGTCCATGAATTTATTTAGTGTGTATGTTTCTGGCTGTGCTAATATACTGTAATTATTTTTGCTCGAGCTAAAGTATTTTGTGAATGTTTTGTTAAAATGCCTATTTTTATTCGCAAATATGTCCTTTTTTATTCACAATTTACTTCTTTTTTTTTTTTTTTTACCAAATGAGTGTCAACAGTAGCAAAGAGCAAACATATTTTTGCACATAAAATGTATTTGCATTTTCTTAGTACATGCCCCATTAATTGGTTCTTGGAGGCAGTAAATGTTTTCCATTACTGCTGTAAAATATTTACCAGGATAAAATATCTCTCTTTAAAGCTTGGATCAATATTGTGTAGCTATCTATAAAATTGCATTTCTAAGTAACATATATCTCCTGACAGAGAAAGGTTTGCCACAGGGTAGTACAGCAAACAGAATATTACAATCCTGTGCATTCTGGGGATCTGTAAATAGCTTTAGGGGGAAAAAAATATCCAAACAGCACACAATTTAAAGCAATTTTTTTTTTTTTTTTAAAGTCTGAAATATAAATATATACCAGTTATTATGATATCTTGAATGTCAGAAGTCTACTATTTTAAATTGTACATATTTTATAAAAATACTCATTGGGCATTGTAACCTAAATGTTTTGCATTTGGAAAAGCAACTGTTTTTCTAAACCACCTGTTCACTATAATACTTTTATTTCATGTATGTTTTTATTGAAAACCATTGGATGAGCATAGTTTTGGCCCAAAAAACAGAAATGTCAGCCACTATATCCACAATGTAAAACAGATATTAAATAACATTTACAAGTGGAATATTCATAGGTTTCAAATAGCATATTTTGCTTTAGTATTCTACATGACCTGAATGTTAAACAAAAGAAGGAGATAACATGCTTTTCAATGCTAGAATTAAAATAAATGCCAGTTCTTGTTGTATCATGTTATTTCTACCTGCTGTCACAACATTCAGATATTACATTTACCTTAATTAGAATTTCACATTTTAGAAATATGGCACTTTAAAGCTAAAAAATAAACCAGTACACAGAGAAAATGGTATTTCACTAGGAGGTCCTTTTCACCAATATATCTGTTCTTGAAAATGTCAGTGTTATCTTAATATATAATTTTAAAGAAATGCATACATTAGCAAATAATACAAGTTATAGGCATGCAATATGTCTAGATTCGTTGTTATACAATAACAATTTTGATATTATGTTTAAAATATTTATTTTATGTGTGTATTTATTAGTGGACATTAAATCAGTGCAGAAGAATACAAAAAATTATTAGCAAACAGATAAAGTAGTTATAGCAAAAAAAAGATTACTCTCCATATTGTATTTAAGTGAGCCAATTGTTGGAAAACCTGTTTTTTGACTGAATAAAATACAGTCAATAAGTGAGTTGTATTAAAGCCCTAGGCAGTAATGTGCGGCTCTCCAGCTTTTGCCAAACTAAGAATCTCAAAATCATTTTCAGCATTGCAGTGCATTATGACAGCCATGGGCTGCCTGATGGAGTGCCACGTTTGGGCACTTAGGTTCAAAGAATTTTCTAATAAGGGCCACATGCTAGAGGATATAAAGATCCAAAAAAGTGTGGTAAATAACGGCTCCCAAATCAAGAGAGGAAAGTGAACTTGGTGAAGAATGTTAATATTGTGAGTACATATAAAGATAATGTTGTCGTGTTGCTACCACTGTAAAGTGAGGCTTGTAAATGTACCTAAAACCAACCACACATCCACTCATAGGTCTATTCACTAAAATTCGAGAAAAGCTCAAGGTGGTCAACTTTGGAGGTCAAATTTGATTTTGAGTCAAATTTGGCACCTATTGAAATTAATGGGAGGTGTCGAATTTGACTTTGACAAATTGTCTACAAATCAATTAGGGACTCACTATTTAGTGAACTTTGACACCTGAAAAAAAGATTGAAGCTAATTTTGAGACTAAGTCAAATTCGACACCTGAGCTTGACTTAGTCTCAAAATTAGCTTCAATCTTTTTACCTTACTTTCAATCAGGAAGATTTGAACCTGTTTTTTTTTTCTAAGTCAAACTCAGGTGTCTCAAAATTAATGTTGACCTCCAAAGTCAAATTTTAGTGAGTTGTGAAACCTCTGGTGTAGCTGGTATGTTATTAATCCTCAGCAGGCAGATAATTAAGACTAACAAGGTAATTGAACTGATTTCGAGCCCCATATCTTGAATTTGCTCAGCATTACCACTGGCAATGATAATAACTGGATCATATTTATGCCTTTCCTTCTGCTTTTAAGAAAAAAACACACTTTAGTCTGATCTATGGCCGAGTTATAGCAGAAGAAAAAAAATCATTTTACAACGTTTCTTTTCCTATTTAAATAATAATAGATAAGTATAGATACAAGTATGTCTGATGATAACTTAGAGCAGAGGATAGAAGAATGTTCAATATTTTAAAATTGTTCAGCTACCTACAACTAAAAACAAAGTATTTGTCAAATCTTTTTATCAAACTGAAAAAAAATATCTAAAAAGACAGATGAATGGGCATATGCACTAGAGGACAGAGCAAATAAGGTTAAACCATTTATGTTACCAGCAGTGACAGTCATGGAGACTTAACAGATTTCATTTCTCAAGAAGCATATCTGGAGGGCAGGTACATATCAAGCTGTTGCTCAGGTGGTAACTGAACCTGACTACATTGCATACCATTCAATTCTTCTACTTAGCTAAGTGCTCGAGGCACTTCTGCATCTGGTAGTGTTGCTTGAGGCAAATTACATTCTGGATCACCAAAAACAGAGATGTTTTTTTGGCAATGATGTTATCCTTGATTTTTAGATCATTTAAAGAAGTGCTTTTCTTTACTTCGGAATTATTTTAATTTTACATCCATAATATATGCATTGTCTAATTCAAGAAACTATAAATCTCTTTCTCTCCAGCCTTGTTATGATGAATGTAATAATTTAGAAAGCACATCATATTCTGCAGATTTGTAGAATAGGTAAATAAAACATGCACATTTGTAGATAACATCACTGGTTTAGAGTTATTGGACAAAAGGATTAGGAAGGCCCACAATGGGATTACAGTATAAAAGGAAGTAGGGCTATAGTTGCACAAGAGATAAAATTGCAATGTGCTGAGCAATTATTGCATAACCAAAAGGAAATAAAGAGTGGCAGGTCAGAACAATAACTAGTACTAGGCACTAACTTAGGGTGCACAAGATGAGGGGTGCACAGATAGGTAATTATGGTACAGTAGACAGGCTGAGGGACAATGAATGGAGTCAGCTGTGGGGTGGTGAATGATGCTGTAGAGAATATAGAGGACTCTGGGGCAATCGGGGAGCTCTGTGACAAAGAAAGGTGCATTGGAACTCTATAGTCATAATGTCACGGTTACACCCTGTATCCCATGCTCATATATGGAGTATAATTAGTTATTGGTGGTTATTCCACTTTCTTCCTCTAGAGGCCACTGTAACTGTATTTCACTCTTCTGCTCCACTCTGACGCTGTCATCAGAGCCTCATTGCATTCAGTGTTGTGCAGCTTTATCCCTTGAATAACTACGTCTACTTCTTCCTGCAGTCCAGGCATTTGTATTAGGGCTGTTACATCTGCATCAATTTTAGGGATTATTTTAAAAATCTGGAAAGTAAAGCAAAATAAATAGAATGTAGTGTTTATAGCAAATTGTAGTCTTTCACAATGACCAACAATCTTTATTTCACATGTCTCTGGAAGAGTTGTGTTATAGAAAGTAAGATATAGTAAGGTTTGATCACTTCTTACATGGATCGTATAACTTTATCATCGAATAGTGTTGCTAAACACTAAAATCAGAGAGGTGGGCAATATAGTTTCAGAGATGTGAGCAATGTGCAACCAATTCTCTTAATTTGCAGTTCTTCATCCATCACATAATATGCAAAATATATGCCTCTTAATTGAGTATGTTCTTTTATTTAATACTTTTCCTACTTTATTTCCAAGTACACACACATTTATTTAATATTAAATACTTTGGGTGGGAGGTGCAATTTGCAGGAAAAGGCCTGTTTTACCCATTAAGTAATGCAACATCTAAAAACAATATATGTTTATTTAACAAGTGTCAGCTTTAATGTGCATTTATTTGTCCAGTTTTTTCAGGCTGGAGTAATAATTTAATACATTAAATATGCTGAAACCCAAACATGATAATGGCTAAGTGAATTTTACAATATTTTCTGTAACTGATAAGCATAACTGTGGAATACTAACATAAATACTCCATTATATATGATACACATTTAAAGGAGTGGAAATAATCTCCCAAGAGCATCAGATCATAAAGGTATTCCATACTTACAATATGTTTTAACACTGCCTGTAGGAATATTTGACTGGGCATTTCCCCCTCCTCTGTAAATGTCTATGATTTAAGATGACTCACATTCTTTGCTATCATGGCTTTTACCTGATGAATAATTAAAAGTCGGCAGACAGTGAAACCATCAGACAGCAAAGGACGCTGCCAAAGCATCTTTATGAACGAATGTAGAAAATCCATTGTTTATTGCATTTTAGCTCACACAGACTTCAAAATGGCATGTGCTCAAAAATTTGATACCATAGTGTATCAAGTGCTTTGTTGGCAATCCATGTTATACCTTGTGTCAACATCACAATCAAACCTTACAGAATTACACCCTTTCTAAATCATACAAGGAGTAGGAATCTAAGTACTAAACATGTTACCCATAATAACTAATCATTTGTTCAATTATAATTATCATTAGTTAACATATTATTGAACAGTATTATTGCTTTCAGCTATGAAAAGGCGTGCTTGACTTATGTTTTAGTTTTTTATTTATTCATTCTCATCTCTCTAAATTCAATCGCTTATATAAAGTCACCTTTAAACCTAATTATCTGCTTCAACTTGATAACTTTAAATGCTCTTACATAGATTCATCATTTACTAGCAACTTACACCAAATGAATATATAATAGAAATACAATGATGATAACATGTTCTATATTATTTTCATCATCTTGCTTTTATTGTATTCATGACAATGAAGCATATCACTTTATCAAAGCATTTTTTATAATTAGACACTAATTATGGTTTATATTTCACTTGAGAAGAGCTGCTGATAGTGTCCTTGGAAAGAAATTATTATATTGCATTCATTTTTCTTCCAGGAGGTGCATTGAAAACTTAATTAAAATGAAAATTCTTTTTAATCCCCTTGTTTTCAAAGTGATATATCAAAGCACAAATTAGAGTGGGATATATTAAATCAATTAAGTATGTATATTCAGTATTTAGAGTACCAATAGAACAAAAAAATACAGAAAGTATACATTCAGTCCTGCTCACTACATCCTGTAAAGCAACATTTTATATAAACTAAGCATAGCATTTTTCAATTCACCCTTATCCAGCTCCTCACTGCCATATACTGCCATATAATATGAACCAGCCCTGACTTAGTGCTACAATCAAATGGTTATCATATCATAAATAAAGAATAGTTACCAATTACAAAACATTTACAAATATTCATTTGTTGTGGTGCGATATGGTTTCATTCAAACATGTAAAAATAAAAGGTTATAGAAAAGGTTTTTTAATAGAAGTTGAATTTTACATTTAATTGCATTAATAAACAGAGATCTTGTGCTTAAGTGTGCTATTAAATCTATCCTGCAGAGAATCACGCTTTAATAACTAATTATGACGGTAAGGATAGGCAAGTAGGAAACACACAACCAGCAGGCTATACTGAAATCATCTACAGGAGTTAATTTCCACAGTACATATTGTGTATGACAGGTACATTGTAGATATTCAATAGGTAGCTGTATAGTATGTGTATGTAACATGGTTAACTACGGGTTTGACTACTTACATTCATGTGCTTGGCTCTCAGCACTGTCCTGATCTCTGGAACCTTCTGATCATCATTCATGTCAGGACACATATCATATATGTATATCAGCCATCACATTATCCCTGACCCCTGACCCGTCAAGGCATGGCCTCCACTAGACTTCTGAAGGTATGCTGCGGTATCTGGCACCAAAACATTAGCATTAGATCCAATTGCTTTCAATGCTATATGGAGTATCCAAAAGGTAGAATCTTCTGAATTGCAGGAGTTTTTCCTTGCCGGGCTCCATTTCAGAACAGATTGCTCTATATTAAGCTAACCCTTCAAAGTTGTATCTTGCTGGAACAGAAAAGTCCACATGATATAAGAAGGAAAGATGTGCTACTTGCACTCTAAGCACTTTGGGATGTCAATGTAAGCATTTGGAAATGGACACATGTACACATCCAGTCCTGCTATGTTGCAGTTTTTGATCCCTTTGCCTTTGGCAAAGAGGTTCTATGTTGATGCTTGGCAGTAGGGCACTAAAACAAATGCCTTGATAAAAAAAAAGATTTGTATACATATGCTAGAAAATTGACAACCATTTCACCTTTTTAACCTCATTAAAATCATACTGTGTCATTTATAAATCTCAGGTGTCTTTAAGATAACCTTATGAATCGTGTTACCTACTAAGCCCTCTTATACCTGCAGCTATTTTAATCTGAGCAAATGCCACATAGGTTCGTCTTACAATACAAAACACCCTTAAAGCTCAAGATTATTTTTTGTTACCAATGTCATTCCTTTGAAAATCTAGGGTATGCATACAATGGATACAATCTTACATATATTGTAAAGACAATATTCCAGTATCTTACCACATATGGTCTGTCTAATAGCTGGATCATGAACAAAACATTGGTTTATTCTTGATCAATAGTGGGCCCATTTAGAAGGAGTAATGATAGAAAGACTCTGCTGCATGTCAATAACATTTGTATCTGTGCTCTCATCTATAGTGCAGTATGTTTCCTTTACTTTATTTCTAGCAATAAAACAAAACAAAATGTATTTGCCATTGTTCACATTTTATTGCATGTTGAGCTTGTGAATAAAAGTTGAAGGTATTTTTTTTTTTTTTTTTGCATTAATTCGCACTTCATTTGTGAAAAAAATTGCACACTTGAATTGTTTTACTTACTAAATTTAGGTTTGACTCACTTTATGAATAATTTAGTTTGGACAACTGAAGATTGGATTATAGTTGTCCTTTAATATTATCTGCACTTTATCTTAAAATAATCTAGTAAACTTATTTAAAGGTAAACATCCTAAACATCTTTCATAATAGGTTTAATTCAGTGACTTTGTTACGTACTAGTTGGCAGCTTCTCTAAATTATCTCTCATTAAAAGCATACTATGGTAGTGCTGATACCTGACCTGTGTAACTTTTGCTAAAATGCAATTTTCTTCTCCTATTGTGCTTCTAACTTGCCTTTTATCCCAACCTTGTATGCTATCCCACTGTAATGTGTCCATCCTTTAGGTCCTGTAAGTTGCAAAGTGAGGCCTCCATGGATCAGACTTGTTCGTCCAGCACATTCCACAGATGCTCAGCTGGATTAAGATCTGGGAACTCGTTGTTGTGTTCCTCAAACCATTCCTGAAACATTTTTGCTTTCTGGCTGGGAACATTATCCTGCTGAAAGAAACCAATGCCATCAGGGAATACTGTTTCCATGAAAGGATGGTCTGCAGCAATGCTTAGGTAGGTGGTAACTGTCAAAGTAACATCCACATGAATGGCAGGACCCAAGCTTTCCTAGCAGGACATTGCCCAAAGCATCACACTGCTTGACACCTGTCAGTGGTCATAATGTTATGGCTGATCGATGTATATATATATACATTATAACTCAAAAAGAAAAGATAGGAGACTCAGCACACCATTTAAGGGAGTTTAATCCACCAAAAAAATAAGAACATTTCAGCCCAGCACTGAGCTTTTTTCAAGACTTGAAAAAAGCTCAGTGCTGGGCTGAAACTTTGTTATTTTTTGGTGGATTAAACTCCCTTAAACGGTGTGCTGAGTCTCCTATCTTTTCTTTTTGCTTTATGGGCGTGAATGACGCTCCCTCGTGGCACCCGATACTTGTAAGTGTGCAGACACATTCATACTTTTCACTATATACATTATAACTAACGTGTACTTGCCGTGTATTGTATTGTACATGCTTTGTAGAGCTGATAGAGAAGGACACCCATTGCACATCTCTGATCTTTAGCACTCCCTTTACCATAAAATTCATAATTATGTCTCATATGTTAAAATACAACACTGAACAATAAACTGAATGCATGCACTATTTTTATACAGTATAACAATGATGGTCCAGTGACCATGATGATCAATTGCATCAATTCATCCAGAATTTTTTTTTTTTTTTAAAGATATATTATTTTATTTTCATATATTTGTGACTCAGGCATCCACAAATATTAATTTGTTGGAACTTATAATCTTCACTTGCACTTTCAACAGCAGTAGTATTATATTGCAGGGCCAGGTTTAAAAGAATTAAACATCATTTACATAGCACAAAGTGGAGCATATTATGTTTACATGCTTAGCAATCCTTCAGACAGGTTAAAACAAAAAAAAAAAGTCTAGACTCTCACAACTACCTAAGACTCTGGAAAGAAATCAATAGGCAAGAGCCTGCTGGCATCCATAGCTGCAAAAGCTCCAAGGTCTGTGAAATTAAATGGCTCTGTAATGGTAGACTACTGTCAGCTGGAAAATCAGACAGAGAGGCAAAGCAATCTGCTACTGGCAATATTTTAAATCTCACCAAAATAATGTTTTAAATGTCATGACAACACAAATGATTGTCAATAAATTATGGTGTGTGCAGATGGGCAATAATTTGCATGTCTGGCACAGCTATGAAGCTATATATAGTGTTTGCTGATGTCATATAAACATGGGCTATAGCCCAACTACCCTGGATCCAGTTCAGTGTTTACAAAATTCTCTAGTGGTTTGGATTGAAAAGAAGTTGTGTGTCTCATAATTTGTCTTCTCTGTTGTAAATATTTCCCATTACAAAATGAGTTTATCATACCATACTTAGAAACCAAAGTTTCATTGGGCTGTAAATTCATACAATAAGACTAACATCTCCTACACGGATACTTTAAAAACAATACGTAAAAGTCCAGATAGATTCTGTCATATTAAAGGAGAAGATAGGATATGAGTCAGGGAACATGACATTATATAATTATACTTGGATCAAGAAGACAGTATTGATCTGCGTTTTCTTTTCTTGTTTAAAGAAGTGATTAAAAAAACCTACCTAATCAGGCCATGGGATAATATTAAAATACTGTTTTATACACTTACTGCATACATGATTACCAGGGTGAGGAAAGAACAAGTAACCTTGTGTTCCATGAGAAGATCCAACCAAGTGAAACTTGGCATAATGTGAATAGTATAAACAAATAACAATAATAAATGCACTATACTTAAAATTGCTTCACCAGGAAAAACATTATAAACTCCCCAGGGATGCTTAACATACCTTCCCCCAGAATATCACTCTCACACAGGGGCATTGCTAGGTCTTTGGATGATCTGGGGCTAGAGCCCAGATGAGCTCGGTCACACACAGGGGCGTACCTAGAGCATTTGGCACCCGGGGCGGAACCTGAGTGTGGCACCCCCCCCCCCCATAGTAAAAATGTAAGAAAACACCCACAATTATTTCAGTGTTTGAAAATTGTACAATTATAGATACCAGGAATATTGTGCCACTCAGAACCCAGTAATATTGTGCCAGTCAGATACCAGTAATATTGTGCCAGTCAGATACCAGTAATATTGTGCCACTCAGAGCCCAGTAATATTGTGCCACTCAGATACCAGGAATATTGTGTCATTCAGAGCCCAGTAATAGTGTGCCAGTCAGATGCCTGTAATATTGTGCCAGTCAGAGCCCAGTAATAGTGTGCCAGTCAGAGCCCAGTAATAGTGTGCCACTCAGAGCCCAGTAATATTATGCCAGTCAGATACCAGGAATATTGTGCCAGTCAGAGTGCAGTGATAGTGTGCCAGTCAGAGCCCAGTAATATTGTGCCAGTCAGAGCCCAGGAATATTGTGCCATTCAGATACCAGGAATATTGTGCCAGTCAGAGCCCAGTAATGGTATGCCAGTCAGAACCCAGTAATAGTGTTCCACTCAGATACCAGTAATATTGTGCCAGTCAGAGCCCACGAATATTGTGCCAGTCAGAGCCCAGCAATATTTTGCCAGTCAGATACCAGTAGTATTGTGCCAGTCAGAGCCCAGTAATATTGTGCCAGTCAGAGCCCAGGAATATTGTGCCAGTCATAGACCAGGAATAGTGTGCCACTCAGAGCCCAGTAATAGTGTGCCAGTCAGAGCCCAGTAATATTGTGCCAGTCAGAGCCCAGGAATATTGTGCCAGTCAGAGCCCAGTAATATTGTGCCAGTCAGAGCCCAGTAATATTGTGCCAATCAGATAACAGTAGTATTGTGCCAGTCAGAGCCCAGTAATATTGTGCCAGTCAGAGACCAGGAATAGTGTGCCAGTCAGAGACCAGGAATAGTGTGCCACTCAGAGCCCAGTAATAGTGTGCCAGTCAGAGCCCAGGAATATTGTGCAAGTCAGAGCCAGGAATATTGTGCCATTCAGATACCAGGAATATTGTGCCAGTCAGAGCCCAGTAATGGTATGCCAGTCAGAACCCAGTAATAGTGTGCAAGTCAGAACCCAGTAATAGTGTGCAAGTCAGAACCCATTAATAGTGTGCCACTCAGAGCCCAGTAATATTGTGCCAGTCAGAGCCCAGTAATATTATGCCAGTCAGAGCCCAGTAATAGTGTGCCAGTCAGAACCCAGTAATAGTGTGCCAGTCAGAACCCAGTAATAGTGTGCCAGTCAGAACCCAGTAATAGTGTGCCAGTCAGAACCCAGTAATATAGTGCCAGTCAGAACCCAGTAACACATTGAGACACCCAGACACACACACACCTAGACACCCTGACACACACACACACACACACCTAGACACCCTGACACACACACCTAGACACCCATACACAGTCACACTTTTTTTTTTTTTTACTTACCTTACACTTGGTCCGTCATCCAGGACCTTCTGCCGGATGTCCGTCCACCTGACATCCGGCAAGCAGCTGACACAGCGCGACGGGGGCGGAGCTTGCACCCGTCGCGCTGTGATCTCTATGGCCAGGAGGAGAGGCTAGGGAGAGAGCTCCCTTTAGCAGCCTCTCCTTCCGATTGGCCCTCACCCCCGCGTGAGGTTAATCCTCCGATTCTGGGACCATGTCCCAGACGGAGGAAAGCTCACCGGGGGATTTTTTTTTTTTTATATATTTATTGCCCTGGAGTCTCGGGGCTATGAAGGGGGGACTCTGGGCTATAGCCCCAGTAGCCCACCCCTAGCAATGCCTCTGCTCTCACATAACGAAGCCTTCCTCCCAGGTGCAACTGAGAGACCGTTCGATAGGTTCTTCACGGACCAAGTCTCATTCCCGAGATTGGGGCACTTCATGAATGACGATGGATCACATAAAACCCTAGTGGACTTAGGGAAAAACAGCCGTCCAATAGGCATGATCTGGCTCCACAAACAACTTGGTCACTTTTACCATGGCTTAGCCCCTTATTTTTCTCCACGTTTCGTGGTCATGTCCCCTTGTACATAAATTCGGGTCCCTTATCAGGTTAATTATAGATAGTCACTCTGACTTGTCGCTCCCTTTCACCCCGCAATCTTTTACACTTCAATGTTTACCTACCGCACATCTAGATCTTTGACAGCTTTATTACTTTCTGCGGCGAAGATACTTATTCCCATTCACTGGAAACAGCCCTGTGCTCGCTCTCTCCAAGATTGGCTTGCTTCAGCGGAGGACATCCGAGCTGCAGAGGTCCTTTTAAATAACGACCAGGATAAAGATCATTCATGTATTGGGACTTGGTTTTTATGGGCTGAGTTCCTGCAAAGCTCTGAGTGTTTAACACTACTACGTGACAACTCATAAATGTATTTCATTGTGTTAATATATCACGTCTCTATATATACTGCTATTAAATGCACAGTTATATTGCCTAATGTTACCCCCTTTTCCCTTCCCAATATGTGCCCCCACTTCACAGCATCTACGATTCAGAACCAGATTGATTAAGATTGTCTAGCACCTGCAATTGAGTCTTGTTTAACTATTCTTTATTTGTGAAGTTGTAATCCTTCCCCGCTAGCCCGCCAGCTCTGTACCCATCCCCTCCATACATTTGTACTTTCTATTATAACTGTGAAAACTTAATAAACAAAGTTTAAACAAAATTGCTTCACCAAAGTGAACATTTCTACATGTACTAACACTCGTTAGAGAGTTGCCCAGTTGTCAACTTATGAGAGAAAAATGATCAACACCTTTTGTACCAAAACCTTTTTTTGTGACTAGCATTTTGAATATCTGGCATCCATGAAAAAGTTTTTTTTATATATATATTATCATAGACTCTATCAAATATCAGATATGATGAACCTATCAGCAAAATGCCATGATGAAATGTTGGCACTGAAACCTCCATGAAATGGCAGCTAAGAATCATCCCCACTCTCAATGGCAGTACAACAGGCCAATGTCGTCAATCACTGGAAATCCTGTATTTTCAAAAGCAGGTGTCAGTTTAATATAAAGTATTGTAATGGAATAAAAACTCTCTAGAAAATAAAATGCATGTATATTGTAGTATATTACAGAATGCAAATGACTAGGCAGAATCACACTTAATTCTGCTGAGTGAATTCTGCAGAAACATAGTCTGTAAATTTACGCTCCTATCATTTACTTATGATTTCAGTCATACGAGACGTATTTCACAGTACATATAATCAGCATTGAAAGAACTGAACAGAGGGCTGTAATGGATATAGTTCTAACCAGCTAAAGAATCAGTGAAACATTAGCATGCTATAAGGTTTATGAACAGTATTGATAGTTTGAAAATACTCAAGTATGCATATCAAATAGCTAAGTGGTTTAGTGATTTCAAATAGAAAATGTGTATTGTACCTGTTCACAGTACCTTAAAAAAGGCTGCATCTCTGAAAGGAATGAAAGAGAAAGAAGCTGTCAGAATGCTCTCCTTTATATCAGTGCTGATAATTACGATACTTAAATTACTTTGAACTGTGCTCTAGATTGTGATATGCTGCAGTGGGTGTATCAGAGAGCATATTAAATGTTACAGATCAAAAAAGATGCATGGAATTTATCAAGTGATTATATTCGAGCAATATAAAATACAGTCAGAGCAGATATTTACTGTAGCAATTTTTTGTCTTTATATCAACATTCGTATTAGCAGAAAGAAGGCAATGTATTTAAAAAATGATAAAAATCAATAGCATTGGATGTTTGTTTGGTATAAGAAATAAATGCATTTAAGGTCTTGTAAAAAAAAATCCATTTGTACTAATATATATGTGTTGGGGTTCTAACACAATTTGAATACCACATACCATCTATCCACTTCTCTAAAGAATATATGCATGATTTACTGTACCCTTGTTGCCAGAAGTGAGAGTCCTTGATTAGCATCCAAGGACTCGGCATTTTGCAATGAAAAATAATTATTTCTTCATTACCGTAATAAAACAAATATCCTCATCAAAATACAAGTCACTACTTAATATACACAAGCTATAATGAAATCTGTAATTTCTTATATTTGTACAGTGTTTAACCCCTTAAGGACAGAGCCTTTGAAACATTTTTGTCCTTTCTGGACAATGGCTATTTTAACATTTCTGTGCTGTTTGTGTTTAGCAGTAATTTTCTTCTTCGTCATTTGCTGTACCCACACATATTATATATTGTTTTTATCGGGACAAAAAGGGCTTTCTATGGATGCCATATTTTTGATCATATCTTATCATATTATTAAAAAAAAATAATAAAATATGGTAAAAAAAAAAAAAATACACAAATTTCTTTGTTTTTATTTGAAACAACTTCTCCTCATCGACAATAGCGAACGAAAAAACATGCTAAATAGATTCTACTATTTCTCCTGAGTACAGGGATACCACCCATGCATAGGTTTGTTGGGTTGTTTGGGGGCTAAAATGCCAAATTTGTGAGGTGCAGTTTTTTGTTTTCCAACTTGAAATTTTTACATGCAGACAGCCTGCACCCATGTCCCATTTGGGACATATTTGAAACCAGCCAGTGTATTTTACCCCATCAACCCATATATTTTTTAAAAGTAGACACCCTAGGCTATCTCAAATGGTGGTATTTTAACACTTTCCATGCACTATTTCTACCACCAGCCTTTGTCAAAGTTTGTGGTAGTAATTTTTTTGTGTTTTTTTTTCACAAACCTTGTACTTCAGACATAAATTTACAGATTTTGGTATGTGTCACTGCCAAATAACACCCCAATAAGTGTTCAGAAACATCTCTTGAGTACAGGGATACCCCCCATGCATAGGTTTGTTGGATTGTTTGGGGGGTAAAAGGCCAAATTTGGGAGGTGAAGTTTTTGGTTTTCCAATTTGAAATTTTGACATGCAGACAGCCTGCACCCATGTCCCATTTGGGACATATTTGAAACCAGCCAGTGTATTTTACCACATCAACCCATATATTTTTTTAAAGTAGACACCCTAGGCTATCTCAAATGGTGGTATTTTTACACTTTCCATGCACTAATTCTACCACCAGCCTTTGTCAAAGTTTGTGGTAGTCATTTTTTTGTGTTTTTTTTTCACAAACCTTGTACTTCAGACATGAATTTACAGATTTTGGTATGTGTCACTGCCAAATAACACCCCAATAAGTGTTCAGCAACATCTCTTGAGTACAGGGATACCACCCATGCATAGGTTTGTTGGGTTGTTTGGGGGCTAAAAGGGCCACATTGTGAAGGTGCGCATTTTCAACTTGGAATATTGACGTGTAGCCAGCCTGAGCCCATCTTTCATTTGGGACTTTTTTTTAAAGTAGGACAGTGTATTTTACCCCAAAAAGTATATATTTTGTAAAAGTAGACACCCTAGGCTATTTTAAATGGTGTTATTTTAACACTTTCCATGCACCAATTCTACCACCAGCCTTTGTCAAAGTTTGTGGTAGTCATTTTATTGTGTATTTTTTCCCACATACATTGTACTTTAGACACAAATTCACATATTTCGGTATGTGTCACTGACAAACAATACCACAATATATGTTCAGCAACATCTCCCGAGCACAGGGATACCACCCATGCATAGCTTTGTCAGCTTTGTTGGGTGTTGAAAGGCTACATTTGAGAGGTGCGCTTTTTGATTTTCAAACTTGGAATTTGAACATGTAGAGCAAGGAAGGGGTTAATAGCTCTTATAAGAGCCTTTGTAGTACTGTACAAAAAAATTAACCCCTAAAAATGCACAGACAAGAAAAAAATTTCTGCTGTGCAGTGATCAGTGGCAGGGAAGGGGTTAATACACTACACTATACAAAGGGTATGGCTTTTATAAAAGCCCTTGGGACTCACAATTTTTTTAACATTTTATTTAATTTATTACAATTAAAAAATTATGTTATACAGATCTGTCTCTTTCCCTCACTAAAACTCAAGTGAGGAGAGGGAGGCAGATCCATATGGGTCAGAACAATATTTACCAATATTGATCGAACCAGACGAATGGTGATGCTCATCTGAGAAATCACCAAACCACCTTTGCCACTGATCGGCTGTTACTGATCGCTATACACGTGTTCAGACAGCTTCAAAAGGAATACACGTAATCCCCTAGTGGGTATAATTAACCCCTAGCGAGTCTGACAAAAAAAATGCTGATAGCAAAAAAAAAATCCTTCTGCGACTAGATTGCTCCATATGCGCTGCTTAGGCAGTGACCATATGCACTGCTTAGGCAGTGACCATATGTGCTGCTTAGGAAGTGATATACGGCAAGGAAGGGGTTAATAGCTCTTATTTAAAAAAAAAATTACGTTAAACGTAGTCCCCTAGCGGGTATAATTAACACGTGACGGGTGTAATAAAAAAGTTTTAAAAAAATTAAAAATGCTTCTGCAGCAAGATTGCTGCATTTGCGTCAGATCTCTGCTTAGGCAGTGATCTACAGCAAGAAAGGGGTTAATCTCTCTTAAAAGAGCTTTTTTTTATACTGTAATGAATTACAGTAAAAAAAATTAACCCCTAAAAAATGCACAGACAGCAAAAAATGTGCTGCTGTGTATGATCACTGCGTACACAGCGATCAATGGCAGGGAAGGGGTTAAATGGCTTTTATAAAAGCCCTTGGTGTTTAAAATTTTATTAAATATTTGTTTTATTATTTTATTTTATTTTTTTACTTTATCTGATCTGTCTCTCTCCCTTACTATAACTAGTAAGGTGAGGGAGGCAGATCAATACTTGTCAAAGGCAATATTTGCTAATATTGCCTTTGACAGTATGATAAGTGCTCATCAGAGCACTTATCATACATGCCTGCACACAGATCACATAGATCTGTTGTGCCGGCATCGATTGGCTCCCCCTAGAGCATCGGAAGTGAAATACTTTCACTTCCGATGCTCTTGCCATTAGAAGGGAAGCGCTGCCTGTATAGGCAGCGTTCCCTTCTACTGAGCCGATGGGGTCGCTCAGGAGAGCGACCACCATCGGCTCTGGGGAGCATCAAGGTGTTACTAAGTGCCTCGCTAGCGAGGCACTTTAGAAACACCGCAGATGCTTAGAAAGCGAACGATCGTTCGCTTTCTAAGCACATGTGTGCAGTGGGCGCAGCCATTTTTAAATGGCTGCTACGATCACTCCGTGGAGTGATCGTAGCGCGCCCCTGCACTTTTGGGGGGTGTTGCACAATGCCTCTACCTAGAGGCATTGTAGCAACACCGTTAGAGTAAAGAAAGCGACCGCTGGTCGCTTTCTTTACTCAGTTTAGTGCATGACGTGCCAGGCACGTCAGCTGTCGGCAAGTCCTCGATTTGCCGTGACGTGCCTGGCACGTCATCTGTCGTTAAGGGGTTAATGGTCAGGTACGCATGTTGACAGTGTGTAATTGTGTAACACGTAGTTAGTTCTAGTGTGTAATCGTGTAATAACATAGGTAACAAGCATTTGCTAAGAATTTAAGTGCAACCTTTCAAGATCACCTTTTTCAGTGAATATTGCATAAATGGATATGGAGTTTATTGTAAAAATAAGGATGAATGAAGACATTGTTGTTCTACATAGTGTTTCTTAAAGGACGAAGAAAAACAATGTAACAATGTTTTATTTAATAGCTTAAGCACTGATGACAACAACAGTGCAGAAAATGCTTAATGGAGGGATACATGCTAACACTGTCCCCATAGATATAGCTGGGGGCTCCTCCACTTGTTTCTGGCTTTTCGTGCATGCTCGGCACCATCTTGGATACTGACAGTGGCCGCATGCGCAAAATGGCCACCTTGCATGCTACTGATATTTCTTGCACTGTGGACACTCCCAGCAATCTGTATGGGGAAAGTCAAAGCTAAAAAAAAAAGTATTTCATGTATCCCTTCCTTAAGAATTCTCTGCTTGTTATTGTTATCAGTGATTAAGCTATTTAAAGAAATATTGTTTTTTGCATGACTTTAGTTGTCCTTTAAGACGCTGTAGCCCCTTGCTGCTTACTGCTTACAAGGAATCCAGTAAAAAAAAACAATTCTAGCCACTGAATCACATTACTAGGTTATTGCAGGCCCAGGAAATATTCCAACTCTTCAAGTTCTTTTACCAGAGAATAGCTTTTATTCAGATAATGCCCAGATGGAAGCATAAGCAGTAAGTCTTTGTGTGATATGCAGTCAATTACAGCAAGGCCCTTATATATTACTTCAAATGTAACTTGTATATGTCTCCTTCCTCAGGTTATGTGTATGTGTGTATGAACATGAATCTCTTTCATCAGTATTGACCTATTTTTTACCTGATGTCTTGTAAACAACCAGAAACTGTTAGATCCAACATTTGATTAGATGGTATGTGTACATCTAGTGGAGTTTACCAGATGTAAACTCCACTAGATGAGGTGAGTTGCAAGTAAGTTAAGGTTTGATGAACCTTTAAACTAACCAATTTAGCTGTAGATTGTGCAGGGACAAACCTGTTGAGTTTGTTTAGCAGCACAATGTATTGTTAAAATGGGGAGATGAAATGTTCATCTCACTTCTACTCATCTGCAACTCACCTTTTAGTGAATAGACCCTTTTTATACCTTTTTATATGCCTATGATTAAACACCAGTCAAGGGCGTGAAACGCATAAGGTGTTTCTCTCCACACAGGGGGCGTACCTATAGCATTTGGCACCCGGATCAGGTCCTGTATTTGGCACCCCCGCTCCCAACTTTAAAATGTAAAAAACACCCGCAATTCCATGCACCCACTGGCCTCTCAGTAAAGACTTTCTGATATACTTTTAAACCTTTGCCCCTCTAATTTAAGACTATTGGGGTTATTCACTAAAATGTTATTTACATAGAATGTGTTGGCAGATAAGAACCATTCGGTCCATCTAGTCTGCCAAATTTTCTAAATACTTTTTTTCCCCCCGGGCCCTATCTTACATCTAGGATAGCCTTGTGCCCATCCCACGCATACGTACACTCCTTCACTGTATTTACATCTACCACTTCCACTGGAAGGATAATCCATACATCCACTACCCTGCTGTTAACTAAAGTTCCTATGAGGCTCAGCCAGGCATACTGTTTCAATGATGCTGGCTGAGCATCAATGGGAAGTGTAGTCAACAGCAACTAAAGCTGCAGATGTTAGCTGTGAACTACAATTCGCATGATTCTCAGCCACCCAGGTGTCCACCATGCCTAAGCAACATGGGAATTGTAGTCCACAACTAATGCCTGTCACATCATCTACTGTTAACTAAAGTTCCCATAAGGCTCAGCCAGACATAATTCTTCCATGATGCTGGCTGAGCATCTTGGGAAGTGCAATCAACAGTAGATAAAACTGAAAATGTTAGCTGTGAACTACAGTTCCTATGATGCTCAGCCATGATGCTGGATGAGCATTATTGTAAGAGTAGTCCACAGTAGAGACTTTTTTTATTAAAAAACAAAAAAGCCGATCAGATGACCAGCACCTCACATAGAAGTTTTTTTTTTTACTTGTGGGCATGGGGAGTGTGGCACCCCCTAATGAATGGCACCCCGGGGCGGGGCACCCACCCCCCCCCCCCCCCCCCCCCTTAGTACGCCACTGTCTAAACAATTTTTGGATTATGTAAATCTTTGTCCAGAGTCTATTTTGGTCGGAAGGATCAAATCCTATGTTTCACTTATGTAAGTATGGGATGAGGCCTAGCCATCCAACTGCAGCCCTTCAGCAAGACTACAGTTGGGGGATAAGGTAGATGATAATAGATGTCTGGACAGGTTTCACATTTCTATTGTTAGCATTTACTGTATACTGTTTAGGCCACTTGTTTTAATTTGCAAAGCTGTTTCAGTATAAAATAACATAACTGTGCTGAGAAAGAACAGAAGATATGTATAAATATAAAAACTAAATGGAATCAACAGTTGAAAACACAGAAGAAAAGTCATTGTTTTAAAATAATGGATAAATAATTGCACAGCTGTTAAAATGCCTTGCTCAGATTGTTACATTTCTGAAAGTGGCCTTTTGTTCTCTTTCTTCACATGTCATAACACTGTCAGGCAGATAATTAAAAACAACTAGTAATAAACATAAGCGCACTTGAGGCAGAGTAAAAGCAAAAATTAGTAATTCATTTAGTATTCAGTTTATAACTTCTCCTCTTTTAGATGTGGTTCAAACATAATATTTGATTTCACTGTGAAGGAAGTTACTTTCAAAAGCTTGTAAGTCATAACTTATTAAAACATATAATGTACATTTAGTTATTGCTTAAATGTCGTACTATTTATAAACTGTACATATGTAACATGTATGCACTGCTTAATGTACATCCAATTATAATCATATTAAAAATGGCAAAGGGCAAATTTTAGGGCCTTTACCAGGTCAGATAGGAGTTTCAGTGCAGGGATGGTGGAGGTGTCTGGTTGCATGTAATATATTGTGCAGGTTGAGAACAGATAAATAAACAAAGAGCTAGGGATTGGAATAAGGACTGAAGGAGAGACAAATTATAGGCATATAAATGATGACTTTTAAAAGCATCAGTCAGAAGGTCAGCGTAGAACCCTGGAAGCAAACACGTATAGGGTTGTACCTAGTGTGGAAGATGAAATTTCCCTGGAAGCCATTTTGTATCTCAGAAGCCCTTTTGTCCTACTGACTCCATTTTATATGCCTTCTTCCATGTTTGTCCTTTGTGATACCCAAAGAGAGCGAGAGGTTAATGTGGAAGTTGAGGGGGACGTATAAGTGAGTTTTGCTTCTAGTGTTGGGATATTTCACAGGAAACCAGGCTTGCTCAACTATGTCTAAGAAATACAGGATGTAGCTAGGGTACAACCGCAAGGATCAGGTGGTCTTTCTAGATTATTCCAGTAAGTTTACTGGTAAACAATGTGGTTTTATTAAGATAATACGTAACACTGCGACAAATTATAACCAATCATATGCTTCTATTAGCAGTGCATTATGAAATTATGCTGTTCTGTTTTACTATAAAGATGTGTGTTGAAGGGTGCCGCAGAGCAGTCTGTGCAGACACCACCCTACGTATAAACGTTTGCATTAAACTTCATCGCTTATTTCAACTCAAGAATCTGGGCCTGGTCTCATTTCTTTGACTCTTCATTCCTGTGTGAAGTATCCAGGGAGAAAGTGACCATTCACTTTCTAGATTAGCATGTGCAGTGTACTGCTGCGCAAGTTCAAAGAAGATCATCTCTATTTGATATATAACTTATTTAAAATGATTCATTGTTCTTTTTAAATGTTCTCAAAAACATTGCTTCTTAAACTTGTCCTCAAGGACCCCACAACGGTCCAGGATTTAGGGCTTACCCACTTGTGTTTAAATACGACCATACCCTAACCATTAGGGAACCATATGAGGTGTTATACTTATTCTAATTTAAACAAAACTAGGTAATTCCTAAAACCTTGGCTGTTGGGGGTCCTTGAGGACAGGTTTAAGAAGCACTATTCTAATCAGCCTATGTCTCTGACTGAGAACCTCATAAAATAACTTATTAATTAGGTAATTTGTGTCTATAAGACCATACAGTTAGTAATACATGTTTTAATTAACAAAGGCCAAATTTGGAAAACATAATTAATTCTTTTAAATCTTACTGTGTTGCCAAAACGATACAGGTACCTGGGCAAACCTTAACTTTTGGCACACACACAGCAAATGTGGCTTAGTAATATTGTATCTCTTTACTGTCAGTCATGCAGCCTGTGTCTAAACAGAACCTTCCATACACCTGCTCGTCCATCATCACTTCTAACATCTCCACACTGCTGCTACATGCAGAAAGGGCTAAACAAAATGAAGCATGGGGATCTGAATTCAACGAGGGGTCTTATTACATTATAACTTGATATTTCTGTGGACCACATGTTCTATACTACTCAAACAACATCATAGGAGTCCTTATAATTGTCTGAGCATCATGGGAAATATGGTAATTAGCTGATCCTTGTCATTTCTATGGTTCTCAGTCAGGATTACAGGGAATTTTTTAGCTGGCTGAGAATAATGTAAACTATAACCTAGAGTTAACTTATGTCTCTACAGTTGCTGACTACATTTCCTGGGATGCTCAAGGGAAATGTAATCTTTGGGACACCATTTGCTGCGCAAACACTGTTTAATACATTTCTTATGGTGCTCAGACAGCATAATGGGTGCCTGTAGACAAAATCATCATCATACCTTTAGCTAGACTGTGTCCTGCGAAGACAAATAATGATATTTTGACAGTTAAATAGCATCCATCATACGTTATCTTTAATAACTAATAAATAATGAATTTAAAACATTATAGATTTTCAACTGTGACAAAAAAAATCCATTTGTTTCCAATGGATCAATGCAGGCCCCTTTTAATAAAACTCCTGGTACTACCTATAAATGACTAATGACTGCATTCCACTATAAATGAATGGGCTCTGGAATGTATCAAGAGTGAGGCTAGTTAGTATCTTGTGTTCCTCACTGCGTCAGTGTATTTATTTAAAGTATTATCATTTTAAGTCCATTCTGTTAGCTGCATGTGTACGAACAGCACTTTATTTTTTACCTTATACTATTTTTAATTATGTAATTTTAACACACATTCACAGAATCCATTTGCAACAAGACCAGACTGTTTCATACATGTTCCTGAGGTATACAGCTAGAACACATCTAGATTTGGACTTTATACTCATGTCTCTACTATCTCTGTATACTATGCTCTCTATTTTATGCAACTTTGAATTTTCTATTGATCTGTCTCCCTCTAAATTATACACTTACTATCTCTGGTCATTCTCCAGTTGATTTCAATCTCCTCCCACATTTTCTCCATGTGTTTTACAGCCCTAAATTATTTATTTTCTCCTCTCTTTCACTCAAACTTCACTTGGACCCACACACATTTACAGAATCCATTTGCAACAAGACCATACTGTTTAATGCCCTCCCTTCCCCACAACCAGCTTAATTTATTGTATAGGTCTGGTTAATCAGATGATGTGACTTGACCTCTAATCAACCACCTGTCATTCTTCCCCCTTCTGCACAAATTTCCTAGCAATATTTTAACCACATCACATACTTTATTCACCTACAGTCTCCAAACCCATAGCTGCAGTTTGTAGACTTACAATGCACCCAACTATTCATCTACTTAGTAACTTCTGGTGTGACTCAGTTCTCAGTCCCATCCCCCCCCCCCCCCCTCTCCGGAAAACTTCCATAATCACAATCTAATGTTATTTTTAACTCTCCCCTTTTTCTTTCTGCCCCTCACTCTCCTTGTCTCATATTCCTCATCCCCTCTAGAATGTAAGCTTGCAAGCAGGGCCCTCTACCATCATGTTTTAGTCTGAAAATGTTTTGTGTAAATTTGCTTGTAACTCCCTTCTTATGCTCTATACCAAGTGCATTTGTTGGCGCTATATAAATAAATGGTAATGTAATGTAATGTAACTGCAGTAAATTATCTAATTTGAAATACAGGTTTTTTAATAAACATCTATGATTATGCATTTTATTTTACATTTTCAATAAAATAAAACTATTGGTTTGATCTTTGATTAAAAAAAAAACTGTAAAAGAAAACAACCCTGAAAATGTATGGCATATGGTGTTAAACTCCATTCCACAGGGATTTAAAATAATACTTCACTTCAGATGCAATTTCAAACTACTTACAGATAATAAGAAGATAGAAGTCACACAATCATTTTACAGGCCTAGCACAATGTTAGTTTTTGAAGACTATGACTCATGGAACTCTTGTTTTAAAAAAAGTTAATTTGACGATTTTTGTCCTTGTTATTGCAATTTGTGATGCGTTAAGTCCACATCTTGTTGATGTTTGTTATTTTATTTTACCTGATTCTATTTTTGTTGTTATTTTGCTTCATAATGATATCTGCACTGGTATTTTTGCAGTGATATGCAGGGATGAGGCAATAGGGCTTCTGGAAAGGTTTCAACAAGTGTCACTCAGAGCTTGATCCATTAAGTCTTCTTGCCAGCATAGCAGTAAAAGCAGAATTTGTTAAGGAAGCATATAGTGAGGCTGCGGCATGTTTTATTTCCAATGCTATTTTAATATGTTTGTTTTTCTTTGCAGCACAAGATGTTCCAGGGTTATAGACATGGGATGATTGGTATTCATTTTTATAGCATGTACGGTTTCTTCCTACTGTCTATTTTTTTAATTGAGGAGCTGAATGCTGGAACATTTCATTTATAGCCTAGTGTATTATTTTTCCTTCATTCTGATAAAATACTCAATAATCTTGTCTCAGAAATCTAGATGTATTTCATTCATTAAAGAAGAGATTTTTTTTTTAATGTGCTGGAAATCTTTTGCATATAGCTCATCATTTTAATTGTAACACTATATTTTACAAACAGCTCCAAACATCGTTTATGTCACCATCAATTTTATCAGCATTTATTTTTTTCTAAAAACGAACCATGATAACAATAAAGACTGTCTTTGCAAGAAAGATAACCTGTACTTGTAGTCAAACAATATCCTGCACACCTCCTCTTCAAGAGCGTATACAAATATAGTCAAACAGTAGGGTTGGCACTACCTTTGAAAGAAATTGTGAGAACCTAAAACCCTAAAAAAATAGCTCTTTAGCCAACAAATGGGAAACATCCATAGGGAATAATCAAATCAATAAGTCCAAATGTCAAAAAGTGTACTGTTATGTGGCTGGTTTTTCATGGTGCTTCCTAGGAGGTCGAGGTTCTCCGTAAAGAATTCATATATTTTTTTTGTATTTTTTTGACTAATTGGTCTATTCAATAAAATCCGAGATCTCAGTTCTAGTGTAAGGTCAGCAAAGGTACCCCCCGTCACCCCCCTACCAGATCGGTCACCAGGAGGTCCCCGCGATCGGGTACTCGCAGCTCCCGTGTCCCTCGCCGTCAGACCCCCCGCTTAGTGCGCGCGCGGCAATGGCAACTCACGCGCGCGTGCAACAATTCTGTAGCTTTCCTGTCCCAAGCGTCGCTATGGAAACGGACAGCATGGCGCACGTATCACGCGTCACGGGGGCGGAGCTGTAGCCCTTTAAAATCAAGGCGCGCATTGTCACAAATTGCTTGAGTATTACCAAGCTAGTTCCTGTGTTAGTTGTTCTCTGCGTTTCTACCTGATTTGTTCCTGTTTTCGACCCGGCTTCTCTATTTGGATTCTCCTGTTTTCTGGTTCCCGTGATTTGGCTTCATCCCTGGTTTATGCTGTCTTCTGGAAACCCGACCCCGGCCTGTTTTTCGACTCCTCTACCTTCTGGCTCCCCGACCCGGCTTTCTCCTGACGATTCTTCTGTTGACACTCGTGCCCGATATCACTACTGCAGCTCACCATACTCTCCAGTATTGTGGTGTCTGGCAAGGGCTGTCACTTCTGCAAATTGGGGCTCCACTTCAGAACTACGGTACGTTCATCACAAAATACTCAAGCCATTTTTCATGGACCCCGCAGAAGTGATGGAGGCCGTTACTGCATTATCAAGACAACTATCTACGCTGACTCAGTCAGTCCAGGACTTACAAGCAAGCCAGTCTCACTTCCAACACCAACTTCATGACTTGCAGACATCACGTCATTTTCCCTCCCCAGAGGGAATACCTCCGTCCTCTTCAGTGCCAATTCCCGAACCACTTTTGATGTCAACTCCTGAACCCAAGATCCCTCTACCGGAGCGGTTCTCGGGCGACAGGAAGAAATACCGTGCTTTTATGACGTCGTGCCGACTCCTGTTCTCTTTGCAACCCAAGACATACGCTTCGGATTATGTAAAGATTCAGACTGTCATCACACTACTTCCCTCACCAATTTATTTTATATTTTCAAAAGGTACTCACTTTCACTTTCTAGATTTAAAATAAACATTTCTAAATCAGAAGTACTTTCTATTCACATCACTAACAACCAAAGTGTAAGGTCATTGGAACAGAGTTTACATTTTTCATTGCAGAATCCATACATTACATATTTAGCTATTAAAATCTCTGCAAATTATTCAGAATTGTACATAAATAACCATTTTTCCTATTTTTAATAAAATCAAGGCAGACTTAGAAGGCCTAAAACATATTATGGGTGGGGAGGGTCAATGCCTTCATAATATACACATAGAAACATAGAATGTGTTGGCAGATAATAAACATTCGGTCCATCTAGTCTGCCCAATTTTCTAAATACTTTTATTAGTCCCCAGTTCCCTATCTTTTAGCTAGGATAGCCTTGTGCCTATCCCACGCGTGCTTAAAATGCTTGACTGTGTTTACCTCTACCACTTCCGCTGGAAGGCTATTCCATGCATCCACTACCCTCTCAGTAAAGTAATACTTCCTGATATTACTTTTAAATTGTTGCCCTTCTAATTTTACACTATGTTTTCTAGTTGTGGTAATTATTCTTCTTTTAAATATACTCTCGTCCTTTACTGCATTGATTCCCTTTATGTATTTAAATGTTTCCATCATATCCCCCCTGTTACGTCATTCCTCCAAGCTATACATGTGAAATAATGAATGTGCTTCAAAATTCTAATATCTGTTTCAAATCATCCCTAAATCAATTAGAAAAAAAGGGAATTTAGTGAACCTCAGAAGTATATTGAAAGATTTGTGAGGAATGATACAAAGCCTAGAGTTAGAAAAATTACCATGCACTTGAATAGTAACTCAGTGGGACTGAAAGTACCTAATCTAACACATTTTTGCCATGCATCACAAATTTCCATAATACATTCCTGCAACAAAAAAGACTGAGAGATGGGTAAAGTATTTAAAACTATTTATTTTCTGAAAATGTTATATCTAAATACATTTATTTTGTATCCTTTATTTATATATTCTGTATCCCTAAAAAAGTAAATAAAAATTATTAAAAAATATATATACACACATATATATCATTGATAAAATATATGGTGATAAATTAACATATCCATATTTAGATCAAAACAAATTAATTTACTAATTTACTACATTTACATTTTTTTTCTTTGGCTGTGATAGTACTTAATTTTAAGTGAAGTCATGACTATAATAATAATAATAATAATAATACTAATAATAATAATACTAATAATAATAATAATAATAGTTAATAATAACAACCATGAAATGTACATTCAATATTCTCTAGTTTTCAAATACATCTTGGGGATGTTAGTATTACCCAATTTAACTGTAACTGTTCCTACCTTAAGTAACACAGCTAGAGATTTTTGTTATATAATGTTTCAGTCACACGCTGTGTTCTGGTACATTAAGCACTAGTTTGATCAAAAACTTTTATCCTGAAGTAAAACAAAATTAAAAAATGAGAGATATGTATCAGTTTCACTTGACTGCATTTCGAGGTGTTTCAGCCTGAAACGAGTCTGCTTATGAAAGGCACTGCATATGCAGATTAACACTGAAGATAAATCATTTTTATATAGATTGGAATTGACAAGAATTGCATTGCAAAATAAATAAACATGAATTACATTGAAGACTTGCCAGTTGGTTATTCATAGTATACTGAAAAGCATGCAATACATTGCATGGAGATATTAGCTTCGAATGATGTATTATTAAGGTAAACACATAGGGAATGTCTTGATGTTTCTACATAGCAGCTTAAACTAAGACATGTGTTACATTCACTGGTGTATGAATACCATTAGATCAAAATATGATATAATAATGATGAAAATAACGTATTTAAGTAGGAAATGCACAATGGGATATTCTATCGTTTTCCAGAATGTCGTTGAGAAGTTACCATTGCTCAACATCCAGGGGATATTACTATCAATAGTAGAAATGAAAAGAGGAAGAATCCGTACTCCGGAATCCAGATAAACAATAGGTGATATTTATTGGCAGAAAAATAAATTATATGTGAAACAGCAGAAACAGGGTGGGAAACTTAACGCGTTTCGCGTGAATGCACTCTTAATCACAAGTTATCATAAGACTTATGATTAAGCGTGCATTCACACGAAACGCATTAAGTTTCCCACCCTGTTTCTGCTGTTCCACATATAATTTATTTTTCTGCCAATAAATATCACCTATTGTTTATCTGGATTCCGGAGTACGGATTCTTCCTCTCTTCATTTCTACTATTGATTCTTAACGCTTGGTTGACGTGGGAAGCTGGCACCTGGACCACACAGTGAAAACACCTTTTCAGTGCTGGGTAGGCACTGTAATTAAGAGCGGTGGAGCCCGGATCTCCTTGATTGGAAACTTCTGCTGGATATTACTATCACTCAACTTAATGGCACTTATTTGATCTATCTCAAGTGCATGGAGGATAGAGTCAAATAATCAGGAACCAACTTTAAGCTGCAACCTTAAAGGGACAGTCTAGTCCCCAAACTCACTTTGGTGCAAGTGGAAGACTATTGCCTGAATAGTGCAAATACTTTTTTTCCACTGTGATGAAGGCATTCTGCATAAATCACATTTTAATATTCTACTTAAGCCCTCCCCCTGCATCCTATCCTATATGATCGTGCTGTTACACAGGTATGATCTCTTAACAGTGCAACACATTGTCTGATAATGTCACTAGAGAAAAAGGAAATTCCATTCATTTGAATGGCATTATTCTCATTGGTTCCTGTAGCAAAAAAAAAGTGGAAATTGACTTTTACTCAGCTAGTATGGGAAGTCCTGATATAATAATTTCATATTTTAAGCAATGCAAAACATAAAATATGCATTGTAAAGTACTTTGAATGTAATTTAATATACATTAACATTTGGAAGATGCATTTTGTGCACTAAACAGTCCTTTTAAAGATTGTGCCACATTTGCCCACTGAGGCAACAGTTTACACAGTGCTAGTCAATTTGTGCACAATTCCTGTTCCTCCTAGATGTGTTTACCTAATAGCATTGATATCAATTATGTTGCCCTAGTGGGAGCTCAACAGTTAAATAGGTCACACAAGAGTGGTTCAAATGGCCACCAGCTTGATTTATTGGTAACTATTTTATGACATGTTATAGTAAAGAATAAAGAACTGAGTTGTGTAAAAAGAGATAACCTAACAAATTGCAAACATAATGATTTGTTTTTTTGTAGAGTGACTAGAAGAGAGAAGCTTTTTAGCTTACTTCATTCCATCAACAGCCTATGTTGTACCTTCACATTTTTTACTCTAGTGTTTTGGTGGAGTAGTTATCAGTTTGCTTTTTTAAATTAATCTCAATTGAAACCATGACATCGTCACTATTCCCCAAGTGTTCTCTTTGTTTAGGATAAGCTAATTAATTGGTTGGTGTAATAAGAAAATGTTGGAGAGACATCACTGCACCAATTTAGCTCTATAAAATGTCATATTTATTTATTGAAAAGAACAATAGAAAAAATATTGGAGATTTTCTACCTGCTTGCATAATGTAGTACAACACAATGATATTCCAGTAAACAAAATAAGCAAAACGTATGCCACTAACAAAATCCACCAAATATTTAAATGGCGTCCAATGTATTACATGAAAGAAAAATAGGGCAGAAGTTTATATTACAGGTATCAGATATGTGTAAATAATGTATTAAAGTTGTATAACTATTGCACTGGTAGATCTAGTAGTACAGGGATTTTAAAACTTTTTTTTAAAGTATAATGACAACATAAAAACCTTGTAAATTGATTTGAATGCTACAATATACTACATCACAAAATATTTTGGAACTCCAAGTGACAGTATTTGACAAATTGGGCTCAATTTTATTCAATGGCCTAAGTTTATTTATCTCAGGTAATCGAAGCACAGACTACATAAGAAATGTCATTGTTTTGACTTTTTGAAAGTCCAGATTGCAGTTATATTATGTCACTGGTGGCACATTTATTTATAGTAATTGGCTTTACTATATATTTGTTTAGTTCTTCAGACTGAATGAAGTTCTTAAATACATTCATAAATTTAACTGACCATGCTGAATACAATGAGACTGACCTATTTATATTTATTGTTCCTTTGTTAAACGTGTTTCATAATCATTATATGTAATCCCTTTACTAATTACTTAATGGTGTATAAATATAGGGAATAACCCAGAAACTTCAACGGGAATAAAAAAAAGGAATATATAGCGCACCTTGTATTGCTGTATCCGGTCAGTGTGGTAAAATAGTCGGAGTAATCCTCATGTATAAAGCCTGAATCCAAAACGAAAAAGTAGTAAAGACAGGAAACTGCAAATACCGGTAAAAAATAACTTTTATTGGAAATGTAAAATCGCAACTTGTTGAAGATAACAGCATACAAAAAACAGGAAAAAGAGGTAGCTGGCTGGCTTGACGCGTTTCGTACTTAAACGCACATAGTCATAAGCTGGTGTATAAATATCGTGTAAATTACAATTATTTTTGTAGATGAGAACAATAAAAAAAATCATTGTATTAGACAAATAAATCAGGAGACTTATAATAAGTGTAACCACTGCGGTACCCCTGTTTCCTCTGTTCTATCTTGATTGCTTGGAATTTCGAAGATGTAAGTATCATGGCAACAATTATATAAATATGGAGAGCTCTCCTCTGTAATGGTGACAGTGAGCAAAAAATGGTGATGCTTCTCCTGAGTAGGTACCATCCTATAGGACAGGCTATTTCAGCACTGTGCATTCTTGATCTGAAATGTGGTTCCCACATTCTTTTCTCAACTTATGTTTTTCAGAATATGCCCCAACGTAGGATCCTGGATCACTGCACCCAGAGGGACACCCCACTAATGATGCCAACGCAAGGCAAGGCCAAAACAAATGTCTGTGCATATAACTTGTCATGCATTTCAGGTCTCTGCCCTGATGAGTGGCACCAGTCTGATTTGCTGATGGAGAGGTCTACTCTGTAATAGTGAAAGTGAGCAAAAAATGGTGATGTCCTTCCTGAATAGTTACCATCCTAAAGGATAGGACAGGCAATTTCAACGCTGTCCTGGTTAACAGTTTAACTCTCAATCTGTGTAAATGCATCCACGAAAACCTGTTATTCTCAGTACTCACTCTCTAGTAAACTAATGATAGCTGCTTATATTTCATTCTAAACTATTGTATTTTTATATTTTTTGACAGGTACAAAAAACCTACAATACATTAAAATAAATAACATTACATACAATACATTAAGATAGGGGTAATATCTGCTAATTCTACAAAAAGTTAATAAACTTTTTTTGGCAAATAGTTAAGACCATGTCCAAATATTGGCCAAATAACAAAGATCTTGACCTTGCGTAACAGAACAAAATGGTGTCTATAGTCTAAACATTTTATTTAACAAAGCTGGGCATGAAGCTAGTTAAAAATGAAAGAACACAGTTTAAACACATTTATTTCTGTTCTGACAAGGGGGAACCTGTAATTTCTGCATAGTGCCCATAAGAAGAAGAAGATCAGTGCAGGTATTCCACTACATGCAAGCAATCTAAACTCTAAATATACAATAAATTTAATAATCACAAAAAGACCAGTTTTGATAAGAAAACATTTTTAAAGTGTAGGTTTTATTTTGTATTTTTTTTTTTTTTTTTTTTTTAGAAAAGCAGACTAATAGATCTCCACCATGTTAAAAAATTCAGACAAAAAGCTAGGTACAAAATTTGCATCTAAAGAAGATTGCATGCTGCGGGATTGTTTAATTCATATAATATTAATAAATTAATAAGTCAGACTGAACTAACTCATGTACACACTGTTGATTTTTATATTAAAAGCACTGAAAATAACCCAAATGCACACAATTATTGGAAATATACAACTGAATTCTGTGGACAATTTTTTTTTTAAAGACGTTAAAAAAGTTGCCCGTGTTGCACATAGTTTGCAATTAGCAGGAATCATCAAAGTAGTTATTATTGGAAAATAGGGATGATTTTATTTTAGTGTTTTATACTAATTTCTGTAGTTGGAAGTATTTCCATCGGCTGTAACCAGCTCTCCTCAAGCTGTTCATGGAGTACATCATATATTTATTAGGAAGAAAAAGCTTATGATTAAGTAGGTCGGTTAAAGCTATTATTTGGCACCTCTCCGTGTGAAATTCTCTTTGGCACTGTTTATTGATTCAATCACCTTTGAAGAAGCCATAGTGAGTGTTGAGCTTTTTCATCCTGGATGTACTTTATGTGTTATTTGGAGCACTTTACTACTGGCACATGGCTTCTGACTATAAAAGCTTCAGCAGGTAGCCCCATTGATACAGTCATAATGAGTGTAGCCTGGTTTACTTTTGAGTGTATAGTATATTCCTTGGCCAGCTTATCATTGGGGGACTACATACTAACAATAAAATGGCAGTGAACTGCACAAATCAGGCATTAATAGCTGAGTTTAAAACAAATCTCCAACTTGCAAACCTTTCCAACTTAGCTATGTAAAGGGCAGTTTTTAGATAAGTATAATTGAATGTATAAAAAAAAACATTTCTATCAATTTTTCCTCGCCATTTCCTATTTCCTGAAAACTTTAGTTTTATAGTGAGTTATTTGCTGTTGTTAAAGAAACTAGCCATCTCCGTAAGCCCTCCTTCTTGTGTTAGACCACAATAAACAGAGCTTTATGAAGCCACACACACTTAGTGGGAAGCATTAAAGGGACAGTCTAGTTCCCAAACTCATTTTGGTGCAAGATGAAGATTACTGCTTGTATGGTGCACAGGCTTTTTTTCCAGTGTGATTTGATGCGGGCATTCTTCATAAATCACACTTTTAATATTTTACTAAAGCCCTCCTCCACTGAATGTTTTATTTCATTTGATCACTTCCTGTGTTGGTGGAATAGAAAGTAGTGTGTAGAATGTTGTAACCTACAGGATGTTCTCTGTGCTGCTTCTTGTCTGCCTGCATTTACTGTCTGATCAGTAGCACTGATCCCTCCTCTCCAACACTGACTACCTGACTGAAACTGACTGCCAGCTAAGGAGAGTACTGAAATATGGACTGGATGACAAAGGTAGCCCATTCATAGCCAAGTATGGGGGCTTATTTTTAAAGGGCAAATTCATATGTAAAACAGAGTTGTAATAGACTGACGGGTACATAATGCAGAGACACATATGTTCAGTGATGTATAATGCAGCCAAATAATGAAAGCTGATAGTGAAAGAAAGTGGTGGTTCATTACATTGACGAGGTTTAGACTAGTAGTGTAACATGGAAGATTTTTCTGTTGTTGGTTTGGGTCTCCAGATGAATAGGGTACAATTAGTTATTGTCCACAGGAATGCAGGCCAGCGGTTTTGTAACAACATCAGTTTTGCCACCTTAATGTCAATGTGATGTCACACCATTTTAGGTGAGAGAGAGAGAGAGATGTACTGCCTATAATCCTCAGCCAGCTGGCATTTATATGAGACAGTTGGAATGCCCATAATCCGCAGTCAGCTGGTATATTTTTGAGAGAGATGGAATACTTTGATGACATGACTGACGTTATGAAGTGACAGGGAACTAACTTATAATGCTCTTGCATACACTAGGATCTCTAATAGTGCAGTATAAATAAGCACATTTCACATATAATTAAAACATGTACAATACATAGAAAATAAGCTAAAAGGATCTGCCTCTTAAGTGCCAGATGTTTGTTGTTCACTTAGTGATTAACCCATAGTGTGACAGAGAATTATGGGAGTTATAGTCAAGAAGTGGTTGGACTATTCGGACTATAATAAAGAAACGGAGGGAAAACTAAGTAGCTACTAAGTAGCTTTTAGTGCTAGCAAATCTGTAGAAGACACCTCACACTGTATATCGAAGAGTTGGGTTCAAATATGTGGGGACTTCCCTGCTGCTATTATCCACATCCAAACCCATGTTATAGAACTTAAACGGTTGTCCTTGTAGATGAACCAATGAGAAGTAAAACTCACCAAAATCTGTACCGATATGTAATGAAAAAAAAATCTGTCTTTTTTTGTAGCATCTAAATGAATCCTATACTGGTGCTTTTATGGTACTTGTGTACATTGCTGAGTACAATTTTTATCATTATTAAACTTTAATACGCATTAAAAGGTAAGTTATTATCTAGTCAGAGTGCTCCTTTAACCACTGTAACATGAACATGCAATAAATATAATATATGTTTATTGGATTTTCATACAATTAGCATAGCGGTATTTAATTTAATCTAAGTGATTGTTAACAGGTGTTTATTGCTAAATCAAGCAAGAAGATGTCTTAGTATAACGTTTAATTTATTGTCAGTTTGAGCAAACATGTGAAGAGAAGGATAAAAGAGACAGTTATACAACTTGAATATCATTTGAGTAGATAATATTCCAAGATGAAAGACATTTTAGCACAAAACTGTCAGGGTGAGAGAACAACATTTTACACCAATGAAGAAGGTTCAAATTAATTATGAAAATATAATAATTTTGTATTATCATAAAGTAAACTAGTAAAAACATACTTTTTAACTCTTTCACAGAAACATACTGATGTTTACATAGCGGCCACTACAAGTGCACAAATATTTGTTATTTTTACAAAATCATTTTTAAAAAAAACAACTGTATTATGTGTTTGTAAACTTCTGTGTGTGCTATTTTGGACATATCCCATGCAAATGAGTACACACTCATTATACAGGGAGTGCAGAATTATTAGGCAAGTTGTATTTTTGAGAATTAATTTTATTATTGAACAACAACCATGTTCTCAATGAACCCAAAAAAACTCATTAATATCAAAGCTGAATATTTTTGGAAGTAGTTTTTAGTTTGTTTTTAGTTTTAGCTATTTTAGGGGGATATCTGTGTGTGCAGGTGACTATTACTGTGCATAATTATTAGGAAACTTAACAAAAAACAAATATATACCCATTTCAATTATTTATTTTTACCAGTGAAACCAATATAACATCTCAACATTCACAAATATACATTTCTGACATTCAAAAACAAAACAAAAACAAATCAGTGACCAATATAGCCACCTTTCTTTGCAAGGACACTCAAAAGCCTGCCATCCATAGATTCTGTCAGTGTTTTGATCTGTTCACCATCAACATTGCGTGCAGCAGCAACCACAGCCTCCCAGACACTGTTCAGAGAGGTGTACTGTTTTCCCTCCTTGTAAATTTCACATTTGATGATGGACCACAGGTTCTCAATGGGGTTCAGATCAGGTGAACAAGGAGGCCATGTCATTAGATTTTCTTCTTTTATACCCTTTCTTGCCAGCCACACTGTGGAGTACTTGGACGCGTGTGATGGAGCATTGTCCTGCATAAAAATCATGTTTTTCTTGAAGGATGCAGACTTCTTCCTGTACCACTGTTTGAAGAAGGTGTCTTCCAGGAACTGGCAGTAGGACTGGGAGTTGAGCTTGACTCCATCCTCAACCCGAAAAGGCCCCACAAGCTCATCTTTGATGATACCAGCCCAAACCAGTACTCCACCTCCACCTTGCTGGCGTCTGAGTCGGACTGGAGCTCTCTGCCCTTTACCAATCCAGCCACGGGCCCATCCATCTGGCCCATCAAGACTCACTCTCATTTCATCAGTCCATAAAACCTTAGAAAAATCAGTCTTGAGATATTTCTTGGCCCAGTCTTGACGTTTCAGCTTGTGTGTCTTGTTCAGTGGTGGTCGTCTTTCAGCCTTTCTTACTTTGGCCATGTCTCTGAGTATTGCACACCTTGTGCTTTTGGGCACTCCAGTGATGTTGCAGCTCTGATATATGGCCAAACTGGTGGCAAGTGGCATCGTGGCAGCTGCACGCTTGACTTTTCTCAGTTCATGGGCAGTTATTTTGCACCTTGGTTTTTCCACACGCTTCTTGCAACCCTGTTGACTATTTTGAATGAAACGCTTTATTGTTCGATGATCACGCTTCAGAAGCTTTGCAATTTTAAGAGTGCTGCATCCCTCTGCAAGATATCTCACTATTTTGACTTTTCTGAGCCTGTCAAGTCCTTCTTTTGACCCATTTTGCCAAAGGAAAGGAAGTTGCCTAATAATTATGCACACCTGATATAGGGTGTTGATGTCATTAGACCACACCACTTCTCATTACAGAGATGCACATCACCTAATATGCTTAATTGGTAGTAGGCTTTCGAGCCTATACAGCTTGGAGTAAGACAACATGCATAAAGAGGATGATGTGGTCAAAATACTCATTTGCCTAATAATTCTGCACTCCCTGTATGATATGAAAAAAGGGTGTTTATTACAAATAATTATCCATAGAAGCATAGTGTAAAGCTGTTTTAATTAGACAGAAGTGGCCTTGTGGCTGATAAAAGTTTCTCCTTGAGTGTTTGCAGCTATTCAGTAATCTGGGTATGAATTTAAGTACTTTATTTTAAGTAATGTTAATTGGATTATATTAAGTATCATTTAAATAGACAAATACTAAATAATTTTTACAAGAGTTTTAACATTAAATGACTAACTGGAGACTGTGTATTATATATCTAATGGACACTCACAGTAAACATGATTTGTTAAAAAAAAATAAGGCCATGCGTAGCATAAGTAAAACAAAACAGTTTAGACTTATTTCACAGCCTCCATAAAGCAGTAGAACACAAATGTGTCCATTAGGATGCACCTGTCATACAAAAGTCACATGATGTCAATTTAAAGACAATCATTTTTTAATGTATGAAATGTGCTATCCAAATTGAAGAGTTAGCTAAGAATACGTTTCTGGCATGCATAATTAAACTGCCAACATGATTAAAAAAAGGGCAAATATGGATTTGTGTAAATTGATGCATCCACAATGCTCTTCTTTTATAAGCAGATACAAGGCTTTGGAGGATCAACCCAGAAGGTTATGAAAGTTAATGGTGCAGATAATATCACTGTACATTGTAAACTTATTTATCATTGATATATAAGTAATTATATGGTTGATTAACATTGACTCGCTTTATTAGAGCTTAGCACATCTCTTACTTTGTGCCATGGGATAATTAAAAGGCATAACGGAGTTAAAAATGTCATAATACAGTGTTCATTTGGGAATTTTCTGCCAGCGGCTGAACAGTCTTCAATATATATTGTGTATTAAATAAAAAGGTAGTATTAATCTGCTTTTACTAAAAAAAAAAAATCTACTTTCTACTTTCAAACATTTGAATATTTTCCCCAAAATATGCTAATAAGAATTGTATTTTTTTTTCCCTGTCCTGTTTTTCATGTATTGAATTCACACTTCTAATTGGTTTGACCTATGTGATTGTTACAAGAACCCCTCTAACTTTACAGCCAAAAACTGCCGTAAGGTATTTTTCTAATTATTGAAACATAGTGATATATAATTAATTTCATATTTAATTTCATAAAAAAACTCCTAGTCACAAATTCTACTTGGATATCATAAGCAAGCATGGTATTAAAAAAATAAACAATAAAAAAACCTGTTGTATTATAATTGTTCCTGTTTCTTCTCTTAGCATTGTGATTTCTCAAGATATAACAGCGTGTGCTTCTCTGTCAAGCATAATCAGTTTGCCAGTTGGCAATGTATTATGACAAGGTATATCATTACTTAAATACATACAAGACCATGGGATTTCTGTTTCCATTAACTCTGTAATAAAATCAAGTCAATTGAACTGGCTACAGGTTTGATAGGTTGAGCAGGCATAGTTTAAAGTAAAGTCTCTTTCATGTAATGTGAGCTGCTTTAATGATACTGACATATTTGTGATTCTAAAATGTTAAAAGGTAATTACTCAGATATCATGATTTTGTACAAGCTAGGTAATGTATGTGACAGCATACAATAGAGGTAATATTTTGTGTTCTGTCTTTTTAACTTGCCGAATACTAACCCCCTCCCCCCACACACCAAGATCATGAAAACATGACTAGCCTAAAAGTTAAATACATATGTATGAAATCAAAAGAAAGTCCAGCTTGTACTTGAACAAAGACATGGTAAAAAAAAATATAAATTGCACTTAGCCTGTGGTGCAATCCCCTTTCTTATAGAATTAATATTTTACAGATTTTTATTTTTACAAAGATAAAGTCATTTTCACTTAAAGAGAGGTCAGCTTCTCTTTTTCAGTGTCACAATTTAAACTATCATCCAAGACAGACCCTTGTTAATTATAATCTTTCATGCTAAGAGGGTGAGAAGAGATAATCACCTCTTTCATTGCATGATATCGTTTCACACTTCTTCATATCAAAAATTAATGACTATGATATGACCTAACATGAAAGCGTACCCTCTTTACTATTCCGCTCCTCCATCCACATCTCTCCTTATCATTGTTAACATCTCTAACCATTACTGAATTTTTGTGTAAAACACACCAAACTTGCCCACAAAGTTGTAGAAAATTGTGACATATGGAAACATAATTCAAATTCCCAGGTATATTTACAAAGTGTAAAATACAACACCTTTGGAAATGACTGAGCAGCTTGGAAGGTATTTATTTATAATCTAAATAACCTTTTGCTTTCTTAAACACAGTCCGACAATATATTTCAATATTTAGGTTTTGTTTCATATTTATTTATGTAAAGATATTGTTGATTGTGCAAAAAAAGGCTGTGCATATGTAAACATAGTCTTGTCAGATAGTTTAGCCATTCTAAACTCTTTTGGGAGTTTTGTAGGACTTCAGATGCCATTTTTCTGGATCACTAACCTGGTTTAACTATAACAAGAACACATATTTTGCAATTATGTAGTCATTTTGTTCTGAATGTAACTGACTTCTGAATGACTTAGTTTCAATAAAACTTATAGAACTGTTCAAAATATTAACTCACTGTATTCAATGCATGGGATACTCTCCACAAGGTGTACTACCTAATATAAAAAAGACACTCCCGCATGCTGGTTATATGTGACCCTATATTATTTGTTCAACTATTCCATAGGTACCATAGTGCCTCACAAAGGTTCCTTTGGTGAGTAAACATTTTATCAAGCAGATGTGCAATAAAGACTCCTAGATAAACACAATGTTGGAAAATAATATTTTTTTATATTTAATATGTTTTCATGAGATATACATTGAAGGAGATGCACAAAAACAAACTACATTTTGGTGAAAGGTATCCCTCTGTTGGAGCACTTCAGTAAATAGTAGAATAACATAACATGCAAACTGAAAAAAAAAATTCCCACCACAAATAAATGTATACTACATAATTAGACTTTTTTCATCATCACACTATATTGTAAAAATACGTACAAATGTAAAATAAAACACACAACATACATGGAAGTGGAACAACATATTATGGTGATACTACATCATTTCACAGTATATAAAAATAAAGTACCATTGCAAAACGTAAAATCAAGTGGAGGCTCCTAATTGATGTATTTAGTCACTAGGTCTGTACAAAATATTCTATAGGGTGCACAGCATATTAATAAAAAAATATATTTCTTTTCAGACCGGCATTGCCCTTTCCATTTCTTTATTATACTTTTCCACAACAATTTTAATGATATTTAAGCTCCATATTACAATGGTAATTTTTATCTCCAATTCTGTTAGAGGAAAGCATGCATGGGGATATCCACTTGTGTTGAGAATATCCTTCTCTCAACAGAATCCCAGCACACATAGCCATTTGGATTCTTGCAAGAAGGGTGTTTAAGCCCTCCCACCCACTCCCAGCTCAATTTTATTTTATAGACCTTACCTAACCCCTCAAAATCTTCTCACCTGTGTGCAGATTATTTACCTCCATCTATTAGAAGCAGGTGTTGGAATTTAGCAGCTACCTGACTTAGACTACCTTTTAACTCTTCAGATGTAATAGAGTCTGGTAGGGCCAAATCAAACAATGAACTCTCAAGTGTTACAATTCAAACATGGTACTCATAAATTAAAATAAACTCAACTGCAGCTTTAAATGTTGCATCCTAGAGGAGATACTAGTTTAACCTTCCAATCCATGCATTTTCTCTTGTCTAACCTGCCTTACTGACAGTATGATCAACCAAACAAAAGGTATTATTATGTTTTCGTTATTCCTGGCATTACTAAGCCATTTTCCCACTCATCACAATACACAAACCCCTGCCTTGCAAAATAATGTAGTGATCCACCATGGACTACTTTGTAAATGTGCACTTCCTAGTGAGTGCTGGTGGAGAGTATTAAAAAACACTCCACCCTCTCCATCTTTTAAACATAGGTTGTCAGTGAAAGCTCAGGGGAAGCAGCTCTTCAAATTTGTATTCATTCTTCTTTTTGCCCTGGCAGATGACATTGAAACCAACCCTGGACCCTGTCCTAGTACAAATGTCAACTTCTCAATAAGGGCCTCTCCTGTGTCCATTGCAATATAGTCAGCCTTCTACCCAAAATTGATGAACTAAGAGCATGGTGTCAGGTGTACAAACCTAAAACTCTTGTTATCACTGAATCCTGGTTAAGCCCTAGAACAGACTCTGCAATACAAATACAGGGTTATATCTGCTCCAGAAAAGACAGAAATAAGAGAGGAGGAGGTATTGTTTTATATATTCATGAGTCACTGAATTTCAAAAAACCCTTCTTTATCAAGTATCCCCTCTACTTTTGAAGTTATAGCTGGAAGAATATTACACCCATTCTCAAAACCATTAGTACTTGTAGGGATCTATCACCCACAAAATTCCCCTGCTCAGTCACTTACTGACATCAAGAAACTACTGGGTGATATTAGTGCCCAAAATAAGAAAAGTGAGCTGCTCGTTCTTGGAGATTTCAATGTAGACTCAATTTGAACAGTGAGCATGTTTTAACATGTTTATGGTCTACATAAACATGTTAAAACATGCTCACTGTTCAAATCCATGAACCTAACACAGATTATTTATTCTCCTACTCGGATGAATCCCAACAGCTCTAACCATACGCTGCTGGATTGGGTCCTTTCCTCTTGTCCCCAAAGAATCCAGCAGTCTGGCATCCTACCCAATGTGTTCAGTGATCATTGCTTAGTGTATTGTGTACGGAAAGTAAGACCCATCAAATCAACCCCTAGAGTAATTGTTGCAAGATGTTTAAGAAGTTTAATCTCCAGTCTTTTCTCAATGACTTGAGCAATTGTCTGTGGAGCAGGCTAAGCTTGATACCCGATCTGGACTCTGCAATTGAATATTTTCAATCTGAGTTCATGCAGGTCTGTGATAAACATGCCCCCCTGCGTAGAGTGAGAGTAAGGGGTGCCCATCTTCCCTGGGTATCAGCTGACCTCCTAGACTTATTCCATTTCAGGGATGCTTTATGGTCAAAATGTAAGCAAACTGGCTCTGACCAAGATCACAACGCTTATCGGCACGTCCGCAATAGATGCAAGACTCAAACCAAACTTGCCAAGACAACTTATTTCTCTGAACGGCTGAATAGAAATCTAGCCAACCTGACCAAATTTTGGAGCGTCATAAAAAACATGTATGACCCTCTGTGCCGCTCAGTACCTACCACAATAAAGACACATAATGAAGTTGTATATTAGATTGTGAAATAGCAGCGCATCTCCTCACTCCAAAAATGAAATTACAGTGTGGGCCGGATCTACTTCCATCAATGCTACTGAGGCTGAGTGCGCCTGTTACTGCGCGACCCATTGCCTGCTTAATCAATGCGTCCCTGTCCTCCGGTTATGTCCCCAAAGCCTGGAAAAAAGCCAGAGTTATCCCCATTCACAAAAATGGGGATGTACACTTAGTGTCAAACTACAGGCCTATTTCACTGCTACCCATACTTTCCTGGAAAAATGTGCCCATGATCAACTGTGCGAGTATTATCAACGCTCCAACTATCTAACCTCGCTTCAATCTGGGTTTAGGTCAAATCACTCCACGATAACTGCCCTCTTAAAGGTGAGCAATGACATTCTGAGTGGTATGGAGAGGTGTGAACTCACAGGTGCAGTTTTCCTAGACTTTGCAAAGGCCTTTGACACGGTTGATCATGAGCTGCTGCTAAACACGCTAAGGTGTTCTGGTGTAAATGAGAGGTCGCTCTGCTGGTTTCGTTCATACTTGTCTGATAGAACTCAATATGTATCCATGGCTGATACTGCCTCCCTCCCGTTGCCAATCAACTGTGGAGAGCCTCAAGGATCTGTTCTTGGGCCTCTGCTATTCTCGCTATTTATAAATGATCTACCCTCGGTGTGTGACCTGGCTCATGTGCATATGTATGCTGATGATACGGTCATTTTTACTTGCGGTACTCAACTATTGCAAGTGGAATCCGTGCTACAGGATCAGTTTTCTAAAGTTGAAAATTGGATAGCAAACAACAAATTATTCCTCAATGCTGAAAAAACTGTGTCCATGTTGTTTGGGACAAATGCCAAACTACTTAAATTAAACAATCCTCAATTAACCATCAAGACCAAAACCAGTTATAACCTGACCCAGGTAATTTCATATAAGTATCTTGGCATGTGGCTAGATCCAAACCTATCTTTTGGTCTCCATATTGATAAGCTTGTGTCAAAGCTGTATCCTAGGATCGGCTTTCTATATAGAAACAAATCTAACCTAGATTCCACGGTAAGGAAACGTATTGTGCAGCAAATGTTAATGCCGATCTTAAATTATGGAGATGTTGTGTATGATTCTGCCCCGCAGACCCATCTCGGTATACTAGACACTATGTACAATACATTGTGTCGTTTTGCACAACAGTGTGATTATAACACGCCTTACTGTAAAATGTTAAAAGAGTTAAATTGGCTGACGCTTGCCTCCAGGCTTACTCTCCACCTAGCTTGATTAGTGCATAACCACTTCTCTGGAACGCTCCCCCCCTACCTGAGCGGCATGCTCGCTCTTACTCCCTGCGCATCCCACAATCTCAGATCCTGCACCAACCCTTCACTAGCGATTCCCCACTTCAAAAAGGAAGTGGGTCGAGGTGCATTGTGGAATAGCCTTCTCGTTTCTGCTAAATCATCATCTACTCTAAGATCCCTGAAAATAAGTATCTCCCAAATCCTCAAAACAGATTGTACCTGTTATTAGTTTACAAACTCTTTCGTATACTGTACATGTTGTTCCTTTGTTGTATCAATTATGATTTACTCTGCATGTTCTCCTTCCAACTTGTTTAATATATGTATGTATTTATTTTTTGAATCTACTGTTAAATGTGTAACTCCATTCTGGACTGGGTCCACAGGACATACTTGAAAACGAGAGAAATCTCAATGTATTCTTCCTGGTAAAACACTTTCGAAATAAAATAAATATTCCCCCCAAACCTATAGCAATCACACTACCGCATGTATTTAGTAATATTGTCAGTGACAAGTTCAGCTTCAAGCAATTATTAACATTGATTATTACATGGTTATGGCAAAATCACTAGGGAGTACATAGATTAAACGTAAGACTTACCTGAAACTTGGTTCCACTTTGCCCATCAATGTCTACTGAAACATATGTGATCTTTTCCACCATTCCCAAATTGATACATTACCATTCTACAATGCTTAGTGTGTATGTGTGCACCATGCTAAGCATTATGGGAAGTGTTATCACTAGAGTTGAGCGGACACCTGGATGTTCGGGTTCGGCCGAACTTCGGAAAAATGTCCGGGTCCGTGCTCGAACTTGACCCCGAACTTGACCCCGAACCTGAACCCCATTGAAGTCAATGGGGACACAAACTTTTGGCCACTAAACTGCCTCTAAAAAAGTCCTGGAAAGTGCTAGAGGGCTGCAAACAAATATGGATAGGGAAATAACTTCAAATAAAATAAAATACATACAAATTAAAAATACAGCTGAGCCACAAAATAGCACTAGATGGAATCTTTGATTTTAGCTTTGGAAGAACATAAATCTAAATCTAAAGCATGGCTGCCAGGAGGATCAACATAATTATCAATTTGAGAGAGGGTTGGAGTGCAGGGTATTCTCTTTCAGTTTATACTAAGTGACCCACAGGTTGAGGAGGCGGTGACCGTGGCGGTCACACTACCGCATGTATTTAGTAATATTGTCAGTGACAAGTTAATCTTCAAGCAGTTATTAACACTGATTATTACATGGTTATGGCAAAATCACTGGGGAGTACATAGATTAAATGTAAGACTTACCTGAAATTTGGTTCCACCTTGGTTTATAGAAAGCCAATAGCATTACATACAATGTAATCGCAGAACCCCGAACTCCAACACGGACATATAGTGAAATGTCCGTGTTCGGGTCCGGGGTCCAAAAACCGTAAAGTTCGTTACGAACCCGAACAGTGCAGTTCATGTCTGCTCAACACTAGTTATCACCATTTGGGGGCAGGAGGATGCAATAACATCTTTTTCAGTTGTCATAGTTGTAGTTTTTTCCTCTGTGACTTCTGCATGGATGTCATTTTTAGATCTATGCCATGACAAAATTAAAAGCATTTTTTTATACATTTGCTAGCAGTTTGATTATGCTATAAATTAGAGTCTTTTATATAAAAAAAAGTTGTTGTTTGTTTATAAAGTGTTTTCAGGTTTACACTGTGAAGTGAGAAAATCAGTAATTGTTATGCTATCATTTTAGCAGCAAAAATATCTTGAAACATTATATTTAATCATTTTAAACTAAAAATAATTTATACGTCTTGGTCAAAACATATTGGACTCTAAGTGAAATATGTAAAGTCATTAAATCCACTAAGAATTATAGTAGTGAATGACATTATGCTATATAAAAAATGTACATAATATGCACTCATGAATAGATATGTGTGTCATACGTCCTAAATGTTGTTTTTAAAAATGCTAGACTCTTAAATATACTGTAGTAAGCAAAATAAGTCTGGACAAGGATTTATAAGTGTATACATTATTTAAAGAGAGATTTTATATATGACAACAAGAAACCTTTTGTACGACTTGTTAAAGAGGTACAGCCCAATTTTAAATGCCCAATGTCCCAAGGTGCTGGTGGCTGTGGTGATAAACACAAAGGGAGGTTAAAAAATAAATGGGCAAAAAAAGATCATCAGAGCTGCTTTATATATCTAAGATTTAAAATAATGTGCATCCTTACATGGTTGAATTGAAGGCAACAGACCATTCTTACTGAATGGCAGGAGGCTGATAATTTACACCCAGAGGGATCAGCAGGTAGAAGAGAGAGGAAGAGAACAATGAGGCTTTTGTTGGCGAGCAACTGACCATGCATGAGGCAGGGCTTAGCTGAAATTGAGTTTCCACTTCCTGGAGAAGCAGAAACCTGATGCATGATAACCGGGTTGACTTGTAACATTTGCAGCTTGATGTTACTTATTCATGGCTCATGCATGTCTATTTCTGAGATATATTCGGCAATTGTTTGTCTATCTTATATTATTGTGTGCAATATGAATTAGGCCTTGAGGTGAACGGCATATTTTAAAACGTGATTTTGTTTGGGATTCTGTATTTTTATTTAAAAGGTGAAGAAGGCAAATCCTTGCATGTCACAAGACAAGTGAGCAAGGTGCATAACACATCGCCTCCTTAAGGCAGACAACAATAAGAAAAACATCAGATGACCCTGTCTATATCACAACATGGAAAGGATGCCATTTGGAAAATGCCGATGGAATGCATAGATGTAATATAAATCCATATCTGGTTATGAAGGATTCAACCTTAAAAATATTTACAATATGCTTCCTAACTGTTAACATTTGCATTCAGATTCGCCTTAGCACTCTCATCCACAAATGCTATCCTTAATGATATAATTGACATGCCAACGCACCATCATGAGCGACCAATGGTCACTCCAGAAACGTAGTGAAGCAGCAGTGACACAAAATGAATTCTCCTAAGTTGCTTGGGCAAAGACTAATGGATATCTTTTAAATGGTAGTTTATTTTTTTCAGATACTTCCTTATAGGACTTACAGGACTTTAGTGGCAGAGAAACTGTCACCGACAGTACTGGTCTACATTCATCCCAGAGAAGCATGGCGGCTGCCGGTCAGAGGATAAGCTGGCATGTACTATCAGAAGTACAAGTTTATCCTGATACAAGTTGCATTAAAAAAAAAGTTTAGTTGTCCTTTAACAACAAAATAAGTTCTAGCTAACAATCTAATGGCAGTTTAAATAACTGTTCTCAGAATTTACAAATAAAGAACCATAATTGTATATTTAAAATGAATTTGCATGTCTGTTTCAATAATAATAAATGTTACAATAAGACAAGTATTATACTTTGGGAACACTAGAAAATTGAAATACTGTATGCATCCAAGAATAAAGGCTCAGTATAATAAAATAGGAAATATGACCATTTTAGAATATGTGAATTTGCCATATACATTATGTACATTGTCTTGCTTTCTATTGTTTATGGCTTACATTAGAAATATATAGTTGTTACCCTGTTTCAATATACATTTCTAATAACATACATTATTAGGAAATCTATGTTATTATGTTATTAGTAACACATGAAGTAAACAAATTAACAAAATAGTTATCTTTTGTATTATAGGAGATATAGATTACAAAAAAAATGTTTGCAGTACCATTGCAACGAAAAATGAAGCATGTTGTTGTGGGAACAGACATATCTGTGTTGATCTGCAGAACATTCAAGAGTTCAAATGCATATTGCAGTGATAACCCTATTCAGGATACTTATGCTAGAGTGTGTTGCAAGCAACCAAGTTAATCATTGAGCACTATTTACTATTATTGGTGATTAGAGGTCAAGATTAACAGTAATATTTACCACCAACTTGCGACATTACCCCCCTCCCTCCCTCCCCCAATACCTCTTCTCCCCCCGACCTCATAAAATTGTATTTACTAACAATTAGGCAACATGAGGCAACAGGGGAATGCTAAAAAAAAACAGTAGGCCTGGGACAGGAAGGCTTCTGATTGGCGGACCGAGTTCCTTCAGTAAATAGCAATTGTATTGCTTTTCCCTGAAGGGAGTTCAAGATGGAGATTTTGGCGAGATGAAGGCAGAGGGCAGTCCCATTTGCTTTAGTGGATAGTGTGAGGAGGTTGACTTGAGAGGTGGACTTTGAAAGTTAAAGTATACCTCTCAAGTCGACCTCCTCGCACTATTCTCAAATGTTAGTACATAGATCCCATTGTGTAAGAGAACCCAGTAAACCTACATACACACAAGTTCATCATTAAATATGATTTATCATATACTTAGTAAATAGAAATATGCTCACACAAGAGTATGTTGTAGTCTTAAACCTATTCTCTGAAACATTGTATAAGGTTAGTTGGATACCTGGTATAATCAATTCAGTGCTGCAAAATTGCAAAGGGAATGCCGGTGCTAAAATGCTTAATTGCAAGAAAGAGGGAGAGTTCCAAAAAGGTGAGCAAGATCCAGAACTAGAATCCAGTTGCTGGCAAACCCATGTAAATGTGTGTCTATTAAACTATTTAAGTGTAGACTTTTCCATAAGTTTGACAGAATAAATCGTATAAGGTGTTTTCATCTGTCCCCACTGCCATCGTCAGAGTTTTATTAATGTTATGGTTTGAGGTTTTGGGTTTTGTCCCTGCCTAGTATTTTTGCTACAGCAAAGTCGTCTGTTATGGCATTCTGTTCTGCACAGTGTAACCTATGAATTATTTTACAATATTTCTGCAGTCATGTTTTTCTCCTCTTTATGATTCCCCTTAACTCTAATACAATTATAGATATATATTATATATGTTATCTTTAATTTCTTTAAGGGCAATATATTTTCTTTTGTTTGCGTTTAATTACATATTTTAGCAAAAAAATATTTTTTTATAATTAACATAAATGCCGTCCCATTGAAAATGTATTCAATAATAATATTTCATTAAAATAGCAAATACTAGAACTGTAAAATAAACATAAACATTTTCTACATTTGAAAGTTTTAAGATTCTCCTTATAGATTGCTGTGGGTCTATACAACAACAGAAGAGAATAACAGAATATCTCAGATGACTCTAATGTGCAAGTTTTGACTGCTTTAGCATTTTATATAGAAACGTTTCTATGGTAACTGCTAAAGCAATAAAGTCTGTGGATGGTCAGGATGCACTGTTTGAATTTTCAAATGCCAGAGGCGCCTTTTTTTTTCAATATGCTAACTTCAAAGTTTCTATACAGTGAAGGTTTTTATTATTATTATTATTATTATTGCACTTATCTCACTGGCAACTGCATCTCCTGAACTCAAGATCTTTCATATGATCCATAAGCAGAGAAAGGCTATTTTAAAAGTTTGTACACAGAAAAGTTGATAAACTTTATTTAAAACTAGCACAGAATAATGCAATAGCATCCTGACATGCAAACATAGCATTTCCTCCATTTACAAAAACAAAAATCTCTGATTAAAAAAGATCTAACTTACAGCAAAGACATTTACTAAAATGGGAATGCTTACACAAAACCTGTTTTATATATATATTTTTTTTACTATATGCTACTAAAGTTGTTCTAAAAAAGTCACCCATAAGACTGATTTTTAAAAGCTCCTTAGAGCAACAAAAAGATACTACTTTACATTTCTTCTTCTTTTTTTTTCTTCCACAAAATTGAATTTCTGTGGAATGGAAGTCCCATTTTGTACAGAGTACCATTTCTCTGTAAAGCACAGTCTTCACTATAGATTGATACAGTATTTCTAGGCCTTTTTAGAACGGATAATGGAATTGAGCAAAACAGTAGCTGAGATAAAGAAAAAAGCCTTCAGTCATGCTGAAATGTGCATGGAGTCGTTTTTCCTTGGAGTTTTTTTTTTTTTTTTTTTTAGAAAAGAGATATTGATTATTATTTATGCTTTCAAAAATATATATTAAGAATAATGTTCATTTAAAAGTATAAGATTAGCTGGTCAGGTCGTAGGTATGACGCACATGAATATTACAGGGAAGATGTACTTTTTATTTCAATGGCTTTAACGGTAAAGACATATTGAGATATATTTCTCTCCTATCCTACAACTCCACAAAGAAAAAATTGATTTGACCTGAATCCCCAGAAGTGTAAGTGACTCAGCCAAGAACTGAATTCGCAAACCTGTGACTGACAACATATTAATCAGTGCTTTAGAGCCCTTTCTAATAAAATGAATTCTCCAAGCAAAATATATAAAACATTTTCAATTAATAATGCTATTTTGTGGCAGTTAATTTTCAGTGTTTTATTATAGTTTCTATAAAGATTTTCTTACTTACTCTATAGTGTTTCATTTTTATTACTCTGTATTCTTAATTTCCCAAGAAGAAATTACAGTTAATTGCTAGCATTCCTCATGAAAGTAGCTTGCATCAAAAATTACATGTTTTATTGGTTTTAGTGTTTATAAGAAATAGTATTGCTACCACATTCTGCAATCATATTTGCTTAAAATTGATAAAATACAATGGTATGATACAATTTTTTTTTTTTTTTTTTGAAGAGGAGAGTTCCATGAACAAAGCAGGTCTCTCTATAAAGATTTTGTTAGGCAGGAATGTTTAATTAATTAACTGATTCAGATTTAGCAAAGGGGCATTGGAAAAGGTAGAAATGCTAGGTGGGGTAAAGGAAATGTGTTCTCACAAACTGGCAGGTGCAGAAATAAATGTAGAATATGCTCCTTCCGTAGTCCCTGGTGCCTCTCCTGGTCTATGGCTAACACCTAGTGCAATGAGCAAATAAGAAAAACGCAGAAAGTCCGGCACTCACGGAATCCGGTGAAAAAACAAAGTGGTTTAATGAAATATAAAGATTGTAATCATCACAGCAATGGGTGGGAAGAAATCAGAGGTGGTTCACAGCATGACGCGTTTCACGCTCAAAGCGCTTACTCATATGTGTTAGGTGCCCTAATCAAACCATTTATTATTTCTGAAGAAAATATATTATAATTAACATTTCTAGGGTTACCTTACCATAAAAGGTTGAAAGATGATTTAGAATATCTTACTTGCACTTTTGTGTCAGTGGCAATCACAACAGGGAATGGAAATAGAAGTGGGTACTGTGGTATTTACACAAATATAAGATATACATACACTCTAGTTTGTCTACTTTAACAAATGTTTAATAAGAGAAAAAAACATAAACATACAATGATGAGTGACACACCAACAAACAATGCATCACTTTTGCAAGACCGTAAATTAATTCAGCCTAAAGGTCTTCCATTACTCAAAACTCAAAACCATGGAAAATCTTTGGAGGCAGGGGCAAGGATAAAGCGATATACTGATAGCCTGGCATGTGATGTTATATGAGATGTTTAATTGGCATATCAAACCTGGTCAAATGTAGCAAATACATAAATGGAGCATAATAGTGAAGCAATATCCGTGTACATCAATGTATTGTGCTAACTTCCAACAAAAGTTGGAGTGTTCGTGCTAAAGGTGCAGATCTCAAGTTTCCAATGTTCCTACAGTTTTATGTGCACCAAGAAACAGAGGCCAGGGGTTCAACTCTGTTAAACATTGCATGTTCAAGAACTTTCATATCAAGCTTTGCACAAAATAACACCAAAATTATCACTTTTTTAATCAGAATAGAAACAGTGGAAAAGTTGGTCACACACAATGAGGTAGAATGTGTACATATGTTTCATGTTACTTAATATCTGTTTATATAGTTACATAACACCTATTATATATATTACAAACCTGCAAATTCAGGTTCCAGAAAAACAAAAAAAGTGCAAGCACTGTGATCTTATATATAACAATAATTTGTACATCCACTTTTATCCTGGTCCATGCCTTAATATTCTGGGATTCTGTTAGCATTTTTTACTGAGAAGTGTTAGCTACAGCAGTCATGAGTTGGCACCAGATTGAATTTTTTTCATATATATTTTATATATATGCCACCTGGAGCATAAAGATTGTTTTCATTGTTGGAAATGCTGTGTATGATTTGGCTCCCAGATCAACCCTTTGGACTTGCGTTATTAGATTCTGGGTTAATCCTGAGGCTGGTTGAGACGTAGACCATTTTATAAAAAAAATAGTTGAAGACTGAAGCAAAAACATAGACTGCCGCTTGCCACCAGAGAAAGGGTAAAATGTCTGGAAAAAGGAAACCATGATTGACCTTTTGGACTTGCCCAACTAGATTCTGGGTTCTCTCTGGGTGGGAGAGGTTTAGACCATTTTAATAAAAAAAATAGTTAAGAATTAATGCAAAAACAAATACTGAGATAGGTAAAGTGTATGTAAAAGGAAACCATTGTGTAAGTTTTTGAAGGTTCTTAGAACATGATTAAATTGTCCACCACAGACCCCAGTAAATATCCACCAATGTTGGTGCCTACCCTGTTTGCCACACCATGCTCATGTTCTGGGCTTAGGTTTATAGTTTGCGTATTTTGAAATTCATTATACATAAGTTGCTGTTTATTGCATCACATTCATGTTTATCACTAACAACTGGAGGAGGTACAGTATTTCTGCTGTGTTGTTAAAGAAAAACACACATAGGAACTATAGACTCACATAGATAACATGAGCTACAGTGAAAAGCCTGATTAAAATAGAAGCCAAATAGACATACTGTAGCCAGCAGTTGTTATGTTGACCAGTTCCTTTAGCTATTCCTGTGTCTCTATTTACTACCTAGGTAGGCATGCTTATAATTGAATCTTTTGTTTGGTGCATAAATAAACCTTTGTTTCCATGATTAATGAGTGTTCCTACAAGTACAGGCACCTCGGTTTTAAGTGAAGATGATGCCATATAAGTACATTAAACTGATAAGGGGCAGGAAATCACATTCTTGTTTATTGTTAACCTTTGAGGCAGGTACTTAACTTATTATGTTAACCCAGACCCCTTCTAGCCCCTTCCTTTATCCCAATTCGCTTCCTAGGTAGCAATTCTTATAATTGATTAAGTCAATTAAACTGTTAGTGTGGGGTAGCATGCTCATATGGAAGTACTGTCATTTTCAAAGTCAATAACCCCTCTCCTGCACTTCTTTTGCTTCCTGGGGATCCTTGGCCTTAAGGTTTCATTGAACAACATCATCTTCCCCACTCACCCTTGACAAGATAATTCCCTGAGGTTGCCAATTCATGAAATGTGTAAAGCCTAAATATTTTGAAAAATCCTTGAAAACACTACAGTGTTGAAGGCTATAAGTTTTGCAACTACTTAATTTGTTGTGTCAACTGCTTAATTTTAAAACAAAAATGTGTGTGTGTCCTGCTTAATTTTATCACAGTAATAGAAGAGAGTGTATTTAACTGGAGGAAATTACTATGTCAGAGGTTTAAATGTAATATCAGCATGTATTACTTTACTGATAGGGTGGTGGATGGATGCTACATTAAACATAAAATAAGTACAAGGATCACATAAGATATGGAGATTTTACAGCAGGTAATATGGGCAAGCTAGATGGAATTAATTCTTCTTATCTGCCAATTCATTACTGAGGATTTTAGCCTGTTTGCCTGTAACTGCATCTAAATAATGTGCTCCATCTGCACAGCTCAGGTGTCTGCAAGCGAAACTAAGTGTGGCAGGAAAGGAATGAACAAAATCCTGTCTGTCATACTAATTGCTAAAGGTAAATGTTTTTTATACTAAGTAATGGTCCAAACTAAGTAGAATCTACAGAGGAGGACATATTGGTAGATATTCACTAAAAGGTGAGTTGAAGTGAGATGTACATTTCATCACACCGATTTAGCTATCTATTCACTGAGCTTGGACATCTCACCTGAAAATCACCTTTTAGTGAATAGTCCCCTTGTGTTTTAAAGTCTCCTTTCTTTTTGTATTGTGTAACTTTCACAAAAGACCAATGTCAAGGCCATTTTCAGGAGTGCTCATTAGTACAGCATCCTGACACCTTTTGTAAAATCACACTATATAGTTATGGAGATTTCTTTCCTAGAACAGGAGTGTGCTAGAACCTTCATTATCCCAAATTAAGCACTGACTAACAGAATAAAGTCAAATGCCATTGGACATAACCAATAAAACCCAAAAAACATTTTGCTACATAGAAAGTGTAGAGCTCTGATCAAATATTGATAAATAAATAGATATGGGGAAACATAGGATTTTATGAAATATGTATTTTCTTAAAAAGAAAATGGTAGCAAGCAGTAAATACTTTTAACCAATGATTAATGCATTGGTACACTGAACGAATATCATCCTCTTTTATGGATAGGCTTGTTTTATAGTTGCTTAGTTTGTCTAATAAATGTTCATAGAAGCCTTTTGTATTGCCATCAAATGATTTATTAACATTCTTCTGATTATCCTATTTGGTGTACTTTCCATCAAAATAACTGATGTAACTTTCAAAAACACTGATGTAACTTTCTTGATACACACTTTATGGCTCACAACTAATAATACAATCTTTGTGCTTTTAATTTGTTTGCTTTGCATGTCAAATTGTTCTCAAAGTGTAACTCAGTCAGAATTGAATTTCTCTCTTGTTTTCTTTTTCATTCTGATGATAAATCAGCTGAGAAAAAAACAAACTGCACATTGACAAGAATGTGTTACATGGAATTGCAAAGTGTAAACAGTGGGTGTTTGGCAGACACTGAATCTAACCCCTTCCCACTTGTAGGGCTTACTATGCCGTCCTACTTTTTAGTTCCGTCGGGCTTGTAGGGCTGCATAGAACGTCCTGCATTTAACAGCACATCGTGGCTCCCAGCAATGAGCTGTGTGTGGATCAATAGCATCCCATTAAATTATGTCACAAAGTCTAGTAAAACTGTTGGTGCCTACCACTGCCCAGGAGTGCCCTAATAATAAACTCTAACCAGGGATCCTATTTGCAAGTAAGTGATGGTAATGTCTTCTCTTGCATATCATAGGATACAATTAAAAATTATGCAAGTAAAAATCAGTCCTGAATTGGGACCTCTATCCTGTGGTCCTGATGAACCAGGCACCTCTGACATCACGTACTGTAGGGGGCAAATAGTGAGGGGTATGCATACAATTTTTGAAAACTAAATAAAAAAATGTTAAAGGTAGTAAACACAAAGCCGTAGTAATATTTAAATGTATCAGCATCAAATCAAGTAACAAAAAAAATTTGCATTTAAATTAAAAGTAAAATTCTTAGTGGCTTAGAGCCAGGTCAATACTAAAGAAGAACATTCTAATCCTATGGAATTATACTGTGCCAAAGGCCTGAATACAACATTGTTTTAGTTGTTTGGTTTTTAAGTTCTCTTTCTTTCTTTTTTTGTAAAATAGCTTAAGAGAAGCAGAAAGGTTATGATTTAATAGTTTAGCTTCCAAATCAATCCTAGTGGATTAATAATTCACAAAAGGCCATTATACGCTCACTTTTTGATATGTGGTAGTGGTGTGGCTTTCAACTATTTTTAGGGGCCAATATCACTAGTTTTTGTGGGGGGGGGGGGGGGGGGTTGGTTCATATAAAATATTAGCCTAATTAAAATTCTATATTTTTATTGCACTTGGTTCTAGCATGACACACTTATTTTGGTAACTACATGATTCCATTCTTCATAAATAAGATGTCAATGTTTCTTTACAGAGTAACATTTTTAGTATCTTTCCCATGGACATTAACACTTCAAGATTTCATACTTCAGTTGACATTTATACTTCACCATAGGGGGCTTCTATCTTCAACCAACTAGGCTTCATCCACTGTATGAATTCTACACACTCGGTTGTAGACCGTGTTAAGACCTTAGTATATGGTACACCCAAACAAAAACAGGGGAATGCCACACACATACAATAAAGATATCACATCTATATTATAGATGTTCATGCACACTGCCCAGCAATGCAGGGGTTATACAGACCCTCTGCAGAAGTGTTAATTTCATCAATGAAAATTTTTGGCATCGTTTTCATCATCTGCATGTTTTCACTGGCAAAAACTAAAATGTGAACTATACAAAAGCTAAGTTATTTGGACAAAATCTATGACTGAAGTCCATTGCAATTTTTGAACGAAAACAAGACAATAATTTTAGAGTGGAACTATTGCATTTCCTATTTGGACTTCCTGTTCTGGTTCCCTTGGATCTCTGCCAAAGCCCAGTCCCCTGACTCTATTGGATTCTGGATTGACACATGCTCTTTTTTTCATGTCTATCCCCCTGAAACAATGTAGTGCAAAATTGGTATGGGTCCCAAAAATCACCAAATTATAAAAAGGTTCAACCTTTAGCTGGTTTAATACATTCTTTGGTCTTAAAGACTGCTATGGATAATTCGGGGGGGGGGGGGGGGGGGGGACACCTTCAAATTAACACTAAAAATATACACATAAATGCATACCCTTTGGAAACAAATACAAAAGAAGAAAACTAAAACCAATGTGGCTAACCAGAAAGGTAAATCAGGAAATAAGGAAATAATTCAATCATGATATAGTTTTTTGCAGAGGCATTTGCAAAACATAAAGATGCCAACAAAACCTGTAAAAGGCAATTAAATTAGCAAGATTGGAGAATGAAAAAGTAATTGCTAAGGAGAGCAATAGAAATCCCAAAAAATTATTTTAGACAAATAAATGGAAAATAAATAAAGGTTGATAATGTTGGGTCGTTGTTATCTGAAATGGGTGAGATGTTCAGTAGGGATTGAGAGAAAGCAGATATTTTACGTAATTTACCTTCTTCTGTTTTTACTAAGGGAGAACCAATGGACAAGCAGCTGTAAGCTATATTACAAAACAATCACAACAAGCATGTGGTTGTCTGACACAAAAAAAGTGTTAAAAACACTTATTTTATTTCATGCATGGTGTCCACCAATTGTCATAAAGTCAATGCTTCGCCCTTATTATAAAAACAACGGGCAATTACTGACCAGTAAGATTAATATCTGTGGTGTTGAAACCATTTGAAGAGTTCCTAAGGTTATATATTGAAGATGTCATCTTGAACAGAAATTGAATTAGCAAGAGTCAATATGGCCTTGTGAAAGACAGATCTCGTGAAAATAACTTAACTGCATGTGAGTAAAACCATACCTAAGGGTATGTCAGGTCCATTGTCGCGCCCGTCTCTGCCATTATATAAGACCCCCCTCAAACTGGATGTGCCATTTTCAGCACGTAGCTCCGCCCTGGTATGTCAAACATTAAAGTCTTCTGTTAGGAACCATGCATGCAGTGTTTGTTTAGAAATGAAAGTGCAAAATACTGGCTATACTGCTATGGCAATGCACATTATAGCTGCGCCCCCAAGACACACCCCTAACTATATAATTCCTGGGATGCCTGCACAGAGTTACTGTGCTTTCCCATGTGTTTCACAGCCTTCAAGCCCTTTTTGTGATGCGCTGGCTCCCTCTAGACCTCTCTATCTGGAATCCTGATTTATTATTTCTACCTCTGACATCTAGTTTCTCCGACTTCCCTGACTTCAACTTCCCATATCAACTAAGTGGCTCTCTGGAATCCTGAACGTTGGCGCTGTGTTTTTGACCTTGCATAATTTCTATCCTGTGTATCTTGAATCAAGTTCCAGTGTGATCTACCTAAGATTCTACACTTTCTGGTCACCTGTGCTTGCTGCCATCACTGGGAGAGTCCTGTTTTCAGTAACCAGTTCTCTTCCATGTGTGCTACTCAAACAATAGCAGATTCATTGCAACTAGACTCCTATCTCTGAACAGTGAGAACCCTCATTGCAGGGTGCTACGGTGGGTGTGATATAGTTAGTTACTTAGCTAAGCATTGGATACAGTTCCACACAAAAGGTTACTGTACAAATTAACTGAAATAGGCTTAGGGCTGACATTTGTGTGGCTTTAGTTTGACAGAAGGACCAGAGCACCATCCCATGCGAAGGGTTTAAGATTGTGATATTTTGCTTGTGACATTAAAATTAATACAATTTGTATTTTGTTTGAACAGATATTAAGTGATTAAATAATAGATGGGTCTCCAAGTTATTAAGATATTCTATGCAGATGCTCTCCTTTTTTGATGCTTCACAAATTTTTAATTTTAATACCTTTTAGCATAGGTTATGTTTTGGAGTCAGTATTTATTTTTCATTAGATAAATAATTCACAGTAGATAATCTTGCAGGCAATTAAGTCTTTAGTGTCATATTTTTGAGAAGTGGTTTCATACTAAACTATTTATTTTTAAATCATCATATAGTCCTCTTTTCAAAACTGACTAAATAAACCAAGTTACATGCATTTTTGTGTGTGTGTTATTTTATGATGTTAGAATAGATTTCAGACTTTTTTGTGAAGTTTTTCATTGTTTGATGTTGGTCCCCATGGCAGTTTGTGGTTATTTCTTAGACTCCTGGTTATATTTGGTAATTAATGTATCTGTCTTTTTTTCTGTGTAATTCTCCTGTGATAAATCCAATCTACGTCTGTTCAGAAGCAGTTCAGCAGTCTATTCATATCAACCATGTTGTAGTCTTTAGAGATGCATTTATTTTTTGAGCTACTACTTTCCTTTATAAAGACTGACACTCATTCAAGTTCTTATTACTTTAGAAAACTGGCCATAGGGAGTCTTGTCTTGTTTTCATTTTACATGTTAATTTCTAGCATTACAACAGAATATTCTAGTGTATACATTCAATTCTCTGTGATGCACAATAGTTAATTAAGAAGTTAAATGTCAATGAGAAATACACTACATGGACAAAACCTGTCGTGAGAAAGACACTATATGGACACAACTTGTCAATACACCAACAGGGATTTTTAGGAAATTGCATTCTAGATACATAGACATTAATATGTCTATATCTTTCCACAAGATTTTGGAGTGTTTCTCCAGTAGAGCATTTGTGAAATCAGGCACTGGTTTTAGATGAGAAGGCCTGGCTCACAATTTATTTTCCAGTTCATCTAAAGTGTGTTCAATGGTGTTAAGGACAGGGCTCTGTGTGGGCCTGACAAGGTCATCAATACCAAGTTTATCCAACCATGACTTGAACCGTGCTTTATGCACTAAGGCAAAGTCATGCTGGAAGGTCCTTCTCCAACTGTTTCCACAAGCATAGTATTGTCCAAAATGTCTTGGTATGCTGAAGCACTAGGATTTCCCTTTACTGGAAGTAAGCGGCCTAGACCAACCCCTGAAAAATAGCCCCATCCCATTATCCACCAGACTTTACAGTTGGCACAATGCAGTGAGGTAGTCAGTGTTCTCCTGGCATCAGTCAAACCCAGACTTGCTCAAAAAGTTAAGACTGGCCAGAACTTGTTGCCACTGCTACAAAGTCCAGTGTGGGGTGCTTTACACCACTCAATCCAACGCTTGGCATTGTACTTGGTGATGTGAGGATTGCATGCAGGTTCTCTGCTATGGAAACCCATTCAATGAAGCATAGTGTTTGTGCTGATATCAAAGCCAGTGGAAGTTTTGAACGCTTGAGCTATGGAAGCAGCAGACCATTGGTGACTTTTATGCACCATGCTCCTCAGCACTCGGTGACCCTGCTCTGTGACGTAATGTCGTCTTCCGCTTTGTAGTTTAGTTGCTGCTGTTCCTAAATGCTTCCCCTTTCCAATAATATCACTTACAGTTGACTGTGGAATATCTAGCAGGGATGTAATTTCATGGAAAAACAGAGAAATTGAGGCGCAGTACCGGGAGGAGAAACAAGAAAAAATAATAGTGCAACACAATAAAAACAATAGAAACATAGAATGTGTCGGCAGATAAGAACCATTTTTTGGTCCATCTAGTCTGCCCAAATTGGATGTGTTTAAGGATGCTATGGGGGTACACTCAAAAACGAGCAATAAATTCAGGCTCATCAAAGAAGTGTGGTCATTCTGTTTAATCCATTATGTAGAAGACATATTAAAAGACCATTGCGCAGTGGCTGACAAAAAACAGGCAATTTATAAAACCAAATACACGTACAATATTTTAAAGCACTAAAAGTGCAACTTGCGTAACAAAGTCCTGAAGGATGAACCTCTTTCCTGCTGCCACCAGGATGGGAAACTCAGTTACTGCTTCTGAAGATAAAACAGCTTGGATCCACTCTCAACGCGTTTCGCCGGCTGTGCTGTCGGCTTCCTCAGGAGATGAATTTTCGTGTGCAAAACTGCAGTAAAGTGCTGATTGTTCATGAATAGAAAAACGCCTTTAAAAGGCTCCAAAATACTCATAAATGATTAACATTCTTTTTTTATTTTTACTTATTTTATTTTATATTATTTTTTATTATTTATTTTTTATTTCTGTTTAGTTTCTCTTTTCTATATATTTTTTTGTATGTATTTTTTTTTAATATTTTTTGTACATTTTTTTGTACATTATTATCACACATTTTTTATTTTTTATTCCTTTTTCATTTTTTATTTTTATGTTTATATTTATTTTTATTTTTATTTATTTATTTTTCATATATTTTTATTATTTTATTATATATTGGTTTTCCCCTCCATTTTCATACACACACATTCTTTCTTTTTTCATGTATTTTTTTCTTTCACTATGATTCACTCTCCTATGTTCCTTTATTCTGCTTTACTGCATTTATTCTTTTATTCTATAGCTTTGTCCCCATCATTTTTCTGCCTTCTGGTACTATTACATTAATTCCCATTGGGTAAGGCGTTTGTTTACAGGTCTGTCAGGCGTTTATGAATAAAGTTGTATTTGGAGAGCAGGAGGTCACGTGTCCCGGACTGTCTATCCAACGTTTCTTGTTGGTATTAGACAGACACCCTGTATGACGTCACGGAGGGTCCACCTAGGCGCCGATTGGTTGTCTGAGCTAGGAGGTGTGTCGGGGGGGGGGAGGGGGGGGGGTTATTCTCTCCGGTCCCGGTCACGTGATCGAAAACAAACCTGGGACACATAGTGGGTCTCTCCTCCTCCCACTTGCGTCATAGGTTAGTGCCTTGCTCATGACAATGTTTTCCTTTCAGGTGTTAATCATTTATGAGTATTTTGGAGGCTTTTTAAGGTGTTTTTCTATGCATGAACAATCAGCACTTTACTGCAGTTTTGCACACGAAAATTCATCTCCTGAGGAAGCTGACAGTACAGCCGGCGAAACGCGTTAAGAGTGGGTCCAAGCTGTTTTATCTTCAGAAGCAGTAACTGAGTTTCCCATCCTGGTGGCAGCAGGAAAGAGGTTCATCCTTCAGGACTTTGTTACGCAAGTTGCACTTTTAGTGCTTTAATATCTTGTTGTGTATTTGGTTTTATAAATTGCCTGTTTTTTGTCAGCCACTGCACAATGGTCTTTTAATATGTCTTCTAGATAATGGATTAAACAGAACGACCACACTTCTTTTATGAGCCTGAATGTATTGCTCGTTTTTGAGTGTACCCCCATAGCATCTTTAAACACATCCAATTGTTTTTACTGTGTTGCACTATTATTTTTTCTTGTTTCTCTTCCCGGTACATGCGCCTCAATTTCTCTGTTTTTCTATTGTATCAAGTGCCCGAGGAGCACTTAAGTGGGTGCTGGGGTACCAGAGGGGGAGTATATATTTATTTATTATTTCACTGGTTTGCACTAACTCATCACACTGAATTTGTGTTAGTGTCACCTTTCCTATTTCTATGTAATTTCATGAACTGACTTATTGCAAATCAGTACCGTGCTTGAACTTACTGAGGTCTTTGGAAAGACACATTTTTTTCACAAATGTTTGTAAATGCAGACTGCATGGCAGTATATACCTCGATCGAACTGAAACTTGTATACAATAATTGAGTAGTAAGTCCCAATACTTTGTCCATATAATGTAGATAAGAGGTTCTTTTTTTAAAGACTTTTAAAAAACACTGTTACTGTTTTTGTCTGTGCATAATATCATTTTATTTATTTATTTAAAAAAAACTTGATTTTACATGTAAACTACAAACCGAATTAAAACCAGACTTCTTGCATTTATCCAATCATATATGGTAACAAATATGAATAATGCACAGAAAAACAAAACCGATAATGTAAAATATATAAAAATAGAAATATTGATAGTAATCTAAATCCTACCTGGTAAAGTTTAACTCGTTATAATCAAAGATTTTACTGCAGGTATAAAAATTCTAGAACAGAGTTGTAAAAATTAATGTGCAACCAATGACATAGAAACACTCACTCTCAGACAATCTGAAACACATAATAAAAATAAGATAATTAGTACTAGCACATTTAATATTTCTAATGGGGAAAAATAAATAAAAAACTGGAATAAAAAGAGAATTTTATTAAAATGTAAAAAAGCACAGATAAAACCATTTACAACACAACATAGTAAGGCATTTTATATCACCTTTTTGTTGAAGCATAACATGACTATGCATGTCCATTGCCCAGATGTAGTTGTAAAAAGCATGAACATGTTTAACATGCTGTAATATGGCAAGGATTACCACCTTTTTGATAAAAGAATACAAAAAAATAATGGCCATGCTATTGACTATATAGACTTAACACTGGCTTGAAGCCAAGTGTTTACTGTCCTGCTGGGTAAATATCTGAGTGGCAGCCCTATTCAGTGCCAGCCCTATTCATAGATATCTAACCCATTGTTGTCCAGTTTGCAGCCTGTGGTGCATATGTGGCATACTAGAGGTATTGTGCAGGAAAGGGTCCTGACTGAAAAGTCCATAGTCCATACTCAATACTCACAAATCTAGTAATAATCACACCCCAAACTATGTTTTTACTTTTTATGCAGACCGACACTTAAAAAAGTTGGATGACAGAATGAAGAAAAAAGAGGAAGTAATGGCCGAGAAAGAGCAGCTAATTTTCAAGGATAGGATTTAAATTTGTCTCCCCAGTACAAAATTACCAAAAGTCAGTACTTGTAACTAAGTTTTTTTTTATAATTGCAATAAAGATAATGGTAAAAAATATTGAAAAGCACTGGTAAAATATTACACCTGTTTCATATGTTTCATAAAAAATTACTACTTAAGATACAGTGACAGAAAGCAAAACAAATATAGCAGATATGCTATGATTTTCCATACAATATTAAATAAACCGTGAGATACAGTTGCACGTAGAACTTCTTGGGTAATATCTGAATTTGTGGAGCATACTGATTTTATTATTTTTTATAGTGTGGACTAGTAAGTTATAAAGTGTAAGGTGTGGATAGCTAGAGTGAGTAGTTTTCATACAGTGTAGAAGCTTTCCAGTGAAGTTGTTATCTGAATAGTCAACAAAAGGGTACATTACAATTCAGGTGTCAACCTGTTTAGCTCTTTTAACATATCACAATGATGGTTAGTGTAATTACATTGGATAATTAATTAGGCTCCTTTGTTCTCCAGAGTGTTCATTTGACAGAGATGGATCTGTGGTGCAGAATCATATACTACATCCCTGTTGTGGATGACAAGCATTAACATCTGTTGCACACTGCATTTTCCAGTGGATTTAGATTGGATATATTTCTAAACAGAGTACCTGCTTTGGGATAAAATGTGTCTGTTAATTTATCAATATGTATGTCTAGCCATGTACCAATACATTTATGGGAATTGACTAGGACCAATGATGATTGAAGTCTGTTTTGATTCTGAACTAGGAGATTGCAGGGTTTAAGCAAATTGTACTTTGCTTCACATAGCATTCTAAACTTTGTGTTTGTATTGACAGCTTATTGGTACTGATTGCATTTTCTACATTGTCCTAAGAATTTTTTTTTTTTTACAGATCCGTTCCATTGAAAGATTTTAAACTTAATTTGACATAAATGTTAATTTCATATAAAAGTTTTAGGAACAGCAAAAACAAAAACATTAAATTGCATAAGCAAATACAACAAATTGACGTAAATTGACCACATAAAATGTCAAAAAAGCAACATACAATAAAAAAAATCCCAAACATTATTTATATAAAAAAAACGTAAATTTCAGTGACTATATAAAACTCAAAAACTCAACCAACATAATGCTCTCCTCCTACTTTATTTTTGACTGCTGATACCTCATGTCATGTTTAGACCGATATTCCCACAATTGAATGGGGTATACACTAGTAAAGTTAGATAGGGCAATGGTCACAGCTATATATAATTACACATTTTGTTATCTTAACATTCCAACCAAATAATGAATAATCTCCAAATTTAATTTGGGTAAATATGAACTGTACGAAAAGGAGGAATCCCATGCTTCTTCAAGTTCCCCAAAGTCTCCCTGAAACAAAAAGGGGAAAGATCCAAAATCCATCTATAATCTTCTATATTGAATAGCCGGATTTCTGCTGAATTTGGAGATTTTTCCCTGAATTCAGCCAATTCAGGACTATTGTCTTTTTCATGAATAGACAAGTAACACCTTCAGGGCCGCCAACAGGGGGGGGGGGGGGGGTGATACACCCATCCTGGTCCAGGGGGCCGCTCAGGGCCTGGGCCCTTCAAAAAAATAGTGAAAAAAAATGTAGGCCCATTCATTCCTGAGGGCCCAAAGCAGCTGCCCCGTGGGCCCCCACTGCCCGTAGGACTGTCTCACATGGAGACAGTTATGATCGGGCAGTAGCCGACAGATCCGCATCCAGCAAGTCATATTAGGTGGCTGTATTTCCTGCACGCAGTGTGCATGCAGGAAGAAACCCTGCGGAGAAGACTACAGAGGACGTGCAGCATCCAGGTAAGTACTGTGGAAGGGGGAGGAGGGGGGATTGGCTGTCAGTGACTATTAATGGGCAAATTATCATTGGGCTAATAATGGATAAATTATCAGTGGCTATTATTGGACAAATTTTCATTCGGCTATTAATGGACATATTATCAGTGGGCTAGTTCATTTTTTTAAGTAAGGGGCCCTGAAATTTCTAATGGTGGCCTAAACACCTTTTTCATGTATTTACTCCTTCTATGCATGTATGTACAAATGTATACGTTTTCATTTAACATTGTATTACCAATCAATGTTTGCTTTGTTAATAAATTAGAACACTGTTTTTGGAAAACCAGTAAGCTACATTGTTTCCTGGTTTGTAACAGAACTTTGTAGGATGCAAACAGTTGATGTTTTGTTTAAACTCTGTCTTTCAAAATGTCACCTAAAGGTCAGAAACTTCATTTTCTGTTGGCCTTAGACTGCATACGATTTAAAATCATAGGGTTGACACCTACTAACTAAGGAATAGGAGATTGCATAGTACAGCATTCACACACAGAACACCATCCTAAATTGCAATAAGCCTTTCAATAGTACAGTATTAAGGCACAATAAGTAACTGTAGAATTGTTTTGCTTTATAGCTGCTTTGCCGCACATTTATTATCTATTCATAACGTTTTTTTACCCTGTAATCTTTTTACCTTCCACTGAACAGCTGCTCTATAATAAAAATATTAAGAATGTGGCTGAATAAAAGTGATGGTAATTTATTACTTGTGCAAAAATCCATATATTATATTCCACATACAGTCAAGTATTTAAAGTCTGGTGCCATGTCACATATAAACTTTAAAATATATAGAGAGAGTAATATTTTATGATGGTGTAAGGATAAGAATTCCATGAAAATGTATGCCTTGTAGTATTTCTCTAACCTATCATCTAAGAGCTTATAGAATGTGTCGGCAGATAAGAACCATTCTGCACAATGTGTAGCTAAATTGGTGAGATGACATGTTCATCTCACCTCACCTGCAACTCACCTTTTAGTGAATAGCACCCTAATCTGTTGTTTTTTTTCCAGATCAGTTAGCCTAATGGAAAGTTAAATCTTTCTGGAAAGAATAAAATATATACAACATTTAGATTTTAGATATGTAAATGAGGATAGAAGATATAATCTAAACACTAAACATTACAAGAATCAACAATAAAGTCCATTCAAAAACACCACAAGCAAAATAAGCACACCAGGATACAAATTTGCTGGAAAAAACCTCACCTGCTTTAATGACACGTACTGAGTGAGCAGATCAGCATGAAACACAAACGTTTCAGGTGGCAAAAGCCACCCTTTGTCAATGTGCGCAGCCTCCCAACAACCCCTAGTGAAAGTGCATTGTTTAAAATCCCCTGCCTGATCCATTGAGTACACGTGATAAACATTTAGCTAAAATAACACTCACTACATGAGTAACTAATGAACATCCAGTATAAGCATTTACAGAAGAATATTGTTGAAAATATGTTCAGATTTGTTTTGTTCTATTTTTAATCGAATAGCTAATTTTAATATGCAGACGCTCACATTTTGTATTCTCACAGCTAATCTTCAATAAATTACACTCTTATTAATTCTTTTGTAGCAGCCTTTTTCAAGTTCTAGTTCTTGCCAAAATAAATGGACATATATAGAAAACCTGGAAGTCCCAAGTTAGCAGACTGTGTCAGCAGTATGTGAGAATATAGTGCCAGTAGATGACACACATTTCCGAATGCACTGTAGTAGAAATAAAAATACAGTCCAACTTAAACATGCAGACATGTACAACTCAGATATATGATGTTAAAGCACACTAATACACTATACTATCAATTGGTTAAACTTAGGAAAGTTGGACCACAAAATTAAAGGGAGACTCCCACCAAAAAATAAAAAGGATTTCTTTTCTTTATTTTGTATTGTTGATTTCAGATTTGTCTTTTGTTTTTGGTATGTGACTGTATTTAATAAAATATGTAACTAAACAAGTTACTAATCGCCGTTTTGTGAAACATACTGTTTTTGGGTGCCACCCCCTAGTGACTTTACAGCATTAGTATCTCACTTTGGTGCTGGGGACACAGAATGCAGTTTAGAAGTCTGAATTCGGAACAGTGACTTGCATTGAATGCGAGGGTAATGTAATGCCATCACAAGGGCGTGGCGTTATGATCCTGTTTAATCAGGTTAATCTCCTCTCTTTGTGTTAGAACACAGCCAACTAGTCCTGCCTACTATGATACCCAGGAGCCAGTAAGAGAGCAGGAGAGTATCTTACGACATCATCATGCAGGCTTTGGCAACAGTTGTAAAGTGAGACTGGCAGGAAGATTTTGGACGATGTTGCATCATGGGAAATATTCACAAAACGGAGCCAGAAGATAATCACCTAATTTTATTTTTCCTTTTATATGCAATTAATTCAGTCATATAGGGAAAAAAACAGTGGCATATGATTTGTGTATGTGTTTGTTTTAAATGACCAGGTTATCTAGTTACATCTTTTGTAAGCGGTGGTGTCCCTTTAAGTTAAATTAGCAGTTTCACATTTTGCTTTGTACTGTATGCATGGATAAATAAAAGATAAATATGATATCAAATGCTTTCTTCGTTACAATAATTTACAGAAAATAAAAAATAGGTTAACAATGGGTATTTGTGAAACAGCTCACTACTTTCTGAGACTTAAGCAAATTGTCAACAGGAAGTCAGTTCAGGGGATGTCTGTCTGTAGTATGACCAACCGGATGACAGTAGCTATAGTAGCTACTTGCAAAACTCTATCATGTGGAGTGTGCATCAGATTACTACAGTGCAGAGAGTTTACCTCAGTATTTACAATATTTTTAGCCAAGATGGCTACGATGGTTGACTACTACTACTTACTACTTATATTTATTATAGGTATGTCACTTTAGGAGCTATTCACTAAAAGGTAAAATGAAGATGAGTTGAAGTGAGATGAATATTTAATGTCACCAATGTAGTAATTCATTGTACAGGGCCAAATCTTCATCTCACCTCAACTTACCTAAACTCACCACTGAATAGCCCCCTATGTGTCTACTACATGGTTATTTTAACCATTCTGTTAGCTGATGCTAATTCTGTTGATTTTCTATTCAACTATTCACAAAAATCTACATGCCAGATTCTACATGGAAATCACTACAGTTAGTGTAAAGGTAGGGTTTGTGTTAGTATAGGGTTAGGACTAGGTTAGGGTTGCAATATCACTATACAGGGAGTGCAGAATTATTAGGCAAATGAGTATTTTGACCACATCATCCTCTTTATGCATGTTGTCTTACTCCAAGCTGTATAGGCTTGAAAGCCTACTACCAATTAAGCATATTAGGTGATGTGCATCTCTGTAATGAGAAGGGGTGTGGTCTAATGACATCAACACCCTATATCAGGTGTGCATAATTATTAGGCAACTTCCTTTCCTTTGGCAAAATGGGTCAAAAGAAGGACTTGACAGGCTCAGAAAAGTCAAAAATAGTGAGATATCTTGCAGAGGGATGCAGCACTCTTAAAATTGCAAAGCTTCTGAAGCGTGATCATCGAAGCTTGTGCCCAAAAGCACAAGGTGTGCAATACTCAGAGACATGGCCAAGGTAAGAAAGGCTGAAAGACGACCCCCACTAAACAAAACACACAAGCTGAAACGTCAAGACTGGGCCAAGAAATATCTCAAGACTGATTTTTCTAAGGTTTTATGGACTGATGAAATGAGAGTGAGTCTTGATGGGCCAGATGGTTGGGCCCGTGGCTGGATTGGTAAAGGGCAGAGAGCTCCAGTCCGACTCAGACGCCAGCAAGGTGGAGGTGGAGTACTGGTTTGGGCTGGTATCATCAAAGATGAGCTTGTGGGGCCTTTTCGGGTTGAGGATGGAGTCAAGCTCAACTCCCAGTCCTACTGCCAGTTCCTGGAAGACACCTTCTTCAAGCAGTGGTACAGGAAGAAGTCTGCATCCTTCAAGAAAAAACATGATTTTCATGCAGGACAATGCTCCATCACACGCGTCCAAGTACTCCACAGCGTGGCTGGCAAGAAAGGGTATAAAAGAAGAAAATCTAATGACATGGCCTCCTTGTTCACCTGATCTGAACCCCATTGAGAACCTGTGGCCCATCATCAAATGTGAGATTTACAAGGAGGGAAAACAGTAAACCTCTCTGAACAGTGTCTGGGAGGCTGTGGTTGCTGCTGCACGCAATGTTGATGGTGAACAGATCAAAACACTGACAGAATCCATGGATGGCAGGCTTTTGGGTGTCCTTGCAAAGAAAGGTGGCTATATTGCTCACTGATTTGTTTTTGTTTTGTTTTTGAATGTCAGAAATGTATATTTGTGAATGTTGAGATGTTATATTGGTTTCACTGGTAAAAATAAATAATTGAAATGGGTATATATTTGTTTTTTGTTAAGTTGCCTAATAATTATGCACAGTAATAGTCACCTGCACACACAGATATCCCCCTAAAATAGCTAAAACTAAAAACAAACTAAAAACTACTTCCAAAAATATTCAGCTTTGATATTAATGAGGGGGGGCGGTGTGTGAGGGGGGGCGGTGTGTGAGGGGGGGTGGTGTGTGAGGGGGGGCGGTGTGTGAGGGGGGGCGGTGTGTGAGTGCTGTGTATGATGTGTGTGAAAGTGCTGTGTGTGAGAGTGCTGTGTATGATGTGTGTGAGAGTGCTGTGTGTGAGTGCAAGAGTGCTGTCTATGATGTGTGTGAGAATGCTATGTGTGAGAGTGCTATGTGTGTGTGATGGGTGTGAGAGTGCTGTGTGTGATGGGTGTGAGAGTGCTGTGTGTGATGGGCGTGAGAGTGCTGTGTGTGATGGGCGTGAGAGTGCTGTGTGTGATGGGTGTGAGAAAGCTGTGTGTGATGGGTGTGAGAGTGCTGTGTGTGAGAATGCTGTGTGTGATGGGTGTGAGAGTGCTGTGTGTGAGAATGCTGTGTGTGATGGGTGTGAGAGTGCTGTGTGTGAGAGTGCTGTGTGTGAGAGTGATGTGTGTGAGTGCTGTGTATGATGTGTGTGAGAGTGCAAGAGTGCTGTCTATGATGTGTGTGAGAGTGCTGTGTGTGAGAGTGCTGTGTGTGAGTGCTGTGTATGATGTGTGTGAGAGTGCAAGAGTGCTGTCTATGATGTGTGTGAGAGTGCTGTGTGTGAGAGTGCTGTGTGTGAGAATGCTATGTGTGAGAGTGCTATGTGTGTGCGAGTGCTGTGTGTGATGGGTGTGCGAGTGCTGTGTGTGATGGGTGTGAGAGTGCTGTGTGTGATAGTGCTGTGTGTGATGGGTGTGAGAATGCTGTGTGTGATGGGTGTGAGTGCTGTGTGTGAGAATGCTGTGTTTGAGAGTGCTGTGTGTGTGAGAGTGCTGAGTGTGTTAGAGTGCTGTGTGTGATGGTGTGAGAGTGCTGTGTGTGATGGGTGTGAGAGTGCTGTATAAATGTTAGAATGGATTGTGTGTGTGTGTGTAGGAGGGGGGGGAAATAAACAAATGAAATAACAGGCATTATGTCGGGGGGGGGGGGGAGACATAATGCCTGTTATTTTATTTGTTTATTCCCCCCCCCCCCTCCTACACACACACACACACACAATCCATTCTAACATTTATACAGCACTCTCACACCCATCACACACAGCACTCTAACACACTCAGCACTCTCACACACTCAGCACTCTCACACACTCAGCACTCTCACACACACAGCACTCTCAAACACAGCACTCTCACACCCATCACACACAGCACTCTCACACCCATCACTCTCACACCCATCACACACAGCACTCTCACACCCATCACACACAGCACTCTCACACCCATCACACACTGGTACCTGGGACTGGCGGTGCGGTGTTCCTCGTGGTGAGTGAACTCTAGCCTGCGGGCTAGAGTTCACTCTGGCGAGATCCGGTCGTTGCCATGGCAATGCTCCGGATCTCGTGAGAGGAACCGGTGGAGCTGCAAGTTAGAGCTCCGCCGGGTCCTCTCTCCAGTCTCCCTCCCTCTCTCCCCGCCGACAGCATGTGGGCCGGTGAGGGAGATCTTTGATGTCCTCACCGGCCCTTCATGGAAAAAAGCGGGGCCGGTGCTCGGATAGTGCCGGCCCTGCATAGACCGGCAGGGGGGATCATGGGACCTCCCCTGCCGGCCTCGGCCCATGGCCACCGCGGCCCACCGGGCATTTGCCCGGTATGCCCGATGGCCAGTCCGGGCCTGGTCACAAAGGATACAAAAATTTCCAAAACAGTCCGGTCATGAAAGGTGTTAATAAAAGGTTATGCTCATTATTCTGTTGCAATGTTTTAACAATAAAAAAAGCAACCTTTGACACAGCTGGTGTTTCGTGTTTATTTGTTCAATGTTGGATCATGTATTTGCTATTCTCCTGTCAAGCTTTTTCCAGTGATGCTGAATCATTTGTGGATGCAAAACCACAATATCTGTTTTTTTTTTTCTACACAAAGAAAAGGCGGAATTCTTCTTTTACCTTACCTGCACTAATTTGTACTTGAATTTCCAAATTAAAAATATTGACAAATTGCATTTGTTTATGAAAATGCCAGAGTAAAAAGAATCAAGGATTTGTAGTACATGCCTATCAAATGATTTCCTGAGAGTAAAGGTTAATTACCCATTACTAATTCTTCTACACTATTATTTACAACATATGCACTCTGAAATCCATGTTGGATGCAGTGAACAGTGACTTTAATGCATTATGAAATAAACAATTTTGCAGCTAAATAGCATTTTTTTGTAGTTAAATAACAAGGGTCACATTATACAGAAATATTTCACATTATGATCAGTCAGTTGCCATGGAAACACCATAGAATGGGATCTGATCGTGCCATACACTTTATCTCACTACAAGTGTAGGAATACAAGAGTTAGAAAATAGATCTTCATAGCCAATCACCACCCATTCCCAGACGTATTCTCTTATATTCCCCTCTCCTCTTTCCAACTTACTATAGGGAGGGAAGCAAGGGTTAATAAAACGTTTAGTTGTCCTCTAAAACTATAAAAGTCAGGGCCAGACTTACGTGTTGAGGTGTCCTGTAGGGGCCAACCGGTGGCACCCCCTCCGCTCTACCCTCATGCCTGTCTGTCTCTTCTACCTCCACTTGCCAGTCTCTTTCCTCTCACTCCATGTATGTCTCTCCCTTCCCATGCTTGTCTCTTTCCTCTTGCTTGCCATGTCTGTCATTCTCCAACCACCCATTTTATGTCTCTCTCCCTTCCCATGCATGTCTCTCCTCTCCCCACCCCCATTTCTGTCTCTAAACGCCCATATCTGTTCTCTCTCTCTCTTCCACCCCAAACATGTTGTTATCTCTTTACCCTTCCCATATGTTTTCTACCGCATATCTGTTATCTCCGTTCCCCATATCTCTTTCCCTCTCCTTACCCCATATCTCTTTGCCTCTACTTCCCCTCCCCATATATCTTTCCCTCTCCACATATCTCTTCTCCTCTCCTTCCCCTCCCCATATATCGTTCCCTCTCCTTCCCTTCCCATATATCTTTCCCACTTTCCATATCTGTTATATCTCACCGCTCGTCCCCAATGTCTGTTCTTTCTCCACCACCTCCCCATCTCTGTTCTCTCTCCCCTTCCTCCCCATCTCTCTTCTCTCCCCGCCTCCTCCACCATGTCTGTTTTCTCTCCTCCCCCTCCCCATATATGTTCTCTCTCCCCCTCCTCCCCATATCTGATTTTTCTCCCCCTCCTCCCCCATATTTGTTCTCTCCCCCCACCTCCCACATATTTGTTCTCCCCCCTCCTCCTCATCTCTTTTCTCTCTCCCCCACCTTCCCCAATCTCTGTTCTCTACCTCTCCACCATAACTGTTCTCTCCCCTACCCATCTCTGTTCTATCCTCCCTCCTATGTTTTCTACCCCTCCCCCCATCATTCTCTCCCCCTCCTCCTCCCATTCTTACTTGAAGCGCGGGTAGTATAAGCTTGGTGTGTTAAATACACATAGAGCTCAGTAAGCACTGCTTGGGCTCCATCGGAAATACAATGCCCTGCATCATCACTAAGTACGGGGAGTGAAAGCAGCACTTACTAAGCTCTGTGTGTGTTTCTGCTGCCCGCGCCTCTTTCGTGAAGCAGATGCCGCGCTGTCTCACTGGGTGGGGGCGGACCTCTCACCCGGTGAGGTCAACCCCCTCTCTGGATTCTGTACTGCAACCCTGCAGGCTGGTGGTTGCAGGAGGTGGTTGCAGGAGGCTGGTGAGGGGAGATTTCCCCAGAAAGTGCTTCTATTGGCAAACTTTCTTTATTTTTGTATTTTAAATGGTGCCCCCTGGGGTGTTGTGCCCTGTGCACAGTTTCACTTTATGGACACATTTTTGGAACAATAAAAATCACTGTCTATGATAATAATTGTTAAATCTACTGCTGTGTGCTATGGAATGTACTGTTTTTTGAGGTTTATTGGAATATTATGATTTACTCATTTAGGGTTATATTTTCAAGTAAAGATTGTTATATATATATATATATATATATATATATATGTGTGTGTGTGTGTGTGTGTGTGTGTGTGTGTAATAAATCTCATTTTCCTTTCTATGTTGCCCTCTACTAACTATCTATACACAGCTGGTATTTTCTGTTAAGGAAACAGTTGACAATTTTGCATTCCTCAAATACAATAATATCGAAAGGTACAGATGAAAGAGCACTGAAAATTCAACGCAATCATATTGATAACATATTCCGTGTAAGTACATTAAATAAAAATTCAGATACAATATATTTTCAAAATTATTATTTTATAAAAACTAAAAAAAAAAATTCCTTGATTATAGCCAATAAAAATATTTTAATAGAAACTATAGCTAGTCCTACAATTATAAATGACATTATACAACATTACCATTTATTTATATAGCGCCAACAATTTTACGTATTTTTACTAAAATTTTTACGTAATTTTGACAAGTTAGACAAACTAGAATAGACTGGTACATGAGGTAGAGATCCCTGCTCGCAAGCTAAATGTAAACCAAAATAGCATAAACCCACAAATTGTTAAATTAATGACTTACAGATGCTCGCTGCTTGAGAAACAGCCTCCATAGGAGGCACAAAGAGTAGGGATGTTTTCGCTCCCAATTATGAACAATAATTAGTATGTTTCTATTGATTTTCATACACAATGGCAACACTGGAAATGATATAGAGCTTTCGGTCAATATTGTCACATGTAATTGTTTTCCGAAAATAGATGCTTTTGTAACATGATAAATTGTCTTTTCTATCAAGGTTCAGTTACTTTGTCTATGTGGAACATTATTTTTAACATTTGTTTGTCTATGTGGAACATTATTTTTAACCCACGTTTGTGGGAGCTCTAAATTAATTAAGAGATAGTATACAGAAGTCTTTCTGCTTCAGATTCCATACACCCCTCTGAGAACGTGTTGTCATTAGCTGTTACTTTAAAGTCAGATTGTTTCATTTAAACTTGGCTGTTTCAAGTGCTTGGAATGCAGAGTGGTGTGGTTTCAGCATGTGTTTTGTGCTATTATGTAACACAAGAATGAGGGCTTATGAATATAGACAGGACTGTTGTAAGACAAGTACATCAATGAAACCTTACGGGGACTATTTACTAAAAAGTGACTTACAGGTGAGATGAGATAAGGTAAGTTGAGGTTACTATACATTGTGCAGGTACAAACCTGGTGCTAAGCAAACTCACCAGGATTGTATAGCTAAATTGGTGAGATTAAATTTCCATCTCACCTTTTAGTGAATATATGTTGATTTTATTTAATATTAGAAAAAAAACTGATAGGTTTCTTTTTTCCTTATTTTACATAATGAAGCACTTAAATAATGTTTTTTTTTTTTTTTTTTGATACTGTGAGAGTGAGATGAATGTTTTACCCTTATTTCAACCACTTATGCCCTATGTTGTTTGAAGCATAGTCAGCCCATTTTGAATCATAATTTACAAATGGATTTATTTACTAAAATTAGACGCTGGAGGTCAACTTTCGTTTTGAGACCAAGTCAAACCTGAGTTTGACTTACAAAATAACCCCAGGTTCAAATCTTCCCCACTGAAAGTAATGGGAGGTGAAAGGATCAAAGCTATTTTTGAGTCTAAGTTAAATTCGACACTTGAGTTTGACTTAGTCTCAAAAACAGATTCAACCATTTCGTCTCCCATTACTTTCCGTGGAGAACATTCAAACCTGTTTTTTTTTTAATCTAAGTCAACCTTGGGCACCCAAACACAAATTTTAGTGAATAGACCCTTACTTTGTGAGTGATGCATATGTTTAAAATGCATCAAATTAGATAGGGCATAAGTGGTTGAAATAAGGGTAAAACATCCATCTCACTGTCTCTCCCCGGGCCACGTACAGTATCAAAAGAATATCATATCTTCTCTGTCTAATGATACCTGTTTTGTTGTTGTTCGACTCACATAATATATGTCATTTTAGAATATGACCAAATGCATCTCTAAGTTATCCATTTATTATTAGATATCATATTCCTCAAATAGTTTGCTGTCCAAATTACAGTTCTTGATTTGTTCCCATGATTCAATAGTCTCTCAGTATTGTGTGTATATTTCAATCAAATTACATTATGGTAAAATTGAAAAGAACAAAATCAGATAATATCAAAACATCAGTGAAAGTGTCTTCCTTTATTTTTTTCTTTCAAACTATTATCTTGAGCTCAAAGATATAGAATGTGCTCCAGAGTTCATACAAGTTTATTATAAGTACCTCTCAGTACATTTCAGATCTTAGACTGCTGTGTCTTAAAAGAGAACTTGCCATTATCATGATTACTTTAAACAGTGGTTTAACGCAACAGTCACAGTGAATATGATATATAATATAATGTCTAACTGTATTAAAGAGAATACTTTTTTCTTTTAAACACGTATAAAATATCCAATTTACATTGCATGGCACAGAAAGCAAACAGTTGGAAAAAATACATGGAAAGATATCATAAAAATGTTTTTTTTTTTTTAATTATATAAATAAAAATTTTTTAAATATGTAAACAGGTAATTCCCATCTATATTTGATACAGTCTGCTCTATACCACCAAAATGTTGATATTAAATATATTTTGCAGAAGCCTTTTATGAGACCATAGAATAAATATACCTTGCCACAAGCACTTTCATTAGCCTGATAATGTAAAGTTTCCATTTGTTCATTACATGGATTTAGAATGTGCATACATTTTGTAGGAAAAAAGCTCTGCGTTTTTAAATTATTCTGGACAATCACATGAGGGGTTACATTGAAAGGCACGGGCAAAAGTGTTTAGAGCACTGCATATGTGTTTGAATTAAAGTTACAACAGGAATGCTAGTAATTATTTGTGAACCTGCTTTTATAGTGTAAAGAGTGATTTGATACGTTAAAATATCACTCCACTCTAAAAATATTTAGTCAAATAAATTTATATTAAAAATATCGCTACCCAGTATAGAGTCACAGCAAGATCTTTCTGAGCCTATGTCCAACCACATATTTACTGCATAATGGGCTAGGGCAGTGGTGTATCTTGATTTTGTGCTGCCCTAGGCAGACAAAATCCGGGCACCCCCCTACCCAAGCTGCACACCCACGTTACACACCTAAGACATGCCCCATCATTCAGACTCACATCAAGCTCACGCTCCCATCACACTCAGTCACACACTCCTACTCCCATCACACTCAGTCACACACTCCTACTCCCATCACGCACACTCCGACTCCCATCACACTCAGTCACACACACTATCTCCCATCACACACACTCTGACTCCCATCACACTCAGTCACACACACACACACACACACACACACTCTGACTCCCATCACACTCAGTCACACACACTGTCTCCCATCACACACACTCTGACTCCCATCACACTCAGTCACACACAGTCTCCCATCACACACACTCTGACTCCCATCACACTCAGTCACACACACTGTCTCCCATCACACACACTCTGACTCCCATCACACTCAGTCACACACACACACACACTCTGACTCCCATCACACTCAGTCACACACACTGTCTCTCATCACACACACTCTGACTCCCATCACACTCAGTCACACACAGTCTCCCATCACACACACTCTGACTCCCATCACACACACTCTGACTCCCATCACACTCAGTCACACAAAGTCTCCCATCACACACACTCTGACTCCCATCACACTCAGTCACACAAAGTCTCCCATCACACACACTCTGACTCCCATCACACTCAGTCACACACACACACACTCTGACTCCCATCAGCACTTACCTTTCCCTAGTGGCAGGCAGCATGGTCCCTCCATGCTGCCTGTTCGGCTTCCCGGCGATTGTGCCGCCAGGTCACGTGACCGGGCGCGCGTATGACGTCAGCGCGCCCGTCACGTGACTGTCGGGACTTCCGTGTCGGCACACTGCACGGGGAGCCGAACAGGCAGCACGGAGGTTTCTCTGTGCTGCCTGTTCGGCTCCCCGTGCAGCCTGGCAGAGCGTTGGTGAGGGGGGATCTTCCGATCCCCTCTCACCTCCGTCTCTGCCTGCAAGTGCGGTCTTTTTTTTTTTTTTTTTTTAAAGGGCTGGATTTTTTTTTTATTTTTTTTTTTTCAGTGCTGGGGGGCGCTGCCGCCCCCCAAAATTTGCCGCCATAGGCATCCGCCTAGGATGCCTCGTGGTAAATACAGCACTGGGCTAGGGTGCAGGGATATGGCGTCACACTAGTCTGTTTAGCCTGCTGTGCTCCCTCATTTGTGTGCACCTGAGTCTAGTTGACTCACCCTTGTTACCGCTCTGATGCAGTATCTATTGGGAGCCAATTAATGGTTTCCCCTAAAGATGAATGCGGATGCTGACTGAACATGTCCAGTGACAGGGCCGATCCTGGGCGGGTGCACTGGGTGCACCGCGCCCAGGCGCACCGGGAGGAAAGGCGCTCCGATGAGCACCTTCTCCCTCATTCTGGAGGTGCGGCCCGCAGGTGAGCGCCTGCGGTCACCGCACCTCCTAATCTTATTACAGCGCGACGGGTGCAAGCTCCGCTCCGTCGCGCTGTCTGATTGCCGGAAGATCTGAATGACGGTGTTCTGCCTCCTCTGCAGACACCGTCCGGAAATGTCCTCCTCCCTCCAGGGAGGGGGACCGATAGTAAAAACGAGTTTTTTTTTGTTTTGTTTTTTAAATTAAAAGAAGTGTGTGTGTTTCAAAGTCTGTGTGTGTGAATGTATGTAAGTGTGTGTGTTTCAGTGTGTGTGTGTGAATGTAGTAAGTGTGTGTGTGTGAATGTGTGTTTCACTGTGTGTGTGTGTGTGTGTGAATGTGTTTCAGTGTGTGTGAATGTGTGTTTCACTGTGTGTGTGTGTGTGTGTGTGTGAATGTGTTTCAGTGTGTGTGAATGTGTGTTTCACTGTGTGTGTGTGTGTGTGAATGTATGTAAGTGTGCGTGTGTGAATGTGTGTTTCACTGTGTGTGTGAATGTATGTGTGTGTGTTTCACTGTGTGTGTGTGAATGTATGTAAGTGTGTGTGTGAATGTGTGTTTCACTGTGTGTGTGAATGTATGTAAGTGTGTGTGTGAATGTATGTGAATGTGTGTTTCACTGTGTGTGTGTGTGTGTGTGAATGTATGTAAGTGTGTGTGTGTGAATGTGTGTTTCACTGTGTGTGAATGTATGTGTGTGTGTTTCACTGTATGTGTGTGTGTGAATGTGTGTTTCACTGTGTGTGTGAATGTATGTGTGTGTGTGTTTCACTGTGTGTGTGTGAATGTATGTAAGTGTGTGTGTGTGAATGTGTGTTTCACTGTGTGTGTGTGTGTGTGCGAATGTGTTTTTCTCTGTGTGAGTCAATGTGTGTTACTGTCTGTGTAAGTGTGTGTACATAAGTGTGACTGTGTGTATTGCTCTGTGTGTGTATAAGGGTGTCTGTGTGTAATGGTGACTAAATGTGTTCAGTAAAATGTGTTCAGTAAGGGGCCCTGAAATTCCTAGTGGCGGCCCTGACTAAGTGTGTCTGTGTAAGTGTGACTGTGTGTATTTATGCATGACCCTGTGCGTAAGTGTGGGTGTGTATGTATGCAGGGCAACTTTTAACTGGTTAAAGGGGCCACCGCTGCCCACTTGACAGTCCCCATCCAGTCGGCAGCTATTTCCCGTCTCCTGCACTGCACTCTGAGTGTGCATAGAGGGAAGACTGTGCGGAGGAGACACGAAACAGCAGCAGCAAGGTGAGTACTGGGGAATGGGGGGAGGGGGTAATGCTTTTCTTGGGAAAACTGGTGGTGGCATATTAATGGACAAACTGACACTGGCATATTAGTGGCCAAACTGACACAGGCATATTAATGGGCAAACTAACTGCTATATTATTGGATAAACTAACTGTGGTATGTTAATGGGCAAGCTATCTGTGGCATATTAATGGGAAAACTATCTGTGGCATATTAATGGGCAAACTGGCAGTGGCATAGTAATAGGCAAATACACAGGATTATGAGGAGGGAGAGACATACATGTGAGTTATGAAGAGAAAGAGACAGCAGACATGGGTGTATAGAAGGAGAGACAGACATGCAGAAAAAAAGACCACCATGGGGAGCATGAGGAACAGAAAGATAGACATGGAAAAATATATGGGGTATGAAGGGAGAGATATACATGAGGGTATGAGTGGAGAGAGATATACATGAGGGTATGAGTGGAGAGAGAGAGTTATACATGAGGGTATGAGTGGAGAGAGAGTTATATATGAGGGTATGAGTTGAGAGAGAGTTATATATGAGGGTATGAGTGGAGAGAGAGTTATATATGAGGGTATGAGTGGAGAGAGAGAGATACATGAGGGTATGAGTGGTGAGAGTTATACATGAGGGTATGAGTGGAGAGAGATAGATACATGAGGGTATGAGTGGAGAGAGAGAGAGATACATGAGGGTATGAGTGGAGAGCGAGAGATACACAAGGGTATGAGTGGAGAGAGAGAGCTACATGAGGGTATGAGTGGAGAGATGCATGAGGGTATGAGTGGAGAGAGAGTTATACATGAGGGTATGAGTTGAGAGAGAGTTATATATGAGGGTATGAGTGGAGAGAGAGAGATACATGAGGGCATGAGTGGAGAGAGAGAGATACATGAGGGTATGAGTGGAGAGAGAGAGATACATGAGGGTATGAGTGGAGAGAGAGATACATGAGGGTATGAGTGGAGAGGGAGAAAGACATGGCGGTATGGGAAGAGAGAGACAAGTGAGTGACTGACTTGGTGGAATATTATATATTGCTCCTTGTGTACTTCTTTTCCAATGATGCTCAGCCAGACTAATGGGAGACTTTGGCTGGTTGGACATCATGGGAACTGTAGTTAAAACTGCTAGCCAGCAAAAAGTCTCCCATGTTGATGGCTGAGCATCATAGACATAAATAAAACCACTACACTGTTTTACTGCCAAATAAATATCTTTATTTAAAATAAAAGCTCTTGTTGGTCCTTCATCTAAAAATAAAGTTTGTGCTCTCCACAAGAATCCCCCCACACCAATAATGAAAAATTGGTATGCCTGGAACATACATGTGTAAAGGGGAGGGGTTTATCATATAGCCACGCCCACCTGGGGGCGCCAAAAAAAATCCTGCACCCAGGCGCCCGTGACCCTAGGATCGGCCCTGTCCAGTGACATCACACAACTATTTTAATACCAATACCTCTACTAATGGATTTCTAAATACAAAATGCAGTAACTTCTAGACAAAGTTGTTACTGCATATCCTCACTAACTGATGACCCAGTGTATCTGCACCGATCTTCTTTCAAGTATGCCAAACTATTAAATAGTCCCAGTTTACCAAGTTCAAGGTATTAGAGGGCAGATACAACAACTTTAGCCTTTGTATCAGCATAGTTTTGCAGAGCAGTATTGGCCTCCCTTCTAGCACTCAAATAGTAACGCTGTCAAATTTGCAGACCTTTGAAGCCAAAGACCTCAGTGGTCCATTTTGTGCTTAATGGATTCTAATCAAAATATAATTGGGGGCGTGCCAAACAAATTCAGGATTATGTAGTAGGTGAATTATGATCACTCTAGGTTTTGGAGGACATCAATTTATCTTGATATCCATTATACGCTAGTGTATTGATGCAACTATAAATGCTAGAGAAACATTTGCAATTATACTTAAAGTGGCAGTAAAGGGAAAAATCAATTGTTATCTAAATAAAGGATGGTTTTAATACTTAACATTGGTGTAGGTCCATTTGGCTGGAAGACTACACACAACACTGAATTAGCAGTACGGACAGTCTGGTCTATCTTCATTTGCCATTTGATATTTCTCTGTTTAGTAAGCATGCTCCCTGTCAAACAAAGGCAAACATAGATGTCATTAGTTAGTCAACAGTAACTAGAACAGCACATAATAACAGCTGCAGTGCACAGCAACAGGCAGGGCCGGACTGGGAACAAAAACCAGCCCTGGAAAAAAATTATATACCAGCCCCATCGCATAAGATTTTTAAATCAGCCCATAGCATAATATAATTTTTTTGTTCATAGAAGGGAAAATCATGCATTTTAAAAAGCACATCTGAACAGTGTATTATTTATAGATAAGACTGATATATAAGCCTGTCTAGGGCAATATATATACCTCCAGTATGTACACAGAGTTATATGAATTGCCCTGTGCAGAGGTATATATCAGGGCAGTGTGTGAGACATATCCTGTCTCTCGCATATCTGTAGCCTGTCTCTCTCTGTCCTTTCTGTGGCGTCTCTCTCTCTGTCCTTTCTGTGGCGTCTCTCTCTCTCTCTGTCCTTTCTGTGGCGTCTCTCTCTCTGTCTTTTCTGTGGCGTCTCTCTCTCTGTCTTTTCTGTGGCGTCTCTCTCTGTCCTTTCTGTGGCGTCTCTCTCTCTGTCCTTTCTGTGGCGTCTCTCTCTCTGTCCTTTCTGTGGCGTCTCTCTCTCTGTGGCGTCTCTCTGTGTCCTTTCTGTGGCGTCTCTCTCTCTCTGTCCTTTCTGTGGCGTCTCTCTCTCTCTCTGTCCTTTCTGTGGCGTCTCTCTCTCTGTCCTTTCTGTGGCGTCTCTCTCTCTCTGTCCTTTCTGTGGCGTCTCTCTCTCTGTCCTTTCTGTGGCGTCTCTCTCTCTGTCCTTTCTGTGGCGTCTCTCTCTCTCTGTGTCCTTTCTGTGGCGTCTCTCTCTTTCTGTGTCTTTTCTGTGGTGTCTCTCTCTCTCTGTGTCCTTTCTCTCTCTCTCTCTGTCCTTTCTCTCTCTCTCTCTCTGTCCTTTCTGTGGCGTCTCTCTCTCTCTCTGTTCTTTCTGTGGCGTCTCTCTCTCTCTGTCCATTCTGTGGCGTCTCTCTCTCTCTGTCCATTCTGTGGCGTCTCTCTCTCTCTCTGTCCTTTCTGTGGCGTCTCTCTCTCTCTCTCTGTCCTTTCTGTGGCGTCTCTCTCTCTCTCTGTCTTTTCTGTGGCGTCTCTCTCTCTCTGTCTTTTCTGTGGCGTCTCTCTCTCTGTCTTTTCTGTGGCGTCTCTCTCTCTCTGTCTTTTCTGTGGCGTCTCTCTCTCTGTCTTTTCTGTGGCGTCTCTCTCTGTCCTTCCTGTGGCGTCTCTCTCTCTCTCTGTGTCCTTTCTGTGGCGTCTCTCTCTCTCTCTGTCCTTTCTGTGGCGTCTCTTTCTCTCTGTCCTTTCTGTGGCGTCTCTCTCTCTGTCCTTTCTGTGGCGTCTCTCTCTCTGTCCTTTCTGTGGCGTCTCTCTCTCTCTCTGTCCTTTCTGTGGCGTCTCTCTCTCTCTGTCCTTTCTGTGGCGTCTCTCTCTCTCTCTCTGTGGCGTCTCTCTCTCTGTGGCGTCTCTCTCTCTCTGTGGCGTCTCTCTCTCTCTCTCTGTGGCATCTCTCTCTCTCTCTCTCTGTGTGTGTCCTTTCTGTGGCATCTCTCTTCCCCCCTTCCCCCTTAGTGTCTTTCACCCCCTCCCCTCCCCCTGTAGTGTCTTTCACCCCTTTCCCCCTGTCGTCTTTCACACCCTCCTCTCCCCCTGTAGAGTCTTTCACCCCCCCTTCTCCCTGTAGTGTCTTTCACCCCTCCCCCTGTAGTGTCTTTCACCCCCCCCCCTCCCCCCTTTCCCCTGTATGTCTCACTCACCTTGCTTTCTCTGCTTCCCATCCCGCCGCCGGAACTGCTGCTGCAGCATCCGGCAGCAGCAGGCGATCTTCTTAAAGCGGCAACGGCCGCCGAATTTCTTAAAGTGGCGGTGCCACTTTAAGCAATTCGGCGGCCATCGCCGCTTTAACAAATTCGCCTGCTGCCGCCGGTTGTTGCAGCAGCCGAACTCTTAAAGTGGCGGCCGCCGCCGATTCACTTTAAGTGGCCAAGGCGGCCCCGGGGCAGGCGGCCCACCTGGATTTTTCCCGGTATCCCGGTGGGCCAGTCCGGCCCTGGCAACAGGGCAGCACATCTATGACTCCTATCATAGTACTCGGCCATGATGGAGCTAATAATCTTAGCAACAGAGCATTAATACCTGCAACTGCAGAAGATGTTAATACCACACAAAGATTGATATGGTGATTGACCATTGCTAGAGAAGCATTGTCAATCAAACACAAAGTTAAGGTTTGCCATATAATGATAAACATAAATCATATAAAAATTTTAGAAAAAAAACACAAATGTGGATATTTATATTAAGAACATAAGAATATATAATATTTCTCTTTTCTCTACAAGAGAATTTATTTAATTTCATTTTTTACATTTAATTTATTTAATTTACAACTGGTAATTAATTTTCACTTATATTATTACAACTAATTCATTAGTTTTAGATTATTAATAGGAACAATGGCAATAAGTACAGTATCCTATAAAATAAAACTTCAACGCCATTGTTTGTAGTTTTCTCAAAATATCATGCTTTACAATGTCCTAACTGTAGATTTATAGCTCACACAAGTGATTATATAGCACATTTAGGTTATGACCAATATAATTGTAAAAAGCATTTAGTACAGTTTCACTCCTACCTTTTAACAATGAATTCACACAGAGAGGTGTGCATAACAATTCTTTCTGTTACTCTGTCTAATGAACATATGCATGTGTATAATAATTATTTACAACCATTTACTTGCGATGAGATATTTAATTAGGGTAAACTGTAAAATAGGAATTAAATGAGGAACTGTATGCAATACACATTCCACTGGAATGTTGATAGTCATTCGATAATAATTGCTGTATACGTAGAAAAGTCCTGTCAAGATGGACATGATTATAATTGTCATCAATCACAATTGTGTTAATGGTCTCTCTGGTAATGTTTGTCTAAATGCCTGACGCTAATCTCTAGGTTAGTAACAAATCCGCATAAAACTTCAAAAAAATTGTCCCTAAACAAAGAAGATAAACATCTTTTAGAGAAAGGAGTTTGTACAGAACTTAAGGCATTTAAAAGAAAAGTAAGCTTAATAAAGTCTATAAACATGCAGATGCAATAATTAGTTAATAAAACAAGACAATTGCTGAACTAGTTCAAGTGTATACAAATAATAGTGCTGTTGTTTCTCCTTTTTTATATATATATACATTTGGTATCACAAAATTGAAAATTTTAAGTATACCTACAATTGGGTATATGCAATTCTCCAGCTATCTAAAATAAAGGGCCATTAGGATATTAACTGGCATTTATTTACTGCCTGCCTCTATCATTACTGCGCATGTTAAAAAAAATATTTCAAGTGTAAATAGCAAATACAATAATTTAAGTTTTTAGAATACCTTTTATAAGGTATTTTATTGAGTGTCGGACAACAATATATTGAGTGGTGTGGATTAATACACATGTACAAAAACAACTCAAGCACTCCTGACTTCAAGAGGTAAATGACCCAGTGCAAACTAGCTCTTGCACAAAAATACTGCAAGGTAGGAGCACTCTTAAGGTATTCAATCCATGTAGTTTGGGCATTTACTGAATTACTGCAAGCAAAGTTAGTTTAGTGAAACTAAAACATGTTCTATTTCTTTGAACTCAAGATAATAGTTTGAAAGAAAAAACATGATGTTTTTTCTGTCATATACTAAATCTCCTTTCCTCAATTCTTATGGTTCACTAAAAATCAACTTTTTCGAGTTTGACTTAGTCTCAAAAATAGCTTCAGTACTTTTGCCTCCCATTACTTTCAATGGGGGAAGATTTGAACCTGGGATTTTTTTTTCAAAGTCAAACTTAGGTGCCAAATTTGATTTAGTCTCAAAATGAAAGTCGATTTCCAACGTCGCATTTTAGTGAATAGACGTATTAGAGGGTGACCTCTTGTCCTGTGTACTATTCTGTTAATGAACAGGTCTTTAGATAGCCCTTTGTATTGGCCCTGTGCTTATTTATATAACATTATCATATATCCACTAAGATGCAGTTTCTTTACATTTACATATACACACACAATACTGGGCGTGGGCACAATAATCAATAAAGTGTGTTTATGCACTATGATGTCATTTTTTTAAAAGATTTTAGTAAGATCATACATGTACTTTTTTTTTCATTTTCTGTTGAATTCACAGTTGAAATGGGGAAATGGGGAAATGGGCTCAAATTACTTTACAAATGGTTTATCTGGGGATTTGACATGAAACACAACCTTTATTGGCAATCTGTCGTCATGAATTGTGTCAGTACAGGTCAAATCTATTTATTGACTGGAGACTAGATCACAAAAGGGATTTACATGGTCTGTTTGTCAATTGATTACTTATATCTTGTCAAAGTTTTAAGTACAGGTGATAAAAAAGAAATAGATGGACTGTAACATCGATTAAACTAGCGGTAACATCCAGATTCTTGTCTTTTTCCCCTTTATGTACACTTTTATAGAACAACACACTTTCATAATAACTATAACACTATCCCATGTTTTAATTATGCTCCATTGAATGGTGATGCCAACAAATCATGCAAAGTTATTTATTTCATTAATCTTCATCTGGTAGTCCATGGCCATATGTATAATAATATAATAGCTTCTGTAGATGATCCACCATCTTGAAGATATGCACATACATAATGCCATGGATCTGGTATTTAAAAAAAAAAAAGAAATATTTTGTTTCTGAGAGTTAAATAATGCATTTCTATGTTGTTGTATTGGGTCTATTCACTAAAATTTAACTTTGGAGGTTGACTTTCATTATGAGACTAATTCAATTTCGGCACACAAATTTGACTTAGAAAAAAAACAGGTTTGAATCTTCCCCATTGACCCCATTAAAAGTAATGGGAGGTGAAATGATCAGGGTCTGGAATGGTTCATTGAGGCTGCTTCTACTCAGCTGCTTCACTGCAGCACCTGAGTTTGACAGTCTCAAAAATAGCTTCAATCATTTTGCCTCTCATTATTTTCAATGGGGAAGATTCAAACCTGGTTTTTTTTTCCCTAAGTCAAACTCAAGGTGGCGAATTTGACTTAGTCTGAAAATGAAAGTCAACCTCCAAAGTTGAATTTTAGTGAACAGTCTTTACTAATTTCAAGACAGTTGGAGGACCTCCAATAGCTATGCAACATAATACATTTGAAAAAAACAAAAAACAAAAAAAGAAACCTCAATAAATTGAGAAGAAACCACTATTCCCTCCAAAAACACATATGTCCACGAATGACGCATATGGATAATATTTTTGGTTGGAATATCTGTTTGGTAGAAAAAGAGCCTCTTATGCTAAATGCAATTATCATCATCAAACTTCAACAAAGCAGAGCATTTGAGAACTGTTGGTCTTGATTGGAAGTTTCTAATTATGTATTCTATCGTAGGTATGGAACAGAATGTGCAAAGATAAATGAAGAACATTGTAGGAACAGAGGCAGATTGATACATGAAGTAGAGAGCCCTTCTCACAAGTTTACAATCTAGATGAAGTGGAGGACATTGCAAACTACTTATTTACTTTATGTTCAGCTGGTAGTCAAAGGCAATTTTATGCATTTTTCAACCTAGATGGAAAGCCCATAGCTTCTTTTGTTTGACCTGTAAATGTATAAAATCCAGCCCCTACAGATTAAAGGGACTTTGTCATCAAACAAACAACAAATGTGGAGACAATGACAAAAAACTAAATTGAAGGTATCTGTCCTTTTAACACTGCTACAACTAATATAAGTAAGTTATTTTCAGGCAGAAATATTAATGAGATGTCATAAATTTGCATAACTGTGGCCACCAATAAGAAAGTGTGGCATGAAATGCGAATGTGCTGCACAACCCCTCCTGCAGGGGAAGTGGTGTCACTTGCCTAGGATTGCCCACAAATTGGTGACATAGCTGTAAGTACTTCCTTCCAGCTGGGGAAGTATTGTCACTTTGTCTGGCAACCGCTCAGTGCTTGTGTGAAAAAAACAGGACTCAAATCTATTTTTGGCATACTGAAGATATTAGAGGGTATCTGTTGCTTGATCTACTGAAGCTTTTCCTTCACTATTTATTTGGCATTGCATGGTTTATGACATATTATTAGGTCTCAGTAGGGGGAGGGGAAGTTTTTCTCTCTGTTTTATAAATGTCCATGGTGCATAGCCTGCTTTGTCAGTTCTATTGTTCTGGGGTTGTGTCATGTGGTCTAAGTAGAGCTTTCCTGAACAGGGAACCCCAGCTACTCAAAGTGTCATGAACTGGAACAGACCCAACCACAATTTATGCATTACCACATTATTATTATGTTTAATTATTTTTAATGGGAAGCTGAATGTGATGGTAGTGATCAATGTGGCATATGTACCTTGTGCTGTCACCTTGGAGAACTAAAATGTTTGACAAGCTATTCATTTACTCACACTACAGGGTAGACCTGTGAGGCTGTCCAGACCTATGCCTTATGCCCACTATTGTGCATTCCATGGGCTATATTGTTTTGCCTCCGTTACCCACCCCCAAACAAAACAAATTATGTCTGAAGCACAGTGAGTGTCAGGGTCTGAGACCCACTCTGCCACCAGCCAGGGGGCCCTTACCTGATCCTGCAGCTCCCCAGTCCTCCTCTGCTCGCTTGATGAATGCTCCACGATGCACTAGGCCGCATCCCCGGCCTCTAGTAACACAGACACCGCGAACCGTGGGCTGTAAAAGGGGCATGGCCTAATTCCGTCTGCTGCAATCTTATTGGTGGATGGAGAGAAGGCTGGAAACCTTCATCATAGAGTACCAGCAAGTAGGAGGAGCTAAGGTGTCACTCTTAACTGGTGGGAGGGGTTTTGGTCCTCCAGCCATATATAAACCCAGCAATACCTTCAATCAATGCTTGGTTGTCAAGCTGTTCATAGCTCTGCTATGTCCAGCCCCTGGTTCCCACTTGTGGATATCCATATTGATTCTAACTGATTTCCTAGGCTATTTGACCCCGGCTTGTCTACTGATGTCCCTGCTCGTACCTTGCCCCGACTCTGGATCGTTACCCCGTTTTGCATTTTACGCTGCCTGCCCCGACTCTGGATTGTTACCCGTTTTCCCTTACGCTGCCTGCCCCGACGCTGGATTGTTACCCGTTTTGCCTTTACGCTGCCTGCCCTGACTCTGGATTGTTATAAAGGATTTTTCTTACTGGATCTACTGAGCTGTGTGTATTCCTTTATCCTTTGGGCCTCAGTTATCCACCCTGCGAAGTAGCCCTTCCCGAGCCCGACAGTACAACCAAGCCATCTTGGAGCCAGCAGGGGTGGCCGAGGCCATCCTCGCCTTGACCCAACAGATTGCAACTCTGACTCAAACGGTCCAAAATGTACAAGACCACCAACATTACCTTCAAGCTCAAGTACATGCTCTTCAAGTAGGACCTTCTCTGGGGTTACCACCTCCACCTCTTCCTGCACCCGTGCCTCCCATGGAGGGCGCTGCCGCAGCTCCCGAACCCCATGTAAAGCAACCGGATCAATTTGATGGTGCTCGCTCTCTACGAATTCCCACAAGACTCAAAGACCAACAGTTGACAGTTCATCTAGTGGACTGAAGTCCCATTCAGTCCGGCCCGGTCACAACAGAGACTATACCATTGACTCTCAGCACTGGCACCAAACATCTGGAGACCATCAGCTTCAGCTTAGTCCAGTCTCCCCTTTTCCCCCTGATCTTAGGGTTGCCCTGGCTCCGTCACCATGACCCTCATATTCAATGGGCCACTGGCAAAGTCTCTTTTTCCTCACCATATTGTCGAAAGCACTGCCTCCCACAAACAATGGCAGCACTCATCCAACAGAAGTTCCTGTGATACCCGCACCCTACAGCCAATTCTACAGAGTGTTCGACAAAAAAGACGCAGAACAATTACCCCCACACAGACCCTACAATTGTCCCATAGACCTATTACCAGGAGCCAACATCCCCTTCGGTCGAATATTTGTGCTGTCCGAACCTGAACTCGGAGTCTTAAAAGAATACATCGAAGACAGTTTGAGGAAGGGCTTCATCCGACCCTCCACATCACCAGCCGGTGCGGGAATATTTTTTGTAGGAAAAAAATATGGTGGCCTGAGACCCTGTGTGGATTATAGGGAACTCAACAACATTACAATCAAAAATAAATACCCTCTTCTTCTAATACCCGAACTCATGGACCGTCTCCGCGGAGCTAAAATCTTCTCAAAAATCTTCACAAAAATCTTCTCAAAAATCTTCTCAAAAATCTTCTCAAAAATCGACCTATTAGGTGCCTTCAATCTGGTCCGGATCTGCGAGGGCATGAATGGAAAACGGCCTTCAGAACCAGATATGGGCACTTTGATTATTTAGTCATGCCCTTTGGTCTGTGTAACTCCCCAGCAACCTTCCAACACTTCCTCAACGATGTGTTCCGGGATATGTTGGACTCCTTTGTTGTTGTGTACTTGGATGACATTCTTATCTATTCCTCGTCACTTCAGGAACATCAGAAACATGTTACCAAAGTCCTTACTCGGCTGGAAGATCACCAGTTATATGCCAAACTAGAAAAATGCTTATTTGAGACCACCTCAGTCGAATTCCTCGGGTATGTCATCACCCCCGGAAAAATAGAGATGGATCCCAAAAAGGTCTCGTCCATACTCCACTGGCCAACACCCACATCCGTCAAAGCTGTCCAAAGGTTTGTGGGTTTTGCCAATTTCTACCGACGTTTCATCAATGGCTTTTCTCGTCTGGTCCAACCCATCACCTGTCTCACCAAGAAGGACACTCGTTTTGTTTGGACTCCACAAGCCCAAAAAGCCTTTGAGGAATTGAAGCAACGATTCATCAAAGCTCCTGTCCTCATCCTACCAGACCTTAAGAAATCGTACTTCTTAGAGGTAGATGCCTTGGAATATGCTGTGGGTGCCATCTTATCCCAACGCCACGGAGAGAAGGACTTTCTCCATCCTGTTTCCTACTTTTCCAAACGTTTTAGCCCTGCAGAAATCAATTACATGGTGGGAGACAGGGAACTGTTAGCCATATTACTTGCCCTACAAGAATGGCGCCATCTCCTAGAGGGAGCACTTCACCCTGTAACAGTTTTCACAGATCACAGGAATTTGGAGTATCTCCGAACTGCTCGTCGGTTGTGCCCACGTCAGGCCAGGTGGGCCTTATATTTCACTCGATTCCAACTCCATATCACTTATCGCCCAGGCACTCTCAATGGGAAAGCTGATGCCCTTTCTCGCATTCACGAATCTTCAAAAGAAACAACACCACCTAGAGACACGGTGCTACAACCCAATCATTTCCTTGCTTTGCGATCCACCCTCCTCTCCAAGATAAAGAGACACAGTCAAGACCCTCACCAAACTTCAAACATTCCCACTCTATGCCCTGACAAAGGATTATGGTATAAAGATGCTTGTCTCTTTGTACCCACTCAAGCAAGAACAGACGTGCTACATTCTGTACACGACCATCCCCTAGCAGGTCATGGGGGCCTCAAGAAAACCACCGAACTGGCACAAAGGTCATTCTGGTGGCCTGGAATGAAACAAGACATTCAAAGGTACATCCAATCATGCAATACTTGTGCACGATCTAAAGGAACCAATGCACGTCCCTCTAGATTATTACAACCTCTGCCAATCCCCAACAGACCTTGGGAAGACATTACCATTGATTTTATAGTCGATCTGCCTCCATCCCACCAACAAAACACTATTATGGTGGTGGTTGATCGATTAACAAAGATGGCCCATTTTGTTCCTGTTCCCGAGCTGCCTACGGCAGCCACCACCGCAGACCTATTCATCATGTCCATTTTTCGTCTTCATGGAATACCCCGTTCAATCCTATCCAACAGGGGAGTTCAGTTTACCTCAAGTTTCTGGAATGCCTTTTGTCGAGGTCTTCAGATAGAACGTTGTTTGTCTACAGCATACCATCCTCAAACCAATAGACAGACGGAGAGAACAAATCAAGTACTGGAACACTATCTCAGATGTTACGTAACCCATACCCAAGATGATTGATTTCCCATGCTTTCTCTTGCGGAATTCTGTTACAACAATCAATTTCAGCGTTCCATTGGCATGTCTCCCTTCAGAGCTAACTACGGATTCAACCCTACCTTTCTCCAAAACATCCCTGAGGCCCAGTCAGTTCCCCCTGTTATGGATCGTTTGCAACTCATTAATCAAGGACTCGCTATGCTAAAAAGAAACCTCCTCAAAGCACAATCTGATTACAAAAAACAAGCAGATCGTAGACACCGACCAGCTCCTTCCTACCAAGTGGGAGATAAAGTCTGGCTCTCCTCTACTCATCTTAAATTATCTGGCCCTGCTAAGGAACTAAATCCAAAATATGTGGGTCCATTCCCTATTTCAGCACTCATAGGTCCTGTAGCCGTCAGGTTGGAACTACCTAGATCTTGGCGTATTCATCCGACATTCCACACTTACCTCCTTAAAAGATGGTACACAGATCAAGATACACGGAGACAACATCCTCCTCCTCCTCCAGTTCTTGTGGATGGTTCAGAGGAGTAAGAGGTAGAAGAAATCCTTGACTCCCGTATCCGCTTCGGGCGCTTTTAGTACCTTGTCCATTGGAAGGGTTATGGGCCCGAAGAACGATCCTGGGAAACTATCTCCAATGTGCATGCCCCTGCCAAGATCATATCTTTTCATAGAGCACATCCCGGCCGCCCAATGCCTGAAAGCGCCCGGAGGCTGCGTGTAGGAGGGAGGGTCTGTCAGTGTCTGAGACCCACTCTGCTACTAGCCAGGGGGCCCTTACCTGATCCTGCAGCTCCCTAGTCCTCCTCTGCTCGCTTGATGAATGCTCCAAGATGCACTAGGACGCATCCCCGGCCTCTAGTAACACAGACACCGCGAATCGCGGGCCATAAAGGGGGCGTGGCCTAATTCCGTCTGCTGCAATATCATTGGTGGATGGGGGAGAGGCAGGGGAGAAGGCTGGAAACCTTCATCATAGAGTACCAGCAAGTAGGAGGAGCTAAGGTGTCACTCTTAACTGGTGGGAGGGGTTTTGGTCCTCCAGCCCTATATAAACCCAGCAATACCTTCAATCAATGCTTGGTTGTCAAGCTGTTCATAGCTCTGCTCTGTCCAGCCCCTGGTTCCCACTTGTGGATATCCATATTGATTCTAACTGTTTTCCTTGGCTATTTGATCCCGGCTTTTCTACTGATTTCCCTGCTCGTACCTTGCCCCGACTCTGGATTGTTACCCGTTTTGCCTTTACGCTCCCTGCCCCGACTCTGGATTGTTACCCGTTTTGCCTTTACGCTCCCTGCCCCGACTCTGGATTGTTACCCGTTTTGCCTTTACGCTCCCTGCCCCGACTCTGGATTGTTACCAGTTTTGCCTTTACGCTCCCTGCCCTGACTCTGGATTGTTATAAAGGATTTTTCTTACTGGATCTACTGAGCTGTGTGTATTCCTTTATCCTTTGGGCCTCAGTTATCCACCCTGCGAAGTATCTCCCTTCCCGAGCCCGACAGTGAGGTCTCTGCAGGGTACACTAGAGCAAATCACTGTTTCCGCCACATGGTAGCATTGCTTTCCAGAATATAGGAGTGGATGTATCCTTTTATCTTTTTGCACTTTACTACCTATGTATATGTATATTTACATGTATTACAACAGGTTGATAGATGCTTTTGCAATGTTCAAATGAAGAAAAAGTTCCTTTAAGCTTCTACATGATGGCGTGATATGCAGTACTCCACAGTTGCACAGCACCTGGATTTATATGACTATTTGAATAGTCACTTACTTTATCATAATCTCAAAAAATGTCTGCATCATACAATTTAATTTGCTCCACTCTCTTTCTTTCAGAATTAGTACCACTTAGCAAGTTGTATCCATCATTTACGTACACATTTATATGCAAATATGAAACAGAACTTTTGATAAGATTAAGATCTGGATTGCATCACATTGTTAAAATCAAATGCTGATTACTGTGGTAGGCTGGCTGGGCCTTGGTTCCTAAATAACAAAGAGAAGCTGTATTTCTAGCATAACAAAACATTGAAACAAATGCAAATAAAATCTTACTCCACTCTGGAGTCTGACTAACATAAAAGTTCCCTCTCTATTCTACTGGGCAGCTAAGCAGGCCCCAGTAGTTCAATAACCAAAATAAAGACTTGCAAAATACCTGTGCTTGCTTTAAAGTTTGACAGACTTTTTTTCCCATCAGGCTCGCAGCTTCTGTGTCTCACTTCCAGCTCTTCACAGGTCAGAGACTGATTGCCCTCTGCATAGGGTTTATGCAGCACACTAACTAATGCTCTAAGAGCAACCTGAAATGTAACTCCTTCTAGTCAGGGAACACTGAAAGTGCCATTCTGGGTTTAATATAGTGGTGTCCACTCACACTGCCACAGTGTGTGTGTGTGTGTGTATGTATATATATATATATATATATATATATATATATATATATATATATGCTATACTGGTATAGTTTCAGTATATACATGGTGATTTGGGTTATAACTATATCACTTACCTGTGCATTTCTTGAAGTGACTGTTTCTTTTGCCATGTGATCCCAACTTGCATCCAAAATTTTCTTCCCAGAACTCTGCAAACCACACATTCCTTCGATTATTGGCTAAGGACCGGCTTCTAAAATATCTATCAAAGCCTATTTTGTAAAAAAAAAAAATATATATATATAATTAATATTCAACGTGACTAAAATAAAATAGAAAAGGAAATGATGCATGCAACAGTTGGCATATTTTTTTTTCAGCTGTCAAAAGTTAATAAAGCTGATGATACTGCCAAATTGACAAATTGATTATACTGAACAGTTGACAAATTTCAAGAACCATTTGATGTAAAAGGACTATCACATGAGCAGTGCTTTGGACATGTAAGTAAAAACCAGAAACATTATGCAAGCACAGTTACTCATGAAATGTAATTTGCCAAAGTATTTCAAAGTTATGTGGATCTATTCACTTAAATTTGACTTTTGAGATTGACTTTAATTTGGAGACTAAGTCAACTTCGGCACTCGAGTTTGACTTAGAAAGAAAAACAGGTTCATATCTTCCCATTGAAAGTAATGTGAGGTGAAATTATCAAAGCTATTTTTGAGACTAATTCAAATTCCATGGGCTATACTATTTTGCCTCTGTTACCCACCCCCAAACAAAGCAAACTGTGCTTGAAGCATAATTTTTAATTTGTCTCAAAAATGGCTTCAATCATTTTGCAGTCCATTACCTTCAATAGGGAAGATTCCAACCTGGGTCTTTTTATTTTTGTTTTCTAAGTGAAACTCGGGTGCCAAATTTGAGTTGGTCGCAAAATGAAAGTTGACCTCCAAAGCCGCATTTTAGTGACTCGACCCATCAGTGTTGCTATATGTGAGTATATACCAGGTGTTCAAATAAAAACCTGAGATATCAAAGTAGCAAAATCTTAGAAAGTTTGGAATTAAATGTGAAAAGCTGAATGAATTAAGATTTTGCCTGTTAAAATATATTAACTAATATATATAGGTATATAGTTATACACATATTGAATTGAAGATTTATTGGTGCATGTATGGTTGTATGAATGCATAGATAAATATTCTGTATTTAATTGATAAGATACACACTTTGATTTATATCTATTTAATTCATTAGAGTTACTATGCCACATTCATGAATGTTGTAACCAAATATAACCATAGAACAATATATTTTGTACATGTAGAGTATTAAAAGTGATTAGATGTTAAATGATATGTCATAGAGTAGGTTAAGAGTGTTTATATTAGTTTAATTTCTAATACAAAGTTATTCAAATATATATATTAAAATGCCTATGAACACGAATAGGTAACATTCTTTCTGGGTTTTTATCAAATTTAGTCAATTTTCCAGATAAACTAAAATATTAGAGAGCACATATATATTAATTTGTATTAAGTGTGATTCAGATAATTAGGCAATTTGGGATTTATTCATGGTCAGAATTGTGAGCTAAGAGCGCCATCTTTTGGATAATATTATTATACCCTAATCAAATATTAATAGAGGAGTGATTTTAGGGAACCAACCAGATAAAAACAAATATATCTGACACGCCTTCAATGGGTGTGGTTTGGAAATGAAAACTTGGGATAAAAATTAGGCTAGTTGCTTATTATTCCAGAGGAAACAGCTCCAGGCACTTTTGGTTAAACCTTGGTAAATATAGTCTAATTTGAATTTTATATTTTTACTTGTTTATTTCTGCTTACTTATATGGTAAATCAAATTCTATATTGGCTTCAATTCCAAGCCATTCAACTTAGTTTGCTGTGACTTCCTATAATCAAACTGCAGTTGATTTATATAGGAAATAACAGCTTTCCACTTTCCAATATACGTTGAAATATTTGATTTATCATAAGTGGTTTTACTCATTATATGCTAAAGTACTGAAAGAAATATATTAGTAGTCTATGTTATACCATTTTACACTGATATTTATGGTCTTTAAGTAAGGTTAGATAAATTAGTGTGATATTGTGTTTTAGTACATTCTGGTTCTGCATTAGTGTTGGTTACTCTGATACACTAGGATTGTGTGGATAGAATTCCCTACATTGCTCACAGTAAAGTTGTCATTGATAGATTGAGTGTGTATGGTCTGTTTGTTCACTCAGCCACTGTCTTTGTTTTACAATCTATGGAGTTCTCAGGCCTGTAATTGCTTTGTTTGTACTGATTAGCAGTAGTTTATTTTTTGTTGGTGTATTGGGCTCAGTCACTGTATTATTATTTTTGTGTGTTATTTCTATATTAGTGTGTGTTAATACATTTTCATATTTTGTTACCGTGTGCATTATTTCATATACAGTAGTTTAAGTATATGTCATATTATCGCCTTGTAAAACCAACTTGGGAGATGCTGTTTTTATGAATGGTTATTGGCCATCTCTAGTGGCATCTAATCTTTCATAATTCTACTTATCTCTGACAATACGTGCATGCATATGTGTTTCTGGCGGTGAACCCTGGTAAAAATGTATTTGAAACATGGAATTACATTTTTGTATATGAATTATTACCATCTATTGAAGCTCTTTTTGGTAGTATTGTAACTGCTCCTTCTGCTATTGTTTCCTGCTGATATACTGGTGATATTTTAGAACCCCAGCTGTCTGAACCAATCCAAAGAAAATGTCCAGATTGATTGTTTCTTTTGGCTGCTTCTAGGATTCGTCTGCATTAGAAAAAAAGCAAAAATGATTATTGATTTGAGCCATCAAGCATTAACCAAATACACTACACGGTCAGGCAAGGGACAATTAGTCAATCATTCTGTCAACTGTATGGTTGAGTCTTAAAATAAACTAACTTCTATCCTTGTCTGCAGTTCATATTCATTTGTTTCACTCTCTATCTAATACACAATACATTGTCTATCACTCTCATGTAATTTATCTCATCCAATTTCATGTCTTAATCCATAGGATCTTGTACAGTTACAGCAAGACAGCTTTATGGTCTCGGTGGAACCACAGAATAGCGTTGTGTCTAAATGCAATTGAAATTTCCTACACTTCATGTCTCACAACAATCTGCACTGAATGGTAATGTAGAATCCAATAAGACAGACTTTAGAATTCTCCCGCTACTGGAAAAAAAAAAAAGGTGCAAATATACCACAAACAATGGAAAACATTACCTTATATCATCTTCATTTGCAAAAATAATTATTGCACGAGCTTGGGGGGTTTCCAGTAGACGTCTAATGATTTTATCAAATTCCCCTGGTTTAGGTTCCCTTGGGATTTTCAGTGATTGGGCTATGCAAACACCACCTGTAAAGACATGATACATTTCTTTTCAGACAAGTCACATTTCATGTTTTATTCAGAGCTGGCTGCAAATATATTTGGATTATAAAAATAGGTTTATGACAAATTCATTTAAGTTGTTCCATTCATAAACATATATATATATATATATATATATATATATATATATATATATATATATATATATGTGTGTGTGTGTGTGTGTGTGTGTGTGTGTGTGTTTATGTAGCAGTAGGTTAAAACTATATAAAATGATGTACTTTAGATTTTATTGTGTCGTAGGATGTTACAGGTCTGATTTCATGCAAGTAATGTATCCTGTTACCCAAGGAATTAAGTTTACCACGCTGGCTTTGCAAAAGAAATGTAATTTGCATTACTAGTCACCATAACTTCATTCAGAGGATTTATAAGTGATATTATCCATGCAGTATTTATTTTAAATAGAGCATGAGACTATATTGTAAAGCATTATTAAAGCAATCAATTTGGGGACTTGCATACAAAAGGGTTCTGTATCTTCATTCCAACATTCAAAAACAAATATCTAGTTGGCATATGGACCAGTAATTGACTGCTCAAAGATCAGCCAGTCTATCTAATCACCTTTTTATTACAGCCTCTCTCTTTATAATAGATTCTGTAGATTATGCGCCATCTCTAAGATATGCTCATACTAAAAGCCATGGATCTGGTAGAAATATTTTTTTAAGAGCGTTATATAAGGTATTTAAAAATGGCATTTAAACTATGATTAGAATAATGGAATTAATTCCATGGTCAGTCTGAACGTTCATTATTTGGGTATGCTCATTTCTAAGTTGTATAGACTATGAAGAATGAGGATGTTTATTCATTGTAAGACAGTTGCATGATTCCAACACATCTGTGCTCTGTAAGATAATGAATTTGAAAATAACAAAACAAACAAAAAAAGAAACCATAATAAAATGAGAGGAAACCACTATTCCCTTTGTACTCCAAAACGCACGTCCATGTATGACGCATGTCCCATAAGGTTTATATTTTTGGTTGGAGTATTTGGTAGAAAAAGAGTCTCTTACACTAAATGCAATTATCATCAGCAAACTTCAACAAAGCAGAGCATTTGAGAACTATTAGTCTTGATTGAAAGTTGCTAATTGTGTATTATATTGTAAGTATGCAATTGTATGCACAAAGATACAAGAAAAACATTGTAGGAACAGAGGCAGCCTGTAAAGTAATCTTGATAGAGCAGAAGACATTGTAGGATGAGCATCAGATTCTCTTATTTCTTCATGATAATTAAAAAATACCTGAGTACTATACTTACATATTTGCATACATACTGAAAGCAGACACATGATCATTCAACGTATATAATGTGTTTTGGTATTTTAAAAGAATTCATTTAAATTAACATTGACTGATGTGTAAATGCACAGTGTAAAACAGATACAGTACAACTGTGTGACATCATGTGTGGATGAAAAGCTAAAAGGAAGAACAATTTGGCTATGTTGCCATAAAGTGATGTCATATATTAGAATCAGATACATTTTAAAAACATGTTTATTTTAATGTATTTACTCACAAATCTACTAACACGTTCTGTAGACCACTTTTAAGCTATACATTCAGACTGTAAAAACTATTTAGGTGACGGAATCCATTTAATGTAATACGCAATTATTATTTTCCTTTTTTATTATTTATTTTGTTAACCTAATTTAAGGTAAGAAAGTGACCACTAAGCTGTGCTGGGCTGTCTTCTAACAATCATCTCACTTGAAATTTGTTATGATCTTTTGCATCCACACTTGAAATGTGGATTGATATTATTACATGACAGAGGCAGACTGATACAGTAAGGTGAAAGACGGCTCTGTTCATAAGTGGGAAACAGGAGAAACATAAAGAGTTAGAAAAGAAGGGGATGGCCGAAGGTGTATAGGGTAGAACATATGCGTCTAGGACATTTAATCGTGGTCATTTTACCCCCGGCAGTTTGAACGCTGAACTGTCAGAGGTGTATGACAACGTGGCTGTTTCATTGTGGCAGTGTAAGTACTGACAGTTCAAATACAGTAATAACTAACTCTGAGCCCTCATACCAACCTTAAATTAACCCCTTACCCCTGACTTACACAATTACATAGTTTAAGTTGAAAAGAGATTTGCATCCATCAAGTACAAACCCTTTTCCTATTCCTTGTTTACCACTTTTGAGCCAAAAGAAGGCAAATAAGAACACCTTATTTTAGCAATTTTAAATTCTGCTTTCAGTGGAGAAATGTTTTTGCATACTTGGAACAGAAAGGTAGATAATGAGTCTGATAGCCACACAAAGTAACATCACTGTATATCTGTACAAGATATATTTATACATATTGTGGTAAAGTTATTATGATGTTTTTCCTTTTTTATATCTGTATGCACAGTAAGTTTACTTAAATTATAAATCTCATATTCGTCCAAATGATAGTTATAGATTAAAATGTACAGATCAATTTAAAAAAAAAGAATAGATTCAGTTATTATTCATGGTCAACTTCACCAGAACATCACTATGGCTGACTGCCTCACAATATCATGTTTTGTGTACACTTGTCCACATATACTCTAGTAGAACCTTAGGGGAAAAAAAATAAAAATAAGGAATCAAACAATACTTTAACTACTTCGCGACAATTGACGTGTCAGGCACGTCCTGCAGGGAACTCCGTTCCCGACAATGGAAGTGCCTGGCACATCCTGTGGTGAATCAAGCGGTTTTCGCGATCAATGATCGCGAAAACCGCTTTAACAGTGCTGGTCTATTGCCTCTATGTCGAGGCAATAGCCAGCACTGCAATTTCCAGTCTGGGGCACCCACAATTAGGTTGATAAACCTAATGTAAACGGAAACCAACCAGTGAAATCAGGATAAAAAAGCAGAGTTTTTCACCAGAAAGAAATCCACCCTAAGGTCGAGTCTCAGATTTATCTTCCCAGGACTTTTGCACTATATCCAGTACCACCGAAGATATAAACCCCAGCAACAAACCACAGGATACCAGGAAACCGAAAATACCGAAGGCCACCAAAACAAAAGTGTAAGGCAAAAAACAGTGTCAGATGGGCAAATAGGACAGGGATGGCAATAAAACAGGAGAAGTCAGAAGAAGGCAAAAAAGTCAGGAACTGGAAAATCAACAACTTTAAAATCACTATCACAGGCAGAAACCAAATTAATGCAAAAGCCTTGTTTGCAATAAGCTGCAGATATTTAAAGGTCTGGTCTGCACAAGATAACAAGTCCAGCTGCAAATGGGAGGTGGTGACAAGGTTGGAGGAGAGCCTTACTGTACTTGAGGAAGATAGTGTCAGTTAATGAGGGAGGCAATGTCAGGAGAGGTCAAGGAGTGCAGGGCTTTGTTGGTTTAAGGTAGTAATAAAGTTTATAAATAAACACTCATGGTTGGGGTTGTGAATAATGTAAGAGAATAATACTTTTGTTAAAACAGTATATTGTAGAATGGTTTATTACCTCATATTGATTTGATAAATACATATATTTGTTACAACATATTTAGAAAGCTACTTGATGATGTTTTATAACATGAACCAAATAATTTATATGCTAATTATATTATTTTTAAATAGGCAACTATACAAAATTTCTAAACTCATCACACTATTATGTTTTACTAAGATAAAATGTCTAATGTTATGTTAATTCTTGATATTTTTGATGGCCTCAAATATGTGTCTTTATTATTTAAAAATGTTATTACAAAAAAGTATAATTTTAATATGATCATTTGCAACAAGAACATATGCAAATACATTTTGCTATTATTGTAATTAATTTCAATTGTATCATTGGACATCAGTTGGTGAATACAGAATAAATCAATCTGAAATAACATACCTCTATTATATACATTTAAAGGGACACTTTCACTTACATAATATGTGACTAGATAACCTGGTCATTTAAAACAAACACATATATAAATCATATTAAATGAAAAATAAAATTAGGTGTTTATCTCCTGGCTCCATTTTGTTAATATTTCCCATGATGCAACATCGTCCAAAATCTTCCAGCCAGACTCACTCTACAGCTGTAGCCAAAGCCTGCATGATGATGTCAAAAGATACTCCCCCTGCTCTCTTACTGGCTCCTGTTTATCATAGTGGACAGGACTAGGTGGCTTTGTACAACTTTTCATTTTACCTGCCTTCTAACACAAAGAGAGGAGATTAACCTGATCAAACAGGATCATGACCCCTTGTGATGTACAAAAGAAGAGAATATTTGAAGTCTTTCATAAATTAAAACTTAAGTTTTATTATATGTCCATAGGATAAAATAAACAAACAAGACAGTGCATACGTTCAGATAAAGGTGTAAATGTTAAAAACAATTGAGAACAACCCAGTTGTTAAGTTTATCAATAGTGAAAATCAATTATAGCTTCACAATAAGTAACGGCGGTATATGTTAGGCATCCATCTTTGGTATGTAGGCACATTGACCATGTTGCACGCAACTGTTGAGTATTTCCTTCCCAACCTGAGGTCTGTTTGTCATAGACACTATACACCAAACAATGAATCTTGTTAAGGAACTGCAGCTCTGTGACATGGTAGCCATCAATTCTTACTGAATCTTACAAAGAAAAATGCACTCTTGTCTGATTTAGACTTTTTTTGGGGGGGGGGGGGGGCGGCGCGTAAAATCTCTCTTTATGAAATGCATTCTAGCAATGTATAGAATGAACAGAGTGCGGCAACTGGCAAGACAGTAAAAAATATTTGACGAATTATAACATTAACATAAGGTGTCATTTTGGTTGTCTTTACTCCTGGAAAATATGATTTAGGTAACCATAAAGATAATTATATGAAAATATTTGTAAATTCAGGTTCAATTTATGAATTTTATTTGATTTTATTAATACGATGTCATTGGGTCTGGAAAGGGTGTTCTAATATATAAGGGTGTTGCTTTGTTTTACCATAGATGAGGGAAATGGTTAAGAATATATTCTGATTTAAACATCAATCTGTGATAAGACTGGATGAGAGATTGATGGCATTTAAGGTAACGTGTGTCATAAAGTAATACATTAAAAAATCTACTTAATATAGAGGCAGATTATGTTCCTAATTTGTCTTTTGCACTTATAAAACTTGTTTTACAATGACTACATAAATAATAAGTAAGTCTAAATAAACCCAGAGGAGCAAATGCATTGGTTTAATGATTCATGCCAAGAGGCAAGTGAGTACATTTAGATTTCAATGTACTTATTATATTTTCCAAGTTAGTGAAATGTTTCACACATGAAAGAAGAGCTAAAAGCACTTAAGTGGATTATATTAATTTAGCAGATGACATTTGCAAAAAGAAAGCAAGCTTGAAGTAAAGACTTCATACAAATGTATTTTACGGTTTTGTTCCCATTTGATTCATTTTTCAATCAAACCTTCTGTCATTCTCAAATATCGTTTCAAAGTATTCGAGATATTGCTTCACTGACTTTTTTTTTTTCATCGACTGACACAGAAAACCAAACATTGAACGAGCATCTACGACTAAGGGTTTATGTTTATTTAATTAGTGTCCATTATTACTCTAGCCTATAGTTATTTACTAAAGCTATAGTTCTCTTATCTGTGGTAGCATCACATTCTCAGGGTTAAATGATTCTTGTTAGAACATTATGAGGTTTCTGATTAAAAGAAACTAAATAAATGTTGAAAGATAAAATATTTCAAAAACACTTGTATAAGGTTAGGCATAACCATGACCTTGTTAATGGATCACTGTGGCATTTCAGAATCTAAAAAAAAATATTTAATTGTTTGACTCATACTAAGGAACTGCTGGGTGTTTAGAAAGAGAAGATTACAACCAACATCTGAGTGTAAAGGGTCAGCAGATCATAGCATGCTTTTGATGGTGGCAGTCAAAGGACAAGAGTTTTACACTCTACATAAATCTTAATGCCATGTATCATGTCTCCCTTCAGACATATCTTGTCACTAACTGAGAGATAAAACGGCAACAAAATAAAATGCCAATGTAGTCTTCAATGTGACAAAACGAAGAGAATGCTGACAAAGTCACCTTAAAGGCTAGTTCTAATTCAGACGTGCTTTTTAACAATGTGTCTGCATCACAGAAATACAGACTTTAAGGGGTCTTTCTCCCCTCTTAGGAAAAGCTTACCCCTGAATGATGTGACATTGTTACAATGTGACTATCGTAAATTCTTTTAAATATAATACTTATTTACTAACATTTAGATCGTTAAACCATGGATTTTAGTGTTTATTTCTTTTTTTTTTCTTTTTTTTAAAAAGCAGTATTAACACATTTTAAAGTACAATGCTAAGCAAATTCCACCGAGCAAAGTAAATAACTAAACAAGTTTATTTTGTTTCTAAACGGGCAGCAATCAGAGGTCTACTTTCACAAAGAGCATACAAATGTTGGGTCCTTCATCTCCTGGATTGTAATACCTTTCTTGACTGGGGCTACAGTCAGAGAACAAGGGAGGTTAATGGGGCAGAGGAATTTGGACTTCTGCTATGAGATGCAGTTTGTTTCCCTTTGTTTTGAGTAAACCACGAATGAATGGGGCTAAAGTGATGCAGAGCTTGCTGGTTACAATGGGCTTCTAGAATTGTTAAATCACAGCCTGCGAACTGTAACTGCAGATGAAGTTATCTAGCTTCCGTTTGGAGAACAGGTGGTCATGGGTTGAAGGTGATTTATTGTTGCATTGTAAAGATTTGTTTGTAGTTACCAAGTATATGGGTAGTAGTTTGATTTGACCAAGATAATGTATTTCACATTATTTTAGTAAAAGCTGAAAGAATTCTGCTGCATGGTGCAGAAAATTGAAAAAAAGTGTCATTATATATTTTTTGCCACTTTTGGTGTGTATTTTCATACATAGCTCATGCATATGTAATCCCTTCTGATCTCAGTTTGTTAAATATGGAAATATGTGTAGATTTTTAAAAGTGACTGCAATTTGATGTCGTACCATTAGATTATAACCTGACTATCAATCATGAATATTGCTTACCTTTTAACACCCTAACGATTCAACTTGGTCATGGGTTCCAGGGTGTAAAGGTGATATCTACAAAATGCATTCTAGTTACTGGCTGCCATTTACTGGGAAATGAATATGAGACTGTCAGCATGTGTCTGGACTGTACAATGTACAGTCTTTGGTAAATTGAGACAAAATATGCCCTACAATCAATAAATGTGTCTCCATTTACTTCAAGCTTTACTTAACACATGTATCAAATATGTGGTAGAAATGATTAGGAGCCAGCAGTGATGAGATGGTCAAATATCAACTTTTTTTTACAATAAAAATCCACTAAATTGAAACCAAATACTATTGCTGAGATAGTCAACGAATGACAGTAAATGTACAGATTGTGATAGAAAAACAGATGCACAATTAAAGAATGACAGAAATGAAAAATGATCATCAATGTGAAATAGGCAGAAACGCTTAACAAGCAGATGAAATAGTTGAAAAGCATTACAGTTATATAGTAGGTAAAAATCCAATAGGTCAGGGGCATCCAACGTGCTGCCAGCAGACCAAGTGCGATTTGACTTTAATTCACATATTCCCTTGTTTTTCAACTGCTTTTATGTTACTAAGAAATAAGCAAACATTTTTCTATGGCTAACAAGCTATTCTTCACAATTACTGAAACAAAAAATAAATGAATGAGGCCCAACAACCACATGCATTTCTGATTGCATGGCCCACTTCAGAAAACTCTTGGATACCCATGCAAAATATGTTTTAAGTTATCTGTTTATAGATATGTGAATGAAACCGAAATTTTTCAGCAAAACAAAACAATGTTGATTGAAGGATATTGTATTATTACAATTCCTTGACAGCTTATGAATTATAGAACCAATATATATATATATATATATATTTTTTTTTTTTTTTAAATGCAAATACCTTTGCTTCAGGGGAAATTCAATCACTTGAGGTTAGTTAGAGATTAACAAACTTTATATACGATAGCAAAGCTGAAATTGAGAAATTAGAAATAAAATATTAAAGATGAAATGATAAGGGTGTGCTTATCTAAAATTAAGTTATAACCAAAATATAAGCGTATATTAACAAAACAAGGTATTTATAACCTGGTTAGTTTAAGTTGATCTTATTCACATATTTCAATGTAAGATGAGATGATGATTCATGAAAAAGAAAAACATAAAATACATAAAAAATAATAGTGCAATATGCTGTAAAGATGGAGACCCAGTACATCCCATATATGCAGTCATAAAATTAACTTTAAACTGTACCTTGAGTGCATAAGGTATCTGCATATGTGGTATCTCTTGTATACTGGTATCATGTGATATTCCATATACCCCCAGGATTACATCCAAAGAAATACACCAAATCAGAGGTATAATAGATACAAAGATTTTGTATAAAAGTAAGTATCTTACATGAAGATGTGGAGGTCCGCGTTCAGAAACAGTAGATGAATCAGTAGTAACAAGTAGGTATGGACAGAAATCTGGATTAACTACAAATGGTATGAGGCATGAGACTGCTGTCGCATTTCACCCATAAACCTCAGGCATCCTTAGAGCAAAATCCTCTGTTATCCTGGATTTCTGATTCTGCTCTGAGGAAGCCTGAGGTTAACGGTTGAAAGTCTAAAATATACTACCATGCAAATTTAGAAACTTGAAAAGTGGATCAAATATATCGTAATGTATGTTTATGAATACATAACCCTGCTTAACTATGCAGCTCCACTTAGTATGCATGATTGCCTCTCTTAACTGTAACAGTTTGTTCCAAGTGAATAAAGATCTGCCTACAAGTCAATGGATATCTCTTATTAGACAAAGTGATCAGAAATTCAACATAAATTGATAAATTTTGCTGGTATAATCCAGAACTATGGACACTGCAAAAGGCAAATGGTCAATTCACAATTGTTTTTTTTACCTTGGAACTGTAACGCTGTGGTCAGAAAAAGGTTTCACACATTTCACATCACAATATGTCTTTTAGGTCTGTTCACTAAAATTTGACTTTGGAGGTCTACTTCATTTTGACTTAGTCTCAAAAATAGCTTTGATCATTTCACCTCCCAATACTTTTGATGGGGAAGATTTGTGCCGAATTTGACTTAGACTCAAAATTAAATTCGACCTCCAAACTTGAATTTTAGTGAATGAGTAAATGAGTAAATGTCATATTATGTGAAAAGCGCAACAGTGTTTTATATCTCTGTGCTTGGCATGAGATCCACTTGTAGGACAAATCAAGTTGTTGAAAATGTGGGGCTGGTTCTTCTGCATTCATGTCTATTGTAGAACTATTATCTATGTGATTTGCCAGAAGATGTGCTTATGAATGCTCAATGAAGACCCAACTTTATTTTATTATTGCTCTTGTGGTAAACAATATCTGTGTACAAGGCAGGAAATTAATTACCAAATATTTATGTTTTGTGTTTAATATAAATTGTAGGCCCAAAATCAAGGATTAATAGTATATATTAAATGTGATTTATATATATGTGATAAACCAACCCGTCTCCACTATAATAAACTATTAGAAAAGGACAAGGACAAAGAAAAGATTAACATTCTTTGTTAATGTAGTATGTTCAGTCTTGCAAAAGGTGTTAATCAATGTAGATAAATTATAACCCTTGATATTTAATGTATTTTGACATATAATTTATACGCATGTTCCAATAACTGTTCTTTTTGAAGCATTACTTTGATCTTGCTATTTTCAGGGTATTTTTATGTCTAGTTTTAAGTAATGCAGGAACATGCAATTATCCTTGTGTCATTGTGTCACAGTCACAGATTCTGCTAAATAATTTTAATCTTCTGCAAAGTCCATGCCAGTGTCTGACTTAATCCAGACCAGTATGTGCCTTAATTAACTGCAAAGGAACCTTCTGGCAATATTATTCAGTTTTCTTGGATAGTTGCAGAGGATGTGTTGTCTGCATTTATTCCATCAGCTTCTATACAGGACATGGGAACTACATGAAATCATTTATAGTCATTATAGTGATACGCATGGACAATAAACTAACATAATTTCTGAGGTGTGATAATGTCAGCATTTATATGGGAATGGTACACTTCACCAAATTAATATAGAATTATTTGTTTGGCGATACTGTAGCCTCAAAATTAAATATATAGAAACCGATCAGTTATATACATCTGTAGCAGGAGCTCCATGATAAGTGAATAGTAAAACATACCATCAATTTACTGGTGTAAAATTCAGCAAAACCTAATACCAACAAACTGGAAGTGGTGCTCATTTATTAGCAAATGTTATCTTACACCAGCGAATTGAATATGTTTTATTTTTTTTCTTATTATGTAGCTGCTAGTGAAAGTGTATGTTAATGTGTGATCTTATGGGACTTTAAGGCTTAAAACCCAATGCACTAAGTCACCCAAAGAACATTACTATTCTAGTTTGCTGAAGTGAAACGCAAATTGGAACCTTTCAAGTCTTATAAATTAAATCAATCAATGCATAGTAAGGCTGACATTTAATAAATGCATTCACCAATATCTTTTTAAATGGTTGCAGTTTTTCTTTCTCTTGGGTTTACTGAAATGGAAATAGGTGTTTCCTTTATACAACTTGAGAGAGAGAATCAGATCCAACATGTGCATAAAACCAACTGTATTCTCGGAATTTTCTATATATGGAGTGGGAGTGGGTGGAGCATTGCCTCTTTATTACATTCAAGCTTGAAAAAAGGATACTTGCGTAGTCTGGGAAGCTCCTTTGCGTCTGCTTGGCAAATTGAAATTGACATCAACCATTGGTTGCTAGCTCAGCACAGGTTTGGTGGGAACTGGAAAGACCTGATATTAGGTAGATTCCTTCAGAAGTTCAGAATTCTGCGGAACTCACATGATAGTTGCAATGGTTCATATAACCCTCCATAATGGCATGGTGGAATGTGTCTGCAGACAAACCAGCAAGGACTCTCTGGGATCTACTCACTGAAAGGTGAGTTTCAGGTGAGTTGAGGTATGATGAATATTTTGTCTCAACAATTTAGCTATACATTATGCAGGGACAATTTCTAAGTGGGAGAAACTTATCAGGTTTGTCCCTGTACATCAGTTAAAATGGTGAGATGAAATGTTAATCTCAACTCATTTGCAACTGACTTTTTAGTGACCCCTTTGTCATTCCATTTACCAGAAAAAAAACTTAGTTCAACTAAGTTCTGGTGTGAAGTCATCTGTATTAATGCTGCAAGCCTTACAAGTTACATTGGTTAGTCAGGGCTGGAGGCACTGTAATGATGGAAGATCTAAAATGTCCCAACCTCCCTGCATTGTAGCAGAGGCTCGTGGCTCATGTTCATTGCCTACCTGTACAAAGGCAAACATGAACATGCAAAAAGGGTATAACAAATGCATGAAAATGGGGGCTAGGATAGTCCTTTAATTGAAACAGTGTTGTTAGCACAATCATTGTTTGTAAAAAACAATCTGGACCAACACTTTAGGAAATTAAAAACAAAAATAAAATGCAATGCAATTGCACATAAAACCCAATAAAAATATTTTATCATTTCAGTTTATATTTTTTTAGATAAACATTTTTATATTTTTAATTCAAAATGAATTCTATGTTCAATAAAAAGGGAATTATATGTTAGCCTGTTCCAAGTTGAACTGCTATGCCCCAAGGCAAAAGAGTAAGATTTAAGCATTTTTTGTAGACAATTTGTTTGGTGGCTGATTCATATTTAAATGAGATATAAGGATAATTATTGTAAACTACTTTAATGTTTAAAGTATTAAAGCTTCAAAGACGAATTAGCAATTGTGTGCAGAGTACCATGAATGATTGCATTCTTTTTGGATGTAGGCCGATATAGGCTTTTGTTGAATACTCTATGTTTTCAAGCCTTTTTACAGTTCACTAATGATTATTTACTGAACCATGGCAAAATCTAGTTTAAAATTGTTGTCTACAAACATTTACAGGTTAAAAGTGACATGTGGATAAATGACCCATGGCAGAAATGAAAATGAAAACATATGGTACCAACACATAACAAAACTTCTTACTTTCTTTTTTTAAGCATGCATATGCAACCAAACCTGATATTATAATTATAATATTTAATCAGTGATGTTCAAGAAAGAGTAAACCTTAAACATGAGGGTCAACTCAGTTAACTGCTTCCAAATTTTGGATGTATTCAGATTACATCGGTACCCAATGTCACAAGTCAACCAGTATGCATGCTCATCCAAGGCTGTATCCAGTTTTTTTTTTTTCTTTTTTGCTTTGTTCGCTTGTATATGATCTATGCTCACTGCTGTATTTTCTTTGTATCCCTGTATCTTGTATCCCTTCCCAGTTTTTCTGTGGTCTTGCTTATTGCACATGGTTCTTCCTACCTTTCTTTTGCATATCTGTACTTTTGTCCATTCCTCTCTCTCGGCCACAGAGAAGCGCTCCCACAAAGTGGTACCCTTTCCTTGCTCGGCCACATAGTTGTATCCCCCACAGAGTGGCATCCCTCTCTAGCTCGGCCACATAGTGGTATCCCCCACAGAGTGGCAACCCTTCTCTTGCTTGGCCACCGACTGGTACTCCCCGAGAGTGGCACCTTCCCAATCCGGCTACCGTCCGGATCCCTCCCTGTTCCAGAGTAGCCCCTACCTGTGAGTGCTACATGATATATGACCAGGGAATATGTATGTGTGATAGCTTCTATTCCCTTAAAGAAGTTATCCAGCAAAGCAGTAGTTCTGGTCGCCTCTGAAGGTTGCTCATGTAATTGGAGCTATAGCTGCTGTTATGACCTGTATCCTGATTCCCTGTGTTTCTCAGCCCTGTCTCGGTACTCTGTTAAACTCTCATGTTCCTGTTACTTTAGTTTCTGCTCTGATACATTTCTGGTTGTCTTGCTCTCTGTTATTCTATTGCTCCATTCAAGGTTTTCTTTATTTCCTCTTGCTTAGTTCCTAAATGCAACCATCCCCCTTTCCTCTATTTGCTTTCTTCAGCTCTGCAGGTATTTTCTCTATTTTTATGTCTGTGCATTGTTATCGGTATGCTGTTCAATGTTAGAATAAGAATAAGGACTTGCCTAATTGTGAGGTACCTTGGCAAGCTTCATGTAATGGTCATAATTAACCAAATCCTCACTGCTTCATCTAAAAGTGTTAGGTCAGTTCCTGCATGTTTGTTTGTTTGTATGTATATATATATATATATATATATATATATATATATATATATATATATATATATATCCCCTTATCCTCTCTCCCTGAAGCACCTGAAGAGCTCAGCACTAAGTTCCTCCAGCACTGACCCTGTCCTCTGTATGTTGTTCTGTGATATATATATATATATATATATATATATATATATATATAGATATATATATATATATATATATATATATATATATCGCTGGATGTCTTCTTAGTTAGGTACTTATGTCTTATGCTTTCCCATCCTTATATGCTTTATTTATTCCTTTGCACCTTGCTCTGTCATGCAGCTCTGTACTCTGTATTTCTGCTCTGCCTCAGTTCCTTTGTACTTGCTTTGCTCTGCTTGGCTCATCTCTTTGCTTTATCCTGCTACATCCTGCTAACCTGTGCTAGTTATACTCCATGCTTGCTCCAGGATGTTCAATGCAGGATCACTTCAGTAGTCCTCTAGGCTTAACTGGATTCTACGGCTGCTTCACAGGACCTGGAAACATGGCTGCATGAACTTGGGGTCTCAAATCACTGAGGGATTGCAGTTACCCAGCACCAGGTCCTGTGTCTCAAATTCCAGCACATTGCATCGGGCTCTTATAGTCCCATAACATCTTGGACCCATCCCTGACATATGGCTATACTTCATGGTCAGGGGCCTGACATTAGGACTCAAAAAAAGATGTTGTGTGTTAAACATTTCACAGTTTGAATGTCTCAGCAATTTGCAAACAGTAAGAAAATCACCTGTCAAATGACCTTTGAGGCTATTTCAGTAGTTGGCTAGTGAGTGGATTACAGCCTATGCGTTTCATGCCAAAAGTCTGGTGCTTCATCAAGGGTCAAAGCCCAATAGTTTGAACATCACAGCAAATTACAAACAGTGAGAAAATCACCCACTAGGCTAAAGCTTATGCTCTTCACACCAAAAGCCTGGCACCTAAACAAGGGCTTTGACCAATAGGCCAAATATTATAAATACTTTTTATTACAAACCCCGAATGGAAGTCCTATGCAAGATTTCGAGGGAACTAGAAACAATTTTATACAATGACTCTGGACAATATTCCAACATACCCCCACTTATTTCATTCAGGCAGCCTCCCAACCTCAAGCAATTGATGGTGAGAAGCACCCTGCACAGAGATACGGTAAATGGTATGTCTCCCTGCCAACAAAAGAGATGTGAGACTTGTGCACACTTCGACAGCACAGATAAAGTACCAATTCCAGGCTCACATTTGCACCAAAAAAGACATGGCTATTCTGCAAATCATCCAATGTGGTATATCTAATCATGTGTGTAAAGTGCTCTAATGCAATTTATGTGGGGGAAACAGGACAAGCATTGCATAAATGGATCATTTCCCACAGACAAACTATTAATCAGAAAAAAAAAAGATGCACCTGTTGGAAAACATCTCTGTCAAGAAGGACACATTATCCAGGATGTAAAGCTTTTGGTAGTGATGGGATTTTGTTCCACACACAGAGGGAGAGAAAAATATTTGAGGTCAAATTAATATGCCAGTTTAAGGCCTTAATCACTGGCCTCAATCACCGGCCTTAATAGAGACAGTGAATTAATCTCCAACATAACCATACTAATTAATATCTTTTTACAATCCCTGGAATGCTGCAGTTGACTTATCTCATACTACAAACATTTGAGACCTTCAGGGATCTGGAATGTGTCTAAGGATTTTATGCCCCCTCCCCCCTCTAACCAGGGAGTGGAGGGAACAGAGATGCTCTGACCGAACTGATTTTATTGGTTGGATCTCTGCAGAACTGACTGATTTACTGCTGAGAACATTCTTCAATACCCTATGTTTTTCTTGCCTTTTTTAAGCTGTTAACTATGTTTGGTAAGTAGGAATTTGGTTTGAGCCTCAGGAAATGACCTAGCAACTTGATCTCGAAAGCTTGCAACCAAACTCTCAGTTAGCCAATAAATGGTATAATTTTAACCCAACTTGTTTCCTGTTTTTCCACTGGTAACACGGTACTACTCCTTTACCTGGTTTTATGTCCTATGACTTCATCTGGTGTGTGCATAAACAATATTACTCCTATATTGATGACGTGTATCAGACATACTACGCTATGTTGGATTATTGTGTCTTCTATCCTCTCTCTTTCTGTGTTCTGTGCGTTGTTCTGAAACCCGCACATAAGAAAAAAATGTATATATTCACTTTTTACACAAAGCGAAGTATAACTTTGTTTTTATTTTTAAAACTGATGACTTGTCTGGTAATCCACTCACTAGCCAACTACTGAAATAGCCTCAAAGGTCATTTGACAGGTCCCCGTTTCTGGGACATAAAAACTTAAAAATGGTGCTTAGGGATACATATGGCAAAGTTAATTGATTCATCGTCTGGCGACTCAGATATTCCTCAAACTCTGAAAGGCTGGTAGCACTTCAGATCTAAATTGCTAAATTGTAGTACATTTTAAATTATACTGCTTTATACTTGTTTTTTTTTTTTCATTTTTGATGAATATTGTCACCAAGATTATCATTTGCATTTTTTTTTTTGGTTTCTGTGATATTTATTATTCATGTATGTCATTTTGATTGAAATCATATGCCATATGCATCTTCTAATAAAACAATCAATAATGGTCTTCAGTCACCTATACTGACAGTCTTTAAAAAGGGTTTTTACTAATGCTTGCTTAAGAAACTAAATGTTGTAATAAAGTCTACATTCACATAAATTAGCTGTGCATTTGCTTAATCACAATGTTTGCCTTTCTTTGGATCAATAGTAGGAACAAGGATAGACAAAGATTTGCTCTTGATGAATTTACGTTTTGGTGTTTTTTTTTTCAACCTAAATGACTGTTGTTTTACATAAGATTGTGCTAATTGTGATAATGTGCAAATGATCTTGTAATGCACAGTTTGGACACAGTGGGGGGGTCATGTATGAACACGCGCACATGCAGATTGTGGCAAGAACTGGAGCGATCAGCATGTGCGCCAACGTATAAAGCATTACACATTGGTTACTTGTCAGGCCTAAATGTCAGGCCCTATTATCCAATGATCTTTTCTTCTCCAGCCTATTAACATTTTGGGCGTCATGTTTCCACTTGTAATGGCTTAGCATTCCCCTTCCTTTACCAACATCACTATTTCAAAAATCAATTTTCAGACATATTTAACATATCCCTTGATGAAGCAGCTTGTGTTAAATCCTCTTCAGGGATATATCTTGCTAATATTTTGTTCACGCTTTGCACAATATGAATTGATTGCTTAGTATTGAGTGCCTGGCTAACAAGGCCATTGACAAACCAAGTATCTGAGCCAGTTGATGTTCTGTATGCATTCAGTAAGCTTTTCTCTTTTAGGGTACTTCCATTATCATACATAACTCATAAGGCCATTCACTTTATAGGTTTCCCCTCTTGATGACAGACACAGCGATTAGGGAATATGTTTGCTTTCCTCTGTACATTTAACTGCTTTCCCATTCTTATCATTGGGTCTCATGCATTTAGTTTAGTGTTTCACTTTATCTATTCAAGGACAGATACATCCCTTTCAGCAGATTTTAATGTTTTAGTTTGATGGCCACTTTATCTCCAGCCAGTACTTGTTTTACAGTTTAAATATTTCTACTTTCACAATGAGTATACAATGTTACTTATGGATAAGAGGTAACGTACAAGTAGTGGATTACAAGGTTCTATTTAGAAGACATAAGGGGATATTTTATATATAATTCATAATACATTTGGTTATAGTTCATATGCTTTAGGTGACTCAGCAAATTGTGACCATCTATTTTTATTTTCAGGATGACTTAGATCCTAAATCCTACTGATGTATAATTTAAAAAAGAGTGCATTTAAATGTGTGTGTTCCTCTAGTTATCTTTGTTGAAGCAGCAGTGTTTTATGCATTAGAAAATGAGCAGTAGAAAAAGGAGCAGAAAGAATGCCCTTAAAAAATGATTATTTGTAAAAAAAAAAAAAAAAACCCTAAATGTTTCACGTATTGTGGCAATGCTGAAAATATTATAAAGAGGCTTGGTACTGTCATAAAACTTTTAGTTAACACAAACAACAACGCATATAACAAAGAATCAGTAATGTTCAGTAACATTGCATCTAATAAGTAACATCACATCTGTACACAAGCCATTATGCAATAAGTGATCACTTTTCTTTGTACGTTGCATCTCTAATAGTTCAAATGAGTGGATATTACCAAGTACAAATCTTCATTGTAATGAGACAGCTTCATAACACGTACTACTGTCAGGAAAAATTGCCATTTTGTTCAATTCACTTAACAATCATTGATTCTCCTCTGTCAAGCCAATTAATTGTAATGATCAGATGAGATACTGGAATTGTTCAAACAGCATAATAAGATCCTGCTTGTTTTAGTACATTTTCAGAACATGGTCAATTGTGCCACTTCATCCTGTCAATTCTACCAAATTGTAAGATGGAAAACTGTTATAGTTAGTGTAATAACATTCTCTAATTTTCTTTTTCAGCTTCTAAAGATTAATTCTACACAGTAGTTTTCTGTTTCTGATACAGTGAGCTTCATCTTTTTGCTAGTTATCCACACAGGGATGTTATTTATCAAAGTGACATTACATATTTATATAAAGAATATAAATATGTATGTCTATTCTTTATATAAAGGATAGACATATTGTACAGTGTTATACAAGATACTAATTTTACAAGTGTTACCTTTCAGTCACAATGGCAAAAACGGTGCCTTATTTATGGGACCTTAAAATGTGTACTTTGTTAATCAAGATAATGATGTAGTAAATTGCCTAAGAGTATGTTAACAAATGGATTTTGAGGTCTGATGGAAGGCAGTGGGGTGACATGACACATGAGTAAAGGAATTCAGGAGCTCAAAGATAGCTGGTCTGCCTTTTGGGCAACGTACATCTTTAGATAATATGTATACAACCTCCAATGCTCCATTTTTCATGATATTGATGAGTATTATGGTTCACGTATCTCTCACATATTTTAAAGCAAAATGCTTAGATCAATGTACTACCACTATTGAAGAACACTGAGTAAAAGGTGAGTGATGAATCCCACTCAGGATATGGGAGTAAAACAAGCATAGTTAAAAGTAGTTTGAATAAACTTGATGGGACATTTCTTAAGTCACAAACGTTTTCTATCCAGCAATGCCTCTGAAAACAATTTGGAATTCTAGACAAATGCCTAGTTATCCACAGTTTGAGCAGCAAAGCTGAGGATAAGTCATGGATTTTTTACATGCATTATAATTTGGTGCATTTTGAATTTTGTTTAAAATGTGTGTCATATTCATAGTCACAAGTGTACAAAAACTCTGCCTCAACTGAGCTTATCGATCATTCTCAACTCAAACTTTTCAAAATAATGTTCAAATATAAATCTTTGAAACAATTTACTGTCCACTTTTTTTACAGTGTATTTTGCAGTGTACTGAGGGACAAATGATCTTATAAATCATGCAAGACCACTCCATGAGTACAGCTTGTATTTGCTGTGGAGTCTACCAATGTCTAAAAGACAATTGTGCACTTTGATGACATGGTGCAGACAATTACACACAGTTATGCAGAGTTTGTCTGTACAGACATGATGCTCAGCATGCTGGGATATTATTTGTATTTTGCATGGCATCAACAATGGTACATAATCACCCTACAAAACAATAATTTCACACATATATTTAATCGTTTTATTATATTATTTTGTATTGAGCTTAATTTCCATTCATTAAAACACGACACAGTTACAGTGCTGGAAGATATGTTGTGCATTATTATAGTTTAGAGTGTGCATGTGTCTAAATCTCTGGAAGGAATCAATAATAATTAAATGTGACATAACGCTATTGTCATCATTGCAGGAACAGATGCCTGTGGCTCAAACAGACCTTGACTATGTATACTATATATTTTGCCATTTCTATATCACTGAAAAGGACGTCAACTCATTGTGGTTGTCAAGCATCATTTTTTGTTTGGAATTAGACAGAAAACTACACTTGAGTCACCTTTCTTACAAGGATATAGATTCCAGTGTATAGTGATTCATCAATAGCATTGCTAAAGTCTAGACAAATCAAATATAATGCAAATAACTGTATTGCAAACCTAACAATGTGTCATAGTCTTCAAATGGCAATAACCATTAGCTGCTGTTAGAAGACGTACATTTTAACTCATGCAAATTACCATTTCAAAACCGTTTTATGGCACAGAATGTTCAGTGTGTGTTGATTTGTATTCGAATAATTCCCATACAGCACCATTTATATGCAACAAACAGTGCACTCCAATTAAGTACAAAGCTACCGTAGAACCCCATGAAAACCATTTTCCTTAAGAAAACAAATTATGCATTCTTTGCACATTTGCCTCCAACAGTTTTTATTTTAGTTTTCCTCTCAATCTGGCCAGAAATTATAGTTTAGAGGCAGAAGTAATAAACTAATATTCAGTTTTTGTGCCACATACGCTCCAAAGAGTCAAGACAGAATGGCAGGCTGCCAAATTATCTCTCTTACTCCCAGCAGTTGCACTTTGTTGATGACATTAATCCTTCTATTGTCACAGAGAGTTCACTGACAAAGAAATGAGTTGTCTGTCATTCTTGTAACATTTGTTTCATATTTCATGCCAGTGGGTTACATGCTATTCCAACCTCTGTGCATAATAGTGTTAACACAAAACAAAATAATAGTCATAGGTAAGTAGCTGAATGTTTCAGTATACACAAACGTTATGATGAAATCTCTTTTGGAATCAGAAAATATGTTAAATAAATGAACTAATTGTATTTAGCAATGTAAATGTAATAGTTATGTTTATTTGTTTTTTTTTTCTGTTACAGTAACTGGTTGTTATCTATGGAACACACATTTCAAAATGTTTTTTACAAATGGTTATAATGGCTTAACACATTAGACAGGATCCTCTTCAAAAATCATTGCCATGAAAAGCTCTTTCACCTCTATGCAAATAATAGGCTTTTAATAGTTTCAGAAACAATCTATGCTTCAATCAAAATACAAACTCTGGCTTTATCAGAGCTTCTGTGGTTTCACATAATGTATTTACAAAAACAAGATACAAATGACTTCTTAATAGACTGCGAGGGTAGATGACAAGTGTTACTGGAGCAGCATGGAATTCATAGTTCTACATATTATAAGCTACATAATAATAATCCTTAAATAAAATGTTGAACTCTAAATTTTCCGTCTTTATATGTCAAAACTGTAATTTATTGTTTATATTATTTAGCAAAATATTTATTATTTTCACTAGTCAAATATTACTTCATCGTCAATCATATTCCTTTGAAAATCTAATAATGATTTATTGTCTAACCATATATTGGGGAAGAATAGAGAAGGCCTTCAAGATTGACCTATAATGCAATGCAGCGGAGATCATGTGAGCTGCATTTTATTTGTGCTTTAAAGTATCACTAATGGAAGCAAAAGTTAATAGTCATTTTGCCACCTGCCCTGAGTAAACCAACATGTATCCTACAGATATATATGGTTTTGTTCTGAGCGCTGCCTCTCAGGTGAGGTCAAGCTCACCAGTATGCTAGCATGCTCTAGCAGGGATGGGACACTTCATCATGGCTGCTTCCGCGCAGCCGCTTCAACGCCGATTTTGCACCACAAGACAGCTCGTCGCTGGAGATTTCGTCGCGGGACATTTCATCACTAAAGGTACGTTTATTTTAGTATTTTAGATATTTTAGTTTATTTTAGTAAGGGTGGTTAGAATTAAGGTTTAAGGGGTTAGAATTAGATTTTATGGGGATAATTTTAGTACTAGGCTTCGGGGTTAATTTTAGTATTAGGGTTTAGGGGGTTAATTTTAGTATTAGGGTTTGGGGGCTAGTATTAGGGTTTAGGGGGTTAGTATTAGGGTCCGGGGGTTAGTATTAGGGTCCGGGGGTTAGTATTAGGGTTAAGGGGGTTAGTATTAGGGTTAAGGGGGTTAGTATTAGGGGTCAGGGGTTAGTATTAGGGGTCAGGGGTTAATTTTAGTATTGGGGTTAATTTTAGTATTGGGGTTTGGGAATCATTTATTGGGGGGGTATTTTATTTTTACTTTTATATTTGTAAGAGCTGACAGTTCAGCGCTGAACTGTCAGCTCTAACATAGTCGCGGCTGCGATCAAACGGCCGCGTTATTCTTCATTGCTGAGAATTCAGGGCTCTAACTGCCGTGCTGAACTGTCAGTGATGAAGATGCAGCGAAGAAGTGTCCTAGACCCTGCACTAGCAGTATTAGTGTACACTCAGCCACTCAGCGTAGGGGCTCTGTCTGTTGGAGCTGACAGTATCTTTCTGCTATTGAATGCCACCAACATGCCACCTAAACTAGGTCCCTTTGGTTGATGACATGCAAAAATAATGGTCTCTCACTGGCCCTGCAGTGGGAGATTATTGGCGACAACATCAAACATGATGCTTCCAAAGAAAATCACCTGCCAGTTTATCCTTATACTAGGGCTTCTATATTTAAAGCACACATGTAAAACAAGTTTAGTGTCTCTTTAAGCTAGCTTTTGTGTTACCATACCACTATAAAGTTAAATTCCTGACTATATCAATGAAGACAACAAACTATCAAACTAGCTAGTTCTACCAGTTTTAGACAATTGGTTTTTAGTGGTCTACCTTATTTTTCTTCTAAAAAAAAAAAAAGCCAAATTATCAAAATATTATTTAATAAATGCAAGGCGTTTGCTGTCAAATTGCAAATGAAAACCTTACAAATCATGTATACGTTTTACGTTTCAGAAGTAATTTTTTATTATATAAAGAGCTCTTTGTAGAAAATAGATACATCTTTAGTTGTCTTTTTAGTCGATCTGAAGAGGAAAAAAATATATATCCTCCCCTAAAGCTGTTATGTGGATTAATTCAGCTTTTATTATTAAGCTGACATTAAGAAGATGATTTTTTATTATCAGTCTCCCTATGCATTGAAACATCAAATGATACAGAGTAGATTGGCTTTGTGCTTCTCATAACAGTAAAACTTGTATCTATTAACTTGATTTCAATACAAAAATTTGATCTAAAACTCTTTCATAACACCAGCTTCTAAATTCATGGCAGAAGCATACTTACCATCATATTACAGCGGCAGCAACAGCCACCAACTGCAAGGCACAACTGCTCCAGGAGGCATTTCCACAGTGACTTCCTTTACCTTATGTTGCAATTATGTCCACTATCCTACTAGACTGTAAACTCACAAGAACAGGGACCTTCTGTATCAGTATATACTTCTATGGATGTGATATCATTGGTTTTATGTCCAGTGCCTTGTAACCCTATACTGCTCTAAAGAAAGTGTTGGTGTTATAATAACATTTGTTCAATAGATATAAAAAAGGACCAATCATCTAAATGTCCAATGCAACCTTTCACAAAGGACATGCTATCTTCAGAGTAACCCCATGCATACATTCTGGGCCTTCTGAAAATAGACTTTTTGTGGAAAAAATAGTATCTACTGAGACTTTTTAGACTATTTTTAAATATTCTTTAATCCCTCATTTGTGGTTTTACATAACTGATTATCCTTACCTGTTTATGGCGGACCCGCTTAACTTTACCCTCCTTTATATAAAACAGTAATTTGTGGGTGGCGCAATTTAGTATAATTTACTGGTACTGTTCAACCCCATACAATTTAGGGGGGTGCTCATGGATTTAAAGGTTAAAAAAGACCAGACCCATTTTGAATGAACACTCAAGAACAAAAATCTATTATACCAAAAAGTGTCTAATTATATAAAGATAGATTTATCAAAATGAGTACACAAACACTAATACTGCCGTGTGAATACATACAAACATCAAATATACAATAACATATATAACAGGGTAAAATGTTAATTAACTGATAGGTGTGGCCACATCCTAATATTACAGTACATATACCATATATGCCCCAGGCACAATGAATGCATATGGTGCTCAGTAGCAAAGTCATATGTACCCATAATTAAATGCCCAAAAATAATGTTATCCTAATAAGCAAAGGGTCCACTAATAACAGAGTAAACCCTGTTTTTGCAACCTCTATACTCTCCACAGTGTTACAGAAATTGTTACTCCATGCTTGAGTCACTGTTACAATGTACTTTTACTGTTACAGTGCAGTACTTTGTACACCACTGTACAAAATAAATCAAATTTTTGTTAGCAAAATAAATCAATTTGAAGGCATCACAAAAAAACACCCGAAGCATTTTGTCCAATACACAGATCTAAGTCCTGGGCATAATGTATGAAATATACATCTCACATGCAACTCACATTTCAGTGTATAACTCCCAGAGAAACTTTTTATGTGAAGTATCAGCATTGTCATTGCATTTTCATTTTCTATATCGGATCTACATTTTTACTTTGTACTACACATTCACATTAGTTATTTTTTTATTGTTGCATCCTTGTACATCACACATATTATACGAGCAAGTAATAAATGCCTCTGGTATTTAACATAACTTTTATCTACTTTACTATTAACCTTTAGTGATAGATGAGGAGAAAAAATGGCTTTATTTATAATTTAGACCTTCAGGGTATTAACAAGAATAGCATTATATGCTCTTAGTTCAGTAATAAAGGTCATAGACTTTATTAAACTCCTAAATTTGGTTCCAAGGAATTTGGTAATGTTAAATGATCAAAGTGAAAAATGACTTTTTATTATAGATCAGCTGTGTTAAAAAATAAAATGGCAACTTTAAAACAGGATGAATTAGGTAACTGTCAGTCATCTATAAAACATTTTTACTAGCTTGTAATCCTTGCTGAGTTCAAATATTTAGAGGAGGCAACACACAAATATGAAGATTTTTCATATAATGAGAGAAATCAAATAATAAAGGATAGCTACAAATTATGTTACTTATAATATTGCATTATAAATTATAATGGATCAATAATTAGGCACAGGTTATAACCTTTCTATATGACAATACTATCAGATACATGCTGTAAAAATATTACGCAGCTATATTGTCATAAGAGTTTACATTTGCAATGCAATGTAGCCCACGCTGTTACACTCTACTTTCTGATTAGCTTTACTCCCAGTCTAATTTATGCATATAGCCACTATGATATTATTCAATTTTTTGATACATGCTGTTATACAAACATGAATAGTACTTATGAAAACTGCAATATAATAAAAAAGAATCCCCCAATTGTATATGACTCACAACAAGTTTACACAGCACTACTGATATGTGAGCAAGCAGAAATCATCACTCCAGTCTGGAAAGAAAATCTTGACAAATAAATTCATATTAAAGCCAAAATTATTTATTATGCATTTATCCCGTTTGGTTGCTTTTTATTTTTTAGGATGCTTTTATGATACTTAATTTGATACAGGTTCTTTACATATTATTGCAGACGGTTACCTTCCTCTTCTGGGGGATAATCTGAGAGTTGGCATGACAATGCATGAAGATACCCACCCCCTATATGCAGAATGTCAGTAATGTTGCAAATAATATCACACAACTGATTTACCCCTCACTATTGCTGTAAAAAGAGAGATGGTTATAGCTTAAGCTTAATTTGATCATCTAGACCTCTCAGATCAGATGAACTGTCTCCTTTCAATGTAAAAAGCTGCATGGGGAAGGCTAAAGCAGAAACTTTGAACGTTTACACCTCAACTAGATATATGTTAGACCATGGATAGGAAACCTTCAGGCACTCAAGTTATTGTCGACTACATTGTCCTTGATGTTTTGCCAGCATTTCGACTGGAAGAGCATTATGGGAGTAGGCCACAACATCTGAAGTGCTGAATGTTGCTTACCCCTGAGTTAGACCATAGCCACGTTTTTGCAATACAATATAATGGATAATGCTTATTTAGCTGATCTTTATTAGGAGTGACCAATACATATTTAGAATATGCAACAGAATTAACCTTTCCAAAATATTGACTACAGTCAAAATATGAAACTTGTATTACTTTCAAATCATTATTAAACTTCAGCTAGCTCCATGGTGCCATCTGGATTATGCCCTCATAGTAAAGCTAACACACCCACTAAAACATTTATTTACTAAAATTGTGTGGGCAGCAAAGCATTAGAGCACGTAATTGCAACCTATTCGGTATGCAGATAATCAAAATGTATTTGTTCATCAAGGCAAAAAGTATACGTTAAAACCACACGTGAGATTATAAAGACTGATCGACTGTGTAAAGAGTCAATTTACTTATCTACATAAATGTAATGTTGGACCCACAGCGCATCAAAATGGTTTATGCCTTTTTAATGAAAGACACAATATATGGCAATGTGTGAATTTATTAGTATTCTGACCTTCTTACTTTTATCAAGTGTAGGCAAGGTTTAGGCCACTGTACAAAGTGATAAAGTTACAATCAAGGGGACAAACAATGATATGTAATTTATTTAATTAGAAAGTGTTTTACCAGGAAAAACAGATTCAGATTTCTCTCTTTTTCAAGTATTTTTGAGGACCAAGTCCAGAAGAGTTATTGAACAGAGTTTCACATTTGTATATAAAAGAAAAAAAACATACATACATACTTATACAGGAAAGTTGGCAAGAGAACATCCATGATATACAATTATTTATACAGATACATAAAGAAAACAAAAAGCATTTACACTAAATATAGAAGGTTGTAATCTTATAACATGTACATTCTCTTTTTAGAAATCGAGAGACACTAATTTTTAGGGATTTTAGTGGATGAGTTAACGGTAACTGGGAGGCTATTTCACATATGAGTAGCTCTGAAAAAGAATGCATCTCAACCTACTTACTTTTTAAAATGAGGGGCAATTAGTAAGGGGCTGGTGCTGGATCTGAGATTGTAAGTTGTGCTAGTGAACATGCTGCGCAGGTAGAGGAGAAGCTTTCCAGAAGCAAGCATCAGCTAGTTTAGCTCTATTAACATTTCACAGTGATGCGTGTTTTAATCAAACTGGGGGAGAAATCGGCATAGCGTATTGTATAGTGTCAAGTTTACAGTGATGGGAGTATGGTGTGGAAGCGTTAACTAAATCCCCATAGTCTATGACTGGCATTAACATTTGATGTACAATTTGTTTTTTTACAGGGGGCTCTAGGCTAGATTTGTACCTATATAGAGAGGCAATAATAGGATACAATTTGATGATCACTTATCAAAAACTCCACAGTAATAAAACGTACACTGCACATTACTTTATCACAATACACAATAACACACACAGTCACAAATACACAAACACAGACACACATATACACAAACACAGACACACATACACATATTCACAGCCACACATACACAAATAGACACACAGTCACACATACATACACAAATAAACACAGTCACACAGAAACCCTTACACATGCACACAGACACCCTTCCACATGCACACAGAAACCCTTACACATGCACACAGAAACCCTTACACATGCACACAGACACCCTTCCACATGCACACAGAAACCCTTACACATGCACACAGACACCCTTCCACATGCACACAGAAACCCTTACACATGCACACAGAAACCCTTACACATGCACACAGAAACCCTTACACATGCACACAGAAACCCTTACAGACACTTTTAAAACACCCTTACACACAGACACCCTTACACCCACACACACACACACACACACTCCTTTACAGACAGGCAGACACACAATCCTTTTTTTTTTGTGGCATTTGTCCCCCTCTCTGCTTATTTACCTTGTATATGCAGGGAGGGAGATGGTTCAGGCACACCGTCTTCTGAGCTCCTGGATCTTCTGAACTCTGGGATGTCACCATCCGGAGCTCTGACAGCATCAGAGCGCAAGGGGGTGGAGCATGCACCCCTCCCGCTGCTCTCAGCATAATGCACCAAATGTAGCCATGCCAGTTCCAGCATCCAATCTCAGGCCGCATTTGGCGCTCGGGCTAGGGATTACACTTACTCAGAATGGAGCAGAGAGTTTATTATTCTTTATAGTTGGTATTATCCATTTTTAAAAAGGTTTTATACTATCCTTGTTTCTCCTCTGTTGTATGGTGGAGCTGTATGAACTCAGATTGGAAATATTCAGTTGCAGAGTACATATTCAGGTATTTTGTTTAGCTTGCTCCACAGACATTTGAAATATTGAAATGAATTAATTAAAATGCAGAGTCTGGGGATCTGGGACTAAACCAGGATTTAGTGACTCCTGACATCATGCTCTGAGTTAATCTATTATCGGTAGAAGGCAGTGTATATTGCAACGGCCACTTCATTTAAAGTGAAGCTGGCATGTTTACTAGTACATGGCCCTGGGTTGGTTTCATTTTTGTTTTTTCATGGCAAGCAGAAGAATGAGCACACTTTTAGATAGCCACTTGCTCTGAGGTTTTAATGAAAACAAACATTGAACAGTGGGAGAGGGTGAACTGTTTTCTAACACTTTCTACCAACACTCAATAGGAAGTGCATATCTGCAAATCAGTCCATGGTGGATCATTACTCTATATTGTAGTAAAGGAGTATAATCAGGTGAAGAAGACAGCTGGGTAAAGATAAATAATACCTCTACTAAAATGCAGTCCATGTTAATTTGTGTGTTACATGGAGTTAGGGGTGCTTAATTGAAGTTTGAGGATTAGTGACCATAGTTACTTTACTGTGTTTATATGTAAAAACAAAAGTCTCAATAAAGTGAATCTGTCATCTTTAATCCACCTCCTACACATATAGCACTCCTTACAACAACATACAAACTGTGGTATTGAGACACAAAACACAGAAAACAATATTAGTGTTTAAATTGTGACTTTGAAAATAAAGGGACAGTTACAAAATAAGACTCATTTTAGGCAAAATACAGAACACTAAACACATGTGTAGACTTCATCAATTAGAATGCATCAATCCCCACTCTTGTCAACAATCTGGATGCATCTGCATCCTAAAAAGAGGAATATTGTCCTTGAAATGTGAAGGATCATTCAGGCTCTGGATACTTAGCAGTTTTGTAACAAGTACTTGAAGGTTTATAGTTTCATGTTTTGGACTTTTGCATGCACAGTCTTCTGGCTCCATCGCTATTTCATCCCTTATACTTACCTTGGCTCTCATGCCCACCTTCCTGCCTTAACAATAGCATTACAACATATTTAATCAGTGTTTTTTTGCATTAAAAACATTACAATTTTGAAACTTTTCATATAGAAGCTTCAATAACTTCCTAACTGTTTCCTAACCCATATTTCTGGAGCTAATTGGAAAACTACTTTAGATCATGTGCATGTGCAAACTAGAAAACCTGTAGTAATATATACCTATGTATCCTTGCAGGTATGGGAAGATATTTAAACATTGCATGCATTGTTGAAAGATGTTATTGTAAAATGAGTTGTGTGTGTTTATATATGCTGTTCTTTATTCTTTATCAGTTACAGATACACTAACACGTCAGTGGGATTTTATGAATTCTGCTTCTATATGGCAATGGAACATCACATGAACACCATTCATGTAATCCTAATACGAGAAACGACAGGACTTGGCATTCACACTAGTTCATTTTCCTGAATCAATGCTCACAGTGCAAAACATCCAGATTCATTATTTATTTTCATAAACTAGTTTGCTTATATCATTCTGTAGTCATTACTGGCCACAGGTTTAATGATTGCTGAGCTGGCAATGAGATCCAAACTGCAGATAAAACAAGACATACTTTGAAATAAAGAGAATGAATTATTAATAGTAGGAGGAGAAAATCACACACATAACTATTTTCCTCACTTGTTTTAATTCAATGAGGATACACACAAGTGATTTTAAAAACATTATTTAAAAAAGGTGGATTTGAGTCTGCTTTATAAACTATTTGGCCCTAATGGCTTCCGTGCCATGCTTATACATAACACCCAATATGCCTAAAAAGCATAAAATGTTAATTTTTTTTTTTTTTTGATTAGATGATAGGTTTTAAAAGCTTTATTGCCAAAATGTATCAATTGTAAACTGATATCATGGTACATTTGGAGAAATCACTTTGTAAACAACAAGAACATCCAATTTTAAATGTTGTATAATAATTAAAGATTTTGATAAATATGAACCACTGTCATTATTTCAGAAAAAACAGTGTTTTTTTTTCAGAATATTAGCTAGCAAATGAAATAAGTTTACATGCACATAACATAGTATCACATTTGTATTTCATTTTTTAAGTCAGTTATGTGGAGGGCAGCACATTTCTCAATGGATGGCATATTCATGTATCTTTGTTTTTGCTTCTCCCTTCTTGTAAGTAGGCAGTAGACGCTATTTATGCATATTAGTGTTGCTTCTAGTCATAAGCATGATCCTTTTTGGATACATTTTAAACAAGTTGGACTGCTATGTAATTTTAACAGGTGGAGGGACTATCCAGGTGGCTACCTTTTCTTTCATGGAAAAGGGAAAGAGATAAAAACTTGTCTTAATTTGACGTCATAGGGGTACTGACGTTTAAATTTGGCGGACACACAGATAGTGCCAAATAATGGTGCTTTCAGTGTATGAGCCTATTTAAAAAGTAGACTCCAAACAAATTTCCGGGGTCTGAGCTGCATCCACCCGTTACTTACTTTTTTTTTTGGAAATTGCTACAATTATTTGGTGCTCTTAGTAGAAAAGTGCAATAAGACATTAAGCAATAGAGTGGCATCATAGAGCTGTACGGTTCATCAAGTGCATGAGGCAGGTGTTTTAGCACAGCTCTTCAAAACATACCATTATAAATAAATAATAGTAATAATGAAAAGAGTAAAAAAAATAAAAAAAACACAACCAAAAACAGCATAAAAATCTCAATAAGTAACAGGAATTCATAAAAAACATAGGACTGTGTGGATCTTGGAGTATCACATATTTAATAACCTATTGTAACAAGTAAATGTTGCATGCCTATAAGTTGTCTTTACTAGCACACAAGCCCCTATCTACTCAGTCTTAATATTGCAGTATAAGTATGTGATATTATAGAGTTTTACGTAGTTGTAATACGTTTGGAAACTATGAGGCCTAGTGAGCAAACCACTAATTGGCCTGACTAGAAGTCAACTCAAGGGTTATAATTCTAATGGCAACCCAAGATCATGCAGGGTATTTCACACTAAAGGTATCCCCCTTGGTCCAAAATCATTGGATACATGGTGGTCACTTGGTTTTCGGTCGACTTTAATGTGGGGTTTTAATTTGGAATTCACTTAAGACCAGAACGTAAACTTGTCGAGTGCTCAGGGTGAAGTTTCAATAGTCAGACTTACTTTTTAATAGTCGTTACTTACTTTTTAGTTGTGTCAGAGATCATTGTGCCAGTGCAGCCAATGCATAAAAAAAATCAGGTACTGATTAGTGTTGGGGAATCTTCACCAAACACTGTTCTGAAAAGGTCCCTCTCCTGCACTGCAAAGTGTCAGGATCTATAAATGGGCAATTGCGCCTTTTTATATCTCTCCTGACATTTACAGTGCAGTGTTTCTATATATATATATATATATATATATATATATATATATATATATATATATATATATATATATATATATATATATATATATGTATATGTATATATATATATATATATGTATATATATATATATATATATATATATATATATAACCCCCGGTATGTTTATTGGCAGTGTGACACCTCAGAAATCTGTAATACACAGTCTTCTAAAATAAATCTTCAGCAATCTGTTGAACTAAAATGTGAACAGTTTTTTATTTATTTATATAAAAATACAATGGATACTCACAATCGACTTGTTAACAAAAATAGTAATATCGCATAACTAACAATGCACTATAATACTATATCCTATACCAGAACAGATCTACCATAGTAGTCCTTTGCATACTGATTTGCAACAGTAACATTGAATGTAAGTAACTATGGTCCAGGAAACAAACTTAATTATCTGTGGGTCAAGAAAAATAAACGTTTTCCCCACTTTTTCATTGTTTGTTTCTTTGTTTTACTTGGTTTTCCATTCCCCTGAAGCAACACATATGGATAGTTGGAAAGGCTGAACTTGATTTTCTTTATGTCTTTTTCCATACTTAAATAGCATTGTAAAGTGCTCCAACTGTTTACTTTTTCCCTCTCTTTTGCGTTGCATTTAGAAATAAGAAAAATTAAAAATACCAACCTGCGACATCTTTTTGTTACTCCACCAGTTATTTCCATGGCTATTCTACTTGAATTGTTTGTTTTAGTTTAGCTGTTTTGTCATTGAGACAGGTGTCATAAGACAGCAACATGAATGGAAAGTTTCTTGTTGATTACAGTACATGGAACATACTCATAGCTGAGGATTTCAAATCTAGAGTTAAACTTACCACATTTTACAAATACAGCCAATTTAAAAGTTATTGTCTTGCTTATGGTAGGGAAGCAGAATAAGTCTACACTTTGAATAATTGAATACTGTTAAAAAACACTGATTAAATATTTTGTTTTAAATTCAGCTTTATCCCACAACAAGTAACATTACATTGTTTCCTAATAATTATATTTATCATACCTGACATTTCTTTTCGAGCAAAATTATAGTATGATGTTTCTATCTTTCCTTAAGAACATGACTGCTTCTATTGTCCTTGGAACAGTAATCTAAGGTTTTATTGAATTTTAAATGATAGAAAAGTCAAAACAAAGAAAAACACAACATTATCTACATGCTCCTTAAAATATTCAATGTTAATATTCAATTGTTAAAGAGAAATTGGTTTTTTAACAAGCTGAGTAATTTTCAGTTGAACTGCAATTGACTACCGAAGATTCATTTGGTAATTTAGACAAAATTTACAGCAACAAATAAATGTATGTCATGCTAATTAGTGTTTTAATTATAGTGCCAATAATTAATGAATTTGAGAGCTCTTGGCACACTGAGGAATGATTCACTGTTAGATACGATGAATAATTGATATGTTACAAAACATATTACAGTAAAACTAGGATTTTAACACTAAAACTCACATTTGAATATTAAAGCATTTAATATCCCTTTTTGACCTAGTATAACACAATGTTTTGCACCTAAGCAAAATTATGCAAACATATACAAAGTAAGAGAAGTGATAAAAGAAAGAGCATGAATTGGTGATATGCATAGAAAGCATAAAAATGTACTTTAAATGTGTTTTGGATGTAATAATAACTAATCTGTGTTTCTATAAGTTTTATTGGTAGAGTTATAAAAAAAATGAATACATTGATAAATTGATCACATTAGTTTAGTTAAAGCAATTTTGTTATACCTGTAGCAGTGAAAATCGTAAAGATTTACAGAAACAGTGTAATTTATGTATTTCTAGTGACATGATTATTATAATCTTTTTCTCTGGACCATAATTTTTCTTTCTATGAGTGATATTGTCTTACAAAATAATGTTACTTTTGTTGCCATCAATGAGGTCAATTGTGATATTATTTACAAAGAGAGAGAGAGGTAAAAAAAAATCAGATATTTTTCTCATTAGTAGATTTGCATATAAGTAGATTCATGTATATGAATGTATGCGCAAGAAAAGAAAATACTAACATATAAACACAGAGGAAATCTAAGATAATCTAAGATGATGATTTGAATTATCAAAAAAACGGTTAGTTGATGCCAATTCTGTGCCATGCTTTTCAAGAAAGACTCTTTTTTTCTCTTATTTGTACACTCTAGCTCTCCAGTGGAAGTCACCCATGGTATTTATTTTGTGATTTAGTGGCAGTGATTGCTTGAGGTAACATATATGGGAAATATAAACATTGTTTTACTTTGATTTTATATGTAATGCTTGAATTACTTTATACACAAATACAAATAGATCTAAAACTAAAATAATCTTTGGTAAGATTGTAAATAAATCATTTTTAAGACTGTTTTAATTCTATCTATTTTACTTCATTGCCTTGGATATATTTGTGATCATGGTTGATAGGTCTGAGTCATGGGAGGCATATGTTTTATGTGATGTGCCAGTTGAGATATGGCCCAGCCAACAGTATGCATGTCATCTTAAAAATAGCTTCACTGTTCAAAAATAGCAAAGATAGAGAAAAAAAATACACTTTGATATATTATCCATTCTGCCATTTCTGCCATGAGTGATATATGCATATCTTTTTTCAGATTGTATACAAGAGTATATATATATAGAGTAAATAGTCTGATACTACTGAAAAATCAAGGCTATACTGTATTATTTATTTTGAACAAAAATGTCTGTTGAATCTTACATTACTTTGAAACATTTTGATTTATTTCTAGATAAATAACCATGGTATACTTTTTAACCTCATAAACTTAACACAGTAGGCTTATACAATATATCATACAGCTCTCAACTCTCCTACTCGTGTACTTAGCTAATAAAATTATTTTACTTGCAATACATATTTGATTCCAGATTTAGTAGTTATTCATAGCAGGAACTTTACCATTGATGCAAAACATACTTTTAGAAAGTCAAACCTACAAAGAGGTCAAAGTAAAGAATTTCAATGATGTGTATTTCTACAACAAAGTCTGAAAGAACAAAACTGTTGTGTCCCTTGCTGATAAAACGTTAAAGATCTAAATTGTTGTAATGGATTTTTCAAGTATCTGAAAACAAAGCATTTTCCCTTGAGATTTTTAAATTAAGGTTTAGCAGCTGTCTCACGTTGAAAATGAAACAGAGTCTAAATAAAACACAAGTATTGTATTGAGAGACTAATTTAGCTATGGCTAACAGGTAGATATGGTGCACAAACTCTTGGAGCCTCTAAAAATGTACTATTCAACTTAGAGTAAAAAATGAAAATTCATTGTAACTGGATTGCTAATATAAGCATTTTGACATAGCAAGCATATCTAATGTTTGTCAGTGCTTTCAGTTGAACTCTTCCTGTACCAAATCTGTATTTCGCCATGTTAGTGACCTCACAAACCATTCAATGTAACTGTTGAAAGGATTTTTTAAAAAATCTATATGTTTTTATTATAAAGAGTTTGTATGTAAAAACAAGAAATACATATTACAACAGACAAACATAGGCATAGGCAGTGATGATTATACATGACAATCCTCTTTGTAAACCTGACAGTTAAAAAGAAGACCACATTCTTCTCTGGTTTTGCTGGGCAGAGTCAGCCTCAATCCTCTCACAGCTCATCGCTACCTGGCTCTATAGTCCTTGCACACTTCCCATCATACATAAGACCCATCAATTACATTTAAATTGTGGTTTGTCAGGAGATCCTCAAGGATCTCTATTGCTTGAGAGACCTCTTTATGAACACATCTATTGACATAACCCTTTCAATCTTAAATAGGTGAATATCTCGGCTTTTGGGAGTTTTTGATGCCTCTGTAATTGTTCAAAGGGTATCATCCTACCCTTTTGGGTTATGTATTCAACTTTGGTTATTCCGCATTCTATCCATTTCTTTAGGTTTAAATCTTGTATATTATTTGTGATTATGTCTAAGGGGCATCTAGCCAAAATACCATACCTTTATGGTGGTGATCTTCCAATTAGGTTACCCAATACCAGAGGTAATTTTTCAAGTCTGATGTCTTGGGGTAATTTTGACTTGGCTCTCTCCTTCATTCCCCATGTTTATTCTCTAGCACACATTCACCCATTCCTCAGTGAAAAAAAAAACACCAAAATCTTAGTACACTCACTTTGCCGGGGTCCTTGGGAGAAGTATGCGCTTGCCATCGGGATCCCTCCAAGAGGTAACACATTTGTCAATGAATGCTTATTTCAGGCATAATAACTTACTTACATGTTTTAAAAAACTATATTGCCCTCAATCATCCCATCTACTCACCAGAGGTTACGGTACTATGCAATACTTAAATCTACATGATTTAACTAATTATTAGCCACATACAGTGGTCATTTGCTTGTTCTAAAGAAAGTAACATAAAGATACCCTGTTCCATTAATGGTCTCTATTTAATTACCTGAAAAGACCACTGGCTGCAATAGAACATTTTAAGATAAAAACAGTCATAAGTGATAACTCAGGTCATTAAAAAGAGCCCAACATTTTATATTCTGAACATAAAAATAATGAAATGCTTTATTATGGAATAAATTGACTACTATTGAGTAGTAATTAGTCATCCACATAAGACTTGTAATACTTTTAAGATACAAGAACTATATATTTGACAAATTGTAAAATAAATAAATACATATTTTCCTTGATGATGATTCAATTTGCATTTTAATGAAAGAACCCTATTATTGTGGATTTTGTTGTTATGTGATTGTCTCTTTGGTTCACCTTACGAAAGTATCCATTAATTTCTTAATTAGCAGTTTGATTATTTTATAAAGCTGTGTGAAGGTTTAAATCATGTTATGCTTCAATAGTGTTGTTTAGAGTCACCAAAAAGAAATGAAGCACTAATTCCTGCTCAATGCTCGTCTAACTAATTCTAGTTTTAAAGAGATGAATTTAGTAATGTAAATTTACCAGTTAGAGAATGTCAACAATGATTTAGGTACTTGTGCATTTGTAAATTTAGATACCGAAAACATAAAATGGTAGATAAAAAAACCATTCAGCTCAACTTGCATGCCCATATTTTCAGCTTATTTTGGTAAACAAATAGTACAAGTAAAATGTGTAGCATATCTAAAAATGATTATGTATAGAAATTACCAGCCGTGAGTTTAATCTTTGTTGATTGTATATATAAAGTGTAGATGGTAGTAGCATAGTTTCATTATCCAAATGTAGCGATGTTTACGGCAGAATACAATCAAATGCCATAACACTTATTCACACACACACACCAAATATAATGCCTGAATATATATATATATATATATATATATATATATATATATATATATATATGTATCCAAAAAGTAACGCACTCACGGGTCTTCTGTTATAGCTCTTTATTTGAAAGCAACGTTTCGGGCGTCTCTATAGCCCTTTGTCCAGCACACTATAGTGTGCTGGACAAAGGGCGATAGAGACGCCCAAAACATTGCTTTCAAATAAAGAGCTATAACAGAAGACCAGTGAGTGGGCTACTTTTTGGATACATGGATATTTGACCTGACAGCACCCGGGGACCAAGCTATGGTTGGCGATTGAAAGGTGGAGTGCTTATGCAAGTTGGATTTGTATATATATATATATATATATATATATATATATATATATATATAAATATATATATATATATATATATACATAGTCATGGGAAAAGGAAAGTACACCCTCATTGAATTATATAGTTTTACATATCAGGACATTATAAAAATCATTTTCTCCTTAGCAGATCTTAAAATTAGGTACATATAACCCCAGATGAACAACAATACATGACATATTACACAGTGTTATGATTTATTTAACAAAATGTCCCAGCAAGGTCAGACCGTGCAATGATCTGGGAAACTGCAAAAAACCCAAGTTATATCTCAGACTCTACAGGCCTCAGTTGGCATGTTATGTTAAAGTTTATTACAGTACAATTAGAAAAAGACTGAACAAGTATGGTTTTTGGAAGCGTTTCAAGGAGAGAGCCTCTTCTCTTTAAAAAGAACATGGCATCATGGCCTAGGTTTGCATAGTTGCACCTGAACAAACCGGAAGATTTTTGGAACAGTGTCCTTTGGGCAGACAAGACCAAAGTGGAGATGTTTGGTCATAATGCCCAGCACCACGTTTGGTGAAATCATATCAGCACAAACACCTCATACCAACTGTCAAACACGGTAGTGGAGGGGTGATAATTTGGGCATGTTTTGAAGCCACAGGACCTGGGAACCTTGTAGCCATTGAGTCAACCATAAGACAAATGTGAGGCCATCTGTCTAACAGCTAAACCTTTGCCAATATTAGGTCATGTACCAGGACAATGATCCCAAGCACACCGGCAAATATACAGTAGAATGACTGAAAAAGAAAACAATCAAGGTGTTGCAATGGCCCAAAGTCCATACCTCATCCCGATTAAAATGCGTGTGACATTAAAGAGAACTATGCATGAACAAATTCCAGCAAACCTAAAAAACTGAAGCAATGCTGCAAAGATTAGTGAGCCAAATTTCCTCCACAGCGATGTGAGAGATTGATAACGTGTTGTAAATATATATATATATATATATATATATATATATATATATATATATATATATATATATATATATAAAACCATGAAATTTTACATTATTGGAAACAGTGTTCCATCATCTGTAATGTTCTGCAAAGGGCAAAATGGTTTAGAACTCAAAATTCGGAATGTATATTACTCCATCTATATAATAAAATAATTTAAATGCTTCATAGTCACAATTTTCTATGAGTTACTATTTCATGTATGCCCTTTTTTTTCTAAAATTCAAAAAATCTATGACAGTGTTTCCAAAACCATTAAGCTGTAGAAAATGAAGCATCTATGGTGTTGGGTAATTAGCCACAATGAATCCTCAAAAAAAGGCATAGTGCAAATCTATGCTATTTATTGTGAAACAGGGAAATGCATTTTTGTATTTGCCAGCTGTTAAAATTGCCGAAAATGAATGTTATTCTTTTTTGAAAAGCATGTTTTGTGGGGGGACACGGTAAGGCGGAGGACCACTAATATAGTTTTATAGATAGCTATGGATATTTTTCATGTTTACTTAAAAAAGCAAGAAAATTGGAAAGAAATGTAATTGAGAGGATAGTGGAGAAAAATGTGTCTGCAACCAAGCTTAATTTATTGATGTTTTCTCATACTGTATATCAATTTCAGCAAGTTGTAGGTTTGTCTCAATTCTTTCTGTCAGACGTACTTCATGTTTGTGCAATCAATACTAGTTATAGGGAACAATTCTTTCTTGTTCCTCTTTCGATTCAAAATCTTGTTGATAAATGTACCATTATGGAAGGTGAGCTGGATATAACTTTTCCATTCTTCCATTTATCTAGACTTGTTTAATTCAACCAAAAGGCCAGAAAGTAAATATGACACATGTACCACACAGACACACATATTATAATATATATACACACAATATATATATACACATACATCATAGTCACCCATTTACATACACAAACCATAAACACACTTTATACATATCCAATAGGATACATACCATCTGTCTGAAGTGATTATTGTTTACACATTGTTAATTAAATTCCCCTGTGGTGTATGATAGATTACAAGTTATAAAAGCTGAAACCACATACAGGGTTGTTTGGCTGGACAAACAAGCAGCATGTAAGGGTTAAAATGTGTCATAGTGACAATACAAATAAAGAATTGTAAAATGTGTGCTCTATATACATAATATTGCAAGCACACGTGAAAAGTGAGATTAATCCCAAAAATGAGGGGTTGCCCAAGCAAAGCAAAGGTGGCTGGTGAGCCCAAAGTGACAGAACTACTAGCTAATGAAATTAGGTTTTGCCATAGCGAGCTTATAAAAAACAAAACAGTTCCCAGATGAGTAAATCAAGGTTCAGAAACACAACAAGGGCATGAGGTTAACAGTAAAAGGTATATGTGCCAAAAGAAGTAACCCCTTATACCAGCACAAAAACACAGAAGCATTCTAAATCCAAGCATTGCCATGGAAATACAAGTAAACAGACTAAACATGTAAAAACGACCCTCCCAGGGACAGCATGCATAAAATAAATTTAAAAAAACCATTTAGAAAACACAATGATTACATGCTAAACACAGAAGAAAAATATTTAGAACAAGAAATAAGTGCACATATATATATGCCAATAAATAAAGGCACTTATACCAACAGGATCAAATATAAAAAAAAATCCAATGTATAGTCATCCTAACAGAAGACATCAACAACAAGGTGGCAGCACAAAGTACAAATGTCATTCTGCACACAACCAGTACATTCAGCTTCCTATTACAAATATACATTAAACATAATAATGTGGTATTGCATAAATTTTGGTTGGGTCTGTTCCAGTTCATGACATTTTGAGGAGCTGGTCTTTCCCATTCAGGAAAGCTCTGCCTTTTCCACGTGACATAACCCCAGAACAATAGAACTCACAAAGCAGGCTATGTACCATGGGCATCTCATAAAACACAGAAAAGCACAAATTCTCCCCTACAGAGACCTTATAGTATGTCATAAGCTACTCACTGCCAAATAAATAGTGAAGAAAAACCTTCAGTAGATAACTTCCAATATTTTCAGCCTGTCAAAACACATTGGAAAACTGTGCACTATGTGTCTGGTTGTAAGGAAGCAAAGTGACATCACTTTCAGTGCTGGGAGGCCGTGCTTGAAGCCATTTCACAATTTTGAGGGCAATCCTATGCAAGTGACATCACTACCTCTGCTGGAGGGATTGTGCACCACATTTACATATCATGCCACATGTTTTTATTGGTGGCCATAGTTATACAAATGTATTACATCATGGCATTAATATTGTTGCCTGAAATTAGCTTACTTATAGTATTTGCATCAGAGTTAAGAGGACAGATACCTTCAATTTAATATTTTCTTCATTGCTTGCACATCTGTTGTATGTTTGGTGACATGAACATGACTCATGTTCATACCTCCCAATTTCTTTCTGTTTCGCACATGGGCAGTAATCACTCAAACTAGCAGCGCTACTGCACATTTGCTTGTATGAATTCTTTGGTGTCCCAGACACCAGAGAATGCAATCACGACAATGGGAATATCACACCAAGGTCCAACGCTATCATTAAAATTAGGACAAAGGTAGAGCTGGACAGGATACGAGAACATTATCCCAAAATTTTGACTGTTCCACAAAAACCGTGACAGTTGGAAGGCATTCATGAAACATTATTTGGTAGCATTTTACACCCCACAAAAGGTATGTTGGTCAAGCTGCAAATCACTGGCTAAAAAAAGTACTATTACTGTACTGTAAGAATTTTATACAGCAGCTCTAGTTTTTTATAAACACAGTCACCTAAACATGGTATATAATGTGAATATAGAGATGTATGCATGTAGTGTATAAAGAAAGTCTTTTTGAGATAATTCTGTTCTGTGAGACAGAATACCTTTCTGTATAAAATGTTGTTGTAGCTACATTTTTGAGATCTAGGAAGCTGATATTTGGTGAGAATGAAATTATAATACTGTCAAAGGTTTTTAAATGTGTTACTGTTAAACCCAGTTCAACTGAGCTTTTTTGCAAAAATGAAAAAAAAATCCCTATTTGGTTATTTAAAATTTGTCCAAAAAATTAATAAAAAATAAAATAAAAAAAAACTATATATATATATATATATATATATATATATATATATATATGATTTGTTTGTTTTATATATGTATGTGGATGTATATTTGAATACTTTTGTAAATATATCTTTGAATACTTTACTTGTGTTTTTTGTTTGTTTTGGGGGATAGTATCATATACATCTTACATGCCATTTTAATTATTTACTATGTTAACCATAACATGCTGCCTGTTTGTCCAGCCAAATAACCCTGTATGTGGTTTCAGCTTTTATAACACGAAAACAAGAAAAAAAATATTACTAATCAAATGGTGTACTAAACTATTTAATGACATTAAAACAAGCCTAGAAACATTTGAGAATGTACTGTTAGCTATAACTTACAGACACACATAAAGGCCTACCTATTTGTTGTTCCAGTGACGGGTGGAGAGTCAGGGGTTAATACCTGTATATGTTTTAACGTATTTATGGTCTGAGTATGGTCTGAGGGACAGTTGCTAGGCAACGAGCGGTATGAGGGACAGTTGCTAGGTGACGAGTGGTGGAAGCAACACGCCACTGGACAGATCCGACCCAGGATCCCCAGCAGCCTTCCCTCCTACATGCCGCTTTTCGCCCCTGCACTCAGGGTTGGCGATTCGGCTCCAGGGACCACACATTCTCTCCATAAGATGCATAGACATTTCCCCTTACTTTTGAGGAGGAAAAAACTGTGTCTTATGGAGCGAAAAATACGGTATACATACATATATATATATATATATATATATATATATATATACCACTTTTCTCCCTTTACAACTTAAAAAATAAATTAAATATTGTACACCAATGTCATATATACATAATATCACAATGTAAGTTTTACAATGTACATGCGTACAAAACAAGGTTTGATTATTTCATTCTTGATAATGGAAAGATTTCCAGTAATGTGTATGTTGTTTTGAGGCTAAGGTTAACATGTTTGAAGATAAGAGATTCATCACCATTCCCACTTTCTACATTTAAAGGATTAAGTATAATTTTTGCAGTTTATAGAGTTGGTGCATTAATGTTGTTTCAATTCTAGTGTCATTAAAATAAGGGCTATCTTATTTTAAATGTCTGAAAATAACACGTGTATTTGAATTAATGTAAATTTATTTTGGAAAATTCTCTTTAACCACATATTTTTATTAGACATGTGCAAAACTAAAATTTTAGAAAATGTTATTTATTTCGTCTAAAACGAATTTCGTTCATTACTGCATTCGTTTCAGAAAAAATTTGTTCATTCTTTTAGTTTCGTTTTATTCGTTCGGACGAATCAATTGACATACACATTCCATAAACCGAAAGTCTATAAACCGAATGTCTTTCGGTTTATGGAATACATGTAATACTATTGGTATTCTATAAACCGAAATAGAGTCCTCATTCATACGAATTGACCCATTCGTATGAATGGGGACTCTATTTCGGTTTATAGAATACCAATAGCATGACATGTTTTCAATAAACTGAAAGTCTATAAACCGAAAGAGATTCGGTTTATAGACTTTCGGTTTATGGAATACATGTAATGCTATTGGCTTTCTATAAACTGAAATAGAGTCCCCATTCATAAGAATTTCTTATGAATGGGGAGTCTATTTCGGTTTATAGAAAGCCAATAGAATTACATGTATTCCATAAGCCAAAAGTATATAAACCGAACGGCATTCGGTTTATAGACTTTCGGTTTATAGAATACCAATAGCATTACATGTATTCTATAAACCGAAAGTCTATAAACCAAATGTCGTTCAATTTATAGACTTTCGACTTATGGAATACATGTAATGCTATTGGCTTTCTCTAAACCGAAATAGAGTCCCCATTCATAAGAATTTCTTATGAATGGGGTCTCTATTTCGGTTTAGAGAAAGCCAATAGCATTACATGTATTCCATAAGCCGAAAGTCTATAAACCGAAAGACATTCGGTTTATAGTCTTTCGGTTTATAGAATAGCAATATAAATGTCTTTCGGTTTATAGACTTTCGGTTTATGGAATACATGTAATGCTAATTGTATTCTATAAACCGAAATAGAGTCCCCATTCATACCAATAGGTCAATTTATCTATTCGTATGAATGGGGACTCTATTTCGGTTTATAGAATAGCGATAGCATTACATGCATTCCATAAACCGAAAGTCGTTCATTATGTCGGTTTATGGAATTTCTTCTGAATGGGGTCTCTATTTCGGTTTATAGAAAGCCAATAGCATTACATGTATTCCATAAGCCGAAAGTCTATAAACTGAAAGACATTCGGTTTATAGACTTTCGGTTTATAGAATAGCAATATAAATGTCTTTCGGTTTATAGACTTTCGGTTTATGGAATACATGTAATGCTAATGGTATTCTATAAACCGAAATAGAGTCCCCATTCATATCAATAGGTCAATTGACCTCTTCGTATGAATGGGGACTCTATTTCGGTTTATAGAATAGCAATAGCATTACATGCATTCCATAAACTGAAAGTCGTTCATTATGTCGGTTTATGGAATTTATGTGATATGGAGTCGGTTTATAGAATGCCAATAGCAGGAATGGACGAATAATTTTCGTTTATTAACCATTCGTTCATTCGGCTTTCGTTAGTTTAGCATTTTCGTCATTCGTTTTTCGGACAAATGGACGAATATGCTATTTTCGGACGAAAATGCATTCGTCCGAAAACGAATGCACATGTCTAATTTTTATTATTCATATAACCACATGCAAAACCAATGATGAAATATCTCATTATAACCAAACAAATTGGATATATGCTGTAAATGTAACACAAAGGGCCTATTATAATGTTTTTTATTAAAGGAATCCCTTTACTATGGAAATATATTATACACATATGTCTATGATCTATGATGTGCAAACTTATCACAATAACTATCCTTTTTTTTTTTACTCTCTTGCTTTTTTTTAAAAATGTATTTATTTTTTCAACTATCCACAATAACTATCCTAATGTTGCTCCTCCACTATGCCGCTCTCTTTCTCTGCTCTCCACTATACCAAACAGCCCACTCTTTTGCCCACAATCACTAACCCAAACACTCAAACAAGACTATTATAAAAAAAAAAAAATGTGTACTTTGTCAAAAATAAAAATGTAATGTAATTGATATGTAAATGTAGTGCAAAATGTAAAATGTCCATCTGTGTGCTACTGTCTCACTGTTTGGCAGTGTCTTACACATTCCACATAGCTATTATTATCGAGAAATTGTACGCACATACTGAAGACTTTAGAGTTAATATACATTAGTTTGGTGGTCAATATTTTACATTCAAAGCTATGTTTCCTTTATTGCTTTTTTTCTGTTTTCAAGACAAATATTTCATTTGTAGTTTTATTTGATAGCTCTTGGCCATAATGTCTTTCTTTACTGGAACTAATATGTCTTTATTTTTATTAATCGCTGTGAGCAGTATTCAATACTTCTAAAAGGATAAACTGTTCTTTTGTTGCCCATATTCCCACTAACTTCTTGTAATCAGCTTTGGTTGGAGCCATGAGTATTTCAATCTGCATTACAAATATGGAATATAACCGGCATATCAACAAAGCCTAGTACAGTAACAGATCTTGTCAGTTTGTCCTTTCTTTTAGTCAATACAGATATGCTGTTCTTCTGAATAAAGGAAATAATAATAGGATTAGGAAAACACTGAGGACACGGGGATGTTAACCTAGACAAAGGAACGCTGAAAAGTTTAAAGCATTCTACTATGGTACTGGGAATTGTAATCCATTTGTGCTAAATGCTTTGACTGTGCTCATTATGCAAAAGCATAAAAGCCAAGTATATTTCAAGTCTATCATCTGTCTACTGGGAATCATAATTAAAAAGTATTTTAGCAAATGTAATTTTAGTTAGTATTAAGCAACTGAAAAGCAGAGTCACTTTGCCAACGTGGCATTATCTCAGAATTACAATGTGTAAGACATTGTGAGTCTATTCAACTGAAATTCCTGGAGCATTGCCTAATTCTTTATGAGCAGAGGAGAGATACCATTACATCACACACTGGTCACTTTAAAATACATATCTGTGGACGCCTTTGTGTGACAGAATCCCAAAGAAAGCCACTAAAATATATAATCTTACAATGTGAGAAACAAACCAATGACAGTAATCCAAAATATATTTATTGGTGCAGCAATAATTTAGGATTTTTCAACAGTTGCATGGAAAGTCAAAATGGCAGGAAAGAATTCAGTTATTTGAAGAGTCATGTTTCTTTTTTGGCTATTTTCAGAATAGCACAATGTGTCTCTAGCCTCCCATCGAAGTCTATGGAGAGTATAGAGGCTACCATTTCGGTTCAGTGCATTTCGGCCATATTTCAGGTGCTTTCAGTTTCAACAGGACTTGGCAGAACTATTTTGTATCAAAAGTTTTTAATTTACTTGGCATTTCATATACAAATTGGGAGATATTTATTAAAATAAAACTGAACTGCTGAAATCAGGCATTTGTAGGTAGGCTGGAAAAAATCCCTGGCTTGCTTATATTTCAAACTCGGTCATTAATGCCTAGTTTTAGCAGTTCACTTAGTAAAAAATTCCCATAATTGTATTAAACAGTGGAAGCTCTCTGTTCCATAAATCAACTTTAAATTGCAAAGTTACCGTTTTCTTCACTAAACACAAACACCCCAGAAATGTCAAAACAGCCATTGTCACCAAGGAAAAGTCAAGGTGAAAATTGTCTTGTCACCAAGGGGTTAAAAAAGATCATTACATAGACTAAATAAACAAAACATAAGTAAAATAATACATACATATATCATATATTCCTATTATCAAAATAAAATGATCTAAAATTTATAAAAAGCCCAAGGAGAGAAATAGTAGCCAAATGGAGTGTGCAACTATTTATAATAATATATAACTTGCTTATATAAGAAACGCAAAAAGAAAGGTGCATACTAAAACAAAAAAAATCTCTCAAAAGAGGTCATTTGTGTCCACAGTTCTAGCCAGGCAACAGTGCAGAAAAAGGACAAAAATATGTATCAGAGGAGATTAACCAGAGGAGATAAACAAGGGACTTGGTGTGGGAGTTTTACCATTAGCAGTTTTGCATTTTTATGGGTGCCCATTACGGTCAATAAAGGCTGGCCCAAGACATTGTCCTGTCTAGGTCCAGAATTGAAATTCCCCACATACACACAAGGTCACACATACACAGTCGTGCAAGAGCATACACACAGATACATACTCTCATACACAGGTACATACGCAAAAAGTCATGCATGCACCTACAAGTCACACATACAGACACATAAATGTATACACAGTTACATAGACACATAGTCACATGCACAGACACACATACATTTTTTTTCTTTTATGGCAGGGTTGTGCAGAGTGGTCTGTGCAGTCCCACATGATATGGAATTAATATAACATTAATACATCAAGCAATGTGAAAATGCCTTTTTTGAGCGCTGGGATGTCATGTGAAACCCGATGCGATAAGGAACAGGCAGTATGTGCTGAGGCACAGACTTCATCCCCTCATGCTACGGCCTCCTGAAAGTGCCACCTGGATCCATTGTAGGCACAGCTCTGCTCTTGTTTATACTCATTAGGCACTTACAGAACCACAATATTGTACGGAATACACCAAAAGCAAAATATTGCCTGATAGGATGATCAAAAAAACTAATTTAGGACAAAGATTAGGAAAATATTAATAAAACCGCAATCAATTATTATAACATACAAATAATAATCCTGAATAGATTGGCATTGAAGATGGCACAATTCAATAATTGATCAGTAGTCACAGCATTTTATTTGGGTGATTATAGTATCATGTTGGAAAATCTGCTTGATCCGGGAGAATTACATTTATATTAATGTAATGCAATAGTGAATTTCAATAAGATTTTTATGTGAAATGGACGTCTTATCAGTGTAACACTATTTGGCAGCATATTCACTTATTGTCCACAGAGCCTATTTCTAGTTGATTCAGTATTGTGAATGTTACATTTGTAAATAATAATAATGTTTGGGATATACACCTATATTAGTTTGTAGTACTAGATCAATTTTTATGATGAATTTTGTAGATTTTTTTTTTAGCTCTCTCTATATGTGTCTTTATTTTTACTTCTTTCTTTGTGTGACCCCTTTCCATGTTTATAGCTTATCTATCATTTGTTTTGGGTTGATGATAACAAATTAAACACAGTTTTCCTTCTAATGGAGCTTTATAGAGATTACTTCACACTCGTGGATGAATTGTTTAGTAAAGCCTTTCAATCACAAGGTGCAGAAATTAATAAAATAGATGTGAGTTAGAACATAAAGGGTGGTTCTCAACTTTTTATATATGAATAAACATTGACATTACACCTTAACTTGACACCACAGTGTGTAAAACATGAGCATATTTTACTAAATGTTTCTCTTATGTAAAGTTGGTAAATGGAAGATACAAAGTGTTTCCTTCACCTTGAGCCTGAATACAAGTAATAATAATGAGAACATGTAATTAGAGGATGATCTAATTTTTTCAATTTTGCAAGTAAATAAATACAATTAAACACATAAAAGTATCCGAATATAAATCTATGTATTTAAAATCAAATGTATTTGACTTTTATTTTTTTAAGTAGTGCAGCTCTTATAAGACAAAGTACTTTGGTAAAAATATATTCTAGAAAATATGAAATTAATCTGGTATAAAGCTGTAATCAAAGCTTCGCAGCAGGTAGGTATCTGCAACCATTTCGGTTTCATGCAATATACAATTGATCCTGATGACATTTTTGTATTTACAAGTGACGGTATTGCAGCTCATATTATGAAATACACATTTATAATGATAGTTTATAATACTCTTATTTTAGAACAACTGATTTTTTGACATTTGTATATATATTTTTAAAAACCTGATCTCCATTAAGAAATTGTGTGTGTGTATGCGCATTTGTTTATAGCGAGTAACTCAAATATGTTCACAATCATTTATTTATTTGTTATGCAAATTTTACAAATATAGAGGAGTCACATTCAAAGTGGTCTCCATTAATACAGATATTAACATTGTTACATGTTTAATTTACAACTAATTAAGGAAATCCTACATTTTTAGAATGGATTTAAGAATACAATATTGGACCCGTCACCTTGATTAGTGCTACACAACAAGAATCAAATGGTGCTAATTAATTTTTATACTTTATCATTTAAGATGAAGAAAAGACAGGTACTAGGATTCAAAATCCTTGAATCCTAAAACATTCACATGTAGTAATATTTTAATCAAATTAAACAAAATATAGTTATGTGCTCTCAATAAGTACACATTTAAATTGCCATATCAGTGAGTAAGTGGAATTTTTAAAAAAATGAAATTTGCTCTCCTCAAATCAAATCCAATATATATATTCTGGTCAACTGACTAAAAAGAAGAATGAGTTAAAGTAGTATATTCTTAAGAACATAATTTGAATACAACGTAATTAAAATATACAAACATATAACAAAACATAGTTTCACTATTATGTAGATCATCTGTTCATCACAATAAAATTACCTCTGAGGTTTCACAGGGCGAAATGTGTCAGGCTTTGTTTGTCATCAGTAACCTTCATCGAAATGTGAGCACCAAGTGAACACATTTTTAGCTTGTACTGTGCTGGTTGTAAAATGTATTTATTTGCATTGTATGTAATGTTTTTAATTGCATTGTATTAACGGTATTATGTTCCCTAAATAATATACTGCCTTTACTCATTCTCATAACTTATTGAGGCACCTGCACCATTTTCTGGACTCACTATTGGTGTTCAGATTTGCCTCCAGTGTTGTTCACTGATAAATAGGGGGCTTAGACCTTATTCTGTTTTATTATCACATAGTTTATTGTTTACACATAGGGGTCTATTCACTAACAATCTAGTCTGGTCAAATTTTGAGGTTTAATTTGCCTTAGTCTCAAAGTCAATTTCCAAATTCAAGACTGTTGAGCTATTCACCAAAGAAAATGTGTCATCCAACTCAACAGCCCTCACCAAAGTGAAATTTGATCTCCCATTTCACCATAGATAGCCCTAAAACATGGTATTCACTATCATTTTCGCGAGGTCGAGTTGGGAGGTTGAATTTGACCGCAACATTTTTTGCTTTCAAGTCGGCTACACTATGTTTGATGAGTCTCATTATTTCTTATCGGGACAAAAATTATACTACCATTTTTTTCTAAGTGAAATTCACCCTACAAATTTGGACAGTCTCAACAACAGCTACTGTCAATTTTACTCCCATTGAAAATAATGGGAGGCGAAATGTGATTCCATTATTTTCAATGGGTGAAGAAATGAAACTTGGTTTTTGAGATTGCAGTCAAGGCTTCTCAATTTTAGCTTTATTTTTGTTAAAATAAATGGTGTCATGTTACAATATGTATTGTTGTTCAACTGAGGTTATTTTATTATTTATTATTTTAATTTTAAGACCAGCTAACGCACAGGTGATTGTCATCATGGGAGAAATAGGTATTTTCTAGGGAAGAGACTGTTTTGGGGCTTCGCATCCCCCATGAGATTCTGATTCAGCCCTTCTATCACAAAAAAAGTAGTTATCATTGCTAGGTGGAAATTGCCATGATTTTATGGATGCTTGCTCTATCACTGGATTTCCATCAGTACTGACAATCCATTTGTTCACCTTTCCCAAATTACAATCTAGTAAAATAATGCTACCGTTGTAACTCCTGTCTGTATACCTTTATCCAGTAATGTTTATATATAGGATGGTTATAATAGATTTAATCATTATATGCAGCACTACCTTTATCAAAACAAAATAAGCTCTATTCAATGAAATGAGCTAATTTATCTCTGGTCATTGAATACTACAGACTGCAATAGAATGAGAGGCACTGAAAAATGATAACTCATTCAATTGAGTCCAGTGTTGTTTAATGATCAGTCAACCATTTCTTTGTGGATTACGATGTGTTCTTGGGCTTGTGGCAAAGTTTCAGCCTTGGAGCAAAGCCAACCAGTTTTTTTTCACTGGACGTGTCTTCTACTTTTTAGAATTCATTGTGCTGTTGACATTATCTGCTTCCCAACCTTATTTTTCCACTCCAAAACCAAGGTACAGTTTTACACCATATGTCATTGTGATCGATACATGGACTTTGCCATATGGTTAATTTTGCTGACTTTAAAATACAATTTAAACATTTCCATCATTATTTAAAATTAGCTTACATTAGAATGTGTTAAAAAATGTATTGAATGCATCATGTTAAAGGTGGAACCTTTTGTGACATGTTAGAGTTGTAAAGTACATCCATCCGGTTGTGCTAAACGTTGAGACAGAATCACCTGGTTTTAGTCGTTGTTTTTTGGTATAGGATTTTTAGAGACAAACATTCTAACTAAATTATTAGCATGGGGAAGAGATCTATCATCCTTCTTATGATCACCAAACCTACAAATGTATACATTGATTCTTTGATTTGTGCTCTTGTAAGTTGTCTATGACCAAATAACAAATAACAAATGACTTAACAGTGAGATTTATTTAACCCCTTTGCGACCTTATGACGAGTTAACTCGTCATAAGAGCCGCAGCATTAGCGACCTTATGACGAGTTAACTCGTCATGCAGTCTAGTGGGTGGTGCGCTCCATGTGCACCGTCAGCCAGTCTGCAACAGGTCCAGGACTAAGCCTCGCACCCGAGGCAAAGCTCCTGGACCCGATCGGTGGATTTCCAGGCATGTGATCGTGGTGATCGAGTAATCACCGCGAACATGCAAATTAGATGGTAAAGTCAATGTGTTCACACACTGACTTTGCTTCTAATTCAATCTCTGTGCTTCACATTCTTATAGTGAAGCACAGAGAGTGACCTGCAAGTAAAAATAAATAAATAAAGAACATTGCCTGAGAAAAAAAGAAAAAATAATAATCCTTTCATTGCTGATCACAGTTTGTAACTGTGATCAGTTTACTTCCACTTTATGGCCCTCATTTAGTTTTTTTTTTTACAATTTGTTATATTTTTGCAATTTAAAAAGTGTTTTTAATAAATAAATGTAATTGTAATATATTTGTTTAATAAAACTGAACCCCTGCATGCCTGTTGCCCGATTTTTATGGATCTGACATCGCACTCTTCAGAGTTTTTTTTCTTTTTTGTTTAGGGGGGTTTGGGAACCAATATTTTTATTTTTGATTAGTTAGTTAATTAGGTGTGATAAGTGGGTTATTGTTGCAGTAGCTGTGTAGTTTATTATTGGGAAAATAATGGGGAAAAAAAAAATTCCCAAACATTTCCTCTTTTATATGTATTTTTTAATAGTAAAATGTAAATAATTTTTATGTATAGGGTATAAAAAGAAAGCCCTAACTGTCCTTTAAAAAACAACATATAACTTGTATAGGTGCGTTAAATGAGGGAGAGGAAAATTATGTTTAAACAAACGCATGTTAAAAATTAAGCCGAAAGTCTATAAACCGAAAGACATTCGGTTTATAGACTTTCGGTTTATAGAATACCTGTAATGATATTGGCTATTCTATAAACCGAAAGTCTATAAACCGAACGACATTCGGTTTATAGACTTCCTTTTTATAGAATAGCAATAGCATTACAAGTATTCTATAAAATGAAAGTCTATAAACCGAATGTCTTTCAGTTTATAGACTTTCGGTTTATGGAATACATGTAATGCTATTGCTATTCTATAAACCGAAATAGAGTCCCCATTCATAAGAATAGGTCAATTGACCTATTCTTATGAATGGGGACTCTATTTCAGTTTATAGAATAGCAATAGCATTACATGTATTACATCTGAGAGTCAAATAGAACCGTCAAATACTGTGCTTACAGCGTACTTTGAAAAATTCTAATAGTTTTGGGTGCTAAATAGTACATTTGTGTCTTGCGGTGCACTTCATATCTGAGAGTCAAATAGAACCGTCAAATACTGTGCTTACAGTGCACTTTGAAAAATTCTGGCTACCTCCTCCTCCTCCTCCTCCAGAGCCGTTTCCACCTACACCGCCACTGCCACCGCCTCCTCAACCAATGGGTCACATAGTATAAACTGCACTCCAACCCTCTCTCAAATGGATAATTCTGTTTATCCTCCTGGCAGCCATGCTTTAGATTTAGATTTATTTTCTTCCAAAACTAAAATCAAAGATTCCATCTAGTGCTATTTTATGGCTCAGCTGTATTTGTAATTTGTATGTATTTTTTGTTATTTTAAGTTATTTCCCTATCCACATTTGCTTGCAGGGCACTTGTCCTACTCTTACCCACATTTTAATTCCTTTTGTAGCCCTCTAGTCCTTTCCATTACTTTTTTAGAGGCATTTTAGTGGCCAAAAGTCCATGTACCCATTGACTTCAATGGGGTTCGGGGTCAAGTTCGGGGTCAAGTTCGAGCACGGACCCGGACATTTTTTCGAAGTTCAGTCGAACCTCTCGAACCCGAATATCCAGGTGTCCGCTCAACTCTAGTTACTAACTTTTTTTTAAACGCTTCTCTTTGTCAAGGGTACGTTTCAGGAGTGCAGTTCATACATGCTGCCTATATACAAAAAAATCTATGATATTATCTTAAGGATTTTCTGAGTAATCAGACCAATATTTACAATATTGCATTCAATTCCAAGAAAAACATTTATATTTGTTAAAATTATTTATGAATAGAACAAAATAAGACTGTTAAATGTTGTAATAATAACAAATATAAGATGTTTCAAATTATTTAAGTCCATACTGTTACTATGGAATAAAATCAACCATCAACTGCTCATCAAACATTCGCCCGTTATAATGTGCAAAGCTACGGTACTAAGGACACAGCAGGGAAGCAAACTTACCTTCCACATGTTTTTTACTGATTCAACAGGAAACTTGCACAACATGCAAACATTATTGACCATTGAAGCACTGCTGATGTTTTGATAGGTTGTGCTGGTCAGATAGTGTTTATGCTGGATTAAACTATTCTTTCATGTAGGGATGAAAAAAATGTACCTGACAGGAAAATAATATTCAAATGTGAAAGTTTCTTTTAAATGCAATATTAAGATGTATAGTAAAGACTTTAAACTACTTAGATGAATAAAATATATACTTTGCATCCTAATTACTCCTATTATTCTCAGATGTTAAACCATTCATAAAAGCTATCTAAATTTGCAACCAAACTTCATGGACCTGGAGCAGCACTCAGTGTGATAGAGGAGGTGGAAAAATAAAATCTCATCTGCATTTGAGAAGTAAACACAAAACACAGTGCGCAGGAAAGAAAGATATTCATTTACTGGCTTTTTATATATGATTAATCAAAACACAGTCTGTTTTTAATTAAAATTTTCTTTTAAAAGAGCAAAACTAATAAGCCTGTTGAAAAGATGGATTGTGTGTTGTTTTTGGTAACGACGATTGTTTCAATAAGGTGTACTTAGGGATAACATTAACTGGCTAATAAGGAAAGCAACGTGTACAGAACTCGCTGATTAATAAAACAAACTATGTAGTCCCCAGTGGTACAATATTAAAATGTAACCTTTTGTATACATTAACATCTCAATGAGGATACAACATATTATACAATAATATAACCTAGGGAGTACCTAGTGGCAAAGTCTAGATGAACAAATGTGACAAATTATGTGTATGGAAAAAAAAATACATGCCATGCTTAAAACACAGTGATGGGGATGAAGTGATTTTTCAATACATCTAAAAAATGCCTATATTTTTTTTTTTGTTAGATGTATTTTATGAGTGTTGATATTTATATAGATACTGACAGCATTTTCAGTGTGGTCACATCCTTGTAGAATCGTGTGCTTCTATGTGCCACCCACACAGTAATCCATAAGCAACTAATCAATGTAATGCTCCTAAAATAGGTTCATCACTTGGGTCAAATGAAATAGGTCTCTTTTTTGGGACTTCACTGTATCCTGTATAAAACATGGCACATTTGAAAATTATACTTACCAGAACAGGTTTAGACATATACTACAGTAAAATAGAAGAAAGGTGTGTGATGATGAAAAGATATTCATTTTAAATTTATGGAATAGTGAGGAAAAAGTCAACACAGAAAAGGCAGTCCAGAAATAGTATAGTACTATAACAAAATAACATATAGGCAACCCAATAATCTAGAAAGTAATTATAGAAGTAACATGCCATGAACAAATATTAGTGTGTGTATCTTTTAAATTGAACTACATATATTATTATAATAGCTAGCCCTCAGATACCAACAGGATGAAAATGACTCACCAACAACATTTTCAGAACAAAACATAAATAAGTCTCATAAAACACACTCAATACAATCTAGGACCAGCAGAAAGCCCTCCCTCCCTTTTCACAACAGAAATGTGAACATTTTCCTGGTTAACAGACTGTGCTATAGCAATATTTGACCTTCAGCCTAAAGATAAATAAGAACATCCAAAAAAAACCCTGGGGCATCCTATTGTTTCAAGTCAAAGGAACGTCAGAACAAAAGAATTGTTTTTATATTTAAAAAATAGAGAGCTATTGAATGCACTATGTTTATGCCCTGAATTTTATTTGCTCAGTCTTCTACAATGAAATCATCAGAAATAACTAATAATCATAGATTTCAATGATGTGCTAGTGCTTGCATTTAAGGGTTTGATTACATTGCACAATGGTTGAAAGCAACAAAAACATTGAATTTTACCACATATTTGCTATTAAAAAATCCTCTATCAAACACCTATGCAATAGAATATACGACAGGCAAAAGCACCCATAGGAATTTATGGAATTTATTTTTGCTAATATATTGCAGTTATATTTTATATACATACATTTGTTCATAGTAATTCTGCCATTATATTATGCTGACCAATCTGAACTTGTTTGAAGACCACATACACATATGCCCCCATCTCAACACTACAATATGCTATACACTAAGAATTTTTGCAAGTTCAAGATGTAGTGAAGGCAGCTCTATATGGACATATGCGATTTGCAACAGGGAAAATGATTTAGCTAAACTAGAAAAATGGCCAAAGCTGTGGCAACTGACATTTAATGTGGATAAGTGCAAAATAATGCATCTTGGGCGTAAAAACCCAAGGGCAGAGTATAGAATATTTGGTATAGTCCTAACCTTAACATCTGAGGAATGTGATTTAGGAGCAATCATTTCAGAGGACTTAAAGGTAGGTAGGCAATGTAATAGAGCAGCAGGAAATGCTAGCAGAATGCTTGGTTGCATAGGAAGTGATTTTGGCATTAGAAAGAGGGAAGTGCTCATGCCATTGTACAGAGCACTGGTGAGACCTCACTTGGAGTATTGTACGCAGTACTGGAGACCGTATCTCCAGAAGGATATTGATACTTTGGAGAGAGTTCAGAGAAGGGCTACTAAACTGGTTCATGGGTTGAAGGATAAAACTTACCAGGAAAGGTTAAAGGATCTTAACATGTATAGCTTGGAGGAAAGACGTAACAGGTGGGTATGATAGAAATATTTCAATACATAAAGGGCATCAACACAAAAAAGGAGGAGAGTATATTTAAAAGAAAAACAACCACAACAAGAGGTCTTCAATTAGAGGGGCGAATAGTTAAATTTAATATTATTGTGTTTCTTTACTGAATAGTATGGTATAGTGGATGTATGGTATATTCTTCCAGCAGAAGCGGAAGTGGTAGAGATAAACACAGTGAAGGAGTTTAAGCATGCATGGGATAGGCACAAGGCTATCCTAGATATATGATAAAAACATGGTTACAACGCCAATGATGATCAGATGCATGCCCAGCTACTAGATGAATTACTTTTGACAAAACTAATTAGGTTGTTTATATTTTTTGAGACCTTGTCATACAATCATATAATAATAATTTAACAGTTGCATAAGTTACAGTGTCATTTGTTGGCATCAGTCAGGATTTTTCATCATTTATGATCCATCCATGTGCATGCAGGAATATGATTATATTATTCAGGCATATTATTCAGAACTGCAGTGCTATAAGGCCATTCTGAAGTGACCTTGTTTTTAAACTGATTTGCAAATTGTAGATCCAAGTTGTTCCATGTACCAAAAACATGGCAAAAAACATTACTAAGACCAGTGCTGGAATAGGTTTCTGAACCTGTTTCTGGTAAACATATTGAATTACTTCTTTGAACTTGAAGGCCTTTTCTTGTTTTCCCTCAAAACTCACTTTATATGATAATTCTTGCTCTAGATGTCAAAACATATAGTAAATGTGTAGCTTACAATGCCTAATCTAAAGATGGTCTTTCCCATTTTACTTTTTATGAAGTGTTTGGGATTATTATGGAATGTAGAGGTCTTTCCTTTTACTCTGCTTTATCTACTATGGAATACTTGAGTGTAGTCTCTGCCCCAACATTGTCTATATCACATGCTTTCACAGCTTTGGCCATATGTTGAGTTATTATAAAAAAATAAAAAAAAGTGAATATTTCCACTTCTTACTACAATCTGATAGTTTCTCTTCACTCCCTTCAAAAGTGAATTAGTCAGGTTCACATTGGATTCAAGCAGGGTATCTTCCTTATATTATTTGCTCACCAAGCTACAGTCACAGTGCTTTTCTTACCAAAAGACAGAGAAATTCCACTAGTAGACAGTGGAGAAATACATCAAATATTCTAATGTTAAGCATTCTTCTAACTTTATCCTTTATTGCTTTGCCAATTTGATCTATCCATATCACCTGTGCTGTTGCCACTGAAGCAACCCATAGCAAGGCCTTAGTTTGTGTGACAGTTTCATTGAGCCTTATCTGCCTGGTATACTGGATCTTCCACTGGGGATGCTATTATGTCTACTCAATCCCATAACTGATATAAGTGTGAGGAAAGAAAAACACAGTAATGGAGAGTTCTCACTATATTTCTGACACCTGTCTTATGAAGACATCTTGAAATGTTACTCGTGGTGAGGCCATAACTTGGGGAGCCAGGGGAAATACCTCTATATACAGATTAATTACTGGAAAGCATCTAAACAAAAATTAAATAATAAAAGGACCATCAAAAGATAAGATATCAAACTGACAATTTTAGAACACAGAAAGTTGGTCCATGTCAACTAAATGGTTGTATTGTGTCCTGAAACCAATTAAATAGTCTAAAAAATGCAATATATTGTCTGTTGATAAATCCAAATGGCATATAGTGTGTAAATGAGTAAATAACCGGGTAACTGTCAATAAACAATGAATAAGCGCAAAGGGAACAAAAAATATATAACAACAAAAGCATCAATATTCTCAAACACAACTAGAGATTTAAAGGAATACATTCACTTGAGACTAACTGAACTCATGTTTCAAATACACTTAAAAGGTTAGAGCTGTGTGATTGACAGCTTCTTAGAAAAGATGAGACAAGTAGAATTCTATGAAATGATTTCTGCAAGCCCAGAGTTTTTCATTGTTCTCTGTTATTACATGGACTCTAGGGCTTGGTGGTTGTTTGTCAGTCCTGTTTCCATCAATCTGTTGAGACGGTACTCTCTTCTCTATAAATGTCCCCTCTAAGCAGCACAAGCAATTAATAACTAGCACAATGGAGAAACCTTAAAGAGTTAAGAACACAAATAACAGAAATATTTACATGGAATATAAGAAAAGAGTGGTTTGGGACTTTCTAACACCCTTTCCCCAATTTCTACTAATCATAAACATTACCTGTTTCCTTTATTTTAACACGGAAATAAATTCTGGGTATATTAAAAATACTGAAAACTTTACAGTAGTTTACAAAATTCTATCCCATCTTTCATCTTATAAAACCGTGCCATTGTCATGCCATTGTTGCCTACATATTTACATGTAACATTTATTAATAAATCTGTTATATTTGAAAAGTGACATATTATAAATATGCAAAAAATACTTATAATTGTCATATTTAGTCATGTAATAAACAAATACTTTTATTGGGACATTAAAAGTGTTTAAATCTTTTCACCTCCAGATTATCATTTTCAATAAATATAATTCTGCATTTAAAAGACAGATTATTAATAACAACACTTTCTCTGCATTTATATGTGAAAATCATTTGAATGTCTATTCTTTTATATAAACATATATTCAAACATCCAGTACAATGTTACATGTTTAAGCATATAAAAGCCTTTATGTATTGTTTTTTTTTAATTAGGTTTTTTTTTCAATTAAGTTATTAATCTTCTGTTAAAAATAACATATGAGAAGAATCCATTATTTTAAATTGCACATTTTAGCACAGATATGTACGTTTAAACACAGAGTAAAACACTTTTAAATATATATTAAATAAATTGAACAAATAATGTATTGTCAGGACCTCTACCCGGTCAGGTTGGAGTTTCAGCGCAGGGATAAAGGAGGTGCATGGTGTTATTCATTGTGTAGGGTGAGAACAGATATAGAAACAAAGAAATAAGGATTGGAATAAGGACTGTAGCAAAGACAAAAAAGAGGACTTTAGCAAGGGACTGCAGAATAGGGAAAGGGTTTTAGTCAGAACTGCAGTACAAACAAAGATCTTGATTAGGGACTGTAGAAAAAGCAGAGGTGGGGTAGAGAGTTAAAGGGGCCTTAGGGACGGGTAACTAAACAGGAACACCCTAGAGAGGGTGAGTAAAACTGGAACACCCTAGAGAGTGTGACTAAAGCTGGAACACCGTAGAGAGGGTGACTAAAGCTGGAACACCGTAGAGAGGGTGACTAAAGCTGGAACACCGTAGAGAGGGTGACTAAAGCTGGAACACCCTAGAGAGGGTGACTAAAGCTGGAACACCGTAGAGATTGTGACTAAAGCAGGAACACCCTAGAGAGGGGGACTAAAGCTGGAACACCCTAGAGAGGGTGACTAAAGCTGGAACACCGTAGAGAGGGTGACTAAAGCAGGAACACCCTAGAGAGGGTGACTTAACCTGGAACACCCTAGAGAGGTTGACTAAAGCTGGAATACCCTAGAGAGGGTGACTAAAGCAGGAACACCCTAGAAAGAGTGACTAAGGCAGAAACACCCCAAAGTGCGTGACTAATGCAGGAACACCCTAGAGAGGGTGACTAAGGCAGGAGCAGGCCCTTTAAGAGAGCAACTTAGCTGAAGTAATATTGCTGTAGACAAGGGGTCTCATGAGATGCTGAAAAACATCACCTGGCTGGTTGAGCCTTCCAGGTTCAGTCTCCAAGATCCTGGATAGGGTAGAAATTCAAAATGAGCTTTAGCAGAGGATCAGGAACAGAAGAAGCATCTCTTAGAAGTCAAGCATCCAACTTCAATGCCAAAAGAACTTTTTGCCATAAACTACAGGTATTTAACATGGATGTGTTGCAAAAGTTATTAAGCCCACCTGACACCAACAGAGGGGAATTAATACAAGGAAACAAAGGTAGGGAGGCCTCTAGAAGAGGAAGCAGGTATATAAGCACACAAATTAAAACTTTTAAATACATGATTCAGGAGGTCACGGTGGAATCCTGACATGTGTAGACATGAGCATCTTCAGAGAATCTATAACTCACAATTGGTTAATTTGATCTAATAAAAAAGCTACCAGTACAGCTCTGCCAAAAAGCATCATCAAAACCCCTATCATATGCCAGTTCTTTCAACTTGCGAGACTGCACAGAGGAAAAGCTTCTGGGAAGATCAACTTAACAGGGCCACAATAAAATTCACTGGCTGCTAAGTTCACAGTTTGTTAATAATGAATCCCTAGATATGTATAAAAATAAGGACCTATAAAGTGGTTTTAGCATTTTATTTTAAATATGCCTTTATTTATTGAGAATGTAATGCAGCAAATTGAAAGTTGTAATAACAATATATTGAACCTTAATTAAGGGATATATTCCCTCTCTGACAGAAGCTGGCACAATGTTTCATTGAAAAAGACAAATGTCTGAAAAAAATAAATGAAATCAAACAAATGTGCTGTACTGTATCGCTTTGTCACTGTTGAATTCTGAATTCCTCAGACATCAATGATCTGGTCCCTTGGATACAATACACTAAAAGCTTCACTGCCAGCTATTCCCAAATATGTAAAGGGAAATAAATTCTGTTATAAAAAGGCCTCTTGCCCCTGGATATAAAATGTATACAATTTTGTAGTGAAGGACTGAACTAATTATCTACCCGAGGGAGCACTTCAGCCAACAGACTCAGAGTAGATTGAAATCTTCTCTGCTCTTATTCCCTAGCAGACCGAATTAATCCAAAAAGTGGCACTTAGCTTAATACTCTTGTGGATGTTTAATAGAAGGCTCTTTGTCTTCCAGTTATGCATCTTATACAAAAACCCCGCCCCCACCCATGGAACCTTTCATGGGGAGGAAGACATTTCACTTACCCCCTGCATGTATTATATATTTGATTTATTCTTTACTTTTTCACTACACTTTTATCAGGATCTCTTATATAATTTGAGATAATTATTAAAGTTTAGATATCATTCATATTGCACATTAATGCTCATTGCCTACATCTTGTAAAATAATGTATTATATTGTAAATACATTAAACATATGTATAACTGGCTTTATAAAACACGCAATTCAACCATAAAGTGACAATATCAGATATCTGGTAGATCTTTGTGTAAACATCCAAAACAGTCAGCATTCGTCAATGACTTGTTTAGGATAAAGCTTAACTCCTAAATGACTGTTAAAATATTTAACATTCAAAAACATCACTAACATATAATAATACAGGACTCAAGTGAGCAACTTCATGTCCATTATCTAACAACTATTAAAACATTGTCAGTGATAGAGTCATCTGTATTAACCCCTTCGTGACGCATGGTGCTTGCGTCCCAAGCGAAGCAAGCACCAAAACGTCACGATTTGTTCCTGGCCACCGATCACAAGGTGATCGGTAGCCAGGAACACTCTGGCAGAGACCCGATCAGGGTCTTAATAGACCCTGTGGGTCCCTGCCAAAAAATCGCGAGACCTCCGGAGCCGTTCGGGCACAGCGCGATTTAGCAAAATGTAGCCGGTGCTCGCTTTGAGTACCGGCTACATTTTCCCTGTCAGACTGAGGCCACTCAAAGTGGCCTCATCTGACAGGTGGGATCCCGCTGTAAGTGCCTGCAGCGGGATCCGAAAACCCCCGATGAGCTGTTTAGTACAGGACGTCCTATGCCCTCCTAACGACTTTAATGCACTTAAAGTCAGGACGGCATAGTACGTCCTAACGTCACGAAGGGGTTAATCTGTAGAATTGAAGAGCTTATTGATGAAGAGGTTTAGAAAAGATAACAAATTTAAAAATCACACCTGTTGAGGTGTCTTACTGATACCTCTTAACAAATACATAAAACAATACAATTCATCATTAGCAATTCAAAATGGTATCACCATATATTGTCATATTACATAGCGTAAAAGAGAGCAGTATAACAATAAATTAATATTCACTTGATGATACTTACATCAACATCAAGCTGTTGATTTACCATCCCATAGAGATTGCAATGCATAATTAAGCATAGAAACATAAAATGTTTTGGCAGATAAAAACCATTCGGTCCATCTAGTCTGCCGAATTTTCAAAATAATTTTATTAGTCCCCAGTTCCCTATCTTATCTAAGATAGCCTTGTGCCTATCCCACACATGCTTAAAATCCTTGACTGTTTTTACCTCTACCACTTCTGCTGATTCCAAACATCCACTACCCTCTCAGTAAAGTAATACTTCCTGATATTACTTTTAAATCATTGCCCCTCTAATTTAAGACTATGTCCTCTAGTTGTGGTAGTTATTCTTCTTTTAAATGTACTCTCTTCATTTACTGGGTTGATTCCCTTTATGTATTTAAATGTTTCTATCATGTACCCCCTGTTACGTCTTTTCTCCAAGCTATACATGTTAAGATGCTTTAAGCTTTTCTGGTTAAATTATAAATGATATGGTTCTCAAGCTTAGTCTCTAAGGCTGGGCTAGAGCAAAGATTAAAAAATGAATGAAGAAGTGCAGTAACTATATGTAGTGGTAGTAGTACATCGGCTGCTATGAGGACTTGCAGGGTCATTGATTTATTAGTCACCAGTAATGTATCTGTAAATCTTTATTTCTATGCTGAGTACAGTTTGAACATGCAATATATACACATAGATATTCTACTGATTTGAAAAGCTATAACTCACAGAACATACTTCATAAACTCCATTGTAATTCTATTTCTAAAACGTTTCCTAATTACCAGCATCTAATGGCGAGAGGACAGTATGTTTTGTTCTTTGGAACAATTGTGATTTAAAGTTGACCAAGCTTAAACACTAATAAAGAAAAAAAACAATTATATTTTTCATGTATTCATGTGACTGATCAGTAGCCAAGATTTTAAATTTTGAAAAACATACAGTGTTTATAATCACTTTTTCTATAAAACCTTGGATAGAATAGTCTTTAATTATAAAGTTTATCTGCAGGGAAATGATTATTTGGAGGTCAGTATGCCCCTCTGCACTAAACATTTACAGAAATTCCAATTATGGTACCAAAATGAATAATATTTTATTTGTTTTAATATTGTACAGGTATTTTCGTCATAATACCATCACCCACTTAGCACTGAAGGATCTGGGGTTCACATTTAGCTAATGGAAGAGTTAAGCACAAACCATAAACATATACATATGTCTGATTATTATATTATATTATATCTCATATAAACAGAACAAATCAACAAGGTATAACATTACTTTTAATGTTTCCTGAAACTAAATACTTACTTAAATTAGTTTTGATTGACATGTAGACAGATGGAAAGATACAGCAAGAAATCAAGAGACTGATTCACGCAAATGCCAAGGAAATAGAAGGACACTCATCTTGTCAAACTGTTCCGTTATTCGTTATTAACTAGCAGACACTATTTTATATTGCTTTAATTAACAAGCATTAGCAGATATTATTAAAGCAAGTCAATAAACAATCTTAATTATCTAAGCCTTCTTCCATTACAATTTAAAGTGTTTAAAAAAACATTTAAAACCATAATATAAGAATTAAATAGAATCCTAATTAAACATTTACAAAAATACATGGCTTTTTACAAAACTGATCATAAAACATGAAAAGTCTCTGGCTGTTATTTAGCAACATAATGTTTACTAAAACAGATGCCATGCATACGAAAGTCAAGATGGGGCTGACATTCTTTCCTGCCACCAATAATTTGTGTATTTCTTGGAAGTTCTGAGAGTATTTGTTATATGTGTTTTTCACATTTTTCCACATCTTAGAAGGAGTAGGCCTATCTGCTTCCATCCTTAGTCACATGTACATCTGTAGACATGCATCCTGTCTGAGGCTACTAACAATAGTACATCTTAACAGGGCTAACAAGCAAACTGCATATAGAAGGATGATGGATGATGGATGATGATAGATAGAAATGGGAAAATATACCAATGAAATGTGAATACTAACTTTATTTGGACAATTCAGTGCAAAGAGATAATGATGGTAGCACATGACAGAAAAAAAGAATAGAAATTAAGCTGCTATAGGAAAGGAGGACATAGGTGGGAGCAATAAATGTATCAGAAAGTAAGGAGAAAATAGTAGTAAACCATAAACAAACAAATAAATAAGGTCCTTTTAAATACCTAAAATTTTACTATGTTTGGAATGTGGACAAATTACTTCCACTGAATAAATAAGGACTGTGGAAAAAAAAGTATAATTGTGGAATGAAAATGTTAATAAGACTTGGAGAACATTTCATTCTGAGAACTGCTTCAACAAACAAATCTTTAAAATTTGCTATTAACTATGCAAATTATCTTTTCTCTACAAGAACCAGTCACATGAGTAACCACTCCACCCCGCCACACCTCCTCAAAGCTTTTAAGTATTTCAAGTAAATGTATTTCTTCAAGTTGTTATCAAACTTATTTTCTAAAACATCAGTCTTTACTATCATATATGGGTGCTATGAATACAAAAAGAATACAAAGTCATTTTGTTATTTACTGCACATATATACATATTTTTCCTCAGGTAAGTTATGCAAAATTGCAAAATAGAATAGGATTATGGATCATGTCAGCACATGTGTGTTTCCTCTCATAGTGTTGAGACACTTTCATCTCTAAGAAATTGCCAGTGCTTGGGATGTTAATTCCAGACAAACACCAATTGTGGTGTAAAATAAAACAATTTAACGGCCTGCATATCAATGTATCCAAGATTATATCCAATTCCAAACTCGATGTATTTCACAATATACAGAGCCTGTTCCTAAACAGCTTATATCATCTTCCAAGCTTTATGCATTTTGCTAGATGCAGCCAATGAATAAATAGGGAAAAGAAAACATGTCAATGCAAGGTTTGTAAAGTCTTTTGAAGGTCCTTAGAACATCATTTAATTGTCCTCCACAGAGCCCAGTAAATGTCCACCATTAATAAAAACTTGGTACATTGATATGTTTCTACACTACATTGTTTACCCCCTTTGTGAAAATGGACGTACCAGATACATCAAGGAAAATCTGTTGGTTAACGAAAGTCCTATAAGCCTTTTGTTGGGCAAGAGTTCCGTAGTGATCAGTGATCACTTCTGTTGCTCTGTTGTTGTTATACTGCCTCTAGAGGCAGTCTCAGCAGCAATACAGTTAATAAAAGTTAAATTAGCCCTAGGGTTAGTGTTAAAGTTGTGTTAGTACTAGCATTAGGGTTATGACTTGGGTTAAATGGGCACTGTAGGAGAAAATGGTTAGTAAAAAGTAATGCACTACTTCCAGTTGTCCTATAACTTGCAACAAAACAACAGAAAGACATGTCAACATTGGATATTTCTTAACTCAGGAAATTATAATTAAGAATTAGAATTTGTCGTTGTGTAAAATATTTTTCATGTTAAAGTTAGAGGAGTTTTTTAAACATGTGAGGCCCCAATGGCCCAGTTACTGCAGCTACAATATATCCTAGATACAAGCTTTTAGGATGTTCTTAAAATTGTAATAAACAACTGACAATCATTTATTGGCTGTTAAACATTTGCTAGAGACCTTGCAGAGTTACTGCTAGGGATCTGTCAGATCTCAGGTAAAAAGTCCTACATTTAATATCACTTGTAAAATGATCATAGACATTAATAAATTACTCAGTGTCCTATTTGTATGGGACACAAATTTATTTCAGTACAAAGCCGCATGTGAAAAGTGAAAAAATGTATGGGTAGTAGTTAACATTTAGTTAGTTTAGATACATGTGTGCTTGTTTTTTTGTTTGTTTGGGTTTTTTGCTTATAATCTGTCTGTAAATCGACAATATGTGTGTTAGGAGAGGGGGATGTATGACCTTGCAGTAACCTGAGTACAGGTATTCATAGGACTTTATATTGTCTCTTGATTTTATTTCAGTTAAAAGAAGGATCAGCAGTGGTAGCAGCTGCTCCAAATACAGGCATTCAAGTCACTTAAATCACAGTTTATGTACCTTATACTATAAGAGACTAGATTGAGAATTTAAATTGGTTACGTTAAACACCTTTAACCATTCAGTTCCACAAGGTTAAGCAATACATGACATTGTTAAACAATGTTATATACATATATTATCTCTCTCTCATGTAAAGAATTATTAACTAATACAATAGAGTAAAAAGTACCATGCTATTCTGGATGCTGGAAATTAGCATATATTGTATACAGACAAACGACTCAATAAAGAGAGAACTGAAGGGAATTGAGATAAGAATTTCAAACAAAAGCCCAAAGTAGCCGAGTTGGCACAATTCTCCCATTTGGCTGCATTGGAGAATATTTCCAATTTGGCTACTTTGGCCTAAAGTTTAAAATTCCCATCTCCATTCGCTGCAACTCTCACTCTTTTTATTGAGCAGACACTTTGATATTACTATGTACTTCATGCTGGTCATAAACAACAAATATTGTGTTTTCACACCTCAGCCAAGAAGATCTGCAATACAAAGTATGCACTACACAAACCCTAGGTAACATTTTTTATATTTCAGAAAACTTTTCAAATAGTTTCTGATGCGCACACAAGATGTCCGTTGTAACCAATGTCAGTAACCCCGATGCAGTATCAAAAGCCTAATGTACTAAGTAATAAATCTGTCTTATAAATTGGCTTGTGTGATAAACAATGAGGTAGCAATTTCAAGGATTCCAGTGGGTTTTGATTAAATAGAGAGCTGGCAGATTGCAGGTCACGATGCAGACATAATGTAAATACCTGTGGTATAGTATGCAGGCAACACATTGGTAATTTTCTTTCAAACTGGTATTAAGTTGCAAAAGTGCTCCAGAGCAGATGATATATTCAATTTACAAGTTTGCAGGATGCATTTGAGACAACAATGATCCTTATAAATACACTTTTATTAGAGAGATCTAGATTAGGTTTATTAAGGTATAAATGTTTTAATTTGGGATTCATTTTTTTTTTTTAGTTCATGCATAGCTGAAAGTGTAGATGCAGACACGCTAAGGTAATCTGTGAATCTCAAATCATGTTTATATTAACATTCTAACTTTACATGGCTACTTCAATTAATTTGATCAAAATGAAAATGCTGAGTTCAAAACCCTTGGATAGAAATTACCCAAGCATTGATATTAAGAAGTAGAATATCCTGACTTCCATTGCTGCTTGTGATGATGACATAGACCAGTGATGGCGAACCTTTTTGAGCCCGAGTGCCCAAACCGCAATACATGCCAACTTTTTTTCCTCAAAGTGCCAACACGGCAATTAAACCTGAATACTGAGGCTTAAGTTTGTTTTGTTTTAAAAGAAGAACAAAACAATAGAGAGTTCAATGATACAAACTGTTTTTTTATTGAAAAAACATAAATTCTTGTAAATTAAAACACACTGGTGTTCGGTGGTGCTTTACCTTATTAAGGACCTATTCCCACCTATCCACCTGCAGTTTGCATGCATCTTACATGCTGCTTTGGCACAGTTTACATCAGAATTCCATCCGTCTTACATCCAGTTTTGGTGCAGCTTTCTATGTATGTCAATGGACATGCATATTTCATCCGGTTTCTGTCCATCCAGCTGCACCAAATCTGCATGTAAACTGTGCCAAAGATGCGTACAAGGGGATATGTCTGTGTGTGTACTCAGCTGTCTGTGTGTGTGTGTGTGTGTGTGTACTCAGCTGCCGGTGTGTGTACTCAGCTGTCTGTGCGTACTCAGCAGTCTGCTGAATACACACCCTGCTAAATACACACACAGACAGACAGCTGAATACACTTATATAGTCTGCTGAATGCACACACACAATCTGCTGAAGCACACACACACACACAGAATGTGTAGGGCTTTTTTTTTTTTTTTTTTTAAAGCCCTACTTTGGGGGTGAAACGCGTTGTGGACAAGAGGAGACTGCTACTGGGACTCTATATATGTATTGTTCAAGTGGATCTTTGAATGTAAGATTCTTTATATGTTTTTATTGGTATTAATACTCGGTAGGTGTGATTTATGGTAACTCGGGTAGGTGTGATTTATAGGCCCCCTGGACAAATAGAGGAGTTAGATAATCTACTAGTTGAGGAAATAGCTAAAATGACAATGAAGGGAGAAGTGATCATCATGGGTGACTTTAATCTTCCTGATGTGAACTGGAAATACAAAACAGCTACTTGTGCCAGGAGTACGCATATCCTAAACTCCCTACTGGGATTATCTCTAAAACAAGTAGTGGAGGAGCCAACTCGAAAGCAGGCCATACTAGACTTAGTGTTCACAAATGGAGATTTGTTATCAGATATTACTGTAGGTGAAAGTTTAGGATCTAGTGATCACCAGACAGTGTGGTTTAATATAAGAACAGTGACGCAGTCACACCACACAAAAACAAAAGTTTTAGATTTTAGAAAAACAGACTTTTCTAAAATTAGATTAGATGTGAAGGAGTCATTATCAGACTGGAGCAATTTAAATGGAGTCCAGGAGAAATGGGATTATCTAAAAGTTGCACTACTGAAGGCTACAGAAAATTGCATAAGGCTTGTCAGTAAGAGAAAAAAATTGAAGAAACCACTGTGGTACTCTGCAGAGGTGGCTAAAATAGTAAAAAATAAAAAGCTAGCATTTAGTAATTATAAAAATACTCAGAGTGAGGAAGATAGAAAGATCTATAAGAGTAGGCAGAAAGAGGCAAAGCAAGCTATAAGAGCTTCCAAAGCACACACAGAAGAGACTATAGCCCAGTCAGTGAAAAAGGGGGATAAAACATTTTTTAGATACATAAATGAGAAAAGGAAAGTAAAACAAGGATTAGTTAGATTAAAAACAAAAGAAGGATGCTATGTAGAAGAGGATAAAGGCTTAGCAGACTGCTTTAATGAATATTTTTGTTCAGTTTTTACAAATGAAAATGAGGGTATGGGACCTCATTTAGGGAAAAAGACTAATGAGTCTTTTGATGCATGTAAGTTTACAGAGGAAGAGGTTTTACTTCAGCTGTCTAAAGTAAAGACAAATAAGTCGATGGGACCTGATGGGATACATCCAAAGTTATTAAAAGAACTTAGTGGTGTACTAGCAAAACCGTTAACAGATTTATTTAACCAATCATTGTTAACGGGAGTAGTTCCAGAAGATTGGAAATTAGCTAATGTTGTGCCCATTCACAAGAAAGGTAGTAAGGAGGAGGCGGGCAACTATAGACCAGTAAGTCTTACTTCAGTAGTGGGGAAAATAATGGAAACCTTGTTAAAGAATAGGATTGTTGAACATCTAAAGTCGCTTGGATTTCAAGATCAGAGACAGCATGGGTTTACTTCAGGGAGATCATGCCAAACTAATCTTATTGATTTTTTTGATTGGGTAACTAAAATAATAGATCAGGGTGGTGCAGTAGACATTGCTTACCTAGATTTCAGTAAGGCTTTTGACACTGTCGCACATAGAAGGCTTATCAATAAACTGAAATCTTTGAGTTTGGATTTCAATATTGTTGAATGGATTAGACAATGGCTGAGTGACAGGCAACAGAGGGTTGTAGTCAATGGGGTATATTCGATGCAAGGTCTTGTTACTAGTGGGGTACCTCAGGGATCTGTTCTTGGACCCATTCTCTTTAATATTTTTATTAGCGATATTGCAGAAGGTCTTGTTGGTAAAGTATGTCTTTTTGCTGATGATACAAAGATTTGCAGCAGGGTTGATATTCATGGAGGGATAAGCCAAATGGCAAATGATTTAGCTAAACTAGAAAAATGGTCAGAGCAGTGGCAACTGGCATTTAATGTGGACAAGTGCAAGATTATGCACCTTGGGCGTAAAAACCCAAAAGCAGAATATAGACTATTTGGTACAGTCCTAACCTCAACATCTGAGGAAAGGGATTTAGGAGTAATAATTTCAGAGGACTTGAAGGTAGGTAGGCAATGCAATAGAGCAGCAGGAAATGCTAGCAGAATGCTTGGTTGCATAGGGAGAGGTATTAGCAGTAGGAAGAGGGAAGTGCTCATGCCATTGTACAGAGCACTGGTGAGACCTCACTTGGAGTATTGTACGCAGTACTGGAGACCTTATCTCCAGAAGGATATTGATACTTTGGAGAGAGTTCAGAGAAGGGCTACTAAACTGGTTCATGGGTTGAAGGATAAAACTTACCAGGAAAGGTTAAAGCATCTTAACATGTATAGCTTGGAGGAAAGACGTAACAGGGGGGATATGATAGAAACATTTAAATACATAAAGGGAATCAACACAGTAAAGGAAGAGAGTATATTTAAAAGAAGAAAAACTACCACAACTAGAGGACATAGTCTTAAATTAGAGGGGCAACGATTTAAAAGTAATATCAGGAAGTATTACTTTACTGAGAGGGTAGTGGATGTATGGAATAGCCTGCCAGCAGAAGTGGTAGAGGTAAACACAGTCAAGGATTTTAAGCATGCGTGGGATAGACACAAGGCTATCCTAGCTATAAGACCGGGAACGGGGGACTAATAAAAGTACTCAAAAAAAAAAAATTGGGCAGACTAGATGGACCGAATGGTTCTTATCTGCCGACACATTCTATGTTTCTATGTTTCTATGTAAAATCGTTGAAGCTAAATAGTCTCCTCCTTACCCTCTCTTATACTACTGCTGGGAGTACCTTCTGGGTCTGCTACCCTGAATAAGCTGCCTAGGATTCCTCTGTGAACCAGTTGGATCTTTAACCCCTTGGTGGGCTCCCTGGATGCTGTATAGACTGAGCAGATCTCTGCTCAGGAAGATGTGAGTGTGTTCTCACTTATTATTTGTTATCAGCACTTTTATGTGATATACTACACTATATTATTTCTGTTCTGTTTTGTTTTATTTTTTTCCCTTCGGATTGAATATTGAGCTGATTTACTTTAAGACTGATTTACTTTAAGGGTAACAATTTATTATTTATTTTTCCTGAGTTGTGTGTTTTGAAGTGTTGGGTCACAGCGCACGTTTTCACTTGTGTGTTGTTTTGATTTGTTTATTGCCAGGAGTGAGACACTGGTAGAATTTGCTGCAGCTGTTTCCACCACAATTGGGCGCAGTGTGTTTCTCTCTTGTTTCTTCTAAAACCTGTGGGTGCAATCTTGATGCTCTGGCAAGATCGGTATGTGCAAGTGGGGTGCTCTAACAAGACATATGGGTGCAATCTGTGTGCTCTGGCAATATTTGTGGGTGCAATATAGATGCTCTGGCAAACTTTCTCTGCCAAGACCTTGTGCATGCATGCTGGGTGTTGTTTCAAGTCCAGCTTATGACTACATGCTACAGGGCATGAAACACGTAAGGTGCTGTGGGTGCAACAGCAAGTAATGTGGGGGCAATAGCTAAAGGAGGGTAGGCGATATGGAGTTAGAGGGAAGACCATTTGTTCTGTAAGGGGCCCCACATGTTCTGATGGTGAACCTGCCTGCAAAACATGGATATGTTTGACTGTTATACACTATAAACCTAGTTACCAGTGTGGCAGCATTTGCAATATTTATTAGTACTACCAGTTAATCATTGGAGAAATGAAATGAAACAAAATTCTTATTTATTTTCTAGCTGCAGTAAAATAACACAAATTTTATAGTACATTAAGGGCTTTATGAGAAATATAATGCGTAAAAGAGTTAAATACTGACAAAAAGCAGGACTTTCAAGGCCTTCAGTATCAGTGAATGTGTATGTATACATGTTCTGCTATATGTCCTATAATTTTTCACTTTTTTTTTTTAAACCCTGTACACTGCTGCTGTTCTAAAAAAATAAAAATGGGTCACTGAGCATTAAACTTGAATTTGTTGTGGTAGACAACATACATGATAAAAATAGTAATTTTTACTTGTATTATATATTAGGGTATGTTAATAAAATCTTTATTAAAAAAAAAATTCTTAGGGGGTTTTGAAAAAGAATAGGTACTGATATGGCCTTGTAAAAATGTATGTCTGCGGTTGTTTTGAAAATAAATGAAAGCATTCCAACTGAGAAAAGCAAATTTTGCATTATTCCAGACTGCAACTCCATTTGAAAAGCCTATTATAAAGATCTTATGCAGATTTGCCCTTTAATTGGCCTTAGCGATGCAGCAGACTTGCTCTAAATTAATCCTGTGCTTTACTGCCATTTTCAGTAAACTGAAGAAAAAATAGCATCTGAAGGATTTTTATTGTTATTATTCTAAATATTTCTCAACAGTGATTTAACCTGGACATCTGGAAAAAGTGGGCTTCTTATTTTTATCGAGGAATCGCTAATTAACAAGGGAAGTACATAGGTAGCACTAAACCCCATTAACATAATCCGGTTAAATGTGTTGTCATTTTGAAGAATTCCAGGTGAGAAAATGTTTCATTTATTATTTTTAATTCAATTAAATGTACCATTGATTAAATTAACCCATTCTGTAGTATTAATCGTGAATCATCAACTGCATTGCATGAGGAAATTTGATAACATGGACAAATGCATGTTTAATTTAAACCATTCTAAATTGACATATGTCAAAATCAGTTATATATAGTATTTTCTAAGGGACTGTGTCAACTTTATCACTGCTCATACTGTCAATGTTGAAAATAAATCATGATCTATACATTATGTTAACAGATTTGCAAGCGAAGGCATAACAAAGACAAACAATTTTTTTTAACCCCTTCGTGATGTTAGGATGTACTATGCCATCTTGATTTTAAGTGCCTAAAAGTCATTAGGACGGCATAGTACGTCCTGTGTTAAACAGCTGTGCTTAGATCCCGCTGAAGGCACTTGACATGGAAAATGTAGCCAGTGCTCAAAGCAAGCACTTGTGGCTTTGATATGGAAATGAAAAAAGCAATAATTTAAGTGACTAATTATATAAAATCAACAAAACAAAATAAAGCTGCTCTCTAATCATACATATACAATAAAAAAACTGAAGCACTTTAGTAGTTAAATGTAATAAAGTAGTGACAATCTAAATAAATATATTAGTGCTAAATATGAGAAATATATATGGAGATAAGTAACACAAAGAATACTCAAACTTAGTAACTTGATGATTCAGAAAATATATAGGTACTGACAAAACAAAATGACAATGTAATGGTAATGTAAGTGGAAATGCAAGCAAATGCCTACATGAAGAGAAAAATGTTTTTAGTGTGTGTCAATGGTGTCTCATGTTTATGACATCACATATGGTTTTATAGACAAATGGGAAAATTGTATTCTGCATATGAAACAAGGTGACGTCTTCACAATTAGACAGCACAGAAAAATGTATGGCATACGTTTCTCTTAATTTATACATTTTTGCAATTCTGTTAACACAATGTATAGATGATTATTGATCTGTTTTTTTCTCTGCACTAACAGTATAAACAGTGCTTCAGGGGAAGTAATTTTAGTTACCATCATAATCAGGCATTTCCACTCAACTGAGAAAATGAACAAAACAATTGTATAACGAGACCACACACACTCTTACAACTGAAAACATTTTCTCCAAAATGGTTGAATGATTTTCAATACAAAATATTCAGAATAGACACTTCTAAACACAGGAGGAGACCATTTCTGCTCCATACCATCCAGTCACATACAAGTATAAGTCATGGTGTTTGCTACAGTGACATCAAAAGTGACAATATATTGCAAGGAGGGGGATTCACCTCTGTTTTGTGTGAAAGCATTGTATTATAGGTGACAATATGTGAGGTGAATCACAGCATTTGTGCCCAACCTCCTTGGTTTAATAATAATATTTATAAAATTCTGCAGCTAACGTAAGAATGTAATGACACTGTTTTGGGATGCTGCTGATTAATTTGTTCTGATCTATTCATAAAGGACCAAGTTGGAGCAATTCTATGTAGGCCAATGCGAGCATTTGTAGTGATTTCAGAAAGTTTCAGAAAACAGGGCCAAGATGGATAAATAAAGGTGCAAGTGAATAAATTGAGAGCTTTCTGGAGTTTCTTGATTGAAGTAAATCTGCCAACAACCGGGAACAGTTCACCGTGATCAATGGAGACTAATTTTCGGCTAACTCAGGGAACTAGCCATCCCTGTTTGCTTTGTGAATAGACCCTTGATTTTTTAAACAGGCATTGAGAACCATATACAGAATAAGAATATTAAAAACATTATTACATTTTACATTTGGTTGTGGTAAAATAAGATGCAATACAAGTCAATTTTGAGTAACAGACAGTGGCGTCCCGAGGGGGGGGGGTGCGGACAGCACCAGGTGACACCTCCAGCGGGGGTGACACCCGTGCTGCTGGCACCCCCAGCACAGCTTTGATTAACTTTTTTTTTTCTGGCAGCCGCATCCGCTAGATGCGGCCGCCGGAAAAAAGAAAAATAAATAAATAAATATCACAGCAACCAGATGTGACGTAACGTCACATCCAGTGACTGTGTTTCCCTCCTCCGTGCAGGAGGGAAGATGGAGCAGCAGCAGCCATTCGGTAAGTGATGGGGAAGGGGGGGGGGAGGAGTTGGGTTGAAAATGAGCACTTTAATTGCACACTATTACTGGGCTCTGACTGGCACTATATTACTCGGCTCTGACTGGCACAATAGTACTGGGCTCTGACTGGTACAATATTACTGGGCTCTGACTGGCACAATATTCCTGGGCTCTGACTGGCACAATATTACTAGGCTCTGACTGGCACAATATTACTGGGCTCTGACTGGCACAATATTACTGGGCTCTGACTGGCACAATATTCCTGGGCTCTGACTGGCACAATATTACTAGGCTCTGACTGGCACAATATTACTGGGCTCTGACTGGCAAAATATTCCTGGGCTCTGACTGGCACAATATTCCTGGGCTCTGACTGGCACAATATACCTTGTATCTGACTGGCACAATAATTCTTGGCTCTGACTGGCACAATATCCCTGGGCTCTGACTGGCACAATATCCCTGGGCTCTGACTGGCACAATATTACTGGGCTCTGACTGGCACAATATTACTGGGCTCTGACTGGCAGGTTATTCCTGGGCTCTGACTGGAACTATATTACTGGGCTCTGACTGGCACAATATTCCTGGGCTCTGACTGGCACAAAATTTCGGGCTCAGACTGGCACAATATTACTGGGCTCTGACTGGCACAATATTCCTGGGCTCTGACTGGCAGGTTATTCCTGGGCTCTGACTGGCACAATATTAATGGGCCCTGACTTGCACAATATTAATGGGCTCTGACTGGCACAATATTCCTGGGCTCTGACTGGCACAATATTCCTGGGCTCTGACTGGCACAATATTCCTGGGCTCTGACTGGCACAATGTTACAGGCATCTGACTGGCACAATATTCCTGGTATCTGACTGGCACTATATTACTGGGCTCTGACTGGCAGGTTATTCCTGGGCTCTGACTGGCACAATATTAATGGGCTCTGACTGGCACAATATTCTTGGGCTCTGACTGGCACAATATTCCTGGGCTCTGACTGGCACTATATTACTGGGCTCTGACTGGCAGGTTATTCCTGGGCTCTGACTGGCACAATATTCCTGGGCTCTGACTGGCACAATATTACTGGGCTCTGACTGGAACAATATTACTGGGCTCTGACTGGCACAATATACCTTGTATCTGACTGGCACAATAATTCTGGGCTCTGACTGGCACAATATTCCTGGTATCTGATTGGCACAATATTCCTGGGCTCTGACTGGCACAATATTACTGGGCTCTGACTGGAACAATATTACTGGGCTCTGACTGGCACAATATACCTTGTATCTGACTGGCACAATAATTCTGGGCTCTGACTGGCACAATATTCCTGGTATCTGACTGGCACAATATTCCTGGGATCTGACTGGCATAATATTCCTGGGCTCTGACTTGCACACTATTCCTGGTATCTGACTGGCACAATATTCCTGGTATCTGACTGGCACAATATTCCTGGGCTCTGAATGGCACAATATTCCTGGTATCTGACAGGCACAATATTCCTGGTATCTGACAGGCACAATATTACTGGGCTCTGACTGGCACAATATTCCTGGTATCTGAATGGCACAATATTCCTGGTATCTGACTGGCACAATATTCCTGGTACCTAACTGGCACAATATTCCTGGTATCTGACTGGCACAATATTACTGGGATCTGACTGGAACAATATTACTGGGCTCTGACTGGCACAATATACCTTGTATCTGACTGGCACAATAATTCTGGGCTCTGACTGGCACAATATTCCTGGTATCTGACTGGCACAATATTCCTGGTATCTGTCTGGCACAATATTCCTGGTATCTGACTGGCACAATATTACTGAGCTCTGACTGGCACAATATTCCTGGTATCTGACTGGCACAATATTCCTGGTATCTGACTGGCACAATATTACTACGCTCTGACTGGCACAATATTACTGGGCTGTGAGTGGCACAATATTCCTGGTATCTGACTGGTACAATATTACTGGGCTCTTAGTGCCACAATATTACTGGTATCTGCATGGCACAATATTACTGGTATCTGACTGGCACAATATTCCTGGTATCTATAATTGTACAATTGTCACCTCGTGGGGCTCCTTTGTGTTGCATAATTAATGGCGGTCCCATGTGTGCATAACTATGGGGCGCTTGTGTGTGGCATATTTATTGGGCCCCATGTGTGGCATATTTATTGGGCCCCATGTGCGGCATAATTAAGGGACTCTTTTGTGTGGCGTAATTAAGGGACTATTTTGTGTGGCATAATTATGGGGCACCTGTGTGTGTGTGGCGTAATTATGGGGCACCTGTGTGTGTGGCAGAATTAATTGGGCAGAGGTGATGCATAAATAGTGGGGCTCTGGTGTGGCATAATTTATGGGGCTCTGGTGTGGCATCATTCATGGGGCTCCTGTGTGTGGCATAGTTATGGGGCTCCTGTGTGTGGCATAGTTAATAGGCCATCTAACTGGCATTACTAAGGAATCTGTTTGGCATTGTATTGGAGGAAATCCAGGGGGGTGACACCATGAGTTTCCGCACCGGGTGACACCAACCCTATTGACGCCCCTGGTAACAGACCAAATTCTTTATTTTCTCTTCCTTTCACAAATATCCACTTACATTAGGCATCTCAGTTTTTCACAAAAATGAAAATGAATACTGCAGATTCATCTTAAGGGTGCCTGTAAAATTTGTGTTGCCTGCATGTATCCAGGATAATGCAACTCAGAACATGCATTGTACAAAATAACTACTTTTTTTGGATTTAGCAGATTTGGAGAAAAATGTTTGGGTAATTCATAGTTCTTAAGCAATAAAAAAAAATCATTGTAGTATGCATAAGAATTTAGAACAACATTGCGGTCTGATTTTCTGGTTCTATTTTTTTTTTTATATCTTAGGCAAGGGAGGGTTGGCAACTTTTCACCCGGGGATCAAAAACAATTTAGTGTTCCATGGTACAACTTCATTGGCCACTCGTTATCATCAGAGGTAGACACAGATAGACAGGCAATACTGATGTATAAAAGAACAGAGACTGATAGATAAACAAGATAAATGGATAGAAAGTTTAGAGCACTGTAGAATTTATATATGGTCGAACCCCAACTCATTGAGACAGGTCAAAGAGCAGACAGAAGAAATTGCCCTCTTACCCACTTTGCCAGCCTTCCCCTGATCTTAAGACCTGTGAGTGCTCGATAGTTAAGATAGAGGATGATACCCAGGCAGCTTGGGGATTAAAGTGACACTGTATGTTTTTATTCACACTTATATCACTTACACATACATATATATAAAAGTAGAAGAATTAAAAATGTATTTGATGTATTCGTTAAAAAAAAAAACACAGTCCCCATGCAGCTGCAATTTCAGTATCGACAGAAAATGCATATCTAAGATAAAGAAATAATGATAGAGAGAATTATTTGAATAAAGCAAATAAAGCAAATGTTTACAGTAACAAAACATTAATATAGTTATAAGCTTAAGCTGAATCATAGAACAAATCTCCTAGTGTGGAAATACATTGCCACTAGCCACTTTGAAGCAAGCAAAAACACATAAGGTTTTTTACCTTTAAGGCTTTTTTTAAATGTTTATTGGTTTAAATGTCAATATATATTTTATGTGGTGTTATATTATGTTTATGGCAGTTGAGGAAGAATCCCATATACTAAAGGATTTGAACATCAATAATACGTGCTTGTAAATTCTTATGCTCCACACCATGTGAGTGGGTTTCTTTTTTTCTGTACCTAAATAAGCTCCTAGTAACTTGTACTAGACTAGTGCATTTTCAGTTTTCATGTGATACACTCATACCTACAGGGCCGGTGGAAGGATTTTTTGATACACAGACGAAAGTGCTTTTTGGTCCCCCCCCCCCCCCCCCACCCCCCCAATCCCATGACTCTCCACATATCTCTATTCTCCGCCCTTCTTCTGTTCTCTCCCTCTCCCCCATCTGTTCTCAACCCCTCCTCCCACTATCTCTGTTCTCTCCCCCTCTTCCTCTCCCCCATTTCTGTTTTCTCCTCTTCCTCTCCCCCATTTCTGTTTTCTCCCCTTCCACCCTCCTCTGTTCTGTTTTCTCCCCTTCCACTCCTCCCCTGTTCTGTTTTCTCCCCTTCCACTCCTCCCCTGTTCTCTTTCTCCCCTTCCAGCCTTCTCCTGTTCTCATTCTACCCTTCCACCCCTCCCCTGTTCCAAAAGTTCATGTATGACGCATTTTGATAAAATGTAGTCAGCACTCACTTTGAATATTGGCTACATTTATGTCAGACTGTGGTCACTCAAAGTGGCCTCATATGACAGAGAAGATTGCGCTGCAGCTATATTATAATCAAGTAATATAATTGCAAGTGATTTCACTATCACTTTGTTGAGCATGATGGGATTATTGTTGATGTTGGTTACCTGAGATGTTACCCACTCAAGATTGGGTTATACCAGTTTATGTCATCCAAGACTGAGCTGTTTATAGACGAAAGGATCATGACTGGACACTGAAAAGTGTAATCAACCTATCAAGCTTCAAAATGGCTGTGAACTCCAAAATATATTAAAATTAATTATCTTTATGTACTCTTCATATTCATTAAAATAAACAGCAATTTGCACTCTTAATCATAACATGGTCAATGTAAATAATGAACAAGGGAACGTTACCTCATAACTTGTAAAATAAATTGTATGATACAAAAAAAAGGCAAAATCAAGAGAAATATTCTGAACTTATGCTTCAGGGCAAACAATTAGGAAGGAATATTTGGTGTGAACTTTCTTTAATAAAGAGAGTTTACATGTGTACTTGACATGCAAACTTTCATTGATTGCAGAAAACAGCATGATAAATCTCTCGTTTAATTGGTTCCCTAAATTCAATTTGGATGCTGTGTATGAATATCCAGACTTGCATTGCCTTCTGATAGAGGGATTACAATCTTAAATGTCAGAAGGAATATACCACACAACCGAGTCCTAAAACCATTATGTGCCACTGCAATGGTCATGTATGGAGGGGAAGGCTAGCAACTAGAAATTCGGAAATGTTTAATTAAAATATCCGTGTTGTCATGAAGCCGTGGCCAATTTTATAACTAGAATACTGTTAACTACCCCTTGTTTCTAACAGTTTTATTTGTACAACTTTTCCATATGATCCCCAATGTACAAGCAGATTTTTATACATCTGGACAATGCTGGCCTGCAGTTAAACTGGCCTAATAAAAATAATATCCCAAAGTAAGACAAAAACTTCTAAATATTTAGTACTCCATTAGAAATAAACGGTTACAAATAATTATAGAAAGATCTTTGTATATATAAATTTTAATCTACAATAATGAAGAAAATATATTCCAATATTTGAAAACTCATGTTGTCCAACAAATTAAGTGCGTGAGAGAAAATAATACTTTCAAAATAATCCCTTGTATTTGTGAAGGATATAGATATCAGAAATGTGTCTGTTCAAAGTACTGGACTAAATTAAGCAAATTGCATGATGGCATTCACAGGATTTTTTTTCTTCACAAATAGTGTGCCCATTAACAGGGAAAATAATCTATCACACATAAAAGAATCTTTACAAAAGGATACTTTGTAAAATTATATATCACTGCAAGAAATCAATTTACTCTAGTTTTTCCTGTAGTGCACACAGCAATAAGCATTTCCCTGATTGCGTGTTTTGCATATTTTTCTGTTAAAGTAATATAAATATATATATGTTTTTAGGCCACTGTACTAGTATCATATAAACACAGTGTGTCATAAGGAAAAGTTAGTGAATGCATTTTAAAGAGTGATTCTTATTTAAGTTTGAGTATGTGTCTAAAACTGAACATAGTACTAAAGAAAGGGTTGTGTGAGAATGATTCCTGCAAAATATCATGTGGGGTAGATCTGCTGGTAAGTCCTTAGAAGAAGCCAGACAAACAGTAATTATATGGTGGATGTCAAGAGGATTTTCCCTAGGCCTGCATTTACTTTTACTTCAAATATGGCTTTCAGTAAAGACAAGCATCTGATTCTATTCCCACTTACAAGTATTATGATGTCTGTTATGTGTCCGCATATGAAACGTACCATCACTACCGCTCACTGAATTTCTCTAGGTACATTAGACTGTATTCTGATAAGTCATCTTTCTGATGCTTAGCTATGCACCAACAACGGTAGCCATTTTTTGTTTTGTTTTTTCAGTAAAGAGCAGTCATAGTGGAATCAGTAAAAAGGCTTGAAGCTGTAACAGCTGAACGAGCGTATCCCAGTGTTAATATTTAATTGTTCTTTGATAAAGAGCTTCAGATCACGCCTTACTGGAACTGGAGCTAGGCAACCAAAAGGACCTATTAGGATCTTCTCTGTAAGCTGTATATTCATAACATTAGGACCTCCTCCACTTAACCCCTTAGTGACAAGACATTTTCACCTTGACTTTCCCTTCGTGACAATGGCTGTTTTGACATTTCTGGGGTGTTTGTGTTTAGCTGCAATTTTCTTCTTTCTCACATACTGTACCCACACAAATTATATGTGTTTTTATCATCATAAGAAGGGCTTTCATTAGATACAATTATGTTCATCATATCTTATAATTTACTACAAAAAAAATCATAAAATATGATGAAAAAATGTAAAAAAAACACTTTTTCTAACTTTGACCTAAAATGTAATTTACACAAATAAAATCATTAAAAAAGACCCTGTCTAAATAGTTTCCAAATGTTGTCCCGAGTTCAGAAATAGGCATGTTTCCATATTTTTCGGGGATTTTTGCGAGTTATGGGGCAAAAACCAAAAATAGTGTTCTTTGTTTTTTTCCTATATTGACCTTTTGACCCCAACCCCACTCCAAAATTTAACCCTAACACTAAATTTAACCCCAACTCTAACCCTTATGCTATCCCTTAATATGTTTTAATTTTAATTTAATTTTAACCCTATCCCGTATGCTAAAAGTTATTTAATTTTAACCCTATAGGCTAATCTAACTATATAACAAGTTTTTAGTTCATTAAATATTTATTTTTATTTTTTTACATTGCTATGCTGCTTAACTACCACTAGGGGCAGTCAAGTAGCATATTCAGAGCGACGGAAGTGAAGTTACTTTCACTTCCGAAGCTCAGACCTGCAGAGGGCATAGCCATATTGACGGAGCATGCTGCTCCGTCAGTATGGCTCCCACGATCGCTCCGTGGGGCGATCGCGGGTGCCCCAGATCAGAAATTTCTGTGCTGGCTATTGCCTCGACATCAAGGCAATAGACCAGCGCTGTTAAAGCGGTTTTCGCGACCGTTGATCGCAAAAAACGCTTGATTCACCACAGGACGTGCCAGGCACATCCATTGTCGGGAACAGAGTTCCCGGCAGGACGTGCCTGACACGTCCATTGTCGCGAAGGAGTTAAAGGGCAATCATGTACCAATTAGAATTTGGTAATCATATGGTAACTCGGGTAGGTGTGATTTATAGGCCCCCTGGACAAATAGAGGAAATAGAGGAGTTAGATAATCTACTAGTTGAGGAAATAGCTAAAATGACAATGAAGGGAGAAGTGATCATCATGGGTGACTTTAATCTTCCTGATGTGAACTGGAAATACAAAACAGCTACTTGCGCCAGGAGTACGCATATCCTAAACTCCCTACTGGGATTATCTCTAAAACAAGTAGTGGAGGAGCCAACTCGAAAGCAGGCCATACTAGACTTAGTGTTCACAAATGGAGATTTGTTATCAGATATTACTGTAGGTGAAAGTTTAGGATCTAGTGATCACCAGACAGTGTGGTTTAATATAAGAACAGTGACGCAGTCACACCCCACAAAAACAAAAGTTTTAGATTTTAGAAAAACAGACTTTTCTAAAATTAGATTAGGTGTGAAGGAGTCATTATCAGACTGGAGCAATTTAAATGGAGTCCAGGAGAAATGGGATTATCTAAAAGTTGCACTACTGAAGGCAACAGAAAATTGCATAAGGCTTGTCAGTAAGAGCAAAAAATTGAAGAAACCACTGTGGTACTCTGCAGAGGTGGCTAAAATAGCAAAAAATAAAAAACTAGCATTTAGTAATTATAAAAATACTCAGAGTGAGGAAGATAGAAAGATCTATAAGAGTAGGCAGAAAGAGGCAAAGCAAGCTATAAGAGCTTCCAAAGCACACACAGAAGAGACTATAGCCCAGTCAGTGAAAAAGGGGGATAAAACATTTTTTAGATACATAAATGAGAAAAGGAAAGTAAAACAAGGATTAGTTAGATTAAAAACAAAAGAAGGATGCTATGTAGAAGAGGATAAAGGCTTAGCAGACTGCCTTAATTAATATTTTTGTTCAGTTTTTACAAATGAAAATGAGGGTAAGGGACCTCATTTAGGGAAAAAGACTAATGAGTCTTTTGATGCATGTAAGTTTACAGAGGAAGAGGTTTTACTTCAGCTGTCTAAAGTAAAGACAAATAAGTCGATGAGACCTGATGTGATACATCCAAAGTTATTAAAAGAACTTAGTGGTGTACTAGCAAAACCGTTAACAGATTTATTTAACCAATCATTGTTAACGGGAGTAGTTCCAGAAGATTGGAAATTAGCTAATGTTGTGCCCATTCACAAGAAAGGTAGTAAGGAGGAGGCGGGCAACTATAGACCAGTAAGTCTTACTTCAGTAGTGGGGAAAATAATGGAAACCTTTTTAAAAAATAGGATTGTTGAACATCTAAAGTCGCTTGGATTTCAAGATCAGAGACAGCATGGGTTTACTTCAGGGAGATCATGCCAAACTAATCTTATTGATTTTTTTGATTGGGTAACTAAAATAATAGATCAGGGTGGTGCAGTAGACATTGCTTACCTAGATTTCAGTAAGGCTTTTGACACTGTCGCACATAGAAGGCTTATCAATAAACTGAAATCTTTGAGTTTGGATTTCAATATTGTTGAATGGATTAGACAATGGCTGAGTGACAGGCAACAGAGGGTTGTAGTCAATGGGGTATATTCTATGCAAGGTCTTGTTACTAGTGGGGTACCTCAGGGATCTGTTCTTGGACCCATTCTCTTTAATATTTTTATTAGCGATATTGCAGAAGGTCTTGTTGGCAAAGTATGTCTTTTTGCTGATGATACAAAGATTTGCAGCAGGGTTGATATTCATGGAGGGATAAGCCAAATGGCAAATGATTTAGCTAAACTAGAAAAATGGTCAGAGCAGTGGCAACTGGCATTTAATGTGGACAAGTGCAAGATTATGCACCTTGGGCGTAAAAACCCAAAAGCAGAATATAGACTATTTGGTACAGTCCTGTCAGGGTAGCTGTGACTGTAAGAATATTTGGAAACTCAACTGCAGAAATAAATGACAATCCACACAAGGTATATCGTTTAAGCAATTCTTGTATTAAAGTTTAGCAGCAAAAAGAAGAAAAACTGACTGATATTGATTGCAGAGAAAAAATAAATGGTTTGAAGTAATATGGAAAAATATATGTAACTTGATTGAAGTATAAAGTAAAAAATATGATGGAACACTTGATTGAAGATATGGAAGGTACTTGCTATTAGGTGATAGAGAAAAATGCAGGATAACAGGGACGGTCCGTATTCAGAGGATTGGAGAAGTACACAATTCGATTCAGGAAGCCAAAAGTCAGGATTGGAGAAATCAGAATGGTCGAGGATATCCGGGTCAGCAACAGGTAATCAAAAATGAAAGTAGCAAGATACTCTAAGGTAGCTTGGAGCTAAGGAGTCAGGAACAACAGCTGTTAAAGACAATACTCAGCGATTTGTGTCCGTTGCAGACTGTTATTTATAGTCACAGGAAGATCGCGTCATTGAAAGGAGCGTGGCCTAATGAAGGGGGCGTGGTCTAAATGCGCTATCGCGAGTTAATAAAAACAAAAGTAAAAATGAAATCCTGACAAGTCCTAACCTCAACATCTGAGGAAAGGGATTTAGGAGTAATAATTTCAGAGGACTTGAAGGTAGGTAGGCAATGCAATAGAGCAGCAGGAAATGCTAGCAGAATGCTTGGTTGCATAGGGAGAGGTATTAGCAGTAGGAAGAGGGAAGTGCTCATGCCATTATACAGAGCACTGGTGAGACCTCACTTGGAGTATTGTACGCAGTACTGGAGACCGTATCTCCAGAAGGATATTGATACTTTGGAGAGAGTTCAGAGAAGGGCTACTAAACTGGTTCATGGGTTGAAGGATAAAACTTACCAGGAAAGGTTAAAGCATCTTAACATGTATAGCTTGGAGGAAAGACGTAACAGGGGGGATATGATAGAAACATTTAAATACATAAAGGGAATCAACACAGTAAAGGAAGAGAGTATATTTAAAAGAAGAAAAACTACCACAACTAGAGGACATAGTCTTAAATTAGAGGGGCAACGATTTAAAAGTAATATCAGGAAGTATTACTTTACTGAGAGGGTAGTGGATGTATGGAATAGCCTGCCAGCAGAAGTGGTAGAGGTAAACACAGTCAAGGATTTTAAGCATGCGTGGGATAGACACAAGGCTATCCTAGCTATAAGACCGGGAACGGGGGACTAATAAAAGTACTCAAAAAAAAAAAAAATTGGGCAGACTAGATGGACCGAAGGGTTCTTATCTGCCGACACATTCTATGTTTCTATGTTTCTATGTGAAGGAAGAAGTGTTCATGTATTGTCTAGCTATTAAATGATGGATAAACAATTGGCGACAAGCACGTTTTATCTTCTATCAAAAATGCGGACTTATAAAAATCAGCAATAAAATGCCCTACTAAATAACTTGCAGTACATTCTAGATCCAATTCAGAACAGACTTCTTTTATGTCTCATAGGCGTATGCCAATGAAGGCACTGATGTCATAAAAAATAAGACCTAGATTTTCATAATGAATAATAAGAAATGTCGCATCTGTGTCAAAATGTCCATTTAAAAGCTATTTGGCAGTTACAGATATATTCTTTTAATATTATTTTCTGTTGACTAAAATTTAGGTTTTTCATGCAGAAATGACTGACCGGCCTTACACGCTAATGAATTCCATGTTCAAAAAACCTTCAGCACAGCTACTTACAGAATCAACATCAGTTTCCTTTTGATAGAATTTTCTATGATACGGAAACTGCAGGAATATGCAATAAAGATCCAAAACAATGGAAACAAAATGACTGAATAATGGAAATCGCTACTTGGAAATACGCAACTCAGCATAGCTGTGCCAAATGAAAACCAGTGTAGATCTAATGTGATATAAGAGGTTAGCGTCAAAGAAGAATCTGTCTCTAAATATCATTCTCAACACAGTATCTGACCTACTAGGTGGCAGTTCAACAAAAGAGTACATGGCAGTAAGATAAAGGGGTCAAAGTAGGCAAAATTTAATCTAAATAAAAATATTATAGCAACTTATTTCTTACCCATATACTCACATCCCTGCAGAACCTTTCAAATATGTTTCATTGGAAACCTGCAATGCTGCACTAAAAATAAACTGTAAATAGAGTGATTTTTTTCATATGTTATTGAACATTAGATGCAAAACAAAGTGCTTTTTTTTACAGTATGGGACAGAAATAATGAGTGTTCTTGGCAGTGAAGTTGTATTCTTGGTAGTGAATATTAGTCTTATAGAACTAATGTATAAAAATATTTCTCCCTGCTCATAAAGGAGCACACTGACTTCTCCTTTGCCATACTCTGTCTTATACATACATAATACACACACAGTATATATATATATATATATATATATATATATATATATATATATAAGTATGTATATAAATAATAAAGGCTGTTAAACTGTGAAATTCACTGCCAAATGGATATATTTTTACCACATAAGGTCGTATTCTTTTGGAACTGTGTAGCCAAAAATGACCTTTGCAACAGGTAGCATCTTACACAAGTACCACAATTGCCAGTCTAATTAAGGAATGAGTCATGTCCACAACAAAAAATATCAAAATTAATTTTCAAGCTGTGTTGTGGCATGGTTTGTCAAAGACTGTCATTGGTGAGGGATTGGCCTGTCTGTTCACCTAGTAGCGAAAATATAATAATAAGAATAATTCTTTAACAATAAATAAGAATTCAAACTCAGCAGTTGAACTTTTTCCAGGCTGTAATTGTTTTTATGACCATATGCAGACATTAACTATGGTGTAATTGCAATAGTGTATTTTCCACAAGGCAAACAAGACACTTGCCTAGGGCTGCACTTTGCCAGAGGGTGGCAATTTGCCAGAGGGTGAACACTTCTAGTGCTCTAAACATTTTCACTCCCTCCCCCACCATTCAGCAAGCTTTAGCTCCAATTTATCGGGTGATGGGGGCATGTAATGGGGGTGATGGGGCATTTAGTGTGTATGCAATGTGGGTGAAAGGGGCATGTAATGGGGTTATTGGGCATTTAATGTGTGTGCAATGTGGGTGATGGGACATGTAATGGGGTGATGGGGCATGTCGTGGGTGTGGAACATGGGTGATGGGGCATGTAGTAGGTGTGCAATGTGGGTGTGGGGGTGCCCGAATTTTGTTTGCCTAGGGCAGTACAAATCGAGGATACACCACTTTTATGAGCGCAATTTGTGATTATGTTTTTGTTTTAACATCAAACCTCAGACATAACCTTTTTGTGTCACATGAAATGTACTTTATATATTTTATATATATTATTGCCTGTCTCACTTTGGTGCAAGTGGAAGACTACTGCATGAATAGTGCACAGTCATTGAGTAGACCCCAATAACTAGTGTACCGCTCAACTTTTTTATATTATTTATTGAATTTTGGTGTACTGCCACCATTGAGAAGGCAGCCAGAGATTTATGATTATTTTCATTTTTTATTTAAATCTTATCTTAATTATTTTGTGATCAAATATTTTGATTGCCATTTTTAGGATTGGATTTATCCTATGAGTAAATCTTTGATTGTAGGCATTATTAAATCAGGATATATGTATCTATGTTAGGGCCTACTGTTTAGTGTTTTGTTAAAAAAAAATATCCAAGTGTTCCACAATGTTTTCCGGAGGCTTCTTCAAGCAAGTCAATATTGTAGAACATGGTAGGTATCAGGACACCATCTAAAATTACCCAAGATTTCAACAACCATTAGAAATACATTAAGGAGCGTTATATTGAGAAATACATTTCTGAACTTTTGTAGGCATTCTGCCAACATCTTCAGTAAACCATGTCAAAGTTGTAAGATCTCATGGCACTGTGTATGTAGGATTAATAATTCCTATATACACAGACATTTATGAACATTCATTTCAGGGAACAATACCCAACAAGTGATGATTAGAGATGTCCCGAATAGTTCGCCGGCGAATAGTTCGCCGGCGAATACTGCCGGCGAATAGTTCCCGGCGAACATAGCGTGTTTGCGTTCGCCGCGGCGGGCGAACAATAGCGATGTTCGGTCCGCCCCCTATTCGTTATCATTGAGTAAACTTTGACCCTGTACCCTGTACCCTGAACCGAACGTTTACTATTGGCTTAATTCATAAATTTATGAATGGAGACTCTGTCTCCGTGTAGTGAAAGCCAATAGTACGGTTTATAGAATAGCAATAGGATTACATGTATTCCATAAGCCGACAGCCTATAAACCGAACGTTCGGTTTATAGACTTTCAGCATTTGTAATGAATGTAATAGTAGTACTATTCGCTTTCACTACACGGAGACAGAGTCTCCATTCATAAATTTATGAATGGAGACTCTGTCTCCGTGTAGTAAAAGCCAATAGTACTATTACATGCATTACAAATGCCGAAAGTCTATAAACCGAACGTTCGGTTTATAGGCTTTTGGCTTATGGAATACATGTAATCCTATTGCTATTCTATAAACCGAACATTCGGTTTATAGAATAGCAATAGGATTACATGTATTCCATAAGCTGAAAGTCTATAAACCGAACGTTCGGTTTATAGACTTTCGGCTTATGGATTACATGCAATACTATGCGCTTTCTATAAACCGAACTAGAGTTCCCATTCATAAAGATTTATGAATGGGGACTCTGTTTCGGTTTATAGAAAGCTAAGAAGTTGAACGAATGAACGAATGGTTTAATATAAACGAAAATCATTCGTCCATTCGTGCTATAGTATTGGCATTACTATAAACTGAAATAGAGTCGGTTTATAGAATGCCAATAGACTTACATGCATTCCATAAACCGAAAGTCGTTCATTATGTCGATTTATGGAATGTAGTGTACTATGCTATTGTATTCTATAAACCGACTCTATTTCGGCTTATAGAATGCCAATAGTACTACGAATGGACGAATGAACGAATGATTTTCGTTTATTAACCATTCATTCATTCGGCTTTCGTTAGAATAGCATTTTCGTTATTAGTTTTTCGGACGAATGGACGAAAATGCTATTTTCGGACGAAAATGCATTCGTCCGAAAACGAATGCACATGTCTAAATAGTACTACTTAACACACCTTATAATAAGGCAGAGAGAGGCAACGCAGAGAGAGGAGTCTGAAGAAGAGGAGTCAGAGGAGGAAGGTGGCTTCAAGGAGGTGGAAGACCAAACACAGCAGGCGTCCCAGGGGGCTTGTTGTCACCTTTCGGGGACCCTTGGTGTTGTACGTGGCTGGGTGGAGGAAGAGACCTTCAATGACATCAGTGAGGACAAGGAACGGGACATGGCTAGCTTGGTATCCAACCTTGTGCAAATGGGGAGTTTGCGGTTGTGCAAATGGACTGTTTGCGGTTGTTTGCGGTGCGTTAAACGGGGAGTTTGGTCTGTCACTGTGAAGCGGGCGTAACCCTTACACTACCTGATCGATACAACATCATACCTGATGTTTTAAAGCACGTTATTCCAAACAATTTAGGAATGTTATGTGATTTATGCCCTTTATGGATTAAAACCAGACTCTGCATCAACTATGTAATTTTCCATGGGAGTTTTGCCATGGATCCCCCTCCGGCATGCCACAGTCCAGGTGTTAGTCCCCTTGAAACAACTTTTCCATCACTATTGTGGCCAAAAAGAGTCCCTGTGGGTTTTAAAATTCGCCTGCCCATTGAAGTTTATGGCGGTTCGCCCGTTCGCAAACATTTGCAGAAATTCGCGTTTCGCTGTTCGCGAACGGAAAATGTTATGTTCGCGACATCACTAGTGATGATTGCTACAGTTGTATGGTTGGGATAGAGCAGAAGCAGCATTACATCTGTACTTTAAAATAAGTGAGATTTTATTTGAATTCTTATAACTTTAATGACATAATGCTTGTCGGATTCTATCAACTATATTAGTAAGTATAGATCTCATTAATTCTACTCCTGATTTTTCCAGATGTTGGAGAATCTAATAATGAAACTTGCACTCAAACTCTTAGTTAGCCAATAAATGGTATCATTTTAACTCTACTTTAATTAACCCCTTTTTTTTCTTGTCTAACACTTGGTGACATGGGCTGTTTAGACATTTCTTCGGTGTTTGTGTTTAACTGTAATTTATTTATTTCTCAGTTAGTGTACCCACACATATATATCCTTTTTATCATCATAAGAAGGGCTTTCTTTTGATACCATTATTTTGATAATAGCATATAATTTCATATAAAAAACAAAATATGGCATTGTATTACTGCCAAAAAACTCTTCTAAATATTTTCTAATATTTGTCCTGAGTTCAGAAATAGAATGTAATAGAAATTAACTTGGGGTATTTTGACACTTTTCATGTAGCCATTTTACCACCATCCTTTGCCAGAGTTTGGAGCAAACAAAAAAAGAATTGGGATTTTTCACACAGATTGCAATTCAGGTAAATATTTCCTGAAAATGTGAAGAGGTACTGCCAAATAAAACCTCAATATGTGTTCAGCAACATCTCCTGAGTACAGGGATATCACCCATGCATAGGTTGGTTAGGTTATTTGGGAGTTGAAAGGCCACATTTGAGAGGTGAGCTTTTTGGTTTTCCAACTTGGAATTCTGACATGCAGAAAACCTGGTCCCATGTCCCATTTGGGACATTTTTGAAGCCAGACAGTTTATTTTACCCCAGAAAACTATATGTTTTTGAAAACTAGACATCCTAAGGTATTTAAAATGGTGGTATTTTAACACTTTACATGTACTAATTCTACCACCAGCCTTTGTCAAACTTTTGGTTAGTAATTTTTTAATATTTTGTTTACACACACATTGTAATTCTGGCATTTCTTTACAGGTCCTGTTATGTGTCAATGCCAAACAACACCTCAATATGTTTTCATCAATATCTCTTGAGTACAGGGATACCACCCATGCCTAGGTTTGTTGGGTTGTTTGGGGGCTAAAAGGCCACATTTCGGAGGTGCTCATTTCTAACTTGGAATTTTGACATGTAGTCAGCCTACACCCATGTTCAATTTGGGACACTTTTGAAGCCAGTCAATGTATTTTACCATTTCAAACCATATATTTTGAAAAACTAGATATCCTAGAGTATTTCAAATTGTGGTATTTTAACACTTTCCATGTACTAATTCTACCACCAGCCTTTGTCAAAGGGTTGGGATGTCATTTTTTTCACACACATTGTAGTTAAGGCATGACTTTTCAGATTCTGGTATTTGTCATTGCCAACCAACACCTCAATATGTATTCATCAACATCTCCTGGGTACAGGGATACCACCCATGCATAGGTTTGTTGGTTTGTTTTGGGGCTAAATGGCAACATTTGGAATGTGTGCATTTCCAACTTGGAATTTTGACATGTAGTCAGCCAGCACCCATCTTCCATTTGGTACATTTTTGAAGCCAGCCAATGTATTTTACCCCATCAAACCAAATATTTTTGGAAACTAGACATCCTAAGGTATTTCAAATGGTGGCATTTATTACTGTATATGTACTAATTCTACCACCAGCCTTTTGGCTTCAAATTTTGTGGTAGTACATTTTCTGAGTTTTGTTTCCAGATACATTGCAATTCAGGCATGAATTCACAGATTATGGTATATGTCACTGCCAAACAACACAATATGTGTTCAGCAACATCTCCCGAGGACAGCGATACCATCCACATATAGGTTTGTTTCGGGAGTAAAAGGCAACATTTGTGAGGTGCACATCTCAGTGTTCCAACTTGGAATTTTGACATGTAGTCAACCTGAGTCCATGTCCTATATGGGATATATCTTTGAAGCCAGCCAACGTAATTTACCCCCACCAAACCATATATTTTTTAAAAGTAGACATCCATGACTCCTTGTGCTAAGGGCTCAGCAGCCACTGATACATCACTAGATGATCGAACCCTGAGTCAGCGGTCTCAGAATCAGTGCCTAAGCAGGGATCTACGGCAAAGAAGGGCCTTAGAAGTAATGTACTTAGAAGAAGTAATGTACTTAATGTACTTTAATACATTACAGTACAAAAAATCCATAAAAAAAAGTGCAGACAGCAAAAAATAGTGTTGCTGTGCAAGATTACTGCTTATACAGTGGTCAATGGCAGGGAAGGGGTTAATACATAGGGAATGGTTTTCACAAAACCTGACAATTTTATAAAATGTTGCTTTAACACTAATACTGATCTGTCTCTTTCCCTCACAAAAATGTAAATGAGGAGAGGGAGACAGATCCAAATTGGTCAGATCAATATTCACAAATATTGATCTGACCAGGCTCGTCTGAGCAATCACCAAACAGCCTTTGCCACGAATTCGTTGTTACTGATCGCTATACATAGGGTACTTAGGGTCATGTCTACAAATGCTCGCAGTTTAGGGAATGAACTTGTGGCAATATTGGCAACTGAGAATGTAGATTTAGTGGCTGTTACTGAGACATGGTATAATGAAAAACATGACTTGGACATATCAATACCAGGGTACTCTTTATATAGAAAAGACAGAGAAGGTAAAAAAGGGGGAGGGGTGGCCCTGTATGTGAGGGATAGCTTAAAATGTAACGTAATACAAGTTAGTGAGGCGAACATAGAGTCAGTTTGGGTTACATTAGAATTTGGTAATCATATGGTAACTCGGGTAGGTGTGATTTATAGGCCCCCTGGACAAATAGAGGAGTTAGATAATCTACTAGTTGAGGAAATAGCTAAAATGACAATGAAGGGAGAAGTGATCATCATGGGTGACTTTAATCTTCCTGATGTGAACTGGAAATACAAAATAGCTACTTTCGCCAGGAGTACGCATATCCTAAACTCCATACTGGGATTATCTCTAAAACAAGTAGTGGAGGAGCCAACTCGAAAGCAGGCCATACTAGACTTAGTGTTCACAAATGGAGATTTGTTATCAGATATTACTGTAGGTGAAAGTTTAGGATCTAGTGATCACTAGACAGTGTGGTTTAATATAAGAACAGTGACGCAGTCACACCACACAAAAACAAAAGTTTTAGATTTTAGAAAAACAGACTTTTCTAAAATTAGATTAGGTGTAAAGGAGTCATTATCAGACTGGAGCAATTTAAATGGAGTCCAGGAGAAATGGGATTATCTAAAAGTTGCACTACTGAAGGTTACAGAAAATTGCATAAGGCTTGTCAGTAAGAGCAAAAAATGTAAGAAACCACTGTGGTACTCTGCAGAGGTGGCTAAAATAGTAAAAAAATAAAAAGCTAGCATTTAGTAATTATAAAAATACTCAGAGTGAGGAAGATAGAAAGATCTATAAGAGTAGACAGAAAGAGGCAAAGCAAGCTATAAGAGCTTCCAAAGCACACACAGAAGAGACTATAGCCCAGTCAGTGAAAAAGGGGGATAAAACATTTTTTAGATACATAAATGAGAAAAGGAAAGTAAAACAAGGATTAGTTAGATTAAAAGCAAAAGAAGGATGCTATGTAGAAGAGGATAAAGGCTTAGCAGACTGCCTTAATTAATATTTTTGTTCAGTTTTTACAAATGAAAATGAGGGTAAGGGACCTCATTTAGGGAAAAAGACTAATGAGTCTTTTGATGCATGTAAGTTTACAGAGGAAGAGGTTTTACTTCAGCTGTCTAAAGTAAAGACAAATAAGTCAATGGGACCTGATGGGATACATCCAAAGTTATTAAAAGAACTTAGTGGTGTACTAGCAAAACCGTTAACAGATTTATGTAACCAATCATTGTTAACGGGAGTAGTTCCAGAAGATTGGAAATTAGCTAATGTTGTGCCCATTCACAAGAAAGGTAGTAGGGAGGAGGCGGGCAACTATAGACCAGTAAGTCTTACTTCAGTAGTAGGGAAAATAATGGAAACCTTGTTAAAGAATAGGATTGTTGAACATCTAAAGTCGCTTGGATTTCAAGATCAGAGAGAGCATGGGTTTACTTCAGGGAGATCATGCCAAACTAATCTTATTGATTTTTTTGATTGGGTGACTAAAATAATAGATCAGGGTGGTGCAGTAGACATTGCTTACCTAGATTTCAGTAAGGCTTTTGACACTGTCGCACATAGAAGGCTTATCAATAAAATGAAATCTTTGAGTTTGGATTTCAATATTGTTGAATGGATTAGACAATGGCTGAGTGACAGGCAACAGAGGGTTGTAGTCAATGGGGTATATTCGATGCAAGGTCTTGTTACTAGTGGGGTACCTCAGGGATCTGTACTTGGACCCATTCTCTTTAATATTTTTATTAGCGATATTGCAGAAGGTCTTGTTGGCAAAGTATGTCTTTTTGCTGATGATACAAAGATTTGCAGCAGGGTTGATATTCATGGAGGTATAAGCCAAATGGCAAATGATTTAGCTAAACTAGAAAAATGGTCAGAGCAGTGGCAACTGACATTTAATGTGAACAAGTGCAAGATTATGCACCTTGGGCGTAAAAACCCAAAAGCAGAATATAGACTATTTGGTACAGTCCTAACCTCAACATCTGAGGAAAGGGATTTAGGAGTAATAATTTCAGAGGACTTGAAGGTAGGTAGGCAAAGTAATAGAGCAGCAGGAAATGCTAGCAGAATGCTTGGTTGCATAGGGAGAGGTATTAGCAGTAGGAAGAGGGAAGTGCTCATGCCATTGTACAGAGCACTGGTGAGACCTCACTTGGAGTATTGTACGCAGTACTGGAGACCGTATCTCCAGAAGGATATTGATAATTTGGAGAGAGTTCAGAGAAGGGCTACTAAACTGGTTCATGGGTTGAAGGATAAAACTTACCAGGAAAGGTTAAAGCATCTTAACACGTATAGCTTGGAGGAAAGACATAACAGGGGGGATATGATAGAAACATTTAAATACATAAAGGGAATCAACACAGTAAAGGAAGAGAGTATATTTAAAAGAAGAAAAACTACCACAACTAGAGGACATAGTCTTAAATTAGAGGGGCAACAATTTAAAAGTAATATCAGGAAGTATTACTTTACTGAGAGGGTAGTGGATGTATGGAATAGCCTGCCAGCAGAAGTGGTAGAGGTAAACACAGTCAAGGATTTTAAGCATGCGTGGGATAGACACAAGGCTATCCTAGCTATAAGACCGGGAACGGGGGACTAATAAAAGTACTCAAAAAAAATTGGGCAGACTAGATGGACCGAATGGTTCTTATCTGCCGACACATTCTATGTTTCTATGTTTCTATGTTACATGCACTCAGACAGCTTAAAAAAATGTAAACAGATAAAAATTGCTTTGGTATCAAAAACATTGCATAAGCAGTGATCTATAGCAAGGAAGGAGTTAATAGCCCTTAGAAAAGCCTTTTTAGTATTGTAATAAATTACAGTACAAACAAATTAACCACTAAAAAATGCACAAACAGAAAATAATGCTCTGATGTGCAAGATCACTGCTTATGCATGATCAATGGCAGGGAAGGGGTTAAAAGCAGGGAATGGTTTTTATAAAAGCCATTTGGTCTCAATATTTTTTTTCATTGTTTTATTGTAGTTTTATTATTTTATTTTACTTACTTTTACTACGTTGATCTGTCTCTCTCCCTCACTAAAAAAAAATATGAGGAGAGGGAGGCAGATCCAAAGTGTTCATATCAATATTTGTTTAATATTGATCTGAACAGGCAGTGGGAATGCTCACCTGAGCCTCATCTGATTGGAAATAGTGTGACAGCCTCCAGACCACAGGAAGCTAGTTCCTGCTTTTTGTGCTCTTGCCGTTAGAAGGGCAGTGCCATCTTGGTCACACAGTCATCATGCTTTTTTTTAGTGTTGCTGACTGCCTCGACTTGCGAGGCAGGTCAGCAACACTTGCTGAGAGATAGGAAGCGATTACATTTGCTTCCTATGCTCTTTTTAACCGCTAATCGTTTTAAAGCACTGCGCCTTTAAAACAGTAATTTTTATCGCTCTCCGGGGAGAAAGCGAAAAAGGTCCGTCCTATGTCACTAATGCCTCGCCACACAGGACGGACCTAGCACGTCCTGTGTCGGCAAGGGGTTAATTATTGGTGAAAAGTTGGTATATTTTTGGTAAAATAACATTTATCTACATGAAATAGAGGTTTTAGTAACCCCAGTTCATTAAAAAAAATTGCTGAGTTTTAAAGCTTTTCATTTAGTTGAAAATGTATTTTTAGGTGGAGAGAAAACCTCTATTGTATACAGGTAGTTGCATAAGACATCTGCTTTGCTTGATAAATGCAACACAATAATATGTATTATTATCATGTACACACAACTACTTTGATATACTGCATATAATCGTACAGATTCCATTTTCAAAATAAATTTGTAATATTATATGGAACAGTCAGTCAGTGAAAGACAGCAATGTGTCAGCAGTTTTGCAAAATAATAATAAATGAAAAAATTAGCTCTTTTTTCTATGTTCATTTCAATGCATACAAAATATATGAGCAGGGTGAGTTACACATTATTTTTCTCTTAAAAGAAAACTATTACTTGATATTAAAAAAAGAACTTGGAATTGTGCTGTGTTTGTGAATACAAAATAAGTATCTTTTGGCACCATTTAATTTATGTAAATAAACCAAGAAAACGTGACAGGTATTCAAGGAACTTGTGATAGTCCTAAAATGTATTCAATGAGCAGGAGTTTAGCAATTGTAATACACATAATAAAAAACCCAAGTGACCAAAATAAATGGATCTGAGCATTTAGTCATGGATATGTTGTGGACTACATTTCCCTTCATGCTTTGCCAGCCATACAGCTGTAAAATCAGTATGGTAGCTATAGTCCACAACATTTGGATTGACAAAGGTTGCCTGCCACTGCCCTAGTCTAGTTAGAAAATCTAAAGTCCAGTCAATGAAATGGGATTTGAGACGTGTGTTAGAGCTACTTCGACTTATATAAAAAAAAAAAACACACTCAAACGCTATTCAGAAAACTCATATTCTTATATTTACTATGACTCACAAAATCTCAAAAGACCTAAGCATAAAGCTGGAAAGGGTTACTAAGTCAGGGCCGATCCTAGGGTCATGGGCGCATGGGTGCAGATTTTCTTTTGGCGCCCAAAGGTGTGCATGGTTATAGTATGAACTCCTCCCCTTTAGACATATCTGTTTCAGAAATTGGGGAAAGTGGAGGAGAGCACAAACTTTATTTTGATGTAAAGGACCAACACGCACTTTTATTTTAAATAAAGATATATATTTTGCCATAATACTGTGCAGTTGTTTTATTTATTTTCTATTTCTATGATGCTCAGCCAGCAACATGGGAGAGGCACACACTGACATACATGCAGACAAACAGATACACATACAAACAAGCATGCAGATACATGGGTATCTGTTTGCATGTATCTGAATGTTTGTCATTAACATGTTTATCTCTTTGTCTGCATGGGTCTCTGTTTGTATGTGTAGCTGGAAACCCCAGAGAGGGCTCCAGTGCCAAAAAGCGGGTCTGTATTCAAGGGCACTCTGCCAAGTGCCCTTGAATACAGACCCGCTTTTTGACACTGGAGCCCTCTCTGGGGTTTCCAGCTTTGCTAGTGTTTTTGTGGTCTCTTTGGGTTTGTAGGCACCCCTGCCCCACTGCCCTGTTTATGTGGTAGTTTTATTACTGTGGAGCTGTTTAGTACCACTTCACAATTAGTTTATTAGATCTTACTCTGTGGTTGATGCAGGGTGGCTAATGGGCTTTTTTATCTGTTTGTATATGTATCTGAATGTTTATCATTAAGATACACATGACAAACATTCAGATACACATACAAACAAATACCCATAAAGACAAAGAGATACACATGTTAATGACAAACTTTCAGATACATATACAGACCCACATGCAGACACACACACACACAGTCATACCACACACACATACACACAAAGACAGACACACACACACAAACTGTTAAAAAAAATGTCCCCCTCCTACCTATTAGGTGCAGGAGGGTGACTTCCCTGGGGTCTAGTGGCACGGCGCTCTGTTAGCTGGGAGGAAGTCATGGCTTCCTCCCAGCTCTGATATCATCACTGGGGCCCGGTCAGGCTCTTAAAGCGCAACAGTGCTGATTGGGCCCCATGAAATCTATTGAGTAGTGCTGGCACTGGAGGGAGAACCCCCTCCCCAACTGGTTTTTAATTTTTAAGCTAATCTGCACAACAGCGCTTTGTTTTTTTTGTTTTTTTAAATAAGGCAGGCCCTCCCTCTGGCCTGGGCCCTCGAGCAGTGCTGGAATGGTCAGTCTGCCCCTGGAAAAACACTTACACACAGTCACACATAATTACACACAGTCACCCTTACACACATACTTTTACAGACACCCTTATACACAGTCACACAGACAGCCACCCTTACACACACTGCCACACTCACCTAAATACACACACAGCCATTTTTACACACTTACACAGGATACACTTACACAGACACTCATGTACACACACTTGCACAGACAGTAACACAGACATTGACACACACATACTTATACACATTGACACACACACTTGTAAAAACACACCCTGTACACACTGACATACACTTCCATATATTGACACACACTTCCACACATTTCTTTCTTTTTTTTTAACCCCCCCCCCAAAAAAAAACTTATGCTGTCCCCCTCCCTGCTTCATTACCTTTATGTGCAGGGAGGAGGCGGTTCTCGATGGTGTCTGCAGAGGCTGACATCCGGCAGAAGAACCTAGATGCCGGTATCTGCCTCTGCAGACACCATCCATCTTCCTGCAGCCAATCAGAGCGCAATGGGGGCGGAGATTACACCCGTCACGCTGTGCTTGGTGTGATAGGGAGGTGCGGTAACCCCTATGTCCTCCTTGTCACACCAAGCACAGTGCGACGGTTGCAAGCTCCGCTCCCGTCGCACTCTGTGACTGCAGCGCCTCTCCTCCTGTGTGCCTGGGCCCGGTGCACCCCGTGCACCCGCCCAGGATCAGCCCTGTACTAAGTAATCTGAAAGAGTTTACATAGTCATCATATTCACAGTTAGACGATTGGTTTATAAATGGAGATGACTTAGTACTATAGTAGCCCTGTATACGGGGTGACCTGTCTTAGAGTCCCTTAAATGGGATGCCCTGTCATAGTGTTTCAGCCCTGTCATAGAATCCTGTTATATGCTTTTCTTGTTTCTTGCTTCTGTTCCTTTGTTCTTCTGTTCTGGTCCGGTTCTGGTTTACTTGCCATTTATTCTTCAGTTCCATTCCAGATTTTCATTGTTTCTTTTTGCCTAGTTTATCTGCTTTGTATAAATGTGCAACCTGGACCATTTGTTCTCTGTTTAGTTTCTGCAGTCTTCAGATATAACTTGTTTTTTTCTTTGTGCAATGTAAATCTTTCATTACGATCATTCATTTCCTAATGTTAATTAACAGCGTTAGGGACTTGACAAATTGTGGGGAACAATGGGGTGGTTGGCAAGCTTAACCAGATTGGCCAATAGGTGAACTAAACCCCCACCATTCCATCTTTAGAATGTGGCTAGTGCCTCTATATTTGTTTGTATGTATGTATGTTATTTTTGTGTTTCTTAGCCCTGTCCTCTGTGTGCAGTCTGTTATTTCTGTGCCTGTCCCCTTCAATTATAATGCCTTTTGTCTGTGTCCTGTCTTTAGCTATGTTATTATCTGTAACCCTGTTCCCTCTATTTTCTATCCTCAGTGTGGTTTCTGCATTATCTTGCTTATATTTGCTTCTATCCTGTAGCCCTGCACTCTGTATTCAGTTTTGTTCTGCCTCAGTTCCTTATCTGCTATCGCTCTGCTTGGTCTATCTTCCTGTCCTAGTCTGAAACATCCTGCTTTCCTGTTGAAATTATGTTCCATGCCTGCTCCAGGATATCTACAGGGTTTCTCCACTCCTAGATGTGGTATACTGGATACTACAGCTGCTTCCACGTGGCCTCAGTATGTGGCTACATAACCTGGAGTCTCAAGCTGCCAGGGAAATGCAGTTACCCAGCACCAGGCCCTGATTCTCTATATCTGCACCATAGTTTTTGTACTCAGGACCAGGACCCTGTTTGTGACAATGCCCTCTGTTTTTTTTTGCACATTTCTGTTAATGAACAGGCCAACAGAGAGTTCTTTATATTGACCCTGCACATATTCATATAATATAATCATATTCCCTCTAAGACACCGTTTTTCTAGCATTTATAAATGCAACCTTTTTAGTCTCTCTTCATAACTAAAGTCATCCAACCCATATTAATTTTGTAGCCCTCCTTTGCATTTTTTCAAGTTTCACAATGTCCTTTTTAAGGATTGGTGCCCAGAACCACATATTCAAGTGAGGTCTTACAATTGACTTGTAAATAGGTAAGATGATTTCTTCCTCCCATGAATCAATACACTGTTTTTTAAATGCCAATATATATTGGCCATTGTAGCTTCTGACTGGCATTGCACGCTGTTGCCAAGTCTGTTGTCTACAATTACTCCTAAATCCTTGACAATAGTAGTTTTTCCAAGGCAGATACCATGAAAGGATATGGTGCATTGCTATTATTTTTCCCATAATGCATGATTTTACATTTGTGTATATTGAACCTAATTTGCCACTTGCTTGCCCAGTCTCCCACGTTGTCTAAATCTTCCTGCAAAGAAGAAACATCAAGGTTAATTGATTTTACTTTACCTAATCTTCAGCAAACACAGAGACATGGTGTAGCCATCCACTCATGTGCAGGCTCATGCAAGCTTTATCCAGGCATTTCTGTATGCTTTTCTCTTTGCTTTCTTTGTTTATTATTTATGTTAATTCTTGTCCTGTTTCCATGTTTCCCTTGTTCTCTGTTCCTATCCATTTTCTGGTTTTCTATTTTGCCTCTCATTATGTTCCATTGCAGGTTTTCTCTGCTTCCTTCTGCCTTGTTCTTTTGCTTCTACATAAACCACACCAATTTCTGTTTGGTCCTTCAGCTCAGTCTGCAGGTGTTCTGTTTCTGTGTGTGTGTGTGTGTGTGTGTGTGTGTGTGTGTGTGTGTGTGTGTGTGTGTGTGCAATGTTAATATGTTGATTCTGTCTTGGTTGGGGACTTGCCTAGTTGTGGGGTGCCTTGGCAAGTTAACATCTAATTGGTCAATAAGTGAACCAGCACCCTTCCCCCATTTTGTGATCTTAAGAATTGGGTTGGTTATTGAGATAGAATGAGTTATTACAGTAGATTCCCCACAAGCTGCAGAAAGCCTTAGAGTCACCATAGATCAGCATTCATATTAAACATATATGCAGTCAGTTCCTCACTGCATTAAGGCAGTTTGGATACAAATTGAAAGAGGGGAGCTTCATCCAACATCACACATCTAAATGGCATGATATTACTAGTATTCTACAAAGTGTTATTATCTGCAACCTCATTGTATGACATCAAAACAAATATTCATGTGAGTGCTTTTATGTACGTATTCCGTGAAACAAAAGGATATGTAAATGTGAAGTGAGTATTATAGGTTGTAGAGGCAGTTAAGCAGAGCTTAGTGTTATAATATATAGCAATTTACCAAGCACATATTAGTTTTGCAGATCAGAACATAGATTTGTCAGTAAAAACAAGACATTCCAAAAGCCATGTACGTTGAACTGTAAAAGTACCATTTAACAAGCTGTAAAGCCTGCCAGCCATGCTCTCACAGTCCAGTAGAGTCAAGCACAAATGGCATTTAGCACTCCTCTCTGATATTTCATAGCCACAGAATGATGTTGGCACTCCAGCTAATACATATTTAGCACTAGAATATTACTTGAAAATCATAAATACAGCCAACTCTTTGAATATGTCCAGCCATGTAATCACCTTCATCTGTAACCACGACAAAAATGCACTCATTAGACGCACACAGTGTTTGAAAACCATTATTTATTTGCAACTTGTCTTTAAAAAGAATAGAAAATGTTGTGACTGAAATAAATATGTGCAATTTAGTGTGTGAAGCCCAGAATCGAATTCATTTCACGTGTCTATGTCCCTGTCTTCCTAGAGATTTATTTTTGGATAGCGCTCATCCAAATCTACGTATAGTGCAAATAATAAATTGTAATTATGGTTAATAGAGTGAGAGATATTATGTTATGCACATTTGAATGACAATTAAAATCAGCACTGATTTAATTCAATGTAATAGTCCTAGACCATTTCCAGTCCAGATGCCACTTTGGTTACATCAACAGTACAAAAAATAAAAAAACTAATGCTTCCATATTTAATGGTCTCTATTATATTCTAATGTAATTGATTACTTTTTGTTATTATTTCAGTTAGTTAGTTCACGTAAAAGCTTTTGTTTGATAGATATATTATATTAAAGAGTACATGCTATTCTCTCCCTTGAAAATAACCCTGAACATCTCCTTTTTCTCGTTTTCTGTATATCTCAATGCTAAGTACACATTGTTGGTTTAACAATCTGTTAATTAATTCATGTTAATCAAGAAGTGTTAACATAAACTGTTTATTAGCATTGTGCAATATTTCAGTTTCCTTTACACCTTCTACTCTTCAATCTATCATAGCTTCAAATAGATGCACCATTATTACATAGGTACCCATTTTTTCTTGTAATCATTTTACAGGCTAAAGCTAAGCTAAGTGTATAATAGAATGATCCCTTTGAGAACTTGTAAAATGTGAGGTAGACACATATAGGTACCCCAAATATTTAGCAATGTGGTTAGCGCTTATTTAAAAGAGCATGGTAGGACACATGAGAAATAATACAATCGGGTGGACCGTTGCTAAACATGCCTGAGTAACCCACAAGTGCAGGACCTATGCATGTTTTACTAAATTCTAACATCCCAACACTGGTTATTAGTGTTTAGTCACCTGAGGAGGTCTAAGGAGGGGCGAATCGTGTTGTGACCTGCTGCCGCAAGTGAATATTCCTCATGATTCCAGCATCGGATTATTAACTTATGCCCTACTGTGAGAACTGAGGCATCCCCAAGGGAAGTCTGGCCATCTGACCATTTGTGGTTGACAGTGAGGAAATGTGAAAGGATAAGGCCTGATTGTGGAAAGGATCTACATACTACTATCAAGACCAATCAGAGTTAAGCATGTTTTATTGTGTGCACATTGTGGTGGTATATTAAAAGTGCTCCATCCTTCTGTACACATTTTTTCTTGGCTATTTGTTATGGCCATGAAAATAAATTTTGTAATGTTAAATATATATATATATATATATATATATATATATATATATATATATATATATTGGTAATTACATAACTCTCAACTTCTATCACTGGCAAATCATGAAATTTGGGGATGGAGCTTGAGAGGTTAAGCATCTTTCATGCATGTGTTGTAGCACTGTCCCTTTAATTGGCAGTACATGTGCAGTATGCATTCTCTGGTATCCTAGACAATCCTGCTGACCCGACTTCTACCTCTGTCCAAAAAAGCAGAACAGAGATGGTGGGGCAGTTGGGAGGCATGTAATTATGATTTACTCTGCATTCATATTAACTGTAATTGTAATAAAGAATATGATATTGTAATATAGTCACTGGGCGTACCGTTCTTTGTCTATTTATATAATCTATGCTATTGTTCTGTGAGAATGAGACCAGTTGGAGCTGGCACATATTTTTCTATCTTGTGCCCATGTAATTTTGATTAAAACATGTTGTACTTAACATTATTTTGTGATTATACCTTAGTACCATCTTTTATCTCTTTCCTGCTGATACATTTAGGATTATAACACATTACTATCCTTGTTAAGGCCCTGCCATTGCGCAAACTAATTAAATTCACTGTAATGTGCAGTGTTTACTTAAAGCCTAAATAATTTAGCTATGCTTGGTACTGTGACTGCTTTCCATTTGCCCCAAGCTTAATTTTTAGAGTCATTAAATTAAAGTGCTACTCTACGCAAAATAAGCCAATGTTAAGTCATTTCAAACCATCCCTAAAGATTATTATAAAATGTGATATTCTGTATGTTGGAGGGGAGACGAGTAATTATATATGAACAACAAGACTATCTTTGACAATGGCCGTTGGGTTTGTTCCATGAGGTTTGCTATTCCCATGCACTCCCTCTGAGACAGTAGCTAACTGTACATAACAAATGTGCACTGGACCATTGAAATACATGTTTTGTCTGGCTTTTACGACAATACATATACATTTTTGTTGATATTAAACAAATATGTGAATATATATATTTTATAAAAAAAAGATGGTAGTGATCAGTTCAGCACCCAACCACACAGCAGCAGTAAAACAGATCTTAGTACACTTCCCATGTCCACACTCAAACAGTGCATAACTTCAGCAAAAACAGTTGAACTATAGAAAGAGTAACACTGTTATTACACCCAACTCTACAACTTCAAGAAGTCTCACTAGATTAAGAAACCCATGTGCAGTAGAACAGTTTTTTAAAGTTTCTTTAAGATGTAAAAATGGTTACAGATTGAAAGGCACTCGATCTCTTCTACTGCAGTTCTTTTTTAGTGATTACTTTTTTATGATGCATCAATGCAATCTATATTTCCCCTTCACACCATTCATTGCACACATTCATCAATGTCGTCCTGAGTTAATCACCTCCCTCAATAAAACCTCTCATTAGTACAAAATAAAAAAAAATACTGACTTCACTGTTTGCAGGTACAAACATTCACAATTCCATCTTACCATTATTTAATTATGACCATGCTTTTGTGCAATATGTTGGTTTATATGTTGCTTGGTCATGGGAAATTGACTTTTAACATAATTTGGAAAAATCCTGACTCTAGCCCATTTGTCTTCAATATAGATTTTTTTTTTTCATTTTTCATTTTTCTTCCATATAATTTATATACATGAAACAACCTCTTGTCACCTTTTCTACATATGGTGATTTCACTATGAGAAAACTATTTTACACTACCTGTGTGGCTAACTACCAATATACACATTTACTGCATAGGTTTGAAATTATTGTTGGCCATGGCAATATTAAGCTTTTTAAATGATGTGGCTTGCAGATAAAAAATAAAAATAAAAAGAAATCAGTTTATAGGTTTTAATATCGATCTACCATTAGCTTGCCACATCCGGGTCTATTTGTAGATTTTTTTTTTTTAAATATCTATTAAAATTAAGCATAGTGTCACCAGTACAGTATTTTTCCAAAATATTGCTTCAGAAGTACTGTATAAACACATTGTGTGGCCGTAATTTATTAAACACCTAAAGTAGTTGGTTCATTAACAAAATTAACTTTCTATGGTACTCTAAATATTTTTTTTTTATTATTAAGACAAACAATGACTGTCCATAGAGATATATTTTTATACAAGGGAGGAGATAGAATCAAGCTTATTTCAACCTTTTTTTTTTATTTAAATTCTATTTTATTAGGTTTAAAATTTCAAATCATACAGAAAAACAATATTCGGTATAACAATATAAAAATACAGCATCAATAAGAAACATATTTAAATTTCACTCTATAAATATATATCAACACAATACATCTAAAACATTGACCTATCAACAAATATCAACCTTAAGAAAAACGTACCACCCTTCCCATTACCCCCCCCTAAAAAAAAAAAAAAGAGAAAGTATTTAAGTTTCTAGCCATTGCCAGCATTATGCTAAGGAGTGTATGGATTATTATTTGTGCCTGGTCATTCTTCATGTCAAGCCAGTCCAAAGGAAGCAGTATGGACTCTGGTGTATAAATTTTATTTCTGTTATCTGTTCTATTTTATTAATCACTTCTTCCCAAACTGGATCTGCATTCCAGCTAAGGTTCTCTATATCTTTACACAAAATGTCAAAGCATAGTACCCCTATTATCAGAATTTGACAAGATCGCTTTTACTATGTTTCTTTAAATCTGTAAATATTTTCATTTGTCATTCTCTCGAACCACAGACTTTGATTAGATGTGTGTTTTGTAGCTCCATTACTTTTTTCTAAGAGTAGTTTATTGTTTATACTTTGGATTTCCTTACTGTAAATTACACTTTTGTTTGCTCCTGTCTAGTAATGTTTAAAGATGACTTTGTGCTAATTACATAGCATTTGGGATAAAGGGCTCTTGCCAATTCTTTCTATAAACAATGCATATATTTATAAATAGTAATGATATCCCGTAACAAACAGCTCTAACTTAAGCAAGCTATTTTAATTTGGATATGATTTCCCCATCAGCTTCTCTTTTAACTATGCTAGCTATTGATTACAATTTCATTTGTTTACCTGCTATTTTATGCGGTGTTAGAAACAAAGCAAGTCTAAAAATATATGGCACAGACTAAGAGATATTTAAATGTATTCACATTTTCTTGCTAGAGATACACATTTTAATGATTGCAATTGACCTTGCCTACTTACCTCTAAAAATTGTTGTTAAGATAGCTTTAAGAGCCTGAGAAGCACTAGGTGTAAAGCCACTGTAACCCCTTATATTAATTAAAGAAACCCATTTCCCTGGAATTAAGGGATAATATTGTTATATTATAATAATGTACATCACTTCATACATTATCTGAATACTATAGTTACATTAGTGACAATGGGTTAGAAATAACCATAATTATTATTGAAGTGCAGGACTGAGCCCAGGGTTGCAAATGTCCATTCCAGACATGCTCTTTATTTCTTTTTTTTTTGGGGAGGGGGGAACAAACTATATTTAGATGTAAAGGCTATGAGTTAATTACTGTGCTAGGAAGAAAAAACGAAATAAAAAGAGACTTAAAAAAGAAAGAGAGGGATTATAATACACTATTAACACATAAATTATGGCATATATACTTACTCTATATATCAAAATAAAACGTTATTGGGCAGGAAAATAATTTTAAATTAATTTTTAATAAGATTAGACAAACGTCTAAAAAAAAATGAAATGACTCAGAAAATGTTTTAAGAACTTTGTACGTTAAATTTATGTGTAGGACAAAGTTTCTTTCAATAAATTCAGTATGGAGCTGGTGGAAACTCTTCTTTGGGTTAAAATGAAAGTTAAGTTTTTACATCAACTGCTTATATCTGCAAATAGTACAAGTGATATTAGTAGCTATTTGCTCATATTTACAGATTTTAGATTTACATGTTTTGTACATTGCAAAAGTAGCAAAGTGCAAAAATAGTTTTGCTCGTAAAATGTATTCAGTTTTTCTAATTATATGCCCCCATATTTGTCTGTGCTTCCATCTCTTTAATCTACATATGGGTTCCATTGACTTGAAAACTGATTTGCATAAAAATAAAAAAATTACAATTTCCTTTATGTTTTTTTTTTACTCCGCTATAACAAGTATGTAGAAAACACCACAAAGCCTAATCCCAGCAAAAGATTTAATTGTGTTTACTAGCCCCTACATAGTGAATAAACACCATAATAACAAATCTATATATTCTAGGAAAAGAGTCTGAATATGAATACTGTGTATGTGCCGTGGTTTAAGTGACAGTGCTACTGTGCCATTTTGGTAGCCACGCCCCTTGGCTTCCAGAGTTGCCAGGGGAACTGGATGGGAGGTTTGATATGCAAATGTGAATTTATTTTCTAAAAGGAACAAACACCAAAAATAAATAAAAGAAAAGTCTAATCCTCATTGAATTTCTCTTGTACAAACCTATTAGTCATGGCTTACATTGTCTTAATTCCACTACGGCTGACTTTAGGTAAACCTTCCCCAAGGTCCATTCTCAGAATTATCAGATCAATGTATCAGATCTGCCCTTAGAGCACAGGAGATATTCCTCTTCCCCTAAACCAGTTTAAAATGGTGTTATAGCTATTATTGGACTCATAAATTCTCTGTGCTGGATTGTAAATCCTGATATGATTATTACTCCCTGTGGTTAAAGAAGATTGTAACATTAGCCTATCCTGCTATCCAAATGTTCTTTTCCATTGACCAATATAAACATGCGTGGTACTGGTGTGGCCCAAATGCAAATGGGACTTGATAACATTACGCCATCTAAATGAATAGTGACAGATTTCATGTCCGTAAAATGTAAATTAATAAATAAAGCATTACTTACTAAACAATGGCTCAATACAATGCAACTGATTATATGGGTTAGGCAAAGTAACCTAGTTTGTCAGATGTGGTTTTGTTATTTAAAATTACTTTGTACTTCCAATTTCACCATACAAAAGTTTTGCCTTACTGTAAACATAGTTTGCAACATCAAACGAAGCACAAATTAATATAGGAATATGCACAATGGATTGTGAATATTCAGGGGACATAAAGCTTAATTGCAATCCTGTCCCACTGTTGCAGTAAGTAGTCATTAGCATTTTGCGTATACATTGTAATTTCTACATAAAGGACAATTAAATATGCTTTCCAAGTATCCTTCACATACAATCAAGGTCACATGTAATTAATAAACATTGGAAAAAAAATATTCTAAAACAATCTAAGTTACATAGGGATCTATGTTCAGTTAAGAAAACATAATGATGTTTTTTTTTTTCTCTGAACACACTGAGAAATCCACCAAAAATGCTAAAAGAAGGTAAAATAGTGTAAAATACTATCACATCTTTTTATATCAATACAAAAATGTGATGCATAAAGTAACACATGTGATATGTTCACACACAATGTTGTGGAAATTGTTTGTCACCTAAGCATTTGATATCATAAACATGATGCTTCCTCAGAGGTGTATGAGATCACTCATATTTACCCAAATTACTTGTAGGTGTATTTCTTATTTTCTATGGAAAGTAGGAAAATAAACAGTTCTGTATTCTCAGAAGGTGTTACCTGTACTTGTTCTGACAAAAGTAGAATACCTATATCGTCGTTAACATGATACTTGGAATAAACCAGTCAGGCGGATTTACTTTTGTAATCATGCATGTTTTTAAGTTTACAGTAACAATTTTTATTGCATTTTAAACTATTAAAAACAAAAATCTGTAAAGATTCTGTCAGTTATAAAGAAGAGTGCACTTTTCTGTTTACATTTCATTGCCGATCCACGGTGTTTTATGCTGCTTCCAGTTCTAATCACCATTGTTGAGGTGCAGACCTAACCCACAGAACAAGCATGGGGTTATGTCTTTTCATCAGGCAGTTACAATGTTTCATTGCTTGGACATGATTTGATACATTCAGATAATACCCTGGTAGTATCCCTCTATGACAAGAAGGTATTTACTCAAAAGTGAATGTGTCAAAGGTTTACTATCCTCAGATAATTAGCTTATTCCTTCCCCTTTTACTAATGGCTTTCTAGATTTATAAGCAGGCCCTTATGATTCTTTCTTTATCCCTGATCATTTGCCATCCATAGCCTGTGGTACTTACCAGATTTGTCCTATGCAATTTTCATGGAGTCTGGTGTGCAATCTATGAGGTTGCATCCTGAGATAATTTGTGCTACTGTTGGACCTGACACTTATAAAATTCTGCAAAAACAATGGTTTGGACAGCACCCCGGAACCGGCATATGTTGCACAGAGCACCACTAAGGCGACCACAATTTTTAAAATAAAGGCAATAAATGCAGTGTGCACCCATACAACATATAATCTTAATAATTTTACACATTTTTAATAATTTTTAAATATTTTTGAAAGCACCTAGCTTAGATGAAAAAATATTGGAGATTTAGTCACAATATATGGTCATATTTTGCTTAGCCCACCTCTACGCCAAAGTACTCCAAACTTGGTGAGTCCTATCTCTAGCTACTTACTTGGAATGAATCTCTCTGACAATCTGTCTTGAACTAGAATTTATACAAATCTCACTGGTCACCATACACAGAGCACCTGTGAGTGGGTGGAGTGCACGCCCAAAAGCTGCTCAGGCTTCACATATATGCAAAAACAATGATTTGGACAGCACCCCAGAACCGGCATATGTTGCACAGAGCACCACTAAGGCGACCACAATAACACTGCATTTATTTCCTTTATTGTAAAAATTGTGGTCTCCTTAGTGGTGCTCTGTGCAACATATGCCGGTTCTGGGGTGCGGTCCAAACCATTGTTTTTGCATATTTATGAAGCCTGACCAGCTTTTGGGCGTGCACTCCACCCACTCACAGGTGCTCTGTGTATGGTGTCCAGTGAGATTTGTATAAATTCTAGTTCAAGACAGATTGTCAGAGAGATTCATTCCAAGTAAGTAGCTAGAGATAGGACTCACCAAGTTTGGAGTACTTTGCCGTAGAGGTGGGCTAAGCAAAATATGGCCACATATTGTGACTAAATCTTCAATATGTTTTCATCTAAGCTAGGTGCAGGGCCGGTGCAAGGATTTCCATCTACACAGACGAAGGTGCATTTTGGTGCCCCCCTGCTCTGATCCGCCACGCCTCCCACACCATTAAGCCTCCTTAAATTATATATATATATATATATATATATATATATATATATATATATTATATATATATATATATATAAATAATGTATAGTGTAGAAAAAAAAATCTAAATATTCAACTCGCATGCTCTAAATGTGTCACACATTGAAACCCTTAAACACAAAGACACCCTTGCAGTCACACACACAGACACCCTTACCACTTACACACACACAGTTACACCAATTCACACATAACCTGAGACACACTATTTTGCCACTCAATATGCCAGTATTTAGCCCAGGGGTCCTCAAACTTTTTAAACAGGGGGCCAGTTCACTGTCCCTCAGACCGTTGGAGGGCCGGACTATAGTAAAAACAAAAACTATGAACAAATTCCTATGCACACTGCATATATCTTATTTTGAAGTGAAGAAACAAAATGGGAACAAATACAATATTTAAAATGAAGTAAAGTTAAATCAACAAACTTACCAGTATTTCAATGGGAATATTATGCCAGTCAGATGCCCAGGAACATTATGCCATTCAGATGCCCAGGAATATTATGCCATTCAGATGCCCAGGAATATTATGCCAGTCAGATGCCCAGGAATATTATGCCATTCAGATGCCCAGGAATATTATGCCACTCAGAGCCCAGGAATATTATGCCAGTCAGATGCCCAGGAATATTATGCCAGTTAGATGCCCAGGAATATTATGCCAGTTAGATGCCCAGGAATATTATGCCAGTCATAGCCCAGGAATATTATGCCAGTCAGATGCCCAGGAATATTGTGCCAGTCAGATGCCCAGGAATATTGTGCCAGTCAGATGCCCAGGAATATTATGCCAGTCATAGCCCAGGAATATTATGCCAGTCATAGCCCAGGAATATTATGCCAGTCAGATGCCCAGGAATATTATGCCAGTCATAGCCCAGGAATATTATGCCATTAAGATGCCCAGGAATATTATGCCAGTCATAGCCCAGGAATATTATGCCAGTCAGATGCCCAGGAATATTATGCCAGTCATAGCCCAGGAATATTATGCCATTAAGATGCCCAGGAATATTATGCCAGTCAGATGCCCAGGAATATTATGCCATTAAGATGCCCAGGAATATTATGCCAGTCATAGCCCAGGAATATTATGCCATTAAGATGCCCAGGAACATTATGCCAGTCAGATGCCCAGGAATATTATGCCAGTCATAGCCCAGGAATAGTGTGCCATTAAGATGCCCAGTAATATTATGCCAGTCAGATGCCCAGGAATATTATGCCAGTCAGATGCCCAGGAATATTATGCCAGTCAGAGCCCAGGAATATTATGCCAGTCAGATGCCCAGGAATATTATGCCATTAAGATGCCCAGGAATATTATGCCAGTCAGATGCCCAGGAATTGCTCGTTATACCTCCCTCCTCCCCCCTTTCCCAGACCCCAGTACTTACCTCCTTGCCGCTGTTCATGTCCGTGGCTGAGAGGGAAGCGCTGTGAGCTCCCCTCAGGCCGTGCGCATTCAATAAAGTGTGTTGAAAAAAAAAGTTTCAACACACTTTATTGAATGCGCACGGCCTGAGGGGAGCGCACAGCGCTTCCCTCTCAGCCACGGATCTGAACAGCGGCATGGAGGTAAGTACTGGGGTGTGGGGGAGCGGGCGATTTTCCCGCCCCCCCATTGGTGCGCCCTAAGGCAGCCGCCTGTGCTGCCTTACGGTAGCGCCGGCCCTGGCTAGGTGCTTTTAAAAATACTTATAAAATTCTGGCTCATTCATCAGCCACCAACCAACTACCAGCCTGCTCTTTTATAAGCCTATGAGGAACTGAGTTGCCAAGACATTGTATGTCAAAAGCCCATATGTTCTTCACATAAGAGGAAGAAGATATGTTCCTATGCCATTTCATAGAACAAAATTTAACATTGCTTATTGCAAACTGTTAAGTTCTCATTTAATATATATTTGAACTTTATATATATATATATATATATATATATATATATATATATATATATATAATTATTTACATTTGTAATATAATACACACACACACACACATATATATATATATAATTATTTACATTTGTAATATAATACACACACACACACACACACACACATATATATATATATATATATAATTATTTACATTTGTAATATAATACACACACACACACACACATATACATATATATATATATATATATATATATATATATATATATATATATATATATATATAGACTAAGTATTCATCCATTCTCATTTCCTAGGCTAAATTACAGAATTACACAAACCCAAAGCATTTAGTAGCATTTTGTATTCGTAGTACAACAGTGTAATAAAATAACCAGAGGGTGTTTGTGTGAAGTCAGTCTGACTTTTCTTCAGGTTAATTTGTTAGTTCGATATTTGCCCTTGAAACCCTCTCTCTTGTGTTTCCTACATGATCAAGAAGATTAATCTACTAATTGCAAAATTGATTAACATGGCTTTTAAATATGCAAATTGCTATCAACTGAACAATAATTAGTTGTCCTAAAGTATTCAATAATGCCAATTAATGTATGAATAAAGGTTAGCATGAAGCAACAATATTTTAACCATGTTAAAGACAGTAAAGCAAGCATGTATACTGTATATCCCGAGTTGTATAAAATAATGGAAACACATATATAAACACTGAATCCAGAAAAGATTTGATCCTTGTTGGAATGTGGCCATACATCAATATTACACATATTATACCATTCTTGAATAAGAAAAGTATTTGCGTCTTTGAGAAATAAATGTGATAGAAATTGACTTCACTCTTTATGCCCAGTAGCTAGATTGCACTCACAGGACTCAGCTTTAGCACCCAGATATGCCCATTAATAAGCCACAGCAATTAAGCCCATTAATATGCCACAGCCAGTATGCAGTCAGTTTTTTGACCTTCAGATTCATAGTTAAACAATGCTGTACTGTTTTATAATCTATTGATGCATACATGCTCTCTTGAAATGGATACAGTTTGCCTTTGCTCCAGGACAAATAGAACAGTGAAAAGAGATACAAAAATACAGAGTTTGTATAATTTATTAATTGCTACGGAAAAGTATCTTTTTGTTTATCTCTTGATAACGTGAAAGGCTTTAGCCAGTTAAAAAGTATATATTTTTTTTATCTATACTGTTATCTTAGCTTTTTGAGGAGTCTGCCCTCTGTTGACCCTAATTGTGGGCCTCCAGTCTGCTCTCTGTGTTCTGGGATTCATGTCTATAAAGTGAACTTCAAAAATGTACTTCCCTAACTTAGATTCTTCCTTGAAGGTTTCCTTGCCAGTTTGTGACTAGTACTTATGAGTCTGGTCCAGCAGTAAAATGTTTTATTAGCTCTTTAGATAAAGCAAGCACCTTCTCTTCTGTGCAGTCTGGCAGCAACCCTGCTCCCATTATTCTGACAGCATTACCCTTCTTTGAATTCTTATACACCAGGGAGCAGGCTGAATGATCACAATTGAGCATCCTGATATTTGTTGCACTCTCCATACTGTCTATTAATTCAGTGCGCTTTTTCATGCTAGCAACACATGACAGATCGCTCTCAGATTAGCCAGCTTATTCAATGATTCTTAACAATTATTTATTATTTTTTGAGCATCATTCATTTGTTAGTTGCTTGCTTTTAGAGTTGACTGTTTAGCTTCTGATGGTTACTTTATCCCAAATTTAAACAATATATGATCCTTAAAATATTCTTCTTTATTTTTCTAGCATCTGGTCTAGACAGACAAGGATTTCAACTTGAATATTTCTCAAAGGACCCTTTTGTCCACATGTGCAGAATTCAGTTTAAAATGTGAAGTACACAAACAATAATTAATTTAAAGCAATTGATAATGGAAAACTGAACATTTATTTCAACAGAAATGATGTAATAAGATTTACAATGTTAGAGTATAAAAGGCTTTCCATTCAATATGATGTTTGAATTTCTTACTCAATGTAAGATTAATGATCTATTTAACAATTCAGGTAAACATCACCTTATTGTCACATTAATCAGAGAGTTTTCTAGTGAATACAGAGCATTATGTATTCTTATGTAGCACTAACAATAGTTCTATTCAGGTCTCTATTAAATGGCCTGAATTAATTTGCAACAGATAATGTTGTTTTTCAAAGCCAATGATAAATCATATCACTGAATAGATCACACAAACTTTAAATATATATATTAAAAAAACATGTTAGAACATCTACAGATGAGTTCGCTTTTTTTTTTTGCGCATCCCCTAGTTGGGGAAGCACATACCACATTATCCAATTGTTGTCTAATAGGGAATTAGTTTCATTTAACATGTCTAAGCATTAGTGGTAGATCAAGACAAACATCTTTTGTCTGATAAAAATGACTTTTCAATGATAACACAGTAATAACTATTTATTCCTGCTGCTCTGTGGCAGGCAATGCTAATTGGTGTGCAGCATCATGGATGTAGAACACACATCTAACAAGGGAGGAGCTCTCATTTCCTTCCTCGATACCCAACTGGGTGCAGAGCCATTGACAAGCATAGACGCCAATGACTGAGAGAGACCAGTGATGATACACTTTGAAAGGGTTTAGTCTCTGTTTAAGTGTCCAGCTTTTTCCAAATATATTATTGGTCAATATGTACAAAATAGATAGTAAATAGATAGGAAAATAAATGTAAATGTTTAGAAATGGAAATTAAAACAGCCCTGTAATATATTGAACGTGGAAGTTCAAAAGGGTTTGCAGTTGGTGGGATGCCATTTAAGTCCAAGGAAATACAAATACAATATAAGCTTCCAGGCAGCTTTTATATATTTATTTAGTAGGAATATTTCCCCATAAAAAATGCATTTAAGTTCCATGTTTTGTTTATCTATGTTATGTTTTGCTTTAGCTGTAAAAATATCCATGATGCAGTTAAACTGGATATTTTAAAAGTCTCGAAAAATCCTATTTAACCTTCATTTTTTCTGAGTATGTAAAGGGGTGAAAGTGAAAAATTAAAACAATGGAATTTTTTTAATGTGAGACACATTTATAAATCCCTATATTTTACTAGCTATAAGAAAGTTATGTTTAGGGGAGGTACACTTTAAGATGTGTTTGCCTGATTATGAAACTGTCTACTAAATGTAAACACAGATATAAATATATATTTGATAAATCTATTCCATATATCAAAACAATGAAATGCAGTTGAAACTCAGGTCATGTTAACTTGCACATGTATTTCCCCAATATTAAAGCTAAGTAAAAAATGTTATGAAAAAAAGTTTGATGCATTTGGTTTTCACTGAATGTTCATCCATTTTATCTAAAGCCGTGTAAATGTAATTCCCAATTCCTGCACTGCCCTATTCATTGATTTCTTAACCACTTTGTCTTAGATAACACAGATACCCAACCTAGCAGAAAGTAGAACAAGTTAAAAAAAATCAATAGAGTTTTTTGTTTGAATGCAGCAATATTACCACCTAAAAGAGACTTAACTCTGTTTAAGAATTCATTTTTATTATCAGGCCATAAAGAACTCACTTGGAGGTCTAACATGTGCTACTAAAATACAAATGTTTGCCGGGATGAAAGCATTTTATCATGACTTTCGTCAACGTTATAAAAGATAGCACAAAATTCCATATATTTTGAAACTCAAAGAATAAAAAAAAAACTCAGCAATCCCTTTAGAGAACATGTTCAGTATGTGTTCCAGTGTAAAATTGCTCACTTTAATCAATGTCAAGTATTTTCCCTGAAGAGGTCTCTCAAATATAAAACCGTTTGCATTATATTGGAACACTAACACACCAACCAGTTCTTTAATATAGTTTCCCTACATACATTGCCTGTGGCAAAACTTCATTGTAAATAGAACTACCATTTGCATGATCTATAATTGCATTATACATCAAACAAATGAGTATAAAATTGTTGAGAACAATGAATACATTACATTCTTGGACAGGGTTAAGTGCTGTTATCAAGATACTCTTTATTCAATCAGTGGTATTTTCTTTGCCTTCAGCATTAAATGGAATGCAAATGATGTAAGTGGCTCACAAATATAAACACTGGGAAGAAGGTGGTGGTATAATACATTGGAGAGAACCTATGTAGTCCCTATATGTGGGGATTTGTGTTTACTTTGAACTCAAAAAATGGAATAAACTCTAGGTATTTATGTCTCTCACATGCACATGCATAGGGGAGAGTTGGGTAAAATGGGCCGGTTTTTACTTAAGTTGACCTATAACCGACGTAATATGAAACAGGAAAAAAAATAATGCATATACCACTCTTTCCGGATGTGACTTCAACTAGAACCTTAGCAGTGTGCCAATAGACAACAAAATATGGAGTCCCAAAAAAAAGTGGTCTAGTGGCTCTACTTGCCTCATCGATCGATTTGATCATGGAATATTTTGTGACATAATGTTTGGGATGTCGGAGATGTAGCGAACGCTCGGCTTGATCGTTCGCTACATTTCCTATGTCAGACTGAGGCCACTGAAAATGGCGTCATCTGACACTGAGTACCCCACTGCAAGTCGCTGCAGTGGGATTTGCACGCAGCTCGTTGCGAGGGACGTTCCATTCCATGCTGGACATTCCATGCTGTCCCACTAGCCTCTGGGCAGTAAAAAGTAGGAAGGCATAGAACGTCCTACAAGCGGGAATGCGTTTATAAGCCACAGCCAATTTGCCCAATAATGTGCCAGTATTATTTACCCATTAATAAGTGTGAGCGAAAAAGTGGAATCGTGGTTGATGGAAGATACATCAGGCCTGATTTGCTAAACAGCAACCTGATAATTTTCAGTTAAATGCCCCAGGGAGGGATGTTAAAGTTTGCAATATACCTTGCTGATGCTCTGCAAACCACGGTATGGGTCCCTGGGGCGGAGTATTTGGAGAGCAGGGTGGGCCAATGCTCCAACAGCACTAGTTGCTGTGTAACAGACCAGGATTTAGATTTGACTACAGAGTTTCCTAATTGGCACTCACCTGTAGCTGGTCAATTAGCAGACAGGCCTTTAAAAAAAAGAGATCAGCCTGCTACAAGGGGGAAGAAAAAAAAGGTCAGCTAGGAGAGCTGAGACATTGAAAACAATACTTCTGTTTATTGCAAAGCTGTTTTTGTTTTTTTGAAGAAATTGGTAAGTGGGAAAGCCACCCAATTATAGATAGAAATTTCTGTCTAGTAAGAGCTCAAGTAAGAGCAAGGAATTTTGTTTTGGTTTATTATTATTTGAAGCAGCTGTTTTCCTAACGAATAAAGAAAAGGAAAACCGAACTGAATGTGTCCTGGACTTTGTATACCCTAGAAGGCTGTGGTTTTTTGCAAGATCGGTGGCAAAATCCTATATGTAAAAGAGGTGGTTTGTCACATAAGCCACATCCAATTTGCCCAATAATATGCCAGTATTATTTTGCCATTAATGAGCCACAGCCAATATGCCCAATAATATGCCATGCTCCTCCCCCTTCCCCAGTAATCACCTCCTGGCTGCTCCCTGTCCCCGGGAAATACAGTCACCGGATTTGAAGTGATGTCATATACGGTGGCAATGATTTTTTATTTTTTTATTTATTGCAGCTTAAGACCATAAGTTAATGGAGGGGAGCACACCAGTTTGGATGGTAGTTGCACTATGTATAATTAATTTATGTGGTTAAGCTTAATGTTCAGGGGTGTTGGGAGTGTGGGTATTTAATGGGGGAGGTTCTCTGGGCAGCTCTCTCCACACTACCATGCATGTTTATTGTCCTATATAAAGAAAAAATGTAACCCAGTGATTTGTAGCAAAATATAATTTCCTAAAACAGGCTATTAATACATTGTTCCTAATAGCTAGTTTACCAACTTTTTCAAACAAACTATTAGTATATATAGCATTAATATATTCTAATTATTTATAAATATTTTTACCTTAATCCTATACTGTCAGAAATTATTTTTGACAACTTCATGGGGTTCGGTCCTTTAGCAGTAAGCAAAAGCCATAGGATTTCGCTGTCTGATTACCCCTGAATCGAATGTGGATGAAAGCCAGCCTTAAATAAAATAAAATTTGTGAGAAAGTTGGCCATACTGGGTATTCGAAGTGCAGATTTCACCGAACGATCTAGCAACAACATAACTGATGGAAATAACCTGTAGATGTCTGTTCTGTACAGTGTAGGTATGCACACTTTACAAATATAGTTATTATTTGGGATACTTTACTTTTTGGAAATGGAAGCTACACACCTAATATTGGAGAGTAAATTAAACATATTTAGAATACAGATGACTACATTTTGAATATTTAACTTTAGTATGTATGAAATAAAATGGTAATTTTCAAGTCAGAGAAGTCGTTTTACCTTTGAATGCAATTTATAGAAAAAGTGTAGAAATAAAATACAGTCATGGGAAAAAGAAGGTGCACTCTCTTTGAATTCTGTGGACATAATAACAATCTGTTCCTTAGCATGTCTTAAAATTCGGTAAATACAACCTGAGGTGAACAACAACACATGACTTATTACCAAAATGGAGAAGTCATGTGTAAAAAACTGATTCAATAGCTTGTAGAACCAGCTTTAGCAGCAATAACTTGAGGTAATCATGTAGTGCATGACTACCAGTCTCTCACATCACTGTGGAGGAATTTTGGACACTCTTCTTTACAACATTGCTTCAGTTCATTGAGGTTTGCTGGCATTTGTTTATGCACAGCTCTTAAGGTTTGCCACAGAATTGCAATCAAGTTAAGGTCTGGACTTTGACTGGGCCATTGTAACACCTTGATTCTTTTCTTTTTCAGCCATTTTTTTTGTTGATTTGCTGCTGTGCTTGAGATCATTGTCCTGTTGCATGCTAAAGCTGTCAGACAGATGGTCTCACATTTGACTCTGCAATACTTTGTTATACAGTGGAGTTCATGGTTGACTCAATGAATTCAAGGTTCCCAGTTCCTGTGCCTGCAAAACAAGCCCAAATCATCACCCCTCCACCACTGTGCTTGACAGTTGGTATGGGATGTTTGTGCTCATATGCTGTGTTTGGTTTTCACCAAATGGGATTCTGTGCATTATGGCCAAAAATTGCCACTTTAGTCTTATCTGTCCAAAAGATATTGTTCCAGAAGTCTTGTGGTTTGTTCAGGTGCAACTTTACAAAACGTAAGCCATGCTGTCATGTTCTTTATCAAGAGAAGAGGCTTTTTTCCTGCAACACTTCCAAACAAACCATACTTGTTCAGTCTTTTTCTAACTGTACTGGCATGATTACATCTAAAATGCTGAGTCCTGTAGAGTCAGAGATGTAACTCAGGTTTTTTTTGCAATTTCCCTCAGAATTGCAAGGTCTAACCTTGGGGTAAATGTTCTGGGATGTCCACTCCTAGGAAGATTGGCAACTCAAGTGTCTTCCCCTTTTAAATATTCTTTCATACTGTTATAACCCTTCCCAGTTTGATGGGCAGCAACAATTGCTTCTCTAAGACATTGCTGATGTATTTCTTCTTTGGCATTGTGTTAACACACACACCTAAATGCTCCAGACCAGCAAGCTTTTAAAGCGTCAGTTTTTATAGAGGTGGTCGTGCTTGCTATTGATCAATTAATCAAGGGCATTTGATTGTCAGCACCTGTCTTTTACTACCTCTAAATTTCTATGGGAGCAGTAAAGGTGTACTTATTTTTTCACACATGGCTACTCCATTTTGGCATTATATTTATTAAATAAATGATGACACTGTGTAACATGTCATGTGTTGTTCATTTGGAGTTCTATTTACCTCATTTTAAGACCTACTAATGAACATATGATTGTTATTGTGTCAGGATTTGGAAAACCATAGAATTCAAAATTGTTTTTCTCAACAGAATTAAAGTTATCCCATTCACTTGAACTAAAGTAACCATTTGCTCTATTTGAGGGCAATTAATTCAATAAAAAAAAACTAATTACTGTGCTACTGCTTTCAGTCAGTAAACAGCCATATAGCTGGCAGTCCCACTGAGTTGTTTCTCAATCTGTTAGTGTCCTTGAAGGTGCGATCTGGCGTGTGTTACAGCTTCATATTCGTCTTCTTCTGAGTAAAAGCCAGTTGATATATGTGGTTTGTATGGCAAAACAAATATTACATCAGGTGGTTTTATTCCGGTGCATTGAGGTGAATAATCATTTTTGGTCAGTTACCCATTTGTTTTCCCACACAAAACACTGTTTCTCTTTTTGTGTTTTTCATGTTAACATTAAGGAAGTTATTCTGAAAGCTGAAAGTATGACGTCTAGTCAAATGGTCCATGGCCAGGTGTCCATTTGCCCTTGCAATGATATCCAGTGGACTGAGTCCTCAACTGAATGACATTATCCATTCAGGGAAGTTATACAATAGAATATTTACAAAGCCAAATTGATAGTGTACTTATTTATATTCATGATATTTCTAGCTTTATACAGATAGACACTGAAATCTGCAGACAGCGTTTTATAAAGACATACGTCTGCACAGTGTATAGATGAACATTGTTTCTACTAAATTTGGTCTCCATATACCAGCAATATGTTTATCGTGACAGCTCTAAATAATGCTGTACTGTCCTCTTGACGTCTGCTATTCCTTCTAAGTTTGAATAGATCAACAAATATACATATGGATGTATATATTTGTATTATTGGTATACTCAGATTGCTCAGAGTAAATGCAGCATTAATACACATCTTGAGACAAGAATCTATTACTTTGCCATGTGGGTAAAAGGTTGTTCTGTCCCCTCACATTCCCCAGTTTCTCACCCATGTCTTCAAGCAGACATTTAAAAACAGTGCAAAAATCAAAATACTGTATTATGTAGCCTAAATAAAATTGGAAAGTAAATGATCAGCAGGCAGATTCTGTTCAGTCACTTCTCATCTCTGAGGACATGCAATAAACTCAAAACCTTGCATTTCTGTTTCTCTCTGGTAAGCACTGTTGAAAGCTAGTTTTCCATTTGGGTTTCATCACAGAGAGTGAGTAGACTATTTGTCATAGCCACTTTGTAGATGTTGGGTCATGGACGGATGCACTTCACACAAATATTAATGGATCTCTTAAACAATTCACTGCCACGTTGTATATAACAAAATAGTATCCTCCTGCCAAGAACAGTCTGAATTTGTATTCTTTCATGATTTGTAAAGAACAAATATTTCACCTTTATCTTGCTGAGAATATTAAACAGAGCATATTGCCTCAGGGATTATTTATGTCAAGCAATTATATGTAATATCTGCCTACAAACAATTTGCCTCGGGCTAAAATTCTTCTAATTCCCACCAACATACTCCACCAGATTATCACAGCAAATTCGGTGCTTGTTTTATGTTTTAATTTATTAAACTAAGAATGTCATAAAAATGGGGAAACTATATTCTATTATTTGGTAATGTCATTAAAGCAGAAAAATCACAGTGTGTAAATGCAGGTGTCCACTGTACTACTGCTTTTTTTTACAGTATGGAACATAGTGGTGTGACCAGGGGAACATCATTAATGAGAGCAGCCACCTTGTCTTCCACAAGCGGAGCATACATCAATACCCATCATTCCAACCTTTTTGGCACACACACACAGAAAACACACACCAACCCACTCTTTGCCTATCAGGGTCGCCAGGATGAAGTCAACCTCTGTGCATAGGATAAGGCCTTGTCTATTGTAGTCCTGGAGCAACAGAGACCAGAGAAATGACACCAAAGAGTCCCTGAACTCAATCCTGACCACATGTAACAACTGACAATGGGCAAACTTCATTATTAATCTTTTTTCTTGTTTTCATGCATAAACCCCATAGTGTAGCTGCCTCTGGCAATAGTACACATACATTGTAGTAATCTATGTAGTTTATCTTGTTTCTATGTAGATGACAATGTTTTGTTTAATAGGAATGTATACTTTTATTTTAATATTAAATATTGCAGAACCATATAATAAACACAAAAGTCTGCTTAGGAGGCCTGTTAAACTATTGATTCCACCCAACAAGATGACAAGTAAATTTGTTCCCAGTCAAATATGCATACACATAACAGTTTTTAATCAGAAGAGCAACTAGCTTGCCACATATCTACAGAGTCTCTTTGGAACCCAGCAATCTTCCCTGTTTAGAATAAAGAAGCTGTGCTAAATAGACTAGGAGTTAACCCATTAGTTACACTGTCAACCTCTATTAGTCCAAGCCACAATATGTTATTTGGCCACATATAGGCACATGTAGCCTCTTGCATGATGAGAGCATGTTCTGCTCTTGATAACAAGCATGGACCACCCACTCTGTATCATGCTCCCCATGTTTATCTTACAAACAAGGCTACAGAGAGAAAAGTAAAGTAGGATAAATGTCAGCAAAAAATACCCCTATTTCCATTGCATACAATTTTATATTTAGCTGCCCATCTGTGACATCATGCACTATGATCTACCGAATCAGCTTTGTTAGGTGCATGTGTCACTGAAAATATTTGGATTAAAAAACAATATGAACTAGGATCCAGAGAGAACGGAGGAAGAGTGTCAAAGATGTTGTAAATAAAATAATAATAATTATTAGTTCTCATTACAATAATTACACAAAGTGCAATTTAGACATCTTGTAGATCATTTTATTGAAAAGATTAAATAATTGAGATCCTCTAAGGTTTACTCTCAGCTCTGCCTTTAAGATGAAAGAGAGTCAGTCTGGATGCTGTATTGCACTGACAGAGCTCAGCCAATGGGGTCTGTCAGGTCTGATAGCACAGAGGGAGACTCTCCCTTTTATATACCATTAACAGAGGAGACCAGTGAGTGACAGTTCATGACTGTATAACCTTGCTGCCAGTCAGAGAATAAATTGTCATGTACTTTAAAAAGTACATGCCACTTTATCCTCATAACAGGGACTCTGTACGTTAGACACACAAGTGAAAATAAAAAAAGTTTAGTGTCTCTTTAAGTTGTTATAAAAAATACAGTTTATTCTATAGATACATGAAGCAGATGTATTCTTGCAACCTGCTTTCATTTCAGTTCATGTTGGCAAGCATGCAGATAAAGTATACAAAATTGCTTTTGGAGACAGCCTAAAAGCATTCTACAAACATGATAGATGACTAGCATTTTATTCTGAGGTGCAGCACTATGACAAGGCTTCTAGATTTTTTGCTTGTCTGACAATCTAATGGGTTTTTAAATCACCATTTTCTTAAATTAAAAGTAGCGTTTTCCTGGCCCTTAAAAACTGATAAACTCGTGAAAAAGACAATGAAGGTTAAAAAAAAATACATTATTTATTTATATCTAAACTGTAAATAAAAAACAAAAACTGTCTGCGCTTCTCAACCTAATAAAGTTGGCAACAAATATAAATATAAATGAGAGGTTTTGGTTATATGAATTGGCCAATATATTTGTTGCCAACTTTATTAGGTTGAGAAGCGCAGACAGTTTTTGTTTTTTGTATACATTGTACAGCCAATCACACTGTTTTTGCTGCATGCTCACACCTGTTTGGTAAGCATCATTTTTACATTTATATTATTTGAGCCTGTGACTAGCTAAGCACACCGACATTTTTCTTTTCCCTAAACTGTAAATAACACTAGGTAGAAAAACAACAAAAGAAATTTACATAATGCTAATGATCACAAACAATGTTTACATGATTATCAATTTATTTTGTTACTGGAGATACAACGAGCCACTGGGGATAAATTATTTACACAGCTGATATTTAAAATGCATTTTTTTAAAGTGTACCTGAAAAAGATTTCCACGCATAGGGAAACAGCAAATGTATAGATTTTTTTTTTGTTTAAAAAATCATCTGCTTTAAAACAGGTCCCATGGCAAAGCAGTCATTAAACTTGTTAACAGTGGTGGGTGGAGCGCATGGTAATGGACCCAAATGGTGGCATCACATATCACAATGCTTAGAATGCTGTCCAGAATCACGGCTGTCCTGCGTGAAGTTGGACTTCTGGGGGGATGGGAGTCATCCATTCACACATTAGTTAATTCAATTTAAACATATATATTGAATGTGTTTTTGAAATGTGTTCAGTGTTAGTGCTAGATATTACTGTAGGTGGAAGATCAGGATATAGTGATGACCAGTCAGTGTGGTTTAATATAAGAACTGTGACAGAGCCACACCACACAAAAACAAAGTTTTTCTAAACAAAATTAAAATATTTTTTTCAAAAATTAGAATAGGTGTAAGGAGTTATTATCAGACTGGAGCAGTTTAAATGGAGTCCAGGAGACATTTCAAAGTTGCAATATTGGAGGCAACAGAAAATGTAACTAAGTTATTCAGTAAAAGCAAACAATTTAAGAAACCACTGTGGTACTCTGCAGAAGTGGTGAAAATATAATAAAAAAAAAGTTAGGACTTAGTAATTATAAAAAAAAACGCAGAGTGAGGAATATGGAACGATCTATAAAATTAGGCAGAAAGAGGCAAAGCGATGTATACAAGCTTCCAAAATACACACAGAAGAGAAAATAGCCCAGTCAGTAAAGAAAATGGGGATAAAACTTGTTTTAGATACATAAATGAGAAAAGGAAAGAAAAACAAGGATTCGTTAAATTAAAACAAAAGAAGGAAGGTATATAGAAGAGGATAAAGGTCTAGCTGACTGCCTCAATTAATATTTTATTCAGTGTTTGCAGAAGAAAATGAAGGAAAGGAACCACAGTTATGAAAGAAAACTAATAAGTAATTTGATACATATGAGTTTACAGAGGAAGAGGTTCTACTTCAGCTGTTTTAAGTAAAGACTAGACATGTGCATTCGTTTTTGGATGAATGCCTTTTCAGACGAAAACAGCAATAACAAATATTGAAAAATTAACTAAATCCGAATTAACAAATGCTAAATGGATGAAATTAATTAGTTCATTTGGATGCCGACAACCACTCTGATATGTCACATTCGGAAGTTTGGCTTAAATTATTGTATGTAATGCTAATCGCATTACATAAGCAAAATAGAGTCAAAATGTAGTTGAAATGGAGTCGAAATTGAATCTATTAGATACAAATACAACTTTAACCTGAAATTATCAAATTCCACAGGACAGAGAAATCAGACATTCAGTATTCATTTCAGATTGGTTTTTATTCTGCCAAACATTATGCTAATCTGAAATGAATAATGACTGTCTTATGACTCTGATCTGATCTGATCTGTGGAATTTGTCCATTCAACAGATTTTTGTCTAAATTTTAAATTCAGTTATATTTGTAACTAATAGACTCAGTTTCGACTCAATTTCGTCTCAATTTTGACTCAATTTCGACTTTAGTTGTTGTATTGTAATGCAATTAGCATTACATACAACAACCTAAAAGTCAAACTAAACAAATTGAATGGATGGATGAATTCCACAGCTCAGACAGTCACTCAGTGTACTATATTCATTTCAGATTTGTTTTTTATTCCATATAATTGCATCACAAGTTACAAATTATGCCAAAATAAACAAATGGACTAATTGCATTTTCACTCATTTGAGCATTCATTTCATAAGAGGAGTGACATGGAAGTAAGTAGATTTAGTTTTCCAATAAGCTCACTCCTGTGACATCATTCTGATGGGCTAGACTCTGGTCGTTTAAGGGTTAATGCAAGCCTTGGGATTATCCCTGGCTGAATGGAGTAATAAACCAGTAAAATACTCTAAGAGGTAGAATTCGTCAGAACAGCGGAAATAAAAACTACAACACCAAGTTTTTCATCTGTTCTCCGTTGTCTGGGACACCAGAGATGGAATACTGCGCATGCGCAGTGCTGCCTGGTTGTGTGACAGCACCACCGCGCATGCATGGTGGCGTTGTCAAGCTACCACCCAGGGATACTGTCAAAGCATGCATGAACCATATGTCTTAAGGTGTCACTAAAGGGAATACTCAATGAGAGAAAACTGTAGGGCATTGAGACAGGAATTTCAAACTTAAGTCCAAAGTAGCCTTAATAATGGTTACTAGCCCTATAAAGCCAACAAATAGCATGTGAAAATGTGAATATTATATAAACTGCAGGTTTTTTTATTTTATTTAATATGCTACATATCAAATATTTTTTATTCACTTTTATTAATATTATTGAAATCACACTTTTGGGTTTACATCTAAACCACTAAAATCCGACTTTCTATGTATCTGTGTGTTTGGTTTCCACCAAATGATTCCAAAAAATGTCTATATCTGAATTTCCAACCACTTACTACTGAACTTAGGCAATTTCAGCCATTGCTTCAGTTGTTTTATTATTTTGTACAAAATACCCCTATGTTTATTAAAGACACAGCATAAGGTTGGGGATTCAGATGAAAGTGTTGAATTTCGACAGCTCAATAGCATAAGGTAGGGGATGAAATTCAGATGAAATTCAACTCTTTCAACCAAATTCTACAACCTTATGCTATGGAAGTTGGGCCATTTTGTCCATTGTTGCATTAATTTCGTTATTCCATTCGTGTGAATGGAAATTTTGACTATGTTCAATACAATTACATACTGAACACAATACTACTAGTAAATGGTTGGGAAATTCGGATGAAAGAGTTGAAATCCCTCTGAATTGTTTGCCTACTATTTTGTTTATTTTTGGATTTAATTTGGTTCTTCATCCAAATTCTTATATTATTGAACATAGGTGAATTATTTTCCATTTGTAAAAATGAATATAACTATATGAAAATAACGAACAAATTTTGTCCAAAACCAATTCACCAATGGAGGAAACTCATTTCTGGCGAAACAAAATTAAATTTGGCCGGGTGTAAGAAAACAAAACGAAAAATTCTCCCACATCTAGTAAAGACATATAAGTTTATGGGGCCTGATTGGATACACCCAAATTTATTAAAAGAACTTAGCGGTGTACCAGCAAAACAATTAACAAATTTATTTTACCTATCATTGGTAATAGTAGTCCCAGAAAATTGGAAATTGGAGGAGTTGGGGAACAGTAAGTATTACTTCAGTGGTAAGTCTTACTTCAGTGATGGGGAAAGTAATGGAATGCATGTTAAAGGACAATATTGTGATCCATCTAAAATCACATGTCATGAAGGATAAAACTTACCAGAAAAGGTTGAAGGATCTGAACATATATAGCTTGGAGGAAAGACAAGATAGGGGAGATATGATAGAAACCTTTAAATACATAAAGGGAATCAACGTACAAAAATGTTGGGCTGCATATTTTAGATCAGCTGTGGGCATTCACTGGAAAATCTCAGATTTTCTTATGTTAAATTTGCTTTTGTTTGATTTAAATGCTATAATATGTTACTAACCATAACACTATAATCAATTTAAAAGCATAGGCTCCAGTAACATGAGCAGTATGGTGGAATTTTCATTATTGTCTTCCCCCTTTTCCCTTATTGATTTGTCAGAACAGCTGCACGGTCACCACTGCTGTTAAAAAGCTAAGTTTGCTCTCATATCAACAGATGTGTATTTGACTTTATTCCTATTAAGTTGATTACATTTATTCCCCACTTGTATACAACACAACCTGTGATCATCCTTGTCTGATGCCCTTAGTTATCAGTGTAAATATCCTATTCTCTTGTCTTGCTTGTCCTTGCTTCGATTCATAGTAAACATTCACTAGAGGCCTTCATTAGTGTTTTTCTTTTCATTTTTCTTATCACTGGTTTTATACTAGCTGTCTAACTCTGTTGCTCCACTGTGCAGTATATGTTTAGTTAAGCATGCATAAATGATTGCCAGTAATGAGAAAGCTTCATTAATATTTGAAATAGTGTTCCACTAAGGTAGAAGCGGATCGAGTCTCAACAACATGAACAATGACATTTCCTCAGATTATGGCCAGATGTTCTCTGAAGTACTATTTAGTGCCTTTAGAGCAAATAGACGTGTTAGCTGCTTACTAAGTACCATGGGATGGTAGAGTTGAAACAGCTGTTACAGGTAGAGGAGCAGAAGGCCTACATGGTACAACCTCAGCAGGTTATAAGTGTTACAGAACACACTTTATTCCTAGAAGTTGTTCTTTATATGCACCACTGATGGGCTTGAGGCTGCATTAAGGTTTTTTTTTTTTTTCTTTCATCATAAGTCTACCTTTATAATTATAAATCTTTATTTAAAACCACTCAGTGATGTTGCTTTTCCAAGCTTTACATTGACAGATTTTAAAAGGAAGATAAATAAACAAATATTGTTTGATTAATTGTTACTGCTAGGGTAATGCTTTCTCGGCTGGTTTTATGTGGCTTTTTTACTTCTAAAGAAAATGTTACATACAACCACTAAAATCCGACTTTCTATGTATCTGTGTGTTTGGTTTCCACCAAATGATTCCAAAAAATGTCTATATCTGAATTTCCAACCACTTACTACTGAACTTAGGCAATTTCAGCCATTGCTTCAGTTGTTTTATTATTTTGTACAAAATACCCCTATGTTTATTAAAGACACAGCATAAGGTTGGGGATTCAGATGAAAGTGTTGAATTTCGACAGCTCAATAGCATAAGGTAGGGGATGAAATTCAGATGAAATTCAACTCTTTCAACCAAATTCTACAACCTTATGCTATGGAAGTTGGGCCATTTTGTCCATTGTTGCATTAATTTCGTTATTCCATTCGTGTGAATGGAAATTTTGACTATGTTCAATACAATTACATACTGAACACAATACTACTAGTAAATGGTTGGGAAATTCGGATGAAAGAGTTGAAATCCCTCTGAATTGTTTGCCTACTATTTTGTTTATTTTTGGATTTAATTTGGTTCTTCATCCAAATTCTTATATTATTGAACATAGGTGAATTATTTTCCATTTGTAAAAATGAATATAACTATATGAAAATAACGAACAAATTTTGTCCAAAACCAATTCACCAATGGAGGAAACTCATTTCTGGCGAAACAAAATTAAATTTGGCCGGGTGTAAGAAAACAAAACGAAAAATTCTCCCACATCTAGTAAAGACATATAAGTTTATGGGGCCTGATTGGATACACCCAAATTTATTAAAAGAACTTAGCGGTGTACCAGCAAAACAATTAACAAATTTATTTTACCTATCATTGGTAATAGTAGTCCCAGAAAATTGGAAATTGGAGGAGTTGGGGAACAGTAAGTATTACTTCAGTGGTAAGTCTTACTTCAGTGATGGGGAAAGTAATGGAATGCATGTTAAAGGACAATATTGTGATCCATCTAAAATCACATGTCATGAAGGATAAAACTTACCAGAAAAGGTTGAAGGATCTGAACATATATAGCTTGGAGGAAAGACAAGATAGGGGAGATATGATAGAAACCTTTAAATACATAAAGGGAATCAACGTACAAAAATGTTGGGCTGCATATTTTAGATCAGCTGTGGGCATTCACTGGAAAATCTCAGATTTTCTTATGTTAAATTTGCTTTTGTTTGATTTAAATGCTATAATATGTTACTAACCATAACACTATAATCAATTTAAAAGCATAGGCTCCAGTAACATGAGCAGTATGGTGGAATTTTCATTATTGTCTTCCCCCTTTTCCCTTATTGATTTGTCAGAACAGCTGCACGGTCACCACTGCTGTTAAAAAGCTAAGTTTGCTCTCATATCAACAGATGTGTATTTGACTTTATTCCTATTAAGTTGATTACATTTATTCCCCACTTGTATACAACACAACCTGTGATCATCCTTGTCTGATGCCCTTAGTTATCAGTGTAAATATCCTATTCTCTTGTCTTGCTTGTCCTTGCTTCGATTCATAGTAAACATTCACTAGAGGCCTTCATTAGTGTTTTTCTTTTCATTTTTCTTATCACTGGTTTTATACTAGCTGTCTAACTCTGTTGCTCCACTGTGCAGTATATGTTTAGTTAAGCATGCATAAATGATTGCCAGTAATGAGAAAGCTTCATTAATATTTGAAATAGTGTTCCACTAAGGTAGAAGCGGATCGAGTCTCAACAACATGAACAATGACATTTCCTCAGATTATGGCCAGATGTTCTCTGAAGTACTATTTAGTGCCTTTAGAGCAAATAGACGTGTTAGCTGCTTACTAAGTACCATGGGATGGTAGAGTTGAAACAGCTGTTACAGGTAGAGGAGCAGAAGGCCTACATGGTACAACCTCAGCAGGTTATAAGTGTTACAGAACACACTTTATTCCTAGAAGTTGTTCTTTATATGCACCACTGATGGGCTTGAGGCTGCATTAAGGTTTTTTTTTTTTTTCTTTCATCATAAGTCTACCTTTATAATTATAAATCTTTATTTAAAACCACTCAGTGATGTTGCTTTTCCAAGCTTTACATTGACAGATTTTAAAAGGAAGATAAATAAACAAATATTGTTTGATTAATTGTTACTGCTAGGGTAATGCTTTCTCGGCTGGTTTTATGTGGCTTTTTTACTTCTAAAGAAAATGTTACACAACAGCAATTCAAGCGAGGTTAATATTTTATAGTGTTGCAACATAAACATAATTTATGATCAAATTATAAGCAGCAGTCAAAAAAGGGGCTGGCAAGTGATGTGGTTGGAATTGACAGATGTTGCTAAGTCACGACGTAAAGTCATGATTTATAAAGACACGAAGGTGAGTATTATGCTTATCTCTTTCTTTTAATTCCCTCAGTAGCAAGAAAAAAAAATATTAGAATAACATAGAAAATTGAACCAATCAACAGTAGTGTCATACGGTAACCCCTTTCTCCCCTCCTATAACAGTCTGTGACTCCCAATACACTTCTTCTTTCTTTGATGATGAATGAGAACTCCAAAATATTCACAAAAGTCAAACAGTCAATAAACAAAATAACTTCCAAATTTAAATCCGCAGAAACGAAGAAACTTCCACTGGATCAAGCTGTAGTAGAATAAGTCTTCACACTACAAGAAAAGGAGAAGGGAAAAAATGAGGGAAAAGTCCCGTGTAAAGTAAAATCATCATCAGTGTGTTATAAGAAACAACATTCATCAACATAGACAATCATGTGTATCAAAAAACCACTTAGGGTAGGGAAAGTTAAAAAAAAGGGGCTATAATACTCACCTTCGTGTCTGTCTAAATCATGACTTTACGTCATGACTTAGCAAAATCTGTCAATTTATAAAGACACAGAGGCTCCTGTTATGCTAGTTTAAAGCTGTTCAATAACCCTAGAAGCAAAATTAATGTTAGATCGAAAAAAAAAAACTTGAAAAGTTGATTCTCTCGACCAATCAGCTGCTCTAAGAACATCCTCCAGTCAACAACCAATGGTGACCACTTTAGAAGCCATTACCCCTCTCATAGAGTGGGGGCCAAAAATAGAAACTTCAGTCATTGCTTCCTGGAGGATCCATTCAACCCATCTGGCCAAAGACACCAAAGAGACTGGACGGTGACAAAAATGGTTCAGAATCTGAAGAGTTTAGAAAGCTCGAAGTTCTGGTTTCGTATTCCTTTGAACATAGGACAGGACATAGTTGAGGGTGAGATGGAAAAGCAGGGTAAAATATTGAAGAACTACATTGATGTCCCATGTAGATGAATATCTGGGTTTAGGCGGTCTTTGAAGTTTCATGCCTTTGAGTAAATGAATCAAAAGCCTGCTTGCCTGCCGGAATGCAATCAAAGCTAGCGTGGCCTGCAGAAATCAACGATTGCAAGACATTTACCAAAGGGTAAGCCAGTCTGTCCTCAAAAGCTTAAGTGAGGAAACCAAGTACATAGTTTAACAGAGCCGATAAGGCACCAACAAGACCACTTGTCCCAGGCATGTTGATATGATTTTCTAGTCTCTGGTGCCCAAGCTTCTGCCATGATTTCCAAAGTTGGTTGTGGAAGATCTGGAGAGAACCAGGGTCCCCTGAAACTGTCCTGCCTGCACTAGGTTATGAGGATTCCCATCCATCTCCGTCACAGGTGCATTGCGGATGGGTGGACGAATGGAAAATCTATCGATATTTCTAGAAGAGTGGGAAACCAGGGTTGGGATTCCCACCAAGGAGTGATCAACACTATCGAAGTTTGGTGTCGCTGAAGATGGACCAGGGTGATGTCAATCAGGCTGAAGGGAAGAAATGCAAAATGTCTGTGATGTGGCCATTTCTGAAGGAAGGCATCAGTGGTTGCTTTCGGGTACTCCAACTGAAGAACCAGGGAAGTTGAGTATTCAGAGAGGCAAATAGATCTACATCCATCGGGCCCCAAACTCCATTCATTTCCTGAATCTCCTGTAGGAGAAGCCAATCACTGGCGTCTGGGAGGTATCTTGAGTTCCAATCTGCCTCCATGTTGGATAACTCTGGAATATATGAGGCCTGAATCAAAATGTTGTGAGATTAGCAAAATCTCCAAAATTCTGTTGCTAAAGTGGACAGAGTCTGAGTTTTTATCCCACCCAGGCGGTTTATGTACCGCACGGCTAATACGTTGTCCAAGCACAGCAGTATGGAACAGTTCATTGATGACTGCATGAAACTGCGAACTGCAAAAGTACCTGCCAATAATTCTTGACAGTTGATATGTAAATTCCGTTCCTGGAAGACCATCTTCCTCCAGTTGTGGAGGTTCCACATTTAGCTCCCCATCTGTACAGGACATCTGCTTGTATCACAAATTCCGGGGACACTACGAAAAAAATCGCACGACCATTCCACACCTCCATATGACCAAAATGAGCCAATCGTCTAAATAAATAACGAAACATACCCCTTTTCTTTGAAGGTAACTGACCACCGGCTTTAGGAGGTTGTTGAAACACCATAGGGCTGAGGACAACTGAACAGGAGACATGTGAACCTCCAGATTTGGTGTCTCCATATGAACTGGAGCCATTTCTGATGTTCCAAAGCTATGGGGACCGTAAGATAGGCATCTTGGAGGTCTAACTTGACCATCCACTCTCCTAACAGTAGAAGATCCCTGAGGGAAGGAATTCCCTCCATTTTGAAATGCCTGTAGCATATGAAAGAGTTCAGGTCTCATAGATTGATCACTGGTCTGGACCCTGGACCTGTTTATCATCCCCTTTTTGTATTTATAATACAAACGCAGTCTGCTACCCACTTTTACAGGGGAAAAGGGGGAATTGGAAATAGAACTTACCGTAAGTCTGACATGTTGGGAACAATCCCGTGGAACCTCTGGCATGCCACGGGTGTTCCCTTTGAGGGAAGAAGGTCATGTTGCAGAATTGATCTCTGGTATCGGTGTTCTGCCTTGGGGAAGGCCTCTATGTCACCTGTAGGGACCTCTTGTGGCATGGCAAGTCAGGTGGCCTCGATTCCTGCCGGCCCAAAAGAAAACCTTGTTGGAGAAGATTTTCTTAATATTGGTCAAGGGCTGTAAAGGTCTGAACAAAACATCCTAATTCCTTTACAAAGGAATTTCTAAACAGCATGGCTTTGGATCTCGGACCAGGCCAACAAGTGGCCATGTTTACCAGTTTAGGTTCAATTTTTAATAATATAGCTTTACGCCTCTCTGTAGCCACAGCCGTGTAAGCGCTGCCCATAAGACAAATGGCTCTCTAGACCCATCCTCTTAGTATGATGGGGTCCACAGGGGATCCCTCAGACACCTTGGTCTCAACCATATCAAAGATTTGTGTCAGAGGCCCAAGAATATCCAAGATCTTGTCTTGGCAATTGCGGATTTACAATTCCAAGCCCTTTTTGGGTTACCACCCAGTTTTGTTCAGAAACTGGACAATCTTAGGATCCACACATGGTGTAACACAGACAGCATTTGGCACAGTGGGTCTTGGGATTTCTGCACTCAATTTTCTCCTGGCGATTTTGTCTAGGGGCCTTCGCACTCTGAGTGCCAGGTACTTGGCTATATGGTCAGCTGGTGCCCATTCAGCTGACCTGGGGTGTTGTGGTTGTTCTGGGTAAAATAAAGGTTGGCCAGAGGTGTCTAACGGAGTGGTGAGCTCTAATTGTTGAGCATTAGCATCAGTGTTGGCTGCCATGGTAGAACATAGAGACGTATAAATTTCCGCCATATCACTGTGGTCAGATTTAACAAACCTATCAGAAACCTCCTCAGAGTCGGAACCCAGAGTACCCACGGTGCATGGTGTTTTTTGCAGGCAGCATACTCACTTATCACCTGGATTATAGAAAAGTAGGTAAATGACCCAGAAAGGATGGAATAAAGACAGCGGAAGAACCACTGCCCACAGTATAACAACGTTGGATGAATAAAATGAACTAAAATATCACTGCACAGTGTTTGAGGGAGTCATACATAGGACAGAGGTAGATTAGACTGAAATTGGCCCAATAATGGCACTCACGGGGAAGGAGACAGCTAGTGGGAACTGACCATTTTCAGGAGATGCAACTGAATAAAGCCAGCCAACCATAGAGTTGCGTGGCAAGATGGGTTCCCGCGAGAATTAAAAGCGTGCAAAACGGATGCGACGAAGCCGGCTTCGGCGATGTGGAGAGTCTCCACCAACATGGCCACCATGTCGGAAACACGCATGCGCAGCAGCCAATTGGAAAAACAAATGAATGGGTAGATGGAGTGATACAACCGCTGAATCACCATCGAAAACTAGGGGGAGAGATGGGAGGGAGGGACACCACCGTCCCTGAATGGAAAATGAGCAGAGAAGTAAACAAAATGGGGAAACTGTATTAGGTGCAGATAATGTAATCAATAGCATATAAATAATATAAACAAGAACTTGAAAGTGAGTTAGAAGTCAAACACATTAGATTTGTGAGTCAGAAACAATATATAGGAAATATGAGAGTATAGTAATAAAGGCACATATGTACTGATAATCATAAAGGTATATAACAGAGAGTCAGTGAAACACAATACTTATCTGGGGAAGCAGCAAAAATATGAAGTGTATTGGGAGTCACAGACTGTTATAAGAGGTTGGCTGATTGTTGATTGGTTCATTTTTTTTATGTTATTCTAATACGTTTTTTTCTTGCTGCTGAGGGAATTAAAAGAAAGTGATAAGCATAATAGGAGCCTCTCTTGTCTTTATAAATCAACCATAGTGAACTACAATATCTGAACAGTCGTACCAGCACCTCTATGAACTGCTATAAGGAGTCATATAAGCAGTTGAACAACAATCAATATTATATTTGCTTTTTTTAAGAAAAAAAAGTCCCTGCAGTAAAAACTATCTAACTAAACCAGTAAATGCCAACACTGGTCCTGCAGGTGTTTTGAAACTGTGTATTCCATGATACTAGAGGCAGACTGAGAAACATGGGATTTGTAGTTCCCAAACATCTGCAGTGCCAAGATTAGACATTACTATGAACTGATCTGATGCAGAGTGTAATTTTGGAACCCCAAAAACATTAATGCATTGGAGAGAGCAAAAAATTACTAAAACACAAAATATGGTGTATAGTAGTGAGTAATGAATAATGCACTCACAAACTGAAGGTTTGGAGCCTGTAGTAATCATAAATGTTTTTCTTTAACTATTACTAGAATCTTTTAAAATCTGTTAAAAACAGAAAAGCATAAACAATGTCACAAAACCAAAAGAAAAAGTTAATATAGATACAGTATAAGCTGAAGTCCTTATAACAGTCCCCTGATATATTCTCTCAACACGTGATCCCACCCTGTGTCTAACATAGAAACACAAGTAAAAAGTTAGTGGTCCCTAGTCTGAGAACAAACTGGCATGTACTTTTCATAATAGGTTATCTTCTGGGATCACAGGTATGGTCGGTTACTGGCTCTTTTTTCTAGTCCAGAGGGAGAGCTTCTGATGATCCCATGCAAAAACTGAGCTAGCAGAGTGAAACCAGCGCTATTCAGACCCTGATCAGACTAATAGGGGGAGCCCTGCTCTGACTGGCTGTGTCTCAGTTTTGAGATACACGTCGTTTTACTTAGGAGACTAAGGACATGTGTTTTAACTTTAAAAATTAAGTTTATTTGTCCTTTAAAAATCCAAGAAATTGTTTTGCACTTTCTTATGTTTGAGTGTCTTTTTTCTTGTATTTAGGAAGAGATCGCTATTAAGATTGCTGCATCACTAATTCTGGGGTTAATATTTAGTTAGTAATACCAGATATTTGTTTAGTTTGCAATTAGAGTAATTTGTCCTACTTGATATATATAAACTATGGGGGGTGATTATTTAATTGGTAAGATAAGGCATTATCAGAATTACACCCTGGATTTCATATTGTTCAAAAGCATTTTGAGCAATATGTTATAAAACTGATATTTCTACTTGTTTCGTTGCCTTTTTGAAATTACTACTAGTAGCCTGTTTCACAGTCTTCATTTTGCATACAGTTATGCACTCCTGGAAAGAAATATAATAATGCATAAAAACAAAAATCTGGGAGATTTTATTCCAGTTATAAAACCTCTCATATTCTGCATGTATATGTATATATAGTATATTTCATATTTACCTGGTCCAGTTATATTCTACAGTGCTTATTTACTAAAATGTGGGGAGCATACATACATCTTCTTAGAGTGTGCTGTATTGTATTATTATAGTATAAATTGGGCAGTGATTATTAAACCCTTTGACAACATTATGTTTCTATTTCGTTAAGCTATTTTATTTTACAGACTTGAGATGCTTCTATGTGATATAATCCTCAAGTGTAGAGTTACCACGTTCTTGTGGTTTTTTTTCTTGTAAACAGCAAAAAGGTTACAAACACTGAGACACTGAGCATCACAATAGCTGAACTCTTGACTCTCAAACTGACAGACTGCTGCTGTGAAAAACGTGTTATTTCTGATATTTCATATGTTTGTGTTTCATTCTGCTGCTTATGTCTATAAGGAAACCTTTAAGCACTGTGTATTGCCTTATTTATACCTTATCTCACTACACTATTGCTCAGACTGTTCTTTGATAGATTTTGTCAAACCTAATTTCTTCATAAATGTCTACTTGTTACTGAATCTGCATTGTTTAACCAACAGTAGTTTGCTTACTGATTACAACTTGTATTCTGGTTATGGTTTGATCTCTTCCTGCATACTGACCTATGATTTTTACCTGTGCTAATTCAACCTTATGATTGACTTCATTGTACTCTCCTTCACAGGGGACTATTGAATAGTGTTGTTTAGTGGTGTATCTTGGTTTTGTGCTGCCCTAAGCAGACAAAATGCAGGCAGCCCCCCACCCACGTTGCACACCTACGACATGCCCCATCACCCATGTTGCACACCCACACCATGCCCCCTCACATGCCCTATCACCTACATTGCACACACATAAAATGCCGAATCACCCCATTACATGCCACCATCACCCTTATTACATACCCCCATTACGTCCATTACATGCCCCCATCACCCCTGATTAACTGGAAGGAGCTAAAGCTTGCTGAACGGTGGGGGAGGGAAAATATTTAAAGCACCAGAAGTGTGCTTTAACACCCTCTGGCAAAGTGCCGCCCTAGGCGAATGTCTTGTTTGCCTTGTGGAAGATACACTACTGGTGTTGTTCATCATGCTGTCTGGATTAAGACTAGTTTCAACAACTTAAAGATGACTAAAACCTAAAAGTATTCTTTAATGAGGTAGAAGGCCTATAGCACACAAGGCCTATAGCACACGTCAGTCATATAGCACACAACCAATAGTGGGTGAGGAGTTGCTCATTTCCTCTACAAGTGGAATAAATGGTAATCATTGTTGAGCGGTGCTCCAAATGAGCATCATTTAAAAGCAATTTTATCAGACAGAAGTAGGCTGATGAAAGATAGCTAGGAAGGGTTTGTCAGGCTACTAACTATAGCCTGATAACTTCCACATTACTCCAATCTGTGTTACACATTACAGTGTCTAGCACTGTTATAACATATTGGTTTACACTCCATACACTGTAATGGTGTAACACAGATTGGAGTAATGTTGAAGTTAACAGAATACAGTTAGTTAACAATTTTAGATCTGTGGTGTTTACTCAACTCTAAAAGTTTGACTGGAATTCTCAGAGTCAGTATAGATTGTTTTTTTCTGTACCGGCCCAATGTAAAACTTGTTACCTAAAACATACGGACAATTTTAATGATTTCACCTGGAACATTTTAACAGAGTAGAAAAAATGGAACAAACACATAATGGAGATTTGGATGATACTGACAAAAGCTAGAGGGCTTATATATCAGGATTTCTGAGCTACTTATTAATAGCCGCATGTCAAAAGGGATTTATTTTACCAGCTGAATTGTTTGACTAGATTTTGATTCTTCAGTAAAAGGAAAGCATACAAATGATGAGCCACTAGTAAGAATTTCCAATTGATTTGATGTGTACAAAAAGTTTGCTTTCATCCAATAAATGTTACTGATAATGCGCTGCTTTTTCCCAGAACATTTCTCTTGGTGAATGACAGCATAATAATGAACACAAACTTCAGTTTCATAGGAACTCATTTTTAATCACCATTATTTTTCATTAGGAATCATTTCTGGAAAAAAAACAAAAACATATTTGAATATAAGGAATATAAGTTTAACATAAAAATGCATTAACCACAAATTTCCAGCACTTTGAATCTAAAAGTGTCATTTGCATTTAAAGAAAAGGATTATTTAAAGTAAAAACAGATATTTGTATGCATATTTTACAATACTAAGTAGGTGTCATCATTTCTCAGATATAGAATTTAGTTTCTGGCGAAGGTGACTAAAAACATAACTATTTCTACCACAATTAAACAGATTAGTCGCTTATTTCTTAGGTTTTAAAAAAATGCAAATACCTTTGTAACTGTCTAGCAGTGACCTTAATAATCTTAGCACAAGGTAGGCTAGGGTATTAAATGAGCTTCAACTGACTGGTGGCCAGCAACATGTTCCTTAGTAAATAGCTGTGACCAAACATTTTTCATGCATATTTAAGTTAAAATAAAAATGTATATGTACTGTATTTATTACAGTTTGAATTCTAGATATTTCTACCTCAACTATTTTCTGTAGCCTGAGATGTAAAAAAAAAAAAAAGAAAATCAGCATTTAAAGTGTTTCAGAAATGCAGCTATCTAAATATCCCATGTGATAACTGTACTTGCAGTGTTTGCATGCATGTATTGCACAGCAGCCTGTACAAAATTTACATCTGCACCAGGTGTACCGCTTGAGTTGCCAGCCTATTCATTTTTACTGGGTATATTTTTACAAACCCCATTAAAAAATGTAGAAGGCATAATTTGGGCTTGTTGTTCAAAGGAGAAATCAAATTGCCACTAGGAGATAAAGGGACTTATAAACTAAACATTGTTTGGGCTGTGCATGTAGAGAATAAAAAAATATTGAAAATTATCTGTACATTGTGTTAACAAAATTGCAAGCAAATGCCTAAATTAGAAGAAAAATGTTTTATAAATGTGTCTGTGAAGTCTCCTGGTTATAACATCACCTGCAGTCTGACATGGCAAATGAATTGGATGTCGATGGGAAATGTGTAATGTGTCTGGAGACTCCGCAAACACATTTAAAGCACATTTCTCCTAATTCAGGTTTTTGCTTGGTTTTTCTTCAATCATTTTTTATTCTCTAAATTCACAGTCATTCAAAGTCTTATTTTATCATAACTTGTTACAACAGCAGCTAGAGACCCTCGCTTTCGGCTGTCAGAGTGGGGCTCGCCGCCACTCTGATTGGCTGTGCGGGTACTGACGTTTGGGTACTGTACTAGCAGAGAGAGCCAGTTGCTGACCAGACGGCTGCCTGCTACCTGTGGAAGCATGGCAGCTGTTGGTACACGCCAGTTTATCCCCTGACCATAAAAAGTACATGCCAGTTTATCCTCATACTAGAGACAACTAACTTTTCACTTGTGCTTCTATATTAGAAGCACAAGTGAAAAATAAAGTTTAGTGTCCCTTTCACCACTTCGTTTTGGCACCTACTGTTACCAAACTTATTTTATTCAAAATTTCATTAATATAAAAAAATATTAATCATCATACTTCTCCTTTGGCAGTCAAAATGTCTCCATCACATTTAGTGCCCTTGAAAGTTTCACATTAGTAGATTAGTAGATTACAACGACACCACTAAATTATTGTTTCAAACAATTCAAGATACTTAGTATCACCTTTTTTAAAACATAAAATAAAAAACCTGTAATGTTCTATTTTGTACCAAATATTTGCTCTTTCTTTAAAGTGAAAATAAGTAAAGTGATATTATGTGTGCAGGTGTGTTTAACACTGGGTGAAGAGAGTAGATTCCTGATTATATATACTGAAACTTTACCATGTATACCATACTTATTTCTGCTGTTATATTGCCATATTGCTTGCAACTCCTTATTTCTTTCAATGTAATGTAATGCTTACATAAAACATAAAACCAAAAAATAACTATCCAAAACATACAAGTTATGGTATTAACTTTCTTAAAGAAATATTGGTCCTAAGTTTAGAACAGTAGAATAAGTAAAGTAAAGTTACATTAAAGTAAAGTATTATTTCTTGGGATTATGGTTTGCTACAACACTAGATGGAAGAGTTATCATATAATTATATATGTAATAAGACTTTAATTGCACACATTAAAATGGCAAGTAGTTTCAGAAAACATGGAATACACACATATTTCTACAAGTATTATACGCTGGGCTTTATTTCCCTATAAATGGAGTAAATAAACAAAACACTTTTAACCCCTTAGTGACAAGACATTTTCACCTTGACTTTCCCTTGATGACAATGGCTGTTTTGACATTTCTAGGGTGTTTGTGTTTAGCTGTAATTTTTTTCTTTCTCACATACAGTACCCACACAAATTATATGTTGTTTTTATCGTCATAAGAAGGGCTTTCATTAGATACCATTATGTTCATCATATCTTATAATTTACTACAAAAAAAATCATAAAATATGATGAAAAATTAAAAAAACCCACTTTTTCTAACTTTGACCTAAAATATAATTTACACAAATAAAATCATTAAAAAAGACCCCATCTAAATAGTTTCTAAATGTTCTCCCGAGTTCAAAAATATGCATGTTTCCATATTTTTCGGTATTTTTTTGCGAGTTATGGGGCAGAAACCAAAAATAGTGTTTTTTGTTTTTTTCCTATATTGATCTTTTGACCCCAACCCGAACCCAAAATTTAACCCTAACACTAAATTTAACCCCAACTCTAATCCTTATTATATCCATTAATATTTTTTAACTTTAATTTAATTTTAACCCTATCTCTTATGCTAAAAAATATTTAATTTTAACCCTATAGGCTAGTATAGCTAAATAACCTGTTTTTAATTAATTAAATATGTATTTTAAATATTTTCCATTGCAATGCTACTAAACTACCACTAGGGGCAGTCAAGTAGCATATTCAGAGCGACGGAAGTGAAGTTACTTTCACTTCCGAAGCTCAGACCGGCAGAGGGCTTAGCCATATTGACGGAGCAGCATGATCCGTCAATATGGCTCCCCACGATAGCTCCGTGGGGCGATCGTGGGGGTCCCAAAATAGAAATTTCGGTGCTGGCTATTGCCTCGATGTCGAGGCAATAGACCAGCACTGTTAAAGCGGTTTTCGCGATCGTTGTTCGCGAAAACCGCTTCAATCGCTGCAGGACGTGCCAGGCACGTCCTTTGTCGTTAAGGGAGTTTCTCCCAGGACGTGCCTGGCACGTCCTTTTTCGTCAAGGGGTTAAAAAAAGCTTTTATCTGTAACAGTTTTATAAAAATCTAAATATTGTAACTGTTTATCTCCTCAATTTAAATTATCGGTTTAAAAATGTGTATATTGTCATTTCTGATCTGTAGCAGAGACATTCAATACAAATATGATATTTCAATATGATTTGTTTCTTGTAAACACAAGGCACATAAATATATACATCCTATGATTATATCTGTATATTATAAAAAATAAAAAACCTGGGCATTCAATCGTTTTTATTCTAAATTATATGTTCAATCTATTGATCCTGTGGGAAGATAAAAGACCTTCCTTACTAACAATTCTCCTTTTCTCGAACATGCAGAGTCCTGCAGTGCTTAGAGGTATATTAAAGCAAGCTACACATGGTTTTCAGTGTTGAAATTTTAAAGGGATGATTTCTAAGAGGACTGTGCTGAGAAAATCCCTGGTCCCCTGACTACAACAATATATGATATATTTTTATCTTAAAAGTTAATTCAATTTAGCCCATCGTTCCACAATAACAATGTTGTCAATACCATACCCAGACTTGTGCTTGGTGCACATACCTATTTATTTAGATTATTATCATTATTATATTAGTAAGGATTTGTTATAGGCTTGGTTTATTTAATCCCCATATATTATATTCTACAACACAAGTAAATATCACATATTACATTTATACAAGCATGATCCTCATAAAAATAACTCAAATGCCCAAGTGAAAAATAACATTAGTAAGCTTTTGCATTGCTATTACATGGAATTAATATTCATGTACTTTAATATTTAACAGTTTATACTTCTTTTGCAGATGAAATCTAATAGTTTCCTATTTATGGAATGTGGATCAAAGCTGATATCCAATTTTCAACTTAAATTTTCACTCCCAATTTTGATTAAAGACTTACCAATACCTCAGTGTACATCTTGTGGACTTTTTACCTACAACTCAGTCCTGCTCTCATTACCAATTGGCCTGTTTTGTTCATTTACTGTGTCTGAATGGAAAACTATGCATATAAAATAGAACTCACTGGGTGGCTACTAGAGATACTATTTAAGGATATGAAATGTCAATGTCTTTACATACGGTGTAGGTCTGGGTAGCGTCATAGATGTACCCTGCAGTATGAGTAAATTGATAGCGTGTCAAACCAAGGCAGCACAAGGTACAAATGCCACTTTGCACACCACAGCTTCACATTAAAAATAACAATTACAAATTATAATAATGTTGCATTGCATAAGTTGTGGGTGGGTCTTCTCCAGTTCATGACACTTTGAGGAGCTAGGGTTCCGCATTCAGGAACACTCTGCTTAATCCACATGGAAAACTCCCAGAACAATAGAACTGACAAAGCAGGCCATGCACCATGGACATGCAGCCTCATTCCATACTAAAACTCTAATAACTCACTTATTATAGCCTAAAATAGTGAAGGAAAATCTTCAGTAGATCAAGCAGTAGATAACCTCCAATATCTTTACCATTTCAAAAAACTGATTTGAATTCTGCCCTGTTCACACAAGCTGTAGCGGTACTTGGTTGCCAGGAGATAAAGTAAGATCACTTCCCCAGCTAAGAGGAAGTGTTTGAAGCCATTTACCAGTTTGTGGGCCAATTGCGGCAACATATTGGGAGGGGTTGTGTTCAAAATTAGCTTATAATATCACACTTTCCTATTGGTGGCCACCATTAGGTAAATTTATGACACAATTTAATTAATATTTTTGCCTGAAAATGGCAAAAATTTACATTTAAAAGCACAGATACCTGCAATTCAGTATTTTCTTCATTACCTTGCACATCTGCTATGTGACTGGTGACAGCAACCCTTTAACGATATTCAGTAAACGTATGTATCACCATATACTACCTTATTATGTAGCTCTTCATAGTGAAGTATCTATTCATTGATATTAGTCTTAGGGTGATGCACTACAAGATGATAACAGGGGCGTAGCGTGGGGGGTGCAGGGGGGGGCCGGCCGCACCGGGCGCAATATCTGGGGGGGCGCACTAGCCCTATGCGGCCGCAGCCACAACCGCGCGATACTTCCTGTCAGCCGCCGGATGTGAGCGGCAAATGACGGCGTGACGTCACATCCGGCAGCTGCGTGGCGGAGGCTCTTCTGAAACTGCATCGCGGCCTTTCTTCCCTGAGCTGTTTGAAGTGGAATTTGTAAAGGTAAGAATAAAGGGGCTTGGGGGACCTATTGTATTATGTATTGAGGAGGGGGTCATTAATGTATTGGAGAGGGGGAGGGGGGTCATTAATGTATGGGGGAGGGGAGGGGGGTCATTAATGTATGGGGGAGGGGAGGGGGGTTCATTAATGTATGGGGGAGGGGAGGGGGGTCATTAATGTATGGGGGAGGGGAGGGGGTCATTAATGTATGGGGGAGGGGAGGGGGTCATTAATGTATGGGGAGGGGGGTTCATTAATGTATGGGGGAGGGGAGGGGGGTTCATTAATGTATGGGGGAGGGGAGGGGGGTTTATTAAATGTATGGGGGAGGGGGGTTCATTTAATGTATGGGGGAGGGGAGGGGGGTTCATTAATGTATGGGGAGGGGGGTCATTAATGTATGGGGGAGGGGAGGGGGGCATTAATGTATGGGGAGGGGAGGGGGGTTCATTAATGTATGGGGGAGGGGAGGGGGGTTTATTAAATGTATGGGGGAGGGGGGTTCATTTAATGTATGGGGGAGGGGAGGGGGTGTCATTTAATGTATGGGGGAGGGGAGGGGGTCATTTAATGTATGGGGGAGGGGAGGGGGTCATTTAATGTATGGGGGAGGGGAGGGGGGTCATTTAATGTATGGGGGAGGGGAGGGTCAGTAATGTATGGGGAGGGGGGGAAGTAATGTATGGGGGAGGGAGGGAAGTAATGTATGGGGGAGGGAGGGAAGTAATGTATGGGGAGGGGGGGAAGTAATGTATGGGGGAGGGAGGGAAGTAATGTATGGGGGAGGGGGGCAGTAATGTATTGGGGACGGGGGGGCAGTAATGTATTGGGGATGGGGGGCAGTAATGTATTGGGGAAGGGAAGAAGGGGGGCAGTAATGTATTGGGGAAGGGAAGAAGGGAGGCAGTAATGTATTGGGGAAGGGAAGAAGGGGGGCAGTAATGTATTGGGGAAGGGAAGAAGGGAGGCAGTAATGTATTGGGGAAGGGAAGAAGGGAGGCAGTAATGTATTGGGGAAGGGAAGAAGGGAGGCAGTAATGTATTGGGGAAGGGAAGAAGGGGGGCAGTAATGTATTGGGGAAGGGAAGAAGGGGGGCAGTAATGTATTGGGGAAGGGAAGAAGGGGGGCAGTAATGTATTAGGGGATGGGGGTCAACTGTGTATTAGGGGAGGGAGGGGTCAGCAGTGTATTAGGGGGAGGGGGGTCAGCAGTGTATTAGGGGAAGAGGGGGGGGATGGGAAAGATCTGACTTGGGAATTTGAGATGAGGCAATGATTATATTTTTTACATTTGTGGCCTAATGAATAATCTATATATATGTGTGTATGTAGAAGGAAATGTAAATAGGTGGGGCTACAGGGGTGAGGGAATTATATTTGTAATATATTTATTAGGAACTGTGGAGGGAAGGGGGTTGGATGAGAGCATTAAATATCATAGCATTAAATATTATATTTATGGGGTAGGAACTGTATTATATATTTTTGGTTTAGTGCAGGGGTAGGTAACCTTTGACACTCCCTTTGTTTTTTGACTACATCTCCATTAAGGCTTGCAAAGCATCATGGGAGGTGTAGTCCACAACATCTGGAGTGGCAAAGGATGTCTACTCCTGGTTTAAAGCATAGGTGTATAACCATTTGGCTTCCCCAGGCCAAAATAACCCCTTAAACTCTTAAAGGATCACTATAGTGTCAGGAAAACAAAGCGGTTTTCCTGACACTTTAGTACCCTGAGGGTGCCCACACCCTCAGGGTCCCACTCCCGTGGTGCTGAAGGGGTTAAATTCCCTTCGGTTACTTACCTTTATCCAGCGCCAGGCTCCCTCGGTGCTGGTGACCTCTCCTCCCTGTCTGACGTCAGCTCCCCGTCCGACGTCACTGGAGCTGAATGCGCATGGCTGCACGCGCATTCAAAGTGTCCATAGGAAAGCATTTCTCAATGCTTTCCTATGGACACTCTGCGCGATGGAGGCGAAATGTGCCTCCAGGCTCCAGCGTCGCAGATGCGCCTCTAGTGTCTGTCCGCAAGACAGCCACTAGAGGCTGCCTTAACCGCAAATGTAAACTGCTATGTTTACATGTGAAGGGTTAAAACCTGCTGAAAATGTGGAGAATGTGTGTAATGCATGTTCGCACTCAATAAAGTGTTGGAAAATAAACTTGTATTTAGATGCATTTTACTTTAATTACATAAGTATTTTCATAACAAACAATACATGTGCTTGGGGGGTAAGGGTTTCTTTAACTAATCTAGTAGAAGAGACTCGAGTGCTAAAATCCACGGGTTAGGGGGCGCAAATTACTTGCCTTGCCCCGGGTGCTGACAACCCACGCTACGCCACTGGATGATAAGAAATATCTGTGAAAACATATTAATCTACAGAATGACACTTGCACAATTGCATTTACTCTGGCATTAATGGAACTTACTTATGTTTATCTTTTAAAGAGTCTCTGGCTTTTTAAATGAATAGAAGTGTATACTCAACTGTGACTTTAAAGGACAACAATGCAAAAATATAACATACGATTAAATCTGCTGCTTTTTTGTCCCACTAAAGAAAATTTGAAAAAAATAAAATCAATGGGGTCTCTGCCATTGTGTCCCTGGCTACAAGGGATAGATCTCCTTCAATTTCAAATGCCTTTATGCAATCTTTCTGTTAAATTGAACTTAATTGTTGCTGCTTTCTTGGCTACAGTTGTCCTTTAATGAATTTTAAATGAATCCAGATTGCTTATAATTCCACTAAGCCGGCTTTAGAATACATCTTTCATTTTCCCATTGTTAGATATGCAACATTCATTACCCGTGTTCTATAAAATGCAGGACTTTATGTAGAAAATGCATATTACTTTTTACATTTTTATTGAAAGTACCTTGTATTTTCTTTTCTTATACAAAAAACCCCCAATTTATTTTAAGGCATTAGTGACGTTTTAGTTAACACAGTTCAGTGAAATTGATTAAGACATTTATTAATACCTTTGCATGAGAAGTGATCCTGAAAATTGTTGCATTTCTTGAAGCATAGGTCTACTGTCGAACACCTATAATAAATGCATATTCTACCTTATATAAAAAAAATGTTTTATAGCTTATAGAAGGAGGGCAATTACTACATAGGTAAAATTAATACTTAGCAAATAACAAATGCAATAACATAATAGGATCAAACACTACTTTAACTACAAGTTTATTTTTCTTCCATTCACAACATTTCCATTAAATTTTAAACTGGTGATTACCAAGTCTGTAATAAGCAACACATTCAACTTAGGCCAATCAGTGCTAATGGCTGGTTTTGGCTGCAACATCATTAACTGAAAAGTACAATCAGCATTTTTTTCCCCACTAATGAATATGTCTCCTTTTCTATGCATATCACAAATCTTAAAAACTACAGAAGTTGGCAGTAAAGATACCATTGCAAATAGCATGGCAAATGGAAGAACCATTTGTTTCTAAGCAAGGTCTCTTACTTTTAGTCTGAAGAAAGCATACATATTTCTGCTATAGAGATTTATACTAATGGTATCACAGCTTGTAATCTGCATTTAAATCAAGCATCTTTTAAAGGAATAGGTACGGCAATCTTTCCAATTTCTGCAGCATGAACTGTAATTTTCTTCAGTGAATGATAAATAAGTGCTGCAATTATTTTCCAGTTAACAATAATTCTTTTCAATTCTTTAGTAAGCTCAGTGAATAGTGAATATTTCAGAAACTTCCTTTATGATCAGAGATGGGACGCTAGCAGTACCAGTTACCACTTTAAATGCTGTATCTTGTATGGATGATGTAAATAATACAAAGTGTCAAACATTCCATTAACAACTAATTTGACCATTCATCCAGCAGTTAATAAAACATTTCCATGATACAGAAACTGAAATAACTGGGACAATAGAAGCTCATTGGCATCTCAGATCAAAGTATGTATGTGCAATTTTCTATTTTGTATTCATCTTAGAAATAAATAAGAAGATTCAGTCCACTCAAGCAGTTAACGGTTTCTTTCATATTAAAAATACTGCACATTGCTTAGGATATGGAGGTATGGGTGCTAGCATATAAAATGGTAGTCCTAAAGGTAACCAAGGAAAACAAATAAAAAAATTCCTAACTACTGTGGATATTGTTACATTTAGACTAAGTTTATGCCTGCCCAGCAGTGGTAAATTAGTTGTTACAGAGTTAATTTGGTTAAAAAAAAAGACTATGTATTAGACATGTGCAAAACTAAAATTTTCGTTTCGTTTTCGTCCATTCGGACGAAAATGTTATTTATTTCGTCTAAAAAGAATTTCGTTGATTACTGCATTCGTTTCAGACGAAATTCGTTCATTATTAATTTTTATTTGTTCGTTTTATAGAATACATGTAATACTATTGGATTTCTATAAACCGAACGAAAGCCCCATTCATAAGAAATTCTTATGAATGGGGCTCTCGTTCGGTTCATAGAAAGGCAATAGTACTACATGTTTTCTATAAGCCGAAAGTCTATAAACCGAACGTACGTTTTATAGACTTTCGGCTTATGGAATACATGTAATCCTATTGCTATTCTATAAACCGAACGTTCGGTTTATAGAATAGCCATAGGATTACATGTATTACATAAGCCAACAGCCTATAAACCGAACGTTCGGTTTATAGGCTGTCGGCATTTAACTATACAGAGACAGAGTCTCCATTCATAAAATTATGAATGGAGACTTTGTCTCCGTGTAGTAAAATGCTGACAGCCTATAAACCGAACGTTCGGTTTATAGGCTGTGGGCATTTAACTATACGGAGACAGAGTCTCCATTCATTATGAATGGAGACTTTGTCTCCGTATAGTTAAATGCCGACAGCCTATCAACCGAACGTTCGGTTTATAGGCTGTCGGCTTATGGAATACATGTATTCCTATTGCTATTCTATAAACCGAACGTTCGGTTTATAGAATAGCAATAGGAATACATGTATTCCATAAGCCGACAGCCTATAAACCGAACGTTCGGTTTATAGGCTGTCGGCATTTCACTACACGGAGACAGAGTCTCCATTCATAAAATTATGAATGGAGACTTTGTCTCCGTGTAGTAAAATGCCGACAGCCTATAAACCGAACGTTCGGTTTATAGGCTGTGGGCATTTAACTATACGGAGACAGAGTCTCCATTCATAAAATTATGAATGGAGACTTTGTCTCCGTGTAGTAAAATGCCGACAGCCTATCAACCGAACGTTTGGTTTATAGGCTGCGGGCATTTAACTATTCGGAGACAGAGTCTCCATTCATTATGAATGGAGACTTCGTCTCCGTATAGTTAAATGCCGACAGCCTATAAACCGAACGCTCGGTTTATAGGCTGTCGGCTTATGGAATACATGTATTCCTATTGCTATTCTATAAACCGAACGTTCGGTTTATAGGCTGTCGGCATTTCACTACACGGAGACAGAGTCTCCATTCATAAATTTATGAATGGAGACTTTGTCTCCGTGTAGTGAAATGCTATTGTATTCTATAAACCGACTCTATTTCGGCTTATAGAATGCAATAGTACTACGAATGGACGAATGAACGAATGATTTTCGTTTATTAACCATTCGTTCATTCGGCTTTCGTTAGCTTAGCATTTTCGTTCTTCGTTTTTCGGACGAATGGACGAAAATGCTATTTTCGGACGAAAATGCATTTGTCCGAAAACGAATGCACATGTCTACTATGTATCTTGTTCGGTTTCTTCAAAGACAAAGGTTTGTAGATTTGGAATGTTTTACCATATCTATCATGGATATTGTTACATTTGGTCTAAGTTTATGCCTGTCCAGCAGTAGTAAACTAGTTGTTACATAGCAATTTGGTTAAAAAAACAAACACATCTTTCTAGTTCAGTTCAAAGACAAAGGTTTGTAGATCCGGAATGTTTTACCATATCTAAGTTCTTTTTTAATGTTCTTTTTGAATTGTATTCAATTAAACTGCTGCAGAATGTTTAACAATTCCTCATGATCAGAGTACCTGGTGATACAAATTGTCAAAAAGGAACACTTTTGTTTTTAGAGGTGCGTCTTAGGGTGGGGGATTACTTAATAGCCAATCTTAAGTTATTTAATGTTACCACAGCAACACTGACCTATTATGCAGGATCCAAAGTAAGTTTGGTTTTTAGGAAAGCTGAGATATCCCACCGCTAATATACAAATTGAATAACTGTCATATTTAACCTAATAGTAATGTATTCACAGATTGGGGCTCAGGCACTTGTAACTAAGAATTTGTGCAACATCGTGACAAATGTGGAACCAGCAACAATGGCGGAGACACAATGTCTACCAGAAATGCACATAGGAATGTGTCAGGGTAAGCTGGGTCTGGAATCTTTGAATAATGAACAACACTGAAATTCAGAGCCGGGAGATTCATGATACAGATGCAGAGGTAATAAAGCACTGTTTTTTGTTATTATTATTTATGCATGTTGCAGGTCGGAATCCCATGTGGCCACCACCGGCATCGGTAGCACAGAGCTGCATACCACATTTTCTAGCTCCCCCTTGCATTGGTGTGCGTGCTCAGCAGCACAGGGCTTTGCCTCTTTCTGCACAGACTTGCTTCTGCTCCTGCGCGCTGTGTACAACTGGTGCCCCCAACCCTGCATAAATTGCTGTGGGTTAAATGGTACATCCGTTTCACCCATTACCCCGGTTTCTATATCTACCTTATATATATCTAGTTAGATATACTTTGGTTACCGGGTGAAGATTGATTCTTGTGCAATATTATAAATGTGGAGCAGTCAACATGGAAACCAACATTATGTTCCTGATGACTGCTCCACTTTTAGTTTTTCAATGCAGAATTGTATTTATACTTATGCACCAAAGCTGCATTTTTTCCATAAAGCTACAATTCAATATCCGTTAATTAACCCTCTAACAGCTAGAAGATATTCAACATAAAGCTTCCCTGACACTGAAAGGGTTAAGAGAGAAAGCATTTTCTACATTTATGTTCAAATAGACTTGGCTGCTGCTGACATTTTCATTCCAGCACAGTGTGACTGCAGTAAATACATATGATTAATGAGAGATGTGTAGAGTTCTGTGTGCTTAAATACAGTATGGACTATACTTACCATGGAACTGCAATACTTTATTTGCAGGGGAGACAATGTTTAGAAACATGTCTGGTGGTTGGTGTGCACAGGATCCTCTTAGTGATGGTTAACCTTCATCATGCCAGCTCCTGGATACATTTCACAAAATTAGGAGTGCCAAAGTTGGAACTGCAGGGAACTGAGAAGAGCATTTCAAACTTAAGGCCAAGGTAGCCGAGTTGGAAAAATTCTCCCATTAAGAAACTTTATAATGTGAACATAACAGGGCTGATTTTTATTCTCAGTCCAGTTCTGAAGCTGACTAGCGAATGCTGGAGAGGTTGGTCAAGACAAGCATCACCCTAGCAGTATCAGGAAACACACTGAGGTCATACACCTGAGGCAATGATACAGACTGGGACTAAGGAGCCTTGTTGGTAAACAGCAGCAAAACAGCAGTGCCAGGAACAAGCCAAAAGTCATAACCCCCTTTAAGGGAGTGTGTAGAGAAGCCTAGAGAAAAAAAGAAACACCAGAGGAGGAAATAGGGACAGACACTCCTAAATGGGGACATATGAGAGGTATGTAATAAGGAGCAATAAGAAAATAACTTTTGACACATGTATGGAAGAGCAAGGTCTTTCAAGGGATCTCTGGAATAAAACATTTTCTTAAAAAAAAAATACCGGCCATGATATTTCCATCATAGACTTAACATTGGCCGTAAGACAATTTTCTACTGGTCTGTCAGTAAAATACCGGCTGGGTGGCAACCCTTTTTAATGCAATACATGGTTTCTATGGATATAACTTTGGTACACTCCTCTATCAGCAGGGGTTTTACTGTACAAACACTGTCTTATTGGCAAAATATATTTTCCATCTTGTTAATCTGCATACCTGGGAATGTTGGTGGTTTTTAACTTTTTTGTTCACCTGGTTTTCTTCCAAAATACTAGTAAAATGCATACTTCTGGACTTGACTGATTACAAGATTCCTTTAATGAAACAGTGATGTTGTTACCCCCATGATGCTATATTTAAATGTACATCCACAGTACATTAAACCATTTTACATAAGGTCTTTCTTTTTCTTTACAGAAATCCAATAAAATATCTAAAAATAGTTTACCTTGCAGCTGCATTTGCTGCTTTTGCAAGGGCAGACATCCACTGCTTTGGTCAGATATCTAACTCCGACCCAAGATAACTGTGTTCAAGCCTCCTCATCGGTTCCCCCTCTCCTCCCTCTTGTGCAGTCCAGTCTGCTCTTGGCACGTTTCCATGTGTAACATCACACAAGATCACTCTGTGTATATTTTGTTATTACAAAGCAATCTTGCATGGACTGCACGAGGAAGAGGCAGGTTTTTCAAGAGGGGGAGGTGGAACCCGTTAAGGAAGGCGTCATGAGTGTAGTTAGTTTGGATTGGAGAGTCGGATATTTGATGCAAGCAGAGTGAAGATGTCTGCCCTTACAAAGGCAGCAAGTGCAGCTGCAAAGTCAAATACTTTCAGAGTTGATATTGGATTGCTCTCCAGAAAAACAGAGATCTTATATAAAATGGTTTAATGTTGTGTTTGAGCCATTGTTGGCTTGTGCACGACAGTTGTCCTTTAAATTAGATATTATGTATGGTGCATAGACATGAGACAGCACAGGCATGTAAAATAACATTTTTCTTTAAGGTGCATATTTGCTTTCAGTACTGGTAACACAATTTATGATTTTTTTTTAAAACATACATGCTAATGAATAATTATTTTGTTCTTTTGTTTTATAAAGTGCAGCTCAGATGGATAACAGTTTTAATTTGTGCTGCTCCATTCCAGAAGACTTTATTTAATCATTATTGAGAAGTGTTTGATTTAAATCTGTTAATAATCATATTCTCATAGTACGTTTCCTTAAAGTGTCATATCTTTAGATTAACAGTTTCTGCTGTTCACATCCAACTGTTACAAGTAGTCTGATCCCTTTTATCAGATCAAAAACATGATCATAAATGAGAATGTATTACTAATGACTTCAGATGATTTGATTTTTATTCCAAGAGGAAGACTGTATGATACAGTGATCCCCTTCTCTTCAAAATTCCTTGTGAAGTTGCAAACAAGTTTTTTTTTTTTTTAAATTACAGTTCACTAAGAAAAATGTTTTGCATTGCTCTCGGCAAGCGGCTGTCAAACCTGGAGCCTCTGAGTTGCAGATCCCCAGGCAGTAATTGCCAAAGTGAACAATGGTGTATAATAGGCAAATTTAGTTTTTAAGATTGCAGTACATTTTGGACTCTGCGTGTGGACCTTGGTTAAGTTTAATGAAAGTTATGATGAGCTGCCTAGCTATCTGTGTTTAGACTTCTCAATAGGCAATCTCACATTTTCTAAAGAGAGATGTTTAAGTGCTTAAATATCGATTTAATGCATCTATTAGCATTATTAATGTGCTACAAAAAAAAAAAAAAAAAGAAGCAGCAATAAAAAATATAAATTGTTCGCTGTGTTAATTCAGTTGCTAAATCATAGAGGTACACACACTTTGCTTGTAATACTGAAAGTTAAGATTGTGATTGGATGGCCCTCTTGGTCATCACAAGAAAAGCTATCTCCTTCCAGTTTCATTTGGGCGGCAGAAGCAGGAGCTCTTTGCTGCAAGTTAGATTTTTGTTGTGCAGGAATGGTGTGTTTTTATTTGTTTGTATATGCAATATTTCATTGGATAGGGGATTCTGTAATTTATCATTAAGTAGTTCATTATTAAAAATGTTGCTGCAATTGTGATTTTCGCTTACTATCATTTCGTAGAAGAGTAAGCCAGTTTTCAAACTAAAATTCTCAAAGCTTGGAGCAGCGCTGTATTTAGCGCAAGGTAAACAAGGCAAGTGCCTAGGGCGGAACTTGCCTTGTATGGCTATAAGGGGCGGCACAAATTTAACAAAACAAAGAAAATATGATACAATATGATGGGGAAGTGCTTGACAGGTCATGTAACTGGTCCTGGACTACCTGCAGTGTCTGCAAAGTTTAATTTTATAATTCAGTGATGTGAATTATCACTTTAACTGTTTTGTAACTTTCAGTCTATAGTATTTTTTGACCTGAAATAAATTAATTAAGTTTGTTGAATAGACCACCATAGCTGCAGATAAAAATGTTTTTTGCAATAATGAAATGTGCATTTTTGAACTATGGTATGTGTATACTATAGAGCCTTTAAAACGATGTGGAATAAATATCTGTATATACAAATAGTAATATATGTATGGAAGCAAAATTAGTTTGTTTTTTAATTGCACTCATTTGCACCACAAACCTAAAGACTGATAAATTTGGAAGGACATATATATGTGTAAGAGATCATTTGATTAGTCAAAGCAGTTACTATGGAATTCCCTCCCTGATTAATTAATTGGTTCCTCAATGATACACATGCATTCTACATTCCCCTGGTAAGCATGTAAATGTTATGTGTCCAAATAATAATGGCAGATCTGACTAGACTAGCTGTGCATATAACAGAGACAACTGGAGCCAAAGCTGCAGATGGAGAACAACAAAAATCACCTTCCCTTGGTCAATGAGCTTCCAAAAGCAAGCACTGAAGGACCAATCTAAAAGCGCTACTGAAAATAATCCTTTATTTGGTCTAAAGTGTAAAATCACCATATCCTAGACCAGTGGTAGTCAACCTTTTTCTACCTACCGCCCACTAATGCATCTTTCTTGATGGAAAAATTTCCTTACCGCCCACCAGTTTTCGCGCAAGTGCGGAATATTTTTTAGAAAGGAGGGTGTTTTAAAAAAAAATAAATGTACGTACATTTATCTTTTTATTTCTTTATTTTTTTTTTTCCGTTTTGATCTGCACTCCACACAGTGTTTTTTTCCCTCCTCTTTTCCCTTTTATTACTAACACCAAAAACAATGTTGTATTAGGTGCCAATTTTTATTAATGTCACCATCAAAAGAAATTCCTTATTTTTATTTTTTTTATCTTTTCCTTTTTATCTCCTTTCTTTTACCTTCCTGAGCGACAAAAGTAAGGCTGAGCTAGTTACCCCACTTATTATTATTAGCCAACAATTCTCTTTCTCCTGCCTATAACTTTTCTTTTGAAACTGCTCTGCTCCGTTTCTGCCTGCTTCTGCCTGTCCCTGCTATCAGTTTCCACTCCTCCCCTTCCTCTTCCCACGTGTTTGCGTGCGCTCGCTCCCGCCCGTCCCCTTCTCGCACATAAGGAGGTTGATTGATGTGTGCGCTCGCGCCCGCCTGCCCCGCCCTCCCACTCTCTCAAAAGGAGATTTTAACTTCCGAAAATCCTACTCTCATTCTCGCACACGTTGGTTTCTTGATGTGTGCGCTCACGCGCGCGCCCACTCACTCGCTCGTTCAAAAGGAGGTTTTAACCTCCAAAGTCCCTACCGCCCACCTGAAATCCCAAAAAGCCCACTAGTGGGCTGTAGGGACCAGGTTGACGACCCATGTCCTAGACAGTAAGACAAACAGGTTTGACACACTGTGTACAGGTAGTGTGTAATCATAGGCTGATGAGACACATGTGGGGCTGCACTTAACACTGTGATTGACAGAAAAAACTCCCTTAAGCAGCTGAATGGTATCATCAAATCACTGATGTCTCTCTCTATCAATGGGCAATAACAAAATAAGGAAGGGAGAACCCCGAACAGGGAATAATGACATTATTTACATAAAACAAACACAGAATACAATGTTAATAACAAAGGAAACCTGTAAAATAATACATGAGAACCACAGTATGTGCTATAATAATACCAAGTTAAAGCTATATAGATGTCTATATGACACATGGGGATACAGAATTTATATGCAAAACAGCAAAGCAACATATATACATATATATATATATATATATATATATATATATATATATATATATATATATATATATATATATATATAATGAATGATTACAAACAAAACTAACCAGTGTGAAGAGGACAAAAACATACATAAAATCTCAGTCTGAGGTAAAAAACAAAAAACAAAAAAAAAACACGTGGGAAAGGAACAAGAACAAGATCATTTATAAATTGATACAAATATGGACACACAAGCAGAGGCATCTAAGAAAAAAAATGATAACCATGAAATGTCAAAACACACCAAGGAGGCTGATCAATCCAATAAAATGGTGCCAAAACAATGTGAAACAGAAGGGGTTGTATATATCCACAACGCTGGGAAAAAAAGCAGCATCAGAAATTAAATTTTGAAAAATTAAAAATGGACAGAAAGAAAGCAAGGTGAAAAAAAAACTGTTTGTGTAGAGATAGTTAGAAAAATGTTGTGTATTTAAACAATCCAGTTTGTGTATTTGCAGATAGAAAATGTATTTAATCTCCAAAAATATTTTAAATGTTGCCACTGGGAGGAAGGATGGACTCTGCGTTGAGAAATATAAGAGTTGTTGTTAAGCAAACAATTTGACCTTATAGGAATATAAGGGTATCTAAGGCTTTGTCACAGGTGATGGAGGATAAATGTTCTCTGATGCAACCATTATAATGGAGTCATTTGTCCGCTTGGCGTGTTTTGATAATTCAAATTTATCAATTTTCTTAATTAGAGGGTCTACTCAATATGTGCAGACATTTGTCCCCAAAATGGTGCCTCTGAAGTCCAGACTGATTCGGGACACATCGGGAACCAAAATTTCAGCTATCCAGTATACCCTGATGTGCCTACAAATGCATTCACAGTTCGGACATCAAAGCTAATTCCACGGCTTCTGACACCGAATGCAGCCAAAATGCACAAAAAATTAAGGGTAGCTTTAGGGTCTATGATTTCTAGGTCATTTCGGAAGGATCTCAGCTATTATGAAAGCCAAATTCCTACCATAGAAGTCAATGGGGGGACTTCGTCTATAGCCCAAATGGCTGAAGTCCTCTCAAAATGGCCCCAAAATAAAAATACAAATCTGTAAAAAATAAAATAACTTACACATTAAATACATTAAAATAAATTAAATAAACATACAATGATGTGACTTTTTTTGTATGAATATATAAAAATTCTTATGTTACGAAAAAAAGAGCCAATGGTTATGGTGCTTGGTAAACTTAATTATACATTATTTTGTTTGCTAGAAGATCTTAATAGAGATACTGCTGTGTTTTATACTGAAAGAAGCAAGCAATAACAGTCATAAAACAGAGAGACCATGAGGTCTCATTCTCAATTGAATGGTAACCCTGTTGTTCAAGCCTTCTGGTCACATGAATTTAATTGCATTGATCCATTTTGGCTCAAAGAGGGGTAATGTGAACCATTTGTTGTTACTATGGAATGACTATGAAATGATTGAATGTGATTGGAAAACATACATCTGAGAAAAAGTTGCCAGATGCACTACTGAAAAATGTGGTGAGAGAGAGCTTGGTGCTCTTGAGAGTATAACAATTCTACATTGTAGAAAGGTTCTTTCAGGAAGTGCAAACTTAAAATGTCTTTACTCAAATCTATGTATGGACTAACCTTGTGTTTTTTAGGACTGTATCAGTTTGTTTTCTTGACAATCCAAAACTAACCATAATAATAACTATATAATTATATATTGTATAATTATACTGATTAAAAGTTAAAACACATTTGGGGGCAGGTATGATTAGGTCGAGCACACACAGATTATGCCAAATACTGGTGCAATCGGCACGTGCGCCACCGTATAAAGCAAACTAATAGGAGTATGTGTTATCTATGATGATTGCGTAGATTTAGGTTGTGTCGGGGCTCATTGCTCCAAGACGTTGGCAGCACATACTTTAAGCCCTGTAAGTTGCTAGGTGGGGCCTCCATGGATCAGACTTGTTTATCCAGCACATCCCACAGATGCTCGATTGGATTGAGATCTTGGGAATTTGGAGGCTAATTCAACACCTTGAACTCATGGTTGTGTTCCTCAAATCATCCCTGAACCATTTTTGCTTTGAGGCTGTGGAGCATTATCCTACTAAAAGAGCCCAATGCCATCAGGGAATAAAGTTTCCATGAAAGGGTGTACATGGTCTGCAACAATGCTTAGGTTGGTGCTACTTCTCAAAGTAAAATCCACATGAATGGCAGGACTCAAGGTTTCCCAGCAGAACCTTGCCCATCACATCACACTGCCTGGTGTATCCATTCAAATGTTGTATTTATGCACATAACACAACTTCACAAAGAATTGGTGTATATTATTTATTAAAAAATTACCAAGTGCTTTATTAGTTTGAGTAGTATTAATATATAAAATATTTTTTGTAGAATATTCGCAAACATGTATGTGCTCTTAAGGTGGTCAAGTTTGGAGGTAAAATTTCACTTCACTTCCAGTTTCAAAATCAAATTCGACCTCCAAGCTCAACCACCTCTATCTGTTCATTAAACAACTTCTCCCCAGCACCTCCCCATGACAGAGCCCAACTCAGACTCCCATCTCAAACTCACCTTCATGGAAAGCAAAAACATTACTATTCACTAAAAAATGACAGTGTGATTTGGTAGGCAAAAATGCTCAAAAACTGGCGCAAACACGAGAAAATAATACAGACTAATACGATATGGAAAAAGATGAGTAATAATTTAATAACTAAAACAAGGTAAAACAATAGTATAATTACAATAAATAAATTACAATAAAAAATACATATTATATAGTTGTATGTAAATATCATATTCAGAAGTCTGACTTATTCTGCACTTTCTACTCCACGGTAATTTGGCTTCTGAATATAAACTGCATTCAGTATTTACACACAGACTGTGCCACCTATATTGGAAAAGATTTGTGAGTAATCTAGCCATTACCCTTATAACTGCCACCTTGTTCATTTATTTTTATTTTTTTCTCATTTCTTTTTGTATCTCTCCGTGGTGGTTGTCAGAACAATATAATCTGTACACCTGCACATTTCCACAAAACTAATAGAATATTCACCTAAAATCAAGAATTTATTGCATGAATACTGCCAAGACAGCTCTGGAAGTTGTATATGTCTTTTTCTGAACTGAAAAAAAAAGTATCCTCTGTTTCAATATTTTTTATCCTCCCCCCAACCGAGTATTCCTGCTATGTCTATCTATTCTTTGTTTCTTTTCAATTTAAAACAAAAGTGAGTAAATGACCATTGTCCTGCTGTGATTAACATCAATTATTGAAAATATATCACATTATGTATTTGCCATATTATCATTGCAGCAATTTCCAATTAAGCTTTAATAACTAGTACTGTGTTTCAACATGTTTTCATAGGTGTTATTTACAAAACCATTAAATCAGCTATTTATGTTTAAAATAGTAGCCTATATTCTCTTGTATCTCTATAAATGTCATATATCCTGTTAGTGGCTACAATTCCACTATGCATACACTTTTTTCCTGTATATTATGATTTGTCTTTAACACATCAGGCATTTGAGATGACACCCCTCTACTTTTTTCTTAACCACCCCCCCTCTTTTTCCTCCTATACTTCTTTGGATTACTCTACCTCTGAGGAAGGCCTGTGCGGCAAAATTCATTAGGTTTATTGCCACATTTGGCATACAGCTGTCCAAACATTTACGTGTTCTGCACCATTATCATGTGTATTTTTTACTGGCATTTGTATTATTATTATACTATGCATGCCATATTATTTTATCTTGTTTTGGTCATTACATTAATTATTGTCTTTTTCCACACCTGTTACCACTCTATATTGTGTTCTAGTGCTCACACCAGTTTTTCAGCACTTTGACCTCTTCTTTCTATTTGTGAGCATCCATGAACACAATTTTTTATTTTACACTTTTCCTCGTACCCTTTATTTTTCCTTGTGCTCTTTCCACTGGTGCAGACTCACACCAACCCCTGATTTGGTAGGTGAGTTGGATTTTTATGTCCACATCGCTCCCTGCAACTTGCCATCTCATGCGTACGGTCATTTCATAATGGGTGATTTTTTGGGGTTTAGTAAAATTACTGCACCTATTTCATAAAATGGGTAAAAATACCTCCTTCCTTAGAAATTGGGGCTGGGGGCTGCAGAAATGGTTACTGCCCCTAACAAATATTGGGACATGGGGCTGAGCAAGAATCCCCTACCCCCTTTTATACCAGGGCAAACGATAATGTCCCTGCCACCTATTTGTGGGGCCAGAGGCTGTCCAAGTGCCTCTGGCAATGCTGTTATTAACCCCCCTTAATTAAATGAGTCTGGGGACAATTGCCCCTGGCTCTGTTAACCACCCCCCAACACCTATAATTTATGGAGTCAGGGGCTTGGTAAGTGTTTTATATATCAGGAGCTGAGAAAAAGGCTTTAAGCTAACCTCAACATCTGAGGAAAGGGATTTAGGAGTAATAATTTCAGAGGACTTGAAGGTAGGTAGGCAATGCAATAGAGCAGCAGGAAATGCTAGCAGAATGCTTGGTTGCATAGGGAGAGGTATTAGCAGTAGGAAGAGGGAAGTGCTCATGCCATTGTACAGACCACTGGTGAGATCTCACTTGGAGTATTGTACGCAGTACTGGAGACCATATCTCCAGAAGGATATTGATACTTTGGAGAGAGTTCAGAGAAGGGCTACTAAACTGGTTCATGGGTAGAAGGATAAAACTTACCAGGAAAGGTTAAAGCATCTTAACATGTATAGATTGGAGGAAAGACATAACAGGGGGGATATGATAGAAACATTTAAATACATAAAGGGAATCAACACAGTAAAGGAAGAGAGTATATTTAAAAGAAGAAAAACTACCACAACTAGAGGACATAGTCTTAAATTAGAGGGGCAACGATTTAAAAGTAATATCAGGAAGTATTACTTTACTGAGAGGGTAGTGGATGTATGGAATAGCCTGCCAGCAGAAGTGGTAGAGGTAAACACAGTCAAGGATTTTAAGCATGCGTGGGATAGACACAAAGCTATCCTAGCTATAAGACCGGGAACGGGGGACTAATAAAAGTACTCAAAAAAGAATTGGGCAAACTAGATGGACCGAATGGTTCTTATCTGCCGACACATTCTATAAGCTGTCACCTGTGACCTGTGTCCTGAAAGCAGGAAGGAATCTGATTGTGGCATTTTATTTTGACATTTAATTTTATTTTAGAAGGGTCAGGGGACTTTGGGGCATATATTATATAAGAACCAGAGACCTTTGCTCAGTCCCTGGCCCCATTTATTTAATAGGGTGTTTACTTTTTTTTACCTGGGTTAAGGGCATTTCATCAGCCCCAGTTATTATACCCAATGTTTAATGGGACCAAGGGCACTTTCCCAGCACCTGGCTCCATTGCTTTTATGCGGTGCTGGGAGCTGGGCAAAAGGCTCAATTATAATAGGGGGGGCAGGGTTTTAGTGGTGGAGGGGAGGTAAATAACAGGGCTAGGAGCAATAGGTCAACCCCTGGCTCCATATCTTTAATAGCAGGGGTGGTTAATAACAGGGCTAGCAGCATTTGGCCAGCCCTGGTTCCATATATTACAATAGGGGGGTTATTTATAGGAACAGGACTAATTGCCCAGCCTCTGGCCACAATATGTAATAGGAGGCCAGGGGCATTTTTGCAGCCTAGTATTTAAAGGGGGAGATCAGCACATTTTTTTCTACAACCATTAAATACACAGAGGTCAATCTATTTTTTTCCTGCCCCCTTGAAATAAACAAGATGTACGTTTAACCTTGCACCCCTCCATTTTGGATGCCTTCACCCCTCTCACACTCATCAAAATGCTTAGAGAATAACATTTTGCGAGGGCGAGATGGGGGCATGTGCAGTTTTCTGAATTTGGAGTTCGAGATGAGCTGAGTCAATAAACACCATAGTGTGTTGGGTGTCTGTGCTTGTGAGCACAGAGAGCTTCACAAATTGTGTATATGTAAGTGTGTGTGTGTACTATTTTACTCTTCTGGATGAGGCAGAAGTAACTTGCAAAATTAAGGTGTCGATCAAGGTGCAAGATTGATTTAATGGCACAAATCATACCTTAAGGCAAGGTGCTAAGATTGATTTCTGGCTTGCATCACATCTCAAGGCGAGGTGCTTGGATTGATTTTTGAATTGCATCATACTTCACCCAGTTGTTTGTTGAAAAGTCAGTTTCCTACATAAAGCTATCTTATTTCAAAAGTAAAGTTTCATATTTATGGGTCTTTTTTGAGTATTTGTAGCAAAGGATTCCATATGGCGATGTTATACTATTTCATCAGATATGTTAATTGTAGAGGGTATAAATTCTAAAGGTGCCAGCACAGGCTTGCTTCATTATTACCATGGCTGTTACTCTTATATTATACCCTGCAGATGACTTATACTTCTGTTTATATTGAGATCAAACTCATCCTTGGGGCAGCTGAATATTGCAAGAAGTTGCCATTGTTCAATTCTTACTTTTCTAAAGTGTCAGTTCTCTAAAAGACTCTGCTGGAGACATAGAAGCCAGCTTTTACTTTGCCCAAAGGAATACTATAAACATCTAGGGATTTGTAGATGTCAAATTCCAGCTCTCAAAAGCCCTATGTTCTTTCATGTTGTATGTTATATTTCCATGGTGTTAGTGAAAAACCTAATACAATATGCTATTCCGCGTACAGTGAATTAAAAACGCCATAGAACAAGCTGCCTTTTCAGCCCAAGGGCACTCTATTATAATATAAATACTTAACATGTTGTTATGATTATGTTTTTATTCATCTGATATGCTTGCATAAAGTGAACAAAAAGCAATCCACAAAAGAAATAAACAGCTAACAGAGCACTGTTGTCATACATGAGCTGCTATGTTAAAGCAAATTAGCCATTTTATTTTCCTGCAAGTCGACTAATGAAAGTTTAAATCTAAATAAATGATTAGTTACCTTCTGGTGTTTTTTCTTACAATATGTCATATTTCCAATCCCCGCCTCCTTAGGTGACAAGCAGAGCTATTCAATTGCTTTTCAACCACAACAACAGGAGGGAGAGAAGATTTTACTAAACAGTGATGCACATTAGCTCTATTATACTTCATGTAACTCCTTTACCATTACTTAGCTGATGCTGTTTAGGTCCTCAGGATGCCTGTGAATTGGGATTAATCTCTAGATACCCAGTCTTGAATTGAGATCTTGCAAAAATAATTTGTTTGGGAACCACACAAACAAATCAGGTAGCACCAATATTTAACCTGCCAACTGCAGGTTTATTGATGCTCACTGGGAAATTCATGGGGCTTTGAGTCTTGGCTTAGTGGTTTTCCAAACATTCCACAACAGGATTCCTCACAAGGGCACTGGCATCTTTCCTTACTCTGGCAATATGTTAACTTACACCTGGTTGTGTGAGTTATGTTTAGTACATAATACATAGGTTTTTCCATTTTCAACAACTATTTCTCTCTAATAAATAACCTTCAATATACTGATATAAATAAAATCATTATAGTCAAAGTGTTTAGAGAACAAATGATTTTTAAATTAAACTATAGCCAGGACTAAATTATGAAATCCAATGTCATGTCCAAGCTGATAAAAAAAACTGACATTTTATCTTTATTCAATTTACTGTTAAGTATTTATATCCTGTTTTATAACAATATAACTTTTTCTGTTTTCATAAATAAAAAAAAACTGTCTATTATAAAACATGTAGGACACTATTATGGCAATTACATATACATCCCAATTTCCTGCCCTGGCAATTCAGGATGCCAAGGATGGGGTTTTGGTGGTAGTGTTTTAATCACATTGAAGCGTATATCGGTAACTTTGTATAGCAAATTAAGTTTCAAGGCTGCATTAGACAATAGGTATAAATAAATTGCCACAAACAGCAGTGATTTCTCAGTTGGTTAAGTTAAGAAGTTGTATAATTATGCAAGTAAATATGCATACACATTTTATTGACAGACTTATGTAAAGTGTTTTTGGTTGAGTCCCCAACTAACATCTTCCCTGTACACACTTCATTACGGCTGCTCAATTTATCTCACGGATAGGTCTACACTATTTGGGGTAGGCTACCAGGAATGTGGTGCAATATCATATTTTATTTGGTTTAAGGCACCATCTGCAAATAAATGGCTACCATTATATTGGGTTATAGTAACATCTCCTGGATGTTGAGCATAAACAAAATCCCAGTATGTATTTAAAATCCAGAGAATATATGAACACTTTGTTAAAAAATTTTATTGTTATAATTATTATTAATTTTTAGTATTAGAAAGGGCACCAGAAGTGTTTTCTTCCTTGGGGAAAAAGTGGGCATATTTATTAGATGGAGGCAACTTCAAACGTACATAGTGTAGGACGTATTCAACAATTTATAATAATCATAGTAATCCAAGCATATTCTGAGACTGGGATTCTGTCACTCAGGGTGGCATATAAATGCCATTCTAGAGAAGTAATATCCTTCCCTAAATCTACTTTTGCAGCTACTTTTTGTGGACATAGGCCTCTATTAAAATAAAGAAACCGGGTGAGGTTACCCATGACAGACAGAGACAGGACACCATCAGCGGGGGTGCAAACAGTGGCAGGAGACAGAGACAACAGACCATCCATGGGGGTGCAAAAAGAGGAAGATGACAGAGACAGGACACCATAAGCAGAAGTGCAGACAGAGGCAGGAGACTGAGACAGGACACCAACAGCAGAAGTGCAGACAGAGACAGGGGACAGAGACAGGACACCATCAGCAGAAGTGCAGAGACAGGAGGCCATCAGTGGGGGTGCAGAAAAAGGAAGCAGGAAGAAACAGGAGAACATCAGCGGGGTGCAGACAGAGGCAGGAGACAGAGACAGGAGACCATCAGTGGGGGTGCAAAAAGAGGAAGCAGACAGAGACAGGACACCATCAGCAGAAGTGCAGACAGAGGCAGGAGACAGATACAGGAGGCCATCAGTGGGGGTGCAGAAAGAGGAAGCAGACAGAGACAGGATTAATACAGCAGGAGTGCAAACAGAAGCAGGAGATCAGAACAAAATATCTTAAACTTTTCGTGCTTAACCAAGCTCTCAATAATAGGCACCATTTTTTAATGGTGTTCTATTATTGAGAGCTTGGTTAAGCACGAAAAGTTTAAGATATTTTGTTCTGATCTCCTGCTTCTGTTTGCACTCCTGCTGTATTAATGTATTTTGCATAATAATGGACTTAACTACAAGTGAAACCCTACAGCAATTCTTCATCCACTTGGATTTTTTGGATTACATTTTGGATTGCTCTAACTGACTGAGACTTGACCAGTAACGCCTAAATTACTGTCAAATAAATAATCTATCCATTGATTTTAGGCTTACACTTCTGGATATCTTCTATTATCTTTCTGTGGTTTTTGGTTTTTTTAAATATGCAAAAAGTTAACTTTACATTTTTACAAGCTGCACTTAGCTGTACAGGTAATTGAAAGTGTCCCTATTATATTAGAATTTAAACCATCCATTCATAACTTTTCATGTTTTTCAAACAACCTGCTTTGACTTTTCAAAAAGCCCTTGTACAACATTTTGTGCACGTCAAACTGTCGACAATCACCTCTCCCAGTGGTGCATATTTTGTTTTATGGATTCATACTGTCAGTTCACAACTATTAACTCAAACCACCTATGCGTAAATACTCATGCAACCGAATCTGCTGGTGCACACAAACCTCCTTTTTTCAAACTGCCATTTTCTTTTCTTTTGTAAGTTTCGAGCACACTATGTGAGTTGTGCATGGAAGTGCAAGTTCTTTTTTACCACAAACTTTTGCATGTAGTATAATCTCTATAATTGTTTGTTATGTAATGTAAAGATTTACATTTATTCTGGAATCATTGAGTCCAAACAGTGGTCTCTGGTTGCGTAAAGGTATTATGTTGTTATTAAATGTAACTGGTGATCATCTACTTACAATTTACAGAACAAAAGAGAGATTTGAAATCCAAGAGACGTATAAAAAATTAAACTGCTTTTCTGTATTAGCCTGTAAATAATATTAATTTTACTAAAACATTATATACATGGATAATTATGAGGTGTTTCATTATGTCATTTTCTGTGATTAGATTATGTTCATATTCTATCCATATGTAAAAATCATTGCTTTATGAAGGTCATTGTCTCTGAAATGTATACATTTATGAATAAATAAAATTTAAAAAAATAGAAACACAGTGATGTAATTTGTAATATATTCTAAAGCTCTAGAGGTAATTGGTGTGCTATATGTTTTCATAATCATTTGCTTGTAGAATGTAATGTATGAAAAATTATACTGAGAATTCATCATCCACACTATCATAATCTATGAATTACATAGTCTATGTCCAACTGGTGGCCCACATGTTCTCAAGCTTTTTGTGAGGTCTCTATGCTGGCTAAAAAGACAATGGCTCTAGTTTATTACCTCATTAAATGAATAATATCCAGCACTCCAAACTAATCTTTTAAAAGATATGGAACCCTGCAAATAAAAAATGTGGACCACACTGAATTGCAGGATAATAATGATGGTGTACAAGCCTGTATCTATCTGATTGAATAAACACTGTCGTGTCAGAAGTGCATTCTACCAGTAAAAGCTTAAGTAAACAGACAAGCCACCATTTTTTTCTAGCAAAAGCATTCTGTAATATGATTACATATGATTACATAACTCGGAGGTTACATGTATTTTTCTTGTCTTCTTCTCTTACATAAAATCAATGCAGAAACACACCTATGTTTAATGTGTAAAGCATGCTATCATCAAATATAATTGTTGGTAAGCAATGTACTTGTGCGTACCTGTTTACAATATCACATTCACATATCATTTCCTTTCCAGTGCAGGAAAGAAGTCTGTTTGTGTCTGTTTGGAAACGTGCATGCATGAATGGGAAACATCATTGAAAATTCTTTTCTATGCAACACACTTCCAATTTTCATCTTCAGAGAGGCTTAACATGCAAATGACCATTCTAATTATATTCGTGGAGGTTTAACAGGCACAACATCCCATTAATTTATGTTCACACAGGTCTAATTAGATTCTCAGCAGCTCAGATACATGCAGTCAATCTTTCATAAAACAACATCAACTAAGTGTAAAAAAAGTAACAAATGACTAGCTCCAACAATGACATTAAACAGATGACAACTATACAGTTTCCCCCATCTTTGCTTTCCTCTGATCCTCACTTAACTTTTTCATGTAGGTTTTCTCATAGCAACACCACACGCATGTAATCTACCATTAAAAAAAATCAAGGAACAAAACTGATATAAATCATAACCTGTAGAACAAATTTCAGTGTAATTAGTGTCTAGCAAACAAGCACAACATCACAACAACTATATAGAAATGCACACACATAATATATAAAGTAACACATAAATAATGAAAACATTGATGCAATCATAAGAATATAACCAAACAAATAAAAAATATTTGCTATAATTACAATAACAAAGTATTTTACCTGGAAGGGTACATTGAGATATTCTTTAATTTTCAGGTATGTCCTGGGAGTGTTAAAATAGATTCATAAATAGTGGGACCCACTCGGTTGTGAGGCAAAGTCCTGGACCCTGGAAGCAGCGAAAAGCGGTGTGCACAGAGCACACCGTTCATTTTACAAACATGACGAGTTAACTCGTCATAAGGTCGCGAATGGGTTAATGCTATGTCTGGGGTAAAAATAAAGGGACAATAAAACAAATGATTAAAATTCATAACAAATCTTTTTTATAAGACTGCAATTCAAAATTCACTAAGCGAGCACTTTATAGTGACTATTATAATATAGGGGAGGTACAGTAAGTGTAATACAATGCAAATGTTATAGCAGACACAAGAGGTAAAAAAAAAATTCTGTTAATAAGTGTGTACATCTGGCAGGTGAAAGGTTATTGTTTTTATTTTGATTGGAGCGGCCAGGTGTGAAACATAGTTACATATCCATGTTTCATAGAGAGATTAGCATGTGGATACTTTGTGCTGACAAACAACAATGTTCTGTATAAATGAATTATTTAACTGAATCAGATAAAGAGTCACTGTACAGCCTACATTTTCCATGAATGTACTATATTAAAGTGGAGTCTGGCAATACAAAATACTTGCTATCCTAAAATAAGTATTAGAAAATCAATAAGGTGTTGCAAATGTAAATATTGCACTGTGTATAAGTAATATAAAATTACATTACATTAACAATTATTTATGTAGTGCCAACAATGTATAGATGGGGACAACATTTTAAGTTAGATGAACAGGGGCAAACTAATACATGAGGTAGAGATCCCTCCTCACATGCTGACAATCTAGAGGGAGTGAGGAACATGAGACACATAAGGGAATGAAGAAGTCAAGGGAGGTGGTGGTAGTATAGTATGAAGGATGGTTGGAACTAGATGAGTTTGACCAGAGATTGGTTATGTGTGTTCTAGCTGGATTGGTTTTAAGCTTTCTATCCCTAACAGTGAGAGCTATGTGGGTTTAGCTGGAGATTAATTAACAGGCATTATAGCAAGATCAATAGTAAACTTCCTTTAAGAGGTGAGTTTTGAGAGACGTTTTGAAGTTTGGGAAAGAGGGATATAGCTGGATGTTTTTCTAATTAACCCCTTAGTGACCGAGTGCTATGTTGCATTTGACGTGCCTTGAAGACCAGAATTCCATTATTTTTTTCATACGTTTACTGAACTGTGAATTTCTTTCTTTGTGTTCAGTCCACCCACACAAATTATATATCATTTTTTAAAGGACAGATAGGGCTTTCATTTGATACTATTAATTTCATCATATGATATCATTTACTATTAAAAAAATAGAAAATATGATGAAAATATGCCATAAAAAACACTTTTTCCAACTTTGACCTGATTTTTTTTTAATTTAATCTAACCCTAAATTGACCCCCACCCCTTAATCTAACACTTGTAATCATCCGAACCCACATTTAACCCTAATTATTACCCTATTTGGACCCTAACCCTAGATCTTGGTTCAGTAGATCAAGGGTTAGCTTTTTCCATTTATTTATTTATTTAATTTATTTATTTAATTAATTTTCTATTTTTAACTGTAATACCGTCTAACTGCCTGTAGGGGCAGTCAAGTAGCGGTTTCAGAGCGACGGAAGAGATTTTTTTTTTCTGTCTTCCGTCGCTCTCCTCCGCTCCTCCGATACAGCACACACCCGCGATCACTGGGTGATCGCGGTGCCCAGGAGGGCACAGATTGTGTTGCATGATGCCTCAATAGAGGCATCATGCAACACTTTAACACACATAGGCAGTGATCAGCTTTCACTGCCTATGTGTGTTAACGCGCATACGATTGTATGCGCGTGGGGGGGTCGAGGGGGGGCTGAAAGCCCTCTCAGAGGCTGCTTCGGATCCGAAGCAGCCTCTGAGAGTAGCTGCAGGCATGTAGTGTTGCGCTAATGAGCGCAACACTACATGAAAACGGAGGACGTATATATACGTCCTCATGGTCCTTAAGGACCATGCTTTTCAGGACGTATATATACGTCCACATGCGTTAAGGGGTTAAAGAGCACAGGGGTCATGCAGGGTAATATAATGAGGGAGGCAATGTAGGAAAGGGCCAAGGAGTGGAAAGCTTTGTAGGTTAAAGATAGAATTTAACATTTTATACTAAAACAGATGGGAAGCCAGTGGAGGGAGTAGCAGAGAGGAGAAACCAAATTGGAATGACAAATGAGAAAGATGAGCCTGGCAGCTGTATTTTTACTCAGCTGCAGGTGAGAAAGATGAGTCAGGGTATTACAGCAGTCCACGTGAGAGATCATGAGCAAGTGCATTAGGATTTTTTTCAGTCTCTTCACTGAGAAATGAGTAAATGTGCACACTGTTGCTTAGGTGCAGACAACATGATTTGGTTAGGAATTGAACATGTGCAGTGAAGGAGAGAGCCCAGTCAAAAATGACATTAAGACATAAAACGCAGTCAGCGGGTAAGGGAAGATAATCAGCTCTGTTTTCGTTTTAGGTAGCAATTAGACATCCAGGTGGATGACACACAAAACAAGAGAGTGAGTGAGGTCAGGCAAGGATAGGTAGATCTGCGTGTCATCCACATACAGGGTTAGGGTAAAAAAAAACGGTTAGGGTAAAAGGATAATATGCATACTTGATAGATTCTTATAATTTTTCAAAATGACGCACTCGAATGTTGTCTACTCAGAGGCAACCAAAGTGATCTTAAATCAAAATGAAAATGGCCATTTCGAAAGCTGAACTCATCCATAGTTTAGCGGCTGCAATGGTCCTCCCCTTAGACTTTTACAGACCTATTTCGGGGCCATTTTGAGAGGACTCCGGCTATTGTGAAAATAGCTGAAGTCCTCTCGAAATTAAAAATAAATCAATAACATTTTTAAAAAGAAACATTATAAAATAGACAAATATGATTAAAATAAACAAAATATAAACTTTTTTTTTAAATTTAACAATTATTATATTAATGTAAATATATATGTTATAATAGTATTTAATAATTTTTTTGATTGAAATACTTTTTCTGTTCATTTCTCCAACTTTGAGGGGTTCAGTCCTTTAAGAGTAAGTAAAATCCACAGAATTTCGCTGTCCAGCCCCCAAAATGTGCCTGAAGCCAGCACAAAATTGGGATAAATTGTCAATGTTGTGCCGAAATCACTATATTGGGTAACCGAAATGTGGATTTCTCCACAGTTCGGCTTTATGGTCTGATCCAGAGCATAAAGGCCAGATTGGGGCATATTTAGTACAGGAAAATAAATAAAAAATAAACATAGTCCAATATTGTAATAAAATGTGGAATCTTGAAAGGGCCTTTACCATATCAGGGAGGAGTTTCAGTGCAGGGATAGAGGAGGTGTCTGGTTGCATGTTGTTATTCGTTGTGCAGGGTGAGAACAGATACATAAACAAAGAAATAAGGATTGGGATGAGGACTGAAGCAGAGACAAAAGGGGACTTTACAAAGCACTGCAGAAATGGTTTGAGTAGAAACTGCAGTATAACCAAAGAGCTTCAGCAGGGACTGTAGAAAAAACAGCAGTAGGGGTAGAGAAAGTAAAACAAGGGGTGAGACCTGAGAAGGGTAACTAACCAGGAAAAACCTAGAGAAAGTGACTAAAGCAGGAACACCATAGAGAGGGTGACTAAGGCAGGAACACCCTAGAGAGAGTGACTAAGGCAGGAACACTCTAGAGAGAGTGACTAAGTCAGGGACATCCTAGAGAGGGTGACTAAAGCAGGAAAACTCCAGAGAGGGTAACTAAAGCAGGAACACCCTAAAGAGGAGTGGGCCCTTTAAGGGAGCAACTAAGCTGAAGTAATATTGCTGTAGTTAAATGGTCTCAGGAGATGAAAAACATCCCCTGGCTGGTTGAGCCTTCCAGGTTCAGTTACACAGTTCCTGAACAGGGAATAAATTCAAACAAGCTTTTACAGAGAATCAGGAACAGACGTCAGGCATCCAAATTCAGTGCAAAACCACTGTTTGCAATAACCTGCAGGTATTTAACATGGGCGTGTTTCAAAAGTTAGCATGCCCACCTGACACCAACAGAGGGGAAGTAATACAAGCAAACAAAGGTAGGTAGGCCTCTAGAGGAGGAAGGAGGTATATAAGCACAAAAATTAGGACTTTTAAAACGCATGAGTCATGAGGTCAGGGTAGAACCCTGACAAATCTGTTTATGAAGACAACTTCCCACTTACAGAAATTTATTCTAATTTAATGCACACAAAACAGGAGAGCACACATTCCAGATTTTTCTAGGTATGTGTTAATGTGGAGTCCCAAATAGGCATACTCACTTGGATTTTGTGTAAGCAGAATTGTTTCTCCTGTCCATAAGTGTCGATAGCCTAATAAGCATGGATGAGGCAGTGTCGAGAGTAAACCTGTGTGGATCTCTAAATATATACATCAAGTTTACTTTGGACACTACAAGGAACAAAGGGCTAAAAAATGTGTTGGATGTCCTTTAATAGCAGAGAGAGAAAAGGCAGGCCATTTTTCTAACTCTGCTATTATTGCCTGATTTTGGCAGTTCAACACAGTTTTTAGTAAATAAACTCCTTTGATTTATGCACACATCACCATTGCCAGGGCTCTACCATAGAGACGACGTCCTCTCCTTTCCTAACGCATCTCTATGGTTCCCACTGCATGTATATCGGAACCTGAGAAACTTGTTTGCGTTACATCCATAACCATGGCAACGGCGGTGGTTCTTTCTCCACCTCTCTATGATTAGTACTTCATTTCTCTCACTAATTTCATACAGCTGATCATGATGATTATTTTATTGAGGTTTTGTGGATGTCTAGCTATATATATCAATCCCTTCCCCACTGGTGTCATTGCACTACCGCCCACCAGCTGATGAAGACAATTCGAAATGCATCCTGTGGGGTGTAGCTGTGTTTTTTATAGTGCAATATCCTAACTGTTCAATAGACCTGGCCAGGCAAACAGACCCAGTGGGTAAGGGATTTTGTTTTTATTTGTATTTCTTATATTCTATTTTTTTGCTTTTGCCCATTTGTGGCCTTTTATTTAACTTTTTTTTTGTATATTACTATATATTTCATTTTTGTACATGTGATCACTCATCTATTTTATGACTCTGGAATTCTGCCATATATTATATATGTATTTGTATATTTATATTTCTTTGTAATAAATGTATATATTTTTATATTGATTTGTTTATGTAGTTTATTTTACCGCATTACTCTTGTGCATATATATAGCGCTGTCTCACCTTTACACTGATGTGGATCAGTGTTAAACCTTCTACTTTATTCTCTGCCATAAAATGCACAGTGTGAGATGTTGCATACTAACAGACGGTAATATGCAACAAATACAGTTTTCATCATGCAAAACAACATTGATTGTTTTGTAATTTGCTCGCATTTGGTCTATAATGAATGAGTCTCTTGGCATTTCATAGTACTTTCATCATTTGTTTCATCCATTACGATTTGACAAAGATTTTATGTAAGCGCTTAAAACTTGAGAGCATATTGGGACTGTATTTGGTGCACTGGTGTATAAAAAATACTGCATTTAGAGCATGAAATTAACTGAATGAAGAGTGGTTTCATTTCTTAAAGGCACGTGAGGGCATATAGTACTGTGTGGATGCCTTGTGTAAAATTCAGAAATGCCAGGAGATCTAACCACTGAAACAGATGAGGCAGCAGATGAAAGAAGCTTGGGGGGTTACTTATTGAATAAGAATTTGAATGCATATGCTTAATGTATAATTGCATTTCTTTCCTGCATATTTATGAAATAACGGAAAATAAAAGATTTGGTAGCAATGTGAAACAAATAGATTTTGGAAAATACTTTATTATGAAATGTAACATTTTAGGAATAATTCCAAAAAAATGGGAATTATACTTCCAGAACAATAATGGAGAACTTATCATTGAATGTTTCTAGTGATTATTCCACTTATTTGGTATGATACACAACTACAGAATAGAGATAAATTATATTTTTTGCATTGTATGATCCGGTATTGAAAGTAAACAGTTATAACAGAATGATCTCTAATATAATCTCAGCTAAGAAATATGTACTCATATTTCCGAACAATAAAATGTCTTCAAAAAAGGTAGCCTGTCATGTTTTCTTTATTTTTGAAATTCTTTTCTAAATCTGTATCATATATCCAAAAACAATTGCACAAATCTTAATCAAATATTGGAAAGTGGAAGCATGTAGGGACAGCAGCAACAAGGCAAAACCCCATGTAAAGTCACAAAGCAGGGTTGAGCGTAAATGTCATTAATGGTCTGCTGATTTCGTAGCTGAAGAGTTCCAAACTTTAACTGGCATAAATATCAGCACAAAAGATGTGGCGGGAGCTACATGGAATGGGTTTCCATGGCCGAGCAGCTGCATGCAAACCTCATATCAGAGAGTACAATGCAAAACTTTGGATCGGGGAAGTCCAACGCTTGTAAACTGGACTGGAACAATGGAAATGTGTTTTATGGTGTCTTAACTGTTTGGAAGTCTGATGGGTGAGTCTGGATACCTGGAGGAGGGATAATGGTAGGGGGCATTTTGCTTCCAGTGAATGGAAATCTTAATGCTTCAGCATGCTAAGACATTTAGGACAATGCTATGCTGACAACTTTGTGGGAACAGTTTCAAGCATGACTGTGCCCCACTGCATAAAGTCCATAAAGACGGAGATGGATACGTTTGCAGTGAAATAACTTGACTGATCTGCACAGGGCCCTGACTTCAACCACTCCGAACATCTTTGGGATGAACAGGAATGGAGATTGTGAGCCATCATCAGTGCCTGACCTCACAAATTATCTACTGGATACATCTTGTAGAAAGCCTTCCCAGAAGAGTGGAAGCTATTACAGCTGCAATAGTGGGACTGACTACACAGAAATGCCAATGCATTTAGAATGTGATGTTATAAGAGTACCTGTTATAATAGCCAGGTGTCCCAATATTTTTGTGCACATAGTGTATATGGGAATATGTTATTTCAACATTTTACATAAGTATAAGAAACATTTACTTTTGTATTACTCCACAAACAATTGTGATAATTAGCACTAAACTGATAGTAGGGGATATATAACACACTCTGTACAGTGTTTCTTAGTAAGAGGAAGCAAGATACAAAAATATTTAACAGTGTTGGCTATTCAACAAACTTTAGTATGGTAATGAAATGAGTCAAAAATACTACCAATTAAATAATGCACAGGGAGCAAGCTATTGATGTGCCAACTGCATTTCTATTTTTAAAACTAAAAACAGTAATCAGTTTGTCAGCTGATGAGAATGGAAACAGTGTTGGCAGCTGATCAAGGGCAAAATGATGGATAGCAAACATAACACAATAATAAAACACAAAATCAAGCGCTCCAACAGAAAATCTAACCTAAAAACACAAAAGAAAGAATATATATTAAGGACTGCTAGTATATATGTTATCTGTAGTGTGGTTAGAGCGGTGGAAGGTAACGGAGGGTGAGCTCACTCTCCGCCATGCCTGTCTCATAGCAGGCGATCTCCATCTTCCCTGGGGCTCAGGCGCGGATGCTCGCAGCTGCCGTTGGCCCCTCTGATGTATATCATTTATTTCTGGGGTTTTGTGTGCTGGCTGTTCGCAGCACACAAACCCCCGGAAATACACGAGATACATTATGCCCCTGAGTGACAGGTGTGCTCCAGACTGGCAGCACACCTGTTGTTCAGGGGCACAATATACCCCTGCTGGGGCTGCTACGACAGGGCCTTGGAATATGAGCACACCAACCTGTGGCCTCAAGCCTCCAGGGGAGTGCGGTCACCCTGCACCAATATATGAAACTTCAATACCTGTAAAAATCTGAATTACTGAATACCATCTCAGGGTTCTATGTCAGCAGAAACCCAGCCCATGACATATGGCTGTAGGCATTATCCAGGAGTTCATGGAGTGGAGTTTGAAGTCCTTCATATTGTCATTGGTTCCTGTTTGGAGTCTGCTTTTTGACACATGCTAGTTCCTGAGCCTACTTTGGTTCTTGTTTCAGAACCCCTGCTTTTGAGAAGATCTTCATTTTGACCAGGGAGTCCATTGTAGATGACCTCCTATGCATATCCTGTTTTCTCTTCCTGTTCTCAATGAGGTCAGTCTGCTACATTTTTGCTGCTGGTCATTCCCAGAGGCCACTCATGAAGAAGGGGGATATGTCTGTCTTTGCCTGGAGCCTGTTTCCCAGCATCCATTAAAGCATCTGAAGCTTTTGGCTCCCCTCTCCTGTCCCCCTGTTCCCAGCTGCTCACTCCATTGCTTATGTTCCCTTAGATCTGTCCTTTGTCCTATGTTACATATGTGCCTGTGTATGTCTCTTTAGTTCTGTAGTATTGTTTTATGTCTTTTCTCCTTAGTTTTCCTTGTAGCCCTGCACTCTGTGTTTAGTTTATTCTGTTTCTGTTCTGTTTGTTTTTGCTCTAATCTGCTTGGTTTATTATGTTTCAGCATGCAGAATTTCTGGAATTCTATCAAAAGTTGTTGACCCATGCCTACTCAAGGATGTCTGGAGGGTTTTCTGTTTCCGATTTAGAATACAGCAGCTGCTATTTCAGGTCCCTGGTATGAGGCCACACCACACTGGGGCCTCAAGCCTTCAGGGGAGTGTGGTTATCTTGCACCAGGCCCTGTTACTCCATTTATGTATGCTTAACTCCAGTATACCATCAATGGGCACTCTGGGTCCACCTGGACTGCATTTGTGACAATTAGATACATTTTTCACTGCCCATCAGAAGGAGTGGCCAAGTAGGGAGGGATTTTTAAATCCTTAAGTCAAGGGATTTCATTGCCTAAGATAACACCTTTATGGACCTCATTTGCATGTATTTATCTACTTGGATTTTTGTTGCTAACTATCCCTGCTTGTTGCTGACTATCCCTGATTGCTGCCTGAATCTAAGCCCTGCTTGTGATTGGTTTATTCTTTTTTGTATTCTCCTTGGTACTGTGCTACTTCTCCTGTGCTGACCTGGACAGTTCCAGATGTTCTAGCCATCTTCGGATTTTTTCCAAATTTGTTCTTGTATTGGATGCAAGGCCACCTTCTGGGTTCTAAGTAATGAGTGATGCAGCCAAGTCCCCAATGTTGTCTGCCTGCAGTTCAACCAAAGCTGTGTCGCCACTGGGGTGAATACCATTATGTTTCTAGTGAGTGTTTCACTTCCATCTCTGTACCATGGAGCCACTTCTAGTCTTTTCTCCAGTGACAATAAATGCTATTTGGACAGCATTACGTCCCTTGATCTGATACATGATGTTTATAGTCTATAGTATTATCAACAATAAAAAAAGATAAATATAGTGGACTATATACATGATAAGATAGTATCAATTGATTTATAGTTCACAAACTAGTAAAAAAATAGAACAACAAAAGTATCAAATGATGAGTTAATTTCTTAAAAACAATATTCTAAATAAAGGCAAACAATGATCACCCTTTATCCACTTTATATATGACAAAAACATGTACTGACAAATGCCATATGAAAAGTCCACTGCAGAATAACAAAGGATTGTTCTTCTTGTCAGGCAATGGATCTTTAGAAAAGCATAAAAATTCATTCAATTTAGAGATATTGGCATATACTTACCGGTACTTTACAAACAGAAACCATTTTTATCAATGTAAAAATATTTAGCATTGTATTTTTTTCATTAATGACTTTAAATAGTAATAATGTAAAGTAATTTTTGATTATGGTACATTATTACATAGTAATTTATGGTGCATGCATACGTAACAATAATTGAAAAAGCAATAGTATTTTCCTACATATTGTTTTCAACAAATTTATTTGCTAATCTATTCCTGCAAAACGATGTATGAATACATCTAAATAGAATAAACCTTGTGAACCATGCAGCGATATATTTATATCTATCTATATATAAATATATATATATATATATATATATATATATATATATATATATAATCTCCTAATTGTGATGCACTCAGCTTCGTAATTCGAATCGTGGCTCTGCCCGGGTTCTGTGATGCTCCATACACAAAATAAAAAAAATACACACACTCGTGGGATTTTGACACAAATATTGCCGATTATTTACTTACTCTGTAGAAAAAGACTCTAACATATATATATATATATATATAAAAAAATTTTTTTAAATGTACGCACTCACGAGGCTTTGATATAAATATAGTCAATTATTTAATCACTCCGTAGAAAAATACTCTAACATGAGTATCTTATCGACGTTTGATTGGCACCACGAACCATTATCAAGACACAATTTTGTACATGTATTTTTGTATTTAAATGTCTTGATAAAGGTTTGCAGTGTGAACCGAAACGTCAATAAGATACTCATGTTAGAGTATTTTTCTACGGAGTGATTAAATAATTGACGATATTTATATCAAAGCCTCGTGAGTGCGTACATTTAAAAAAAAATGGTTTTTTTATATATATGTATGTGTGTATATAACATAGACATATGATATACGCACATACATACACACACGCACATACATACATACCCGCCGGTTCCTGGAAACAAGGCATTCTTAGGTTAATTTAGTTATTGTTTTCCAAATAAACTTAAAGAAAGACTTGATGAAACTGGTTAAGTGATTCTACCAAAGTACAACCTTGTCTTGGCTAATCTCAAAAAGGAATTACTAAATTAACAGAAGATATCTTCCTTATTTGAACTGAACTGGCTAGAATGAATTACAACTTACCTTCATTCCGGTATATTACACAAAATGTATAAACCTTTTGGACACTACCATCAATATCAACAACAAAGGTAACACATGTATCCAAGAATCACTTGAACCCCAACAATCAGTTATGTTCAGTACAGCTATCATCACATTTGCTCTGATAAGAAGATCAGAACAAAGCCACTTCTTCCTCGTGAAAAGACAAATTTTAATGGTGCACATTCAAAATATATTCTCCCTTAGTCTTTACAAAACACCAGTCAGTGTGACATGGCAGCCTGAAGTCAAATTGCTTTTCAACACTGTTCTCGCTATGTGTGTGTGTGTGTGTGTGTGTGTGTGTGATTAAAACATCATAAAGATGACTTTAAGGATAACTAAACCATAAAAAAGCCAGATACGAAATATGGATTGGTCATATCTTTTTACTATTCACCTTAACAGTTTTTACAGCACTAAGTGTTAACTCCATAAATATACCACACAACTGTACGTGGAAATTTAAATATGAAGATGTTAAGCTCTTAGAAAAATGGTCTAAATCAAGATTGCTTTATGTCACACTGTCAACATCCTTGATTGCTCTCATCCTGTCTCCACTTGTCCTATGTTTCGGATTGTATCATAGATTCACACCTCTTTTGCGTGAATTAACACAATATGCTAGACCTCCACCAACTGCACTTTCAAATGTATAAATATCCTGTCTTGTAATCCATGTTATACATCTGAAGATGGGATCTGCAAGGTCCTGAAAGATTAAGTGATTAGTGTATGCATATTTAGATCAATAAAGTGGATCATTTTCTACAAAATTACTTTGTTCAGTGATTAATAAAATAAAAAACACGAACTTGAATCTCTTGGGGCTATTCAATAAAAGGTGTGTTAAGGTGAGTAGAAGGTGAGTTGAAGTGAGTTGAGGTTAGATGAACATTTCATCTCACTAATTTAGCTATACATTGTGCAGGAACAACTCTGGTTAGTTCCCCCGCTAAATGAACTCATCAGGTTTGTTTCTGCACAATGTATAGCTGAGATGAAATATTCACTTTAACTCACCTGCTACTCACTTCAACTCACCTGCTACCTAACTCACCTTTTAGCGAATAGCCCCATCTGTCTCTCATAATTTGTTGCAATTTGCGGTTCCTAGTTACCTGGTGGCTAAGATGATCCTGTTTGTTTAGGAAAAAAATACAAATATTTATTTGATACAGTGTGTTTTTGTGGTAGATTCATTAAGCTAATTTCAACTTTTAATGAAAGAGTTGTGGTATATGAAAAGTAATGTACAATAAATTATAAGTAAGAAATATTAGTAATATTTATTTACTTTTTGTTTATGTGAAAATGTTCTTTTAATTAAGGATTAAAATGTATATTTAATGACATTAGTATGTAAAAATTGTATTGAAATCTAAATGCAAATCACACCTGCATGTATCATCTGTCATTAATCAAAATCTATTCTTCTCTCCTGCATCATAGTAATGAATTTCTCCCGGCCCTTTCAGCTATGTATTAAACCTTCAAATGTATTGAAATTATTGTACCAAGAGTTTGTTACACTAAATTTAGCGTGGCAAAGATTTAGCTTCTGCTATTGTATTGTATCGAAATAATACACCATAGAATTACTAGGCTGCATGAAAATTTCATTTCATGCAACAAATTAAACATTATGTCCTGTAATGATAAAGACAGCACAATCAAGTAGTTTCACCCTTTACATACAAGCTTCAAAGCTATTTGACCCCATTTTTACTGCACTAAACAATTTCCATTGAAAAAGAGCCATTCTGTCAGGCTCAGATATATTGTTCACAGAGACTACTTTTAAAAACCTAAACCTTATTAAAAGAGAAATTATTATGGTACAAATATTAATTCTTTGGACAAGAACACTGTGGCATGCGAAGCATAGCTATAGATGAAACAACAAACAGTTTAAATACCATAATATCTTTTTTTGCATGTGTTAAAAGTACATTAACAATTTATAATAAAAAAAACAGAAATCACACTGGAGCATGTAATCACAATTTAATTTTGTTCATTAAAAATAATTCCATTTTTGGTAAACCGAGTGGAAGCACACTTCCAAGTACCATCTGATACTGAATAATGAAATATTCTTCTTAATCCGCATATCTTTTTCACATTACTTGGGTAATGCTCTAAGAGTATTCACTAGACCATAATGATGGTAGTAATAAAGCATAGAAGACAAGTTAGATTTAAAATTATCATATTGTTCAGAATAGTTCAACGCTGCAAAAACAGCAAACTGTCTGCCACCTATTGCCAGGTCTAAAAATAGTGATAATCTAATGTAATCCTTCCATTATTCACAGTGATTGTGTGGTTATTCTGAATTATTTATGTGTAAAAAAGCAAACTTTACTTATGGAAAGCTGATAAACAAAATATGGACAACCATTACCTGTATTCTAATTCAAATTATGGGTAGTTGATGTTTATTTATTTAAGAAGGGCTTATTTGCCGCACTATATTGTCTTTACATAAAATTACATTTTTTTCTGTTTTTAGACTTGTGTATGCATATGAATAATAAATGATTGTGTGGAAATCTTGGTAAGTTAAGGATAATAAAGGTATGGAATTCACTGCCTGAAGAGGTGGTGCTAGCAAATATAATAGATGTCTTTAAAAGGGGGTCTGGATATTTTTTCATGAGCCAGAACATTGGGGGGTATGTTAGTATAGGCGTTAACATTTAGGCAAGAAGGATTTTCCCCCACTGAAAGCAGAATTAGAAATTGCTGAAATAATGGGGTTTTATTTGCCTTCTTTTGGTTCAACACCTGTAAAGGAAAATGGTTGACCTTGATGGATGCAAATCTCTTTTCAACCTAAACTACTATGTAACTATGTTAAAAGTGTCTGAATGATGTGCGAAATGCGTGCAAACTGTACTTAACCGAAAGCAATATTTAACACTGCTTTGGACAGTCTATATCAGTGACCAGTATTAGTATGAAAGCAGGTAATTATTATAACAACTATTTTAACTTAAAAAAAAAAATCATATGACTTTGCTCACTAATCTTACTAATATGTTATTATTTGGTCTTTGAAGCCATACATACATGTTTCATTGGTTCATTTACATAATTCATTGTGATCTTGTTTGGGAAATGTGAGGTACTTTTAGAAATGCAATGTAATATTAGATATTTGAATAAAAAAGGGTGTAAATATATAATATTCATGCCATGTTTTCATCTGGCTTTACTGTGTAAATATAGAAATGATGTACCACTGGGAACTTTATTTAAAATATGGTCTCCTTGTAGCACCGTAATTGTTAAAGAGATTCAGTATAGTTTGTCACTTTGATGCATGCATAAACAAACAAAAATTATGATATTCTTAAGCTACAAAAGAAAATGTCATATATATTCGTAGCTGCTGTGGCATTCATTGCTCCACTGGGACCGCTTGGTGTTTTACAAACTTAAAACACAAGAAAGCTGTCAGCAATAAGTCAAACATGCAGTTTAATGCAATCTTACCGATTTCCCTGGATATCTGCGTAAATGCTTCCACACCACTTTCTCCATAGTTCCCTTCTGATGCTAAAGTTGATACATAATTCCATCCTAAGGCCGTTACAATATCGACCATAGCTTGTGCTTGATAGGAGTCGGGTGGTACTACTCGTGAAAAAAAGTCATATCTGGTGTTATCACTTAGCTCCGGAGCTGTAGATGCATAACTGATTTGAGGTATCTGTAAACATCAAAGAAATATAAAGTTTGAAATTAGAAAATGGAGTATTGTACTTTTTATGTATTTAGCATAATCTGATAATGTGTAATATAATAAGTGTTTGGTGAAAAGCAAAATGACAGAGGTCTACAAACTAGACGGAAAATGGTTACTATTCAATTAACGGTCTGCCCATTAGATGATGACTAACAAGGGCTACCGGGCAGTGATATATATATATATATATATGCATTAGCATACAAGGCATTATATTAAAATAGGTATTATTATACAAATAGAAAGATACAAGTCAAGCTAATTCTAAATCTTTCACAAAATGACCATGCCTGGCAAATACAGTTAAATATAGCCCTAAACAAAATACTTCTGTTTATGTATTGCATAATCATATTTTTTAATACAATGTCTGACTGAACAGTGTACCGCGATTAAGCTTTTAAATGGCGTCACAAAAGGAATCCTTAGGGTTTAGTGACTGAACACTGACTGGGTGACAGCTGCAGTCACTGTCTTCTGGCCAACACAGACATCTGCAAATTGCCATCTGCTAAAAGAGAAACATATCTGGCCAATCATTCTACCTTGAACACACAGATGTTTGTATTTTGTAATGTAGCTAGTGACATCTAAGTGTATGCTCATGGGCCTAATGTCTCATCATCTGCTCTTCTTATAAGATATGATACAACACAGCAGTTACCAGACTAGTCACAGAAAATGTATTCAATATATATTTCTTTTTGCATTTTTACAAATGGATAAAAATATGTTGGTATATATACGCATAAATGTTTGGTGTGTCTATGTGCATATTTACACAAACACACACACACATAAATATATATACACAAAAATACATAAACTCATATTTCTAAATATATAAAGACATATAAATATACACACACACACACACACATATATATATATACACAGAGGCGTCGCTAGGGGTGGGCTAAGGGGGCTGAAGCCCCGAATGTAATGATCAAAGCCCCGAGTCTCTGCAGCTCCGTTATAGCTCCGCCCCCTGACATCACACAGACAGTGTGTGAAAGCCCTACACTGATAGGAGGCTGAGTGATGTGTCAGCCAATCAGTGCAGGGCTTTTACACAGCATTATTACTGTGTGTGAAAGCCCTGCACTGATTGGCTGACACATCACTGAGCATCCTATCAGTGCAGGGCTTTTACACAGCATCATCACAGGGATGTGAAGGAAGCTCCACGTGGGACAGTGAGGCAGCTCTGAAGATATCCTGACTGGCTGTCACCTTGTGGGAGATACAGAGCAGGTCTATTCCCACTCAGGTAAGCTCTGGATATGGTGGAGAGAGGGTTGGGGGGTCACTTATTTACATTCACCTTTGTGTATTTAAGCTATATATTGTTGGTTTGAGGTTCCTTATTACAGGACTGCCAAACAGCATAGGAATGATTCATGTTACATATGTGTGTATATATATATATATATATAACATAAATCATTCCAATGCTGTTTGGCAGTCCTGTAATAAGGAACCTCAAACCAACAATATATAGCTTAAATACACAAAGGTGGATGTAAATAAGTGATTTATGCTATATATGCATAATGATTTATACTATATATATATATATATATATATATATATATATATATTCATAAATCATTCCTATCCTGTTTAGCAGTCCTGTAATAAATAACGTCACACATGTGTGTTATGTGTATGTGTGACATGTTTTATTACAGGACTGCCAAACAGCATAGGAAGGATTTATGTTTATATCAGGGCTTGACAAATTTTATTTCGTTTTAGTAGCCAGCAAAAAAATTTAGGAGCCAGACAATGGCACATCAGAAAAGCAGAGACAATCACATGCACACACCTCACAGACATCCAGTCAGTCACATACACAGCCAGTTACACACACACACACCAGTCAGCAAGTTTTTTTTTTTAAATAAAAAAATAATTCCTTAATGTGTCCCACACGTCACATGCACAGCCAGTTACATACATATTCACATACAACACATACACAGCCAGTTACATACATATTCACATACAACACATACACAGCCAGTTACATGCATACACACACAGCACATACACAGCCAGTTACATACATACACAACACATACACAGCCAGTTACATACATACACACACAACACATACACAGCCAGTTACATACACACATAGACAGTTACAAAAATACACACACACACAACACATACACAGCCAGTTACATACATATACACACACACACACAGCCAGTTACATACATACACACACTCTCGCTCACACTGACATGCACACACTCTCGCTCACACTGACATGCACACACTCTCGCTCACACTGACATGCACACACTCTTGCTCACACTGACATGCACACACTCTCACACTGACATGCAGACACTTTCACTCACACTGACATGCACACACTCTCACTCTCACTGACATGCACACACTGACACTGACATGCACATACTCACACTGACATGCACACACTCTCACTCACACTGACATGCACACACTCGCACTGACATGCACATACTCACACTGACATACACACACTCACTCACACTGACATGCACACACTCTCACTCTCACTGACATGCACACACTCACACTGACATGCACACACTCACACTGACATGCACATACTCACACTGACATACACACACTCATTCACACACTGTCAGGTTTTTAACTTACCTGCTGCAGGCATCTCTTTGCTTTGAGCTCAGTGTGAAGGAGGTCTCAGCCAATCATGGGAGGCTTCGGAACTCTCAGCCGATAAGGAGAGTTGAGAAGTCTCACCTGATTGGCTGAGACCTCCTTCAATCAAGCTCCCCTGGACACAAGAAAAAAAAAAGACTGCTGCATAGAGCAGCAAAGTGCCGCCCCTGCCAGGGTGCTGCCTGCGGCAGCTGCCCCGTTGAAGGACCGGCCCTGTGAAGGCTCCTAAATTACAAAACTGGCATGAAGCTCAGAGCGGTGAGCATATATTGGTAAGTGCCGTATGGTTCCATTTAAAAAACTAAAAAAGTCTTATGGGCTATAGCCCCAGATCTTTTGGAAACCTAGCAACGCCTCTGTATATACACACAAATATACACATTCACATATAAATATACACATATCTATATATATATACACATACATATGCTCACTGTATGTATACACCAATTAGCCATAACATTATGAGCACCTGCCTAATATTGTGTAGGCCCCCTTTCTACTCCTCTAGACCTCTGAAGGTGTGCTGTGTTATCTGGAACCAAGATGTTAGCAGAAAATGTATCCTACATTGTGGTTTCACAATACCATAACTGTTAATGGTGTACATGGTCTGCAACAATGCTTTGATAGGTGGCATGTGTCAAAGTAACATCAACATGAACGGCAGGACCCATGGTTCCCCTCAGAACATTTCCCAAAGCATCACACTGCCTCCGCTGGCATGCCAGCTGTCAGTGGTCATAATGTTATGGTTGATTGGTGTACATAGTTCCATAGAAGTACCTAATCTTGCACTCTGTCCTAAAGACTTCACACAAATCCATCAAGCAATTCTTCAAAAGTATAACAAAATATAATTGCGGGTCGCAAATAGATCAGTCTCACCCTGTTTTTTTTTCAAAAAGTACTTTTGATATAATTTAACATAATGTACTTTATTAAATATAATATCATATACTTTGATGTCATTTAAATCATGTATGTGACAGAACCCAGGCCAGATTTTGTAAAATAGAATGACAGATAGACACAGATATTTCTTTGTGTAGAGAAATAAATGATAGGTTGAACAATGTTTTAATAATACAAGTAGTTTAGTGTAAAACAAGTTATTCATCTATCAGAAGAAATTTTATTTGAGGAGTTATGGAATGTCTACCATGTTTTCTACAACTGTTTGGCTACTTTTTCCTACGAAGTTTGCCAGATGCAAGGATGAGATATAGTTTAGTTTGTGTATATCATGTAAGGCACTACTGCTACAAAATTAGGCAATTTAAATTTATAGTAACACCTTATTTAAAAAGTATATACTGTGATGAAAATAGGATAAATGAAAAAATATTAAATGATGTATATCTTACAGGTCATTAAATCATATCTTGAAAAACACTAATATTACTATTCTTTTTTGCAAATATCCTGGCCCTTAGATTAGTGCTGATATCCACACAGAAATCTTCTGATATGCAATGTTCAGGCCTCAGAGAGTGCTTAACTTGATACATTTGTTATGCTCAGTTGGAAGTTGGACATTTGCAGACACTAAACAATGTTGCACAAATATCTCCAAAGTCACATCAACAATACTTGTTCAGCAGTGTTCATAATCACTGCTTAAAAGCCGTTGAAACTTTCTAGAAGCCAATCCAACACCTGATAATTTTAGAATGGAAATGGTATTTATGGTAATGTTTATAGTAATCCTTCAAAGCGTTTAAACAACCACCATTAGGCAACAAATTTATGCCACACAACTGTGCACCAAAAGCACCTAACAAATCAGCTGGTGATATTGACAAAAATAAATAGTAATATCTATGTGTGTGTATTGTATCACAGTACACAATATATTCCTATATAAATATTGCATGCACCCACATATATATGTATATGAAATATATCCACATTTGTTGAGAGAGAGAGGTAATAATAAATCTAGATAAATTCTAATCTGCTTTTCTCGAGTATTTTCAATACATTGTGTTTTGTTTGTTATAGCAGGATGCTCCCTAAGTCCATTGCACTTTTTCTGCATTTTTATATAGCAATGCTTATAATAATTAAGTATTTTACCAGGAAGAATACATTAGGATTTTTCTCATTTTCAGGCATGGGGATGTTACCAAATCCCAGTACACAAATTCTACGTTATCTGCTCTGTTAGAACTGAGCTGAAATTATTCATGTCTCATAATTTGAGTGCACTCCAAGGGACATTGTTTGCCCGGTAATTTTAATATGAAAAAATTGCCAAACAAGAACTGGATAATAAAAGATAACTGCATCAGATTTTTACATTTGTTTTTGAGGAATTTTATAAATATACGCATGTAAAATTTGATAGGCTCTCTTTGTTTTGTTTAGATAGCATAACCTATCCCAGATTTTCAATAGTATTCAGTCATAGTGCTGGTGGAGAACATCATAATACATCTTTCTATAGAGCACAAGCGAGAACAATGAAGCGATCTATATCTACATTCTCTTATTACTATTCTTCATTCTTCTATAAAGTTGTAGCCCAAATAATCTTCCCCTGAGCTGTGGCAAATAAATCAATTTGCTGAAACTTGGTAGAGATACAGCCTGGTTTTACAACTGTCAAAATCCTTGGACAATTTGCAGAGTATGCTAGAGCAAATAACAATGCACACCTCTAGGAAGATAAATATATCTAAATGGAGGTATGATACACCTTTCACCAACATAGATAAAAAAAAAATGCTCTGGTGCACAACCTACATCTGCATTTAAATGTTTTTAGGGAAAAACATAAATACATGTAAATGCATGGGGGCAATTAGGCTCTGGGGTCTTCTCCCCCAACTTCATCAAACAATTTGTCACCATTAGTGCAATATACCCTAAACTTCCACAGTGCCTGCTGTTTGTCAGTGTCAGGTTTGCCCTCGAACAGCTTGTCAGTGGCAGTTTTGACCCAGTTTTGCCAGTATATGGTAACCCTAGTTAAACTTCAAATTATTGGTGTGTAAGGATATTATCTGTATCCTTAATTTGTAATAGGCTATAGTAGTATAAGAGAAAATAGGCATTATTAGTAATTAGTTTGGCTGACTTCAACTCATGTTATAAGATCAAAGAGAGACTTTGAATAATATATTGTTATAAGTAGATGTTAATCCATCTAACATCAAGTTTAAAGAACTTAGAAGTATGTTCCTGCAGAGCTTTTGGATTGTTTAACCTTTGATTTGCTTTACTTAAAATTGAAACCTTGGATACTAATTTATGACTGAAATTAATATTGACCTAGTGCTGATTTTTTTCCTGCAGTGAAATACTGGTCTATCCTTGGAAACAGCACATTGTTAATCTTGATATATAGTGAAACATATGTTTAGGTTATTTATGCAAACATATGTTGTCAGAGGTACTGAACAGTAATCTCAAGACGGGTACATATGACTAAAGCAGCAGCAAAGGATAACAAGATGGATGCCAGCTGCCTCCATTTAGTGTCAGTTTTTGGACATCCTTCTGTGTGTTCAAATCTTATTCTGTGTCCCTGAGGCTAAAAGGAAGTCTTCCATATTCCTAACTCTGTTATCTGAAACCAAATATTTTACTGATAGGTTCATAGTATCACGGGAACAGAAAAGGTAGCACTTGTTAGTGGAAGGTTTAGAACTCATAGTACTATTGGCTTTCAACTACACAGAGATAGAGTCTCCATTCATAAAATTTATGAATGGAGACTCTGTCTCTGTATAGAGTAAGCCAATAGTACTATTACATGCATTCTAAATGACAAAAGTCTATAAACCGAACGTTCGGTTTATAGGCTTTTGGCTTATGGAATACAAGTAATCCTATTGCTATTCTATAAACCGAACGTTCGGTTTATAGAATAGCAATAGGATTACATGTATTACATAAGCCGACAGCCTATAAACCGAACGTTCGGTTTATAGGCTGTCGGCATTTCACTACACGGAGACAGAGTCTCCATTCATAAATTTCTTTCTATGAACCGAACGAGAGCCCCATTCATAAGAATTTCTTATGAATGGGGCTCTCGTTCTGTTCATAGAAAGCCAATAGTATTACACGTATTCTATAAAACGAACGAATAAAACAAAACGAAACGAAAGTAATGAACGAATTTCGTCCAAAACAAATGCAGTAATGAACGAAATTCGTTTTAGACTAAATGAATAAAATTTTCGTCCGAATGGACGAAAACGAAACGAAAATTTTAGTTTTGCACATGTCTAGTTATTATAAATAAACCTAGTTGATTCAAATCGCCCATTAAAATATATAATTATATCCCACCTTCTCTAATAAATATGTAAAGTATAATTAATCCTACAAATTAATTAGAATATTGTTTTTATCGTTTTATTAGTGTGGTATAAATGTTATTATGAGTTTTAATCTAATGTGGAATGATAAGAATATTGATAAGAATATTTAATCCAGTTTGAAATTATATTAACACTTCTATATTTCAAAATATATATTTTCTCACATTATACTCACAATCCAGGTATAGCTATAAATTATGACATCATCTAATTTAAATTAAACACACCGATTCATTTTTTAATTGGCTAGAAGTTACAGAGAAGAGAATGTGAATCTGAGATAAGGTTTGGTTGATAAGTTGATACTGGAGGTGTAGAGGGGATACCTAGGGAGATACCCGAAAAGACCTAGGGGGACTAATTTTGGGAGAGTTGCCACTAGTGGGGTGAGAGATGGGAATGTTTTAGTAAAGGGCTGAGTCTCTCTCCTTCTGGGGAGAACTCAGGAATATGAGGCTTTTAATAGCACATGTTCACTATAACAATAGACATCTCCATACACATAGGATTGCGCTAAGTCCCAGGATTAACTCCCACCACTCAATTCTTCAATGGAAGGAGTCTCAACTGAAAACCAACATCTTCCGGTAATGTATAAATGTGGTAATTTGTTTCTAGCATAATCTCCATTTTTATGGATGTAATTAGCATATAAATTTGGGTAAATTTAACTTAAATCCCACAATTTCTGGGATCTATATGTTTTAGCCTGGTGTTTATCTGCCATCCTTTCTGCAATAGGAAGCCAGAGGAATATCCTAGAGATATTACCAAGAACCATAAGTTCTTATAGTCTAACTATTAACCGAAATATGTAATATCTAATCCCCAGAGATTATCTAAGATTCTCATTCTTAAAGTCTAAGCTAGAATACATACATTGTCATTTACTGGCAGATTAAGAAATAGTCATCTTGAGTATTTATATGATTTAGTAACATTGTCTTACCTAAGCAGAGTATATACAGGTAATTTGAAGGTAATTATGGTGTACTATCATTAGCAATTTCACCTACTTATCATTATCAATGTAGGTGTGGTTGTATCTAAATAAAATGCATGACCATCTAGTGGTCAGAGACGTAAATGCATGATAAATTATACTACATGCATATTGATCCAGCTACAGAGTTGCATAATTCATGTTTTATTTTTATTCACCTCTGTTATATCATACATGTGAATTATGATTAACATCTATTGATATTGTATTTTGTTATTACGCTATTTTGCTTATCATTTGATATTTATTTTATTTTCAATATATGAATTATTATTTTATTAATAATTGTTGCATTGTATTTACTTTTGTAAAAAACAATACTCTCTATATACATAACAATCTTTATATGGGTATTTTTGGTCGGACCCATATCTATGAATCATCAATTTTTCATATTTTTAATGATTCATAATTAATAACCCCTATTCACATGTTTATGATTATTAATATCCAACAATGTATACACAAAAAAGTAGAGAGCAGCACTGTGTTAATTTATTCCTTATTGCCCATTGTGGCACATCAGTCACATTTTTATGAATCTGGCAAAGAAACTTGGATACAAAAGAAAAAAAATAAATATAACATGTTTACAAGATGACCTGACCACTTAAGTCAAATGAGTCAAATTAAATAAAGTTTTATGCACAGACAGGAACATAGCGTAAATTCATTCATGTAGTCCCCTGAAATTATGTATTCATTTTAGCTGCTTTCTGATAAGGTGTATGATTGTTGCCAATGCATTTTACTAATAGAAGTGTAGACATTACTTGTGTACTGTTCATACATTCCTGTGTGAGGAGATTACCCTGGTAGGGCCTTGGTTATTTTGTCTAGTTCAGAGTGGAGACTGGGACAATGTGGTCATAGAATGATAAAGTTTACAGAGTCTGGTCTGCATCCCTGCATCTGTTAACTAAAGTATTCTAAGAGGCAGAGGGCTTTATTTGTGAAAGAGGGAACTAATAGGGGAATTTTAAACTTAAAGGATAACTAAAAGGTTAAAACATAGTGTCTCACTTCTCCCAAGCAAACCCAACATGTATGACAGTCAGGATGGCTGGTGCAATCTGACAGTGTCAGAAACCATGCAGCTAATCAGAGCAAGGGTTTGTCCCCTCTGTTGATACCTCTTTGAAAATGAGGGTTACACTTTGCACTGGCAGAGAGAGACCAGACCGCACTGCTTCCTTCTCAGTAAAGCATGGTCATCTGCCAGTCAAAGGATAAACTGGCATGTACTGAAAAGTAAAATAAATGAGAACCAAAACCAAATTTACGCAGTCCAGGACAAATTAATGAGTTGGACAATAGCAGTAATCACTATCCAAAAAAAGTTAAATAAAGAATAGAAAATTAAAATAAATTATACATGATAAGGAGTGAAGAAAATATAAAATAAAAATAAATGTATAAATAAAAAACAAAAGTAATGTCACCCAACTGATAGAAATCCAGATTTAACAATTAGAAAAAGACAATAATAAGTACACATGCATCAATGTATACAAATTAAATAAATATGTCAAAGATAGATATATTATTCAATATTTAAAGATAATTTAACCAATTTGAAGTGTATGGTTGTCTATTCAAAGGTAAAATTTAGCATAGTAAAATAATAGATATATAATAATTAACAAACCAGAGAATAGCTTAGGGCATATATTAAGTCCAAAAGAGCAATGATCAACAGGAATACACAATAATAGCACTACATAAGTTTTCTCATTCTTAAATCTGGATCTCTATCAGCTGGGAGGCATTACTTTGTTGAAATTCATAATGAGGCAGCATGTACTAGGGTAAAGATTGATGAAAGTTGAACAACTAGTTAATACAAGGTGTAACAGTAGGACAATGTTTTATCTATTACATAAATATATACACAGTCCAGATTTCTTGTCTCGTCCACCAGCAACATCAGTAAGAAGGAGTATGAGAAGCGTCAACCCTAGCCTAATCTGTGTACCAGGAAAAGGTGGGTTTGCTAGCCCATTCAAAAACACAAGCACAGACAAAGACTGAAATTTAAAATGTGATTATAAATAAGAATCAAACATTGGTTATCAGACACAATTATATTTTGTAAGTACATCAATTAGTATAAATATTTTAAATTTTACACACTCATACAACATAGGTGTGAAAACAAATGACATCTTAATCAATTACATTTTAATTATGATACATTTTAATTAAGTGTGGTCTTTTATATGAAACTTAATTAAGTGTTGTGTGATTCATTTTAACTTTTATGTACCGTATTTGCTCGATTATAAGACGAGGTTTTTTTCAGAGCAAATGCTCTGAAAAATCCCCCTCGTCTTATAATCGAGGTCTCTTATAATCTGACCTCAAATTGAGGTCAGATTATAAGACATGGATCCAGGTCCCCAGCAGAGCTGCAGGGGACCTGGATCCCCCTCTCTAGCAGCAGGGGAAGTCTGCGCAACGAGCGCAGACTCCCCTGCTTCCGCCCCGGCACGACCGCCGGGGCTTCTGTGAAGAAGCCGGATACTTCCGCTTTCGTCACAGAAGTCCCGGCGAGGGTGCCGGGCGGCAGCAGGGGAGGTCTGCCTCATCGCGCAGACATCCTCTGCTGCCCCACTAGGCACCAGGGAGAATCGGGCAGCTGGGGGATGTCTGCACGATACGTGCAGATATCCTCCATGCTGCCCGACACGGCAGACTATTATGACGGACAGCTGTCCGTCATAATAGACTGCCGTGTCAGGCAGCATGGAGGATGTCTGCAAGTATCGTGCAGACATCCCCCGGCTGCCCCCACTAGCCACCAGGGATCAAGGTAAGGGGAAGGGAGGGAGGGGGGGCAGAGAGACAGGGGGAGGGAGGGAGGGGGGCAGAGAGACAGGGGCAGGGAGGGGGACAGAGAGACAGGGGGGACAGAGAGACGGGGGAGGGAGGGGGGCAGAGACAGAGTCAAGGGGAGGGAGGGGGTTAAGAGACAGAGACAAGGGGAGGGAAGGGGTTAAGAGACAGAGACAAGGGGAGGGAAGGGGTTAAGAGACAGAGACAAGGGGAGGGAAGGGGTTAAGAGACAGACAAGGGGAGGGAAGGGGTTAAGAGACAGAGACAAGGGGAGGGAAGGGGTTAAGAGACAGAGACAAGGGGAGCGAGGGGGTTAAGAGACAGGCAAGGGGAGGGGGGAGAGAGAGAAAAATGGGGGCAAGGGAAAGAGAAAGGCAGCATTGGCACATAAAAAGAAATAAAAACTAGAAATACATTTTTTGATATCATAATTTTTTATTAAAAAAGCAATTTACATGTGAATATATACAAGTTTAACTTTTTTCCTATAGGGTAGTCTTATATTCAGGCTTTTAGTTTTTTTCCTAAAGGAATATCCAAAGTTTGGGGGGTCGTCTTATAATCAGGGTCGTCTTATAATCGAGCAAATACGGTATGTTTGATAATATCTTAGTCTTATTTTTATCCCAACCATCTCAATAGTATTTTTATTCTAGTTTAGTAACTTTTATAAACTTCAGACATTAAGTCCCAGGGGACTAAATGAGGGCTTCAGCTACACTCCCTTTATATGAAAGGAGGCTCATTATCCAAAGATATCCTCTCCCAACTATAACATGTCCTTAGGTCTCCACACCACCTGGTGCATTAGTAGATCTTTCTCCCTCTTTGATTCATTTATTTACCTGTGCTTACTAGAGTTGAGCGGACACCTGGATGTTCGGGTTTGAGAGGGTGGACCGAACTTCGGAAAAAAGTCCGGGTCCGTGCGTGAACTTGACCCCGAACTTGACCCCGAACCCCATTGAAGTCAATGTGGACACGGACTTTTGGCCACAAAAATGCCTCTAAAAAGTCCTGGAAAGGGCTAGAGGACTGCAAAAGGAATTAAAATGTGGGTAAGAGTAGGACAAGTGCCCTGCAAACAAATATGGATAGGGAAATAACTTCAAAAAACATAAAATACATACAAATTAAAAATACTGTACTATTTAGCACCCAAAACTATTAGAATTTTTCAAAGTGCGCTGTAAGCACAGTATTTGACGGTTCTATTTGACTCTCAGATATGAAGTGCACCGCAAGACGCAAATGTACTATTCACTACCCAAAACGAATAGAATTTTTCAAAGTGCGCTGTAAGCACAGTATTTGACGGTTCTATTTGACTCTCAGATGTAATACATGTAATGCTTTTGCTATTCTATAAACCGAAATAGAGTCCCCATTCATAAGAATAGGTCAATTGACCTATTCTTATGAATGGGGACTCTATTTCGGTTTATAGAATAGCAATAGCATTACATGTATTCCATAAACCGAAAGTCTATAAACCGAAAGACATTCGGTTTATAGACTTTCCTTTTATAGAATACATTTAATGCTATTGCTATACTCGGCAAGAGTTAAATCAGGTTTAAAACACAAATATTTGTTTACTAATGTGGCCATCTACTCTTCTAAAGCTTGAAATGTTTCTATCTATATGAGGTCTACCTACATGTCTATGCCACTGAGGAAGCAAAACTAGTCAGGCAAATTTCGAAATGGCAACGATATTTTGTTCTTTTACCACCATATAATTCACTTTTATATTTAGGTATTTCCATTCTTTACAATGATAGTTACCAGCAGTGGAAGGGTTACTTTCAAACAAAGAATGGGTTTGTTTGTGTTTTCCACAGTAACTAGTTCAGTTTGGTGTCTGGAAGGCGTGACTCTAGGAAGGGCTTGTAAATTTTGGTAATACTATTCAGGTAGCTAGGGAGACTCTTGCAGTGATTGAGGAACAGTGAAGATGTGACCAAACTATCCACCCAGACTGCAGGCCCAAATATAGGCAGGCTAAAATGTGGTGTATTTAGGCCAAGTATCTTCCTTCAGAACCATCAGAAACCAAATGATTCAGAAAATCTCGCCAGGCTGATCCACCCAGAGATGCAGATGTAGTTACAAAGATTACATGGGGAATATAAGTATAAACTTCCTGTATCAATTTATTTTATAGATTTTGTTTTACTTTAGTTTAACCCCTTAAGGACAGAGCCTTTGAAACATTTTGGTCCTTTCTGGACAATGGCTATTTTAACATTTCAATGCTGTTTGTGTTTAGCTGTAATTTTCTTCTTTGTCTTCTTTGTTTTTATCGGGACAAGAAGGGCTTTCTTTGGATGCCATCTTTTTGATCATATCTTATAATATTATAAAAAAAAATAAAAAATATGGTAAAAAAAAAAAAATACACAAATTTCCTGACTTTTATTTGAAACATCTAATCCTCATCGACTAAAGCGAATGAAAAAACCTGCTAAATAGATTCTACTATTTCTCCTGAGTACAGGGATACCACCCATGCATAGGTTTGTTGGGTTGTTTGGGGGGTAAAAGGCCAGATTTGGGAGGTGCAGTTTTTGGTTTTCCAACTTGAAATTTTGACATGCAGACCACCTGCACCCATGTCCCATTTGGGACATATTTGAAACCAGCCAGTGTATTTTACCCCATCAACCCATATATTTTTTAAAAGTAGACACCCTACGCTATTTCAAATGGTGGTATTTTAACACTTTCCATGCACTAATTCTACCACCAGCCTTTGTCAAAGTTTGTGGTAGTAATTTTTGAGTTTTTTTTTTCAAAAATATTGTATTTCAGACATAAATTCACAGATTTTGGTATGTTCACTGCCAAACAATAACGCAATATGTGTTCAACAACATCTCCTGAGTACAGGGATACCACCCATGCATAGGTTTGTTGGGTTGTTTGGGGGCTAAAGAGCCACATTTTGAAGGTGCACATTTTCAACTTGGAATTTTGACGTGTAGTCAGCCTGAGCCCATCTTGCATTTGGGACTTTTTTTTAAAGTAGGACAGTGTATTTTACCCAAAAAAGTATATATTTTGTAAAAGTAGACACCCTAGGCTATTTTAAATGGTGGTATTTTAACACTTTCCATGCACCAATTCTACCACCAGCCTTTGTCAAAGTTTGTGGTAGTCATTTTATTGTGTATTTTTTCCCACATACATTGTACTTTAGACACAAATTCACATATTTTGGTATGTGTCACTGACAAACAATACCACAATATATGTTCAGTAACATCTCCCGAGCACAGGGATACCACCCATGCATAGCTTTGTCAGCTTTGTTGTGGGTTGAAAGGCTACATTTGAGAGGTGCGCTTTTTGATTTTCCAACTTGGAATTTTGACATGTAGAGCAAGGAAGGGGTTAATAGCTCTTATAAGAGCCTTTGAAGTACTGTACAAAAAAATTAACCCCTAAAAATGCACAGACAAGAAAAAATGTTCTGCTGTGCAGTGATCAGTGGCAGGGAAGGGGTTAATACACAGGCTACACTATACAAAGGGTATGGCTTTTATAAAATTACAATAAAAAAATTATATTATACAGATCTGTCTCTTTCCCTCACTAAAACTCAAGTGAGGAGAGGGAGGCAGATCCATATGGGTCAGAACAATATTTACCAATATTGATCTAACCAGACGAATGGTGATGCTCATCTGAGAAATCATCAAACCACCTTTGCCACTGATCGGCTGTTACTGATCGTTATACACGCGTTCAGACAGCTTCAAAAGGAATACACGTAATCCCCTAGTGGGTATAATTAACCCCTAGCGATTGTGACAAAACAAAAAATGCTGATAGCAAAAATAAATCCTTCTGCGACCAGATTGCTCCATATGCGCTGCTTAGGCAGTGACCATATGTGCTGCTTAGGAAGTGATAACAAGGAAGGGGTTAATAGCTCTTAAAAGAGCCTTTGATATACTGTAATAAATCACAGTAAAAAAAATGAATCCCTAAAAAAATGCACAGACAGCAAAAAATGTGCTGCTGTGTAAGATCACTGCGTGCACAGCGATCAACATGTATCTTGTTAAGATAATTATTTAACTAGATTTGTTTATGGTAATTGTGTTCTATTTTATAACATTTTTTTATTAAAACATTATCTAACCAGCAGTGTTTTCTAGTGATTTGTCAATTTGGGGGTTGACTGCTAGTATAGTATTCTGCCACAATTCCATAAATTAATTGGTTGGCTTTGAGGTGTTAGCACATGCATTTTAACACGGCAATTATTCATGAAACCCTTTGCGCCATATTAATACCACAAACCACAACAGTATTCAAAATCGAATCCAAGGAGCATAGCACACATTGTTTATTTTAAGGCTGTCCGTGTAACGTTTGTTTTCATGGACTTTTTATATTTGATTGTATTCCTGCCATTATATACATATATTGTTTTGTATATATTAACATATATTTAAAAGTTGCACTTCTTTCCCCTTTTTAGTATAATCTGCTATGTTTCAGGAGTATAAAAAACTTCAGGAGTATAAAAACTTTTGCTTGATATTGTGTCCTAGCACTTCCAACAATTCAAAAAATATGGTCTTTGTTACCTGTTTTCCCACCAGATTTGACAAGCACCAGAATTTCTTTTCTAAAGATGCTTCTTCCCCACCAATTTTCAAAAAATACTCTGATTATGGCATTTAAAAGTAATCAGAATGTGAAAGCCATTCTATCCAAATGAGATCTCCAACATTGCTACAAAGGAAAAGACCTCTACCCACATTATACCATCTAATATCTGTATACCTCACCATATGGGTACAAATATGTTTAATTAAATACAGAATTTCTTGCATGACAGAGTTTGTGATCTTTAAGGGCCATTGACCTTGTGGATTTATTTATATAGACATCTGATTTGACATTTCAGGAGTGGATTGGGGGCCAAAATTCAGCTTACCATCTGCCTTCAGAGATAGCCACATAAGCCTGTGGCAAAACATTTTGGCTTTAAACATCGACTACCCACCTTAACATTTGTGGCAATTCATATACCACCCTTGAACCTGTGGTGGAGATTGTTCAAAATGCTTGTTACAAAGAGAATGCTATTGGAACAGGACTTTGGATTTTGTTTCCCCAAAAGTACTGAATGAAAAAACTATGGACCTTATCATTATTGCCTACTATAATAATAGCAATAATGTGATTATATGACCCAATATGATTCCTTGACATTATCGTATTTAATAATTTGTCTTTAGTAGTATGTGTTTTGAATAATGTTTTACCTAAGTGGTGCTGGGTATTTTAATATAGATTCAGCACACAAGCCACCTGATTTAAGAAGAGCATGTATCTGCTTTTATTATGAGAAGTATAAATAGGTTAATGTAGTGCGATTCCTAGTGGTATACAGAACTTAAATCCAATGCATTTGTATTCCTTATTTCACATTTTAATGAGGCATACTAATCTTTGCATAGATTATTGGCTAGTGGGCAGTTTTTACATTAAATTGGTGATGGTAAGTACGGATTGTTTATTTCATTATATATGTGTTTGTAAGTTGAAAGGTCATCTTGATAAAAGTTCTGGAGAGGAACTGAAGTTTCTTTTGCCAGTCAAGAAAAAATATGTTTGCTTTGAAATATAAATGTGAGCATAACATTTTTAAATTAAATATCTATAGCTTCTGGTTTATATATATATATATATATATATATATATATATATATATATATATATATATATACTTTTTATACTTTTATACTTTTGATGGAAGTGGGAAAGTCAGGACAGCTTGTTTCAATAGAATGCACTTCTTTGTGTGTAATCTCATCCACAAAATAAAGGTGTCCATAAATGGCAGATATAAAATATGGCCACCCTACTGAAAGGGTGGTACAACACAGATCTTGTCACTGTAGCACAAGGACAATATAATTTACCTGCTGACTGTATCAAGTGCAAGTAGTTTTCTAACAATATAAAACACATGCATTACAAATCCTCTCTGGCAATGAAGGGCAGGATCTCTTTATTATAGATTGAAAAATATTTGAGAAAGAATAAAGGAAAGACATTTAAAATAAGCTTGCTAATTAAATAACAAGAATACCAATTGGTTTGCAGTATTTTATGAAATGGGGCAGGACATATTTTTATTGACTTTTTGTCAATGGAAAAGAAAAAATGAAATTAATCATCTAAATTTGAGGAGTTCTTCACTGATTCTTACTTAACAAACAGCATGCTAATTGAAAATTTGAAGAGTATTTTCAGACAGCAGTGCTTCATGAATTACATTTCAAAAAATTGTAGTTGAGTAAATTACATTTCTGACAAGCCTGAGCATACTTAGTTCTGTTTAAATTAATGATGTTAAAAATGTGCAATATTACACATTCACCCCCAACTCATACACGCGCAAACAGGTATTAACATTTAGTGCATTGTCATTGTCAAGTACAACAGTTTGTGCATTGTCATGTCCATCCTGATTACCCAAGGGAGATGACTGCTTGCTTGTTCTGCTTCTGTGCTTCTACTTGTTAAAAGGTGTTACAAATGAATGTGTTGATTAACAATGAACATTGATTGCTGCTCTGTTATGTAGATTGATGCTGATTGAAGATGGTAAGGTCAACTGATTTTAGTATTGTCAAAAAATATTTTGTTCAGCATTTGCAAAAGTTTGTATTCTACTAAATGTTTAGAGTACACACCAGTAAATTACATATTCAACATATTCTCTATGAATAGAGAAAGAGGCATGCTGTGTGCGTAATGATCCTACCAATATAATCCCAATCCACAGTCTACAGAGAATTGTTTATATATTATTGTATTATGTTTTCTTCTTTATAAATTATACTACACAGTGCTCCCATTTCCTACTGTTGCTAATTCTCAAGGTGGTTTAGGTATTAATAAATGAGCAAAGGCTTACAAGTATCACTAGCAGCATATTAAGCATACTCAGTATTGTGGAGGCAAAAACTATCTTTATTTTAAGTAGCAATGATAGGAGGATGCCGTGGGAGATAATAGCATAAAAACTATCTCCTAACTGCTCCTTCCAGCCATTACCCTCAGCCCTTTCCCTCTTATTTTCATCATTCGAAGTACACACTATTCATCTTTTCTCCCCTCCATCCCTCCATGTTGCAGTTGTTTATCAGCTCCCGGGGCCCACTTCCCAATTTTTTTAAACCTTTTCTGCATGGTTCCCCAGCTTTCTTTCCTCTGAGATTTAAACATTCCCATTGACCTAACCATCTCTCCTGCCACTTCAAAACTCCTCTGCCTAACCTCTTTCATTGTTCTCTCCCAATGGTCCAACTTTTCAACCCACACTGTCGGCTACTCACTTGACCTAGTATTCAATACATCATGTACCATCTTTAACTTTTCCCATTCACCTTTCCCCATGTCTGGCCATCACCTTCTTACCTTCTATCCCACTGTACCTCAGTCGACTACTACTCGTCTTTCTCCCATGCAATCGATTCAAAACACAGCTGCCAGACTCATCTTTCTTGCTCATCGGTCTGATTTTGCAGCTTCCCTCTGCGATGCCCTCCACTGGCTCCCCGTCTCAAATTTAAAAAACTGTCTTTACAGTACAAAGCCCTCCACTCCTTGGCCCCTCTGCATTTTGCCTCCCTCGTGAACCGATACTTCCCTGGATTACCTCTGCACTCCTCAATGGGACTATAGCTCTCCTCCTACCTCATCACCTCTTCCCACTTACGACTCCAAGATTTTTCCCAAACTGCCCCCTCTCTTTTGAACTCCCTTACTTTTCAAACTTTAAAAAGTCCCTCAAAACTCATCTCTTTATTGAAGCGTACTGCCAATCCAACTAGCATACCAACTGATTTACCTCTAGCTAATCCCACCTACCTCTCGCTGTCCTCAATCACTGTTAATATCAGGTAGCTTACAACTGGAAAGCTAGAGCGCACACAATTAATCTTTGGCCAAACTCACCTAGTGCCAACCATCCACATAATTCTTACTACAACTAAATTCCCTCTGTCCTCTTCACTCCCTTATGTGTTTCATGTACCCCATTCCCTCTAGATTATAAGCTTGCAAGCAGGGCTCTCTACCTTATGTAACAGTCTGTTCTAGTTTGTCTAACTTAGTATGTAGTTCCCTTCTATGCTCTGTATCTAGCGCTATGTAAACTGCTGGCGCTATATAAATAAATGTTAATGTAATGTTAATGTAATAGTTGACACATTGATGGACAGTCCAACCAGATTTGCTTAAAGGATCCATCTCCAGCATTTTACTGACTTATTTGGGAACGTACAGCTTAATCTTTCTGTAATCAAACACTACTGAAGTGTTAATTTATGGAATTTATGGAATATTTGAATTAGGTTTGTTGAGTGAGTGGATTCTATTGTAGTTTTTTAAATGCTTTCAGCCATTTATTTTTTCAGAAAATGAGAAGGAGAATTATTTGTCCCATGCAACAATGTTTACAGCTGTTCAGAGAGGAATAATCATCCAAACTTTCATTTGCTCTTCTTCCAAATTTCACCTTCCAATTCTCTAAAAGGAAGTGCTGAAGTTGTAATTATTTCAAACAAAACTTCTTTAAAAAAATATAAAGCAAGTGAATTTATCATGTGTGCATTTGGAAGAGTCACAGAATAAAATCTCTCTGGAATGGGGAGGGCACACTGCATATATTTATAAAGTTTTACATGATGGCACAACCTGATGACAAAAAACACATGATGGTCACAAAAAACAAGTGAATTGTCTATTGTTAATGGCATATAAAGTCCCTCCTCACATTCCCTGATAAAATTCCTAAGGTTGTTAATTAGTATACCTCTAAAACCAATACATGCATGAGAAAGACAAGCTTATTATTTTGTTGTTTGCAAGGACTGAGTTGTCAGCAGTCTTAGAGCAAAACAGAAAACAAGCATCCAGAACACAAAATCGCAGTCAGACAAAATGGCAACAGGCAGACAAAATAGCAGACACAAAACAAAATGGTCTCTCATCAATGACATAACCCTAGAATTCCCTACAGTCCAAATAACTTCACAGATGTTTTCCAGTTGCTCATGTTCCTCATGATATATTCAAAGTATGTCCTTTATAATATATTGATTAACTCTCCAATAGCTAAATTTATCAGAATATAACCTTCTTTTAGCTTTTCTACCACTTTGTTGTTATCCTTTTATTTGTGTCATTCATAACCCCTTAGTGACAAGACATTTTCACCTTGACTTTCCCTTGGTGACAATGGCTGTTTTGACATTTCTAGGGTGTTTGTGTTTAGCTGTAATTTTTTTCTTTCTCACATACAGTACCCACACAAATTATATGTTGTTTTTATCGTCATAAGAAGGGCTTTCATTAGATACCATTATGTTCATCATATCTTATAATTTACTACAAAAAAAATCATAAAATATGATGAAAGATTTTAAAAAACCCACTTATTCTAACTTTGACCTAAAATATAATTTACACAATTAAAATCATTAAAAAAGACCCCGTCTAAATAGTTTCTAAATGTTGTCCCGAGTTCAAAAATATGCATGCTTCCATATTTTTCGGTATTTTTTTGCGAGTTATGGGGAAAAAACCAAAAATAGTGTTTTTTGTTTTTTTTCCTATATTGACCTTTTGACCCCAACCCGAACCCAAAATTTTACCCTAACACTAAATTTAACCCCAACTCTAATCCTTATTATATCCCTTAATATTTTTTAATTTTTATTTAATTTTAACCCTATCCCTTATGCTAAAAATTATTTAATTTTAACCCTATAGGCCAGGGGTGTCCAAGTTTATTCGGCAAAGGGCCACTTCGCTAGAAATGTATGCGTGCGTGGGCCGCATTCATTTTTTCATTCAGAGAATAATATATATAATTATATACATGTGTGTGTATGTAAATATATATATATATTTTTTACACTAATGTGTAGTGGTCACATTAACTACAAACACACACATGCATACACAGTCACACTTACCCCTCCTTCCCACACACACACAGTCACAATTAACCCACACACACATTCACATTTATACACACACACTCGCATACATACATACACTTACCCCACACCCACTTAACATGCACTCACATAGATACACATTTATACACATACTCGCATACATACACTTACCCCACTCACACACATACACATTTATACACACACACTCACATATATACATACAGTTACCCCACACACTCACATACATACACTTACCCCACACACACACTCACATACACTTACCCCACACACTAATACACATTTAAAAACACACACACACACTCACATACATACACTTAACCCCCACACACATCCACATTTATACACACACTCACATACATACACTTAACCTCCACACACATCCACATTTATACACACACTCACATACATACACTTTACCCCCACACACATCCACATTTATACACACACTCACATACATACACTTAACCCCCACACACATCCACATTTATACACACACTCACATACATACACTTAACCCCCACACACATCCACATTTATACACACACTCACATACATACACTTAACCCACACACACATCCACATTTATACACACACTCACATACATACACTTAACCCCCACACACATCCACATTTATACACACACTCACATACATACACTTAACCCCCACACACATCCACATTTATACACACATTTACATACATACACTTACCCCACACCCACTTAACATGCACTCACATAGATACACATTTATACACATACATACACTTACCCCACTCACACACATACACATTTATACAGACACACACACTCATACATACAGTTACCCCACACACACACTCACATACATACACTTACCCCACACACACACTCACATACACTTACCCCACACACTAAAACACATTTATACACACTCACATACATACATACATACATACATACATACATACATACACTTAACCCACACACACATTGATACACACACTCACATACATACATACATACACTTAACCCACACACACATTGATACACACACTCACATACATATATACACTTACCCCACACACATGGCTGTGGAGGTTGTGGGCTCCCGGTGCGCTTCTTCCCTCCCTCTGACCCTTGCGCATGACCTCATGCACAGGGTAGAGGAGGGGATTTGTGCACTGCACACCGCATGGGAAGCTGTATCGGGGAATGAAGTTTCCTACACAGTCGTTCCCCGACACAGCTTCTCGTGTGATGTGCAGTTCGAGGTGCGGCTACCGGAGCAGAGCTCAGGCGGGCCGCACCTCGATGCCTGGCGGCCGGCATTTGGCCAGCGGGCCGCACGTTGGACGCCTCTGCTATAGGCTAATATTGCTATATAACCTGTTTTTAATTAATTAAATATGTATTTTAAATATTTTCCATTGCAATGCTACTTAACTACCACTAGGGGCAGTCAAGTAGCATATTCAGAGCGACGGAAGTGAAGAGGGCTTAGCCTCGACATCGAGGCAATAGACCAGCACCGTTAAAGCGGTTTTCACGATCGTTAATCGCGAAAACCGCTTGATTCACCACAGGACGTGTCAGGCACGTCCTTTGTCGTTAAGGGAGTTTCTCCCAGGACGTGCCTGGCACGTCCTTTGTCGCGAAGGTGTTAATAATCCTTTTTGTATCTAGTTTGTTAGGTTTAAATTTGATTTTAAATTTTCTTAACCCCATAAAGATATTTTGTCTCACGCGGTTATATTGTGGCCAATTAGATTTTAGTACAATTTTCCCATTCTTTATAAGATCTGTTATGATTGGGTTTACACACTTAGTGAGATTTGGGATCCACAGTAGCAACTTCAGTTCCTGTTTTTTAGTCCCTCATGCTCTTTGGGAAACAAGGGTTGTAAATTCAGAGGTCTGTTTGACCAAATTATATCATATTTTAGAATTGACGCATTATATCATTTTTGGACATTTAGGATCCCTAGGCCTCTGTTTTAGATCTTCTTGATGTGACCTAAAGGATTTTCTAGAGATTTTACTATTCCAAATAAATGTATTAAACTTTTTTTAAAGTCACGCAACATATGATGTTCTACTTTTATCAGGATGGATCTGAATAAAAATAATACCTTATTAAGGACATAGTAATTTGCTATGTTAATTCTTCCAATCCAGAAAATGTATAGGTGATTCCATTAATTTAATTTATGTTTAATATTCAACAGAAGTGGTGTGAAATTTGTCCTGATGATATCTTCTATGAAAAAAATTCCCAAATAATGGATACTTTTTTTTTCTCTCCACTGAAAAAAGAAGGATTTACTGTGAAATTCCCTGGTCTCTAAGCTCGTGTTGATTAATAATGCTTGGCTCTTTTCCAAGTTTAATTTATGTTGGGATAGGTTTAAACAGATTTCAATTTCCTCCATCAATGATTTTAGAGAGGATTCTGGATTTCACAAGGTTAAGATAATAATCATACACAAAAATACAAATCTGTATTTATGATGAACGTCCTATTCTGTAGTCTAATGCTCTGAGCCAGAGGCTCCAATGATATTACATAGTGCCTGGGTACCAGGGTACACTCCTGGCGGGTAACATTTGATATATTAAACCATTGGGAAACAATCCCTGAACCCATAATCATATCTGAGGCTTTATATAGTGCCATATTGCATCTAAAAAAAATCCAGTGAGATCAAATAACCTCATATTCTCCCTCAAACATCTAGCTGATCCTTTCAAAGGCAATTTGTCAGCATCCAATGACAGGGTCAGCATGCAATCCCCTCTACTTACATATGTTTACCTCTAAGGATCTTGATTGGATTAGGTTAGAAATGTAATCCCTAAGTCTGTTAGCTAAAACTGATGAATACATTATGGTATCCACCTTGGTCAGTTAGATCAGGCAGTAATGTTTAATATTTGTCTCATCTTTATCTAGTTTTGCTGTGGGAGTTGGGTGCAAGCATTTTCTTCCAAACTATTTTTTATCACTATTTCAATTAAACAAACTGGTAAGAACAGGATTGCGGTCAGGGGTAAATAATTTGTGAAAGAGGTTCAAAAACCCACCTGGGCCTGGAGATTATTATTATTTTTTTGTTATTTAGTATCTCGTTGACTTTCATCTGATAAATAGGTTTATTCAATCAGCCTCTGAAGGTTGGAAGGCCCAAATCTGTCAAAAATTGTTTGATCTGGTCAATCTTTAAAGTTCCCTCACCCCATGAGGTGTTGAGATTATAGAGGGCTGAATTCTAAACACTGATTTGATATTTTTTGGGACTCTGAAACCACATTTTTCCTTCCGTTACTTTATTATTATTTTTGGCAAGATTGTATCTGCTTTGTTTCCTCTAATATGCCATGTTTGTTTTAATCGTAACATAATCGTGTTTATTTACTCAATGTTTCTTGCTTAATTTTATTTTACACTATTTGAATTTTTTCATAACGTTTCCTCCTAGACATTATTCCTATTCTGATTTTCAAGATCTAATAATGCCACCAACAATTGTATCATAGTTTGTCCCTTTTTTCCACTGAAGCTAATTTTATGATTAAAATAGATAATGGAGAATTAAAATTAACTTTCCTAATTGATGTATTACTGGCAACTAAAATAGAGATAGTGACAAACTGGACATTGTTAAATTTGGAAAAAAATTGTTTTAAACTGAAATGAAAAAACAATATTACTTACATAATGAGAATTCCCTAGCTAGATACCTAGAGATTTGGTCTAGTTGGAGAAATAGAATACAAGAGACACCAACTTATGGTATGAATTGTTCACTACTGTGAATGCTGTAAGAATGAGTCATGTATGTGTTGAGAGCAAGTTACTATGCTAAATAATTCAATGGTGAAGTAGCAAACACAGACTTTGTTTTATGAATACTATATATTTGTTTACGTTTAATAACCTGTTTAAGCAAAATGTTTGTACTTTAATAAACAAAATAGGCATATTCAATAATAGCAACTAGACAAAAAAATCTAAGGCAGGAATTAATGTTCACAAATAAGAATCTAGTGGAATGAATCCTCTGTTACTCATCAGTAGTGTTGAGTAGACATGTGCAAAACTAAAATTTTCATTTTCGTCCATTCAGACGAAAATTTTATTTATTTAGTCTAAAACGAATTTCGTTCATTACTGCATTCGTTTCAGATGAAATTCGTTCATTATTTTCGTTTTGTTTTATTCGTTCGTTTTATAGAATACGTGTAATACTATTGGTTTTCTATAAACCGAACGAGAGCCCCATTCATAAGAAATTCTTATGAATGGGGCTCTCGTTCGGTTCATAGAAAGGCAATAGTACTACATGTTTTCTATAAGCCAAAAGTCTATAAACTGAACGTTCGGTTTATAGACTTTCGGCTTATGGAATACATGTAATCCTATTGCTATTCTATAAACCAAACGTTCGGTTTATAGAATAGCAATAGGATTACATGTATTACATAAGCCGACAGCCTATAAACCGAATGTTCGGTTTATAGGCTGTCGGCATTTCACTACACGGAGACAGAGTGTCCATTCATCATTCGAACGTTCGGTTTATAGGCTGTCGGCTTATGTAATACATATAATCCTATTGCTATTCTATAAACCGAACGTTCGGTTTATAGAATGCCAATAGACTTACATGCATTCCATAAACCAAAAGTCGTTCATTATGTCGGTTTATGGAATGTAAGTGTACTATGCTATTGTATTCTATAAACCGACACTATTTCGGGTTATAGAATGCAATAGTACTACGAATGGACGAATGAACGAATGATTTTCGTTTATTAACCATTCATTCATTCGGCTTTTGTTAGATTAGCATTTTCGTTATTCGTTTTTCGGACGAATGGACGAAAATGCTATTTTCGGACGAAAATGCATTAGTCCGAAAACGAATGCACATGTCTAGTGTTGAGCGAACCCGAACCCCACTGTTCGGGTTCGTACCGAACATTACGGTTTTTGGACACCGGACCCGAACACGGACATTCTACTGTATGTTCGTGTTGGAGTTTGGGGTTCGGCGATTACATTGTATGTAATGCTATTGGCTTTCTATAAACCGAAATAGGTCCCCATTCATAATAATTTCTTATGAATGGGGACTCTATTTCGGTTTATAGAAAGACAATAGCATTTCCTGTATTCCATACTGAATGTCGTTCTGTTTCTAGACTTTCGGTTTATAGAATAGCAATAGCATTATATGTATTTTATAAACTTTATAGAAAAGCCAATAGTACTACATGGCTATTGGCTTTCTATAAACCGAAATAGAGTCCCCATTCATACGAATAGGTCAATTGACCTATTCGTATGAATGGGGACACCCACATTTTACTTCATTTTGCAGCCCTCTAGCCCTTTCCAGGACTTTTTTAGAGGCATTTTAGTGGCCAAAAGTTTGTGTCCCCATTGACTTCAATGGGGTTCGTGGTCACGTTCGGGATCAGGTTCGAGCACGAACCCGGACTTTTTTTCCGAAGTTCGGCCGAACCCGCCGAACCCGAACATCCAGGTGTCCGCTCAACTCTACTTATCAGTTATTTAGTACTCCTGGTTACCAATAGTCAATGATCATCAGTGAAAACAAAAACATATATCACAAATACAGACATCCGGACAGCAGTGAATGTTGTGACACCTCCATAGCACCAGTGGCGTTTGCTCCATATGTGCTAGGTTCATTTTCAAGTATGTCCTAGGGACCAAGTCCAGAATGGTATTCATTGGCCTGACGGCGAGCAGGCAGCATGGAGCCTATGCTGACATGCACACTCCACAGGTCATTTAAGTGTGAGAGGCAGCATGAAAACCACTTGACCACTCCATGCTGCCTACTCACCAACAGGGAGCTGGTGAGGGAAGATCTTCTTGTCTTCCCAGCTAGCACATCTGCCAGAAAGCTGTGGGGTTTTTTAAGGGTGCTTTTAATGTCAGTGACTAGATCCCTGTGAGTCTCATAGCCAAGGGCGTAATTGCCTCCTATCTCTCTCTCTGTTGCAAAACTCCCTAATGCCTTCAGAGGCTGACATTTAAACACTGCACTGTGGGTTACTGAATTTCACCTGAAATGGCTGACTTCCACCTATTAACCCTATCATGCTGGAAATAGAGAACACTCAAACCAGTTACTGACATATAAACGTTAACATATCCGCCCAACCCAGCTCAATACTGGTTTGTGAAGCAGCCTTTGCTGATGTGTTGTGTACCCTAGACAATGTGTCTGTATTAGCATATATAGTATGTAGGATACCAGTCCTGTGCTTCACAAAGAATTTAAGTGTGTGACCTTAGCATTCTTGTTGTCAGGAACTGACCGTGCCTGGACTTGAACACTGACTTCCATGTTCCTAGCTCTCTTCTTTACCGGTTCGCTAGCCTGTCTTTTACATTTTAGCCTATGTTCTAGTTACAATGAATATACCAAGCCTTGTTATTATCATCAACTCTCCTCACCTGTGTCAAGTCATGTGCTCACTCTCAGCCTATAAAAGCCCCTTCCTGTGAATCTACCTTTGCCAGATTATTGTGGTTCCTGCCAGCAGTATATCAAGCTTTCTATTGATTGTTATTTACCTGTTACCGATTTTGGACCGTCTCACTACTCTGCCTTCTCCTACCCACTGACCTTGGCTTGCCTGACTACGTTTATACTCTTTGTTCCAGCCTCACAGCTCTGCTAAAAGACCAGATTGTCACTCAAAGCTCAGGGGCTCAACCACCTGGGTAACGAGTGGCTACTTCTGGCAGAAGACCTTGCTGATCTGGCTGCTGGACTCCAAACCTGCTAACATCAGTATCATTACAGAATAATCTGGCCTATCATGGAGACCGCTGGATCAGAATCTGCATTAGCCCAGCAGGTTGCATTTAATGCAAGAACTGTGCAGACCCAGGCACAAACCATTCAAGTGCTGAAAGATCAGGTAGCTGAACTACAAAATGAAGTTCGTGCCATGCACAATGAATTTACCAGCTACAGAGCACATGATGTTGCAGCGGCCGCTGCTGCAGTTGCTGCTAATGCTACTGCTGCCCCTGCACAAGATGCCCGCTTGCCTCTGCCAGAAAAATTTGGAGGTGACCGCCGAAAATTCAGGGGTTTCCTAAATCAGTGCCGTTTGCACTTTATCATGTTACCCAACAGATATCCGTCTGAAAGAGAGACGGTGGGATTCATTTTTTCTCTATTAAAAGATGAAGCCCTTGCCTGGGGCTCCCCTTTACTGGAACAGGATAGTCCAGTCTTGGGAAATTTAAGACACTTTATTGATGCTATGAGCATAATTTTTGATGACCCCAATCGCTGTGCAACAGCAGAAGCTACTCTCCTTAACTTACATCAAGGGAGGCGTTCTGTGGCTGAATATGCTGCTGAATTCAGGCAGTGGATTGCTGATACTACTTGGAACCAATCAGCTCAGAGATTCCATTTTCGCAGGGGACTTTCGGATGCTATAAAAGATGAACTGGCCCGTGTTGACCTTCCTGATGAATTTGATTCTTTTGTGCAGTTGGCTATACGTATAGACCGGAGACTCTCAGAAAGAAGATTGGAAAGACAGTGCTCTTTTAAATCAAGTGCTAGTCCTGCATTCCATTCAAGACTTTCTGCTCAAACCCCTCAATTATCTGTGGACTCTGAACCAGAGGCTATGCAGGTTGATCTAATAAGAGGGCCACTGTCCACTGAAGAAAAACAGTGGCGACGCAATCACAATTTATGTCTCTATTGTGGCAGTGCAGGGCATTATGCCATTAATTGCCCTAGCAAGCCTAAAAGAACAATAGCAATGACTGCTGAAGGTGCACAGATCCAACACCAACCCCAGACTTCAGACCAGCTAGATTCTGTCACACAACCCTTATTTTCTCTGGCACAAGGTGAAGAAGGTATGATGACTCGGCATCCTCATCTAGTGGTACCCATCACCTTGCAATATGGGGGTAGAAAAATTTCAACTTCCGCTATGATAGATTCCGGAGCAGGAGGCAACTTCATGGACATTAAATTTGCTGCAGGAAATGAAATTGAGTCTAAACTTAAACCTTCACCTGTATTAATGGAAACCGTGGATGGTTCTCCACTCACATCAGGACCAGTTACACATGAGACTGTACCCTTAGAACTGGTTCTGGAAGTAAATCACCATGAGACCATCTCTTTTCAACTAATTTCCTCAACACAGTTTCCTGTGATTTTGGGTATACCCTGGCTAACCGTACATAACCCACAGATTGACTGGAAGACTAGAGCCTTGTCATTCCCTTCGGAACACTGCTTGCTTAACTGTCAACCTTCTAATACAACCCCTACTTTTACAGCAATTAACGAACTTGTTGCTACAGATCTTACCCAGCTTCCTCCACAGTATCATAATTTTGCAGATGTCTGTGAAAAAAAGAATGCTGATCAACTTCCACCTCACTACCCTATGATTGCCCCATAGAACTGCTACCTGGAGCTGCTATCCCATTTGGACGTATATACTCACTCTCTGAACCTGAATTGAAAGTACTCCGGGAATATCTTCAAGAAAATCTTGCCAAAGGTTTTATTCGACCATCTACTTCCCCAGCAGGTGCTCCTATATTTTTTGTAGAAAAGAAAGATGGCAGTCTGCGGCCTTGCATTGATTACAGAGAAATAAATGATATCACTGTAAAAAAAACGCTATCCCTTACCTCTTATTCCTGAACTTCTGGAAAGACTACGTTCAGCTAAAATGTTTACGAAACTTGATTTACGAGGGGCCTATAATCTGGTTCGCATAAGATCTGGTGATGAGTGGAAAACTGCTTTCAGAACCAGGTATGGACATTATGAATATCTAGTGATGCCGTTTGGGCTTTGTAATGCCCCTGCAACCTTTCAACATCTAATCAATGATGTATTACGGGACCTTCTGGATCAGTTTGTTGTAGCATACTTGGACGATATACTGATATTTTCTGATAATATTGAAGATCACAGAAGACAGGTCTGCATTGTTCTTGAACGCCTCCGTGCCCACCAACTCTACATTAAACTGGAAAAATGTGAGTTTGAACAAACAGAGATTCAATTCCTTGGCTATATAATAACTCCAGAAGGTTTAAGTATGGATGCAAGTAAAATACAAGCTGTATTGGACTGGCCCATCCCCAAGAATGAAAAAGAAATTCAGAGATTTGTGGGGTTTGCTAATTTTTATAGGCGTTTCATTAAAAATTTCTCTCGAGTAATTGCACCAATCACTGAACTCACCCATAAAGGGACCACTTTCAAGTGGACAGACAAGGCTGATGCTGCATTTTCAAGGTTAAAGACTCTGTTTACATCTGCCCCAATTCTGGTACACCCTCAGCCAGAACTACCATTCACTATAGAGGTAGATGCCTCCGATTCTGCTGTTGGGGCTATACTTTCTCAACGGACTGGACCTAAGATGATGTTACATCCATGCGCTTTTTACTTCCGCCAGATGTCACCTGCTGAAAGAAACTATGACATAGGGAATAAAGAACTCTTGGCTATAAAATCGGCCTTCACAGAATGGAGACATCTCTTGGAGTGGGCCACCAATCCAATTACTGTGCTCACAGATCACAAAAACTTGGAATGTGTCCGATCAGCTAAGAGACTGTCAGCCAGACAAGCCCGTTGGTCCCTATTTTTCTCCAGATTTAATTTTCTGATTTCATATCGGCCTGGCTCCAGAAATGGCAAAGCTGATGCCTTGTCCAGGATATCTGATCCTCTCAACATTAAAGAAGAAGTAACTTCCATCTTACCAGAGAGTAGATTTCTAGGTGTTACCATTCCTTCCACCTTAATGTCTCGCATCAAAAAGGGTTATGCGGCAGATCCAGTTTTTTGTGACCCACCAACTGACCTTCATATGACTATGCTCAATGGATTTTGGGTTTTTCAACAGCGTCTATTTGTACCAGAATCCATAAGATTGGAAGTCTTACGTTTATTTCATGATTCCAAACCAGCTGGTCATCCAGGAATCCAAAAGACACAAGAACTACTGTCCAGATACTTTTGGTGGCCTAAATATCATGAGGATGTGAAAAAGTATGTGTCCTCTTGTGATGTATGTGCTAGAAATAAGATTCCTCACTGTTCGCCGGTAGGCTTGCTACAGCCTCTTCCTATTCCTAATCGTCCCTGGGGATCCATATCCATGGATTTTATTGTAGAACTGCCTCCCTCTAAAGAACACACTACCATACTTGTTGTGGTTGACCGGCTTACTAAAATGAGTCATTTTATACCTGCTCGCGGGCTCCCTTCTGCCAAACAGACTGCAGACTTAGTTATTCGGGAAGTGTTTCGTTTGCATGGTGTTCCTGATGAAGTGATATCTGACAGGGGGGTACAGTTTACTTCACGCTTTTGGAAATGTTTTTGTTCTGGACTTGGAATAAATGTGAATTTGTCATCGGCTTTTCATCCTCAAAGTAATGGACAGACTGAGAGAACCAACCAAACTCTGGAGCAATATTTGCGGTGTTTTATTAGCTACCTGCAGGATGACTGGCTAGAATTTCTACCCACAGCAGAGTTTGCCTACAACAATGCTCAACACAGCTCTACTTGTCAAAGCCCATTTTTTGCCAATTACCGTTACCATCCAAACTTTCTAGTGAGTCTTCCAATTACTACTTCCACTCCTGCGGTGGCAGACCGGCTTACTACCATGCAGCAATCCCAGGAACTATTGAAAGAAACGCTTTTGAAGGCTCAGGGTTGTTACAAAAGAGCTGCTGATAGGCATAGGAAAGAGGCCCCAGTTTATCAAATTGGTGATAAGGTATGGCTTTCCACTAAGAACCTCAAGCTTCATATTCCGTCTCACAAGTTGGGTCAGAAATATATTGGGCCTTTTGAGATCATCGCTCAGATCAATTCTGTCACTTTTCGCCTACAACTCCCAGATTCCATAAGAGTACATCCCGTATTTCACACTGCATTGCTAAAACCTTATCATGAAAATCCTTTTCCTGGACGGACCTTGCCTGTCCTGGTGGATGGTGAAGATGAATATGAGGTGGAAACAATTCTTGATTCTAGGATCTTCCGTAATAAACTACAGTACTTGGTTCATTGGAAAGGCTATGGTGATGAGGATAGGTCATGGGAACCAGTGGAGAATGTTCATGCTCCACGTCTAATTACGGCTTTTCACCAGCGGCACCCTGATAAACCAGGAAAAAGTGCGGCCAGAGGCCGCTCCTGTAGAGGAGGGGGTGATGTCAGGAACTGACCGTGCCTGGACTTGAACACTGACTTCCATGTTCCTAGCTCTCTTCTTTACCGGTTCGCTAGCCTGTCTTTTACATTTTAGCCTATGTTCTAGTTACAATGAATATACCAAGCCTTGTTATTATCATCAACTCTCCTCACCTGTGTCAAGTCATGTGCTCACTCTCAGCCTATAAAAGCCCCTTCCTGTGAATCTACCTTTGCCAGATTATTGTGGTTCCTGCCTGCAGTATATCAAGCTTTCTATTGATTGTTATTTACCTGTTACCGATTTTGGACCGTCTCACTACTCTGCCTTCTCCTACCCACTGACCTTGGCTTGCCTGACTACGTTTATACTCTTTGTTCCAGCCTCACAGCTCTGCTAAAAGACCAGATTGTCACTCAAAGCTCAGGGGCTCAACTACCTGGGTAACGAGTGGCTACTTCTGGCAGAAGACCTTGCTGATCTGGCTGCTGGACTCAAACCTGCTAACATCAGTATCATTACACTTGTCTTTGTTTTTCTGCATCCACTGTAGTGGAGCATGGTCAGTGATAAGGGTGAAAGATCTTCCCAACAGATATTATTTCATTGTCTCATTACCCATTTGATGGCCAAGCGCCCCTTCTGTACTGTCACATAGTTTTGGTCTCTTGGCAGTTACCTACTGCTTAAAATTAGTACTAGATGTTCCTTTTCCTCTATCATCTGAGATAGTACCTCCACCAGGTCTGTGTCAGAAGGATCTGCATATAAAAAAATAAATTCTTCCCGTGGCAACCAAAGCAGGGTACCTGCATAAAGCTGTATGCAAGTCTGCAAAAGAGTTTCCTTCGAGGCCATGCACAAAACCAAGCCACCTGGCTTAGGTACTAAGACTATGGGGCTAGACCATTACATTCACCTGAAAGAACTTACTTCCACCTATTAACCCTATCATGCTGGGAATAGAGAATGTTCCAACCTGCTACCAACATAGAAAGCCTATATATATATATATATATATATATATATATATATATATATATATATATATATATATGGCCCTGAAATGCAGAAATGAAAAGTGGTGACCCTACATGACACACACATTAATCAATTTCAAGTGCTACCTGCCCAATTTGTGGGCATCTCTCCCACTGTCCCGCCGAGCTCAACCTCTGTCCAACTGTTTGGGACAGAGGTAAAGTTCGGTGGGACAGCAGGATTTAGGATCGAAATCCTGCTGTCTTGATCTGATTCTCCGGTGTCTAGGACACTGGAAAAGGCACTGTGCATACACAGTAGCGCTGTAATTTAGAGTGATAGTGCCACCACACATGTGTGGTAGCATTGGCACTCAACCTTCCAAGCTTTGTCCCCCTAGCATCCTGATTTGCCAGGGGAGAAATTAGAAGGGATACTGATGCTGTCAGTAGCCACTGAGCATGTTCTAAATGGAGGATGCCTGTGGTGCAGCCCTGCAACATCATAATGATTTTTATTGTGTGCTGGAGGATTTATACTGTAAACTTGATAATAGTCATGAGTAAATAAAAATAAATGTTTTTATTGAATAAAGTAAATAGTGTGTTTGTATTGTTTATAGTGTTGAGCGAACCCCAACCGTACTGTTCGGGTTCATACCGAACATTCTGGTTTTTGGACCCCGGACCCGAACATGGACATTTCATTGTATGTTCGGGTTGGAGTTCGAGGTTCGGTGATTACATTGTATTTAATGCTATGGGCTTTCTTTAAACCGAAATAGAGTCACCATTCATACGAATAGGTCAATTGACCTATTCTTATGAATGGGGATTCTATTTCGGTTCATAGAAAACCAATAGCATTACATGTATTCCATAAACCGAAAGTCTATAGACCGAAAGACATTCGGTTTATAGACTTTCGGTTTATGTAATACATGTAATGCTATTGCTTTTATATAAACCGAAATAGAGTCCCCATTCATAAGAATAGGTCAATTGACCTATTCGTATGAATGGGGACTCTATTTCGGTTTATAGAAAGCCAATAGCATTACATGGCTATTGGCTTTCTATAAACCGAAATTGAGTCCCCATTCATACGAATAGGTCAATTGACCTATTCGTATGAATGGGGACACTCTTACACACGTTTTACTTCATTTTGCAGCCATCTAGCCCTTTCCAGGACTTTTTTAGAGGCATCTTAGTGGCCAAAAGTTCGTGTCCCCATTGACTTCAATAGGGTTCGGGTCCGAGGTCAAGTTCGGGGTCAAGTTCGAGCACGGACCCAGACATTTTTTCAAAGTTCGGCCGAACCTGCCAAACCCAAACATCCAGGTGTCATCTCAACTCTAATTGTTTATGTATCACACTCTCTTTAATTTTCCCTACCCAGCATTGCTATCGACACAGCCATCCTGTGGGTTGGACTATGGTTGAAAGCCTCTTTTAATTACAACTACAGCTATATTAAAACCAGTCTACTAGATTCCCTTTTTCAAATAGTCACCAACATAAATTTAGCATGGTACTTATAAATACAACATTTCCTAAAATGAATCCTACTCCCTGACATCCATAAACTTATTATAGAAGTGCATTCCATTATTTAGTGGCTGAGAGCATGGAGACATTATAGCTAACAGAAGATTGTTTGGTTTTGTGTTTATATTTTATCCAGACCATATTTGTGAAAGCAAAACACTCTGAAAAACCGTGTAAGTTAAGATGTGAAATTGTGCTGGGTTGAATTGTCTGCAAGGGCTCTGTTTTACCATGCTACTTGAGAAAAATAAATCGAGTGATAGTGTTAGATAGGTACATGACATCTCTTTTGTATAATTGATACATGGTTGACTGCGTTTCATCAGTCAGATTGGAATCCAAACTCAATTGTGCATATCAACAGGATTTGTAGTACCCTGTAAGCCCATTCTGCAGTAAGGTTGTGGTTGTCAAAATAAAATAAGAAAAAAGAAGTGTGAAAATGTAATATCAGCTTATTATTTCCATGCATCAGACTGTCAGTGGCTAATGGAAAAGCAGCTGGAGCTTAAATTTGTATTCAACATTTAAAATAGGGTTTTTGCTATTTCTTGATAGCCCAATGAAAATAAACTTTATATTTTCAAGTATGTTCTGGTGTTCATTATATTTGGAAAAGCTCAGGGATGTTCTTTCACACATTGGACTTTATTTGCATTGTTTTGTGCTTCGAAGAGAGAAAAAAAGTGTTTTTTTTATTTGATATATATTAGGGGTTTTAGCATGTTTCAGCAACATGTATTTCACCCACATAGAAGTAGAACGTCGTGGTATAGAGAGGCATGATCATTTGCTAAGGGGCAGATTGAGAAATGAGAGCTAAATTATTCATCAGGCCATACTGTGTCTTTAATAAGGGGCATGGAGCTCAAAACACATGTGGTTAGTGACAGAATTTCTCATCAATTTGGGTTTAGGATCACATATGCATCAAACAAGGAATTAACGGGATGAAATAGTAGCTATTTATTATAGCTGTCTTCCAAGGACATGATTAAGCTGTCAAGGGGATACCTGGGAACAGTACATACACACCACAGCAAATACATCCCATTATTTATACTCTGTGAAGTGCATTAGAAACAAATTAACATATACACAGAGCCAATTATGCCTTGAAGCCAAAAGACATATAACAGTGTGGTCAACCATACATACATTTATGGGAATTCAGTAAAAATCATTACTTTGTCTGTGAAGTCTCTAAACTTTATTGAGGTGTCCAAAGAATTGGAGAGTTATTTTAAGGAAAATTATGAAAAAGTTAAATATATGCAAAGTGCACCATTAAATAATTTTATAAGAGCTAAACCATGTCAAACTAATCTAACTTAAATATTTTTACAGAGATGTAGACTAGGAAATTGCAAAAGCTATTTAGTAGAAAAAAATGAAAGATTGATAAAATGAACTTATTAGTACTGAAAATGATATGCTTATGATGAGGTATGATAATATGTAGATACACCGATCAGCCATAACATTATGACCACCTGCCTAATATTGTGTAGGTCCTCTTTTGACACCATAACAGTCCTGACCCATTGAAGCAGACCTTTGAAGGTGTGCTGTGGTATGGCACCAAAACATAAGCAGCAGATCGTTTAAGTCCGGTAAGTTGCAAGGCGAGGCCTCCATGGATCAGACTTGTTTATCGAGCACATCCCACAGATGCTCGATTGGATTGAGATCTGGGAATTTGGAGGCCACATCAAAAACTTGAAACTCATTGTTGTGTTAGTCAAACCATTCCTGAACCATATGTTTTTTTACATTGCAATGTTGCTGACTGCCAATGGGGCAGTCAAGCAACATATTCAGAGCAATGGAAGTGAAATTTTTTTCACTTCCGAAGCTCTTGACCACATGAGGGCATAGCCATATTGCCTGAGCATGCTGCTCGGTCAATATGGCACCCACGATCGCTCAGTGGGGCAATCGTGGGTGCCCCGGACACCAAATTTCAGTACTGGCTATTGCCTCGATATTGAGGCAATAGACCAGCACCGTTAGAATGGTTTTCGCGATCGTTGATTGCGAAAACCACTCGTTTCATCGCAGGACGTGTCAGGCACGTCCATTGTCGGGAACACAGTTCCTGGCAGGACATGTCAGGAACGTCCATTGTCGGGAACGCAGTTTCCGGCAGAACGCGCCTGACAAGTCCATTGTCGCGAAGGGGTTAATGGTTCCATTTTTATGTATCCAGTCCCTTTTTATTCTATTATGGATTTTATAATGTGTCCAGTTTGAAAGGAAATAAGTCAGAGGAACACTTTAAACATTTAAAATCTTTGTGTTTTCTAAGTTCATAAAAATGAAAAACAGAAAATAAAAAGGCACTATATTATCACTTGTTTTAAATATAGAAAACTTGTCTTTTATTACTTAGAACTTCATTCTCAATACATAATAACTATAACTTCCTTTATGCATTCATATTGACATTTTCATCCTATTTGATGTTTTGTGCATTCATAATTCCCTGTTGGAATTGCAAGATACATACTTCTATCACTAGCAATGTTGTATATAGTTGATTGAACGGTATGCTTTTATGTTCCACAGATTCATTATTTCCCCTGATGGGTATACATTTTAACAATTCTCTAATAACACAAACAAAAAAAGTAAAACTGTCAAACTGATGGAATAAACAACAACAGAAAAAAAAACTATTTAAAATGCCCAAAATTCAGTTGCTTCCAGTGGGCCCATAAAGTTCTCACACTGACAATACCATTATTTTAAAAGATGTGCTTTTTTAATGGATATCTTTGAAACAGAGCCAGTGGTAAAATACTCTACAAAGAACATTATCATATAATTATTGTGCATACATAAATACATTGGAATTGCATAAACATGTTTCATAACAGTAGGGTGCTGACAAAAAAAAAAGACTGACTGGATTTTACTACACATCCTTGTATTGAATCAAATCCTTCACTTTGCAAAGCCCTAAATAAAAAAAATTAAACACAAAGCTAACACATTCCGCACACTCAATTGCCCAGTACTAAATGAACCTCAAAAGATAAATACAATGATGTTATTATGTGGATGCTTCGAACATATCTCCGTGCATAATTGTCTTCGAGTAACATTTTTATTCTACAGTCGTCAAGCTCTTGAGAAAGCTTTTCACACAAGGCTGCCTTTCGGTGATTTATCATTGCAGGGAATGACTTTTTTTTTTTTTTTTTACACCCTTGTCTGTAAGCATTCACAGTCAAATATAAAATAAGATATTGTGTCCTATGCACGTGTACTCTGCTCCAAAAAAAACATATGAACATTTCATATTTTAAGTGACAGGCTAATAGTTAATGGTTAATAAATACCAAAGAAATATACAGTATATTTGAAGTATGAAGTAATTTTTTAGTGTGAAAATATTTTGATCTTTTTAAAAATACATGTTTTGGATTAGTCCAAATATCCAGGTATGCTTTGTGGGCACAATTGAGCACATGGGGTATTTATAGCCCCACAAAATATTAAAATGTCTAGGATGTGTTAATGGAATTCTGGGAGTAACTTGTAAACTTCAGGCCTGTTTGTTACACCAATTTGGTGTTATCTCAAGAGAGCCAAACGAATAAATCGATATTTAAGAAGAAATGAACACTGAAGTTGTCCTATAGCATCCTCAAATTTATATGTTTCCCTGTTCCACAAGAAAATTACTATTAATGTCCAAGTGGTTGTGCTGTAAATCTGTTACGTATTTACTATGGATATAAAACACTGTAGTGCTAGTATTTTGTTGCGAGTAAAAGTTGTCAGTATTTGTCTAAGTTACAGGCGTACAATTTATTACCTTTTTTCACCTTTTTTTTCTCATGCTATTGTTCCTAAAACTTCTACGCGTAATCTGAAAAAGATAGCTATAAATTCTAAATGGACAAGCTATCGAGTAAGTGCACAGTGTATATCTGCAAATAAAGGTATACGTTTTGGAATACCAATTTTAAATTGCTTAAATACAGGCATTCAAATGCTTCCAGCATGGTAGTATTATACAAAAATGTTACATGCCAAAGAAATGTCACCTGAATTGGAATTATTTGTAATGGATAGTACCAATTAATTTAAATTGAAATAACGGAAACCCATAGCGTTATTAGATCAGCCTAGCAGTGTGGCTTTGTCTAACCTATTCAAATGTAGTACGGTCGGAAGAACCAAACTGAGAAAGTTGACTTTAGTAATTCACATTTCATAACAGTCTGCAAAAATCTAATTGAATTTGGATTATTCACAAACAAGGTGTTACTAAGACATCATCCAAAGTAATATTCATTTAATGGTCTACCAACCAACCAGTAGTTCTGATGTCAGTAAAAAAAAAAGTGGTATTGGATTTATTAAGATATGCATGCACTAACATATCCACATGAATGTGATATAAATAGTAAAGAAAAGAAAGTTGCATATGTGCACATGATAGATAGAAACAAAATATATATTTATATACTGTTACATTCATCATTCATGTATGGCAAACACATATGTATTTTCACTGAAGGATAGTTTACATATTTCATGCACATGTATATGACATAAACATTTATGTATTTCGACCATGCTTGAAAATGAGACCAGTCCCAATCCATTCTGATCAATTCTTTATATGTATGTAATATTTTCATTCATTTATATAGAATTGATGGTAACATAAGTCAGCAATTTCTAGTGACTGAAAGAGTGAACGTTTTTTAGATTATAACTAGAGTTGAGCGGACACCGGGTTCGGCCGAACTTCGAAAAAATGTCCGGGTCCGTGCTCGAACTTCACCCCGAACCAGAACCCCATTGAAGTCAATGGGGACACAAACTTTTGGCCACTAAAATGCCTCTAAAAAAGTCCTGGAAAGGGCTAGAGGGCTGCAAAAGGAAATAAAATGTGGGTAAGAGTAGGACAAGTGCCCTGCAAGCAAATGTGGATAGGAAAATAACTTAAAATAACATAAAATACATACAAATTACAAATACAGCTGAGCCATAAAATAGCACTAGATGGAATCTTTTATTTTAGCTTTGGAAGAACATAAATCTAAATCTAAAGCATGGCTGCCAGGAGGATGAACAGAATTATCCATTTGAGAGAGGGTTGGAGTGCAGGGTATTCTCTTTCAGTTTATACTAAGTGACCCATCGGTTGAGGAGGCGGTGACCGTGGCGGTGTAGGTGGAAGCGGCGCTGGAGGAGGAGGAGGAGGAGGAGGTAGCCAGAATTTTTCAAAGTGTGCTGTAAGCACAGTATTGGACTGTTCTATTTGACTCTCAGATATGAAGTGCACCGCAAGACGCAAATGTACTATTTAGCACCCAAAACAATTAGAATTTTGTAAAGTGCGCTGTAAGCACAGTATTGGACTGTTCTATTTGACTCTCAGATATGAAGTGCACTCCAAGACGCAAATGTACTATTTACCACCCAAAACTATTAGAATTTCTCAAAGTGCGCTGTAATCACAGTATTTGACGGTTCTATTTGACTCTCAGATATGAAGTGCAGGACGCAAATGTAATATTTAACACCAACATATTACAGTATTTAAAAATGCCTAGATGTTGTCCACTGAGCTAACAGAACAGGATTAAAGTCATGTGCCTGGCACACATGCAGTTGCAAGTGCACTGCACTCTCTGTGGCACTGGGCTCAGGGCAGGGTACAAATGTGTAGTATAGCACCCACTAAAATAATCACTATAATTGGAATAATCGCTGTAGGATTATGCCCCTCAATATGCCAGGATTATGCCTCTCAATGTGCCAGGATTTAGCCACCGAATATGCCAGGATTATTATGCCACTCAATATGCCAGGATTTTCCCACACAATATTCCAGGATTTTCCCACACAATATGCCAGGATTATGCCCCTCAATAATCCAGGATTATGCCCCTCAATATGCCAGGATTATGCCTCTCAATGTGCCAGGACTTAGCCACCCAATATGCCAGGATTATTATGCCACTCAATATGCCAGGATTTTCTTACCCAATATGCCAGGATTATGCCCCTCAATATGCCAGGATTAAGCCTCTCAATATGCCAGGATTTAGCCACCCAATATGCCAGGATTATTATGCCCCTCAATATGCCAGGACTTAGCCACCCAATATGCCAGGATTATTATGCCACTCAATATGCCAGGATTTTCCCACACAATATGCCAGGATTATGCCCCTCAATATGCCAGGATTATTATGCCTCTCAATATGCCAGACTTAGCCACCCAATATGCCAGGATTATTATGCCTCTCAATATGCCAGGATTTTCCCACACAATATGCCAAGATTTTGCCCCTCAATAAGAAAGGATTATGCCCCTCAATATGCCAGTATATTCCCACACAATATGCCAGGATTATGCCCCTCAATATGCCAGGATTAAGCCTCTCAATATGCCAGGACTTAGCCACCCAATATTCCAGGATTATTATGCCCCTCAATATGCCAGGACTTAGCCACCCAATATGCCAGGATTATTATGCCTCTTAATGTGCCAGGATTTAGCCACCCTCTTCCTCCCCCCTTCCCCCTTATTTACCTGCTCGCTGCTGCTCTGTCTCCCGGCATTCAATAAAGTTTGTTTAAAAAAAAAGTTTAAACAAACTTTATTGAATCCGCATCGGCTGGAGTGGAGCGCACAACGCTTCCCTCACAGCCACGGACCTGCACCGGGAGACAGAGCAGCAGCGAGGAGGTAAGTAAGGGGGAGGATTTTTTTTTCACGGTTCCGGCGCCCCCTGCTAAGTTGTGCCATAGGTGGCTGCCTAGGTCGTCTTACAGGTGGCGCTGGCCCTGCCGAACCCCGAACTCCAACACGAACATACAGTGGAATGTCCGTGTTCGGGTCCTGGGTCGAAGAACCGTAATGTTCGGTACGAGCCCGAACAGTGCAGTTCGGGTTCGCTCTACACTAATTATAACACATAATAAGATTTAGCTCTTTTGGAAAGATGGATTATAATTCTTTTCTTTTTATAGTATAAAAAACAAATCATCCACACCTGAAATAACAGGGATATTAGTTTTCTTGGGGATTTCTAATATATATCAGAATACAATCATCTAGCACTAGCTAGTTAGCAGATTATAGCTGAATGTAGTTTGGTTCATATCGAGGCACATCACAAATAAACCAATGGTCCTCTTATGATGACACTTCCCTGAAAACATTGGATTAGGCTTACTAAGAATAAGAGAAGTGTACAGCTGTTAGACCTGCAACACTAGCAGATACATTATTTCCATTACACTACTAGATGTGCCAGTGTATAGTTGCAGAGGCGTAACTAGAAACCACCGGTCCCCGGTGCAAAAATTGCCCTGGAGCCCCCCTACCCCACAATGCCACTTACATGCCTCCCAACTGTTCCGCTTTATGCCTGGCCTTGTCATATATCTAGGATAGCCTTATACCTATCCCATGCACGCCTAAACGCCTTTACTGTATTAACCTCTACCACTTCTGCTGGCAAACTATTCCCTGCATCCACTACCTTCTCTGTAAAGTAATACTTTCATTAGTCCCTGACCTTATCTTATATCTAGGGTAGCTTTATGCCTATCCCATGCATGCTTAAACGCCTTCATATATTAACCTCTCATCCACCGCCCTCTCAGTAAATATTACTTTTCTGACCACAAAAAAAACATTACAATATTTCCATCCTTTTCAAAAGCTTGAGGTGGACCCCAAAGCATCTATACTTATATGAACTTTTTAATATTATATTCAACTATTTTCATATGTAATTAAAACGTTATTGAAAAATTGTTAATTTCTTATTTTTATTATGTTTCTCTGCACCCACATTGCACCTAAAGGTCTTAACACAGCATTATACAGTACCCACAGCACTTGGCTTGTACTCATATTAAACCCACACGATTTGGAATGCCGCAGTATACATTTGCCAGCCAGAACATACCACAGTGTCACTTTGTCCACTGAACTGCCCGTGCAGAACATGCCACAGTGTCACTTTCACCCATAGTACATGTTATTTTTCCCCACAGAACATTTTCTCATTATGCCACTATTAACCTGCCCATTAGTATGCCACAGCCAGATTGCCAATATGCCACTATTAAGCTGCCAGTTGTTTTGCCCATTTGCCAGTGTTAATTTGCCCATTTGCCTGTGTTATTTTGCCAATTTGCCAGTTATTTTGCCCATTTGCCAGTGTTATTTGCCTATTTGCCATTCATTTGGCAATTTGCCAGTGTTATTTTGCCCATTTGCCATTTATTTGCCAATTTGCCAGTGTTATTTTGCCCATTTGCCAGTGTTATGTGCCCATTTGCCATTTATTTGCCCATTTGCCAGTGTTATTTTGCCCATATGCCACTTATTTGCCAGTGTTATTTTGCCCATTTGCCATTTATTTGCCCATTTGCCAGTGTTACTTTCCCATTTGCCAGTGTTATTTTGCCCATTTGCAATTTATTTGCCCATTTGCCATTTACTTGCCCATTTTCCAGTGTTATTTGCCCATTTGCCATTTATTTGCCCATTTGCCAGTGTTACTTTCCGATTTGCCATTTAATTGCTCATTTGCCAGTGTTACTTTCCCATTTGCCAATGTTATTTGCCCATTTGCCATTTATTTGCCCATTTGCCAGTGTTACTTTGCCATTTATTTGCCCATATGTCCCCCCCCCCCCCCCCCGTACGTATACTGCTCGTCGTTGAAAGAAAAAAATATATGCACAATTGGAGATTATACTTGCATAAATGTGAAATTGATTACATCAACAGACATAAAAGCAAAGTGTGTTTCCCTATAAAAGTAACCTATTTATCCCTTTATTTCGGTTAAGACATCTTTTTTATGCCAATAATCTCTCAAAAGATTTACGATGGACCAAACAGATTGCTTTGTAAAGAGTTTATAAATCATTACAAATGAAATATTATGTAGGGTCAAGTATTCAGAACACGCTAGAATAGTTGGCAGATGACATTATATGATGACCTGATGGTAAAATAATACATTCCATCTAGTGTCCATCTCAATTCCTTTCAGTAATACAAAAGCTGATGAAAGCAACTTGAGGCAATGTAATAGGTCAGATTATTATATCTAATATACTAATCAGCTTTGCATGCCAGCATGCTCTTTCTCATCTCATTCTACAAAGCAGCCCAAAGGATGCTCAAACAGCTTTTAGGCTTGTTAAAATACGGTACTATTTTGTCGTATTTTACTTTTCTTTAATAGAAAAAATATTCATGCGTCAGTGTGGACGTAGGTTCATAGATGGTTTTATCCCGGGCAGTACCAGAGGTTATTTTTCTTCCATCATTCGATTGCGGGTTCGTAACAAAAAAAAAGTATATTTAATATCTTAGGCAAAACTAACAAAGCAGGTAATTTACATATTTTTTTACAAGTTCCATAAAAATATGCCTTCAAAGTATTTGTGTTTATTGTATTTTGTAAAGAAATTAATCTTTACTAATTCTCGATTATTTGAGAACTATAAAGTTATGATTGAGGAGAAATTCTACAATGTTCAGGAGAAATATATATATATATATATATATATATATATGGAAGGCGGGGCCTGAAGTTGTGGGAGGGGCTTGGTTCCCCTTCTTAAGGGGCACCAGCCCTTCCCTCACTACCGTCATAGGTCTGGTGAGTTGTGGTGTGTTTCGTGGCTTCCGGTCTGGCTTCACTCCATTCAGCTTACCTGCATCTCCTAGGCTGCATCCAGGGTCCCACCGAGTCCTCTTCCTCCAGTTCCAGCTGTCTGAATTTGTAAGCAGACGTGGACTCTTCCGTGGAGGCACCCGAGTGCTAAATCGTGAGTCCTACGGCCGTTGCATGTTCAGCACGGCTGTCTTTCGTCATCACTGGTCGACGGGCGCACGCATTATAGCACATCTCGGGTCTTTCTTTGGTTTCAGTTTGTAAATTGGTATTAGGGCGGCCTCTGGTGGCTGGCCATGTTGTCTGCATTGGGTTGATTCGGTCTGCTGACCCCTGGTGGTCATAAGTGTTATGACATGTGGCATACATTACTTTCCTTCATATTAATTGTCTGTTTCATTTTAAGTATGTACGCACAGATTTTCCACGGTCGGGCGAGGCTAGATATTATTACAGATTATGATCCTCTTCTGTTTCAGTGTCAACAGCATCCACGATATGCTGTATCCACCAATTTTTCACCTGTCATGGGTCAGTTATCACGATTAATTATCCTCTGATGGTCTCGCAGGACCTGGGTCCTTATGTGTTTATTGTGGGACTATTTACCGGTGGGTAGCTTGTTAGCAGGGGGTATGATGAGTACAAGTTAAGTTTCACTGATATAACCCTGGAAACTCATAATTACTCTCGTAGGTTACTACAGATCGCCTGTTTACCTTATCCTACTACCTTGCCTTTTGCTCATCAGGTACGTCATGTGTCTCTCGATATATTCTCCCTCCATTCCTACCCTTTTCGGGTAAATAATCCAGATATTGGTCGCACATAGGAGCCTCTAGGTATGTTTTTCCTGGCCTTCTACGCCTTACGTTAGTGGTCCCGCGAGGCCAACACCCATCCTCATTTCGGAGGTACGGCATTCCCTCGGGCCAATTCATAGGTAGCCGCCTCGCTTGGTTGCATAGAGAGGGCCTCACTTGTCACCCCCATTCTGTCTTATGCTATTACAAGTCACGGAGAGGCCATCACCCCGCCATAATGCCAATGGCCACGTAACCCACACGAGCCAAATCATAGATAGTGCCTCTCAAAGCCGCTTGGCAACTAGCAGGGCCTCACCTGTCACGTTACTAATTAATACTTTCGCCACTTGGCATTAGTTACATCTGCCAGATGGGTAATGCCCCAGGTTACATGTCATATTTTTGTGTTTTAGCATGTCTCAGATACCTGAAGGCGGGGAAGATTTGTCCATCCCCAGTACACCGGCTTGATCGGTCACTCCATCCCGGGGTGACGACAACGCAAGCCCTGCATCACTCAGGGCATGGACCATTCCTAGGATCACTGCCGAACTGAGAAGGAGAAACATCCCTTTCCCAGCTACGGCTAGGAAAGCCGAATTATATAGACTACTGAATACTCAGACTGATAACTCGGGGGCGGGGGAAGGATCCAGTAGCAGCCAGTCGGCTGATCTTACTACTGTTTTATCTTCGGTCCTGACCTCTTTGGGTCAGATTGTGGCCAGATTGGATAAGATGGATGCGGATAGCCAACAACGGTCACCTTCAGCACTGGGGAGTCCGATCGCTCCGGTTCGCCCAGACCCCCTACCGGGTAATATTCCTACCGGTCTGAAAGACCCACATATTATTAACCCGGCACATATGGTGCCTGCTAACATCAAAAAGGACATCTTGGAAGGGAAGGATATCAATCTGGTATCACTTCTTATTGCCTCGCAAGATGTCCTTGAAAACAAGACATATGCTTATGGGGATGTGCCGGTTGTGTTGAAATCTAGGGACCCCAGGTTGAATCGCAAGCTGTCCATGTAACGGTCGTGTTCAGGAGATGGACCACAAGTGTAGATGAGGCTATAGGGACACTCACTAAGTACCGTAGGTAGCAAGTATTGGTCTTCACCTTAATGACTACACACCCTTGGTTGAGCCGCCGGTGGTATGTCACCAAGGATTTTGCTGGAACACTTACTACCGGATACTCAGCAAGTGGAGCCCGTATAGGATCGTACAGGAATACAGGCAAACGGAGAGTCAGGAGACAGGCCAGGTCACGGACAGGAGAGATACGGATAAACAGGTCACTAGCAGAAATCGAGGCAGGCGGCGGACGGAGAATAGTCAGGAACAGCAGGGTCATACACAGAATAATCAGGAATGCAGGAACAAACGGATGGAGAATATAGGGACGAACCGGGTCAGCAACAGATAAACGGAGTCAATCAGGAGTCAAAACGCTAGTGAGATACACAAGGCACTATCACAGGCAAAGGTAACCTGTGAAATGGCATGCGCGAACGGGTGCGTGACGTCACTGAGCGCGCGTCTTACTGGACACGCGTCTCAGCATCAAGGGAAGCTGGGGCTCTCACTCTGAGCCCCAGCCGACGGGATGGCGTCCTCCTGATCCGCGATGGCGGCGGATCAGGAGGTAAATCAAGGTAGGTGACAGTCCATACCCGAATTTGTGTTGGCTTTCGGGATCTACAGAGACGTGATATGCTCTGTATATCCTCATAGGAGAGAAGAATTGGACCTATATCTCCACAAGCTGGTGGATTTGGGGAATAAGTACGGTGGTACGTCTTTTTACGACTACCACCGTGCGTTTTCCGCAAAAGCATCGGCTGCTCTATCCCAGTTCAATTATCAATCTGATTGGGGTGTGCTTGATACGGAGCTGTTTTGTCGACACTTTGCAGGCCTTAAAGCCCCAGCGTGTGCTATTTGTTCATCCAACTCCCACACGGCTAATCTGTGCCCTACCTCTCCAGAGGTCAATTCCTTATTTCCCCCTACTACTTTGATGCCCACTGGGAGAACAGGCAGGGTGCTGAAAGACAAACTGGGACGTGATATAGTATTTTTGGGAAAATCCCAAGTTTGTAACAATTTTAACACTGGCGCTTGCGGATACAGTGCCTGCAGACTACTCCATGTCTGCTCCCAATGTTTCCGGGCTCACTCTAAAGTGATGTGCCCTAATAAACTTTATCCCAAACAGTACCTTTCGACTCTTAATGTCTCCCTGCTGAAAGAGTTATTGGATGGTCACCCGTCTCAACATCTTGTAGAATTTTTGGTGGCAGGGTTTACCTTGGGGTTTCATACGGGTATTATTCATATGCCTACTGGAATCTTAGAGTGTAAAAACTTACAGACAGCCCAGGCCGCTCCCGACACAATTGACCTACTTCTCCAGAAAGAAATTGAACAGGGATTCTTAATTGGCCCTTTTGACTCCCCGCCATTCGCGGTTTGGAGAACTAACCCCATAGGACTGGTCACAAGTAAATCATCCAATAAACATAGGTTAATTCTCGACCTCTCTGCTCCCCATGCATCTCCTACCCCGAGTCTTAACTCGCTCATTCCATCAGAAGAATTTTCTCTCCAATATGCCACCATAGATAATGCCGTCACTGCCATTCTCTCGGCTGGGGTAGGGGCATGGCTCAGCAAAACTGATATTGTGAACGCATTTAAATGACTCCCCATCCATCCGTCCCTGTGGCATTTACATGGTGTTAAGTGGCAGGGTTCATATTATTTTTTCACGCCTCTCACTTTTGGTTCCAAGAGCAGCCCCAGGATTTTTGATATATTTGCTGAGACGTTGTGCTGGATGCTGCTTAACATCTGTAAATGCCCCACCGTTATCCATTACCTAGATGATTTTCTGACCATAGAAAGTAACCTGTTACCACCCAGTAGCCTCCTTTCTATAACACGATTGTTCACACTACTAGGAGTTCCTATTTCACCAACAAAGACTGAGGGCCCGGATACCATTATCAACTTCTTGGGGGTAGTGCTGGACTCTGTGCATATGCAGGCCAGCCTCCCCGGGGAGAAAATTGATCGCGTCCTTTCAGCCATTGACCATTACCTTGCAGGGGGTTCTTGTAATAGGAAGGAGTTGCAATCCCTGTTGGGGTCACTTAATTTTGCAATGAAAATTATTCCACAGGGGAGGGCATTCATATCCCGATTACTTGGCTTATTTCCCCTATTACAATCTGATTCCTCCCGCGTTACGTTAGATGTACATGCCACCGCTGACCTACGCATGTGGAGGGAATTCTTGCTGAATTGGAATGGGAAAAGCATTTTTATTCCGGTATGGACAGATAGGTCGGTGTCTGTCTGGACGGATGCCGCTGCCACTTCTGGATTTGCCGCCATTTGTGGCAATGATTGGATGTGGGGTAAATGGCCGGGTGAAATTACTGAGATCCCCGGGTTCAAGGACACCTCGGCATTATTTGAGCTTTACCCAATTGTGGCAGCAGCAGTTAAGTGGGGAGCTTGCTGGTCTGGGAATATGGTGCGTTGCTTCTCGGACAACATGGCAACATGCCATATTGTAAATAAGGGTCGTTCTACGTCCCTAGCCATCATACGTTTTATGAGGACTCTCACGTGGCTAGCTGCAAAACACAGTTTTCTCTTAACTTGCATACATGTGCCTGGGGTTCTGAATATCGCTGCTGATCACTTATCGCGATCTCGGTTTCAGGAGTTCCGGGCGGCACTTCCTACAGCTACTCTGATACCAACCCCGGTACCGCAGTGGCAGGAGATGGTTTGGGACTGAAAAAACTACTCAATCACGGGCACCAACTCTCTCAACTTGGTCTCTCCGATAACACCAGGAAGGCATATGGCAGGGCTTTTCATATTTTTAATAGATTCTTGCTGGACTTTCATATCACAGACCATTTTTCCATGGAGACAATGATTGCATTTATTTCCTTTTGCCACCTTACCTAACACTATCATTCAATACCATTAAGTTATATATCACCGGTATTCAACATCACATCCTCACCACGTGGCCTAATAGACAACGCTTCCTATCATCCTACCAAGTGAAGCCATACTTAAGGGTATCAAGGACTCCACCCCTATACCCACACCATCCAGATTACCCATCCACGATCTATTGTTTCAGTCACTGTCAAACCTGTTAGACACCTCGCCATTCGAAAATCATACTAACCATGTCATTAAAACCGCCATCTATTTGGCTTTTTACGGTTTTCTTCGGCCCAAAGAATTTACCACTGCTACCTACAACTCCCCCCATTTCATCACCAGGTCAAACCTGGTCAAATCACACGATCACTATTTACTGTTCCTACACCATACAAAAACTAGCGCCAAAGGACAGAGGGTCACTATTCCATATTACCCCACTAGTAATAAATAGTGTCCGGTGGAAGTTTTCGACAAATACCTCTCCATCGTTACAATGGCTCCAACACAACCACTGCTAGCCTTACACAGTAATAGACTCACTACGAGTAAGTTCATGCTCTACGTTAGAATGTTGTTGGTTCGGTTAGGCTTGAACAAAGCAAACTATTCTGGTCACTCATTCAGGATAGGAGCAGCTACTACAGCTTCTAAAAGGAATATCCCGGCGCACATCATTAAAATATTAGGCCGATGGAAATCCACGGCTTACACTAGATACATTCCTCAGCCAGTGCAAGAGGTGCGCCTGGCATTTAAGAATATGATTATGTGATGTACTATGATGTATTTGTAGACTGAATAAACTGGTTTATATCTTTTTTGCCCTCTTTTATTTCAGGCCTACTACCTCGTCAGTTACGGCACACCACAACTGACCTTTTCCTTCCTTGTTTGTCTTAGGTTACTATTGCTACGGCTTTATGCCCTGACCACAAATGGAAGGCGGGGCCTGAAGTTGTGGGAGGGGCTTGGTTCCCCTTCTTAAGGGGCACCAGCCCTTCCCTCACTACCGTCATAGGTCTGGTGAGTTGTCCCACCCACCACACCTCCTTTTATAAGCATTTCTTAAGGTAGGCCCTCTTTTATTTCAGGCCTACTACCTCGTCAGTTACGGCACACCACAACTGACCTTTTCCTTCCTTGTTTGTCTTAGGTTACTATTGCTACGGTTTTATGCCCTGACCACAAATATATATATATATATTTATTTAATTTTTTTTTTTTACATTTTTTTGCTACATATATGCATACATGGGCGATTTACTAAAAGGTGAGAGGCAGGTAAGTTGAGGTGAGATGAACATTTTATCTCATCATTTAACTATACATTGTGCAGCTACAAAACTTGTGCAGCCTGCATGTTTAGCTAAACTAATGGAATTAAATGTCCATCTCACCTTTTTGTGCATAGACTCCACTGAGTGACTCAGTTTAACTGTCTGCTGAGTGCTTTGTCATTCATAATCTTCATACGAAAAGGAAAAAAGTATAGGATGATACTTCCTAGTAGACATGTGCAAAACTAAAATTTTCGTTTCGTTTTCGTCCATTCGGACGAAAATGTTATTTATTTCGTCTAAAACGAATTTCGTTCATTAGTGCATTCGTTTCAGACGAAATTCGTTCATTATTTTCGTTTCGTTAATTTTTTTCGTTCGTTTTATAGAATACAATGTAATACTATTGGCTTTCTATAAACCGAACGAGAGCCCCATTCATAAGAAATTCTTATGAATGGGGCTCTCGTTCGGTTCATAGAAAGGCAATAGTATTACTTGTATTCTATAAGCCGAAAGTCTATAAACCGAACGACTTTCGGTTTATAGACTTTCGGCTTATGGAATACATGTAATCCTATTGCTATTCTATAAACCGAACGACTTTCGGTTTATAGAATAGCCATAGGTTTACATGTATTACATAAGCCGAAAGTCTATAAACCGAAAGTCGTTCGGTTTATAGGCTGTCGGCATTTAACTATACAGAGACAGAGTCTCCATTCATAAAATTATGAATGGAGACTTTGTCTCCGTGTAGTAAAATGCCGACAGCCTATAAACCGAACGTTCGGTTTATAGGCTGTGGGCATTTTACTACACGGAGACAAAGTCTCCATTCATAATTTTATGAATGGAGACTCTGTCTCCGTGTAGTAAAATGCCGACAGCCTATAAACCGAACGACTTTCGGTTTATAGGCTGTCGGCTTATGGAATACATGTATTCCTATTGCTATTCTATAAACCGAAAGTCGTTCGGTTTATAGAATAGCAATAGGAATACATGTATTCCATAAGCCGACAGCCTATAAACCGAACGTTCGGTTTATAGGCTGTCGGCATTTTACTACACGGAGACAGAGTCTCCATTCATAAAATTATGAATGGAGACTTTGTCTCCGTGTAGTAAAATGCCGACAGCCTATAAACCGAACGTTCGGTTTATAGGCTGTCGGCTTATGGAATACATGTATTCCTATTGCTATTCTATAAACCGAACGACTTTCGGTTTATAGAATAGCCATAGGATTACATGTATTATATAAGCCGAAAGTCTATAAACCGAAAGTCGTTCGGTTTATAGGCTGTCGGCATTTTACTACACGGAGACAGAGTCTCCATTCATAAAATTATGAATGGAGACTTTGTCTCCGTGTAGTAAAATGCCGAAAGCCTATAAACCGAACGATCCGTTTATAGACTTTCGGCTTATATAATACATGTAATCCTATGGCTATTCTATAAACCGAACGTTCGGTTTATAGAATAGCAATAGGAATACATGTATTCCATAAGCCGACAGCCTATAAACCGAACGTTCGGTTTATAGGCTGTGGGCATTTTACTACACGGAGACAAAGTCTCCATTCATAATTTTATGAATGGAGACTCTGTCTCCGTATAGTTAAATGCCGGCTTTTAACTATACGGAGACAAAGTCTCCATTTATAATTTTATGAATGGAGACTCTGTCTCCGTATAGTTAAATGCCGGTGTTCTGACAAATTTCTGGAGCAAATTCTCCTGCGCAATCGCAGGAGAATTTGCTCACTGCGCATGCGCATAAAGTTACAGCTGATAACTCAGCTGTAACTTTGTGACCACCGCGCATGCGCCAGCTGCGCAACCCACCTCCCGCCCCCTCACACCCCCTGCACACCCCTTCTTACCAGATCATCGACCACAGCGATACACAGCGCATGCGCACGCCTATCCAGCCGTTTGGGAATGTGCACGTCCGTTGTTGTGTTCTTAAGGTGGTAAGTAACATGGGGCGTCGGGACATAAGGGGGCAAGCATCCTGGTGAGGGCTGCCTCATCTTGATGGGATTTGTGATCCTCCTGCTGCATCAATAATACAGCAGGAGGATCACAAATCCCATCAAGATGAGGCAGCCCTCACCAGGATGCTTGCCCCCTTATGTCCCGACGCCCCGTGTTACTTACCACCTTAAGAACACAACAACGGACGCGCGCATTCCCAAACGGCTGGATAGGCGTGCGCATGCGCTGTGTATCGCTGTGGTCGATGATCTGGTAAGAAGGGGTGTGCGGCGGGTGTGAGGGGGCGGGAGGTGGGTTGCGCAGCTGTCTCATGCACGGTGGTCACAAAGTTACAGCTGAGTTATCAGCTGTAACTTTATGCGCATGCGCAGTGAGCAAATTCTCCTGCGATTGCGCAGGAGAATTTGCTCCAGAAATTTGTCAGAACACCGGCTTTTAACTATACGGAGACAAAGTCTCCATTTATAATTTTATGAATGGAGACTCTGTCTCCGTATAGTTAAATGCCCACAGCCTATAAACCGAACGTTCGGTTTATAGGCTGTCGGCTTTTAACTATACGTTTGTCTCCATTCATAAATTTATGAATGGAGACTCTGTCTCCGTATAGTTAAATGCTATTGTATTCTATAAACCGACTCTATTTCGGCTTATAGAATGCAATAGTACTACGAATGGACGAACGAACGAATGATTTTCCTTTATTAACTATTCGTTCATTCGATTTAGTTAGCTTAGCATTTTCGTTCTTCGTTTTTCGGGCGAATGGACGAAAATGCAATTTTCGGACGAAAATGCATTCGTCCGAAAACGAATGCACATGTCTAGTATATATTCACATGTAAATTGCTTTTTTAATAAAAAATTATGATATAAATAAAATCATGTTTTTATTTCCTTTTATGTGACAATGCTGCCTCTCTCTTTCCCTTGCCCCCAGATTTGTCGCTCTCCCCCCCTTAGTGTTGTCTCTCTCTCACCCTCCCTTTGGCTCCCCCCTCGCTCCCCTTGTGTCTGTCTCTTCCCCCCTTCCCTCCCCTTGTTTCTCTCTGCCCCCCCCCCCCTTGTTATTCTGTCCCCCCCTCACCTGTTTCTTGCTCCCTGGTGGCTAGTGGGGGCAGCCGGGGGATGTATGCACTATACATAATAGACGGAAGTGTCGGGCAGCATGGAGGTTGTCTGCACGATTCGTGCAGATATCCCCCAGCTGCCCGATTCTCCCTGGTGGCTAGCGAGGCAGCGGTGGATGTCTGCGCGATGAGCGAGACCTCCCCTGCTGCCGCCCGGAACGACAGCCAGGACTTTTATGAGGAAGCCGGAAGTACCCAGCTTCATCATAGAAGTCCCGGCGGTCATGCCGGGCGGCAGCAGGAGAGGTCTCGCTCATCGCGCAGACATCCTCCGCTCCCTCGCTAGCCACCAGGGAGAATCGGGCAGCTGGGGGATGTCTGCACGAATCGTGCAGACAACCTCCATGCTGCCCGACACTTCCGTCTATTATGTATAGTGCATACATCCCCCGGCTGCCCCCACAAGCCACCAGGGAGCAAGAAACAGGTGAGGGGGGGACAGAATAACAAGGGGGGGGGGGGGCAGAGAGAAACAAGGGGAGGGAAGGGGGGAAGAGACAGACACAAGGGGAGCGAGGGGGGAGCCAAAGGGAGGGTGAGAGAGAGACAACACTAAGGGGGGGAGAGCGACAAATCTGGGGGCAAGGGAAAGAGAGAGGCAGCATTGTCACATAAAAGGAAATAAAAACAAGATTTTTTTATATCATAATTTATTATTTAAAAAGCAATTTACATGTGAATATATACTAGACATGTGCATTCGTTTTCGGACGAATGCATTTTCGTCCGAAAATTGCATTTTCGTCCATTCGCCCGAAAAACGAAGAACGAAAATGCTAAGCTAACTAAAGCCGGATGAACGAATGGTTAATAAAGGAAAATCATTCGTTCATTCGTCCATTCGTAGTACTATTGCATTCTATAAGCCGAAATAGAGTCGGTTTATAGAATACAATAGCATTTAACTATACGGAGACAGAGTCTCCATTCATAAAATTATAAATGGAGACTTTGTCTCCGTATAGTTAAAAGCCGGCATTTAACTATACGGAGACAGAGTCTCCATTCATAAAATTATGAATGGAGACTTTGTCTCCGTGTAGTAAAATGCCCACAGCCTATAAACCGAACGTTCGGTTTATAGGCTGTCGGCTTATGGAATACATGTATTCCTATTGCTATTCTATAAACCGAACTTTCGGTTTATAGAATAGCCATAGGATTACATGTATTATATAAGCCGAAAGTCTATAAACCGATCGTTCGGTTTATAGACTTTCGGCATTTTACTACACGGAGACAAAGTCTCCATTCATAAAATTATGAATGGAGACTTTGTCTTCGTGTAGTAAAATGCCGACAGCCTATAAACCGAACGACTTTCGGTTTATAGACTTTCGGCTTATGCACTACATGTAATCCTATGGCTATTCTATAAACCGAAAGTCGTTCGGTTTATAGTTTAGCAATAGCATTACATGTATTCTATAAACCGAACGTCGTTCGTTTTAAAGACTTTCGGCTTATAGAATACTATTGGCTTTCTATAAACCGAACTAGAGTCGAGTCCCCATTCATAAGAAATTCTTATGAATGAGGAGGGACTCTAGTTAGGTTTATAGAATGCCAATAGTATTCTATAAGCCGAAAGTCTTTAAAACGAACGACGTTCGGTTTATAGAATGCATGTAATGCTATTGCTGTTCTATAAGCCGAATGTCTTTCGGCTTATAGAACAGCAATAGCATTACATGTATTCTATAAACCGAACGTCGTTTGTTTTAAAGACTTTCGGCTTATAGAATACATGCTGCTATTGGCTTTCTATAAACCGAAAGAGTCCCCATTCATACGAATAGGTCAATTGACCTATTCGTATGAATGGGAACTCAATTTCGGTTTATAGGAAGCTAATAGCATTACATGCATTCCATAAACCGAAAGTCATTCATGTCGGTTTATGGAATGTAGTACAATGCTATTGGTATTGTAAACCGACTCTATTTCGGTTTAGAATGCCAATAGCACGAATGGACGAATGGACGAATGAACGAATGATTTTCGTTTATTAACCATTCGTTCATTCGGATTTTGTTAGTTAAAATTTTCGTTATTCGTTTTTCGGACGAATGGACGAAAATGCTATTTTCGTCCGAAAATGCATTCGTCCGAAAACGAATGCACATGTCTACTTCCTAGTCACCAACTGTTTCTAGTTAATCCTAATTTGCTAGAACAAGATACGTTTTAGGTCATAAATTCCTATTTTCTATGACAAGATTCATTAAGCAAAGTTTCATACAAAACCATTTGTAGTGCGGTGATGTATTATGTAGCCTTGTCTGGAAACCTGTTGTATATCCTGCCAAATGGAAACCTATAAATATAATGTCCTAGCTCTAAAAAAAAAGTCATACATTCTAATAGGTAATGTAGATAAAACCAGTGGGAATGACAGGGTCGCCACCAGACCAAAAAAGCTACATGGATGAACTGACAACACACAATATACAATAACACAAACAAAGTGGGCCATGACAAAGTTGTTTGTGCAAAAGGTGCGTTGGGCATCTCAGGCTACACCGCTATTCATCCAATATTCTTAATACTTCACCTTATACCTTGTGGGGCTTTACCGCACTATATTTAGGTAGCTTGTTAGTTTAGGTCATTTCTAAAGTCTTTCACAGCCGGCTGCTCTTGTCTGGACTAGAATTAAACAGGTACCCTCTGGTTATTACTAGGTCTATGATTTATATTTCCCCTTTTGGATTTTGTTTCTGACCTTACTCCATATATAATACATATGAGATACTGCCTCTTAAAAAAAAAAAACAGGTCATCATCAGCAAATTTGGCTTGGTTCCCTGGGTTTGTATCAGAGTTTGGGGGGAATAGGGGGTTAATACCATGCTAAATACAATATTTATGTTCCAGTAGTATATTCCGAAAAATAGATTTGTATCTCTATCTTTTTGGGATGATGTACTCTAATAAAATTATTTTAATATATATTTTTTATTACTGTGACCAATTAAAGCGATCCATATAACTAGTAATTTTTATTGGCACTGTACTTTGTATGCCTTATTGTGTATTGTTTGTTGTCAGTTTATCCCATTGATTTTATCTGCATTACCTATTCAAATGTGTGACTTTTTTTTTTGAGCCAGGACATTGTTTAACCATTTTAATGCTACAGGTTAGTTCCTTTTTCTCTTTGTTAAATCTGTTATATTCGGTTAAAACCTGTCCCTATTTCAAGTTATGTAGAAACCCTGAGAACTCCCTTTGCACATGTGCAAGAGAGCTGGCACTTTGAGTGACACTCCCACTCTCAAGCCACATTGCCAGTGAGAAATTTGGGGTAATACAGGTTTTTCTGACCACACTCCTAAGCTAAGGCACTCACAACATCCTGTAGTCAGGGAGAGTGGAAAAAGTTTTTGTTTCCTACTTCTGTCATCTGGGTTCAGGAATATCCTTAGAAAGCATTGGAACATGCATAAAAAAAATTTGTTTTACGTTTTTAGGACCTGTATATGTTTTTACAATATATATAATTACATTTAATATAATGGGTATAATATATGGACTTACTGATAGTTTTGTAATGGCATGTACATTATGAATGCTAAAGACGTAAAGTATATAGCGGATGTCTCTGAAAGTGGAATTTACCTGTTTTTTTTTTTATACATTCTACATTTCCAAAACAATGTCCAGATATTAAAGAAGAAAATATAATTTTCTTATATGCGATAGTGGTCTAGCACTGCTCTACCATGGGCAGTTTGCCATTGCGCTATGCAAGACAGGATGGAGTGAAGAGGTTTGGTATTATTTATTTTTTTTGCCCATTTTTATTTGAAGAATGTAATTTAAAGAATCCTTTTGCATACATTTTGTCACTTGCTTTTCAGAGAGTGCAACTTTACAAGAGTAAAATATGGAAATGTAGTCATGAAAACTGAATTGACAAGAATACGCTGAAAGAGAATTAAGTACCATTTGCAGTAACAAACACTAATTGAGCAGATGACAAATTAAATTTAGACATCTCTGCTGGATAATGCTCATTGTTGACTATGACTCAAGCTGCTAAACTATTTCTTAGGAACAATGTTTCAAATAAAAAACATACTGCATGTTACAATTTAGCATATTGTTTCTAAATTCTGCTAATTAATAGTAGATACATACTGAAAAATATGGTCAATGATAACACCAAAATGATTTGTTAAACTATGATTAAGCATTAGCCTTGCTTGTTATATGCTAAAGAAGCTGAAAACAAAGCATGAATGTCAGCTATATACATATATATATATATATATATATATATATATATATATATATATATATATATATTTCAAATGTGTTCTTAACAATGTTTGAGTATAATTGAGTAAAAGGTATAGTTTAAAAGAGAGCATCTGAAAAAATAGGTATAGTTAGGATTGGGACACAGTATTGGAGGGTTTAATGAGTTAACTCCTTATGAAAAACATTCTATGCCCAACCAGGAGTAAAACCTACTCATGAACAGGCTGTTTTATCCTCAATGGAGCTTTTCAGTTTCTGACAAACTGATTTGGAAGCTTGGGACAGTATGCTGAGAACATCTTTGGTAAAGGCAGCAGGAAACGCCTATTAGGATAATAAAAATAACTACAGCATTGTTAATATCCCAGGTAATAATAATAATGTACACAGTTACTGAATTACTGATTATGGTGTTGCTTTTATATAAATTAATAATTTATTTTTTACCACAGACAGCAGGATAACATTTGTAATAAGGTATAATGGTCAACTGTTGTTTTTTTTGTCCAGGAGTTTCAAAGAGTTAAACTGTGGAATTAAATGTCAGCCATAAGGAAAGTGACCCAGCTCTATTAGATCTACAATATTGTAACCATGCTCTATTGCAGGGCCGTCCAGCATGCGGCCTGTGGGCCAAATGTGGCCTGCCTGACATGGAGGCACGGGCCACATTAGATTGGATGCAGAAACCGGACCGCCGTCCCATGCCTACATATGCTGCATAGGGGAGGGTGCAGCGCGAGGGCTAGACGGTGTGCCTGACATTAATGGCATAACATTTTTTTGGTAAAAAAAAATAAGAAATGTGTGTAAGGTTATCTGTGTATGTGTGTGTGAGGGTGGAACGGTGTGTGTGTGAGGGTGGAAGGGAGCCTATGTGTGTGTGGGGGGAGGGAGTCTGTATGTGTGTGTGTGTGTGTGTGTGTGTGTGTGTGTGTGTGTGGAAGGGAGTCTGTGTGTGCATGTGTGGGTGGAAGGGAGTCTGTGTGTGTGTGTGTGCAAGGGAGTATGTGTGTGTGTGTGTGTATGTGTGTGTGTGGAAGGGAGTCTGTCTGTCTGTGTGGAAGGAAGCCTGTGTGTGTGTGTGTGTGTGTGTGTGTGTGTGTGTGTGTGTGTGTGTGTGTGGAAGGAAGCCTGTGTGTGTGTATGTGGAAGGGAGCCTGTGTGTGTGGAAGGGAGTCTGTGTCTGTGTGTGTATGTAGAAGTGAGTCTGTGTGTGTGTGTGTGTGTGTGTGTGTGTGTGTGTGTGTGTGTTTGTGGAAGGGTGTCCTGTGTGTTTAAATATGTCTGGATGTTTGTGCATGTGTGTAAGGATGTCTGTGTAAGTGTGTCAGGTTGTGTGTCTGTGTGTGCTTCTGTATGTGAGGGGGACTGTGTTTGTATGTGTGACTGTGTGTGTATTTGCAGCAGTGAATGTATATGTATAAGTGTGACTGTGTGTGTGTGTAATTAATGTGAGTTTTTTTTTTTACTGTGAGTCTTTTTGTGTATTGTGATACAGTAATGTGCAGCATAAGTTTTATTGCTGTGGAGTCTGTAATACACTCACACAATGCACATTAATGTGAATTTTATATATGTATGAATGTGAATAATGAATATGATATGTATTGTATATAATTTTCTCTCAATGAAAAATTAATGCAGCCCATGCACACTTTCATTTCTGGTGAAGTGCCCCACTGAAGAAAAAACTTGCACACCCCTGCTCTAATTGTATTTACTGGTATACCATTTTGTGCTGGTTTATAGCCTGTTAAATAAAATAAAAAATATTCTCTAGTTACATAGCGAAAATTATTTCTGATGATATTCTATTCAATTTAAGACTTTAGTATTATTCCTATTCTTATAATGCCCCCAAAGTTCCTTTTTACTTATTTTATGGTTTATGTTACAATAGCACCAACATCAAAAGTATAATTTTGAGAAACATGGCTAATATCTTTATTCATTTCTATACCAAACATGTTATATGATACTGCCACAGCAGGCATCTTACCCTATTTCTCAACTACAGACTTTAGGCTTGCCAGTTCTCTAAATATAGATTCTACTGTCAAATGATCTCTTGTTTAAAGTTTATCTATGCATACAATATCTTTCATTTATTACAAGAACACACTCTTTCTGCTATTGTATTTTATAAATATATCATAAATCTTCAGTGATAAACTAATTAACTTCCATGTAGAAATGAACAAAACCACCTTAATTATCTTATTTCGAACTCTGTTTTTACTCAATCAACTCACATTAAAGTATATTCGATTACCTTTACATTATTTATATTACATTGTCTAAATTTGATAATCTTGATACTTTCTGCCACTTCCAAAATTGCATGCAGATATAGTATAGAAGAAGCAAACTACAGTACCATAGTCAAAGGTTGTATGGACTTGCTTTTGTGGGTGTTGGAGCATGTCCTGTGTGTGCAAATTAAGTGTTATGGCAAGACCTATAGGTGCAATCTAGGTGCTTTTGCAAGACCTGTAGTTGCAATCTTGGTGCTCTGGCTGTGGGTGCAAGCTGGAGCTGTTTAAAATGCTGGGGGTGGTATAAGGTGGTGCAAAGCATGTGGGGGAATAACAAAAGGGGTACAGAAGAAATGGCAGCGCTGTACCCCCTTTCAAAAATGGGTCTAAAATGCCCCTGAACAACAATATAAAAATATGCTTCCCCACCCCCGAACACCTTCCTCTAAAGGCTTTTCAATGCCCAATTAATAAATACCTCTAGGGGCAGTCACGCAACAGTAATAGAGCACCAAAAATTATATCTAATAACTTTGTTCTTGCTGGATCCAGAGAGTAGAGTGCTGCTCTCCAATAGGGCACACGGGATAATTGCAGTGCCCTGGGGGGGGGTCAAATTGTGGTGCTGCACGATGTCTAGATTGACTTACCAGGCACATAAATTGTCACGAACAGCTTGTTTTTGCGTAACATGCCTGGCACATCAGTTGTCGCAAAGGGGTTACTGTTTCTCTGTGCCAAATAACATCTAAAAAGAACTGTTATATAATAATACCTCCACATCTATCAACTAAAAATATGCAATTGACTCTCTAGATTGCTAACTTAGTTCCATAACAACCTTTTTTACACTTTTTCTCAAATAACAATAGTCCATTGACTAATCTACAAAATAGCTTCCAAACAAAATCAAAAAGTATTTACAAAGTGAAAAAGAAGTACTACCTATGTATGTCTCTGTGAGTTAAGTGATATTGCTCTCCTGCTGGGTGAAATCTTTGCTTTTGGTAAGCAATTTATTCAGCTGCTACTTATTGTGACAATAGAAAAAAAGGAACCAAAACAAATTGACTAGTCTTTCTGAGTGGTGTGTGCAAAGTATATTTGCTTGGCCAATACACCAATTCACAAAGAACAAATCCTTTATTCATACGTATTTAAATAATCACACACTGAATGATAAAAAGTGACATGAAGCATTTAAAATTCAACTTTATTTTTCAATATGTTTCTTTATTACTGCAAACTGTTTTAGAAAAGTATAGATTTAGACAAACATATTATAATCATTTGTACTATGAAAGTCATGATAAAAACAATTTCCACAGTTGTCTGTAGAGAAGACAGAAAATGATAAGGCCTATGTCTGCTAGCCACTCACTTTGCAACTGACAGGAATGTAAAAACCACAAATAATGTTATTTTCTCTGAATTTGCTTTTTCTTTCAACAGATCAAAGAAACAGGATGGTGAAGGACAAAAGATAGGAAAAGGCTTTAATATTCAAAATGTTTGGAGAAGGGAGGAGTGGTAGGATTTGGGAGTATAGAAATGAATGAATCAGTACAATGTTCTAAATTTTGTAGACATGCCTTTCACAACTACTTTGTTAGATACGCCACCTGTCTGATCACAAAGTGTGAACACTGATGCTATAATATCCTGCTGCCTAACAGTACTGCTGAATTCCTGTCAGTACCCTCTAAAGACATATGGAAAACAGCATCTCCTCAGCCAAAAAACATTACATCTTAAACTTATCGGGTTACCAATAATGCTTAAAAAGCTGGATGCATCAGTAACTGTTCTGATTGGATTTCAAATTATTAGGTTTCTGTTGTCTAGTTACATGACCAATGTCTGGAAGATTGCTCAAACTGTTTATACATAATCTAGCCAACAATTTGGAGTATAGGGGTCTATTAACTAATAGGTGAGTTGAGGGGAAATGAACATTTAACTATGGACTGTGTAGAGACAAACTGTCAGTGTTTCTTTATATTGATTTAACATAGGAATTTACTAGGAAAACTACAACACTTTTCTAGAAGAAAAGTAAATTGATGTTACTCATAGAGGAAAACTTAAAACAACTTCACTAGTTAAACAGCAATATATGCATTTAGAACTTAGATAAATGCCTTCTATGTGAGTTGCACCTTAGAGACTTAGTTTTGTGAAGCTTATTTGTTACACCTTAATTGCCTTGGAGATTTGGGGTAATTTAATATAATACTAGTAGTGAAAAAACTGTGTAGTTGAGACAGAACTGATTATAAATGATTGACTAAGCAGCTTATGCTTACCATGGACTAATACTGTAATTTGACATCTGTACGATACAAATTGTTTGAAGTGACTATGCAAATGCCTAGAGAAATTCTTCTATTGTATTTTACTCTTTCTCTTTTTCACTTGGGCTATATGTCTTGTCCCTATTGCAGAGCCATTCAATTATTAGGAATAACACTGAGTATAAATATCAGAAAATAAGATGATTCAGGAATTATAAAGAACTGTAGAGAAATGTTAGCCCCTTCCTGCCAGTAGGATATTCTATGCCATCCTAAAATATTGGTTCAAATGCCTGTTGGATGGAATAAATTGTTCTTTTCTCTACAGCTTATTGTGGACCCTCTGTGTTGAGCTATACTACTGATCCCAATCAGTGGTGTATCTTGATTTTGTGCTGCCCTAGGCAGACAAAATCCGGGCACCCCTCTACCCAAGCTGCACACCCACGTTACACACCTAAGACATGCCCCATCACCTCCATTTCATGACCCCACATCACACATAACATTCAGACTCACATCAAGCTCATACTCCCATCACACACACACTCCTACTCCCATCACACTCAGTCACACACTCCTACTCCCATCACACTCAGTCACACACACTGACTCCCATCACACACACTGTCTCCCATCACACACACTCTGACTCCCATCACACTCAGTCACACACACTGTCTCCCATCACACACACTCTGACTCCCATCACACACAGTCACACACACTGTCTCCCATCACACACACTCTGACTCCCATCACACACACTGTCTCCCATCACACACACTCTGACTCCCATCACACTCAGTCACACACACTGTCTCCCATCACAGACACTCTGACTCCCATCACACTCAGTCACACACACTGTCTCCCATCACACACACTCTGACTCCCATCACACACACTGTCTCCCATCACACACACTCTGACTCCCATCCCACTCAGTCACACACACTGTCTCCCATCACACACACTCTGACTCCCATCACACACACTGTGACTCCCATCACACACACTGTCTCCCATCACACACACTCTGACTCCCATCACACTCAGTCACACACACTGTCTCCCATCACACACACGCTGACTCCCATCACACACAGACACACACTCTGACTCCCATCACACACATGTCTCCCATCACACACACTCTGACTCCCATCACACTCAGTCACACACACTGTCTCCCATCACACACACTCTGACTCCCATCACACTCAGTCACACACACTGTCTCCCATCACACACACTCTGACTCCCATCACGCACACTGTCTCCCATCACACACACTCTGACTCCCATCCCACTCAGTCACACAGACTGTCTCCCATCACACACACTCTGACTCCCATCACACACACTGTGACTCCCATCACACACACTGTCTCCCATCACACACACTCTGACTCCCATCACACACACTCTGACTCCCATCACACTCAGTCACACACACTGTCTCCCATCACACACACACACACACACACACAGTCTCCCATCAGCACTTACCTTTCCCTGGCAGGCAGACAGCATGGTCCCTCCATGCTGCCTGTTCGGCTTCCCGGCGATTGTGCCGACAGGTCACGTGACCGGGCGCGCGTATGACGTCAGCGCGCCCGTCACGTGACTGTCGGCACTTCCGTGTCGGCACACTGCACGGGGAGCCGAACAGGCAGCACGGAGGTTTCTCTTCTTTTTTTGGGGGTTTTTTTTTCAGTGCTGGGGGGCGCTGCCTAGGATGCCTCGCGGTAAATACAGCACTGATCCCACTGTAGGGGACAGCAGCATGATCCTCTCTGTTAGGTGAGGTCATTTTGAGGGGCCTCAGTCTGACAGGCTAAATGGAACCGACGCTCAAAGTGAGCTATGGTTACATTTAACAAAATTGTGCCTTGCCTGAACATCCGAGGTTTGGGCATACCTGACTGATGCTCAAGGTGATAGCAAATCACAGTGCTGTGGTAGAAAATCACAGTGACCGTTTGTGTTTAGCTATCAAAGCCACAATTCTGTGTTTCAAATCTGCAAAAACCATATCCCAAATGTGGCTCATAAACCTGGAAACCCTGTGCATGTGGGGTATCACTATACTCACACTGTACCCCATATATCTCAGGGTGTTGTTTAGCGTAACACATAACAATCCCTGTAAATGACAATGCATGTGAAAATAAAGACACAAAGAAAATTACCCCAAATTACAAACCCTGGATTGTCTACATTTTAAAAATATATACATGTGAAGGGTGACTTTGGTATTCATCACAGATATCAATGTTAGAATGCCACTACAGGCTGAGTATCAAGTATTTTTGATAAAGTGTAATTTCCGATAACAGATCATTTTCACCAATAAGACATATTAAAGCTTCTCAGCACTCATGAAATACAGTACTCAATGTAAATACTGTATAGAGCAAATAAATCACTTTTATTGTGATGTAGCTGTAATGTGAGGCATCGTTGGGAACCTGCTGTTGGCGAGTCAGTCATTGTATTACCGTTTGTAGGCGTGGGGGATTTTGAGCATGCATGGAAAGGCTAAATCACACCTTAAGGGGGCTGGATAAACTCTGGTTTACTTGCATTCTAACAGATATGTGGATTTTGCAACTTGGGACAAAATCTGAAATATTTATTGGATAGCGAATCCTTTTGGATGATGGATTTCTGGATAAGGGATACACAACCTGTATCAGCAATTTTGAAAAAATAAATGTTTTGTAAACAGCAACATGTTACTTGTACTAAATGGCATTTCATTAAAAAGAAATAAGTAAAAAAAAACATAGACGCATGAGTTACTACCAACCTCTGGACAAATATTTGAATCTATTTTGAAGTTTTTTTCATTTTCAATTTTATTCAATTTTCCACCAACTTTTGTTTTTGTAATAAATTATATTATATGATCAAAATAATGGTATCTAATGAAAGGTACAGTAATGAGATGGAGGAAAATAACAGCTAAACACAAACAACACCTACATGTTAGCCCTTTTATGTGCCTTAAATGATTCTCTTTTGTAAATGTTCTAGTAATTATAGTATTTTCTAGTAATTTCTACTAAAAATACCAGTAAATTACAATAATTTGACTGTAGCTACATTTTCATTGGCACACAACACCAAGAGTCAAATTAGAATGCACCTTTGATTTCAATGGCACCAATCTGTGTTTCTGTGTCACTATCACTCCCTACTTTCTCTCAAATTCAGGACTTTTTTTGCCGATGTTTGATAAAGTACTCCTATATGAAATAATTACACCCACAAAAGTAAACAAATACTGATATTCTTGGGTCTAGTCACTAAAATTTTACTCTGAAGAATGACTTTCATTTTGAGACTAAGTCAAATTTGGCACCCAAGTTTGACATAGAAAAAAACCCAGGGTTGAATCTTCCCCATTAAAAAGAAATCAGGTGGTGAGTTTGACTTAGTCTCAAAAATAGCTTAAATCATTTTGACTCCCATTACTTTCAATTGGGAAGATTCTTTTTTTTTTTTTCTAAGTCAAACTCGGGTGCCAAATTTGCCAAAATAAAAGTCAAACAGACCCATTTGTGTTATGGCTTGAAGTAGTCTGTCAATGCCACAGGACAGGTCAAGAACAGGATGGTCAGACAGAACTAGTATAAAACTGGAGCGCAGATAGTCAGTCAATGCCATGGTCAAACAGAAAAACAGGTAGTCAGACAAAGTCAGGGTCATACAGGAGTCCCTGCATAGGAAACCACAAACAAGCATATGCAAAGGTGCCAATTGCAGCAGTAAAGAATTCTTTAAAGGCAGTGCTGTAGATAATTGGGGCATATTTATAAACTGCAGGGCTGGGGCAAGAAATGCCCTGGGCCTCCTTGACTTCACAAAAGCAATATTTCCCACACCACCAGCTTTGCCCTCAACCAACTTATCAGTACCATTTGTGTCCCCAAACAGTTTGTCAGGCCATCTTTGCCCCATATAACTTGCCAGTGACACATTTGCCCCCAAACAGCTGGTCAGCAGCAACTTTTCCCTAATCAACTTACCAGTACCATCTTTGCCCCAATCAACTTGCCAGTGAATATATGTGTACCCAAACAGCTTTTTAGTGCCAGACCATCAGTGACAGTGTTGTCCCTAAACAGGTCGACAGTACAATATTTGATCCCAAACAGCTTATCAGTGACATATTTGTCCTCAACAGCTTATAAGTGCCCTTTCCCACCAGTGCCACTAACAATGGATTACCCCAGCTACTGTATTTTAAAGGAGCAGACATATAAATGGTTGCAGGAGTTGCACAGGTTCCCTAGAATGGTGGCCTACTCACAGTAGAGACACCTGCATCCATGATTGCTATGGCACTGGTCTGAAGCAGTAATAGCATACACAGAAAAGAGGTCCCTAGCAGCAGCAATATAAATAGTCACAATAACTAAGCAAAAACAAGGTCTCCAAGGTGCAATTGTCCCACAAGCATTGATGAATGTGAATGTGTTAATGGAAGTATAAATATTTCATGGAACTATTGCAAGAACCCATAAGACCAGGAATGAAGTTGGCAGTATTTGGACAAACGACTAATGGGTTTTCCGGACTACAAACTAGATACATGAACACGAAAATAAAATAAAACAATAAGTGATCAGGGTAAATACTACAGAGCAAATGAAATACTATTTAGACAGCTGCTAATGGATACTGAGAATAACAAGAATATGTCTGTGAGGGAATAGGCAGGTAAAAAATACCAGAAAAGGACATGTCAAACCCAACAGAGAAGAAAAGGCTATGTAGAAGTAAATCATCATCAGCTGACTGATAGAAACACAGAGCTCAAAGTACATTACGAAACTATGACACCAATTACCTTCATGTGACTGAACTTAATAGGTGATTACAGGTACAATCAGTGACAAGACCAGTTATATATAGGTTATTATGACTCACACAGCGTACTTCAATATGTGTTATATATAAAAAGTAAATAGCTTGATAAGATAAGTTCCACATTGTGTGAGCGATAAATGATTCAGTGGGAAATCATAAAAACCAGTAGGAGCTGTATATCACTATTTCCTAAAGCTGCACAGCAGCAAGTAATGCCAGGCGTACCAAGGAAAACATTCCGTTACTTCTAATCAAAGCTGACACATCTGGTGCTGCTCTGGGCAGAACATTAACCCAGCTGAGCCCTAGGGCATGCATGACTAGGGACCCATGACTTCTGAGAAACCTATATTTTGGAATATGAATCTCATCCTGACTGCGCATTAAATGAAAATAATAATATTAATAATAATAATAAAAGGACACATTCTTTTATTGTTACAATATTTCCTTTTTCGAAAGATTGTGCTTAAAAATGCAGCATGTGTTACCCCACTAGCTTACCATAGCTCCCCAGACAAATCTGTGCATGCAAAACCATAGGGGTCTGCTCACTAGAGAGAGATTTCCAGGAAATCGAGGTGGGAATTTCAAAAAGTAGGCCAATGTAGCAGAGTTGGAAACATTCTCCAATGCAGCTACTTTGGTCTTAAGTTTGAAGTTCCCATCTCAATTCCCTGCAATTCCTTCACCCCTAAAACATATATTAGCTGAAACAGAAATTTCTAGATGAAGTAAGAGAACCTTGCAAGCACCTTACGAGAGAACCCTACCACATCAGACATACATCCTGCTGGCCCTTTAGAGTCACAAAGAGATAATCAGTTCATGTTGTGACCTACTATGAAAATGGGCAGCAGTTACATTTCTCTCTCTGACAGTTATGTGGAAGATCTTTTTTAACCACCTACCTAAACTGAGTGTCTTTCATTTTTTCTAGAAAAGGTCCTACGCCTGCTGTGGGTATCATTTCTAGTATTTATTATCTAGAACATTACAAAACAAAAACAAAATACATTCTCTATGTAAGTACCACAAGAATAACTGACTGTACAATTGAGGATTCTTTCACTCACATTGTTTACTAGTAATAAGTCCAGATGCCAAACAGAACTTCTGTAAAATGATTGTACTCTATAGAGCTAACAGAGGAGCATGAAGATGGTATATATATATTAATGGCTTAACATGTTCATGAAATGGCACACAAACATGATACTTTCCCAACAATTCTACAACTGATTCATCATCCAAAATCTATGTGTGAAAAATAATGTTTGGTACAGGTAAAGTACCTGGTAGCCCCCTGCAAGCAGCGATGACCTCATTTGTTGATCATATATAAAAATAATTTATATATAAAACCAGGCGATAAAGAGAAAAAAAATTATATCAAGCTTTTCTGTGACATTGAGAGTGCTGGTCTTCCTAAATACAAGTGGGAAAAAAATAATTAAACAAAGCGCTAAAATAAATTCTTATCCACCTATGTGAAAATATATATATCTTAAATTGTTAAGGCAGAAGAGAATGCCAAGATCTTTAAATGTTGAAGATCATTAAGCACATTGTAACCCTTACAATAACTTTTATTTTTATTCCATGGTAAGAGAGAATTTACCATGATTATTTTTGTGTGCAGATAGCAATGATTTAGAGTGATGTATGCAGCTGATTTGTATTGCGGTGAATAAGTAGCTACACTATCTAAATAAGACAATGTGAAGAAGCAGCAAGGAACAAAAATAGAAGGTGAAAGAAACAGCAGGTTTCTCAAACAGGAGGGCAGTGGGTGGTTTCAAGAACTGAAAACAACAAAAAAGTTGTACTAATCTGCATTTGTGAGACATGCGTGACTGGCATTTCACTACAAATATAACCGCTTTACTATAATTAAAAGTAGAATGAAGTAATTTACCTAAATAGCTAAATAAACATCAAAAGAACAATAATGTGGTTGGTTTATCTCAATCTAATACTCAGAAATGTAGATGAGATTAATCAATGCCTTCTTGTAATATATGTTTCTTTTTTGAAGGTTATATTCTAGTGTTCTGCATACTACTACAAGAATTACAGTCTCTTTAAAACAGTTTTAATACACTCTGTTTTAAGGATTATTTTGCAATTTGTGCAGGCGATAAAGTTCTTTTTTTTTTTCCAGGGAGACCTGACAGTACTCCAAGAAAGAGGTCAGAAAATTAAATTGGCTATATATCCTGGTAAAATTAAGTGGTATGACCGGACTCTGTTTCTCAGATGAAATAAGGCTGATTTTTATCACAGCAGAAATTTGATGTTTAAGTGATAGAAGCAGTTATTCAATATTTCTTACCTTTGAGAAGCTTCTGGGCTTGGGGTTTCCTAGATTAAGAACAGTTAGAGGATTGTTCCATGTAGTACACTGTTAGAAGGATTGTGTAGTATGGTCTGAGATACATATCAGTAATCATGCCCTGGATGTCCTGCAGGTAGAATTTTGCTACTTTATCCCTTGTGATGTTTTGTGATGTTTGTTATTTGGCTTTTATACATAGTGTTTTGAGTTGATGTATTTCTCTAGTCAGTATATGCTGATTTGACTGTGTATGTGAAATGTGAACATGTTTTTGTGTTTCGTGCCTTGTGAGAAAATAAATAGAAGATAGAATATAAATAAATAGAAGATAAATAAATCTGACCACTGGTAAATTAAGACCATTAAGGAACCTGGTGCCCAAAACAATTCTTAAGTTTTAAAGAGAAGATGACAAAGACCTGGTGAACATCATGTACATTGAAGACAACAGGACAGATTGTGTAACAAACTGTGTTTCATCCATATGCAGATGTTTTCTTCAATTTTATTTCTGTTTAGTTGCACGCTGATCCTCCTGCAGGTGCTTTTCAATAAGCTCTTGGACGACATCTGCAACATTATGTGATCTAAGCATCTAATTGCTCTCATGTGTTGCATGTAGAAGCTGTTGCCATGACTTTCATTCTACCAAGTGATTTATGATGTGCATTGGTACCTTATGATAATGTTTTCAAGTATTCTGTATATTTTTTGTAGTATGTTAATGTTTCAGCTCAATGAATTCATGCCTTTAGACAAGCTCCTTAAACAGTGGATTCTTTATTGCTCTTCCTCAGAGTACTGAGAAATCCTTTACGCTCTTCAGTGAGCCATCTGCTCACAGCATTTGGATGAAAAATACCCTTGATAAAGAATACCCTGGAATATCTTTATCTTGAACTTACACAAGTGGCACCCAGGTTTTGTCAGTGGCTTTTATATGTTTTCTTATTTTTATTGGTCTGTCTCTAAATATCTCCTTACATTTGCTCTCTGAACCCCATCTCCAGAAGGATACAGATTCTCTGCAGAAAGTTAAAGAAAGTTAAAAGTTAAACTGCTCATGTTTTTAAGACAGACTAGGTTCTAGTCAGTTGTCTGCAATAGGAGAATTTGAGTTCAAAACCACATATAATTTCATTCAATAGAGCTCAGTGAAACATGCATATACTGGAGAACAATAGAAAAGTGTAAATACCATTAAACCATTTTACACAGTACAGAAGGGATATTTCAAAAAGAGGACATGTTCTATTTTATTCAGGTTTAAGTAATATTTACAATGAAATAATTGCGTGTTTCTTTCCATTATTATTGATTCAGGTTCTTAATGTGGGTTGAATTATTGATACAGGAAGACAGAAAATATATAAAGCTGATTTTGGCTTCATTATGAGTGTCATGGTTACAAAGTCGACAGATGATAAGAATCCAACAAAGGTATTGGATGAATACAATGGATTAATGAGATTGTATCCATGTATGAAGCAGCTGATGTGCACCAAAAGCCTTATCTGCGAAGACAATTTAATTGAAGTAGTTGCAGGCAGCTCTTATTTCTAGACTCATTCATAAAGGTTTATAGTTATTCAGGGAGAAAGATCTTTTCTGTTTCACAAAAACATACTGTAGGTATTTGAGTATTAGCTTTTTTGACAATAATATTAAAGTAATAAGGAATGACTTTAAATGGTAGATGTCAGGATAACAAAATATATGGTTATTTAATACTTCAAACAAGATTTACTTATTTAATACTTCAAACAAGAGAGGCTTTGTATTTATATATATATATAGATATATATATGTATAAAAGATCTATAAATAATAGACATGAAATTGTAGACATATTCAGCTTTAACTCATTAACCCCTTAGTGACATGACTTTTTTGGCTTGTCCGACGCTTGGTGACATGGGCTGTTTTAACATTTCTGAGGTGTTTGTGTTTTGCTGTAATTTATTTCTGTCTCATTTAGTGTACCCGCACAAACTTTATATTGTTTTTATCGTTATAAGAAGGGCTTTCTTTTGATACCATTATTTTGATAATAGCATATAATTTGATGTAAAAAAAATAATAAAATATGGCAAAAAAATTGAAAAAATACTTTTTTTATGACTTTTATTTGAAAAATCGTATACTCATGTACAAGAGACAACAAAAAAACACTGCTAAAAAGTTTCTAATATATGTCCTGAGTTCAGAAATAGCCCATGTTTTTATGTTTTTGTGCTTTTTTATTCATGTTACAGGGCCAGAACTATAAGTGGTGCAAAGCTATTTTAAAATCCTTTCTTTCAAAATTAGCGATAGTGACATTGTAACACTGATTTCTGTACTAAATCCATGAATGACCCCCAACATGTACATATTTTTGAAAACTAGACAACTCAGGGCATTTAACTTGGGGTATTTTGACACATTTCATGTAGCCATTTTACCACCAATCTATGCCAAAGTTTGCAGCAAAAAATCTTTTTTTTTTAATTTTTCACATATATTGCAATTTAGGTAAACATTACCTTAAAATGTGAAGGGATATTTCCAAATAACACCTCAATATGTGTTCAGCAACATCTCCTGAGTACAGGGATACCACCCATGCATAGGTTTGTTGGTTTGTTTTGGGGCTAAAAGGCCACATTTAGGGGGTGCGCATTTTGGTTTTCCAACTTGGAATTCTGACATGCAGAAAACTTGTGCCCATGTCCCATTTGGGACATTTTTGAAGCCAGAAAGTGTATTCTACCCCACAAAACCATATATATTTTTAAACTAGACACCCTAGGGTATTTCAAATGGTAGTATTTTAACACTTTCCATGCACTAATTATACTACCAGCCTATGTCAATGTTTTGGGTAGTAATTTTTTTTCACATACATTGTACTTTGTGCATGAATTCACAGATCCTGTTATATGTCAGTGCCAAACAACACCTCAATATGTGTTCAGCAACATCTCCTGAGTACAGGGATACCCCCCATGTATAGGTTGGTTAGGTTATTTGGGGGTTAAAAGGCCACATTTGAGAGGTGCGCTTTTTGGTTTTCCAACTTGGAATTCTGACGTGCAGAAAACCTGCTCCCATGTCCCATTTGGGACATTTTTGAAGCCAAAAGGTGTATTCTATCCCACAAAACCATATATTTTTGAAAACTAGACACCCTAGGGTATTTCAAATGGTAGTATTTTAACACTTTCCATGCACTAATTATACTACCAGCCTATGTCAATGTTATGGATAGTAATTTTTTTTCACATACATAGTACTTTGGGCATGAATTCACAGATCCTGTTATATGTCAGTGCCAAACAACACCTCAATATGTGTTCAGCAACATCTCCTGAGTACAGGGATACCACCCATGTATAGGTTGGTTAGGTTATTTGGGGGTTAAAAGGCCACATTTGAGAGGTGCGCTTTTTGGTTTTCCAACTTGGAATTCTGACGTGCAGAAAACCTGCGCCGATGTCCCATTTGGGACATTTTTGAAGCCAAAAAGTGTATTCTATCCCACAAAACCATATATTTTTGAAAACTAGACACCCTAGGGTATTTCAAATGGTAGTATTTTAACACTTTCCATGCACTAATTCTACCACCAGCCTATGTCAATGTTATGGATAGTAATTTGTTTTTCACATTCATCGGGCATGAATTCATAGATCCTATTATGTGTCAGTGCCACAAAACACATTAATATGTGTTCAGCAACATCTCCTGAGTACAGGGATACCACCCATGTGTAGGTTAGTTAGATTATTTGGGGGCTAAAAGGCCATGTTTAGGGGGGGTGCATTTCCAACTTGGAATTTTGACATGAAGTCAGCCTGCGCCCATGTTCCATTTGGGACACTTTTGAAGCCTGTCAAAGTATTTTACCCCATAAAACCATATATTTTGGAAAACTAGACATCCTAGGGTTTTTAAAATTGTGGTATTTTAACACTTTCCAAGTGCTAATTCTACCACCAACCTATGTCAAAGGGTTGGGATGTCATTTTTTCCCCACACACATTGTAGTTCAGGCAGGAATTTTCAGATTCTGGTATTTGCCACCCCCAACCAACACCTCAATATGTGTTCAGCAACATCTCCTGAGTACAGGGATACCCCCCATGCATAGGTTTGTTGGTTTGTATTGGGTCTAAAATTCCACATTTAGGGGGTGCGCAATTCCAACCTGGAATTTTGACATGTAGTCAGCCTGCGCCCATGTTCCATTTGGAACATTTTTGAAGCCGTCCAATGAATTTTACCCCATCAAACCATATATTTTTGGAAAATAGACATCCTAAGGTATTTCAAATGGTGGTATTTTAATACTGTATAGGTACTAATTCTACCACCAGCCTTTGTAAAAGTTTGTGGTAGTACTTTTTTGGGAGGTTTTTTTCCACATGCATTGTACTTCAGGCATGAATTCACAGATGCTGGTATATGTCACTGCCAAACAACAACCCAATATGTGTTCAGCAACATCTCCCGAGTACAGGGATAGCACCCATGCATAGGTTTGTTGGTTTGTTTTTGGCTAGAAGGCAACATTTGTGAGATGCGCATCTCAAAATTCCAACTTGGAATTTTGACATGTAGTCAACCTGCGTCCGTGTCCTTTATGGGATATATCTTTGAAGCCAGCCAATGTAATTTACCCCCACCAAACCATATATTTTTTTATCGGTAGACCCCCATCACTACTTGTGGCAAGGGCTCAGCAGCCACCGATACATCGCTAGATGATGTATCAGAAAGCTGAATAGGGTCAAAATCGAACCCTGAGTCCGCGCCTCAGAATCAGTGCGTAAGCAGTGATCTCGAGCAAAGAAGGGGTTAATAGCTCTTAGAAGAGCCTATCTAGTACTGTAATACATTACAGTACAAAGAAATTAATCCATAAAACAGTGCAGACAGAAAAACATACTGTTGCTGTGCAAGATTACTGCTTACACAGTGATGAATGGCAGGGAAGGGGTTAATACACAGTGAAAGACTTTCATAAAACCTGACAATTTTATAAAATGTTATTTTATATCACTAATACTGATCTGTCTCTTTCCGTCACAAAAATGTAAGTGAGGAGAGGGAGGCAGATCAATATTTGTGAATATTGATCCGACCAATTTTGATCTGACCAGGGCGAATGGTGAGCTTAATTGAGAAATCACCAAACCGCCTTTGCCACTAATTCGCTGTTACTGATCGCTATGCGCTCAGGCAGCTTAAAAAAAAAAACTCAAATATTTTTACTTTACATGTAATCCCCTAGCGGGTATGTGTAAAAAAAATAAAATAAAAATATGCAGACAGATAAAAATTGCTTTGGCGTCAATATCATTGCGTAAGCAGTGATCGACGGCAAAGAAGGGGTTAATAACTCTTAGAAGAGCCTTTTTAGTACTGTAATAAATTACAGTACAAAAAAAATTAACCCCTAAAAAATGCACAAACGGCAAAAATAAATGCGCTGATGTGCACGATCACTGCTTATGCAAGATCAGTGGCAGGGAAGGGGTTAAACGCAGGGAATTGCTTTAATAAATTTTTTTTTATTGATTTAATATTTGTGTGTTGTGTGTTTATTGTTTTTTTTTACTTTTATAACTTTGATCTGTCTCTCTCCCTCACTAAAAAAATGTGAGGAGAGGGAGGCAGATCATAACTGGTCAGATCAATATAGGGTTAATATTGATCTGACCAGTCAGTGGGGATGTTCAGCAGAACATCCCCACTGCCTGTCAGTGTGCCTGGCAGTCACTGATTGCCTCTGTGAAGAGGCAATCGTGTGGCTGCCAGAGAGCACAGGAAGCAGGTACTTCCTGCCTCCAGTGCTCTTGCCCTTAGAAGGGCAGCGCCATCTTGGTCACTCAGTGACCAAGATCGTGCATTTTTTTTTTGTGTTCCTGATTGCCTCGACTTGCGAGGCAATCAGGAACACTTTCTGAGCATAGGAAGCGAAAAATTTGCTTCCTATGCTCATTTTTTAATGCCCGCGTTTTAAAGGCTCTGTGCCTTTAAAACCGGCATTTCGATCGCTCTCCGGAGCGATCGAAATGCCGACGGGCATTTTTTTTAGTATTGTACGATGCTTCCACACGGAAGCATCGTTACAATACCATCAGAGCACTGAAAGCGGAAAAACTCCGCTTTCAGTGCTCGTTTTGACACAGGACGGACTAGGTCCGTCCTGTGTCACTAAAGCTTCGCCACACAGGACGGACCTAGTCCGTCCTGTGTCGCGAAGGGGTTAAGGACTAGAACTTGTTTGTTTTGTTACATGTGTGTTTAACTGTAATTTATCTCTTTATAACCTAGTGTACACAAACATGCTGTATACAGTTTTTTTACAGAAATGTGTGGCTTTTTGTAATGCCCTATTTGTAATATGATTTGTTTTTAAAAATTGGCAATGCTTCTTTGCATTCATGATGTTTGTATACATCCTGTGTCCTTAACCCCTTGATACTATTTGGTGCTTTTGTCCATTGTGTGTCTTTAAGAGGTTAACGGGCAAAACAATGTGGTCCTATTAGAAATGTATTAATAAGGCATAGAATAAATTGGCTTTAATATACATCTTGAAAACATAATGTTTATGTCGTAGAGACAAAAGCCATAAAAAGTCCACATGTAGTAGTTTTGTGTGTGCGGACCCACTATTGCAAATTGGAGCACTTGTTATGTGTCATGTAACATGTAGAGAGTGCACTTGGCTTGTAAAAAAAAAAGGATGACTTTGTATTCTTAATCCCAATGGTAGAAGTGACATCTGTAGGCTAAGAGCACACGTCACATGTTAATTTAACCATTTTAAATGTTTTAGTGTCAAGTCATCTAGCGTTCTAGGGGTTAATACTGTAGCTGGCAAGCACATGGATTAACATACCATGATCAAATTGTTTCATGTTCTATCAGATATGAATCATTCTTTTGATTTACAGGCTTATCTCTCACAATGGCATATTATTGGGCAAATTGGCTGAGAGAGCCATACATGGGAAGGGAGAAGAGAGAGACATAAATGGGATGGTAGAGGAGAGACAGACAGACATGGGTTCGCAGAGGAGAGACAGACAAATATGGCATGGCAGAGGAGAGACAGACAAACATGGGATGGCAGAGGAGAGACAGACAGATATGGGATGGCAGTGGAGAGACAGACAGATATGGGAAGGGGAGAGGAGACAAACAGACATGGGAAGGGAGATGAGAGAGACATAAATAGGAAGGGAGAAGAGAGAGACATAAATGGGATGGTAGAGGAGAGACAGACAGACATGGGATGGGAGAGGAGAGACAGAGAGATGGGAAATGAGAGAGACAGATGGACATGGGAAAGAAGAGGCTACATACACGGACATGGGAAGGAAGAGGAGAGAAACGGGCATGGAAGGAAGAGAGACAGAGGGACACGGGGAGTGAGAGGAGTGCGACAGACATGGGAAGGGAGAGGAGCGTGACAGAAGGACATGAGAGAGAGGAAAAGACAGACGGACATGGGAGAGAGGATAAGACAGACGGGCATGGGAGAGAGGATAAGACAGACGGACAAGGGAGAAAGGAAAAGACAGGCGGACATGTGCCCCTCCCGAGATCAGACTCTGGATCCGCCCCTGATCTCTCAGTACCAACAACATCAAGGTCTTCCACTGTGAGGAAAGTAGTAACTTGGTTTTCAAGGATAATTCAATCGAAAAATATTTACATCAAACATTCCTAAACAAAACAAGCTTTTAATCAGTACACACAATTAGCAAAAAGTAAAAACAATTGTAGGTATAGCCAGTGTATGCTACTGCATACAGCCATTTGATATAATGTACTATACTATATCAGAGATCTAATGATTGGGAATAGAGCAACATGCACACAAATACCCTATACAGGAGAGACGTTAAGCGCTAGAAGTGATGTGCAGTCGCCTGCAACTCACTTTTAGTGAATAACTCCCTTTGAGATTAACAAAGTAAAAGATTAAATATTAAAAGTGGAAAAAAAATAGAAGCAGATGGAAATGATAGAAAAATGTGTAACCCCTAAATACCTCTATTTTACATGTTACATTTCTTTGGAATGATATTGCTGGTCAGGCTAGCAATAACAGAAAAACAATTTTTTTTTTTAAACAATATAAATCTCAGATTTGATCAATTTTAAATATATGTGTACACACACTTTATCGACAAAAGTATTGGAACACCTAACCACTTCACTAACAGGAACTTTTGTGATTTTGCATTCCAAATACATATATATTAATATGTAGTTATTCCCTGCTTTGCAGCTTTAACATTTGTGAGTGTTTCTGTGCAAATTTGTGTCCATGCAGCCCGTACAACATTTGTGAGATCAGGTACTGATGTTGGACGAAAAGCCCTGGCTTGCAATTTTCATTCCAGTTCATCCCAAAGGTGTTTGATGTGGTTGTGGTCAGGGCTCTGTGCACTCATCCAACCATGTATTATGAACCTTGCTTTGTGCACTGGGGCACAGTTATGCTGGAATAGAAAAGGGCCTTCTCTAAACTTTTCCCATAAAGTTGGAAGCATAACATTGTCCAAAATGTCTTGGTATGCTGAAGCATTAAGATTTCCATTCACTGGAAGTAAGGGGCCTAGCCCCAAGCCCTGAAAAATAGCCCCATCCCATTATCAGTCATCCACCAAACTTTACAGTTGGCACAGTGCAGTCAGGCAGGTAATGATCTCCTGGCATCCTCCAAACTCAGACTTGCCAACCAGACTGCCAAACAGTGAAGAACACATTTCCACTTCTCCATAGACCAGTGTCGGCATGCTTTACACCACGTGATCAGATACTTGGCATTGTGCTTCGTGATGTGAGGATTCCAACGTTCCAACCCATTCCATAAAGCTCCCGCCACACAGTTTTTGTGCTGATATATTATAGTCAGTGGAAGTTTGGAATTCTTTAGCTATTACATACATGTGCCTCAGCAGTTGGTGATGATGCTTTGTAACGTTACATGGTCTTCAGCTTCGTGGCTGAGTTACTCCTGTTCCTAAACACTTCCACTTTCCAATAATACCACTTACAGTTCACCATGGAATACCTAGCAGGGATGAAATTTCACAAACTGATTTATTGCAAAGGTGGCATCCTATCACAGTACCATGCTTGAATTCAATAAGCTTTTTTTTCACAAATGTTAGTCAGACTGCATGGCTAGGTGCTTGGTTTTATACAACTGTGGAAATGGGTCTGATTGAAACACCTGCAATACTTTTGTTCATATAGTGTATATATATATATATATATATATATATATATATATATATTATGGTCTTAATAGTTGTAGTAGTTTCTCAATGTCATACATGCTAAAAGGAGCAATATCTTATATTTTAGTATTCATTCTGCAAAAGAGTTTAAAGAGTCAAGGGGGTGGTGGGACTTATTTAATGCAATGTATCTTCAAAGAGACCTTGGTGATAAGATTTATATTTGCAGAAATAGTCAGACAACACATGTCCTTTCTAGACAGAAATCAGACGATGGATATATCTTAACATAAGTAATTTCTAATGAAAATCGTAATCATGAAGTTATGAAATTTGACATCAATATTGCTCCAAAATCTATCTAACAATCATTTGACTGTGATTAAAGTTGAATATGATAATGAGATCAATTTCATGGCAAAGGAGACCATAAGGAAAGCTTTTGAAATTCTTTGTGTAGAAGAAAACCTTGGGGACTATTAATTTAGATGGGAAACAAAACAGGAAGAGAAGAGATTTACAATATTTATTCAGCAATAATAAATAGCCCCTTCTCCTAATAGAAGTCCTTTTCATTTAATAAGATTTTGTGATTCATTACAATTTTAAATGCAACAACATCTTACAAGTTGAATGACTGCAAAAAAAAAGTTTTCCATAAAACAAAACTACAAAGAAAAATTTACATTCAAAACATATTCAGTCTGTTTACAGACTTCCAGAGAGAGTATTTTGCCAATGGACCTTGATCCCTAGCTGGCATTTAATACAAAATACCCAATCTCTAAAAGCTTATACTCTTTTGGAAACCATCAGCTTCTTAGTGTTTTCACAGCTCAGGGATATCCAGATTAAGAAACATAAAAGGTTTAAGAATTAACTTCTTAGGTATTAACTTCTAAGGAATTAACTTCATAAAACCTCCTGAATTCAGAGTCACTGCTCTACAGTATTAGTAACTTAAGCAATATGAGATATATTATGTCACCAAATCAATATGATGCATTTTCAATTGAGGTTAAACTTCGTGCTTTGCCTGACAATTTCACAATAAATGAAATGAACACACTAAACCAGAAAGAGAGCATTTCTGTATGCAACAGCATGATGCACAAGGTGAGACCAGGTTTGTTTATTATATGTGCACGTACGCTATGTAAACTGATACTCATCTCTGTGGTGTTATTGTTAGTTTGTTAAGCTCTATGTGTTGTTTTGAAAATGAGGTCTCTCATTTTTATTTACAATCTATAATCCACTGTAGCATATTATTTCATTATACTGAGAACCAAGGTATTTCTAGATAAGATCTGGTGGTCTAATGCTATTTCATATCCAGAAAGTATGTTTTCTGTTGCTGTTTTATTAATATAATGCTTACATGAACATTGTACATAATTTATTTATTTCTTCACCCATGTATAATTTACATTTTGAATACCAGTTAATGAAGTATTCATGCTCTTTTTATCCAAAAGTAAACAAAGGGTTTTAATTTGAAAACCAAAATTTATGAAAACACGTACCTCTCTGCACATTAACCTCTTAAGGAAAATACTCTTTCTGGCTATTTTGTACCTCGAGGACCAGATTTCCAACAGGCAAATGGTTTAGTGCTCCCATAACAGAAGAGCTTAAATAGAAAAATAAAGGTCCACAAAGTAGGAGGAGTGTGAAAAGGGAGCACCAATAATTTTTACATGGGGTAATCTTTATTCCACCACTGGAAAGACAAGATCCTAGGCTGGATGCAGAGAGCACATGTACTGGGCTTCATTCAAATGAAAAGAGGATGGGTAGGAGGGAATATAAGGAATAGTTTATGTTTCTTCTATCTATATTTACCGGTATTTTCTAAAAGTTGGTGAGCTAGGAGTCAGGAAAAATATGTCAGGTACTGATGTACTGCAGGTACAAAAATATACAATATCATTTTTGTTACATTAAACAATAATTAAGCAGAGTAGGTGGAAAATGGGAAGACATTTAATAGTCTCTCCCTCACACCTGGCTTTAAAATCTAACTAATCTAATTTTTGCATAATACTGAAATTAAATCATTTCTAGAATGGAAAAAACATAATATAAACAACCTCACAACATTTATTAAAGATAAGTCAACTTCCTTGATGAGTTTCAATGAATGTAAAGAGAACTTTCCTCAGTTAAATATTAAATGGTATGAATATTTACGCATACAAGAACTCGCAAGAATACTATTTAAAAAACTAAAACAAACTGATTGGGACAACATCTTTGATAATAAAATAAGATTATCAACAGAACTTAATATATCTACAAAATTAATATATAGAGAATTACAAGAAACAAAATTTACTAAAGATATTCCTAAGGGCTTTAAAAAATGGATAACATATTTTCCCAATTTAAAACTAGAAGATATAATAAAACAAACCATGATAACATGCAAAATAATACCAGCAATATCATATACTGAAATGCAATATAAAATTATACATTATGCATATTTATCAACACATAGACAATATTTAATGGGTATTATTCCAAAAGACACATGTCAAAAATGTGGTTCAACAAATGCAAACCTAATACATAATTTTTGGGAGTGTTCAAAAATGAATATCTTTTGGAATAATATTGAACAATATCTAAATATTATTAAAATAGTCAATTATAAAATAAAAGCCGAAGAAGCCATTCTTGGTATAATTAAAAAAAATGATAATAATATTGAAAATGTATTTATATTACGTATTACATTAGCTGTAGCAAGAAAATGTATACTACAACAATGGATAAGTAAAGATATACCAACGATGTCATTATTCCATATAAAAATGTTATTTTTATTTAGAATGGATTGGTTGGAAACTACCTTACATAAAGAAAAAGATACAGAACATTTTTTCAAAAAATGGGAAAATTATATTGATACATTAGATGATAACTATAAAAAAAAAATAAGAATGGCATTTCAGGAAACAATGTGGTATTCTAAACAACTATTGAGCGGTAGAACACCATGTACATAAATAAAAATTATAAATAAGATACTTATAAATAGAAAATAACTTAAATAGATTTAGTAGAAAAATAGTTATAAGAAATTAGTATTAAATCAAAATACTTATGAATACTATTATTATATATATATTGTAAAATATTGTTGGATATTATTATTATATATATATTGTATTATTTTATTATAATTATTGAATTTATCATATATATAATGTATTGTATCATTATAATTGTTACAATTTTGTGTATTATTGTTTTTTGTACAGTATTGTAATGTCATAATATTGTATTGATATGATTGTTACAATTTTGTGTATTATTGTTATTGTATAATATTGTAATATCAATTAAAAAAATGGAAAAAAAAATCTAACTAGCGGTGATCACAGCAATGCTAAAGAATGTTCTAACTGTGTTTTTGTCAAGCCTCAGTCCGCCTCAGTCCGCTTTCAGCACCGTCTCTGCATAAACAGCTTACCTGCTCTCCTACATTTGTCTGGCCCCTCATATCAAGAACAGATGCCATAAAAAACCATGACACTGCCTGTGCCACCATCCATTTCAAAAGAAAATTCTGGTTACTGATTTTTAGCACAGTTGTCATAACAAATCTGACACTGCCTGTGCCACCATTTGCATAAAAGTGTGTCTGTCAGTGCTTTTACTTGCACAGCTGTACAAGTCCACTTTAATCAAAAAATAGCATCTATTCAACAATTATCCAGTTCAAACAACTGTAATACTCTTGAAAAGCACCCCTGTCTCTCTCTGTATATTATTTGTTCCTCTCCGAAGAATTGAAACAAAAAGATTACTCATTGCACTTTGTTTTCTATCTACCTATGAGGAAGCAGTGTGTGTCAAAACACGTTAGGTTTACCACCACATTTGGTACACAATTGTTTTTAGCAACATGCGTTTTAACCTTCTAGGTACATTTTAATTATAATATATATTACTTTCTATGCGTTTATAGACATGTTTTATTAAATTACTGTATGTTAGTCCAATTACCCCCATTCTGTAATATTCTTTAGCACTAGCACCAGAAACTATGCATAACAATGATATATGCTGGAAAGCCCTGATCAGCAATCAACATATACACGTACTCTGCAATGAGGAACTCGTAATTTATCATTAATTTAACAGGTCACTGGAGATGTACTAATACTTTATATCAACATGTTCCATGACAAAGTTATATACAAATGCAAGGTTTTTTTCTAAACTGAAGAGAAGCCCATCTAGCCTCTTAGATATGATAGCAATCTACAATCTATGTAATAGTTCTGGTAAGGACAACAAATATAAGCCTATAGTCTACCTTCCTAACTGATTGGATAAACAGGGCACAGACAACATGTAGCAAATATGCCCAAGAAACCGCTTTAATATTCTGCCCCAAAATGCTATGCAATGCAGGTCACCTAGTTGAGCGGTACCAGTAATAGAATCTGTTTGCAAGATCCCACATTTGCAAGATCCCCAGCAAAGTCAACTCCAGTTTCAATCTTTGTAAAAGGATCACCATTAAGTTAGATAACAACATCCCCAAAAAATATTTAATCATCAGAGCATGTCAGAATATCCTTACAGGTAACCTATTTTGTTTATATTTCCTTTGCTCATACATAGACAGTCATAAGATTATCTCCTAAAAAGGAATTACAATTACCGGAGAATTTTCCATAGGTAGGTGGCAGCTCACACAATTTCTTTAACAGTTTAGTTTGCCAAAACCATACTACTGAAATAGAGTACCCATTGAATAAATTCATACATGCAGTAAGGGAAAGAATCACCTTTTTAAGCCATACAATGTCATACTTCCTGAGTGTCAGACTCTGGCCTGACAGACTGCTAAATCGTGTACTTAAATGGTTTACAAACCTTTTAAACCTTTCCGGTGTCTATATTATGTAAGTTCAAGTATGTATATGTAGCGTTGTATACCAGCAATACATGTTTAACACACTGCTACCTTATCATGCACATAGATTATGTGCATTTTACCCAGCATTTGAACAAGCCATGCTTGTTCAAACACATTTACACTGACAGGAAACAACAGAGCAAATTCATAGCACATTGTGTACATAGTAATCCAGCCATTTACATACCCAACTTTCAGTCAACAGGGAAACATAAATAAAAAAAGGTTCTAGAAGCAAAACAAAAATCAACAAATGAATTTGTGAATGTCTTGAATTCCATGACATTAGGAACTGTTGCTATATTTATTTTGGAGTGAGCTAACAATATTTAATAATACTAAGCTAAAGTACATAGCACTGGAATTATATTGTTTTTATTCATTTATTTATTTTTTATTCCTTTATCCTAGTACAATTCTGCCAATGGCACTTGAACTTTTTCTATTTAAAGAGAGATTAAACCCTAAATGCATACACATCTTGCGTTTATTCTCTCATTCAGCTGTATGGGATTATTTTTCCAAGTCGGCTACTTTGGCCTTAAGAATGAAATTCCTTACATAATTCCCTGCAGTTCTTTGTGTCATGAATAAAGCCCATAGATTTCAGGGGGTGGCTACGTTAATATAAGAAAATTCAATTAAATACAACCAATTATAGTTAGAAAGCTTAACTGATACAATATTTTACAGGTTTATTATTTTGTCTGTTTAAACTCATGGGCTCTTTAAACTTCCAATATGGAACTGCACATAATGGTGCTGATTTATAGTAATCCCGTTAAGCTGATACATTATGTTATGTCTAAGCATCAATAAACACATAAACACAGAACTTGGGCATCAATATAGAAATGGATCAAGACTTTAATAAACAATATATCTTTGGTAAAATCGGCTTGCCAAGTGGTACACCCACTCAATAATCTCAAGGTTTTATAGATTCTTAAATAGAGGGCATATAATTTCAATGTATAGCATGATTTAGCATTCCAAGCTCGTTCAGAAAAGGGATTCAGCAGACCATGGACATACCCTTGAAGAAGATCTCATCACATTCCAGCATTGCTCTTAGAAGTTTGGTTCATGTACACATTCCATTAGGCCTTTGTATTGTGAAGGCTTACTTATTTAATTGAACTAGTAATTTCCCTCGATATTTAATAAAAATCATAAATCTCTCTCATATTATTTCTATTATGTTTCTATCTATCGAATACAGATTTTCTACAGAAATACAAAACTGTATGTTTTGAATCTATTACCTGACATTGTTTCTTAAACTCCGAATTCCGTGATAGCCATTAATTCACATTGCAGATGATTGGGGACTGCTTGTCCCATGATGCTGAGTCAGCCTTATTACTTTGAATATGCAGTTCCCAAACATCTGCAAGGGTAGCCATCCTAAGTTATAGAAAGTGTACACTTTATTCCTCCTATGGTGGCACCTCAAAAAGAAGACTGTTATTTTAAAGGTAAGGTTGCTAGGTGTCTGGTTGTAACTTCACACATGTACTCTGTTTTTAATCAGGTGTTTGGCTTTTGTGTGTAGTTAAAACACTATAGAAGGTTATTATCGATTTGAATTTGACGGATGTATTCAATCTGTACATTTCTTAGGAACCTTTTGTAAATGTTCCTGCTCTAGTTTTCCATCTGCTTTTTTTATTTAATTATTTTTCTTTACATTTTATTTATTTTTTTTACTTGCAAGAGGATAAGTGCACATGATCCATCTGTAGAAGTAACTTTATTAAGTTTTTGTTTCAGTACAGATTTGCAGTAGTTTATTTAGGTTTTGTGCTGCCCTAGACCTGACCCTGACTAGACTCATGCACCCCCAGATTTGTCACACCTCTTCCTCTCCAGGTTACACCGTACCTTGCTTAACTTTTCCACTACACAGGTTGCCTACACATCCATTTCGAATTAACTATAACGCCAGCATATACCTGAGAAACAGGGAAAGAGTTAAGATATGCCACTAAAAATTGAAGTTTTGCAGCCATTTGTTCTGCTATGCAAAATGAATTGGATAATGTGGCTTAGTTTTCACCTCTATACTAGTATTTAAATGTTAATTAGAAGTGGAGATATAATCTTCCAACACAACAAGTACCAATCCATTGTAACCAGAGAATTATCAGTTATCTTGTTCCAGCTACCTGAGAGCTCTGTTAGAACCCCAGGGAATGAAAGGTCTGGTTAAAATCTCTGTAAGGACTAAGTACATTTTGGTAAAACGAAAACACATTAATAACCTAAATTCCTTGACCAAACCAGAAATAATGCATAGAGCCACGGGTCATATGTAAACATCAAACATAATCATTCTCAGAGCTTTATCGGATGTGTCTGTTGGCTTCATATAACTGGTATATTTACTATCACTTTTCCTTCCAAAGTCATTAAGCCTAGAGAGAGCTTGCTACCTTACACCATGAGTGATTCTTGCTGTGTGCCTTGACCTAGTCCTTGCTAACAAACTTTACATTGATTTCTGCCGGTGGCCCTGATTTTGATTCTCTAGTAACTGGTGCCTCAGGATGTTTTTTTACCTCATCTGTGAGTTGCACATTGCCATTATAGTTGGTTCTCTTTCAGGATTCTGAACTCTTAGCTATAGTTAATAAAATCCCCATGTTTCCCATGAAGCGAATAAAAGATTTGAGCTGAGTTTCTCTCTCTCTCTCTGTAATTTACATTTATTTAAGTTTTACAAACATGTTGGGGACGTTTCTTTTAAAACAACATCCCACCGTGGAGTCAGTTTGTATGCCACAATTCATAATGTGGCAGGCAAGTACACTGAGACAGGACTGGCAGCACAGACAGTACTGGCAGATGAGCACTGACTGGACTGGATGGAAGACAAAATGCTAGGACCTCACCCTGGTGTGTTGAGACTACACGTTAGATGTCCTAGATCCACAGAATACAAGCAGACATATGTCCAGAACAAGATAAAAACCCAAACAAAGAAGTATCTGTACCGAAAATCAGGAAGCCAAAAACAAGCAACACAGCAAATGCAAAGGCCTCAACTGCAACAGTAAACAGGTTTTTAAAGAATCTTAGTTTATTTTCAATGTCGGATTACCCCCATCTGGTATTCCACTTGAGCAAGCTCTAAATTATTAGTGTAATTGCAAAAAATATATATCAAATGACTGCATATTTTTAGCAATTTTCATATCAATTAACCACTATAAAATATATGTTAAGCTATTGTTTGTGCCTATAATAATATTTGGAGAGCTGAAATCCCTGTAATTGAGAAATAATTTACAAATTGGGCCAAATTTGGATCAAGTTGAGGTAATAGAAGTAGGAGGACTCATACTTTCTAAGGCCTGTATGCCCCAAACAAAAATGCCCTGAATTTTCAGTCTGAATTTTGGTAAAGTAGCCAAATTTGGCAATATCGAGTAGTTAAATTGTGGATTTCGCTGCAATTAATTGGTTGGCTTTAAGGTGTTTGCGAATGCATTTTGGTTCAAATAACTGTGCTAGTGTAAGTTCACACACAAATGTTAACACAGCAGTTACTAATGAAACCCTTTTCACCATATTAATACATCCAAAACCGTGAAGTACAACACCAATGTAATACAAACATCTAGCACACACAACACAGGTTAAGGTGTGGGTTAAGATAATGAGAAAAAATCATCTACACACAATTTTGAAGGCTTTCTTTTCTCACAGAAAACCTATGCAATTATCACCTTTGTGCCTCTATATCCACTTGATCCATAAACCCCTTGCAGCCAGTGAAACAGCAGAAAGTAAGCCCAGGCGTATCTATTAACCCCTTCATGACCAGACTGTTTTTGGAATGTTGTGCGTTAGTGACCGAGGCTGTTTTAACACTTCTGAGGTGTTTGTGTTTAGCTTTAATTTTCTTCTTTGTCAGTTGCTGTATCCACACATATTATATATTGGGTTTTTTTCAGGACAAGAAGGGCTTTCTTTTCATGACATTATTTTGTTCATATCATTTATTGTATTGTGTAAAAAATAGTAAAATATGGTTAAAATTAAAAATAAAAAACACTTTTCCTGACTTTTCTTTGTAAATTCTTTTACTAAGCTTCAAAAGCTAATGAAAAAACGTGCTAAATAGATTCGACTATAGGTCCTGAGTTCAGAAATACCCAATGTTTATATGTTTTTTTGCTTTTTTTTGCATGTTTTAGGTTAATAAATACAAGTAGCATTTAGCTGTTTCAAAACCATTTTTTTTAAAAATTAGCGTTAGTGACACTGTAACACCGATATCGGATTGAATCACTGAATAACCCCCCACATGTACACATTTTTATAAAGTAGACATCCCAGGGCATTCAACTTGGGGTAATTTGACACTTTTCACTATGTCATTTTACCACCAATCTTTGACAAGTTTTGGCGTAGTAATTTTGTGTGTGTTTTATTTCCACACACTTTGAAACTTAGGTATGAATTTAAAGGGGCTGTTCTATTTTATTGCCAAACCAAACCCCAATATATGTTCAGCAACTTCCCCTGAGTATAGCGGTACCCCACATGTATAGGTTTGCTAAGGTTATGTGGCAGGTACAGGGCAACATTTAGGATACGGTCATTGCAGTTTTAAAACGTGTATTTGTTATGTAATGCTTGTGACTACATTTCCTATCATGCTCAGCCAGCCAAAAGCTACCGTAGCAGAATAGGAAATGTAGTCTATAGTAGGAAGCACAGATTTTTGCTATCCTTGCTATCCTGTGGCTGCATGGATGATATATCCAGCTGCTGCAGGCCCCTATCTACTGCCGGGGGCCAATGCAAAGCACTGGCCCCACTAGCAGTCTTTTTAAAAAATATATATATTTATCCCTAGAGGACCACAGACAGACATAACATGTCATTGGTCCTCTACGGAATAACTTCTTATTTTTATATAATTTATTATTATTATTTAGAATTTTTTTTTTTATTTTATTTTGTTTAATTTTTATTTACCTCTAACCTTAACCCTATGGTTAGGGTTAGTACAAACCCTAATTCTAACTCTAGGATTAGGATTTGATGAACTCTAACCCTAACCCAAGAGTCAGGATTAGCACAATAATAAAAAATTATAAAAATTTAAAAAAAAACACGTTTTTTATTATTTTTTTTAATAAAAAATCCTGTGGGGGGGCTGGTTGTGCTTGGGGGGACCATAGAGAGGGTTGAAACACTATATTTAGTCTCTCCATGCCCCAAGATCGCCATGGAGCAGGGAGAGACTAAAGCTGTCAAAGCAGGCACCTGCTTTGACAGCTATTAACATCTGGGCACTGTGATTGGCTGTCACAGTGCTCGGATGTTTCCAGGGGGGCTTCAATGAACGTGGCTGAAGTGTCTCGGTATTGAGACACTCAGCCATTTCGTTTGTAGCGCGATCGCGGTATGCCAGCGTGCATACCGCGATCAGACCTGCATGACGGTCCTAGACCGTCATCGGTCACGAAGGGAGTTTTCCCTATGACGGTCCAGGACCAGGACCGTCATAGGTCACAAAGGGGTTAAAGGTCAGGAGGCTGGCTTTCTGCAAGGGATGGAATCAGCTGGTAAATGCAGCACCTACAGTCCACATGCGGCAAGTAAGAAAAAGAAAACAAATAGGCCTGGTTCAATTTAAGAAAATGACAATATAAATTCAAAATTTATACTCAGAAAACTATAAATTAATAATAAACATTCGGCATGAGTACTGCTCAACAGATGGAGATAGCGGCAAAAAAAACACAATTGGCAAACTGAGAAAATATCCCAAAATGCTGGAATTGATAGAAAAGGACCAGGAGCCCTTATACAGCTCAAAGAAATATAGACAAATGAATGTTGATAATAATGACCAAACACAAAACCTAAGAGGACTGTATTTGTAAAATGCATTTGTTTAATGTTTGGTAATTTTTAGCTACATTTATTTGTCTCCATTTCTTTGAGCTGGATAAACTCTCCTAAGTAGACATGTGCATTCGTTTTCGGACGAATGCATTTTCGGACGAAAATAGCATTTTCGTCCATTCGTCCGAAAAACGAATAACGAAAATTTTAACTAACAAAATCCGAATGAACGAATGGTTAATAAACGAAAATCATTCGTTCATTCGTCCATTCGTCCATTCGTGCTATTGGCATTCTAAACCGAAATAGAGTCGGTTTACAATACCAATAGCATTGTACTACATTCCATAAACCGACATGAATGACTTTCGGTTTATGGAATGCATGTAATGCTATTAGCTTCCTATAAACCGAAATTGAGTTCCCATTCATACGAATAGGTCAATTGACCTATTCGTATGAATGGGGACTCTTTCGGTTTATAGAAAGCCAATAGCAGCATGTATTCTATAAGCCGAAAGTCTTTAAAACAAACGACGTTCGGTTTATAGAATACATGTAATGCTATTGCTGTTCTATAAGCCGAAAGACATTCGGCTTATAGAACAGCAATAGCATTACATGCATTCTATAAACCGAACGTCGTTCGTTTTAAAGACTTTCGGCTTATAGAATACTATTGGCATTCTATAAACCTAACTAGAGTCCCTCCTCATTCATAAGAATTTCTTATGAATGGGGACTCGACTCTAGTTCGGTTTATAGAAAGCCAATAGTATTCTATAAGCCGAAAGTCTTTAAAACGAACGACGTTCGGTTTATAGAATACATGTAATGCTATTGCTAAACTATAAACCGAACGACTTTCGGTTTATAGAATAGCCATAGGATTACATGTAGTGCATAAGCCGAAAGTCTATAAACCGAAAGTCGTTCGGTTTATAGGCTGTCGGCATTTTACTACACGAAGACAAAGTCTCCATTCATAATTTTATGAATGGAGACTCTGTCTCCGTATAGTTAAAAGCCGGCATTTAACTATACGGAGACAGAGTCTCCATTCATAAAATTATGAATGGAGACTTTGTCTCCGTGTAGTAAAATGCCGAAAGTCTATAAACCGAACGATCGGTTTATAGACTTTCGGCTTATATAATACATGTAATCCTATGGCTATTCTATAAACCGAAAGTTCGGTTTATAGAATAGCAATAGGAATACATGTATTCCATAAGCCGACAGCCTATAAACCGAACGTTCGGTTTATAGGCTGTGGGCATTTTACTACACGGAGACAAAGTCTCCATTCATAATTTTATGAATGGAGACTCTGTCTCCGTATAGTTAAATGCCGGCTTTTAACTATACGGAGACAAAGTCTCCATTTATAATTTTATGAATGGAGACTCTGTCTCCGTATAGTTAAATGCTATTGTATTCTATAAACCGACTCTATTTCGGCTTATAGAATGCAATAGTACTACGAATGGACGAATGAACGAATGATTTTCCTTTATTAACCATTCGTTCATCCGGCTTTAGTTAGCTTAGCATTTTCGTTCTTCGTTTTTCGGGCGAATGGACGAAAATGCAATTTTCGGACGAAAATGCATTCGTCCGAAAACGAATGCACATGTCTAGTATATATTCACATGTAAATTGCTTTTTAAATAATAAATTATGATATAAAAAAATCTTGTTTTTATTTCCTTTTATGTGACAATGCTGCCTCTCTCTTTCCCTTGCCCCCAGATTTGTCGCTCTCCCCCCCTTAGTGTTGTCTCTCTCTCACCCTCCCTTTGGCTCCCCCCTCGCTCCCCTTGTGTCTGTCTCTTCCCCCCTTCCCTCCCCTTGTTTCTCTCTGCCCCCCCCCCCTTGTTATTCTGTCCCCCCCTCACCTGTTTCTTGCTCCCTGGTGGCTTGTGGGGGCAGCCGGGGGATGTATGCACTATACATAATAGACGGAAGTGTCGGGCAGCATGGAGGTTGTCTGCACGATTCGTGCAGACATCCCCCAGCTGCCCGATTCTCCCTGGTGGCTAGCGAGGGAGCGGAGGATGTCTGCGCGATGAGCGAGACCTCTCCTGCTGCCGCCCGGCATGACCGCCGGGACTTCTATGATGAAGCTGGGTACTTCCGGCTTCCTCATAAAAGTCCTGGCTGTCGTTCCGGGCGGCAGCAGGGGAGGTCTCGCTCATCGCGCAGACATCCACCGCTGCCTCGCTAGCCACCAGGGAGAATCGGGCAGCTGGGGGATGTCTGCACGAATCGTGCAGACAACCTCCATGCTGCCCGACACTTCCGTCTATTATGTATAGTGCATACATCCCCCGGCTGCCCCCACTAGCCACCAGGGAGCAAGAAACAGGTGAGGGGGGGACAGAATAACAAGGGGGGGGGGGCAGAGAGAAACAAGGGGAGGGAAGGGGGGAAGAGACAGACACAAGGGGAGCGAGGGGGGAGCCAAAGGGAGGGTGAGAGAGAGACAACACTAAGGGGGGGAGAGCGACAAATCTGGGGGCAAGGGAAAGAGAGAGGCAGCATTGTCACATAAAAGGAAATAAAAACATGATTTTATTTATATCATAATTTTTTATTAAAAAAGCAATTTACATGTGAATATATACTAGACATGTGCATTCGTTTTCGGACGAATGCATTTTCGTCCGAAAATTGCATTTTCGTCCATTCGCCCGAAAAACGAAGAACGAAAATGCTAAGCTAACTAAATCGAATGAACGAATAGTTAATAAAGGAAAATCATTCGTTCGTTCGTCCATTCGTAGTACTATTGCATTCTATAAGCCGAAATAGAGTCGGTTTATAGAATACAATAGCATTTAACTATACGGAGACAGAGTCTCCATTCATAAATTTATGAATGGAGACAAACGTATAGTTAAAAGCCGACAGCCTATAAACCGAACGTTCGGTTTATAGGCTGTGGGCATTTAACTATACGGAGACAGAGTCTCCATTCATAAAATTATAAATGGAGACTTTGTCTCCGTATAGTTAAAAGCCGGTGTTCTGACAAATTTCTGGAGCAAATTCTCCTGCGCAATCGCAGGAGAATTTGCTCACTGCGCATGCGCATAAAGTTACAGCTGATAACTCAGCTGTAACTTTGTGACCACCGTGCATGAGACAGCTGCGCAACCCACCTCCCGCCCCCTCACACCCGCCGCACACCCCTTCTTACCAGATCATCGACCACAGCGATACACAGCGCATGCGCACGCCTATCCAGCCGTTTGGGAATGCGCGCGTCCGTTGTTGTGTTCTTAAGGTGGTAAGTAACACGGGGCGTCGGGACATAAGGGGGCAAGCATCCTGGTGAGGGCTGCCTCATCTTGATGGGATTTGTGATCCTCCTGCTGTATTATTGATGCAGCAGGAGGATCACAAATCCCATCAAGATGAGGCAGCCCTCACCAGGATGCTTGCCCCCTTATGTCCCGACGCCCCATGTTACTTACCACCTTAAGAACACAACAACGGACGTGCACATTCCCAAACGGCTGGATAGGCGTGCGCATGCGCTGTGTATCGCTGTGGTCGATGATCTGGTAAGAAGGGGTGTGCAGGGGGTGTGAGGGGGCGGGAGGTGGGTTGCGCAGCTGGCGCATGCGCGGTGGTCACAAAGTTACAGCTGAGTTATCAGCTGTAACTTTATGCGCATGCGCAGTGAGCAAATTCTCCTGCGATTGCGCAGGAGAATTTGCTCCAGAAATTTGTCAGAACACCGGCATTTAACTATACGGAGACAGAGTCTCCATTCATAAAATTATAAATGGAGACTTTGTCTCCGTATAGTTAAAAGCCGGCATTTAACTATACGGAGACAGAGTCTCCATTCATAAAATTATGAATGGAGACTTTGTCTCCGTGTAGTAAAATGCCCACAGCCTATAAACCGAACGTTCGGTTTATAGGCTGTCGGCTTATGGAATACATGTATTCCTATTGCTATTCTATAAACCGAACGTTCGGTTTATAGAATAGCCATAGGATTACATGTATTATATAAGCCGAAAGTCTATAAACGGATCGTTCGGTTTATAGGCTTTCGGCATTTTACTACACGGAGACAAAGTCTCCATTCATAATTTTATGAATGGAGACTCTGTCTCCGTGTAGTAAAATGCCGACAGCCTATAAACCGAACGACTTTCGGTTTATAGACTTTCGGCTTATATAATACATGTAATCCTATGGCTATTCTATAAACCGAAAGTCGTTCGGTTTATAGAATAGCAATAGGAATACATGTATTCCATAAGCCGACAGCCTATAAACCGAACGTTCGGTTTATAGGCTGTCGGCATTTTACTACACGGAGACAAAGTCTCCATTCATAATTTTATGAATGGAGACTCTGTCTCCGTGTAGTAAAATGCCGACAGCCTATAAACCGAACGTTCGGTTTATAGGCTGTCGGCTTATGGAATACATGTATTCCTATTGCTATTCTATAAACCGAACGACTTTCGGTTTATAGAATAGCAATAGGAATACATGTATTCCATAAGCCGACAGCCTATAAACCGAAAGTCGTTCGGTTTATAGGCTGTCGGCATTTTACTACACGGAGACAGAGTCTCCATTCATAAAATTATGAATGGAGACTTTGTCTCCGTGTAGTAAAATGCCCACAGCCTATAAACCGAACGTTCGGTTTATAGGCTGTCGGCATTTTACTACACGGAGACAAAGTCTCCATTCATAATTTTATGAATGGAGACTCTGTCTCTGTATAGTTAAATGCCGACAGCCTATAAACCGAACGACTTTCGGTTTATAGACTTTCGGCTTATGTAATACATGTAAACCTATGGCTATTCTATAAACCGAAAGTCGTTCGGTTTATAGAATAGCAATAGGATTACATGTATTCCATAAGCCGAAAGTCTATAAACCGAAAGTCGTTCGGTTTATAGACTTTCGGCTTATAGAATACAAGTAATACTATTGCCTTTCTATGAACCGAACGAGAGCCCCATTCATAAGAATTTCTTATGAATGGGGCTCTCGTTCGGTTTATAGAAAGCCAATAGTATTACATTGTATTCTATAAAACGAACGAAAAAAATTAACGAAACGAAAATAATGAACGAATTTCGTCTGAAACGAATGCACTAATGAACGAAATTCGTTTTAGACGAAATAAATAACATTTTCGTCCGAATGGACGAAAACGAAACGAAAATTTTAGTTTTGCACATGTCTACTCCTAAGCCCACTTCTATCAGTTCCAACATTTTGGGCTTTGTTTCCCAGTTTATCAGTTGTATATTTTTTTGCTGCTATTTCCATCTGTTGAGCTCGACTCCTGCTGAATGTTTATTGTTCATTTATAATTTTATGAGTATAAATTTAAAATGTATATTATGATTGTATTATTAAATTGTGATTCATTAGAACTGCGCTTCTTTGTTTTGTTTTTCTTACATGTGTTTTGGGAAAAAGTTCACGATCTCACAATAAAGAAGTTAAAAAATAAATAAATAAAGGGAATAAATGTTTTAAAACAAAACCAAAAGAGACATTTTGACTAGTGTGTTCTGTGCTAACAAAGTAGTAAGAAATTGTATTACAAAGAATATTAGATATTTTATACTAGGTCCTTAACTGAAAAAAACTCATGTGCCTCTTTCACCATCATAGCAAAGGACTTTCCTTTTGCGACTATAGCTGTTTTAGACTGACGACTTTCTGTTTTGATGCCTTCTCCTTTCACTGAACTTTATGTTGTCGGCCACAGACAGTGGTTTCCCCTTTGGTTTCTGCCTCAGGTAGCTCGTCTGTCCTATTATTTATGTGTTGCAGGACTGAGGGCTCACTCTAAAGATGTCTCCATGACAGCATTATATTTTCTTTGATGGGTGTTTCATCATCATTTGGGTTTTCTACCACACATGGTACTTCAGTTTGCTGTTGCTTCGTGGTGCTTGGTGAAGCCTCAGATTTCCCACCTTATCAGAACCAGAAAGGAGCTGCTATCTCATTATTCTGTTTTTCTACCTTTATGTCTGTATCTTTGTTCTCATAGAAAAGTGTTCCTCTATGCTGTTTATTAAATTCTTCTGGTCTTCGTGGTCTTTGCTTTGTATTGGGTTTCATCATTATTAATTTTTTCATGTAGCTGGTCTCACTGAACGAGTTCTGAAGAGACAGATTATATCTGTCTTTCTGACTCCTCAGATTCTGAGGGGCAAATAATTGCATCAGTTTGATTATTTTCTTGTTGTTGGGTTTGATTTTGATGAGGTTGAGCATTTTGGGGGGGGTTTGGTCTGGCTGAATAGAGGTGGATAATCTTAAAACACTATAAAACCCCCACATGATGCAGACTGTGTCTAGTTTTTCATGGCTTCCACAATGGTTACGAATAATGTCTGTATCTTTGTTGTGCGCATATTAGCCACACTGCCTGAAGAAGGGTGACATCCCAGCATTATAGAGATCACACCTCATATTCCCCAATGTAAAGCGAGCTGGAGATCTCCAAAGTTCTCCAAATTATTATACGTCTTCATGAAAAAAGAGTTTGAATTTCAACATGTGCATCTTTCAAACTCATTATAGATCTTCCCATCATACACTGCCTGGTCAACAAAAAAAGTCGCCAACTGGATTTAACTAAGCAAATAGGTCTGGGGTTGCTGCAGTTGGTCAGGTCTCGGTTCAGTAACATTATGTGCCCAAAGAATGAGGTCAGCTGACTACCTGAATATAATGAATGACCAAGTTATTCCATCAATGGATTTTTTCTTCCCTGATGGCACGGGCATATTCACATTGATGACAATGCCAGGATTCAGCAGGCTCAAATTGTGAAAGAGTGGTTCAGGGAGCATGAGACATCACTTTCACACATGGATTGGCCACCACAGTCCAGATCTTAACCCATTGAGAATCTTTGGGATGTGCTGGAGAAGGCTTTTCTTTACAAGATCTTGGTGAAAAAATGAATGCAACACTGGATGGAAATAAATCTTGTGACATTGCAGAAGCTTATCGAAACAATGCCACTGTGAATGTGTGCTGTAATCAAAGCTAAAGGCTGTCTAACGAAATATTAGAGTGTGTGACCTTTTTTTTGGTGGCAACTTTTTTTTTGGCCAGGCAGTGTTTTTAACTTATCTGCAGTATTGCTGAAGGTCAGCACATCTTCCATGGGTATAAAAAAGGGAGAGTTACTATACTTTTACTATAGTGTGCTACCACCACTGCAAGAGGTTACAATGATAACCTTTTTGCCTGTATGGAAACTATTCACTAAAAGGTGAGTTTCAGGTGAGTTGTGGTGAGAAGAGGAGAGATGAAAATTTCAGCTTACCAGTTTAGCTATACATTGTGGAAGGACAAACTTTCTGAGTTTGCTAAGTGGGGAACCCTCACCAGATTTGTACCTGCACAAAGTATTGCTAAATTGATGAGATGAAATGTTCCTCTCACCTTAACTCAATTCAACTCACCTTTTAGTGAATAGCCCCTACATCCACTTTATGCATGGACCCCCTTGGAGCAAATGCTGCTGTACAAGACAGCCTTAAAACATATGACGGAGGAAAGGAGGAGGGGTCTGTTTCAAACACAGAAGTACACTGTGAGCAGTAATAACAGCCACAACGGAAAGACTTCTCAGATCTGTGGTGAAAACTGTGAATTCTGATGCAACATGTAAGCATATATGTCGCTTTATCATTGAACAATTTGGACATATTAATTATGGAATTATTCCTGTAGTCACACACGCTGAACTGAACAGCATATATATTGATAATACCAGTGTGTTTGTACGGCACATATCTGATATCCATGAGCCTGGACACAAGAGTCAGTTTCTTTTGGGGGAAATATTCATATCCCAGTGTGATACAAATACTACACCATATTTTGAGCTATATGTCTCCTCTTCTATTCCCAGCCTTACATTTGTTAAGATTGACAAAAAAAATAAGATAAGTGAATACATTTATTCTTCCGCACCCTCAGTCTTTTTACGTTCACTGTTTATTGGTGTATTTCAAGGGTATATGCACTTGAGTGGTTATTGTTGCATAAATCAAGAAAAAAAGAGCACCAAATATTCACTACACCTATGGTTAGTCATATAAAATTGGGCTAATGAACTGTCCTCTAGCTTGTCACTAATGTCCCGAATATGTTCTAAATCCCTATGATTCAGTCTGGATGATCTTCACCACATAATATTTATTGTATCGGCATCGTATTGCATAGATCACACCGGCAGAATTGCAACATATATATATTTTTTCCAACTAATAATGTGATATGTGTATGTAGTGTGAGGATACACCCACCCACTAAGTGCAAGTTTTAGAACATTGGAACATTCTCTAGGAATATCCAATAAAATGAAGGAGACAGACTTTCTTTCTTGCCTGGAGTCAGTACGCACTTGTCTATTGAAATGGGTAGAATCATTTATCATGGTTGTGGTTTTTACAATGCCTTTGGCAGCTAAGCTATACTTTTTTTTTCCTCCTGACTTTTACATTATTATTGAAGTGTGGAATATAAAGTCTTCCCTGTAAAAGAATAAAAATGTTCTTACCTTATAGTTTCATTGTTCTTTTGTTTCTCAGTATGTCAAGTGTCATCAATGAAACGTTACTATAAAAGGTAGTTTATTTCATTCATTTGTGTCGTTTTTGTCCTTTATATGACAGTGTCTGGAGCAAATAATGTTTCTTCTATCAAATACTTTGTAAGTATGTAACTGGATTATTGTGACTCACCCTTTATAACATCTAAGTTAAATATCATTATATAAGTATTGTTACAAATTACAGATATGAAGACTTTTTATTGGCTACTTTCTGATAGCATTAATGTCTATGAGACTAAATTTACTACTAGTATAGAGTAATTTTAAAATGTAATCCTTTAGTCTTTCTTATACACATAATGATGACATTCAATACTTCTTTTATACCCTACTAACAATACAACATCTAATAATGATTCTTCCAAATATTACCATATTTGCTCGATTATAAGATGACACTGATTATAAGACGACCCCCCAAACTTTGGATATTCCTTTAGGAAAAAAACTAAAAGCCTGAATATAAGACTACCCTATAGGAAAAAAGTTCAACTTGTATATATTCACATTGCTTTTTTAATAAAAAATTATTTCAAAAAATGCATTTCTTGTTTTTATTTCCTTTTATGTGCCAATGCTGCCTCTCTCTTTCCCTTGCCCCCAGCTTTGTCTCTCTCCCCCCCTCTTAGTGTTGTCTCTCTCTCCCCCTCCCTTTGACTCTCCCCTCGCCTCTGTCTCTTCCCCCCCTTATTTCTCTTGCCCCCCTCCCCTTGTTACTCTGTGCCCCCCTTCCTCACCTCTCTCTTCCCCCCTCCCTCCCCTTGTCTCTGTCTCTTCCCCCCTCCCCTTGTTTCTCTCTGCCCCCCTCCCTCCCCTTGTTGCTCTGTCCCCCCCTGTCTCTCTGCCCCCATCCCTCCCCTTGTTGCTCTGTCTCTTCCCCCTCCTTCCCCTTGTTGCTCTGCCCCCCTCCCTCCCCCTGTCTCCTTCCCCCTCCCCTTGTTGCTCTGTCCCCCCCTGTCTCTCTGCCCCCTCCCTCCCCCTGTCTCTATGCCCCCTCCCTCCCCGTCTCTCTGCCCCCTCCCTCCCCCTCACCTGTAAGTCGATCCCTGGTGGCTAGTGGGGGCAGCAGGGGGATGTCTGCACGATACATGCAGACATTCTCCATGCTGCCCGACACGGCAGTCTATTATGACGGACAGCTATGACGGACGTATCGTGCAGACATCCCCCAGCTGCCCGATTCTCCCTGGTGGCTAGCGGGGCAGCGGAGGATGTCTGCGCGATGAGCGCAGACCTCCCCTGCTGCCGCCCGGCACGACCGCCGGGACTTTTATGACGAAGCCGGAAGTACATCCGCGCAGACATCCCCTGCTGTTAGAGAGGGGGATCCAGGTCTCCTGCAGCTCTGCTGGGGACCTGGATCCCTGTCTTATAATCTGACCTCAATTTGTAAGACGAGGGGTATTTTTCAGATTTTTTTTTCTGAAAAAAACCTTGTCTTATCGAGCAAATACGGTATATTCAGTTATTTGCCAGCTTGAACATCGGTATGCAATAGGTATGCCGCATATGTCTTGTTTATTATGTAACCATGCAACACAGTATGAGTTACAAAGGGTAATGCAAAAGAGTGAGTATCCCCTCCAAAGCAGATATTTTAGTAAATCACACCATCAATAGCTTAGTCCTAGAATAAGCAGGTTTTGGAGCACTGTGCTTGCTCAAGCTGTACCAGTAGCAAAATGCAAAGTCAGATCATGAGCCACCAAGAGACCAATATACTAGAGAATAAGTTGGCTGGACAAAAAAACATTGTTTTTGAAAATAATTAATGATTTGTTATGAATTACCAATAATAATATGGTGCAAATATATTGATGTCAAGGTTATGCCACTAAATGAGAAGATTTTTGCAGTATTTCTTTGAAGTGCATCTAAAAATCTGGAATTAATGGAGTTGTGCATCATTGTGCAGAGTGCTAGCTGTAGAGAAATCAAAACAAAACATTCCACAATTAAATCCGAATTAGTTAATTTGATAAAAACGAGGCAAAAACAAATAAACCACTGTGTTTGTGTAATACATTTAAAATCATCCATATATATATATATATATATATATATATATATATATATATATATATATATATAATGTCCATATCAGAGTTGCACACTTCTAAATATTTTAACCAGAATAACTTTTTTATGAGAAATACATTTGGGATAGGTTTTGTGTCACTCAGTGTATAGTTTCAGTCTCAAAGGAATCTGATAAGCACCTTAACTTTGATTGATTTTTCAATCTGTAACTTAATCCTGCAACATAAAACTGTAACCCAATGTGGATGAATCAGGTAATACATAATATATATCACTGTGTACAAATGTATTACAAAGTAATTTGTAGGAACTTAATCCAGGTTTCAAGAACCATGCAACCTAATAGCATGTAACCCCTTTTTCGGTTTTTATGATGGCCTAGAGCAAGGTATACTGACTAATTCACAGTCATTCATCTCTAGGGCCACCAAGACTGCATTAACCAGTGAGCAAAGTAGTATTGGTAATAGTAAAGGGTGCCCACCTGGTGCTCATCCTGTACACAGAGCTGGGCAGCACAGCTTGAAGGGTGAAGTCTGTGCAAACAAAGACTTCATGTTCTGCCCCTCATGCTTGGTGCTTTAATTAAAGTTACAACTGTGGATGTCAGTGAACCCAATGCTTATAGTCTAGGGGTTGCTGTTTGAGGACAAAAGCTTTCACTGGTGAGCTGTTTGGGTTCAGAAATGGCACTGTCAAGCTGTTTGGGAACAAATGTGGTGCTGACAAGCTGTTTGGGGACAAATGTGACACGAGGTTCTATTGCACTGGTTGTATCACATGGTGATCGGTTGCTCAGTCGGAGAGCCCCAGGACAATTCACACCAGGGCACAGTGGTTTCCAGTTATGTTTTTATGCAGAATGTCAATAAAAGTGTGCTCGCACTTTCCATTTTACCACCGCCAAGGTGGTGTTATATGGGAGGATAGGAACAAGGCTATCCTAGCTATAAGATAGGGAACTGGGGTCCAATAAAATTATTTAGAAAATTGGGCAGACTAGATGGACCGAATGGTTCCTATCTGCCGACACATTCTATGTTTCTATGATATATTCTGGTTAATAGCAAGAAAACAGAAGCAATTCACAAATGTGTTTGAACCGAGTGCCTGATTAGGGTACACGTAATAATACAATGGATTATATATATATATATATATATATATATATATATATATATATATATATATATATAATGACCTGGCCCTGTAAGACAAAGTAAATCTTGTCCAAGTTCCTGGCTCCTTTTCTGCTCCTACACTAAAGAAGGAAGATTGTTAAAGTGTGGCATACAGTACTTCAGCTCTTCACGAATGCAGTTTAATACCAATATGTCAACTATTGCAGAATAATACATTGTTTCCAAAATGTATGTCCTCACTGTAAATCATATGTAATGAGCTTGATGTCAGAGAGTCAATGAAAAAAATTTTCAGGAAATATTCATTTCTTTTAATACTGCTGACTGGCTGCATGTAGTACAGAAATATAGCAACATCAAAACACTAATTTGTCTAATTTTTCCTTGCAGCCTGCATGACATTTAAGTTTTGTAAATGTAGTATTTTGTTACTATAAAATGTTCATCTAATGACTCATATTATAGATTTTTTTGTTGGCAATATAATTTATTTGCAGTCTACATGACTTATATACATACCGGATCAATAAACGGTTTCCGTTTCAGATTATTGATGTTCTAATATGTTGTAAGATGTATATCTTTGCCAACTATTTATTTCTGGGAGTCTACATGAGGTCATAAGCTTTGTTGCTTACTAAAGTGCTGTTCTTACAGACTCCACTTCAGTCACAACAGCCGAACCAGTTTGAAAAATAAATACCAAAAGGAAATGTAAAGGCTAGTTTATTTGATGGGCATGGTTCTACCATCAGATCTGTATTAAAACAATAGTGTTAGAATGGAAATCCTTGCCTAATACACGATAAAAGCTATAAAAATGATAATAATTCACACACTTATAGTACATCTGGTTTTCATTTGATATATAAACTTGGAAATGTTCCTAAGCAAAGGTCTGATCTCAAAATCATTTTTAATCACCTAATAAACTATTTAAATAGCATCAATGATATGCTGGATAATACAATAAAATGATTCTAAAATGTTCTGCCATATAAGAGTTCATTCAATATGGCAAAAGGACAACGTATGCAATGATGCTGGACAGTAATGAAATGAGATTACACTAAAAGGAGGATAGCATGACATAACTAAAAGGATGACACAATGTAATTGAGGAGAGAGATTATTATGGGTGTGTGATATAAATCTATATTCGATTTAATGTGCTGTAAGTCAAGTCAAGGACTGTCTATACTTTATTAGAGATAGCTGTCAAGAGTGTATTGCTTGTTTTTAAACTCCAAACATTAGCCATCTACTGGTGTCTAAATTTACCTTTAACCTACACCTTGTGTATACTGTACCTGGTCCAGACCCAAGAGATAGTAGAGGTTCTTTTTAAGAGATATAGGCTTAATTTGAGGTGGCTGGTGTGGATTAGTATGAGATAATAGGAGGAGACTTCAGTTGCAACCTCTAAACCAAATCAAAGCTGATCTGTTAACAGCATGTGCCTTTGAACTACTGAGGCACATTAATCTGTGATTGGCATGTGACAGAAACTGAACACAGGGACATCGGATACAATGCACTGCAATCAGGAGACAGATGGATTGGTGTCCATCTACTAGATTAACAGCCAACTGGATGACACTATTTATTTTTCGAGAGGAAAAGTGTTCATTCCCTGCCCACCATGCAGAAATCACTGGCTGCATGGGAAACACTATTTATGTTTGGTTAGGAATATGGATTGATTAACCTGCTTGAATTTGTAAATGTGCTCCGAATGGTCTCACTTATTTGAATGTACAATTCAATGCACATTTACATTGTAGAAGTAATACTTCATACTGTTCATTACAGAACCCTGCCTGTTATCACATTCAAGATCTTTTTGCTATACCAGGGCAAACAAAACAGTTTGGTGCTGTAAGATGGTCAAAGGCTCAACTGCTATGATAATGCCAAAATCTAATTTGCAGATTCTTACACAGTGTTCACTGTAATCAGGATATCATGTGTGAGTGACTTATTTGCAAACTGACAACTAGGATGGGGAATGTGATGTGAGATGAGTTTTTATGTCATGTATTGAATTAGAAATTCTGGAGTTGAAAATATACTATATAACCTCTTAGACATTTTGGCAAGAAATCCTTGTAATAATTAGAAATCCTAATAATTTGTATAATATAAAATGTGTCAAGTATACATTGACCTTTTGGAGCTTATAAACACTATACAAGACACTATACAAGACTTTAAACATAACCCAGGACAGTGGTGCAGTGCCAGATATCTCACATTCACAGTCCTACCACCACTACAAGGGATTCTGGTAGGCATATGCAAACAACAATTCCACCTAATGTCTCCATATCCATGTTATACCCACTGGAGTATATGCATGCAGTGTAAGACAACAAAAGGAGGCAAAAGGGGGTACTTCTTTACAGTATTTGAATATGCCTGCTCATAATTCCTTGCAGTGATGCTTGCGCTGTGAATCTAAGATGTCTGTGGGAAAAGCAAGATTTTTTATTAGAATGGTGAGTGTAGATGTGTGTTTAAAAATGCCTCTGCTACCCATTAGAATTCAGGTGAAAGGGTTTTTACATTGCCACTATTACTTATGTTGCTCATGACCAACTACATTTACCTTTATAGCTTGGGCAGACTAGATGGACCGAATGGTTCTTATCTGCCGACACATTCTATGTTTCTATTTCTTATTTTAGTAAATTAGCTGATCTGAACTCAAACTAAATTACATGTGATGTTTTGTTATTATGTCTAAGTAAGTTCTAGAGATGCTGCAATCACTTTTCCAAAGTGGCTCTCTCCCTGTATGATCTGATCTTTTATTTCTTGTCTGCTTCTTATTTATGAAGCGCAATGTGCACATTGCATTAAAAAAAAAAAGCAGTTATGTAGGACACGAAACAAAGGTTACTCTGCAATTGGAAGTCAGTCTCAGCTATGAACTGTTTGTATTTTTAGCTTCATGCTAACTGACAAACTCATGTTCTTTTCCAGGCATGCAATGGAGTATAAAATATGACAAATATAACACAATGAATCTTTAAGGGCACCGAAACTGTTTTTTTTTTAAACTCAATGTTTAAAAACACTGAGTCAATAACTTAAAGGCACACTAAATGCTTTTTTCACGTGTGCTTTTAAAGGATTATTAAACATTGTTTAACCTTTGCTTCCTTGAAGGAAGCAAGGGTTAAACAATTCATGTCCTGGAACATGTCAGTAAACCTGACGTGTACCTTAATAGATACACGCGGGTTTACTAACCGCTGTGTCTCACATGTGAGACACAGCAGTTCCCGGTTGTCGCGTGCTGACAAATGTCAGCATGCACACAGTCAATCAGAGCTCTGACAGCCGAATGTGTTTGTTTTTTTGATTTTCATTCGGGACAAGACACATTTTGATACTTTAGTTATGTGTCTGCTGAAACACAATTACACACTTGCTTCTTAAATGAGTCCCCATATATAATATATATTTTTTAAGGACAAATAGCGTTTTCTTCCCAAACCATTTCTTAGAGATTTAACCCTTTGTTTACTCGGATTAAAATGAATGCAAAAAAAGCATGATCAAATGCAATTGTTTTTATTAACTTCTATTACACTTTTGGACACAGGGACACAATATCTCTCTCTCCTCTCTCACTCTCATCTCTGTCTCAGGCAGAGATCAAAGTGTGTGCATGAGAGAGAGACGGAGGATTTTGACAGCTCATTTATGGCATTTGATCAAGAATAGTGCGAGGAGGATTTCAGAGGCATCCTGGAACCCCCATTACCCAAATTGCGATTGACAAGCCAGTGATATTCGTCATTATAGATTGGCGGAGCCTCTCCTTCACACTGAGCTAAGTGAGAGCTGCAGCAGCCTCCCTGAAGCCAGTACCCAGTAAGAACCCAATATTGTGTGTGTGTGTCTGTGTGTGACTGTGCTTGGCTGTTTGTGTGACTATGTGTGTGCATAAAGGATGGTAATACATGGGTATATTCTCTGAAACTGATTGTGTCTGGTAATAGAGGGGTTAATTCTCTGAAACCGCTCGTGTCTGGTAACAGAGGATTACATTCTCAGAAACTGCTCATGTCTGGTAATAGAGGGGTTAATTATTTGAAACTACCTACATTTGGTAATTGGAGGAGTTTAGTCTCTGTCAGACACACATAAAATACATATAATAATATATTTAAATAAAAATATACATACATTCATTACCAGACATGAGCTGTAAGTGTGTGCATATGTGAATCAGTATGTATGTGATATATATATATATATGTATATGATCTTGAAAAAGTCTCAGAGTGGGACAGATGTGTTGACATTGTAACTTGCTATTATGCAATTAATCTCTAAAGCTTGAAGAATTAAATTCAAGAGTGCTTATTTTTTTTTACTGTTTTGCTATTCAAAATCCAGGTTAGCACCAGTGCAATTAAGTCCTTGATATTTATATTAATTACATCTGTGTCTCATCAGCTCCATACTATGTCCTTGAATGGCAGAAATAAAATGTGGTCACACTACTGGCACGTAATATGTCAGGAAGGGGTTCCGGCACCAGAATCCAATGCATGCAACTTCCATGCATGTATACCTAAGGTGGTTTGCTACCAGTTATTTCACTGTTTTTTTTTCCAGGCTTATTTTATGGCGTCTGTTAGACCCTTTTCTCCAACTTCTTATTTTTACACTGGGATTTAAATTCTCTTAGTACTATCACCCTTTCTTTAAAACCATTTATATCTTAGAAAATGTATTTGGTTTAAAGTATAACACACATACATAAAATGATTCATTTTAGGTATACAACAGGAGTCTTTCTTTCCTCTGTAAAAATGTTACACTGCTGTTTGCTTGAAAAGAAATGTTATTGGCCTCAGAAAAGATAATGTAATATGCTGCAATTAACAATGCAGATCTATTAAGCATGTGCCCTATGGAGTTACTTAATCCTAACTGGTGGAAGAATATGATTAAAATTATTCATTATGCAATTATCTAGCGATCATATCAAATGCTAGAAAGTATTCTCTCTCTCTCTCTCTCTCTCTCTCTCTCTCTCTCTCTATATATATATATATATATATATAGTAGATAACTACATGTTCTGTGACTTGCTGAGGATCATGGTATGAGTAATCCACAGCAATTGGGATGACAGAGATGAATCAAGAGGAGTTAAATATCACACTGGAGGAGACCTTTTTTTAGGAAGTGGTGTAGAATTTGATGACAGTTCATAAATAAAAAAACTTACTTTGTAAATTCACTGGTAGTGTGAAGTAGTCTAGTGTTCTAAACCTACATTTTCTACCCAGCCGTAAATTACTGGCAGGCTGGTAAAAATTAGAACTTTGGTATAAATTGGCATCAATATAAATTGCAAGGACAGAAGAGAGAGAAAAGGTAGGTATAGGTCTCTGCAGTGATGCCAGTGGATGGTGTTCCCTACCACCCAAGAGAAGGGGATAAAGCAATACGTTGTTGTTCTGGCAAATGCACTTACTAAAAAAAGTAAACAGACCAATGTTATGTCTATGGACACAATTTACATGACATTAGCATTAAATTTATATTGAGCCAACAATTTATGCAGCACTTGGTACAGAGTATAAAAAAGGAGTTACAAGCAAAAATGATACAAACATAATCAAACTTAAACATGAGGTAGAGGGCCTTGCTCGCAAGGTTACAATCTAGAGAGAATGGTGAACATGAGAAACATAAGGTGAGTGAAGAGGCAGGAAGAAAGGTGGAGGAGGGAGAAACAAAAGTATGTTGAGACAATGGAAGGTATTGGAGATATGTGACACCTGAGTGAGGTTACTACAAGTGTGATATGGGTGGGTTTACAGATTACAGACACTTAGAGATTAAAATATTTGGAGAAGTACTGCTTAATGGTCCTATTATCTGATTAAATAAATCTGTTAATTAAAAATGCTCATTCATAACCCACCATGCACAATCGCTGGCTGCACCAGAGACACTGTAATTTGTGTTTGTTTAGGAATACAGATTGATTAACATGCTTGAAATGTGCTCATAATCGTCTAATTTATTTGACTGAACAATTTGATGCACGTTTACATGGTAGAAATAATTCCACTTATCCTATATACTACTGTCATGCATACAGATGTCCTAAAAACTCAGACGTTCTAATCTCACTGGTAAAAAAAAATAACAAAGGACATAGATTACTTAATCCAATTCCATAATTGTTACTACCCCTTTGAGGATGTTTAAACCTAGAGCAAACTTGCTTTCATTGCTCAGTTGTTCTGTATTCTTCCTGATCACTAAACATACCTGTTCCTGCTTGATTTGATCCTACTGACCCTGTTTCGTACCTTGGACTCTGCAGCTCTCTCTAACCTTGATATGGCTTTTACCTATCACTTCAATACCTTCTAGATCCCCGACATGGTTTATTCTTTCTTCTGGTGTCCTGACCCTGACCTGTATATCGACTCATGCCTGGGGTGTAACCCATGGAGAGTAGCGATTGCCCTGCCCAGGACATAACTCTGCTGCATACAGTCTTCCTGTCAACAAAAGTGTGACAATTACACAACTTGGTACTAATCACATTGAGGATCATTGCGGTATGCCAGGGAAAACAAAAAATATATTCAGATAATATGATAATTGCTATCATAATATAGTCATTAATTAACTTTGAAACCGCTGAGTAAGCATCATTAGCACAGTAGAACATACACATTCCAGAGGCAGATAATGGAGTAGGTTGCCCAGTCTCAGTCCAAAATCACTTGGTGAGATACCCAGGCTCATCCCTCAAGGCCTATTTCAACGATGTCATATCAGTACCGGACTCCCAAAGTCAAATAACACTTCTGTGTGTAGAGGGGAAAGTATTTGCTGTTTTTTCCTTGTTGTTGGGGGTCTTTGGGATCATAACTTTAAAATATTCAACATGTTTTTCATGGTCCACATCTGATTGCAGTGTTGTTCGCAAACCAATAATGATAGATCTGATTTTATGATGTTTAAGACTGCAGATTAGCCTGTAAGCCAGCTACCAAGGCTACCCTAGAACATTATGGATTAGGACTTTTCAGAATTACAATAATTTTAACTGAATGGTGTCTAGTAAATGGTCAGATTAGAGTTGTTTCTGTTATGTATACACACACACACCTCCTAATAGGATAATCTTTGTGTATATATACAGTCTTGTAATGTGATCCTCAGGGAAGAAAGTGCTGCACTTTTGGGACCATAGTAGCGGATGAAGAAAACTCGCGAGAGTTGAAACATTGCTTGCGTCTGATCAATTAAGTTCTTACATTTTTATCTACTGCTGGGGGTCCATTGAGTTTGTATGCTGTTAAGATATGGGTGGCGTCTTAGTCCTGGAGCACTGAGTTAGAGCGTGTGAATTTACGAACTATTATTCATATTACCGGATGGACAGTGCTACCACTAGAGCTCCAAGTGCTCTATATAGTCAGGTAAGTGTGTTCCAGCACTGGTAGCATGAACATACTAAACAGAGCAATCAGGTATTTATTGCCATATGTCATCCTGAATCACTAAACTCAAGTTATAGACTGCCACCCAAATTTAAGGATTTAAATTAGGGGGAAAAAGTGCAGCCTATAATTGGGTTTACAGTATATAACACAAGGCAGTTTCACCAGGAATCGGATGTGAGGCAAGTGCAAAAAACTGAATGAAGCATTTATTTCTCTGTGTGTTATTTGTATGTACGTATACATATATATATATATATATATATATATATATATATATATATATATGTGTGTATATATATATATATATATATATATATATATATATATGTGTGTATATATATATATATATATATATATATATATATATACACACACACATTTATATATTCACTATATTTTTATACACACAAAGTGGTACAAGCCATATTAATAGTTATAGATATCTATACCATCCACCTAATTTATGGTATGATTCTGTTCGGCACAATGTCATTTCGTAAGAACTTGGTTAAAAGTGCAAAACATTGTTTCCATGACTTTATATGGTTGTTTGTGAAATGATGTACAGGAGAACAATTAAGCAGAACGTGTATACCTTGAAGTGATGAGTAGGGTGAACTCTGCAGGGAGTCTTTGAGACAAGTGGTAAAAAGGCCAATATGACCTTCAAGCCAGGATGAATCACCACAGATGCACCATAACAGACATCAATACAAGAACTCCTGTGGGACAGCACTTTTACTAATACACTCGCTAACAGAATTAACAGCATTATTTCATTCAATATAACATTTAAATAAACATCAGAGAAAAGAACTAAAGTGGTGATTTCAATTTTCTTATTTTAAGACCAACACAAACTATTTTTACAGATTGTAGCAATGTTTTTATTAAATATACCTCTCGACCCTTTATACATGTTTTCAGCCATTATTGATATTTTGACTAAAATAATCAACTACTTATAATCAATAATTATAATTCTACTGTAATTCACTGTGGCCTAGCTTATGAAGATATAAAACTGATCTTATAGCCCCTCTTGACACATTCTATATTCCTCTGACTCTCAAGGTATAAATCTTCATCAAAGCACTGAGTCAGTTAAGACAGGGGTTCCCAAACTTTTTGAGTTCACGGCTCCCTTAGATAGTCAGAACATATGCCTACCTAATAGCTGCAGTGTACAGTTGGTGCGTTTAGGTTGGTTTAGGGACAGGAGTGACAATAGGGAGCAGAGCAAGGACAGGGATGACACTGGGGGGCAGAGCAGGGATAGGTTGTGACACTTGGGAGCAGAGTGGAAACAGATGTGACACTCATTTTTTGTTTTCCTTTTTTGTCATTATGCCCCCCAACTTGCCAGTGCATACCAAAATCTACCCAGACCTGTAAAAATGCATCCCTTCACACTTGCCAGTCTGCCTCACCAGACTTGCCAATTGCTTCAGGCACTCTCCCTGGTGTCTATTGGTTAAAGCCGGTGGTTGTCTGCGTGCTGTGTGTAGACATCCTGTCTGGCAGTTCCACCAGTACTTTTGAGTTGAAATGCCAGGAGGTCACTTTACCCCGGCATTCTGTCATGGAAGCCCCATCAGAAGTGTTGGCAGAATTGGAGAATGTCTGTGCACACAGACATCCACCGGCTGCCTTCAGGGATGATCAAAGTCCCCTGCTGCTCTGCTGAGGACCTTAATCTCGGCACCCCTGTAAGCTCACTGCACCACTGGGTGCACAGTTTGAGATCTTCTAAGTTCAAAAATAAAGGTGAGACACATTAACATTTCCTTGGCGAAATGAAACACAGGTGGGGTCTTGCATTGCATATCATGTACGCCTCATATTCCAATATTATTCCATGTGGTGATTCTGTGTATGTCCAATTCAAAATTGGCTCAAAAAAATGCATTTAATAACTGCATGTTTAAAATGTAGCACATTGGAACACACGTTCCTCTTTATTATGTTAAAAAGATTGGTGGGGATATTGGAATTTCAGTTCTATCTACATATAAACCTAGAATCCAATTGCAATATACCAAGCAGTTTTGTTTACATAATAGTGTTAAAAATCAGAGCAATGATAGCATAGTCTATCTACTATCTAGTGTTACTACTGATCCATACCATACACATACAAAATGGCAATATATAAAATGGCAATAACCTATTGCATGTGACCATGTGTTCATTAATCAACAGAGCCATCTTTCATGGTCTTGGCACTCGGCAGTATTGAACATCCATCTGTGATGATACAAGCTTGTTGAAAAGTAATTGAGCAAGTGCAATTTCACAAGACTAGTCCTCAAAGGTTTGATGGGAATTGCACAAACATCATAGTTCAGAATGAATGAGAATGAAAAGTGTTGTAACACGTCTGTATAAAAATAGAGAAGTGAGAATAACTTCTAAAAAAAAGTGCTGTTACATTGTTCTGTTCCATTTTTTTCAAAGTGAGAATCATAATAAAATTCCTTTTGTGTAACAAGTGTACAACAGTGCTTTTGATCTATGACTGGGTACACAGTGTACTACAAAGTGTATGACATTTCTTAAAATAGTGAGTTTCCTAAAGAAAAGTATCTTTAAAAAAAAATAACACGATCATAAGCTTGTTTCAATAAGGATCAGTTTAAAACTAGAGTCACTGTGCTATTTATGCTAAAACATTTTCTGCAAACCAAAAATGATTTTTACATAATTCTAATCTAAAACATAGATGTAGTTTTAGTGAACAATGAATGTTTTGAAAATCTTAATTCCCCAACATTTAGAGGGATTAATTACGTGCAGAATTGAGCAGATGTTTCCATCAATTTGCTAATTTAATCAGGTATAATTATTCACATGGAAATTGTAAATATGGTTCGCTTTAACTATTCTAGAAATGGAAAACAAGTGCTTTACTTTGAGAACCAAATACATCTCTGTGGAGGAGGGCGGGGAAAGCATTTCGGACCTTTTTCGGAAGCTATAAAAAGGGAGACTTAAATCAAGTTACATCATATGGTATTTGGTAAACCTTTGGAATTAGAGAGGTCGTGTCTCAATTATTACACCTTTGTAAATTATTGAAACACATTGATATCTTATTAAGCAATTGAAATTGGGTGCTAAAGATAAACTTGGAGAAGGATTTCCTACAATTCTCGCTCCCATATTGTATCTCACAAGTGCCTTCTCTTTTTTGTCATACAGAAAATTGATAGCACTTATAAATCTAATAAGAAAAGGCTTATGTTAGTGGAAAGTCAACCATGACTGCTTAGCAATGCCTGACAGGTTTCCATATTTTCAAACCTGCAAGGCGGAGATAGTCATTGAGGACCACATTACCATGTCCGATTGGCTGAAGTGAGCCTCAAATGTTTTGTTACAGTATTAAACATTTAATGTTTAATAAAAAAAAGGTTGTGAAATGGTTTAAAAAAAAACATAAAATAATTAAAATTCAAAACTTAACAGAGTTTATTCATGTTTAGGCACATAATGTACCTATCAAATTACCGTATTTATCGGCGTATAACCAGTGGTGTATCTTGATTTTGTGCTGCCCTAGGCAGACAAAATCCGGGCACCCCCCTACCCAAGCTGCACACCCACGTTACACACCTAAGACATGCCCCATCATTCAGACTCACATCAAGCTCACACTCCCATCACACTCAGTCACACACTCCTACTCCCATCACACTCAGTCACACACTCCTACTCCCATCACGCACACTCTGACTCCCATCACACTCAGTCACACACACACTGTCTCCTATCACACACACTCTGACTCCCATCACACTCAGTCACACACACTGTCTCCCATCACACACACTCTGACTCCCATCACACTCAGTCACACACACTGTCTCCCATCACACACACTCTGACTCCCATCACACTCAGTCACACACACTGTCTCCCATCACACACACTCTGACTTCCATCACACTCAGTCACACACAGTCTCCCATCACACACACTCTGACTCCCATCACACTCAGTCACACACACTGTCTCCCATCACACACACTCTGACTCCCATCACACTCAGTCACACACACTGTCTCCCATCACACACACTCTGACTCCCATCACACTCAGTCACACACACTGTCTCCCATCACACACAGTCACACACACTGTCTCCCATCACACACACTCTGACTCCCATCACACTCAGTCACACACACTGTCTCCCATCACACACACTCTGACTTCCATCACACTCAGTCACACACAGTCTCCCATCACACACACTCTGACTCCCATCACACTCAGTCACACACACTGTCTCCCATCACACACACTCTGACTCCCATCACACTCAGTCACACACACTGTCTCCCATCACACACACTCTGACTCCCATCACACTCAGTCACACACACTGTCTCCCATCACACACACTCTGACTCCCATCACACCCAGTCACACACACTGTCTCCTATCACACACACTCTGACTCCCATCACACTCAGTAACACACACACACACACACACACACTCTGACTCCCATCACACTCAGTCACACACACACACACACACACACACACACAGTCTCCCATCAGCACTTACCTTTCCCTGGCAGGCAGCATGGTCCCTCCATGCTGCCTGTTCGGCTTCCCGACGATTGTGCCGACAGGTCACGTGACCGGGCGCGCGTATGACGTCAGCGCGCCCGTCACGTGACTGTCGGCACTTCCGTGTCGGCACACTGCACGGGGAGCTGAACAGGCAGCACGGAGGTTTCTCTGTGCTGCATGTTCGGCTCCCCGTGCAGCCTGGCAGACAGAGCGATGGTGAGGGGGGATCTTCCGATCCCCTCTCACCTCTGTTTCTGCCTGCAAGCGCGGTGGGGTTTTTTTTTTTTTTTTTAAAGGGCCGGATTTTTAATTTTGTTACATTTTTTTTTTTTACATTTTTTTTTTTTCAGTGCTGGGGGGCGCTGCCGCCCCCCAAAATTTGCCGCCATAGGCATCCGCCTAGGATGCCTCGCGGTAAATACAGCACTGCGTATAACACGCGCCGGCGTATAACACGCACCTCATTTTAAGAAGGAAATTTCAGGAAAAAAAACTTAAATTTCAAATAAAGAACTTTGAAGCCCAATATGCCATTTAATATGCCAGGATATTGCCCCCAATATGCCATTTTAATATGCCAGGATATTGCCCCCAATATGCCATTTTAATATGCCAGGATATTGCCCCCAATATGCCATTTAATATGCCAGGATATTGCCCCCAATATGCCTGGATATTGCCCCCAATATGCCATTTTAATGTGCCAGGATATTGCCCCCAATATGCCATTTTAATATGCCAGGATATTGCCCCCAATATGCCATTTTAATATGCCAGGATATTGCCCCCAATATGCCATTTTAATATGCCAGGATATTTCCCCCAATATGCCATTTTAATATGCCAGGATATTGCCCCCAATATGCCAGGATATTGCCCCCAATATGCCATTTTAATATGCCAGAATATTGCCCCCAATATGCCATTTTAATATGCCATGATATTGCCCCCAATATGCCAGGATATTGCCCCCAATATGCCAGGATATTGCCCCCAATATGCCAGGATATTGCCCACAATATGCCATTTTAATGTGCCAGGATATTGCCCCCAATATGTCATTTTAATATGCCAGGATATTGCCCCCAATATGCCATTTTAATATGCCAGGATATTGCCCCCAATATGCCATTTTAATATGCCAGGATATTGCCCCCAATATGCCATTTTAATATGCCAGGATATTGCCCCCAATATGCCAGGATATTGCCCCCAATATGCTATTTTAATATGCCAGGATATTGCCCCCAATATGCCATTTTAAGATGCCAGGATATTGCCCCCAATATGCCATTTTAATATGCCAGGATATTGCCCCCAATATGCCATTTTAATATGCCATGATATTGCCCCCAATATGCCAGGATATTGCCCCCAATATGCCAGGATATTGCCCCCAATATGCCATTTTAATGTGCCAGGATATTGCCCCCAATATGTCATTTTAATATGCCAGGATATTGCCCCCAATATGCCATTGTAATATGCCAGGATATTGCCCCCAATATGCCATTTTAATATGCCAGGATATTGCCCCCAATATGCTATTTTAATATGCCAGGATATTGCCCCCAATATGCCATTTTAATATGCCAGGATATTGCCCCCAATATGCCATTTAATATGCCAGGATATTGCCCCCAATATGCCAAGATATTGCCCCCAATATGCCAGGATATTGCCCCCAATATGCCATTTAATATGCCATGATATTGCCCCCAATATGCCAGGATATTGCCCCCAATATGCCTGGATATTGCCCCCAATATGCCATTTTAATATGCCAGGATATTACCCCCAATATGCCAGGATATTGCCCCCAATATGCCATTTTAATATGCCAGGATATTTCCCCCAATATGCCAGGATATTGCCCCCAACATGCCATGTAATATGCCAGGATATTGCCCCTTAGTATGCCACCCTCCTCCCCCCCCTTCCCCAGACCCCAGTACTTACCTTGTTCCTGCTCCGTCTCCCGGTGCTTTGAAGGTGCGTGGCTGTGAGGGAAGCGTTGTGAGCTTCCCTCTAGCCGCACGGAACAATAAAGTTTGTTTTAAAAAAAAAAACACTTTATTGACCGCGCGGCTGGAGGGGAGATCACAACGCTTCCCTCGCAGCCACGCAGCTTCAGAGCACCGGGGGACAGCAGGAATGAGGTAAGTTTTAGATTATTTTTTTTTCCCCAGCCACCGATCGGCGTATAACATGCACTCATCATTTGCTCCCTATTTTCAGGGAGAAAAAGTGCGTGTACTTGTCCTACACAACCCTTTAGTACATCTCCATGGCATACTTAACAGTTCAGCTTATTTCAATTAATGTTGGAGCCTTGCCAACAATCATAACGAACAAGAAAGTACACATCATAAGTTGCCCGATGCTGCTCTAAGCTATTTTAATATATACATATACCATGTATCTCCCATTCTCCCGCTATTTATTCCTTTGGGGAAGAAGGGATTTGGAAGGTGAGGTGCTATTACTTATTGTTACACCTACTAAGTTCCAAGGAGAAATCTGATCCTGAATCCGTTTTAAGTCAAGAAGTTTTTTTTTTCCCCATTGAGGGAGGGTGGTTTTTGCCTTCTTTTGGATCAACAGCGGTAAACAAAGATTAGGAAAATAGTTGAACTTGACAGAGGCAAGTATTTTTTTCAACCTAAACTATTATGTAACTATGTAACCTCCCAGTGAGAACAAGAAACTCAGTGAGTGTGCAGAGGGACTTGGCGATATAAACCTTTATAGTTGCTTAAAACACAACAAAGAACAATATTCTAGATTAACCGTCTGAAGATCCCAAGTAGTAGGTCATTTAATATTATTTCGTTTTGATGACTGATGTCAGTAATCAGGAGTAACAGAGTAATTTTAGCCTAGTTATACATTAATAGAGCCAGTAACACTAGATCATTATATTTTTGGGAGGAAATACTGACTATAATCAGGCCAATAGTCTATAGTTGGCTCCAGTAACATTATGTGACCTTCATATTACAAGACCAGGATATATAAGTAGTAAGAAAAAAAGCTATAAGGATTCATGTATCAGTTGTTAAAATAATTCTGGCATTTAAGGCTCTGTCTAAACAGGTTGTGTTCATCTTTCTGCCCTCTCATAACAGCATATTCTGCATAAGCAAACAGTGGTTAATTTTCTTCCTGTATTAGCCTCTTTCTATTACAGGTTGCTTATGTTATATTTTTCTTATCGTAATATCTTTGCATATGATCTAATTGTTGACGTTTTATTTGTTATCTTTTTTTTACCACATAAAACACCATCCAACCACATATTTAATAGGTTAGATTAATTATTCTACTCCTTTAACTATTTTTTTTTAAACTTTAGGTTTTATTACTGTTAAAATTAAATCACTGTCTTTAAACATTGATGGATGGTTTACTAATTTAACAAACATAGAATGCTTTAGCGACTACAGTACTTTAGTACTACACAAATTCATCAGAATATTCACTAGAGTGGAAAGAAAAATATCTATATTTTAGTGCATCACAGGTTATACTCAGAGCAGTATAGGCTTACTTTGGTACTTTAAAAGGCCCTTTAACATATAAATGATACCTGTATTTAGTAACTATGTAACTATGTAAATGTTGTCTATAATCAGGCCAATACTCTATATCTAATTTCAGAAATATTACATGTTTCAATGCAATACCTTCATATTATCCAATCAAGATATATTAATAATAAAATCTCTCTATATTATGTTGTAGTAATAAAACAAAGTAACAAATTACATCCCAGTATGCACCTCTGTCTGTTTGATAGTATGGATGGCAGGATGCCAGGTTCATATGAAATGTTTTTATGATGGAGGAATATGTCACCCACCGAGTGGATGATTCGTATGATTTTTTTGGATTTTTAATCTGCCAGGATTCTCACTGGGTCTATATACAAATATGGTTGCTTAGCAGTAATTATTTTACTGGCAGGACAGTAAAAAAAAATTTTACTTGAAGCTAATGTTACGTTTATTGGGGCAATAGTTTTGCTGGTATTTATTTATTTTTTTTAAGAAAAGGTGGCAATCCTACATACCAATATTACTCAATTTATTTATGTGGCTGTGTATGTGACCAGACAAAAATATTGGTGATCACATATACGTTAAAGATTTAATTTGTCCAGTGCAATTATAACTTGCATCACTGCAAAATGTGAAAAGAGCTGAAATAGCTGACTCTTGTCTCCAGGCGCACTCTCTACCTAGCTTACTTAGGGCATAACAACTGTCCCTCTTCCTGAGAAGCATGCTCACTCTTACTCCCCATGCGTTGTACCATCTCAGATCCAGCATCAGTCCCTTACTAGCTGTGCCTCATTTCAAAAAGGAAGCAGGTTGAGGTGCGTTCTCTTTCACGTAGTCGCCCAGATTCCACCAAATCATCATCTCGTCGAAAATCCCTGAGAATGGCTGTCTCCCAACTTCTCAAAACAGAACATACATATTACTAGTTGCTGTTTTATTTTTGTATTAATAATTATTAACCCTTTATGTTCTCTCCCCAACTTTCTTGTATAAATATATGTATAGATTTTTTAATCTGCTTAATGTGAAACAATGTGTAATACTGTTCTGGACTTGGATACCCAGGGACATACTTGAAAATAAGAGAAAGCGCAATGTATTCTTCTTGATAAAACACTTTCGAAATAAATAAAGTGAGAAAGAGGTGGCAGCTTGGGACCAAGCTATTGGTGACACTTAAGAGTTGCTGCATTAGCAGGAAACGGTAACTGTATTGTGATGGGTGAGGTGTGATAGGAGTTTTCTGTTCTTATTTCTGCCCAGTGCAAACTAAAACCTGCAGGATATATTTTTAAATATTCTATTGGCAGCATTTTCTTGCTGATCACTTAACAAACCTCTCTTAATAATGAAATCATAAGGTCGAGCTCATAGACTTTATTTGTATTTGTTTGTATTATTATGCGTCTAAAATAAGTAACATTTTTAGAATGATCTGCAGTATTTGAATAAGATTAGAACAGAAGTATTTTAACATATACATATGCAGCAAAACTAAGGGTAAACATGTATCCAGCAATGGTACACATCTGGCTATTTCTGGTGGCCATTGCAGCTGTATTTCTGTTTTCAGATGAAGGAGTCAAGGTTCATTTGATGTGCCAGTAATAAATTACCTTATACAATGTGCATGCACATGCCAAATTAATTAGGTGAGTGTTCAACTTTCTCCCATACAAATGTGCAGTATCTTAGAGTCATCGCCAGGAATATAATTAATCTTCCTTGAAAGATAAATATATTGTCGCAAACAGTTATTTGCCTTACAATACAGAACATTTTAGAGCATTATATATTATATTTCTGTTACATTTTCAATCTTTTGTATGTATTTGTCACGTGGCTAATTTACTCAACCTTTGACATAATACTAATCAGGTGTGTGTTTTTTTTTATCATATATTATGATAAGCATTGCACAGATAAAGTAGAAAAAAATCATTAAAAAATAGAATTTGGGAGTCAAATAAAACTTCAGGTCTACACTTTTGGAGTGTTGTGTGCACACATGCACATACACACTATGTATCTATTTATTGCAGTTACAGATACACACTTTGTCACTCTATACATAAGGTTCATTTTTTCTCCCTTAAAATATATACCGATGTTTATCAAACCTTAAGTAAAACCAAGAAAATAAATGCTGTTATACTTCATGAATGTGCCCTTAAGTGCATTAAAGAGCAAATAGGGACTCACATAAAGACACTGAACAAAAAATCTCATATTAGATCACTTACTTAGAGAAACTGATATACTATAATGTGCTGCTTTAAACTGCTCTGAGCCATTAAATAGCAATAAAATATATAGAAACTGAAACAATAACTGAATCTACCTTTTTTTTCACTGTAGCTATGATAAGCCTATTGGATAAACGTAGATGGGAAGAAGATCATGCCTTAATTCCTCTGGGCTTAGCTTTTGATTTAGTTCTAACACAAAGATTATAGTAAACTTGAAACACTGCAGAGCCGAGAAGAATATACGTTTACAGATATCAGTTTGTTTGCTTAAATTGTTAAAGCCAAACCACCAAACAGCATTACATTGTTCAGTATGTTGAAGAGAATTGCTAGATCAAATAAGTACAGAGAGGCAGTTTCAACCTCAGGCAAATGGACATTTCTTGATCTTGACTTGCAGAAAAGTGCAGTGAAACAGTGGTCTATAGCCTGCCAACAAAATTAATAAGGAGCTTCATTTTTACTGCTCTTAACCTCTGTGATATCACACTCATGAAGAACATAATATATTTTATTATGGTTCATTGGTCAGCCCATTTCCTTTTCTTCTGTTAATTATAAAGTTCTATTGCCATAGAATCATGACTCTGTGAGTTAGGTCCTTTTTCCAGCAATCTCCTTGAGGATATCAAACATAGAAAACATTTATGTCAAATAACGGACATATATTTGGTCTACAGTAAAATTCTGTTAAACGACATGTTAGTGCTAGATCATAAAAGGACATCGTAATTACACTGCGCTAGATGTAAACTAAACATTAAATTCACTTAATTGCTTGTCTCATGGCAGGCAAGACTATGAGTTCATTTATTAATGTTATCCTCTGTGTACAGCTTTCTTTGTACGTCGTCAGTGTTCATTACTATGAAACAAAGTAAAAAAGTGCTGTCCAACTTTTTTAATTTGAAGGGCTGCAAACTGCATAGAGGTTTTGTTGGGGGAGAGACATTTATTAATCATTACTTCATGAGGTAATACATTTGAGCCTACAATATATGAAGCCAGGATAGGGGCTTTACAAAATATTTTCTCTACCACCAATGTCCACCAGTTGAAAATACAGAAAATCATTCACGTGGATAGTCTTAGAATACAGGTAACTGAAACGAAATGCTATAACATAATAGTTTTTTCTTCCAACTAGTCTCTGTAGAAGCAAGTGAATTCCCATTTCTTAAATTTAATAAAACAATTCTTTGCTCATGAAGATAATTGCTAAAACAATTTTTTTGGTGTCATTTAGTAGAGGAAAAAAAACATGAAACTGTGATCCTGTATTGGACAGAATTGTTTCCAATTTCAGTGCAATGCAGTATTCTGTGCAAAAACAAATTGAAAGGCAGTGTTGATTATTCTTGTTGGAGATTGCCACCTGGGGCATGCAATATCCAGATAGTTTTCAGCCAGGACATTTGTAAAGATTGCGAATAGTAAAAACTATAAACTATGAGAAATGTCATTTAATTGGGTTGTTTTTCATGGGGAAAAAAATCAGTGTGAAAAACATTCAGTTACAAGATAAAGATACCTATATTTCCAATATCCTTGCTTGTTATTTGTCTTTTAGCTAAAGCGATGAAATGTGATCACACTGTATTGCAGAGATTTCATTGAAAAAAATTGTATAGAGAAGCATTACAAAATATGAATCAACCTGTGTTTTACATGGACCTATTTCTGATATGTTTATTTAAAAATGCCAAGCAAAGCAGTACATCAATTATAAAAGTACATTCTCATTATCTCAGTCTGACAGTGTTGCTCTTTACATTGCCCTATAAAACATAAACTTCATAATAATGAAAGGTGTGCATCTCCAGAACCTTTCAAGGTTAAAATGCCAAGATTAAAGCAACATGGTAAATATAGTAAGTAAGTTATGTCAGACATGAAAACTATGTGGCCTTTTTTTATATACAATACACAAATAATACATATGCAATATTTTATTTTACCAAGACTTAATTATTTTAATGAAAAGCAAATGTAGCTTACAATGTCTAAACAGAAAGCTGCTGGGCATTATAAGATGAGGCTGATATTTATGAACATGGTTAGTTTATACTATAGCAATTGCGCAATTGCTCTTTTTTTTTTTATAAAACTCTTTGTAGTGCGGGAGTTTTTATACAATACCACCATTGTATTCTACTTTGCAAGACTGTGGAGTTTGACAATATTGTATACAAATAATAATAATATGTGATGTTACATGTATGACCAGAGAGCCTCTTTGAAAGAAATGTTTGTTGATTTCCTAATATAATGCAAGCTAAAATATGGCCCTTTGTACAAAGTTAAAATTATGAAATATAACTTTCAACCATCTTGATTAGACTCAAATCAGAAAAGCATTAGCAAATGTCCCATAGTATTACATGGTGTTACACAGATTTACACATTAGCCAATAGAAATTTAAGAGGGACAAATGTCAGATGTTGGCTGTGTAAAGAGTGGTTAGCATAAATCATGTGTGTATGTCAGGCTCCATCTTGCTATCTGGTTCCAACCCGCATTCAGACCATCTTGATTCCAGGTTGTATTCAGTTTATCTGGTTTCATCTCTGCCTTTGCTATTCCGTTTGCTTATTAGTTATTCTCGTTCCTGGGTTCTTTGTTATTCTGTTATCTTTGTGTATTCTGCACTTCCATGTCTGGCCACATGGTGGTATTTCATAGTCCCGGCCACATGGTGGCACCTTTCTCCCATTCTGACCACATGGTGTCACTTCCCTAGCCTAGCCCCTGCCTGTGACCTTTCTGTGGCATATGACCAGGAAGTCTGTATGTGGATAACTTCTATTCCCTTAAAGAAGTTATCCAACAAAGCAGTAGTGGTCGCTTCTGGAAGTCACTCATGAACCAGAGGGCTTCCCCCTCTTTGAAATTCATGAGAGGCTCCTTCTCCCTCTGAAATCTGTATCCTATCCCAGAGCCCTGTAATTAGGTTGTCTTGATTCCCTTAAATGGGATGTCCTGAGTCCCATAAATGTGATGACCCGAGTCCCATAAATGGGATGACCTTAGTGCTTTAAATGGGATGACCTGAGTGCCTTAAATGGGATGACCTGAGTGCCTTAAATGGGATGACCTGTCATAGAGTTACAACCCTGTTCTGTCTCAGCATTACAGCCATGTTCCCTATCTTAGTTCTGCCTTGCTCATATACCCTGTTTCCATGTTTCCTTTGTTCTCTGCTCTGATCCATTTCTGGTTTTCCTTTAAGACTGTGATTATGTCCTGTTGTTCTGTTCTATGTTTTCCTTGTTTCCTTCTGCCTCATTACTCTGTTCCTCTATTTAAGTATGCTCCACCCGTTGTTTTAGTCTCTTTCCAGTCTTCAGTTTGTACAGATCTGCTGCAGATATTTTCTCTGTGTTTAAGTGTCTGTCCAATGTATGACTTTTGGTTTCTATTATTTATTCATTTGCCAATTTATTATTAGCTAGCTACAGGATGGCTGCAGGGTTTCTTCAGTTCAGGCTCCTGTCTTTACATCTACTGAATTTAACAGCTGTTCCTACAGGGTCCTGAAATGTGGCCGCAGGAACCTGAGGTCCTAAACCACCCGGGGAATATGGTTACCCAGTATCAAGCCCTTTCTCTCTGCTCCTGTCATTGGGCTCTTGAACTCAGGTGCTTAGGGTCTAATAACATCCCGGACCCCGTCCACAATACCACCTAAATGGTCACTTACAAAAGATGTGTAGTCACAATGATAGTTATATAATGGCTACTCGACACAAATTGCAGTACCTATATGTTACATTATATTTTTTACCGACTTGGATATTCAATACAATCAAAGATCCCCTGGCATGACCTTGTGATAGTATAGTGAAGTCTACAATAAAATATGTATTAAACAATGAATGTCTTTAGCTGACAAGAATCCTCCATTTCTATGAGACACTGCTGAATGTAATACAATCAGACAGGTAATGTATCAAATAAAAAAAAAGACATAAGATACAACATAATGTTTTTAACAACATAGTTGCATTCCCCATCTGAAAATCTTCTACGCAACCAAACTAGTCAAACAGAGACCTTTGTATGCTTTAATTTCTTTGATTGTCCTCATAAATTCAATGCACAATTGTTACAATATTGCATACATTAATGTATGAGAAGATCAGTGTTGTGCTTTTGTTATAAAAATCAGTTATTCGAAGGCCAAACATTTAATATTAAACCAGATACGGTAATTTGTCTACAATATTACATCAGTGCCAAACCTGTAAGCCACCTGGTGTTTAACACTCCTTTCTCATTTATTATTATGCTTAAGATTGATCACAGAGCTCCACTGGTGACACAGACAACCAATAAATACTTCCCTCATGTAGTATTAAACTAAACCTTGAGCATATATCTACTTTGGTGATAACCCTTCTTTTCTCCTTGTTAAATTAAACTAAACCTTAATCGCACAGTTCCTCTGTTGCTAAATCCTCCTTTCTCCTTGTAATATTAAATCAGTTCTCAACTAGACAACTCCCTTGCTGATAGCATTCAGCTACTCCATTTAATATTAAATAAGACTTCAGAGAGATCCCCTGGTGCAAGACCCTTTCCCATGTCTAGCAAATTAAATGAGACCCTTATAGATTAGCCCATTCCACACTAGCAATCTTGATGCATAAAAAAGAAAATACAGTTTATTTTTCATACATTTTAGAAAAAAATTTCTGTAAGCAAACTTGGCCAAACACACATCAATCCATTCTCTGCATTTACAACTATAGTAATTTTATACTCTGCTACATTATGCTACATATTATAGTACTTATTGATCAAAACTAATTGCATACAAATAATGTGAGTGCTTCCATGAGTGATAGCCTCATTTTCTATAGTACTTTAATCCCAGTGGGACACAAGAAGCAGCATAATTACAGTTTTGTGTACAGAGCTACAGATATTTAGAGGCACAGTTCCTTCTCATAAAAGCTTAAAATGTTTCATTTGGTAACTGAATTTTTAAGACAATGCTGAGAGATGGTCAAGCATTCTATAGACTGTGTGTCTATGAGCTAAAGTTAAAGGGACACTAAATGTTTTTTTTTCACTCCCGCTTCTATTTTAGGTCTGTTGTTCCTATAGTGAGGATGAACTGGCGTGTACTTTTGATAGTACACTCCAGTTTATCCCCTGACCGACAGCTGTCATGCTTCCATAGAAACCAGGCAGCAGTCTGGTCGACGACCGGCTCTCTCCCTCGCTCTGACTGCCGAATGCGAGGGTTTCTCGCTGCTAGCGCAGAGAGAGACCCTTGTTTTTGCATGGGATCAGCAGGGGTTCCTTAACTAAGTGTTCTTATACCAATTCAATTGGAGTACTTCGGCTACTGTGAAAATAGAAGTTTTCTTCCAAAATTGCCCCAAATTAAATAAAATTAAAAATGTATTAAAAACATATAAATAACATTGCATGAAAATATATTAAAATAAAATAAAAATAAATGAAAAATTACAAAAAACACATTAAAATAAATAGTATTTTAAAAATATTGAATTAATGTTATGTATATTACAGTAGTACTTTATAATAATAGCATTTATTATTTAAAAAAATTAATGAAGGTAATTTAGCATTAAAATCGGCTATCATGGCAAAAATCGTCCAATTAGCAAGTCAATGAACACTTCATGTAATTTAAAATACAAATATCACATACAACACCTGACATACAACATACTAACCTGATAAAAGTTAAGAAATGGTCACACATTATTAAATATCATTTTATACACTGTCAGAACAGCTTTAGTGGTATAGCAATGCCAGTGATGTAATGTCAGTTATACGTTGGCATCACATCACCTGTTGTTGTTCACCATCAACAACTGATAGGTTATATGTTCCCTCTTTGTCATCATGCCACATGTATCACGGTATCTTTTCGTGGCCGTGGTGTGGATGGCCATATTGCTGTGGACAATACATGGTACCTTGATACATGTGGCATGATGGCAGGAATGTACATATAATATAAAATCTGTAGACAGTGAATAACCAGTGATGTCAACCCATAGCTGGCATGGCATCACTGGCATTGTTTTACCACAATAGCTGTTATGGCGATGTATAAAATTATATATTATTATAATGTCTATATTATAATGTCTGTATATTTATATGTGGCCATTCTCTAACTTTTATTATGGCATGTTAAAACTATTACCATGAGAATTAAATATTGATTACTATAATATATTATAGAAACATAGAAACAGAGAATGTGTTGGCAGAGAAGAACCATTCGGTCCATCTAGCCTGCCCAATTTTTTTTGAGAACTTTTATTAGTCCCCCGTTCCCGGTCTTATAGCTAGGATAGCCTGGTGTCTATCCCACGCATGCTTAAAATCCTTGACTGTGTTTACCTCTACCACTTCTGCTGGCAGGCTATTCCATACATCCACTACCCTCTCAGTAAAGTAATACTTCCTGATATTACTTTTAAATCGTTGCCCCTCTAATTTAAGAGTATGTTCTCTAGTTGTGGTAGTTTTTCTTCTTTTAAATATACTCTCTTCCTTTACTGTGTTGATTCCCTTTATGTATTTAAATGTTTCTATCATATCCCCCCTGTTACGTCTTTCCTCCAAGCTATACATGCTAAGATGCTTTAACCTTTCCTGGTAAGTTTTATCCTTCAACCCATGAACCAGTTTAGTAGCCCTTCTCTGAACTCTCTCCAAAGTATCAATATCCTTCAAAGTATCAATATCCTTCGGTACCCTGACTAGGGCTGGCTTTGATGGTCCGATTAAATCTGCTATCATCGCCCTTTACGGCAACCCGACGGCAAGAACGGTGGGTCCTGGTATCTCTGCGGATTGGTTTCCGATAAGAAATGGCACTAGGCAAGGTTGCCCATTGGCACCTATGCTATATATCCTAACTCTGGAGCCTTTCGCCGCAAGGATAAGAAACAATGACTATATAAAGGGTATAGCACTGGGTCGGTCTGAATATAAGATCTCGATGTATGCGGATGACACTATACTGACACTGTCCGAACCGAGGGACTCATTGGAAGCTCTTATGTCAGAAATTAGGAAATATTCTGTAGTCTCCAACTACAAACTAAATATGAATAAATCTCAGATCATGCCAATTAATATGCATAGTGAAATCATACAAGAACTATCCCTAGATTACCCCTTTGATTGGTTTCCAGAGGGCTTCCAATATTTAGGTATATTTATCATGCCAGCTGTATTGGATATAATGCCAAAAAATGTAGATCTCCTATATAAATATTCCACTGGGAAACTTCTTAATGATTGGAGTAACATAGGTATTTCATGGCTAGGAAGAATTAACATTATTAAATCCTATTTGATGCCTAAGTGGTCATATGCTCTAAGAATGATCCCTTTAGCTACACAAAAATTCCAACTAAAAAAAATCCAGAAGCTATTTATGAACTATGTTTGGAACAACAAAAAGCCAAGAATATCTATGTCCCATATTATGAAACACTCTAAAAGGGGAGGCCTATCCGTTCCAAACCTGATTAAACATTATGAGGCCTATCGGATTTACCATCTGCAGAGATGGCAGGACCCGCTGTCCCAGAGAGAGCCGTGGTATAGCATAGAGTCCTTTTTAACGGGGCTAGAGGATCTATCAACTGCAATATGGATGAATTCAAGATCAAGTAGGACCTTCCTAGCTGGGATTGACTGTCATCATATAAGAGATCTACTAACTGATTGGTTTCGGTTTAGAGGTTCACATTCCCTAATGGAAAAAATATCGCCATATACCCCGTTGAGAACAATTGAACTTAATGTAGAAGATCTGAGCTTGGGGAGTTGGACAAAACTAAATCCCGTTAAAATCTATGACTTAATAGAGGGAAAAAATATCAAACCCTTTCCACAGATACAAAAACAACTGAATCTTCCAGACAAAGAAATCTTTAGTTATTTACGTCTAAAACATTATGTTGACATTCATATGTTATTTGGGGATGGGAATTCGCCAGAGGTAGAGCTGGTGAATCTTTTTGATCCAACTAAAAGAAAGTATAACACAACTGCAAAGTGCCACAAAGTCCTAACCTTTTGGGAGAAGGAGGAGAAACCAAGAGCTTGGATCAATTGGGAAAGGGAAATAGGACGGGAGGTAGAGATGGAGCAGTGGTACGGCTCCCTGACAGAAGTCGGGAAGCCATTCCACTGCTTAAATATAATTGAGCTTCATTACAAGATTCTTCATCGTTGGCATTTGGTCCCTAAGATTCTAAACAACATGAATTCTGATACTTCCAACCTGTGCTGGAGGTGTAATTTACAACAGGGTAGTACAAGACATATATGGTGGGACTGTATTGTTCTTAGACCATTATGGGAGGAAGTCTTTGAAAAAATATCAGTAATAATGAAACATCCGATTGTGGGGGATCCTTCGATAGCCTTGTTACACTTCAACATTCCCGATCTCACATGTAAAGAAAGATACATTGTTGTCCAAATTCTGATGGCTACCAAGTGAGTTATCAGTATAATATGGAAAGGGGTCTTTCTTATCAGTTGGACAATAACATTAAATTTGAGAATAAGTGGCTCCCCTGGACTAGATGGATAGCGACGGGGAGGTAATCCAACAACAAGGTGATAATCTTGGAATAAAAAGTGGGAGTTCTCCCATGTGGACAAAAGCATGTAATGTTGGTCAGATCTGATCAACACTACAACCAACTCTTACAAACACGGTCTAATATAACCTTGCCCGGTCAACGGCACAGCTCAATGCTCGTTTTTTTTTTTTTGATCTTTAACTTCTCCTCCTCATTCGTGTCCACTTTATTATAACTTAATTGGCTGCTTGAAATTATGTTGATATGAAGGAGGAGGATGATCCATATTTATAGTACTGTCATCTTAATGCCATGTTATTGTATTGTAACGTCTTACTGTGTTAATGTTTTGGTACTGTCTAAATTTTGTATTTTTATAATAAAAAAAGTATATATAGAAAAGAAAAAAAAAAATCCTTCTGGAGATACGATCTCCAGTACTGCGTACAATACTCCAAGTGAGGTCTCACCAGTGCTCTGTACAATGGCATGAGCACTTCCCTCTTTCTACTGCTAATACCTCTCCCTATGCAACCAAGCATTCTGCTAGCATTTCCTGCTGCTCTATTGCATTGCCTACCTACCTTCAAGTCCTCTGAAATTATTACTCCTAAATCCCTTTCTTCAGATGTTGAGGTTAGGACTGTACCAAATAGTCTATATTCTGCTTTTGGGTTTTTACGCCCAAGGTGCATAATCTTGCACTTGTCCACATTAAATGCCAGTTGCCACTGCTCTGACCATTTTTCTAGTTTAGCTAAATCATTTGCCATTTGGCTTATCCCTCCATGAATATCAACCCTGCTGCAAATCTTTGTATCATCAGCAAAAAGACATACTTTGCCAACAAGACCTTCTGCAATATCACTAATAAAAATATTAAAGAGAATGGGTCCAAGAACAGATCCCTGAGGTACCCCACTAGTAACAAGACCTTGCATCGAATATACCCCATTGACTACAACCCTCTGTTGCTTGTCACTCAGCCATTGTCTAATCCATTCAACAATATTGAAATCCAAACTCAAAGATTTCAGTTTATTGATAAGCCTTCTATGTGTGACAGTGTCAAAAGCCTTGCTGAAATCTAGGTATATATAACATTATTATTATTAATTTATATATTTTTATATATATTTATTTTTATTTGATTTAATATATTTTTTTATACAATCCTATTTATTTATTTATGTAATGTACTATTTTAGGAGCACTTTGGCTATTTTCGCAATAACATAAGTGTTCCCACTGACTGCTATGGGGGGGGGGGGGGGGGGGGGTGTTCAGCTATTTCTTTAATAGCCGAGGTCCTACTGAAATGGCCCAAAAATAAGACAAAGTCTTCTCCATAAAAGGCAGTAACACTTCAGCTTATTTCAGGGCCATTTCAAGATCATTTCAGCTATAACCAAAAAAGCCAATGTCCTTGCACATATCCAATGTGTAATCACATTTTCAGTTAATAAATACATTTATCATGTTAACTCTACTTGGGTCCCGCATTTCCATGTCTAACAAGGTGCTATAGGGATTTTTAAATCCTTTCTCCCTCACTCACTCATAAGCAAAACTAATGGGAAAAAGATCAATTTCCAGAAGGACTCCTGCAAAAGTTGAGTTCAAAGTATTGTAAAAAACAAAACAAAAAGGCATAAGCCTGCACAATTTAAATCAGGATCAAGGTTCAAAAGAGGAATGATGCAAGTGTGAATTATAGTAAGACAATATAAGATAAGGGCTGTCTTTATAATTTACCAAGATTTCACTTTATAATTGTTGCATACATCTTTTTAGCATAACTGTCAGTACATGCATGTATCAAAGAGTAAAGCATCACCTTTTCAGCTTTTCTCTCAATGCATTCAGTTTATTGCAAAATGTCACCTTAAAAATATTTAATGTTATGTATATATGTACTGAATTGTATTTTTTTTATTTTCCTTTAAATTAATACTAGACGATGCATCTGTTCTGTTCATAAAGGCACTTACTGTATTTCTGAATGTCGGTTGATTTCCCACCCTCATTTCTCATTTACCCACCATACACCACACACATTATATACTATTATTGGCTTTTTTGGATACCATTATTTTATGTTATCATATAAAAAAATAACATTTTACATGAAAAATCTACAAACACTAATAAAGAAACCTGCTATATATATAGATTCTAATATTCTCTTCAGTTTAGAAATAGTCAGGGTTTACATTTTTTTATGTTGCATTTTACAAGTTATAAGGCAATAACTGCCAGTAGGTTTTCTCATAACCATTTTCTCCTATAGTGACAATTTAACCCCAAACCTAACTCTAGCCAAGTGGTTATTTTATAATTTTTTGACTGCCTCAAGAGGTAGTCAATCAATGGCTGCCTCTAGAGGCAGTCAATCAATATCCCCTAAGCAAGGGAAGCAATCACTTCCAAAGCTTTTTTTTAAATATTCTTTATTAAATTTTCATATCATATAAAATATAAAACACATACATATATCAAAATATACAGAGGCCAACAGTGCTTTACAAAAACATACGTCCTTAGGAATGTTATTAAACATAACATTTTCCTATACAGCCCTTACAGCTAATTACCAATATTGTGAATACCTACAGCTGGGCAATAAGCAGATATATACACCTCTGCCAATGGCCCAGCTGGAGCATTTGCCCGTGTTCGGCTTATCTCCAAGTTAGTTTCAGCTGCATCCTACAGATCTACCATTCCCACTCATTTATTCACGTGCTTAAACTTCATACAATTCACACGGCCATTAATTCTAGGGGGGGGAGGGGAGAGAGAGGTATCCGAACCTTTAGCTTTGTCCTATCCCGCTGCTATGTAACTACCAATTCGTTCAGGGCTACCCAAAGCTCTACCTGATCTCCCCCATGGTTTTCTTACATTGTTTACTACTCCTGTATCAAAGACCACGCTTGCCATATTCCTTCATATTTAGGTAAGGTCTTTGAAATGCATCTATAAAAAAAACTTTTCCGAGGACGCCTGGAAGTCGACTTGGTATCTGAATTCGGACCAAGATGGTATCTCAGGCCTTCTCCAGTATCTCGATAGGCAGATTTTAAATGCCAATAGAATATTTATACACAAAGTTTTTTCGTATCGGTCTTTACATTGTAAATCAATGTGGAAGAGAACCCTGTGTGGAGTTACTTCTATTTTTCTGCAGAGTACCGTATCCAAAACCCACTTTAGCTTATTGTTATATATATCCAGAGCCCTACACTCCCACCATATGTGGAGTTGAGATCCCTTCTGCTCATGGCACCTCCGGCATATGTCATTCCTATCTGCATTAAATTTTGCCAGCCGAGTGGGAACTAGATACCATCTATTTACTAACTTATAAAATTGCTCATGGATGTTCACACAGTGGGATGCCCTCCTAGTCTCCCCCCACGTCGTGCACCATACTTCGTTCGGGAATGACTGACCCATGTCTTTCTCCCATTGAAGAGTTGCCTTAGATTTTCCTCTTAGAGCAAAGGAATCCAGTAGTTTTAGAATCTTAGCAGTTGCATTCTTTACTGGGGGGCCTTCCAGAAGGGAATCCCATCGTGGCTGATCCGCGGGAGAGTAAGTTACTAGGAAACTCTTAACTCTAAGATAAGTGAAAATCTGGCTTGGATCAACATTAAATATCCGTTGTAGGTCCGAAAACTGAATTAAATGATCATCTTTATATAGGTCCCCAATGCAGTTGATACCTTTATCTCTCCAGTGTTGCAGATTCAAGTCTGAGATGCAAAGGGAGACCACCTGAATCGGGGTGCGTTTTGAAAGTGCATTACCAATACCTAATGATTTTTTTGTTCTATATAAAGTTTCCATAAGGTCCTTAGTTATTTTGGATGTGATCCCTAATTTCTTAAATGACTTTTGTGGCATCCAGCAAATCTGAGATAGATCCACTATATGAGTTTGTGATTGCTCTATATTTAGCCAGGGGGATTAATGGCAATCGCCTTTTTCCATTCAGTTATGTGTGCGATCTGACAGCTTCTATATATATATTTCTGATATCGGGGTAGCCAAGGCCCCCATTTTGAGATGTTTGTTTTAACCTTTGACAGGGTATTCTTGGTTTCTTTGCGTCCCAGACAAACTTAGAGAATAATAGATCAAATTTCCTTAGAGTCTCTATTGGAACGTTAAGTGGGATGACTCTAAGCAGACAGGTAAGCTTTGGAAGAATATACGCTTTTAAAATGTTTATACGTCCCATCCATGATAATTCAGACCTGGCCCATCGTTTACACTCCTCTTGTAATTCACTATTGTATTGTAATTCCAAAGCTTTTGCCTACAGCAGGGCAGTGTTATATTGAAAGGCATGTCATATTGAAAGGAATATAGCGCTTGTGATCGCTCTGGGGAGCAAACGTATTTCGGAGGTGCAGCAAAACTGGCTTACGTAGCTCATTTTAACATAGGTTGTACATGCACATCCTGTGTTACCAAGATTAAATAAAAATTTGAAAATGCATTCAGCCATTCAGGTGCTTCAAGTAATGTACTTGAAGCACCTATATTGCACATTTTTCATGAATTGCAAGTAGAAAAAAACAGTAATTTTCTGATAGTAAAAAAAAAAAACAAGTACGTGGTATATAATAAAGCTAAAATAGCTAATTTAGCATATTGGTATTGTAACAAAAGAACTCACTTATACACTGACAGCTGAACTATTGCATGAACTGGCTGATGCATTTAACCTTGACATTAAAAGTGAATTTAATTTAATAAATGTACTAACAAAATGAGATTCAAAATCAGGGCATGTAGCAGGCTAAAAAGATATAAATCATATATCAAATGTCATGACAAAGGTAGACGTAATCATTAGGGATGACATTTGTAACTGGAAGCAACAGAATGTATTGAATTATCAGAATCTTGACAGATTGAACCTTTTTTTTGAAGCTGTAGTCTCATTTAGTCACTCAATATAATAAGTTTAATTGATCTGCAATGACACCTTTCTTTTATATCAAATTAAAATGTGCAAATTACTCTAATTCATGAGAGGATTAAAACGTACACACATAACTAAAAAAAACTGTGCCATTCATTATCACTGTCACATTCTTTCGGGAGAACTAGAGATATGGACTCAAGTTATACAGAGTTTACACCCTTGATTGGCCAAAAAAAACCCATTAAAACAGATGGTACAATGTACACAGGACAACAATATTATGAAGTATCCAAAAAGGCAAATATTTACTAGTATGAAACAGTTCTATTGGGTTTCTAGAAGCATCTTTCTGAGAGTGTTCACCTATGTCCAATTGTAACTTCCTTGATACCTAACTGAATGCAAATAGTTAAAGCTGAAATTGTAAAATAACTAATACATTGATCCTTTGTGTTATTATTATCATTACAAATAAAAGTAAATTACCTTTCATGTTTTATTTAGAAGATATCACTGACAGGGAACAAGCAGTTTAAGTCTCCAGTGCTCCATTATTGGTGTGTCACACTGATTGACAGATCAATAGTGGTGTGGTAGTGTGTGTCTCTGCAGGGTACTCTCAGTCACAGCAGTTTTATTGACAGGTGAAGGTGCTTTTTGATGCCGCACCCCGCCGCTAATCCCCCACATCCCACCACCACTCAACCTGCCACAATCCCCTGTTGTGACACACAGTGCTCAGATTATTATGTAAGTGTGGTGCAGAACAAGCAGTCTGTGCCAATGTTGCTGTACATAGACTGTATCCCTTCATGCCTTTCCCTACTACACAAAGGAAAAAAGGAAACTGGTATGAGGGGTGGCAGGCAAGGGCAGTACAAAGCTCTGCTGGGCGGGTCTCAGATTATTCCACCCACCCCACCAGCTTTGGTACCCTAAGACGGATGCCTGTGCAGCCTAATGTAACAGAATAAAATTGGGTTTTATCTGTGCCCTTGTCTTGTGATTATTATGTTACTGCAAAACCTGACCAAGCTAGGAACTAATTCAGCAAAGAAAGTTTTGTGTCTGACCTGGGAAAAGATGCTACCATCAGTCAAATAAAAAATATCCCTTCTGAGATATATAATTTCCAGCTGTTCTTGAATACACTTGACCTTGTCATTTTATTTTTGTACTTTACTAAACTGCACATTAGGAATAAGTTACATATTTCTGTCCGTGTGACACTGCCAATATGTACATGAAGGACAAATGGTTCGGTCTGTGCCTTAGATAAAACCAAGGTAAAACCAAGGCTTATTATTACAGCACTGTCTATCATGTGTTCTGATGAAAATTGGAGGTGTATGACAATGGACTACCTTTGTTTTAAGTTTATATTTTATCTGTTAACTTGAACACTAGGGGGACACTAAATAAAAGTGTCCCAGGGTATTTTCTCCACAAACATTGTTCGTTAGAAGTCAAAAGTCGAATTAGAACTTGACATTATGACATGAAAATGATCCAAAGCACACAAACCAAATTGACTATGTGATGGTTATGTGAACATTAAATCAATGTTCTGTGCTGACCATCACAATCTTAAGATCTCAGCCTATTAGAGGATTTGTGGTTTGAACTCAAGAAAGCGTTTAATAGATTAAAGACAAGAAATCTGGCTGAGTTGAATAATTTCTCCCTTAGGATATATTCAAGTATTAACACAAGCCAGAACAAGCTAGAGTAAGGTTGGTGTATCAATGTCATTAGACACAATAGGGAGATGTACAAGCAAATGTGGTCACATGAATACATTTTGACACTAACATTTACAAGTACATCATGTTATATTGTTGTGCAATTTTTTTGTGTTAAAAAGAACCCAAATTTACAAATAAAGAAAATGAAAGATGTAGATAAATATGGAAGATATCTTAAAGGCCCAGTGATTTTCACTTAATGACTGATCAGCAGTAAGAAAAGTATAAAATGAACTTATACAAGTTAAAAACGTCATAAAACACAAAATTTGCAGCCCAAATATAAAACGTGTAGACAAATCGGTAAATACTTTCTCATATCCCCTTACTTTTATATGCCTTTTATTCTATATCAAGTATTTTCTGGCAGCAATCAAGCCTCACTGTCAAACAATGGTATTTCAGTGGCAAAATCCTACTGGTTTGACTATACTATAGTGCTTTATAAGTGTTTGGCTCACAAATAAACCTGAGTAAAGTAGAATGACTTTTGTGAACGCATTCTATTAGATTTGAACCGAATGAGTTATCATTTTGGCTCCCAGACATGACATTTCAATTTCTACAACCCCATGGAGGTCAGAATTCTAACTTTAACTGCTCAGGCCACAAATTAAAATCTTTCTGGAGCATTCTGGTTACAGAATAAAACAGCTATACATTCATTTGTAAAAACAAATTTAAACTCTTCTAAAAAATCATTTAGATTTTACATAATGAAAGGTTTACAAAATGGGATGAATAGAAAGTATTAATTTGTTATGTTTTCATTTCATATTTGCACTATTTATTGAGAATATTGACTAATAGCTGCCTTGAGCATGTGACTATAGTTATGTATGTATAGTGTACATATAATGGGGGCAGTCCATGCACAAAGAGTTCCTTTTGTATACTTTGAAGTTGATTACCAGTATTATTTACTACATCACTGCACACAGGCTCAGTAAAATAATAGCTACTGGATGCTGGAGTTTAACCTCGCCTACTCATATGACTTTTTACATAATTTCCTTCCATTAACTGGTTTAGTAAGATTTATATTGAAAATGGATTGCAATCATAAGGAATTTCAGGAATACACATTTTAATCCAAATCCTAGCGGGTGGTTCTTTTTTTTACAGTTGTAGCCACCGAAGAACTTTAAACTATTCCTGAGCTGCCAACTTGGTCTGCTCTACAGCATGCTTCTCTGCTATGTCAACATCCTTCTGGTGCAGTCAAAAGCTGGTTCTAGCTAGTGCTGGTCGGTGCATTCTAGACAAATTGCAGAAGTGTAGGATTGGGGACAGCAGCCTTCCCTGATGGGGTTGGCTGAATATCTACCTCTTTCCCTACTTAGAAGTAAAGGATAGATGGTCACCCTAGAGAAACGGGGGTACTAGGATCCCTTGGCTTCCTTAAGAATTATGTCAAATGTTTACTGACAATCCCCTGTCTATATTAATAGTTATAGAAAAAAGTCTACTTATAAAATACTCCCATTAATGTACCCAATAAATATGCTGTATGATGCTAGAGATACAGGAGTCCATTATTTTCCATGTTACACACCTGAGTAGATATCTGGCAGTTGTCAAAAAAACTGCAGCAGTGGAACTAGGAGGGGATTGAGAACCTTGCATATAGGTAACACATATTAGGCAAATTAATTTAGTATCGAAAAATAAGAGTGTGGAAACATCCATACAACATACCAGAGTACATGTGTTTTGTATTCACAGTAGAGAGTTTTAAAAATGTAATTTATTTCTGTAATGAAAGACAACAAAATAGTGTCAGCAAATATCTATACAGTTATTAATTTAATAGTAACAAATAAAATATGCTACGGTATTTATCGACAAAGGTAACAACATAATATAACTATTAAAATGACTCACACACTCACATATAACATTTATGACTTTTAAATACACAGAAAACTACAGAGTGTTTTTGCTCTAAACTGAACATTTCATGTAGGAAAAAAATGCTTGTAGTATTCATGCGGAAGGAAATCTCTCTGCTATTATAGGTTTTATGTACCTAATCTTTCTGTTCATTAAACAGTTTTGCAATGTAAAATATCTAGTGCAAATAATTAATGAAATTAAAGTATATTGGGATTAGTTATAAACACAGCATACACGCAGATAGCGCCAGACGCTGCCTGTTCGCCTCTGTATAACGTAAACGCCTGACAGATGTTGAGCGTCTGCACCGGCTTCACCGCTTCTGCACTATTTGGGTTGCTCCAGCACTCAGTGCACCCATGTAAAAAGATTCAGGTGCGGGAAAGCGCTTAATTACTGTCGTAGCGCCTACACAAAACTCTGTTAATAACATACATCGATTGCGCCTTTTTTTCCCGTCAACAATCATGTAGTATTCATTAGTTGTTTCCAAATACAATACAATTCCCCAGAGTCTTTCTACATTCGGGATAGCCACACAGCAGCAGAGGTTAAATGAAAGGTTAAACCTCCCTAAGTTTAACAATTATTTTTCAAGCATTGAAGGCAGTGAAAAAAAAACAAATAAATATTTTCTTCTGTTGCACTACCTTCTGAGCAGAATTTAAAATGTTTTAGTTTTTATTAGTTTGATTTATTTTCATCGGCAACATGCATGATAGAAAAAAAAAACATATTAATTAACACAAACATGTCTAGCATGAAGAAAACTGGGCAAGAAATGTTTCACAGAGAACCATGCCAGTGATGACATGGATGAATAGACAGGAAAGATGGCACAATTACATGGAACGCTGCCATGAATCCAGATGACTCATTGAAGAAAGAAAAAAAAAAAATTACTGAAATCACAGCAGACAAGCAAATAGCAGCACTAACATTCATAATAGAACAGAACTGAAATGTTACAATTCATCTGTCGAAGAAAAGATTGATTCATCAAAACATTAGACTGAGCTTTCGAAATGCTCACAAGTCAATATTTTGTTTCAAAATAATGACTTGTCCTCTTAGTTTGCAGCATGTGTAATTTTTTCATTAGGACTTTAGAAAATAATGACATTGATAGATGGTAGAACTGGCTAATGTTCACTTGTGAGACGAGCGTATGTTACTTGAGATGAAAATGAATACACCAAAGTAAATGATAATGGTTTAATTTTTATGCAGAGCGAGCCTGTGAGCAGTTCTCACAGAAGGCCTGATTATGCAGTGTTCCCTCCTTTTATCGGTGCAAAGTGGATATGGCCATTAGCACAATTATGAATCGTCCATGAGAATCTAAAGTTCACTAACAAAAAAATCTTCTACTGCGTAGGCTGTGTGTCTATAATACAAAATGGAGAACGTATTTCATCGCACATAAAGCATCTGATTTCCACTTCACAATTCAAGTGGGTCTGTTTTGATTCAATCTCGCTGTGCTGTGTTAAGCTATTGTATATGTACTATACAGTGTGTTCCTCGTGTGCTGATTTAGGATGCTACATAAACTCTTATGAAATGTGTTTCAATTTTTGTTTTATAATGAAAAGGCAGCTCTGCAGGGAATTTCTATCAAAAGCTGACAGAACTACATTCAGAACAGCTTCCTGGGGTATAGAGCAGGGAAAAGGGAACACATTATGAACTATCCACATGTTGGCCCAGTCGAGTAGCTGGCCAATCTAGTGGTAAATTTCCATATTGAAATATTTTGGAAAGAAAGACTTTAAAATCACCAGTATTTTCTAGGATATTTTCTAGGATATTTCCTAAAGTTATTTGTTTAAACACAGGTAAAGGTAGATTTTAAACAATCTATGTTAAATGTTTTCAAAACTGACTGTGTTAAACTTTGAACTGTAAACTCTGTTAACTCCAAACAGCACTAGAACACATTTTAAAATGATACACTTCCATCATTAAAAAATGTGATAGGTTACATACATAGTACCACTCATTCATTTGAGTGGTACTATGGTACTGTGGCATCTCTTCGGTCTATTCACTAAACAGTGAACTGTGGTGAACTGATGTTATAATTTAAAAAAAACAGGCATTAATAGCAGAGCTGTAGAGATAGACAATTTGGAGAATTGCTGTTCTTTTGTCAATTCACCACACCTGATTAGTGAATAGACCCCAGAATGTTAGGCATAGACACCTGCATGATGGTGGATTTGCAGTAGCTTACCATGGTGAGTTGTTTGTAGAGGATACTGTCATGAAAAGAATTGGTTTTGAGTTTATAGTCTGGAATGAGAAGGATTTTAGGGAATAAGAGGTGACCCTCATTCTATCTGTTTAATGTGTGCTTAAAGTTCAACCAGCAAAAGCGAAAGTAATCAAAGGAAAATGAGTTTCTGACATCAACATTAAACTGCTGACAAGTCCAACATTTTTCTGGAAGACAGGTAATTATCCCCTAAAGGTTCCTCATCACGTATGTGTCCTCACACATTACAGTATTGGACCTCAAGCCAGTCTGTAAATAGGACATGACATAAGAATTCCATATTTGAACATCACCAGGCTAACTCCAGGCATAGATGTGGTGATAGTTTCACTTGTATATAGTTATATACATAAAAGTAACACCACAGACTGCTGATAATTGTGAAGTGAACCACTAGAGATTGATGTGGGAACCATTTGTTGTCCACTGCCCAGAAAATGGTAATTCCACTGGTAATGAAACCCCCCTGCACTTTCTTTTATTCAATAAATGACTTCCTGACTTCCTCCATTATTTATCCTTTTTTTCCTATTTTCCATGCCTTCTGAAAACAAAAAAGTGAAAGTAAAAAAACTGATACACATTTGTTTTGGGACACAACTCCTAGGTGGCCATTTACTGGACAAACAGTCTTCTATGGCAATAAAGCACAGGAACAGCAAGTATGTGTTTGGTGACAATAGTTGTACATTAATATGATTTCTAATACACCAGATATAAACCATGATTTATATTTTACTTTATCCTCCCTCCCAACTATTGGTAAAAAAAAACCTTCTATGGATTAAACTCTCAGTTCCAGATGTATTAGGAGGGCACCTTATCCTGGAGGTACAGGTGACTATTCTCTTCTCATTCACAGCCTGTCTTCATTCTGCTATTGTAATACCACGTGTCGGGATAGGAAACCAATATGCAGAAGAGGGGCTGGATACACACATCTTAAAGGTATTTACTCAATGCTGGAAAACAAGCTACATGAGAAGCTCACCAGTGGGTACAAACAGGGGATAGGTCCAGGTCACAGTCCAAAGGTCAGGCAGCAGTCAAAAGGTATAAGCCAAACAACAGTCCAAGGTAATAAGGCAGAAGACAGTTAAATAGGATATCCAGGTCAAAATTGAGATCAATAAGTAGCAGGCAGGTAAAGGGGAATCCAGGATCACAAGCAAGGAAAATAGCAGCAGGGAGCAACACACAGAAACTCTAAATACCTGCACATCGCCATCATGGAATCAAGGGCTTCTTTATGGCTGCCAGGTGTGCCATTGGTAGCTTTTCCTGGTTGAGGAAAGGGTTAAAGGTGGTGGTGCTCACACTGTAAGCAGAAGCTACCCCACCCCCAAATGGCAGTCATGCCTCTCAACAACAACTCTCCTCAGCATTCCTGTCAGGACGCAGGGAGTGAAGAAAAGGGGTATCAAAATGTCAACCACCACCCTTGCGAGGAGGACAGGTATCCTGAAACACATCCGCACTGCCAACTCTTCAGACACATCTCAGAGAAAAACAGAGACACAGGTCAAGAGACAGGTACCGGACAATATGTTTAATCGTGCACTAGGTTTCTCTCAATGCCTTATCTGTAATTCTGACATAGATTTTTAGTGATGTCAGATATTTAAGAGTGTTATCTACAATAAGCTTGTGACTTACACTAGGTTAACAGGGGCACACAGGCACAGAGTCAAAATTATCAACATAAAACAACTCCCTAGATTTTGTTTCATTAACTATGAACACATATTTAATAATCTTTACATTTACAGGTTTTTAAAAATATTGACTTCATATAAACGAACACTACTTTGTAATAACAAAAATCATGAGTTTACACTAAATCAGTAATAATTTAATATAATTCCTATTTATAAGAAAAATACTTTCAGCTGTGTTTTTTTTACATTTTACATTGTGTTCACAAGTGGGGTGAACACAAAAATATTCTTAGTGCAAAGGGCCCCATAAGTCTTTAATAAAGTCCTATGCATAAGAGTAAGTAGGGGTTACCCCAGGAGGTCTATGTGAAAAACATTTTTAAAGTGATCCTTAAAAAATATTCCCAGCATATATATCAGGTATAAAAAAAAAATGTATAATAGTGTTTTGTTTTCCTACACAACCAATAGTTTTTATGGTAGGTTATTATAAACAATCCATTGATCACCACTTTAAAAATTGTAAAATGTGACTTAGGAGTTAAAAATATCTCTTTTAATAAACCTATTGAAAGTATGACAATCAGCACAAGAAGGGAAATCTGGGCTCTTCATTCATTTCATTTACAGCATGCTTCAAATGTTATGATTCCCGGGACTTTGCCATAATTTATAAATAATCATATGGCCCTTTAATGATTTTCTGGCAGTTTTTAATTGTCTGGTCCCTTGCAATTTTATTAGGTTTTATCAGTAGTGAAACATTTTATTTCGCTGAACATATGGGATATAAATGTGCAATTTATTAATCGTCAGCCAGTATAGTAAAATTGGAAGTGAAGATATTTTTTTCTTTTTAATATTATTGCACCAGATCGTCACAAAATGCTGCAGGCAGAAGATATGTGTTAATGTTTATGGCAGTTATAGCCTCTAAAACATGGCAGATCGTTGGGAGTGTATTTTATATTGCGGCACTGAGTAATATTTCATTTTATTCGCAGGATGTTTTGAACTCTGTCACTCTGTCTTCTATCTGTCACTTCTTCTTAGCTGAGAAATAGCCTAATTCTGCAAAATAAATATATAATCCATCAATGGCAGTCCTTTTCGTTGACTTTCTTGGTTTTGAGTTATGAAATACCATGTACAGAATGAATAATCCCTGTGCACATCATCACACACTGAATGCAATTTGACCATGTATTTCAGACCTACTGTGCAACATGCTGTTTGTCAAATTGAAATTTCAATTTAGGATTATGATGTAGACATGCAACATGTATTACATGTTAGATGCCATCATCTGCGTGCGTTTAAGATCATACATTGTTTTACACAGCAAACAGGCAATTGATAAAACGTATTCGTAATCCATATTCAAATATTTCACCAAACAATCATGTGTATTCTATGTACATCACGGTTTAGCAGGTCTGTAGAAACAATGAAGGATTAAATCGAAAAAAATCCGATAGAAAAAGAAGGGGGCTTTCGTATCATGTCTCTCTCCAATGAAGTCATTTATTCGTGTTTCAAAGGCAATTACCACTAGCATGAAAAAAAATAATATATCTCTGGATGCTGAAAATGAGAATTGTATGTGTTTTTGATCCCATTAAAGCTCGTTTTCCCTTAGAGTAAATATTTGTTAAATAAACTGCAACACAGTTCACAGTAGCGGAAGGAAATCTGCCATTTATTTTATGAAGAGCTCTGATCCCAATATCAAATATTGGATGGAGCTGCTGCATTAATTATGTTGCTAATTTCTCAGTCATAGATGAGCAATGCAGAGTGATGTTAAATGTGATTCATTCCATTATGATATGGGTATTAGACTATATCTGCCATCGTTTGGGGGATCTGCTAATTAAAGATAAACATTACAACAGACCAAGGGTGTGATTATTTCTCTTGAAAAGCTGAAAGTTTAAGTTCTTTGCAGACAGACGCTAGAAATTAAGTACAAGTTATACCTCCCAGTGGTAATGTAAAATGTACGGCAAAAATTACTTTCTTTGGGGATAAAGGGTAACTTTGTTTATTATTATTTTTCAAATAAAATGATTTTTACTACATCGGTAAAGACTATACTATTTTGGGTTTTTTTCAACAGCATGTTTTATAAATCAGTGTCCACTCCAAGAAAATTATTTGCCAGCTCAGTAGCACAAATATTTAATGGAATCTGAAATGTAATCTCAATAAAATCTCTTGTGAGCTTTGCTGAGGTTCTATTTAGAGATTATATTATTCCTCTGCATTCCTATATATCTTTAAAATGATTCTGAAATCTATACATTTTAAAAGGAGATGCTGAAGTATCACATACTAAACCAATGCACCAGGATTTAGAATTACCAGAAGTCAGAATATTTAAGGTATCACAAGGACCTAGGTGACCAACTACAGCCATTCAACAGGTGACTTATAACAACTTCCTTACTCTAAAGACAACCTCTCAGAGAGTAAAAGCCTACCCACCAATTCCTACTTCCACCACCAAGTATACAGTGATGTCACCAAGAGTTCCTACAATGTTCTCATAGCTTCACGATTCAGCATGCCGGAGCTTGTCATGGTTCTACCCCATTTCCCTGGCTTCTGTATGTCATAGTCAGGTTTTGTTGCTGTTTCCCCTTCAGCCTCTAGTGGCCATTATTTTAGTAGTTCCAGTCTCTTTCTGTTGTGTCAGCTGCATCGTTAACCTGAGCCCAACTCTATTTAAACCTGCAGCTTATTACAAATGGTGCCTTTGCGTTGCTTTTGTTACAGCTTGTATAGTGCCTCTGTGCTGGTTACAGCCTGTAAAGTTCCTCATTCTTTTGTTTGATGTCCTGTTGCTGAATTCTTGCCTGTCCTGACCAAGACTATTTTATGCCTGTCCTAACCTGTTTGCCTGTCTTGTGACTTTGTCTAGTGATATTCCTCCGTTGTACCGCGTCCTGATCCGTGTATGACCCAGCCTGCTGACTATTCTATTTGTGTGCAGGGCCGCCATCAGAAATTTCAGGGCCCCTTACTGAAACAAATTCTGGGCCCCCTTATAGTTTATCAATTAATATGTGACTAAAAGCCTGGGAGCCGCATCCGCTGGATGTCACATATTAATTGAAACTATCAAGGGGGACACCTAATGACCTGTACCCTGTAACAAAATCCAGACATATATAGGCAGTGTCAGATTAGTTAACCCCTGGATGGCTAGACAGATATAGGCAGTGTCAGAGGAGTTAACCCCTTGGGTGGCTAGACAGATCTAGGCAATGTCAGAGGAGTTAACCCCTTGAGTGGCTACAAAGATCTAGGCAGTGTCAGAGGAGTTAACCCCTTGGATTGCTAGACAGATCTAGGCAGTGTCAGAGCCGTTCACCCCTTGGGTGGCTACAAAGATCTAGGCAGTGTCAGAGGAGTTAACCCCTTGGATTGCTAGACAGATCTAGGCAGTGTCAGAGCCGTTCACCCCTTGGGTGGCTAGACTGAGGCAGTGTCAGAGGAGTTAACCCCCTGGGTGGCTAGACAGATATAGGCAGTGTCACAGAAGTTTACCCCTTTATCCACACACTCCATCACACACATATACAGACAGTCTGTCACTCACATTGACATACATACTCTCACTTACACTGACATACACACACACTCACTCATACTGACATACACACATTCTCACTCACACTGACATACACACACTCACTCACACTGACATACACACATTCTCACTCACACTGACATACACACATTCTCACTCACACTGATATACACACACACCCTCACTCACACTGACAAACACACAACCTCACTCACACTGACATATACACACATTCTCACTCACACTGACACTCACACTGATATACACACACACTCACTCACACTGACATACACACACACTCACTCACACTGACATACACACTCACTCACACTGACATACACGCACTCTCACTCACACTGACATACACACACTCTCACTCACACTGACATACACACACACTCATTCACACTGACATACACACCACTGTCCATTTTCAATTTACCTGCCTGCTGGCATCTCTGTGCTTTGAGCTCCTTGTGTGAAGGAGGTCTCAGCCAATCACGAGAGGCTTCTGAACTCTCAGCCTGATTGGCTGAGACTTCTTTCTATCAAGCTCCAGAAAAAAAAAAGAAATTAAATGGCAGGCCTGGCGGGGGCCCATGGGACAGCTGCCATGGGCCCCCAGGAATGAGTGGGCCCTGGGCAGATGCCCCCTTTTTTTCTTTTGAAAAAAAATGTAAATTTTTTTTTTTTTTTAAAGGGCCGGGGCCCGAGCAGGCCGGGTGTATCGCCCATCACCCCCGATGGTGGCCCTGTTTGTGTGTATTTGTCCTTCTTCAGTGTGCGGTCTCAGTCAGTGTGCTAAAGTCCTGGATGGTCATTTGCCTGAGGCTCAACCATAGGGTATAATACCATTCAGGTGAAATAGAACTATATGGTTTCTTATCCTGCTGCAGCAGCTTCCAGTCCTGTCTCAGCTGCTGGTCCTGTCTCAGCTTCCAGTCCTGTCCTCACTTGCCAGTCTCCGCTACCAGTCGTGTCTCAGCTTCCAGTCCTGTCATCAGCTGCCAGTCTCCACTACCAGTCCTGTCTGAGATTCCATCCAGTCCTTAGTTATGCATTGTGTGGTGCAGACAGATCCCACACCCTGCCCTGCAATGAGGCTCCTCCCTAATCTGTTATCTCTTGTTGTGACACAGCTATACTGTCTCCCATAGCTTATATGAAAATCAACAAATAAACCTGTTGATCTGGGAGATCGCTTCATATGAACAGTCTTTAAAGACGAAACATGGTGGTGATTTTTTTGGATTGACCATAGCTATAGGAAGGCTGCAGTGACACAATCTGCAAATGCTAACCTTTCTTCAGATAGACAAACTGTAATTGACTTGCTTTGGAAGAGTGTTTCTCTGAGTTCTTATACTTTTAATGTTTGTCATCACACTTGAACGTTGCTCCACATTTCTATTGGCGCTTATAACTGTGAGTGATTTCAACACAATCCTTATTCACTGGATATTACCTAACACTGCTACACAATACAGGTTTATTTTATAACATATTTTTATTATCACTATTAGAGCAAGTCTTTGTCTATTTATTTAAGCACCACTAGGTTTGCCTGTCATTTGTGCATTGTTATTTGTGTTATATGTATGTGATAGTTGTGCACTATTATCATCTCTGCTGCATTTGACTCTTATGGGAATTGTAGTAAGGAACTTCTGAAGGGCTGCTCTCTGATGACTCTGGTACAGCTCTTATTTCCCAGTTTAAAAATTATTTTATATTATCACATTGTAAACACAATTGTCACAGAGCAGTTTTGTATTATGAAATGGTATCTCCAGGCCCGGACTGGCCATCGGGCACACCGGGCAAATGCCCGGTGGGCCGCGGTGGCCATGGGCCGAGGCCGGCAGGGGAGGTCCCAGAATCTCCCCTGCCGGTCTATGCAGGGCCGGCACTATCCGAGCGCCGGCCCCGCTGTTTGACATGAAGGGCCGGTGAGGACATCAAAGATCTCCCTCACCGGCCCACATGCCTTCAAATACGGCCGCCGGCGGGGAGAGAGGGAGAGAGGACCCGGCGGAGCTCTAACTTGCAGCTCCACCGGGTTCCTCTCGCGAGATCCGGAGCATTGCCATAGCAACGACCGGATCTCGCGAGAGTGAACCTCTCACCACGAGGGAACATTGCCACCGCCAGTCGCAGGTACCAGCGTGCCGGTCCACCCCTCCCAGGCTAAAGGTAAGAAAGGAGTGATGGGTGTGAGAGTGCTGTGTGTGATGGGTGTGAGAGTGCTGTATAAATGTTAGAATGGATTGTGTGTGTGTGTGTGTGTGTGTGTGTGTGTGTAGGGGGGGGGGGTAGGTAAATAAACAAATAAAATAACAGGCATTATGTCCCCATAATGCCTGTTATTTTATTTGTTTATTTACCCCCCCCTACACACACACACACAATCCATTCTAACATTTATACAGCACTCTCACACCCATCACACACAGCACTCACACACCCATCACTCACACACCCATCACACACAGCACTCACACACCCATCACACCCAGCACTCTCACACCCAGCACTCTCACACACACAGCACTCTCACACACACAGCACTCTCACCCATCACACACAGCATTCTCACACAGAGCACTCTCACACCCATCACACACAGCATTCTCACACCCATCACACACAGCATTCTCACACACACAGCACTCTCACACACAGCACTCTCACACACAGCACTCTCACACACAGCACTCTCACACCCAGCACTCTCACCCATCACACACAGCATTCTCACACAGAGCACTCTCACACACACAGCACTCTCACACACACAGCACTCTCACACCCAGCACTCACACCCCTCACACCCAGCACCCTCACACACACAGCACCCTCACACACAGCACCCTCACACCCAGCACTCTCACACCCAGCACTCTCACACACACAGCACTCTCACACCCAGCACTCTCACACACACAGCACTCTCACCCATCACACACAGCACTCTCACACCCAGCACCCTCACACACACAGCACCCTCACACACAGCACCCTCACACACAGCACCCTCACACACAGCACCCTCACACACAGCACTCTCACACCCAGCACTCTCACCCATCACACACAGCATTCTCACACAGAGCACTCTCACACACACAGCACTCTCACACCCAGCACTCACACCCATCACACACAGCATTCTCACACAGAGCACTCTCACACAGAGCACTCTCACACACAGCACTCACACCCATCACACACAGCATTCTCACACAGAGCACTCTCACACCCATCACACACAGCATTCTCACACCCATCACACACAGCATTCTCACACACACAGCACTCTCACACACAGCACTCTCACACACAGCACTCTCACACCCAGCACTCTCACCCATCACACACAGCATTCTCACACAGAGCACTCTCACACACACAGCACTCTCACCCATCACACACAGCATTCTCACACAGAGCACTCTCACACCCATCACACACAGCATTCTCACACCCATCATTCTCACACCCATCACACACAGCATTCACAGCATTCTCACACCCATCACACACAGCACTCTCACACACATCATACACAGCACTCACACACATCACTCTCACACACCATCACTCTCACACACCGCCCCCCTCACACACCGCCCCCTCACACACACATACTGCACCCCTCACATACACACAGAACACAACACACTGCACAACAGACATACACAATACTTACATATATATATATACACACAGCACCCCTCACACACATACTGCACCCCTAAACACATTACATTCCAGACACACACTAGATCCCTTACCCAACTCTGGATCATCTACACACATACACACACTAGATCCCTATATACACTCTGAAACCGTTATAAACACACACTCACTAGATCTCCTATACACATTCTGGGTCCTTCAAACACACACTAGACTCATATATATATATATATATATGTATATATACACACACTAGATTCCTTGTAAGCAAACACATACTACACCCCTAAACACACACTAAATCTATATATATATTCACACACACACACTATAGCCTGTATGCACACACTTGCTATATCCCCTATACACACATTCTCTACAGCCCCTAGCCACATATGCATCACATTACACCACAAACACAACACAACTAAAACCGAACCTTATTACAAAATACCACACCACAATCAGCTTACTCTACACACACGCAATCCCACAAGCAGGCTCCAAACACATGCTCAATACTCTTTCCTGGCATTTTTGTCTCCTGGTATCCATTTATAGAGACACCAGAGACAAGTTGCAAGGAAACACAGTGCAAGCATGTTATTACATTTGCTTGCACTGTGCAGAACACATACAGGGCTTTTTTCTCATGCTAGAGCTCTTCAGCAGAGCTCTGCGCATGGTCTGCCCTGGAAGAGCATTGAACCAATATGCTCACTTTGAGAGGGAGCGTGTTTGTCATTGGTGATGACAAAACACACCTCCTCTGCCCCGCCCCCTTCTTAGTGGGCCGCTGTGATCAAAAAATGCCCGGGCCGAATTTTTCTCCCAGTCCGGCCCTGGGTATCTCTCTGGAACAGTTCTTATTTTTTAGTAGGGATACTTGGCCAACTGAACAACATGCAAGTTGTTATAATCATCAGTTACCTCCTAGCACACAGGATCTCTGTCCCAGTAACAATGATTATGATGGAGAATCATGTATGTAGAGGTATGGTAAAGGGAGAACATTTTTCATATACACAATATACACAATTGATATTCTAAAGACAAAACTGCAGAGCAATCCTTAACCTGCTTAATCCTTAAACTAAGTGGCATGCTCTGTGAATAAACTACACTAGCAGATTTTTAAAAGCAGAGCTATCACACCATATAAGAATTCTGAAACATAAGCAGCTCCTCAAACTGCTTTGATCTTCTGTGGACAGTAAGGAACGCCATCTTCAGCTGCACTCAGACTCCTTGACAGACTGTAATGTTACCAGCAGACTCCAGGTGACCAAACCCAACGGCTTCTCCAGCGTTAACTGTCAACTACACCTCAGTAAAAGAATAATCATAATAACAAGCTCTTGTATACTATTTTTCTACCCAAGGAGACTCAAATCTACTTATCACACACTCTCAGACTTAACTGAAATGGCTATTGATGATAGCTGTTATTACTACACAATTTATTGGTACTTATTTTATCGACATAGGATGTTGACCCTAACAGGATTCAAACTTGCAACCTTGAGGTTTGAACAGGAAATGCATTTCTGGAGCAACCTCTTGAGGGTGGAATGATCAAGATCTGGTATGAATCAATGTAATTAGTTTAACACTTGGTCCATATGAGAGTAATCAGAATCCAACAGCATAAAGTTGCACAAAATTGTAGACAATAATCATTTTCTCAAATAGGTATTCTGCAACCTTAATAATGATTAAACGATCAACAGAATGAAATCAAGATTAGGCTGACATCATGTCCTGGATTGCATGGGATATTAGCTCAATGGGACTTTATGTCCCATGTCCCAGGCAGCCTCAATCCAGGACACTAATAATGAGATCTCTGAGCATTGGAGGTCTCAGTCAATCAGGAGAGATATTTCAACCTGATTGGATTAGAGTTCAGAAGCCTCTAAATGATTGACTAAATCACTCCTTCATGCAGAGCTCAGTGCAAATAGCAGCATTAGGTAAGAAACCCACATTGTGTGTGTGTGTGTGTGTGTGCGTGCGTATCTCTGTGTTACTGTGTGTGCATGTGACTGTTACAGTGTGTTTGTGTAATGGATGGTAATAGAGGGATTTATTCTCTGAACTGATTATGTCTGATAATCGAGAGATTCATTCTCTGAAACTGCTCATGTCTGGTAATGATATGTATATTATAATATAAATATATTATTAAATATGAAATTTACATAGTTCCCAAGGATTCCTAATAAAATATAAAATGTTTTTTAAGTGTATGTGATATAGTACAATAAATTCCTGTGTGTGTGATCTCATCCAACCATAATGTGTCTCTGGATGGAGTTCGAATGTGGTCACCGTAATCAAGATGTCCATCATCTCATACTCATTTGCAAGCAATAAAGGTGAACGCGCTATTACGCAGGCTCGGGATCCACAGACTCATATTGCAATACTAGCGGGAGTCTCAAGATTAAACCTTCACTCCTTTGCAGAACTGAAAGTTAGATCCAGTGTCCTGATGGCTTCATGGTAGCAATTGGTGGGCGGTGTTATAAGCAGAAACACATGGGGTTTTACCTGTATTTATGAAGTGTTTCTCTGGCCAGACTATCTCTCCATTATCTAATTATTCCCTAGCTTTGTTCTCACCCAGACTCAAAATCAAAGCAAATAGAGCATAGTGAAACAAATCCTGAATGGTGCTCTTAACATTGGATAAAATATGCTCTTGAATTTCTAACCCTTGTTATAAAAGTTATGAGTAATTCGTTTGAATAATCAAAATTTGACCTACTCACAGATTATGCATCAGAGGTTTGATCAATTTAAGGTTTAAAAAAGCATACATAGTAAAGCTTTGTTTACAGCATATTTATTAGCAAATTTCTTCACCGTAGGAGTAATAGTTTGTACAGATGGTGAACATATTTGAGCGTAAGTATAAACCGTTCTGAGGTCAAATTAATAAAAGCAGCTGTACTACACATTGGGGCATATCTGTAACATGGTACTATTTTTCTTACTTTCACTTTTATACACACACAACCATAATATCTTGTTTATGTCCCTTTCATTATACATGTGAAACCGATAGATCTGTCAAAATGTAATACACGGCCTGTTATGCATTACTCTGTGGAGAATAATAATGTCTACTCTTGCAGATATTGCATGGTATTTATTTACCTCCCATGCATGGCAAGGACGCTTCACTCATGTGTGTTCCTCACGTGCTAATGCTTTTGCCCATTTCATATGTCTGACATTAATGGCGTACAGTGGTGTGGAATGTGCACATCGCTTATGTCTACTGTATTAAGCGTCAATACAGCACCTCTATTTTCTGGTGTAATAGTTAATGGCTTTGTGCAAGCATTAGTGCACAGAGATTCTTTAAAAAGCTAGCAAAGTATAGAAAAAAGCTTTGATTCTTTTACCGAACCCATAGTTATTTTAAACATTGCTTGTACTTTCTAGAAAGTAAAAGTCCATATTCTTTGATTTACAAAGCTATATGCCTTCCAGTCGGCAAGGGCAACAACTTCCCACAATGCCGGTTGTTTTCTTTCAGTGTTCCTGTATTGTGAGCAGTGGAGTCTAACTCAAAATCAATATGGTAGGTCTTCTAGATGTATTCCTACTACTGCATGAAGAGTAAGAAAATGCTGGCAATGTGAGAACGTTCATCTGATTCAGCCAGAGGCTGCCTGAGCTTTGCTCTCTACTAAAGCGAGAGCCAATCAGCATAAGATAAAGGCTTGAAATAAAATGGCCAGAACCTGGCATTTAAACTACAGGACATATACACGCTGCATGCAGTGGGTTACACTGGAAAGTTTAAAATTATCATCAAATGTACACAGAATCAAATTTCTCAAAGTAAAAAATAAAACATAATAAGAATAAATACACTGATGTACCAGCATTTTCTCTGAGGATGCTTCAAATAGTGCTTTTTTTCTGCTTTCCAAATCTGTCAGGCTGAGAATATTGACTCCCGCATGAGGAGTGCTGATCTTTCCAAAAGGCTTAGTGATTCAGCTCCAGTCACCACTAGTAACATAAAGATAAAACAAAAACAAGTGCTACTTCCCTGTGCGGGCAAAACACTTTAATGGAATATAATATATATATATATATGTATATATATTTAAAAAGTACTATATTCTGTATCTTTGTAAATGGAGACCCACATCCCTTTAAATCCATTGCAGATTTGTCATGTCGTGGATATGGCAGTTTCTAAGCAGCATCTATGTCAAGGGTGTCCAACATGCCTGCTTGAGAGTGGCAAAGACAGTCAGTCTTTGTGCGGAAGTGTAACTATGTGTATAAGAGTGACAATAGGGGTTTTTATTCTTAAAAGAAAGAAGCAAAGTCTATGTGTGTGGAAGTATGAATCAGTGTGTGTGTGTGTGTGTGGAAGTGTGACTCAGTGTGTGTTTATGTAGAAGTGTGACAGTGTGTGTAGGGGGAATCTGTGATACACTTACATACTGCACATTACTGTGATATATATATATATATATATATATATTGGTCCCCACAACGATTGCAAAAATGTACCCCAATAGTAATGATAACACAGAAACATGTTAAATGTGTGGGTCCCACATATCTGGTGGGAGTGCCCAGTTATAACAAAGATTTTGGAGAAAATATTGAGGGTATTGATAAAGGAATTCGGAAGGGGCTGGGAACTAACACCTGAGAGGGTTTTGCTACATGTAAATTTCCCCAGGTCCAAACACACACCCTTTATTACCCATATGCTTACGGCGACAAAATTACTTATAGCCAGGAACTGGAAAACATCTACTGGCATCCCCTGGCAGATGGTCAAAACCCAACTGATATTTCAATGTAGTATGGAAAACGGCATTTTGTTACAGACGAGGTGCAGCAGAACTGACTCACGAGTCTGGGAAGAATGGGGTAATAAATTGAAAACTGAAGTAATTTTTCTGAATTATAGGATACAAAGAACCACAAAAACAGGAGGCCTTCCGTCCCCCGGCCATGGATCCAACATAGGCCCAATAATGTAAGCTGGCATGATTTCACTATCCTTCGAGTCCATTGTGTGTTATAATGTGTATATTATATATGCTTAAGGTCCAGAACTGAAGGTGTACTACAAATGACAGTGTGCCTTATGTTTCATACAAATGCTTTCATACTGTCATTTGTGTAAATGTTTATACTTTACGACAAATAAAAAGTTATTAAAATACAAAATATATATCATTGCCTTACTTAAAATATCATATGATCATTTGCCTTACTAACATATATACACACACATACATTTTTTTTCAATGAAACATGAATGTGGCCCACGCACAAATTGATTTACAGTGAAGTGGCCCACTGCAGAACAAACTTGGATCCCTCTGCTGTATGTGCTACAAACACACTGACCACGAGCAACCTTCAACTAAATCCTAGGACATGATTACTTGTTTGTATCTATTGCTTTTCTTTGCAATGAGAGAGAACAAGGAACCAAACCAAAAAGTGTTTAAAGTGGCACTAAATGTTTTTTATTATGTACTGGTAGAAGGAAATGTTAAAAATCTGCTGTCACTTGTGCATTATAAACTCAATGTGTATAGATTCATTCAGGTTTACTCTCAGCTGAAGCAGAGATGATCTGACTGTGGTCTGCAGTGCAGAGACAACATGGTTTAATAGCCAACCTATTAATGGCATGTAAAACTGAAAGTCTTTAAATATGTTAGCAGTGAGTTACAGTTTGTAAGCAGATAAGGTTCCATGCTTCATCTGGACAAGATGAAATAGCATGCACCTTAAAAAGTACTTTATGCTCATACTAGAGCCAGTGGGTTGTTCACGTCTTCTGTTTCAGAAGCACAAGTGAAAAAAAGGTATCTTTAAGTCTGGCACGCATATAAATGTATCTGCTTACATGTGAGCAAGAGCATAAGTAGAAACTGAAGTGCCCCAGGGCAGAATTTTAACCTCCTCTACACATGTACAAAGGCACAAAGAGATACACACAAACATTTACATATACATACACACACACACACATACAGATAAACAAGCACATTAATAGACAGGCAAACTTGCACATAAATATTAACACAAGCAGACACATTCACATGCAAATAACCAGATCTACACACAAACACATTATACACACAGATACATATATAAACAAACATACACACACAAAGTGCGGTGGAATGGATGCTTGTTGCAGCATGAAACTCTAATTATGCCCGGTGCCATAGTGGAAGTCTCTGTCTGTCCACTGTGGCATGCATGCCATAAGTTTTCCATCTCTGTCATGATCTACTGCATATATTTTATAAATAGTGAATGAAACTGCATCTCATCTTTATAACATAACTGCATGCACAAACACGTTTATTTGCAAGCTATATTAGGTTTTTCACTTGTATTACTAAAATACATTACTAATAACAATAATCATTTTACTACATCAGGTAACATATAGCTAATTTGTTTCCGCACATACAGATATTTACCTAAAAATATGAAACTGACTGAAACATGTCTGAATGTGGCAATAGACATCTTGTATGCCAGCTATATGATAGGTTATGTTAGTCTATCAAATATCCTGTCCTAGACTTTGCTATTTTATAATCTGTATCTCTGTTATACCATACAATGATAATACATATCTCATTTAAACTGTCCTCTACTGCTCTACTTCACATCTCATCAATCTGAAACACCAAGCTAGAGTAATCCACGTCTTATATGTCTGCTATAATACACTTCATTAGTTCACATCTTATTTTCTTGCATTACTAGACTATATTTGTCTTCTCATATTCTCTGTATTGATTTTCTTTAACATCAGAAAATGGCACTAAACACGTACAGCAGCACCCATTATTTTACCTTTTATTAATTTGTCTGCAGCCAATCAGACAAGACGCATATGCCTGGATCTCTGCATATAACATGCCAAAACGGTCAAATTATAGATGTCTTCACCACTCAAAGAATAAACCACAATGACTACAAATGCCTGACATCAAGACTCTATTGTTGAGATCTGCTAGGCCGCAAATACCAAAAACTGTGGGAAACCTTGATACCCCACACGCTGAATCAGAGGACTCTCAGCACAAGACAATATCGGCTGTTTGTGACAAATGGAATCCTGGTTCTGCACTGGCCAATAAAGGGAACCTTAAAAACTTATACTGGGACCTGTTGCTGCTCCTGAAAACTCAACTAGCGGTAGTTCGTACCAAGACAACATCCCTGCACACTAAAGTGAACTCTTTGGAAGAATCCCATGAGACTTTGAAGCAAAAACTGCAAGACCCAACTACCCAGGTTAATCTGATGGTGCAGCAGATCAAAGGTCTAAACAGGCAAACAATGGTAATGGATGCAATACAACGGCAGACAAATATACAACATTTTGAGGATCAAGAGGGCAGTAGGGCCTTATACATGTGTGGCCAGACTATTGCCATTGTGCACTGCTTTCATGTTAAAAAAGCACAAAAAGCAACCCCCCAACTCTCCACAAGATGGAATTGTGAAAATGGGCTCATCGGCAGACAAACTGGCGCTCCTACGCATAGCCAGGAGGCAGAACAAACTTTAATATGAGAACACTATGTTTCAATTCTATGATTACCTGCCTCTGGATACACTCCTTTGGAGACGATCAATGTCACAACCCTGGATATAAAATATTGTTGGGGACAGCCACTCAATTACTGTCACATGGAATAATAAAATGCTTAAAATTGAGGATGCTTCTAACATTCCTGTGCGATCTGGACATTCATCAGCTTCCAGAGGAATCGCCTACATCCATCTGAATCTTCTGATTACGGTTTTGGTCCTAAAGGCGAACAGGACTTTTATGCAGCATGGCTCCTAACCTATTTTGGACAATATTGTGTTCCATTTGTGATTTTTCTTTCATGTTCTTCTGTTTCTGTGCAATTTTTTAAATAACATGATGTACATTAGTTTTGCGAGCCTCCCGCCTCCCCCTTGGAACCTCCCCTGGTTCCTGGAAAATATTATCCTGACCACCGAGAGTGGTTCGAGGACCCATTATTGCAGTGCGTTAATGTTCCGTTTACTGCTGCCATATGGGAAGATTTATGCTGCCAGATTCATACTGTTGCAGAAGCCACCCAATTAAACCCATCTATGTATTGTTTAGTCATCTCTACTTATCTTATGTTAGAAGTTTTAGATCCAGAAGTGTAATATGCAACATTTATTCATTGTGTTCTGCTTGTTATGTTTATACTGGTTTTGCATGCTCATTATGCCGAACTTATATTCCAGTACTGTTCATTAGGGTGATACATATTGTTTTGATGTTATTGTTAACAAAATAATCACTTATCGATAAATAAAGATTTTTTTAAAAACTGCTGGATTTTTCTTTTCTTCTTTTTAAATGTAATCCTATTCTTTCATAAACAGGTAAATAATAAAATAATAGCTGGCTCGCACTCCATACTTTTATGTGGCAAAATAATTTTGTTTTCACGTACAGGGACAAAGAACTTTACTCTGAAACCCTGTAAATGAGCCAATAGGATACGGAACAGGAAGGGACCGAACAAGAAAAGGCAGAACAGGAATGGGCGAGCTAGTTGGGACCTTGAATGTTCCTTAAAATAGGCCCAGGCTGCTGGTTAAAGGATAAATAGGCATGTATCTTAAAAAGTACATGCAAGTTTATCATCATACTAGAGTCAATGGACTTTATCCTTGTGCTCAGGGGCGGGCTGGGCCGGGGGGCAGGGTGGCAATTGCCCCCCAGGCCGCCCTAAGCTATTTAAAACACGGGCGCTGGGCCAGTGTTTAAAAAAAAAAAAAAAAAAAAACGTGCTTGCAGGCAGAGACTGAGAAGGGATCGGAAGATCCCCTCTCACCTCCGCTCTGCCTGCAAGGCTGCACGGGGAGCCGAACAGGCAGCACAGAGAAACCTCTGTGCATCCTGTTCGGCTCCCTGTGCAGTCTGACACGGAAGTGCCGATAGTAACGTGATCGGCGCTCTGACGTCAGACGCGCGCCGATCACGTGACCTGTCGGCACAACCGCCGGGAGGCCGAACAGGCAGCATGGAGGGACCATGCTGCCTGCCACCAGGGAAGTCCTCCTGCCACTAGCCACCAGGGAAGTCCTGCCACTAGCCACCAGAGAAAAAGGTAAGGGGGGGGGGGGCTTTTAAACACTGGCATATTATTGGACAAATTGGCTGGCAAATAAGACTGGCATATTATTGGGCAAATTGGCTGGGGCATATTACATGGAAAATAACACTGGCATAATATTGTGCAAATTGGCTGGGGAATATTACATGGCAAATAAGACTGGCATATTATTGGGCAAATTGGCTGGGGCATATTACATGGCAGAATAACACTGGCATATTATTGGACAAATTGGATGGGGCATATTACATGGCAAATAAGACTGGCATATTATTGGGAAAATTGGCTGGGGCATATTAAATGGCAGAATAACACTGGCATATTATTGGACAAATTGGATGGGGCATATTACATGGCAAATAAGACTGGCATATTATTGGGAAAATTGGCTGGGGCATATTACATGGCAAATAAGACTGGCATATCATTGGGCAAATTGGCTGGGGCATATCACATGGCAAATAAGACTGGCATATTATTGGGAAAATTGGCTGGGGCATATTACATGGCAAATAAGACTGGCATATTATTGGGCAAATTGGCTGGGGCATATTACATGGCAAATAACACTGGCATATTATTGGGCAAATTGGCTGGGGAATATTACATGGCAATTAACACTGGCATATTGGGCAAATTAGCAGGGGCATATTAAATTGCAGATAACCTTGGAATATTATTGGGCAAATTTACTGAGTCATATTAAATTGCAGAATAACACTGGCATATTATGGGACAAATTGGCTGGGGAATATTAATGGCAAATAATATTGGAAATGTGTATGTAATGGGATGATGGAGGCATGTAAATGTGGTGATGGGGCATGTCCTGGTGTGCAACGTGGGTTATGGGTCATGTCGTAGGTGTGCAACGTGGGTAGGGGGGGGGGTGCCCAAATTTTGGGATATTGGGTGTCTAAATCCTGGCATATTGAGGGGCATAATCCTGGCATATTGAGGGGGAAATCCTGGCATATTGAGGGGGCATCATCTTGGCATATTGAGGGGAAAATCCTGGCATATTGGGTGTCTAAATCCTGGCATATTGAGGGGCATAATCCTGGCATATTGAGGGGCATAATCCTGGCATATTGAGGGGCATAATCCTGGCATATTGAGGGGGCATCATCTTGGCATATTGAGGAGAAAATCCTGGCATTTTGAGGGGCATAATCCTGGCATATTGAGGGGCATAATCCTGGCATATTGAGGGGCATAATCCTGGCATACTGAGGGGCATAATCCTGGCATTTTGTAAGGGAAAATTCTAGCATATTAAATGGCAAATCCTGGTATATTGTGGGGGAAAATCCTGGCAATATTCGTTATAAAACAAGGAAAAGATGGCCGTGGATGGGGAGGCGATTCGATGATGCAATGGGCCACTTGACTGGATTTGCCCCCCAGGCCTAAGGCTGCCAGCCCTCCCCTGCTTGTGCTTCCATATTATAAGCACAAGTGAACAAAATTCATTGTGGCTATTAAAAGCTAGGGGGGTATGGATACTAGTGCTTGTAATGATTGATGCCCAAGCAGAGGCCTCACTAGGATTTGGTGTCACCCCCCTGGATTTATTCCAGTATCATGCCAAACAGATTCCTTAGTAATGCCAGTCAGATTGCCCATTAAATATGCCATACAGAAGCCTCATAAATGAAGACACATACAGGTGCCCCACAAGTTATGTTACATACAGGAGCCCATAACTATGCCACACACAGGAGCCCCATTAATAATACAACACGCAGGAGCCCCATTAATAATACAACACGCAGGAGTCTTATTAATAATACCACACACAAGTGCACCATTAATTAGGCCACACTCAGGAGCCCCTTAACTTTTGCCACACATAGGAGCCCCTTAATTATGCTACACACAGGAGCCCCTTAATTATGCCACACACAGGAGCCCCTTAATTAAGCCACACACAGGAGCCCCTTAATTATGCCACACACAGGAGCCCCTTAATTATGCCACACACAGAAGCCCCTTAATTATGCCACACACAAGAGCCCCATAGTTATGCCACACACAAGAGTCCCTTAATTATGCCACACACAGGAGCCCCTTAATTATGCCACACACAGAAGCCCCTTAATTATGCCACACACAAGAGCCCCATAATTATGCCACACACAAGAGCCCCGTGAGGTGACAATTTAACAATTCTAAAACAATAAATATCTATACACATCTCGTTCTCTCTCTCTCACTAGTTGCATTTATAATTATAAGAACCTTTTAATATTATATTCAACTATTTGCATATGTAATAAAAATGTTATTGATAAATTGCATTTCTTGTTTTTATTCCCTTCCTCTGCACCCACATTGCACCTAAAGGACTTAACACAGCACCATACAGTACCCACAGCATTTGCCATGCACCTATATTGCACCCATAGCACTTGGCTTGCACTCACATTGCACCCACATAATTTGATATGCCACATTGTCAATTTGCCCCACAGAACATACCACAGTGTCACTTAAACTGCAAATTAAAACAAGCCACTGTCAGGTACCAATTAACATGACACAGTCACTTTGTCATTAACATATGCAACAGCCAGTTTGCCTTTTTAAAATATCCCACCATTTGTCCATTAAATATGCCATAGCCAGCTTGCCAATTAATATGCTAGTGTTAGTTTGCCCATTAACATGCCAGTGTTAGTTTGCCCATTAATATGCCTTAGCCAATTTGCCCATTAATATGCCCCAGCCACATTGCCCATTAATATGCCAGTATTATTTTGCCATTAAAAAGCCACAGCCAATATGCCCAATAACATTTCAGTATTATTTTGCCATCAATAAGCCACAGCCAATTTGCCCAATAATATGCTAGTATAATTTTGCCATTAATAAGCCACAGCCAATTTGCCCAATAATATGCGAGTATTTTTTTGCCATTAATAAGCCACAGCCAATTTGCCCAGTAATATTCCATTATTATTTTGCCATTAATAATCCATGGCCATTTTGCCCAATAATATGCCAGTGTTCTTTTGCCATTTATATGCCAGCGTTATTGTGCTCATTATATGCCACCCCTTTTCCCCAGTAATCACCTCTTGGCTGCTCCGTGTCCCCGGTAGTCTCCTCCATGCTGGGAGTGTAACCCGGTGCGCTCTGCAACCCCGTTTTGACACCACTGTGCCCAAGACATTTTTAGGTTAAAGAAAGGGATCCACACTGTGCATTTTAGTGCACATTTTCAAGACCACAGTTAGCCACTATAGACTATCCTTTTACCTCTACTTTTTGATTAAAACATTTATGGAAACAAATGGTGTACTGATAACTTACAAATAACCATACTTTACCATTTCCTATGTTATATTTTCTTAATTTCTTCCAGTGTCCATGTTTGCCAGTATGTCTGCCAGCATCTGTAGCATCACTGAGTTCACTGGTACCTGACTGCTCTAGGCCTTAAAAAAAATAATATTTTTTTAATCTTTTGATTCCAGGACTGGTAAAAACCACACTAGCTATAAAATGTGAACTCACTGTTTTCAGAGAGATTTATATTGCTCTTAGCCACTCTGCCGTCTGTTTTAGTGTTCTCCTGTGACATTTTTGGATTAATGTTCTGAAAGAATATGACCCTTACAGTATGTCATTAAACAATTCTGTATTGTGGCCTGAGAAATTGTTATCAACAGCATTAAAATATTGTTAGATATCAAAATAGCAATCAGGATCATCTGTAAGAAAATATCGCTGTCTGCATAATACAATTATGGGAGATAATAACTGTGGTTTATAATTTGTGTGTGTATATATATATATATATATATATATATATATATATATATATATATATATTTACACACTCATTATATATATATATACATACATACATTCATGAAAAGTGGTAATAATGGCAGGTCATGACAGAAAGAACATTCCATGGGAAGAGAAACGTGATTCATGCTCAAGTCTCCTTTAAGTCGTCTAAAATTATTACTCCTAAATCCTCTTCCTCAGATGTTGAGGTTAAGACTCAATATTCTGTATTCTGATTTGGGGTTTTTACACCCAAGGTGAATAATCTTGCACCTATCCACAGTAAATGTCAGTTGCCACAGCTCTGACCATTTTTCTAGTTTAGCTATTATTTTGGTCACAAAATTGAAAAAATCAATAAGATTAATTTGGCATGATCTCCCTGAAGTAAACCCATGTTTTCTCTGATCTTGAAATCCATGCGATTTTAGATGTTCAACAATCCTATCCTTTAACATGCATTATTTTCGCCACTACTGAAGTAAGACTTACCGGTCTATAGTTGCCTGACACCTCCCTACTACCTTTCTTGTGAATGGGCACAACATTTGCTAATTTCCAATTTTCTGGGACGACTCCCGTTAACAATGATTGGTTAAATAAACCTTTTAACAGTTTTGCTAGTACCCCACTAAGTTATTTTAATAACTTTCGGTGTACCCCATCAGGGTCCATTGACGTATTTGTCTTTAGTTTAGACATCTGAAGTAGAACCTCTTCCTCTGTAACCACATAGGCATCAAATGGCTCATTAGTCTTTTTTTTTCGAAATAAGGTCCCTTTCCCTCATTCTCATTAGTAAAAACTGAACAAAAATATTCATTAAGGCAGTCTGATAGACTTTATCCTCTTCTACATAGTGTCCTTCTTTTGCCTTTAATCTAACTAATCCTTGTTTTACTTTCCTTTTCTCAAATGTATCTAAAAATGTTTTTTCCCCTTTTTTACTGACTGGGCTATTTTCTCTTGTGTGTGCACTGGAAACTCTTTTAGTTTGCTTTGCCTCTTTCTGTCTACTCTTATAGATCTTTCTATCTTCCTCACTCTGAGGTTTTTTATTTTAGCAATTCCTTTTTTATATAATTGCTTTCAGTAGTGCTACTTTTAAATGACCCCATTTCTCCTGGAATCCATTTAAACTTCTCTAGTGTGATAATGACTACTTTACACATAATCTAATTTTAGAAAATCCAGCTTTTCTAAAATCTAAAACTTTTGTTTTTGTGTGGTGTGATTTCATCACTGTTCTTATATTAAACCACACTGACTGGTGGTCACTATATCCTAAACTTCCCCCTACAGTAATATCTGATACGAAATCTGCATTTGTGAACACTAAATCTAATATGGCCTGTTTCGGGTTGGCTACTCAGCTACTTGCGTTAGAGATAATCCCAGTAGGGAGTTTAGGATATGCGTACTCCTGGTGCAAGATTTCTAGTTCACATCAGGAAGATTAAAGTCACCCATGATAATCACTTCCCCCATCGCTGTAATTTTAGCTATTCCCTCAGTTTGTAGATTATCTAACTCCTCTATTTGTCCAGGGGGCCTATAAATCACACCTACACGAGTTACTCTATGATTACTAAATTCTAACATAACCCAATCTGACTCTATGTTCGCCTCACTAACTTGTATTACGTTACATTTTAAGCTATCCCTCACATACAGGGCCACCCCTCCGCCTTTCTTGCCTTCTCTGTCTTTTCTATATAAAGAGTACCCTGGTATTGAAATGTCCCAGTCATGTTTTTCATTATACCATGTCTCAGTAACAGCCACTAAATCTACATTCTCAGTTGCCAATATTGTCAGAAGTTTATTGATATAATTCCCTAAACTGTGAGTATTTGTAGTCATGACTCTAAGCTTATCATTTTTCAGCACACTGACTACAGGCACCTTCTGTCCTTGTGGTAGTGATAAGTTGCATGGCCACAAAGATGAATCTTAAGGTGTATGAGCAAAAAAGATGGCACTGAGAAGCTGTTGGGCACCAAGATGGCCCTGACAAACGGTGTGGGCACAAAGGTGGCACTGACAAGCAATAAGGTCACAAAGGTGGCACTTTACAAGCTGATTGCAAAAATATTCCGTAATAAATTCCGTTCTGGGTGCCAAATACTCCATGTATGCCCCTGCTCCCTCGCCATTTGTGTAGGCACGTGTAGGCAGTGTCAGCTACAGTGGGTCAGAGGCCGTGAGTGTTTCTTGAACAGGAAGAGGTGTGGCCTTGATAGGTAGGGATGGTGCACATATAAATGAGGGGGCATAAGTTTAGTCATGTTTAGTGCAGCACAAAGCCAAAATACACCACTGGCTGAAGTATTTTTATATAAAAAAAAACTGAAAGTGAAGTGCCAATACACCTAGGCAGAGCATCTGCTTGAAAAGTGCTTAACTACAGCACAATGCTACAATGTATTGCATTGCAATATATGCGTATAATGTTCTTTATTTCATAGGTTATGCAATATTATATTTACACCAAATAACAAAGGCTCTATACATGATGCTATTTTGGGACAGCTATATACTTGCAAGATCACTCCAACCTTAAAGGTTAATTGTCATTAATTAAATAAAAGATTATTGTGTACATAAGAGAGTGGCACCTTTAATAATATATATATATATATATATATATATATATATATATATATATATATATATATATATATATATAATTATATATATTTATATATATATAATTATTCTAGTTATACCCTCTTTGGCAGCACTTGCATCTGCTGTAAATGCTGTCATTTTGGGACAATTCACTCATGATCAGATCCAAGCTGCTGGAGTTACTTCACCCCTATGCAAAACCAATTGAAATAGCTCTGTGAATCACAAAACTTGTACACCTGTAAATCCTCCTCCAGCCCTCCTTTCACTGGAAATTAGCAATCCTTTACATGGCTCAATAGAGCTGCATCGGCTGCCACTGCACGCCATGCTTGCACATCACATCCAAGTGTGTATAGAGGTGATACTTGAAAAAATAGAATATCGTGCAAAAGTTCATTTATTTCAGTAATGCAACGTATAAGGGGAAACTAATATATGAGATAGACGCATTACATGCAAAGCAAGATAGTTCAAGCCGTGATTTGTCATAAGTGTGCGATAATTATGGTTTTTACAGCTTACTGAAATGCACAATCTCAGTAAATTAGAATATTGTGAAAAGGTGCAATATTCTAGGCTCACAGTGTCCCACTCTAATCAGCTAAGTAAGCTATAACATCTGCAAAGGGTTCCTGAGCCTTTAAATGGTCTCTCAGTCTGGTTCAGTAGGAATCGCAGTCATGGGGAAGACTGCTGACCTGACAGTAGTGCAGAAACCCATCACTGACACCCTCAATAAGGAGGGAAAGCCTCAAAAGGTAATTGTGAAGAAAGTTGGATGTTCCCAAAGTGCTGTATCAAAGCACATTAATAGAAAGTTATGTGGAAGGGAAAAGTGTGGAAGAAAAAGGTGCACAAGCAGCAGAGATGACCGCAGCCTGGAGAGGATTGTCAGGAAAAGGCCATTCAAATGTGTTGGGGACTTTCACAAGAAGTGGAATGAGGCAGTGCATCAAGAGCCACCACAAACAGACGGATTCTGGACATGGGCTTCAGATGTCGTATTCCTCTTGTCAAGCCGCTCCTGAACAACAAAGTCAAAAGCGTCTTACCTGGGCTAAAGAAAAACTTTAGGTCTGTTGCTCAGTGGTCCAAAGTCCTCTTTTCTGATGAGAGCAACTTGTGCATCTCATTTGGAAACCAAGGACCCAGAGTCTTGAAGTTCAGTGTGAAGTTTCCACAGTCTGTGTTGATTTTGGGAGCCATGTCATCTGCTGGTGTTGGTCTACTGTGCTTCATTAAGTCCAGGGTCAATGCAGCCGTCTAGCAGGAGATTTTGAAGCACTTCATGCTTCCTTCCACAGACAAGCTTTATGGGGATGCCGACTTCATTTTCCAGCAGGACTTGGCACCTGCCCATACTGCCAAAAGCACCAAAGCCTGGTTCAATGACCATGGGATTACTGTGCTTGATTGGCCAGCAAACTCGCCTGACCTGAGCCCCATAGTGAGTCTATGGGTCATTGCCAAGAGAATGATGAGAGACATGAGACCGAACAATGCAGAAGAGTTGAAGGCTGCTATTGAAGCATCCTGGTCTTCCATAACACCTTAGCAGTGCCACAGTCTGATAGCTTCCATGCCACGCCGCATTGAGGCAGTAATTGCTGCAAAAGGGGCCCAAACCAAGTACTGAGTCCATATGCATGCTTATACTTTTCAGAGGTCCGGTATTGTTCTCTGTACACTCCTTGTTTTATTGATTGCATGTAATATTCTAATTTACTGAGATTGTGGATTTGGGGTTTTCATGAGCTGTAAGCCATAATCATCGCACTTATGACAAATCACGGCTTGAACTATAATGCGTTTATCTCATATATTAGTTTCCCCTTTTACGTTGCATTACTGAAATAAATTAACTTTTGCACGATATTCTAATTTTTCGAGTATCACCTACATCTGAGCATAAATAGATTTACTTTATGCACCAGACTACCTAGAGTAAATTTCTAAGAATAACTCAGCTATTTATTTTTTAAATTGAACGTTAACAGCAATATATTAATACGTTATGACACAATCTTTCTAATATAATTTTCTAGGATTGCAAAACTACTAATATCTTGATGACATATGAAACATACTGCAAAGTAATTGAAGTCCAAACAAGAGTACTATTGTTTGCCTTTTTTTGTTAACAATGGTGCAGTTTCTGCATTAACTAACTTTATGTTAATCTGTCAGGAGTCTGCTTTATACATAGACACTCAGGCAAATAGTGGCAGTATTTGGTGCTATCTTGTGTGAGCCATGTTTATATATCACCCCCATAGTCTCACATGCCATTTATATTGGAAATAACATTCTGGAATATTGGTACTTTAATTACAAATTGTTATATACAGTTACTACCAAAGTCTAGTCTGTCAATTGCTTTAGCCAATCTAATGTCATTTGATTAAACTGCATTTTTTAAATAATGCAACCAAACAATGTTTAACATTCACTAATTGCACTACTAGTGCCAGATATGTCTGTGTACCACCAGTGTCTAAACATAACTACTGCTAAGCAACTATCACAGTTAACTGGCCACAGATATATTCCAAGATGGAGAACAGTTGCTTCAGTACTACAAAAAAAAAACAACACATTAACACAAGGGATACTTAGAACTGGCACACATTGATTATACATTGCCTGGCACTGGCAATAAGCGTTAATACTGGTCCATGCATTGTACAGAGATTAATCAAGATCTCCCTTTACATGACAACCAAGCGCATGCCAATTAGCAAAGATTTCCTGCTCAATTAATTGTAAGTTTTTGTTAATATTGCTCACAATTACAGTAATCTATAGCATTCAATTCAGAAATATAACACGGTTAAAGAACTTGCCATATTTAATGGTTTATATGGAACTCGGCTGTAGCTCTGTAATGCTTGCATATTATGCAACAGTTTCGCTTCAGAATATATTTTGAACCAATCCCTCAACACTCTGGCCTTTACGGGGTTATTGGATTCTTCTTTATTACTATTATTAGTACTATGTAGATGCCCCCGGTGAATTTGACATGAAAGCATTTATGTAAGTTTCAGCATTGGTGCTGTTTAGTTGGAGTGCATGAAAGCTTTTTTTTTTTTTATAATAGAAGAGTCTACTTAAAATATTTGCTGTGTTTACGAGGGCATAAGAGAAAATAGCCAAGAACTGGCAAGGGGAAACATGGGTGTGATTAATCAAGTGTACTTAAGGTAATGTAGATTTGCTCAGGTTCATTTTCTAACTGTTTTTTTTATCAGTTCATCAGTACGTGTGCAAATCTGGATGATTGTTTTTCTGATTTAGACACATCTGTGTGGTGAATGAATTTAAATATAAAATAAGATTATAATGTAAAAGTACAGCATCAGGCACTTGATATTTTTCATATATCAATGTTATCAGTATTACCTGTTAAACAGGGTATTTAGAAGAGAAAACTGGTCACACCCTAGCACATTTAGTCATGTTAGAGGGCAGCCTGGGGGATCCCCACTGTCAGTTGAGGCCAATTTGAGTGGCCTCACTCTGACACAGAGCATTGACTACATTTTACAGCAGAAGCCTGCAGAACGGCATAGACCATCCTGCATGTAACAGCTCATCGCCGCTCCCCGCAATGAGCTGTACTGAGGATCCCGTTGCAGGGACTTGCAGCGGGATACCCAGTGTCAGATGAGGCCACTTTGAGTGTCCTCAGTCTGACATAAGAAATGTAGCGAATGATCAAATCGAGCACCCGCTACATTTCTGGCACGCCTCCGTGATGTCACAAAGTATCGCGGGACGTCGGCAGGAACCAACAGGGTCTATAGAGACCATGATCGGGTCCCTGCTTGGATATTCCTGGCTGCCGATCACAAAGTGATCTAGAATCTCCAGATCATCAATCAAGGCACCTGCCTCTGAGTTGTGGGAGTAGGACTTCTTCACTGATTCTCCCCTTGTTGTTTTAATCTGTAGTGCACATCTTTCATGTGCCTATAATTTCTTAAGTGTCTTCATTTATTTCAAACCTGCACTTTATTCAGATGCTGCGCCATTGGCTTTTTAACATTGTTTTATAGTAATATTAAAGAAGATTAATCAAGCCATGGATGTGAGGAACGTTTTTGTCTGTTGATGGGCCTTTTTATGAAGAATCGTTTGTGAGTGCATACATACCCCCAACAATATCTCCTATTTTACCGTAATGTGTTGCACTATTATATATTGCTTTTTTTTCTCTTCTGTGTATCTGTGCTCTCTTGTCTTTTTGTACAGAGCTGTTTGTAGCAGAGTTTGCTGTGAACAGTGAAGAAATAGTTGTAGCAGTTAAAGGAGCAGGCACTCCCCTGAAATGATGTAATTGCAGATTGTGGCGTGTTAAGCTTACAACCGCTTTCCCTGTTTCACAACAGGGCACATTGAAATTGGTTACACAATTAAATTACATTGATTGCTTTTTACTGACCTGTAAAAAATGTCAGTATACCCCAAGCCACATTGTGGATTACAATGATTATGGGCCCCAAGTATGTGCAACAACTAACAGTACCCAAACTGCCTATGGTGGGCCACATAACGGTTGTGGGGGGGGGAGGGGGTGACGCTCATATTGTCTATTACATTCTTAACTATTTTTACTGTATTCCATTCATGTATTTGTTATATCATTGCATAAAGTTTTACTGTTATATTTAATTTAGCTCTGTCAGTTTTTATCCCTCATCTATATATGCTCTTAGTGTGACTCCAAGTCCATACACTGGATGCCCTGCTGGGTGGAGGCACTGCCGCAAGCATGTACCCCAACTCCTGTATAGCCTACACTGGAACATTTACCTAAATCACTAGAGCCATCACCAGGGCAAGATTACAGTAATATAGGGGATAAATGACCTTCATGGTATACAATCAGAAAAGTATTGTCCTCTGCAGTTTGTGTGATTATATGTTATCAAGACATTAGTAGTTTTTCAATCCCATAAAATGACATTAATAAAGCAATGGACACCTCTAATGTACCATGGATAACTGGAGTAACAACTCTAAATCAGTTCACGGTTATATTAATTCATAACCAACAAAAGAATCAGATGGGCTCACTGAGCACAAGGTGTAATCAGCTGGGAGTGTTTAAACATTGGTGTGTTACAGCTCCTTTATATTAACTAAGTAGCTTTCTGTACTATTATTTATATATATAATTTCCAAGCAGAGTAACAAAAATAACAAAGTTCCACTGGGAGTGTTTAAACATGGGTGTGTAACAGTTCCTACATATTCACTAGGTAACTTTCAGTATCATTATTACGTATACAGTTTCCAGGGAAAGTGACAAACTGCGTCCATGGAAAAAAAACATATGTTCACTCCACAGTAAGAAAAAAAAAAAACTTTAATGAAAAAATATTAAAATATACAACAAATGAATTCGAACTGTGCAACAAAGTGAAAAAGGGACATAAGTGATTGACCAACAGTCACAATGTAATAATATCAGTCAAAGCATAAAAAATAAGCACGGTCAACCTAGAGGTGCATAACATCTGAACAGTTTAGGCATCACTGATGCCATTGTCAAGGTAGCAGCAAGACGTTTGGATTGAGATCTGGGGAATTTGGAGTACAAGTCAAAACCTTGAATTCGTTGTTGTGCTCCTCAAACAGTTCCTAAACCATTTTTGTGCTATGACAGGGGGCATTATCCTGGTGAAAGAGGCCAATGCCATCAGGGAGTACCGTTTCTATGAAAGGGTGTCCATAGTCTCTAACAATGTTTAGTTAGGTGGTACGTGTCAAAGTAACATTAACATGAATGGCAGGACCCAAGGTTTCCCAGCAGAACATTGCCCAAAGCATCACACTGCCTCCGCTGGCTTGCCAGTGGTCAGGGATCATCAATCATTATATAGTTAAACTTTTTTTACTATGGCATAATTTGCTTTAAAAAATACAGAGAAAATAATATCAGTGAAAACTTAAATTTAATAAGAGAAAGGAGAAAAGGTTTTCAAATATACAAATGTGTATCCTTAATCTTATCCTTAATAGGATCTACACGGCTTTAATCATTTCAAACATATTACCTTGGGCTCGACAGTGCCTTTGGGTTTCCTTGTCAGACTTTTGTGCCCAGATATGAAATTTTATGTCTTTGATCAGTACTAGTTGATTCAATGATTAGCCTGTGTAGTTTTCTGAGCTCAAATCAAGAGAATTTTGCATCTCTCTTTTATCACCACTATAAACTATTCAAGTCAAGATTCTAAACAAAGAAACTATGTATTTATTATATCCATAAATCAATATGTAATAACCTAACACAGATTACTAGCAAAACCAGAAACCTTTTTTTCACAGGTTTAACACAGCCAAACAAACAACCAGGCAAGCATTATAACCACAATCAATAGACATCTAACCCTGCACACTGTATTTCAAGCAAACCATTGACAATTCTTATTTACAGTGATGATTTGTAGTCAAACAATAACTGTAACACATTTCATGAAAGCAAACCACCTGCAGTTATAATTCTAAAAGATAAATTAAAATGTAAGCTCAGGAACAAAGTGAAAACAGCTTTCATATCCCTTTGTAGATATAGGTGTTGTTGGTGGAGATCCAAAGTAAGGGTTTTTATTCACTGTTGTGCATTTGATGTTTTCTCTGTTCACGTTACTTTGAACATATTTGGCACTAAAGGTACCAAAGTATGAAAGATGGTGATAGTGCCTATAGCCTGTGATGGAAGATTGTAGCAAATAACTACATTTATAAATCTATAAGGACAAAAATTATGCTTCATTGACACTTCATTGAGAGAGAGAGAGAGAGAGAGAGAGAGAGAGAGAGAGAGAGAGAGAGAGAGAGAGAGAGAGAGAGAGAGAGAGAATGAGAATATTTGTTGTATATATATATAATTGTGTGTGTATAGATAGATAGATAGATAGATAGATAGATAGATAGATAGATGATAGATAAAAAGATAGATAGTCCAGTGAAATGTTTTAGGCAGGTATGAAAACATTTGAATCAACCATAAACGCACAACAGAGTGTAAAATTTAAATAAAGGTTGCTACAGAAGAGATGCATGCCAGCTTCATCCAACCTGCATTCAGCAGAGTTCAGAGAATATGACAGGTTGCCTGTTTAACAAGCATTATAAGGACTCATTTTGCATGTTTATTCCATCACAAGCACAAAAAAAGCAAACAAATCAGCAGAAATGGTGTGAAGTAGGGCCATTATTAAAGGGACTGTATCACCATGACACTGTTTTTATTGTATATGTAAAGAATAAAAATATTGAAAATGATCTATACACTGTGTTAGCAAAATTGCAAGCAAATGCCTAGATTAGGAGAAAAATGGGTTTTAAATGTGTCTGTGGAGTCTCCTGTCTATAACATCACCTGTGGCACAGTATGCAAATGAACTGCTTTCTAATAGGAAATGTGTAATTTGCATATCAATCCACAGGTGATGTCATAAACAGGAGACTCCACAGAAAATTGTCATTAATTTTATCTTAATTTAGAGAGTTGCTTGCAATTCTGCTAATACGATCATTTTAATCATTTTTGTTCTCTATATTTATATTATAAGCAATGTTTAGGTTATACAGTCCTTGTAAGTGTTTGTTTGAAGCAGGATCTTTCTGCCTGTTTGTCCACTGTTTATGCTCGTGATGGGGATGGAAAAAGCACACGAATCAAAGTGAGTCACAGAATACCTTGTATTGCTCATTAACTGGTGACAAGCTGTCATATCCTTTGATCTCTGCTGATTGTGTGAAAAAATGCTGTAAGGTAAGAATACTTTTAAATAGGCATGTTAGTTTATTTTTATCAATTAACTCACTATTCAGTCTGATTAGAAAAATCATCAGTGTAACTTACTTTAAGCACTCAAATGATAAGCTCCTGTTTACACCTCTGAAGTGTGAAATGCATCAGGTGTTCATCCATCAGGAATCCCACCAAGCTAGCTTCTTTTTATAAAACGTCTGCTTTTATTGACTGTGTATTACTGTATTTCGCATTTGTATTTTTAAATGTATTTTTAAATGATGGACCTATTACCTACGGTAGTAGGACCATCACACCTTTTAAGCGCCAGTACCTAATCTTTACCATATCACTTTTTTTCCAGGGTCCTGTGAACGGCTCTTTAGGTGCCATCTAGCAGCTTTTTTCTCTTTTCTCCGTACCATAATTTTCACTGGTGCAGGTCTATACACATTTTGTTTATATATTATTGTTACATATTAATATATAAAATGTTACACCTGATCCTAACCATTCCAGTTCATGTACAAATACTGGTTCCCTCACCATAGAGCACACTGCATAAAAGAAAAATTAGATATTTTCAATAAACTTATTACAAAATAACTTAAATCTATGACACTTAAAAAGAGGAATAATCTCACCCAAAAATGGCACTAAAAAACTGCAGGAGAATACCTCCATCATTGTGTTACTTGATATAGACTACTATTTGAAGGAGTTATACAGAATTTTACTGGACACCAGTCCCTATGATAAACCTTTGGGAGATCCCACCCTCCAATGTTTAGTTATCCTTGTCGGTGTCCTTAATTAGTGGAAAGATAATGGGATATTGTCCAAGCATGAATATAATAATTAACCTGTATTGGGATCTAGAGTGTGATCCTAACTGAATCCTTGTAAGTGTCAATAGACCATAGCCAAGGATGTAGAATCCCACTAATTCCAACATGCTAACATTTTTATGGGAGCTTGGGAATCCCTTTTTGTAGGTTTGGCACAAATCTGGTCTGGAGGGGTTCAGGGTAATATATGGAAGACTTTCAGTCTTCTCTTAATGGCAATGATTTTAGTCTTAGTTTCACCTTTCTGTCCAGTAAAGATTCCATTGATTTCCTGGACATGACTTTGTTCTGGACAGAGGGGCTAATTGAGACCACAGTTAAAGTTTGGGAGAAATTGGGTAATGCCAAGCTCACCAGCAAATCTACAACAAAACTGATGGAAAAGAAAAGAATCAAGGTATGTCAATGGCCCAGTCAAAGTCCAGGCCTAAACCAGATTGAAATGCTGTGGCAGAACTTAAGAGAGCTGTGCATAAACAAATGGCAGCAAACCTCACTGAAGTAATGTTGCAAAGAAGAGTGGGTCAAAATTCTTCCATAACAATGTTAGCGACTGATAAAGTCATACAGAAAACAATAACTTCAAGTTATTCCTGCTTAAGGTGGTTCTACAAGATATTGAATCATTAGTTGTACTTAGTTTTTCATTTTGGTTCTATTTTGTTAAATAAATCACCGACATGGTGTAATATGTCATGTGTTGTTGTTCATCTGAGGTTCTATTTACCTAAGTTTAAGACCTGCTAGGGAACAGATGATTGTTATTATGTCCAGATATGTAAAATCATAGAAATTCAACATGACGTGGCATGGAAGAATAAATGCCATTAAAATAACAATTTTACCAAAACTATTACACGTATTTAGATGTCTACCTTTAAAACTCAATTTAACAGATTTAACAAACTTACAAAATGAAGTAAGCACATTAATATGGGGGGAAAGAATCCCAAGAATTAAAAAAAAAAAAAAACACTATTAACACATAAAAAACTTGGAGGAATAGAAGTACCTGATATAATGAAATATTACAAACCATGTAGATTAACACAAACTACACAATGGCACATCAAAATTGATAGACCTGGTTGGGTGGATATCGAAGAAGAACTTATGAAACCTTTGTTCATCAACACAGTTTTATGGATACCTAAAAAATTCAGAAACAGATATTGGAAAGCTCATCCGATTATAGGATACTCGTTTGATATTTGGGACAAAGTTACAAGTAAATACAAATTAACAAAAAAGGGATCTTTATTAACACTCTTAGAAAAAGTTAACCCTCTGGATCCAACTGAAACCAAAAAAATGGCGAAATAAAGGATTATATAGAATAGCAGACTTAATGATAAATTATAAATGTATAGATTTTAACAACTTGAGAGAACATATCCTGAAGTAGCACCAATGTTTCAAATTTAGACAACTGTTTTAAGAAGTCATAAATATGAATAATTCTCTTAACATTCTACTACTAGAAAAAATATTTATCTATAATCTAAAAGAACAAAAAATATAATTTCTAAAATCTATTTAGAAATAAAATCATATAAAAAAAACCAAAACATTTTCTTATATGATTAATTGGGAAAAGGATTTGAAACTAAACAAAATGTTACGCGGATGGTACAGAACTCCCACACAAATATCCAAAATGTGCAACACCTACTCAGATTTATGTTATAAAAACTGTGGTATGAAAAGAGACACATTACAAATATGGTGGAGCTGCAACAAAATTGAACCTCTCTGGAAAAATATATCTTATTGATTATCTGAATTATTAGATAAAGAGATGAACTTAGAACCTTAAAACTCCTTATTAAAGCTACCATTAAATTCATTAACAAAAAAACAAAGATAAATTAGTAAATATTATAATGATAGCTACAAGATGTTGCATAGCCAAAAGATGGAAAAGTGAACCTCCATCTTACTTAGAAGTTATTATAAAAATAAACTTCATAGATCAAATGAGTATAATATCAACTGAACTAAATTAATCATTCCATTTAAATATGGATTTATGGGAACCTTGGATTATTTGGAACACAAAAAAAATTACTCAGATTAGAATAAAATGAAAAAAAATGTAAGTAAAAAATAAAGAGAGGAACAATACATTAAAAAGGAAGAGAAGTTAAAACAATAGAATAAGAAAAGAGGAGGAAAATAATACAAAGGAAAAAGAGAAAGAAGAGGAAATATTAATATACAGAGAAAAAGGGAAAAGGGAAAAAATAAAGGAAAATGAAAAGAAGAGAAAGATTTTTTAAAAAGAAAGAAAATTAGAAAACTGGAAGAGAGAAGGAATGAAAGAAGAGAAAAGCAAGAAAAATAAAAAGCAAAATGAAAAGGGACAAAGAAAAAACAAGACAGAAACAAATTATAAAAAGATATATTTTTTTATTTTATTTCTTGTTTACATAATATTCAATTAAGTGATTATTCAAATATAATGTCATTATAACTTATTTATCGGAGGTGATGGCGACGTAGGACGTACTACGTAACGTGTGGCGGGTGGGGGGGTGTCCGCCGGCGGAGGAGACTGGAGGAGAAAGACACGCGCGATCGATCTGCTGCTGATGTCGGGTCCCGCCAGAGACTAAAATTCACCCGATTGCATCTACACACTACCAACGAGGAAGCTTTAAAGTAGCCCCACAGTTGAGATCCGGATGTAGGGTCACTCCAGTCGTGCACCCTCTGTTGAGGCACCGAAGAAACGAGTGAGATAAGCTGGTCTGCCGAGAGAAGGTAGTTCATACACGTTTTTTTTTATTTTTATTTTTTTCTCCCGATTTTGAAGACGGTCAATCACGCTATATGAACTGTCTTAAACTACACTGAGACCACTGCTTGGTGACTCTTTAAGCTGGTTACTCTGAGGCCGGAGGGAAACCTTCCCCTTTTAGATATCTGGACTAATTTCTTCAGTGACCCTGAGTAAAGTTCATATATTTATGCTCTGATAATTATGTGATGGGGCCAGCTATCTAGGAGGGAAGCGGGAAAAAGAAAGGTGAAAAAAGAGAGGGAAATCCTCCCTGGAGACACACCGGAAAAGGGGCAAGCTTCAGACCATTTGTTAAAAGTGGCCTAGATCCCTGTCTAAAAACTCAGAATTTATTATAATATACAAGTACTATTACCCCTTCTATTGACATCAGTCGGTCCTAGAACAAGCGGATTTAAGGGCTCAATACATCTTTCTGCTGCACAGAGGATATATACCTGAAGGGCGGTGAGCAGTACACTCTTTTTCAATAGTGTTACAGATTCCTGTCAAAAAACCTGGAGATTGTTAAATTATACAAGAACATAGAGTCTATTGTGCTTGTCATTGACACCACCTGGTTCTAGAAGAAGCGGACTGGAGGGGTCTATAGACTGCCATACCCTTTTGCTGCAAACAGGACACATACCTGAAAAGGGGTAAGCATCAGGCTCTTTATTAATCGTGTTCCAGAATCCTGTTTAAAAACCTGGAGATTGCTAAATCATATAAGAACATTGTACCTATCGTGCCTTTTATGGACACCATCTGCTCTTAGAAGTAGTGGAAGAGGCTAATATATTGCTATACCCTGCTCCCTCACAGAGGATATTGGATAATATCAATCAGACCAGGTCACCCTAGTGGCCAACATGGCCCCCAAAATTGATAAGCAAGATAAAATTGATAAACATAAGAACACTAGCAAGGCAGGTAAACCACTGCCAATGGAGTCTTATTATTCCCCAAAGAGCCATTTAAATATGTCTGTGGCGCTGGACAAAAGCTTACCTGAAAAAAGTCCGCCAGATCGGACCACAGACCATCCAGCTCCGGATACCTCAGGCTATATTACTCAGCCAAATCTGATAGCAGCACTAGATGCGCTATATGACAGGATTAAGACTGACCTTGATAAAATCCTAAGAGACAACAGAGAGGAGTTCGCACAATTAAAGGCAGCAATAAAAAGTAAATCGGTGGAAATAGAGACACTACATGCTAAGATCCATGATCTGCAAGTTCAGAATGCTGCAGCCAATTTAACTATCGACAGGCTGGATCTCAAAGTGACCGACCTGGAAGATCGTTCTAGGAGAGCAAATTTAAAAATTCGAGGGATACCGGAGGACATTAATGATTTGGAGACCTATCTACTTGAATTATTGTCTTTATATTTAGATCCTAAGAAGATAGGGGGGATCCCCTGTGAAAGGATTCATCGCCTACCAAAGCCAACTAACTGGTCACAGGGCAATGTCAAAGAATTCAGAAAGAATCCGGCTAAATCGTCAAAATTCGCTCACCTGGCTTTATATGCGGATCTTTCCTTCGCCACAAGAATGACCAGAAGGAAATATGGAGACATAACCAAGTCTTTGAGAGAAAACAATATTATATACTCATGGGGCTTCCCGACGAAGCTGCGCATAATATACAGGGACAAAACCCATATATGCCTGGACGCGCATCATGCCAAGGATAAATTGATTCAGTGGGGTCTATTGAATGCTTAGGGGCCTCGGGGGGAAGGGGTGAGGGGGAGGGAGGTGACTGGTAGAGGGTTTTTTTTTTTTTTTTTTGGGTTCTGTTGCTATTTAAATTTTGTGTACCCCAGTTTTTGGGTGACTAAAGTTTGGGTGTAAACCTGCATTTTTTTACACTTCTGCTTAAAACATGCAGCTTATATGCGGGTCTTAAGGTGTTTTTATGTAGTCCATGAGTATGATGTATGTCCCTTCCTTTTTTTTTTTTTCTTTTCTCCTCCTCCCTTTTTTGCTATAAAATGGGTGCAGGATTTTTTGAATTCCCTTATCAGTACTGGCTAGGCAGATATTTTGTGGAAACTTATATGTGCTTTTTCAGAAATCTCAAGAGATTTAATTGTGGATATTTTGGCTTGCTTATGCAAGGGTTAAAATTATTAATGGTATCTGACAGGGGCACAATTTGCTTCTTTTCTTTAAAAATCTTATAGCGGCAGTACTGTAAACTACCAATCTGCAATAGATACTAAGTACCCTATCCAGATTAAGGGAGAGGGAGGGAAATGGGTAGGGAGAATATATATATATATGTCTCAATGTTTTATTTCTTTTGGCTCTCTCAGGGGCTCTTGCGGTTCTGTAATATGTGTGGGAGTTATAATACAATGAACCTTAAAAGTCTGTGGGATTTGTAGCTGGCCACCTGAAATTTGAAATTTTCACTATTTAGCACTGATTGGAACTATATGTTTTCTTCTTTTCTCCTTTTTTTTTTTTTTTTTCTTGTTTGTTATTTATTTAGACTTATCTACGCGTTTTGATTATGAAAAACTTATCACACAAAAATGTTTAATCGTGTTTGGGAATGATAGTTTTGCAAACGCTTAAAGTAAAAACTTCACTAATTGGTACTAGTTGGATAATAGTTTAGAGATTTAATAGCGGCCGTATATTGGTGTGATTCGCCAGTTGTCCCAAGAGACATAAATTTCCTCACTATATTTGGTTTATGTTAAGATTAGAATTAAAAATAGGACTCATAGGGTTAACACATAGGCTAATTTAACATTAGACCTCGGTATGATCTCACAATATATTCCGAGCACTTCACAGTGGTGGTTTGGTAAACTCTCAACGTATTAGAAGATATTAAGATAACTATTCGACTCTCGTTTTTTTCCCTTTTTTTGATTTTTTATTTTTTTTCCTTTTTTATAAAAAATCTTTTTATTTTTTTATTTTTATTATTTTTTAATTTGTTTTTTCTCTTCCTTTACTTATTCAGTTTTATTTAGGTGTTTGGATTGTGTAGAATTGGCATAGGACTTATCACATAAAAATGTTTAATCGCTCTTGGGAATGATAGTTCATAAACTTTCAATTGTAAATTAACCACCTCACTAAATGGCACTAGTTGGATGGATAGCTTAGAGAGCTGATAGCGGATGTACATTGGTGCGACACATTAAATGTCCCGAGGGACATAAATTTCTCCATTATATTTGGTTTAAGCCAAGATTAGAATTAAAAATAGGACTCTTAGGGACAACACATAGTGTAAATTATTATTAGATCTCGGTATGTTTTTAGATATATTCCGAGCATTTCTTAGTGGTGATGTGGTAAACACACAATGTATTAGAAGATATTAAGATAACCACTTGACTTCCGTTTCTCTCTCCTTTTTTTTTTCTTTCTTTTCTCTTGTACCGTCCTCCCTCCGTTTAACGGTTTTTGTTTTTGAACACCAAACATCCTCACCACATGGCCCAAGACCATACGTGTCAGATAGCTGATCAAAGTTGACTAATTAGACTTAGGGGTTTTATAACTTTGAAGAGCGTGTGTCTTATACAATAAGAATCTGATCTTACTTGGCGGACTTTCACCCCCCTAAGCTCCCTGGTGGACACAGGGAATTTTGGACTCATACAAAGCGGAGAAGTTTTCTCGGCTGGGTATGAAGATATGTGGTTTGTATATGTGTGTGTCAGTGTGTGTGTATGAATGGGTAACCACCGGGACTATAGAGGCTGGGCAGGGGGGTCGGACACTGTACTGGGGGAAGACGCTGGTCAAACAGTTTCATAATGATTAGATTATTTTCGATAAACTCGCAGGGATTAAATTCCCCATACAAGAGATCTTACCTATACGACTCTTTGATAAAGGAGAATATCGACATTGCACTTATTCAAGAAACCCACTGGAGACGGGAGGAGAAAACTCAGTGGAAATACTCGAGGTACCCCCACGTATTCTCCGCCGCTATGGCGGGGAAAAAAAAGAGGGGAGTCGCAATTATACTCTCGGCTAAGATTAAATTTGAGATGATTCATCAAGAAACGGACCCTGACGCTCGCAGTATAGTGTTGATATGTAAGATTAACGATATACTCTATACATTAGTTAATTTGTATGCCCCCTCGGAGGGAACCATAAGATTTGTTAATTCGTCGTTAGAGCAAGTAGAGAGGGTAGCTAGAGGTTTTATGATTGTTGGGGGAGATCTTAATGCAATATCAGACTATAACTTGGATAGACAAGCGAATAGCCCTCGGAAGCAGGACAGACGTATGAAAGCGAGAGCGGATGCCTTTTCAGCCTGCCTGCTCAAACAAAATCTCTACGATGTATGGAGGGTCCACCACCCAGAGGAAAGGGATTACTCATTTTTCTCTAGGGTGCATACAACCTACTCCAGGATTGATTACTTTTTGGTAAAGGGCCCTATGCTGCGAAGATGTCTCAAATCTACAATGGGAAATATTACCTGGTCTGATCATGCTCCAATATATTTAGAAATTAAAGACAATCCTGACTATCAAGTTCGCAATAATTGGAGATTAAATGAGCAGTTGATAGAGTCAGAACAGAATGCTCATGAGCTGATCGATCAGGTAAAATCTTTCATTGAAAATAACGACAACGGTGAGACACCGGACCACAACCTGTGGTGCACCCTGAAATGTGTATCCAGGGGCTTTTTGATTAAGAAGGGTGCATGGTTAAAAAAAAGTAGGGGCAGAGATTTGTCAGAACTATACGTAGCATTAGCAATACTTGAGGCCCGGAACAAATTGGACCCCGATGGACAGACAGGCAGAGAGATCCAGGTAATTCAAGACCAGATCAAAAACGGATTACAGATCAGAGCTGAGAGTGCAATGACGCGTTTAAAAAGTAATTGGTACTGTAGCAACAACAGAACAGGGAAAGATTTCTCTAAAAAACTTAAGGCACAGATGGCAAAATCGAGAATAAATAAGATAAGAAAAGATGGTAAGATCTATATCGCCCCAGAACAGATTGCGGCAGCCTTCAAATCATATTTTGAGTCATTGTATAATCTGCCACGGCCTGAGACATCTGCCTCAGATCTAAAGGCTTTTCTTGGCTCGCTCGGCCTCCCAAGATTGTCCGAACAGGGGGCGGAACTCATTAATACACCGATTACGCTGGTAGAAGTATCCACTACCATCAGGGAGATGAAGAAGGGCAAATCCCCAGGCCCAGACGGGGTTTCGGCATCTTTCTATCAGATACTGGACCCGGTTATATCTCCTATACTGGCCAGACTATATGACTCGCTTATGAGAGGAGAGAGACTTCCACAAGAGATGTTGGAGGCTTCTATCTCCCCCATTCCGAAGCCAGGTAAGGACCCTGAAATGGTGAGTAACTATAGACCTATCTCACTAATCAATGTGGATGTTAAGATATTCTCCAAAATCCTGGCAAACCGTTTGAAATTGGTGATTCATGATCTGATCCATCCTGACCAAGCCGGCTTTATGCCGGGTAGGGAGGGCTCGGAAAATACGAGGAGGGTCTTCGACATTGTTGATCCTATACATCATAGGAAAATCCCCTGTCTTGGCCGCTCTAGATGCAGAGAAGGCCTTTGACAGAGTGGATTGGAGATTCCTGTCGGAGACCCTGCAGATCTTTGGTCTTAGGGGTATGTTCTATAATGCAATAATGGCACTGTATGCGGACCCTCGGGCTAGGATCAGGGGTCCTTTCCTGGCTTCGGAATTTTTTGATATCCGGAACGGAACAAGGCAGGGGTGTCCTCTGGCCCCTCTCTTGTACGCACTTACCATCGAACCTCTGGCTCAGTATTTGAGAAAATCACAAGAGGTTGTAGGGGTACAGATAGGGTCGGAGGAACACCTAATAACCCTTTATGCGGACGACGTTTTACTGACTATGACTCACCCACTGACTTCAGTACCAGCACTCCTGGAAGCCTTAGAGCTTTATGGTTTATATTCCAATTATAAAGTGAACCTTCTGAAGACACAGATAATTACCCTTTATATGTCTATACCCAACTCCCCGACGTGGCAGGCATTCAGGGAAAATGGGGTGGTATCGGAGAAAATTGATTATCTGGGGATCAAAATATTCAGTCAAACCGATAAAACTGTCCCGAGGAACCATGGGTCGCTACTGATTGACCTTCAAAAACTTACCTCACAATGGGCAAAGCTGGAAACATCCTGGCTGGGCTGGATTAACATCTTAAAAGCATACATTCTACCAAAGCTTATCTATCTGTTTCGTACTATACCGTATAAAGTTCCAAGTAAAATCCTTAGAGAGTATGATTTACTTTTTTCTAGGTATGTGTGGTTAGCCAAAAAGCCGCGTATCCCCAGTCAAACCCTGAAGCGGGGAATGCAACATGACGGGTTGGGATATCCAGACCTCCGTAGGATCTATGAGGCATGTCAGCTTGCACAGGTACTGGCCTGGAAGAATCAAAGATATAATCCCTGCTGGTATAGATTAGAAAAAACGGCCTGCGATAATAAAGATCCGGCCTTATTGGTCTGGCTGCCCAGAAATCTTTACAAAAACTTGGATCTCTCCCTTAAAGCAGTCACAGAACTGATGTCCTCGCTATATAATTTAAAAAGATCTTTAAGAATATCAGATACGATATCAAAAGCTGCTCCGCTACAGATTGTCACATTGTGTATAGAAAATATTAGATTACAGAGATGGAATGAGATCGGGATTAATACAGTGGGAGACCTCTTTAGGGATAACAATCTGATCCCTTTTGAGACATTATCTAAGAACTATAACTTACCAGACACTGAACGGTATAATTACCTGAGACTCAGATCTCTCTTTAGAGACAATCCACCCACAGTCGCCACAGACTGGGATAGATTCCTGATTACTGTGGGTAGTGGGAATATAATATCAAGATCCCGACGATTTCTCGAATCGGGGGTGACGCTCGGGAAGTCGTCGGCGATCATTCAATGGGAGTTGGATCTGGGCAAATCGTTCCCTTTGCAGGATTGGTTTCGGATTTGGCAGGAAGTCAGGAGAGCAATTCATTGTATTAATATTCACCAGCAGTTTTATAAATTGCTCCATAGATGGTACCTGGTCCCCAAGAGACTGGCTAAATTCGATTCAAATGCAAACGATTTATGTTGGCGATGCCAACAAGCAATTGGATCACAACGCCACATATGGTGGGATTGTACTGAACTTGCAACGATAAGACAGAAGGCATCATCTCTCATAGAAGAGGTGACCCCGAACCAAGGTCAACTGACTCCGCAGGCATTCCTATTCCATTTAGACCTAATAGAATCCAACAAAAAACCGAAGGGCCCTCTGCATTAATATCCTCTCAGCTTTTAAGATATGCCTGTCAAGATACTGGAGGCGAGTAGAGATACCTTCCTGGCATGAAATCAAGTCCCAGATAAGTCTCCAAGCCACAGCCGAAAAATATTTCTTTTTAAAAGCTAAAAACATACAAAATAAAGAAATCTACGAGGAAATATGGGTAAAGTGGAGGGAACTCTCAAACGATCACCCATAGCCGATGGTATGGGGACTTAACTGGAATCTTGATATTAAAATTTCCGTTCGCCTATCCTGCGAGTACACTCTATTTCATTAAGCATGTTCTTGTGTTATAAGTGATCAACGTCTCCCTAGGCTATAATTAAGGATACCTTGCCGCCCGGCCCCCCTGCCTTAGCCCAAATAAACTAAAACAAACTGATACATTCCCTACAGGCTGTAACTTATCTTTTTTCTTTTTCTTTCCCTGGATGCCTGTGTGTTTGGCCTGTTTGTCTATCTGTATGTTCGTTGTCTGTCTGTCTGTTACCTGGGTGGTCAATTGTATTGATACGTGGTACACCAGGGTCTCACAATGGTGGATAGAATAGAATAATTGTTATAATTTTTCCACGAATTTATCCTTTGTGGAACAAACCTAAGTAGATCTACGTAAAAATGGTATTCCCACAGAAATTAATGTAATGTCCACTGTATTGTTGTTTGATGAATTTTGTATGTATATATTTTAAGATAAATTAATAAAGTATAATATAATAAAAAAAAAATAACTTATTTATCAACAAAATAAAATATAAATTGAAAAAAAAGAGGCTGTACTTTCTTTTTCTTTTGACTGTATTTATTTGTACTGCTCCTGTCTGTATTCTCGTTTTAATATATTTCTTTGGTATATTATTTAACCCCTTAAGGACAGAGCCTTTGAAACATTTTTGTCCTTTCTGGACAATGGCTATTTTAACATTTCTGTGCTGTTTGTGTTTAGCAGTCATTTTGTTCTTTGTCATTTGCTGTACCCACACATATTATATATTGTTTTTATCGGGACAAGAAGGGCTTTCTTGGATGCCATCTTTTTGATCATATCTTAAAATATTTAAAAAAAAGAAAAAATAATATGGTAAAAAAGAAAAAATGCGAAAAAACCTGCTAACTAGATTCTACTATTTCTCCTGAGTACAGGGATACCACCCATGCATAGGTTTGTTGGGTTGTTTGGGGGCTAAAATGCCAAATTTGTGAGGTGCAGTTTTTTGTTTTCCAACTTGAAATTTTTACATGCTGACAGCCTGCACCCATGTCCCATTTGGGACATATTTGAAGCCAGCTAGTGTATTTTACCCCATCAACCCATATATTTTTTAAAAGTAGACACCCTAGGCTATCTCAAATGGTGGTATTTTAAAACTTTCCATGCACTAATTCTACCACCAGCCTTTATCAAAGTTTGTGGTAGTAATTTTTTTGTGTTTTTTTTTCACAAACCTTGTATTTCAGACATGAATTCACAGATTTTGGTATGTGTCACTGCCAAATAACACACCAATAAGTGTTCAGCAACATCTCTTGAGTACAGGGATACCACCCATGCATAGGTTTGTTGGGTTGTTTGGGGGGTAAAAGGCCAAATTTGTGAGGTGCAGTTTTTGGTTTTCCAACTTGAAATTTTGACATGCAGACCGCCTGCACCCATGTCCTATTTAAGACATATTTGAAACCAGCCAGTGTATTTTACCCCATCAACCCATATATTTTTTAAAAGTAGACACCCTACGCTATTTCAAATGGTGGTACTTTGTCAGCTCTGTTGGAGGTTGAAAGGCTACATTTGAGAGGTGCGCTTTTTGATTTTCCAACTTGGAATTTTGACATGTAGAGCAAGGAAGGGGTTAATAGCTCTTATAAGAGCCTTTGTAGTACTGTACAAAAAAAATTAACCCCTAAAAATGCACAGACAAGAAAAAATGTCCTGCAGTGATCAGTGGCAGGGAAGGGGTTAATACACAGGCTACACTATACAAAGGGTATGGCTTTTATAAAAGCCCTTGGGATTTTTTAACATTTTATTTAATTTATTACAATTTAAAAAATATATTATACAGATCTGTCTCTTTCCCTCACTAAAACTCAAGTGAGGAGAGGGAGGCATATCAATATGGGTCAGAACAATATTTACCAATACTGATCTAACCAGACGGTGACCAATGGTGATGCTCATCTGAGAAATCACCAAACCACCTTTGCCACTGATCGGCTGTTACTGATCGCTATACACGCGTTCAGACAGCTTCAAAAGGAATACACGTAATCCCCTAGTGGGTATAATTAACCCCTAGCGAGTGTGACAAAAAAAAATGCTGATAGCAAAAAAAAAAATCCTTCTGCAACCAGATTGCTCCATATGCACTGCTTAGGCATTGATATACGGCAAGGAAGGGGTTAATAGCTCTTAAAAGAGCCTTTGATATACTGTAACAAATAACAGTAAAAAAAATTAACCCCTAAAAAAATGCACAGACAGCAAAAAATGTGCTGCTGTGGAAGATCACTGCGTACACAGCGATCAATTGCAAGTAAGGGGTTAAATACTGCAAACGGCTTTTATAAAAGCCTTTGGGTCTCAATTTTATTAAATATATTATAATTAAAAACTTACATTATACAGCTCTGTCTGTCTCCCTCACTAAAACTCAAATGAGAGGGAGGCAGATCTACACGGGTCAGATCAAATATTTACAAATATTGATCTAACCAGACGAATAGTGATGCTCATCTGAGCAAACGCCAACCCGCCTTTGTCACTTATCAGCTGTTACTGATCGCGATACATGCGCTCAGACAGGCAGTGATCTACAGCAAGCAAGGGGTTAATCTCTCTTAAAAGAGCTTGTTTTTATACTGTAATGAATTACAGTAAAAAAAATGTACCCTTAAAAAATGCACAAAAATGTGCTGCTGTGTATGATCACTGCGTACACAGCGATCAATGGCAGGGAAGGGGTTAAATGGCTTTTATAAAAGCCCTTGGTGTTTAAAATGTTATTAAATATTTTATTTTATTATTTTATTTTTTACATTATCTGATCTGTCTCTCTCCCTTACTAAAACTAGTAAGGTGAGGGAGGCAGATCAATACTTGTCAAAGGCAATATTTACTAATATTGCCTTTGACTGTATGATAAGTGCTCATCAGAGCACTTACCATACATGCCTGCACACAGATCACACAGATCTGTTGTGCCGGCATCGATTGGCTCCCCCTAGAGCATCGGAAGTGAAATACTTTCACTTCCGATGCTCTTGCCATTAGAAGGGAAGCGCTGCCTGTCACGGCAAATCGATCACTCGCCCGCTGCACACATGTGCTTAGGAAGCGAACCTCCGGTGTTGCTAAAGGAGCTCAGGAGAGCGACCACCATCGGTTCTGGGGCAGCCGAAGGTGCTGCTAAGTGCCTCGCTAGCGAGGCACTTTAGCAACACCGGAGGTGCTTAGGAAGCGAACGATCGTTCGCTTCCTAAGCACATGTGTGCAGCGGGCGAGTGATCGATTTGCCGTGACGTGCCTGGCACGTCATCTGTCCTTAAGGGGTTAATATATTTTTTAGTTTATATGTGTAAGTTTCCCATCACTGCTTTTCGTATTATAAAAATGTGTTTTATGTGTTTTGGTTGAGTTATGTTCCACAATTTGTATGGACTTTAATTTAAAGAGGACAATTAATATAGTGTGTAAACAGGCGCTTCATTTGGTGATTTCAGGAAGTGGCTCTGAATATCTTCTGGGTTCAGATCTATGTTACCTGGGTTTGGATAAGGTCCTTCACTGCTGATACCATGCAAAAATTAGGATCTCTCTCTGCACTAGCAGAGAAAGCCAGTCACCAACCAGATGGCTGCCTGCTTCCTATGGAAGCATGGCAGCTGCTGGTCAGAGAATAAACTGCTGTGTACTATCAAAAGTACATGCCAGTTATCCTCACAATAGGAACAACTAATATTTCACTTGTGCTTCTATATTAGAAGCACAAGTAAAATATAAAGTTTAGTGTTCCTTTGAGTACTTTGTTGTTATTATTATGTGAAAGAAATTGTCACAACACAACGCAGTTTGCTAAATCATGACTCTGATTTTTAGATTTTTTTTTATTTAACCCCTTGCCGACACAGGACGTGCTAGGTCAGTCCTGTGTGGCGAGGCGTTGGTGTCCGTCCTGTGTCAAAACGAGCACTGAAAGCGGATTTTTTTCCACATAGAAGCAGGGTGCAATGCTGAAAAAAATACCCGTTGGCATTTCGATCTTCCCGGGAGAGCGATAGAAAAGCTAGTTTTAAAGGCTCAGCGCCTTTAAAACCGCGGGCATTTAAAAAGAGCATAGGAAGCAAATTTAATCGCTTCCTTTGCTCTGTAAGTGTTGCTGACTTGCCTCGCTTAGGATCTGACCACTTAGGATCTGCCTCCCTCTCCTCGCATGTTTTTTTTTTTCTGAGGGAGACAGATCAAAGTAATAAAAGTAATAAAAATGTATAAAAATAAATACACAATACACTAATAATAAAACAATAAAAAAAATTCTAAAAGCAATTCCTTGCGTTTAACCCCTTCCCTGCCATTGAACTTGTGTAAGCAGTGATCTTGCACATCAGCGCATTTATTTTTGCTGTTTGTGCATTTTTTGGGGGTTAATGTTTTTGTACTGTAATTAATACAGTGTATTAGGCTCTTCTAAGAGTTATTAACCCCTTCCTTGCCGTCGATCACTGCTTACGCAATGATATTGAAGCCAAAGCAATTTTTATCTGTCTGCATATTTTTTTCACTTTTTTTTTTTTACCCACTTCCGCTAGTGGGTTACGGGTAAAGTAAAAATATATATATATATTTTTTTTAAGCTATCTGAGCGCATAGCGATCAGTAACAGCAAATTAGTGGCAAAGGCATTTTGGTGATTGCTCTGATGAGCATCACCATTCGCCTGGTCAGACCAATATTTGTGAATATTGATCAGACCAATTTTGATCTGCCTCCTTCTCCTCACTTACATTTTTGTGAGGGAAAGAGACAGATCAGTATTAGTGATATAAAATAACATTTTGTAAAATTGTCAGGTTTTATGAAAGCCATTCCCTGTGTATTAACCCCTTCCCTGCCATTCATCACTGTATAAGCAGTAATCTTGCACAGAAACAGTATGTTTTGCTGTCTGCACTGTTTTATGGATTAATTTATTTGTACTGTAATGTATTATAGTACTAGATAGACTCTTCTAAGAATCAGGGTTCGATTTTTGACCCTGGTCAGCTTTCTGATACATCATCTAGTGATGTATCGGTGGCTGCTGAGCCCTTGCCACAAGGAGTCATGGGTGTCCACTTGTAAAAAAAAAATATGGTTTTGTGGGGGTAAATTACATTGGATGACTTCAAAGATATATCCCATATAGGACATGGGCGCAGGTTGACTACAAGTTGGAATTTTGAGATGCGCACCTCACAAATGTTGCCTTTTCCCACGCAAGCAACCAAACAAACCTATACATGGATGGTATCGCTGTACTCAGGAGATGTTGCTGAACACATTTTGGGGTGTTGTTTGGCAGTGACATATATCAGAATCTTTGAATTCATGCCTGAAGTACAGTGTATGTGGAAACAAAACAAAAAAAAAAAATACTACCACAAACTTTGAGAAAGGCTGGTGGTAGAAATAGTACATATACAGTATTAAAGTACCACCATTTGAAATACCTTAGGATTTTCCAAAAATATATGGTTTGATGGGGTAAAATACATTGGACGGCTTCAAAAATGTTCCAAATGGAACATGGGCGCAGGCTGACTACATGTCAAAATTCCAAGTTGGAAATGCACACATCCCAAACGTTGCCGTTTAGCCCCCAAAACAAAGCTACAAACCTATGCATGGGTGGTAACACTGTACTCAGGAGATGTTGCTGAACACACATTGAGGTGTTGGTTGGCAGTGGCAAATACCAGAATCTGAAAATTCATGCCTGAACTACAATGTGTGTGAAAAAACCCGACATCCCAACCCTTTGACATAGGTTGGTGGTAGAATTAGTACATGAAAATTGTTAAAATACCACAAATTTTAAATACCCTAGGATGTCTAGTTTTCCAAAATATATGGTTTGATGGGGTAAAATACTTTGACAGGCTTCAAAAGTGTCCCAAATGGAATATGGGCGCAGGCTGACTACATGTCAAAATTCTAAGTTGGAAATGTACACCCCCTAAACGTGGTCTTTTAGCCCCCAAACAACCCAACAAACCTATGCATGCGTGGTATCCCTGTACGCAGGAGATGTTTCTGAACACATATTGAGGTGTTGTTTGGCACTGACACATAACAGGAGCTGTAAATTCATGCCCGAAGTACAATGTATGTGGAAACAAAACATTAAAACTAACCTAAAATTTGACAAAGGCTGGTGGTAGAATAAGTGCATGGAAAGTGTTAAAATATAATTAAAATAAAATCATTTGAAACACCCTAGGGTGTCTAGTTTTCAAAAATGTATGGTTTTGTGGGGTAGAATACACTTTCTGGCTTCAAAAATGTTGCAAATGGGACATGGGCGCAGGTTTTCTGCATGTCAAAATTCCAAGTTGGAAAACCAAAAAGTGCACCTGTCAAATGTGGCATTTTTACCACCAAATAACCTAACCAACCTATACATGGGTGGTATCCCTGTACTCAGGAGATGTTGCTGAACACATATTGAGGTGTTGTTTGGAAATACCCCTTCACATTTTCAGGTAATGTTTACCTAAATTGCAATCTATGTGAAAAATGTAAAAAAAAAAAAAACATTTTGCTGCAAACATTGGCAAAGGTTAGTGGTAAAATGGCTACAAGAAATGTGTCAAAATACCCCTGAGTTGTCTAGTTTTTAAAAATATGTACATGTGGAGGGTCATTCATGGATTTAGTACAGATATCAGTGTTACAATATCACTATTGCTAATTTTGAAAAAAAGGATTTTGAAATAGCTTTGCACTACTTATAGTTCTAGCCCTGTAACATGAATAAAAAAAGCACAAAAATATAAAACATGGGCTATTTCTGAACTCAGGACAAATATTAGAAACTATTTAGCAGTGTTTTTTGTTGTAAAAGTCAGAACAAATTTTTTTTTTAATTTTTTTGCCATATTGTTTTTTATATCAAATGATATGCTATTATCAAAATAATGGTATCAAAAGAAAGCCCTTCTTATTACGATAAAAACAATAAATAGTTTGGGTGGGTACACTAAATGAGACAGAAATAAATTATAGCAAAACTCAAACACCTCAGAAATGTTAAAACAGCCCGTGTCACCAAGCGTCGGACAAGCCAAAAAAGTCATGTCACGAAGGGGTTAAGAGAAAGCAGCAGGTAGTTGCAAGAAATTAAGAAAAGAGTTTAAAAATTAAGGCCAAAGTAGCCAAGTTGGATAAATTCTCCCATTCAACATAATCTAGCAAAAATTCTCCATGCTAACTAAACTTAACAGTGCATGTATGTGTAAAAACTGGTATGAAGGTACAATGCCAGATACAATAGTATATTGTAAGAGAGAGAAAATAGCTCTGTTAGTTCTATGCTTTATGTGCCTTTGATTGCTTTCATACAGCACAATTACACATGGTATTTAAGAATATCATGTTGGAATACCATTCACTGTTACTCATTTTAGCTATGGTTTTCATATATTTAACTTTGGTAGTTGAAACATTAGCACATGGTTTATACTGTACAAAGGGTAGCCTTTAACTTCTTTTGCAATACTCTATTCTCCTCTCAAGCAGTACATCTTAAAAGGCCACAGAGGACACTGTGGTTGGTGTGATCTTTAACATGTCTAGACATAAATTAGGATATTATAGATCTAAATCTTTGACACATTTTTGAACAAATAATTATGTTTTAGAGATTGCTAAAATGCATATGATGTAACACAAACTACACTTGTATTCTGAAATGATACTCGACAACAGCTCTTCAACGATTTAACAAATACAATATTAAGAAAATATCCCATTGGCCGTAGGTCAAAAGGTTTTATAGTGTGAAGATTTCCAGATGAAGCATTCCTACATTTATATAATCCAATTTTGAAGAGGTCTTTAAAGTCTTTATTTCATTACAGGCTAAAAGACATTTTTTATATCTGTCTTTATTTTTCCCTGAGAAATGTTGAACACAATATAGGAAAGATCATATCGGTGCTATGCTATAGTAAAACCTATTAAAAAAAATATTTTTTTTCTAAATTCAATCAAAAGTGCATCATTGACCATTTTTTTCTTATGAATTATATATGTCAATGTGGTATATGCTGTACATGTGTTATATGGAGCACATGTAATGGAGAGGGTTCCAGAGTTTCAAATATACAAAAAATCCAAAAAGGCAAGAACATACCTGAACTGGCATTTATTTTAATGGGGTCCTGTGGACTTTTATTTTCGTATATTTGAATCTCTGACCTGGGTTCAGGTTAAGCACCCCTACTCATCATAAGTGCTTCATAAATTGTGTCCAGAGAAACCTATAAGAGTGTCTCAGTGTAAGTAAAATTGGATGGCTTTTGGTTCTGGTAAGTAATGCAACTAAAGAGCTCCATATAAGCAAAGAATATAGTGTTAGGACCAACCAATATTGGAGTAGTTTTGCATAGTGGTGAGCTAATATATATATATGGGCTAATATTTATAAAGGGGCAAAATTGTCAACTCCATATGCACCAATCTGTTACAAACTGGATTCAGATTGGTTATAATAGCCAAATCGAACAAATTCCAAAATGCAGCTACTCAATATACCAGTATTTGAATCCGAATTGACTGTTTGGGCCATTCAGAAACCGAAGCATTCGGAACAATGTTGCCATTACAGTAATCCCCAAATACAATTCGGATTTGGGGTTGATAGCAGTATTTTGGCCATTCCAATTCTCAAGATCTGATCTGGACAATTGAATTTCAAATGTTACAAATCTTATAAAGACTGGGGGACAAAAGCCAGAGGACTTCTGCTGCCCCATAAGTAAAAAACAACAATTAAAATTAGGGCGGCCAAGGCCCTGTCCCCAATAATAATAAAAAATATATATATACCCTAATGGTACCCTGTGAATAAAATAAATACCTGAAGCTGAAGTACAGCGCAGATCCATGACACCCTCAAGTCCTTATCTTCTTTCCTCAGGGGAAGGGGCCACTCAAAAAATAAAAATGAATCCACTTTCATCTAAAAATAAAAGTACGCTGACAAAAATAAATCATGCAAACCCTTCTCTCGCCTAAGCAAGGATGGATGCAGAATCGAATCTCTGCTCTGAGAATGGGGATTTCATTTTAAGAAGAAAGCCATCTGATTGGCTGACATCAATCCCAGCCAATGGTAAATTTGGGGTTTTGGGACTGAAGGCTTTGACTGGCTGACAAAGTGCACTGATCCTTTTGTGCATTGCATGTACATATGGTCTATACACATATGCAGTGCTGCCTTTTATGCTTTTGTGCTGCCTTAGGTCTGCACCCCAAAACTAATTTGTCATACCCCTTAGAATCCCTTACGCTTGGTGGCATCCCTTCCATGCATAACAAATGGGCAAAGTGGGCACTTGTCCAGGGTCCATTGGTTAATTGGGGCCCAAAGAAGCTACCCTGTGTACCCCAGCTGGCCCACGGTGGTAGTACTGCTTGCGTGACTGTCTCACACAAAGACAGTCAATGTAGTTGACTGTAGTTTCAATGTATTAATTATTTACTCTACAAAGTGTTGCTTTCCTAACATCCATTTCGTAAAGGGTTAAAACCCTCATTTGTACTTTTACAATATTGTTAAAGGCAGTGATCTACTCGTCATCACTGTGGCTTTGTCTCAGTGCAAAATGTGTTTTCTGCATTCACCAAGTACACTGTCATATCATGACATCAATCATTGCATTATATTCCTTCAAATGGGCCTGTCAAGCTAAAATGACAGGTGCACTTTAACAGCAAGTAATTGGATGTGCACCTTGTACTAGCCAGATTTCTAATAGATATATAGATCAAAAGATATCTAGAGCAAAAGCTTTTATCTTACTTCTTTGGCTGTCATGATATAGAGGTCTAAACTACTTATATATGTCTATGAACCCACTATGCTCTTTTCCTAATCCAGTAATACCATGCACTGCATAATTTGAATGAGTACGCCATACATTGCCTTTTTATTTACAAATGTATTTTTTTTAAAAATGCAATTCTCTTTTTTAATGTATTTTTCATTCTCTGTCCAAGGTGTATTTGTCACCTACACCTGACAGGTCCATTTTAATCTCATGTAAATTGTTTTATTTATAAGTCCTGTCTAAGCAGTTAAGGATTATTGGGTTTGCTGATAACGCTTTATTAGTGCTCTGTCCCTCTTTATATCTGCGCATAACTTTGACTAGATGTTAAATTGTTCCCACGGATCCAGTTTAATTTTTATTACTGTTATTTTACTGGCGTATTCTGTTGTATGTGCATGATACAGTAATGGCCACAGAGAAACAAGTTTATATAAGAAAATATATAGAAATATGCATTCATGTTTCAAGTCAAATTTTAACTTGTTATATCACATTATATTCGCTAACAGACTTAATAGGGGAAAAAAACATTGGATAACAAGCTTTATGCTTGTTTCATTGCAACTGCTGATCAAGAAGTTGTCATTGTGAGCTCCTGGCTTTTTCTAACTTGCTCTTGTTTCTTCAGGCGATGATTCATATGTATCCCAAAGGACATGTACTCCTATGGCTTCCCAAGTCTGCCAAAAATCTTCAAGGTTACTGAAAGGTTACTGTGTCACATAGTAATTGAATGTGTAAGTGATAATTATCCTAGATCATTTCAAAATGCATGTGATTGTATTCTAAGTAGTTTCTACCGGGCATAATAACTATAGGAACCAAAGAGTGGCATGTTAAATCTTATGTAAGCTGCCTAGCTTCAAAGCAAATCATAAATGATTTATATGAACCAGAGACAAATAGTAAAAGCTCATGAGAGATAACATGTAATGGTATATAAAAAATAAAAAATAGAGTTATTTTTGGCTATAATTAAAAGACAATTAAACTTTTTTAAGTCAATAATTAACTTATTTTTATTTTTTGTGGGGTGAGGAGGGGACTTACTTTGTACTTTACTTCAATTAAAGAGTTCCGTCCGACTTATATTCCTGACCCCTTGGCTCAGTTGGGTCGCAGACACAACAGGGGCCGAATGTGGCATGCGAATTGCATTGCTGGCAAAGCCTGAACTAAATTCCCTTGAAAAGCTAATCGTGGGGCAGAGAGAGCCTAATTAGGGTATGGGCAACCTGCCCATGTCGACTTAGCATCCCCCAGAATTTCTATTTCAATAAAAAAAAATAAAAAAAAAGATTTAGGATTAGGGCTAAAATGTCAGAATAGTTAGGAAAGAAAAGTAAAATAATAAAAACATGGGGTACTCCCAAACTCAGGACTAATATTAGAATCCAATTATTTTTCATTAGTGTTTTGTAGATGTGTAAAAGATTTTTTGTAGTAAAAGTTAGAAAAAGGTTTTGGGGCTTTTTTCATCATGATGAAAAATAATGAGAAAAATCTATATATAATTTGTTTGGTGGTACAATAAATGATAAAGGAAATTTACAGATAAACACAAACAAGGCATGTTAAAACAGCACATTTCCAGAATGACCAAAAATGTTCAGAGTCCAGTTATGAAGGGGTTAAATTAATGTGAAAAATTAAATGTTTTTATATTGGTTAATTAAAACAAGGCTGCATTGCCTTGGTGGAGATTTTAAAGTGTAGATGTCATTTAAACATAGCTATAGGAAATTAAAACAAACTGAACTTGTCAGTCTGCTGACTGGAAGTACGTGTTCAACAGCATTGAATATGTAAACTGGAGATTTTTGTCTAGGATGTAGACAAGTATCCCAGGCCTAAAATCAAATGATTTTACGAAAATAGAACACTGTATACTATGACATAGAGTCCCTTTTACTCTATTATTAATTTTGGGTCATGTATTAAGGAGAAACAAAAACAAGATATCACTGATCTTGGTAAACAAAAAATACAATAATCAAAACCACTTCAAATAGCTAAAATATAAGAAAACACTCCTACAATTTAAGTGCCAGATTCTGGTCTGTCCAGGTTTCATAAACATAAGCTTTTTTTTTTTTAGGTATTTGTGCTTATAGCACATATATGTATAAATGTGTTGCCCACTCTGCTACGGAAAGGGTTAAAACAGATTAACATGAAGGAACTGAAATGTGCATTAAACAGCAGTAGAGCTGCAAATCATATAGAATCCATTATCTGCAGTGTTTAAATAACCATCACATGTTGGTTCTATCACGCAAACTACCAGTAATTGTTACGGAGTGAAAAGTGATGTTCATCACTGTAATAACAGAATAATTGTCCATACAAATCACTTTGGGTTTGATAAGTACCAGATGTTAATGTGGAATATGAAAAATGAAGAGTAATTTTCATGCTTAATTCATACCGCTGTATTTGAGCCATCATTCCATCCTGCATTCTAGTACAAGGTACACGATATTAATTCAATACATTATGTCTGAAATTACCAAACACATAAGTGATAGATGTAATTAAAATTGCATATAGATTTAGAACTATGCTAGGCAGACCTGTTGCTTGTGTGTAGGTCAAATGTTTCTCTGCTTTTAAAATAACTTAGCGGAACAATTTAGGGCGTTATGTGTAAACATTTTTATGCAGAACAGAGATTGCACCTTTTTTTACATTTCAGCACTTTCAAGGCCGGTAATGGAACCTGAAAAGATGAAAAGTGACTGATTCTTTTTTACGAAGGTTATACAGACTCTCAAAGTGCTCTAGCAATCCAGAAGTTCGAGACCAGCACACAGCACAAAGCATCATCATCTGTTGGGGGAATAATATGGTGATAATATTTTCAATGAAGCTGCCCTTTGTAACAAATCAAAAATTGCTCTATTAAGATGACACTTTACTTACCCCCACAAACTATCTGATTCCCCCCCCGTGAGTTGCACAGCTTGCAGATCCTACCACTCATTTCTCTCATTGCGTTAACAAGTTTAAATTCTAGCATGGGAGACATACAATTGTAACCCAAGGTTTGGTGTAAGAATTAGGGTTAGCATAAGGATTAGGGTTACAATGAAATTAAAATTAGTATAAATTAAGGGTCAGCATAAGGGTTAGGGTTACAATTAAATTAAAATTAGAATAAATTAAGGGTTAGCATAAGGGTTAGAGTTAAATTTAGGGTTAGTGTTAAATTTAGCGTTCAGGTTGGGTCACTGTAGGTGGGAAAAAAAAACACTATTTTTGGTTATTGCCCTATAACTTTCAGAAAAACATGAAAACAAGCGTATTTCTAAACTTGGGACAAAATGTAGAAACTACATTGTATTTGTGTAAATTATTTTTTAGTTCAAAGTTAGAAAAAGTGTTTTTTTATTTTTTCATCATATTTTATGATTTTGTTTTTGTAGTAAATTATAAGATATGATGAATATGGTATCTAACTAAAGCCCTTCTTATGGAAATAAAAACAATATATAATTTGTATGGGTATAGTATGTGAGAAAGGTCAAGAGATCAGGGTTAAAGCACTGTGCTGGAAGATCCAACAGACATCTTTGTCCACTTGAAGTAAGTAATATTGAGGTCCGGCCTCAGAGCCTCTGTTTGCCAGGAAATCATCTCAATCTTATAGTACATCAGTGTTCTGCCAGCATCCTTTCGGCATCTTGGACATGAGCTCCTGAGAATGCTGCAGGTAGAGGTGGAATCACCTGCTGGGACTAGACTTAGATGCAAAGTCAGAATTGAACCCAGTGGGAGCGCAAATACTGCTGCAGATGGCAGGTCTTGTAGATAGCTGTCAGCTGCCAAATGATGAGTCCCACCTCCACAGATATGTTGCATACATTATTTGTGAGATAAAATGGAGAGAACACTTATTAGAAAGGAATGAGATGTAAGAATTGGTAATTAGGCTACATGGAAATGCAATGACTTAAACACTCAGAATACCAAAAATGAAAGGAGCGCAGATATGTGAATATTTGTAATAATTTTGAAAAAACAGACTTTAGTCAAAACAAACCATTCAGTGAAAAAAAGAAAATATCTAGAAAATACCTATAATAAACAACAGGTGTATAAGTATTTTCTAGATATTTTCTTTTTTTCACTGAATGGTTTGTTTTTACTAAAGTCTTTTTTTCACGGAATTATTACAATATACTCACATGTCTACGCTCATTTCATTTTCTGCTGAGGTATTTTTCCACCAGAAAATGATAAATAATAATGCTGCAAATAATAATAATTGGTTCGTTGTGATAGCGCCTAACACTGTAGCTATTTGTATCGAAAACACTCATAAACCTACAGGGTGAGTTACATGAACATAAAATGTGGGTTTTTCATTTTTAATTCAGCCTACATTTAGGATTATTAAAGCCTCATAAAATCCCTTATATGAAAGGTAAGATTACCACCTTTCCTTCAAAATACTGCCCTGTTATTTCATCCATAGACTTAACATTTGTCTTAATCCAGTTTTTTTTAACCAGCCTGCTGATAAAATTCTGACTTGGGTGGCAACCTTAATCAAAGGATGTTTTGCTATGTATAAGCTCTGTGACTCACACCTTCTAAAAATAAGCTTAACACTGAATATCTGAAATGGCTCTCAATTCATAAATCTTCAAAAACCTGAAAACATGAAAGCAGTTAAAAAAGGAAAATGACGTTACCGCCAGGACATTTATTCATCATAGAAGTCCTGGCGGTCGGCAGCAGAGGATGTCTGCCCACATCGCACAGACATCCACCGGCTGTTAGCGAGGGGGATCCAGGTCCCCTGCAGCTCTGCGGGGGACCTGGATCCCAGTCTTATAATCTGACCTCGATTTGAGGTCAGATCATAAAACGACCTCGAATATATGACGAGGGGTCTTTTTCAGAAAAAAACCTTGCCTTATATTCGAGCAAATCCGGTATACATTGTGCTCTTATGTCATTACTGTTTTATGCTCCATGAACCAGCCATCTTAGGACTGCTTACTAGCAGGGCTTATCTAGAATGTGTGAATGTAACTACCACTCATATCACTCTTACCTAGTGTAAAAATATCATCCCTGCATCAATGCTTAATTCCAGGGATTTTCTATAATTTGTTAGGGATTAAAGATCTCTCTATTAGGTCAGCAGAATAAAAGGGAAAGGGTTTTAAACACAATGGATTTTTCAATAATGAAATACAAACAGACTAGTACTGATCTAAAAAAAAGAGTATTCAGAACCCATGTTTAAAAGGTAATTAGTCATATGTAAAAAGGGATAATGTTACCTTTAAGTTTATGTTTAAAAACATGCATTATAAAATGTATTTTGATTTTAAAATGCATTTAATAATGTAAACCAAATTGCAATGAGTGAAAACAACTAATAATTCCCAAATATGATTTAACAAAAAGATCAGAACATTATGGTTTTTATGAAAAGGTACAATAAATACAGAACATTGTTATCCCAGAACAGAGAGTTTCCTGAGTTTCTTCTTTTAATGCTTTGCAGTCTATTTTGATATACAAATCTGTGTTAGTAAGAATTGACTACTGAATGCTTATATTAATGCATAGCAAACTACACAAATATCCACAGTGTGAATCAATTTAATTGGACATTCGGCCTGTTCTGTAAATCATGTTACTGAGAATTCTTATCAGAACTATTGTTCCTTTCCCACATGAAAGTGAAGGGTCTATCTGCTATTTGAAACTATTCAAGCAACTAAAGTCTTAATTTAAATAGTTCTAGCACTACACTATTGGTTACCCGTGGTTACATGGTGTGCTTTATGAAAGAGATATTTCCGGTTTAAATATGATTTAAGCATAAACAAACTAAAACTTAAGAAACATACACGTTTATGGTTGACTTATGGACATGGTCCAATAGATTTTTTTGCAGGACAAGGTCCCTCCACGTCTCACTATATGTGCATCTTCGGTCTTTTCCTGTGAGGAGTTGTTATGTAATACAACTAAATTATATACAACAAACAACATACATCAGAATTTCATAGGAAAAAAAGAGGGCCGCATAGCATGCCGATGCTTAGGTTGGAGGGTCAGATTTCATCATGTTCATGAGGTAATATAATACAGCCTAAGGGCGTTTAAGCCAGGAGAAGGGCTGCACAAAAACTCCTGAGTGCTATATCCAATCCAAAGACGTCCATTTAGACATCAACGGTCTAGAATAGAGCATGCTGCTTGTTTACACATTTATGAGCATAAAGTTTTTGGGGGGAATACTAATTTGAGGAATGTCCTAATTTTGCAGCATTTTATTTTAAAGTGTCTCTTTTACCAGTATTTAAAATTCTGGCACTTGATAATTCACGGTTAACAGGATAATGTGCTTAGTGTGTACTTTTATTGAAAGATACATTTTTATTGCAAATACAAAAAAAGTATTTCAGTTTTTGTCTGATTGATAACACAGCCTCATTAAAAATCTACATAATAATTTATTGCAGCTCTATAAGCAAAGTAATGCTGAAGATTTACAGTTACGGATAGTGGCTTAACTCTAGGGATCGCAACTGTGACTGGGCCAGTCAATCTAGGGGGCTTGGGAAATCTTTTTGACCACGTCCAGGTACACCCCTTTAAAATCAGCTAGCTGTTATAAACCAGCAGCTAGCAGCAAGGAGAGCAAGAGATCATCCAATCTGGTAATCTCATCCAATCTGGATTTAATCATTTACCAAGTGGATATATGTAATTAAAATCCCAAATGTTCAATCCTTTGAATGTGGTGAAGTTTTGAGAGCTTGATCACTGCACAAATAATGCATGAAATGGCACTATTTGTTTAACCGAGGTCTTTATGATGGCTATGGGAATGCTTGGTGAAGTCGGGGGGGGGGGGGGGGGGGAGGGGGTATGAAGGAGGAGCAGTAGTATACATTCAGGGTGCTTATTTGATAGTACATTGGGAAGCCATGTTGTTGCTAATGATCATGTTTGTGTCATGAATATTTTTTTTGCTTCAAACCACACATAAAATACATTGTTGTACAAGCAGGAAGACTTTTAGGGGAAGAATGTAATACAAATACTGTCCGAAATGAGTGGTCTAGCAAGATAACAGAACTCATACTGAAACTATGCAGAAGTGGAAAGAGGAAGGGAGTTGCTCACTTAAAGTGGGGAGTGAAATAACCAGATCTTATGGATTTTTAAGGTGTTGGTTTTAGTCTTTCTGATGTGTAACTTTCGGTGAGAGCAGATCTCCCTGCACTTGCAATAAATCACTTTCAAACGCTGATCGAACTTGTTTGCAATTATTCACCTGACTGAGGATTGAATAAAGGTTGTTTTCACAGTAAGGTGACCAATATTACAGTGGACCTCTAGTTTGTAGTCAATTAACAGAGTGCATCACTTTGAGTAAAGCAATCGTTCATAAAAACTAATTGAGAAGGATGTTAGTTCAATGTAAAAGCCTATTTTACACTCAAAAAGATTTAGGCGTTCCAAAACTACTATACCAAACAATCTTGTAGACATGGCCTTAACATGTGAAGTTTACTGAATGCAGGTAATACTACATATTTTTTATGTTTTTTTAATTGATAAATGCTTTACATAGTAGCAAATTATACTATTGCCGGGTTCTGTATCTTATGCTAGGGAACTTGAATGAAATACAGGGACTCACTGGGACACAACCTCCAAAAAATAACAAAGGCAGGAATTTGTGGATGATTTTATTTCCCAGAACCCCTGCTTTATTGACACAAGTAGCTGAACTAGCAAATTACTTTAAAAAGCATATAATATCTTTTTCTATTTAAAATGAAACCATAAATATCCCAAACTAAATATCTCTGACAGCATAATATGAAAAACTTCACCCTGGGATACACCATGTACTTATAATGAGCAACTGTGTAAATCTGTTTACTAGACTTAATCCATCGACTGACTTGCCTCAGAATATAGCTAATCACAAAGAATCATCATGTATTAACATCACATTCATGACATGTGACGTTTACTCAAAAACAATTGTGCGGAGAATACCAACACTTTCCTGCAAAACAATCCATATGAGTCACCATTCCGTTGACTTAAACACAAATCACTATTTTTAGATATTAACGTTAAATTTAAACAGTGTATAAAACACATTGTAACAAAAGTCACATTCATGAAATAAACCACAGATTCCGTTAATTTCATACTCAACCCTTTAAAATTATGAAAGACATCATAGGGTCTACACAGTACAGCCCGTTCTGATCCGAAATGGGTTCGGATCAGGCATAAAAGCCAAATCAAATGGATCCCTGAAATTCGGCTACCTAATATGTCACATTTTGGGTCTGATTTGGCTATCATAGCCTTGACAGCATTCGGAGCGGAACGCTTTCGCTAAAACAAGTATACAATTTCAGTTACGCAATATGCAGCAATCAACCCCCGAAACAATAAATATAACTTTCCTTCTGGATCAAGTGGACTTCTGCTGGCCACATAAATGAATAAAAAAATTATACCCCCCCCCCTAAAAAAATAGAGGGTCCAGGGCTAGTAACTCTATCACAACCTAATAATAAATGGGTCTTGGAACCAAATAAATGGTTCCTAGCCCCTATAAAATACATGGGGGTTCAGTATTTATTTATGGGGTAGTTTTCAATTTCTGGATGAATTTAGCTATGTTCTTAATAGCCAAATGTATCCAGAAATGAGCCTCTATCTTCCCATATAAGTCTATAAGGCGATTTTCAGTTTGGTGTATTTCGGTTTCGAAAGCATTCAGCGTGCATCCGGCCATGATGGCCGAATTGCAAGGCTCTTCAGGGTCACGTCGGGCCATATTGTGTAGCTTGAAATTCAGCTGCAGATATGCCAATTAGTTTGGGCCCGAATTTCGCCTATATTGTGTAGACCCTTATATGATGTTGTTAAACTTGCATGGAAAGCGTTAATGGTTTACATATTTTTATCTCCTTGAAAGCAGTTTCAGTTCACAATATATATATATATATATATATATATATATATATACATATACATATATATATACACACACACACACACTATATATAATATTATATATGAATGTATACACAAACACACAAACAATAGATTGCTATAGCAAATTACTGGAAATTGTAGTTCTTCTTCAATGCTTTGTAATTAGCAGCCCAGCTATATATTGGATTTTGTGGATTTGGAGGGGGGGGGTTCAGAGTGATTTCTTCCAATGAAGATCCAAAACATTTTATTAAAAAGTGGAATTTTCCACTTAGAAAAAGTACTTAGGCTCAGTCCATAATTAGATCTAAAGGAGATGTCTCCTTCTTTTGCAGGAAACTGTGCTACATCAATTACATGGGTAAATAGGAGGATTTCCCAGAGGAGACACCATGTGACCCCATATTGATCAAGACTGCAGTGGAACGTTATTTGCAGATGCATTGCATAATGGAAATCAGGCGCTGGCTGTCATGGCTTCAGAAGACAAATTGCTGGTATTTGAGACAAATCATAGCCTCATTTTCATCTCGGTTTCTTGCCTCTCTACTAACGTAAGGTGCTAGTTTTTTCTTCCTAATTAAGGGTTAGCCAAACACCTTGTTAGTAAAATGAGTGAAAAAGATGGATCTAGACAAACAAGCTTCAGAAATAACTATTATGATCATTAAGGTCTCTGTTAACAATGCATTATTATTTATTTAACTTTCTAACATCCCTTCAAAAGGAGCATACAATTAAAAATAAATAACTGCATCACCCGGTGAGTTTATTGCTAAGAAACGGGATATCCTAAAGTTTGATTTAAGATAAAAAAAAAAAAAAAGGAAAAGATGGAAAAAAATGACAGCCAACCAACTGGAACATTTTTAATCTCACTTTTTTTGTGCACCTTGGCATGTCTGAACAAGCTAAGTAATTTCTCTAGAGCTTATTGAAAGTTGCAGGCTTTTTCTTTCTTACTTGATTCCTTGCAACACACAATAATCCCAAGATAGCCCCTCGAGCTGCAGCAAAAGACTCACAAATCTTGTGCAGCTCAGTATCTAATACTTATGCTCAGAAAGGAAGAGATGAAAAAGCTGCCAAGGCTTCAACAGAGCAATCTACACGTAATACACAGTCCTGCAACAAATTCCTGATAACTGAGGGAAATTACTCCCAATGAGAATCATTCTTCTGATCCCGCATATCCTTTACCTTCCACACATCATCCCTACAATCCCTCAAATGGTCATTAATCTAAAAACAGCAAGACTGTCAAGGTTGTAGTTTACAGTCTAGCAATACTTTGTTTGTGCCGGACCAAATGGCTTATATGATATATTTAATACAAAATATTTTTTAAAAATGAGTTATTCAAGTTAAATTAATAAGTGTAAAAATAATAATATTTTTTTAAAAATGGCAGTTTTCAGTAAAAAAAAAATCATGATTATGCGTTGTCATTAGAAAAATGTAATGAATTTTGGTTTGCTTCTCGCCAGTTTATAATCATTGTACGCTACCAAAGCATTGTCACATTCTTTCCAGCAGAGAGGAAATTGGGGCAATACATATTACAAAAATGTAAAAAAAAGTGGAATATCTGAAAAACTTTATGTTTTTTTCAAATCTTTTTAATGTTTTTTTATTTTTTTTCAAAGTTACACCTTTTATGCATAATATAGCAAAAAAAGAAAAAAGGAGACAATTTACATCCAGCATTGCTTTAGCACTAAATAGTCACAAATTTTGTGGAACACCGCAATTTGAAAGGCATCAGCTATTTGACATAATACAATATAAATAAAAATATATTATAGGTCATACAAAGAACATAATCATACTATAAATACAAACATATGTTTTAGGTCATTTAATCATACTGCCCAACATTATCCCCCTGGCAGCACAGGATACCGGCAGACGTGGCTTGGGCATGGGAGTGTTAGCATTACCGTGCATGCACAGTTACCGTGGGATAGGCATAAGGCTATCCTAGATATAAGATAAGGCCAGGCACTAACGCAAGTATTTAGAAAAATGGGCCAAAGGGTTCTTATCTGCCAATACATTCTTTATGCAGTATTCATCCTCTAGTGTTCTGAATTGTGACTGTCCTGCTTGAAGTTGGATAGTTGAGCAGTATGTGTGACAAAGATGCATAAGGCCTTAAATACAAAAATATTTTCTAGGTCATATAAAGAAGTAACAATAACATAGTAACATAGTCATTTGGGTTGACAAAAGTCCACCAAGTTCCACCCTTCTACCTATTATTTCAGCTTTTGATCCAAAAGAAGGCAAAAACCCCTAAGGAAGCTATTTCGACTTTTTCCACCTAGGGGGAAACATTCCTTCTTGACTCCAAGGGGCAGTCAGTTTTCTCCTTGGATCAGTGAGCTCTATTATTAATGCTTATTCTATTATTAATAGCCCTGTATGTTCTGCTTTTCTAAAGAAAAAACATTGGACAATGGACCCTAAATACAAGAAGTGGGCTTTTAAGGACACATACAAAGCAACAATGTCATGATATGTATTATCCTATAGGATAATAAACCATATTGTGTGAAAGTATTTTGGAATGCTTATAACAGAATGGGTTACTTGATCATAAACATTATATACTTTGATTGTGATCATTCATTTTGACTATTAAGGTAGATAGCTAGAAATAAATTCTATAGAATCCAAAGTATAATATAAGTGAAAGAATAATAGTGATTACCTTGACACTCCGGTCAACTATGAAATGAATTCTAAAAAGGAAATATGATTTTTTTTTTTTATCTAAAAGGATCTTTCACAAAAATACACAAGACAAAGTTCAGGGCAATGTGTAATGTAATTATATTTTGATACAAGAAAATCAACACATATGATACTTTCACGCTTGGTCGTGAAAACTCATTACATTTGTAATCTGCTTCCAGATAAAATTATGTTGCATTGTCATATCAGCTTTCATTATCATAGTTAATCTGTACCATTTCCCAGGGCCTGTATCTTTCCCAAATATTTCGTCAGTTATTTTATTTTCACTTTCGGTTCTTTACAATCTATTCCATAGTCACTTATCTCCATGTTCAAACATAAAATGCAGATAGCCATTAGACTCTAATAGCTTTAATATTTAAATTGCATTGGAATACACATTATATATGACCCTATCACAACAAAAAAAAAAAATCAAATTTTTCACATATATATATATAATGTGTATTCCAATGCAATTTAAATATTAAAGGAATTAGAGTCATTACCCCATATTACACAGGCTTCCTTCTTCTTACATACTTGCTGTTTGAAGCCTTTGAACATGGCATAGTGAGCCATAACATTCCACCTCCAGACAGTCTGTTCTTTTAGCTCCTTTGACTATATGATAACAATTTACTGGTTTATACCAGTTTTGAAAATATATTTTTCACAAATACATTAAGCTTCATGGTGGTTGTAAGCACCCATAAGTGAATATGTACATGTGGAATAAACATAGATGCTTTAATATATTACATCCATTGGAAAAACATAAAACCAGCTCGAAATATATATCGATATCTATATCTATATATATTAAAGCTTTATCTGAATCATTGATTGCATTTACTGAATTTTCCATGTATAACACTAGCTAAAATTACAGTATTCCGCTGGAATAAAAATTACTTATTTTAGACATAACCTATACGGTTGACATAACACTCACTGGGGTAATTTTATAGTCACCTACAGTATAATTTGGCTCAGTCGTTTAGAGAGCGTAATGTTGACGTTTATATCTGTTTACTGAGTGAAAAGGGCAAGCTGCAAAATAATAGCTTGCCCTAGATTAACGTGAATGCATATTTTACATTTATATGAGCCTTTGTTTATCTTACTTTGATAACACAAATACACTTGGCACAAGCCAAACTTATGAGCAGTTTAGTGGATATGATATCACTAACACACGTGAAATGTGATCTGCCTTAAACAATGTCCCATATATGATTAACCCTTTAAGGACCAGGGATTTTCCTGGGCCAAGGACCAGAGCGTTTTTCAATTTTTAATACTCGGTTTTTGAAACATAAATTTCCTCTCTCTCATTTAACGTACCCATACAAGTTATATGTTGTTTTTTAGAGGAAAGTTAGAGCTTTCTTTTGATACCCTATACATAAAAATGATTTACATTTTAGTATTAAAAAATACATATAAAAGAGGAAATTTTTGAGGAAAAAAAAGTTTTTCGCCATTATTTTCCCAATAATAAGCTACACAACTAGTGCAACACTAACTCACTTATCCCCCCTAATTAACTAACTAATAAAAAAGAAAAATATTGGTTCCCAAACCCCCCATAACAAAAAAGACAGAAAAAAAACTCTGAAGAGTGCGATGTCAGATCAGTAAAAATCATGCAACAGGCATGCAGGGGTTAAATTTTATTAAATAAATATATTAAAATTACCTTTATTTATTAAAAAAAACTTTATAAATTGTAAAAATAAAAAAATCTGTTAAAAAAAAACTAAATGAGGGCCATAAAGTGGAAGGAAACTGATCACAGTTAAAAACTGTGATCAGCAATGAAAGGGTTCATTTTTTTAAATTTTTTTTAACCTATGTGTATGTAATTAATTTATTTTTACTTACAGGTCACTCTCTGTGCTTCACTATAAGAATGTGAAGCACAGGGAGTGAATTAGAGGCAAAGTCAGTGTGTGAACATGCTCAATCACCGCGATTACATGCCCGGAAACTGACCGATCGGGTCCAGGAGCTTTGCCTCGGGTGCGAGGCTTAGTCCTGGACCCGTTGCAGACTAGCTGGCGGTGCCCACGAAGCGCACCGCCAGCTAGACTGCATGACGAGTTAACTTGTCATAAGGTCGCTAATGGTGCGGCTCTTATGACGAGTTAACTCGTCATAAGGTCGGGAAGGGGTTAATGTTGGTTAGTTGAAAGATGTAATTTAAACTCTCTTCTGCAGAGACTAATAAGTGTTAAAAGTAGAGCTGTGATCAGTAGGTGACAGTAAGGGCACAGGGTCATGCTTACCAGTGGGAGTGAAGTCTTAACCAAGCTACCAAGGTAAGTTTAGCATAAGCAGGAGGCCAAACAGCCAATTACAGTAGTTTGGAACTGGTAGTAGATTAAGCCCACAATAAAATGGATGTATAACTCTGCTTTAATGACAGTCATCCACTATTTGTTCATTACAATTACTGGGACTTTTCTGATACGTAGGTTAAGACTTGCTCTACATTTTGCATTCCATTAAAGCAGGTTCCACTTTAAAGGGGACAGTCCTGTTTTTCACTCTCCGGGTGTCTGGGACACCAGAAAATGAATACAAGCAGAAAAAGACTTTCAAGAAATCATTGCATGTGTGCACTAAATGAACAGGATACATGCATCAATTAGAATTCTGGGTAAAATCATAGCAGTTTGACATTAACAACCTTGTAGAGCATCCTTCGTTACAAAGTCATGCAACAGTCACATATGCCAAAAAAGGACAAAGTTGAGTAAATATGTAATACAGAGATTTCCTTGTTGAAGGCTGCAAATACTAGGCCAAATATACACACAATCAATGATTTATTTGATTAAATAATAAGGTATAACTATACCTACTTTTTTGTTAAACCATATACTTTGCAATTGCATGTACACTTTATACTTTCTTATAAGAGTCAAAGCAAAACTGTTGCAGTGTTTACGCTGAGTATATTTGTAATGTTGTCACGTTACAGTCTAGAAATAGGAGATTCAAAACTGTATAATGTTTCTGCTAAACACAAACTATTATTTCCCAGGTAATGTTTTCTTATGTTTAGGGTTCAATCAATAACAAGTTAAATGACTCATAAATAACAGAAAAGTAAGAATGCAAACATTTAATTTTCCTTTATACTCCAATAATACATGCTGCTTTCAGAGCAAGGCATTGTCAGCCATTAAGAGCTGCATGATATCTATACATTATTTTACTTAAAATAGGTAACCTGTTTTGAATAAGCATAGCACATCAAACAGGAAAAATGCAATCCGCTTACCTTAAAAAGTCGTAATATGTTAGCGACCATGATGGATACAGAACTTGCAGCTGCTCCTATCACACCAGAGATTTTATCTGGCTTGGTAAAAATAGGTGGATCTCCATTTGCACATTTCACATCTGATGCATCTTTGTCTATTAAGGCTTGCACAAAAGTTAAAGATTGTTCCAAAGCATATGTATCTCTTGAGCAAGTATCAAGGATGCGCACCCCTAGAGTAATGTTAATAAGTAGATCAGGGTCTTTGTTGATCTGGTCAATTGCATACATCATGGCCTCCAGCCTGTGAATTCCTTTTTCTTTTTTAAGGTCCCCGCAAGGTACTCCACGTTCTCCTCTTGAATGGACTGGGAAAAGACCTCCGAGAATAATATCTCCTTCTACTCGAATAGAGTGAGCATATTCTTGGCCATTGGTTATCTGAATAACACTGAGAATCCAATACAACATGATGGCTGAAACCCAACTGAAGTGGCAGGAAGTTGACCGTTTTCTTTCCAATACCAAGTTTCTCAAATACATGATTGCAATCCAAACGGCAAGAGTTAAATAATCTGTATGAAAATATAGACCTTTTGAAGCTGTGTGTAATAGATGCTATCATCAGTGCCCACTATGTGACAATATTGGCATGGTTAGCAGAGAAGCCATAAGAGCTCTTAAAATCTAAATAAATTGATGTTTTCGCATCCAGTTCAATCTAGAACAAATCCAATAAGCAGAGATGTGGGTTGGATTCATTAATTGTGTCATTCATAAATTCAAAGGGAGGAATCAGAAGTCTCCAAGTCATGTCTTTTTGGTGGCTCTTTGGATAAAGTGGTCCTATAAATAAAATGTAATGAAAAGTCAGAATGTTAAGAAACTTCTTTATCTTAAAGTTTATACATATTACATATTATCTTGTAAATAATAAAGATTGAAATGTGAAAATATTCATTATCACACTAATTATCTAAATACAAACATTTGATTGCATATGTTCCCTTGTTATTTGAATAAAATCATATCAGTCACATTTTGATACCTATATATTAATATTTAGTCAGCAATTTTTGTCTTGCTTTCATATATAGTCTACTAATGCACTTTATAAATTCCCAGAAGCAGAGTTTTGCCCCAAATTGAATGAGAGTCATATCTGATCAATTATTCTGTGGATTTGATGAAGGAACAGCTTAAATCATCAATGGCCAACTAGAGGCCTGTGGGATGGATTTGACCCACACCGGTTTTTGTAAAAGTTGTAACCCATGGCATAAGACAGCCGTATCTTGAGCTGCCACAGAGGTTGTCAGTGTCTATGTACATTGAGCAAGGAGTTGAACATAGCTTAACCAAGAACCTTCCAGTCAGCAATGGGGCAAACAGCACTACAGACCCTGAGGAGAAGATAGAAGGGACAGATCCATCAGAGGGAATAAAAAAATATCTATACAATGTGTTAGCAGAATTGCAAGCAAATGCACAAGAAAATAAGAGAAAAATATGTCACCCGTGGCTTGACATGCAAATGAACTAATTGCCAAAGGGAAATGTGTCATATGCACATCAAGCCACAAGGTGATGTCATAAGGAGGAAACACCACAGACAAATGTAAGAACCGATTTATCTTATATTATACATCTGCACATCATTTTGCGAACACACTGTAGGTTGACAAAGTCCCTTTAAGAGTGGGCTGCATTAGACAGAAAAATCAATTGTTAAAATGAAGCAAATATGTTTAATAATCACTAAACTAAATTATTCTGTGTTATTATCTATAGTTTGTACAAGCCAAATATTTGTGCAAGATTACTGGATATGTTTGCATTTCATTTCAATATTATGTGCATTTCAATTGTCACATCACATAAAGGGAATATGCCATGAGCAAACAGTCATTTTGTAGTGTGCACAGTCATAAACAGACAAAATAGAATATTCTGTTAATTCAATTGTAAAATAAATCCAAATATCAAAACGCTCTTGGGTGAAATCCGTATATTCACAGCTTTATATTATTTAACAATTTATTTAGCTTATTAACTACACAAAAAATATATTTAATTTGAGGAAATCTCTTTTTCTGAAAATGTTATGTACCATATTTGCTCGAACATAAGACGACCCCGATTATAAGGCGACCCCCAAAGTTTTGATATTCCTTTAGGAAAACAATTTAAAGCCTGAATATAAGACTACTCTATAGGAAAAAAGTTACACTTTTACATATAAATTGATTTTTCATATTTAATAAAAATTGAAATGATAGAAAAAAATGCATTTCTTGTTTTTATTTCCCCATCTACCCCAGACGTAGCCAATGCATCCCCCCCACAACCATCTGCCCACCAGACTTAGCCAATGCTGCCCTACGCCCACAAGACAAAACCAGTGCTGCCTCCCCCTCCCTACCCAGCCTTAGCCAATGCTGTCTCCCCTAGTCTTGCTCATGTTGCCTCTTCCCCCTCCCTCCCCCAGACTTGCCAATGCTGCCTCTTCCCCCCTCCATCAGAATTGCCAATGCTGCCTCTTCCCCCCTCCCCCAGACTTTCCAAAGCTGCCTCTTCCCCCCTCCCTCGACTTGCCAATGTTGCCTTTTCCCCCTCCCTCCCCCAGACTTGCCAATGCCACCTCTTCCCTCCCCCCAGACTTGCCAATGCTGCCTCTTCCTCCCTACCTCAGACTTGCCAATGCTGCCTCTCCCTCCCTCCCTCCCTCCCTCCGAATTGCCAATGCTGCCTCTTCCCTCCCTCAGACTTGCCAATGCTGCCGCTGCCCCCTCCCTCTCCCAGACTTGGCAATGTTTCCTCTTTTCCCCCTCCCTCCCCCAGACTTGACAATTCTGCCTCTCCCCCCCTCCCTCAGAATTGCCAATGCTGCCTCTTTCCCCCTCCCCCACTTTCCAAAGCTGCCTCTTCCCCCTCCCTCCCCCAGACATGCCAATGCTGCCTCTTCCCCCTCCCTCCCCCAGACTTGCCAATGTTGCCTCTTCCTCCTCCCTTCCCCAGACTTGCCAATGCTACCTCTTCCTCCCCCCAGACTTGCCAATGCTGCCTCTTCCTCCCTACCTCAGACTTGCCAATGCTGCCTCTTCCCTCCCTCAGACTTGCCAATGCTGCCGCTGCCCCCTCTCTCTCCCAGACTTGCCAATGCTGCCTCTTCCCTCCCCCAGACTTGCCAATGCTGCATCTTCCTCCCTACCTCCCTCCCTCAGACTTCCAATGCTGCCTCTTCCACCCTCCATCCACCCAGACTTGCCAATCATGCCTCTTCCCTCCCTCAGACTTGCCAATGCTGCCGCTGCCTCCCTCCCACTCCCAGACTTGCAAATGCTTCCTCTGCACCCCCTTCCTCCCCCAGACTTGCTAATGCTGCTTCTGCCCTGACCTCCCTCTCCCAGACTTGCTAATGCTGCCTCTTCTACCCATCCTCCCTCCTCACAGACCTACCCAATTTCCTTGGTGCCTAGTGGGGGCAGCCAGTGGATGTCTGCACGATACGTGCAGACATCCTCTGCTGCTGCCCAACACTTCCATCTTCTATGGCGGACCGCCATCATAGGAGTCCCAGCGGAAGTGCCGGGCAGCAGCAGAGGATGTCTGCACGCATTGTGCAGACATCCACCAGCTGCTTGCGAGGGGGATTCAGGTCCCCTGCTGCTCTGCGGAGGACCTGGATCCCAGTCTTGTAGATTTGAGGTTTGATTATAAGACGAACCTTGAATTTAAGACAAGGGGACTTTTTCAGAGCATTTAATAGGGTATGTATTTTTTTTACATTCTTATATTCTCAGTTAGTATTGTACAGATATGACTCCAATATTCACTGGGAACTCCTTTCCTGTTTATTTTAATATATTTTTAGTTGCTTAATTTTTCATTGGGAACAGCCACATAGTTTTACTGTAAAAAAAACATTGACTTAACAGTGACAGGCCCCCTAGCCAATTGTGGCGAATAGTTAAGAGGCCTTCTTATTAAGATTTCAGCAACCCTGATCTAGAGGACTGGCAAAGTTCAAGGTGGGTCTTACCTACAAAGACACTTTCTGATATGACTTGTTGGGCCATGGCTGCAACACTAATGCGAATAGCAAGCTACCAGATGTTTTCTAGGACCATCATCCTCCTAAGATGATGCTATGACTGGTATTAAAGAAGCCTTGAGGTCAAATATGCTTTGTATTCTGGCTTTCCATGCAACATCTATCTAAGAGGAATAATGCATGTTAAAACACCTTCAATTGAGCCAACATGTTATGTATTATTTATATGTATAGAAAGATTGATGCATACTGTATATATTTTTGCCCACTGGCTACTTAATTGTATTTGTCCCTGCTGGCCAAAATTAGCTAGTCCTCACCTGGTCTAGAGTCAGTTATATTTAAAAATGTTACTTTTAAAGCACTAAATATTTAAAATATATTAAATAAAATAAACAAAGTAGACAGAAAATATTCTTGCTACCATAAACTAAAACAAATAAAGAATGGTTCAGTGGCAGATCCAGGAGGGGGGGGGGGCAACAGAGCAATTAAACCCTCCCCCCCCCCCCCCCGCTTGCAGGCAGAGAAAGAGGTGAGAAGGGATCGGAAGATCCCCCTCACCTTCTCTGCCTGCCTGCCAGGCTGCACGGGGAGCCGAAACAGGCAGCACAGAGAAACCTCTGTGCTGCCTGTTCGGCTCCCCATGCAGTCTGACACGGAAGTGCCGACAGGTCACGTGACCGGTGCGCTAAAGTCATGCGCGTGCCAGGTCACATGACCTGTCAGCACAACCGCCGGGAATCCGGACAGGCAGCATGGAGAAGACCATGCTGCCTGCCACTAGCCACCAGGGAAAGGTAAGTGCTGGGGAGATGGGGGGGCACATTGGCTGGGGCTTAGTAAATGGCAAATTACACTGGCATACTGGGCAAATAAGCAGTGGCATATTAAATGGCAATTAACACTGGCATATTACTGGGAAAATTAGCAGGGGCATATTCAATGGCAAATAACACTGGCATATAATTGGGCACATTTACTGGGGCAAATTAAATGGCAAATAACACTGGCATATTACTGGGAAAATTGGCAGGGGCATATTAAATGGCAAATAACACTGGCATATTATTGGGCACATTTACTGGGGCATATTAAATGGCAAATAACACTGGCATATTACTGGGCAAATTAGCAGGGGCTTATTAAATGGCAAATAACACTGGCATATTACTGGGCAAATTAGCAGGGGCATATTAAATGGCAAATAACACTGGCATATTACTGGGCAAATTGGCAGGGGAATATTAAATGGCAAATAACACTGGAATATTATTGGACAAATTGGCTAGGGCATATTAAATGGCAAATAACACTGGAATATTATTGGGCAAATTGGCTGGGGCATATTAAATGGCAACTAACACTGGAATATTACTGGGAAAATTGGCTGGGGCATAATAAATGGCAAATAACACGAATATTATTGGGCAAATTGGCTGGGGAATATTAATGGCAAATAACATTGGCAATGTGTATGTAATGGGGTGATGGGGCATGTCCTTGGTGTGCAACATGGGTTATGGGTCATGTCGTGGGTGTGCATTGTGGGTAGGGGTGCCCAAATTTTGTCTGCCTAGGGCAGCACGAAACCAAGATACACCACTGGGGGGGAGAGGAGAGAACACTGATGGGGGGGCAGAGGAGAGAACACTGATGGGAGGGGAGAGAGAAGAGAACACTGATGAGGGAGAGAGAGGAGAGAACACGTATGGGGGAGAAGAGAGAACACTGACGGTGGGGGAGAGAGGAGAGAACACAGATGAGGGAGAGGAGGAAAAGAGACAGCTATTGGGAAGAGGAGAGACACATACATGTTTAGAGGGACAAAGAGACAGTCATAGGAGGTAGAGAATAGAGAGAGACATGGGAAGGGAGAGGAGCGTGACAGAAGGACATGAGAGAGAGGAAAAGACAGACGGACATGGGAGAGAGGATAAGACAGATGGACATGTGCCCCTCCCGAGATCAGACTCTGGATCCGCCCCTGGAATGGTTAAATAATCGTAAATGGACCCAGTCACATAAACAGTGCTTAAACTGTAGAGTATACAAAATGATCAAAAATTACATATACATTGGTGTACATCAGATGTTTTCATCCCAGTTTTCCCATTGGATAGTTTTCAAAACCCAGGAATCTGATTGGCTGATACAGCCATGCTTATTTTAGGTACAAAAACTTTTTGTATGTATATATAAAGCCTGACCAGCTTCTGGGTGCGCACTCCATCCACTCACAGGTGCTCTATACATGGCGTCCAGTGAAATTGTATAAATTACAGTTAAAGACAGATTGTCTGAGAGATTCAGTTCCATGTAAGTAAGATATAGAGATAGGGCTCACCAAGTTTGGAGTACTTTGGCGTAGTAGTGGGCTAAGCAAAATATGTCATATATTGTAAAAATGTGTCCTATATTGTGACTAAATCACCAATATGTTTCTATCTAAGCTAGGTGCTTTTAAAATCATTTAAAAATACCGTTAAGATAATATGTTGTATGGTTGTCCACTGAATTTGTGCATTGCTTTATGATTTTAGGGGCTGGGTCATTTAAAACTAACACATGTAAATCATATGCCACTGGGTTTTGTTTATATGATTAAATTAATGGCATATAAAAGTCAAAATAAAAGTAGGTGTTTATCTCCTGGCTCCATTTTGTGAATATTTCCCATGATGCAACATCGTCCAAAATCTTCCAACCAGTCTCACTTTAGAACTGTGGCCAAAGCCTGCATGATGATGTCATAAGATACTCCCCTGCTCTCTTACTGGCTCCTGTGTATCATAGTGGGCAGGACTAGTTGGTTGTACAACTTATTTTTTACCTGCCTTCCAATACAAAGAGAGGAGATTAACCTGTTCGAACAGGATCATAACTGTGATAACAGGATCCCCCATGTGATGTAATAGTTGCATTACCCTCCCATTCAATGCAAGTCTATCATCAGAATTCTGACTTACAGACTACATTATGTGCCCCAAGCCCTAAAAAGTGAGAAATTTGCGCTGTCATTTTATTAAATACAGTCACATACCAAAAATAAAAAGACATATCTGTCTTTTCAACAATACGAAATAAAAAAAAATAAAACCTTTTCCTTTTTTTGGTGGAAGTGTCCCTCTAACCATTCAAGAGAAATTAACATTTTATTTAGGCATCTTGTAATTGTGGGTTCCATTTTAAAAAAGTTGATTTTTTTCGGATCCAAGTGACTTCCAGTGTTACAATATTTTACATCTGCAGCTCACAGGCACAATGTATGATGAAAAAACAAAAAAGGCTGAATTTATAAACATTGACACATAGGCAAGCAAAACATGGTGGTCTAATCTACCAAATGAAAATTTCCAAACAAAACAAAAGTTTAATATCTCTGCAATAATATATCTTAATAACGGATTTCAAAATGCATTTAGCAACTTAAAGTGGCTTTTAATTGAAGTGATTTCTTTTGTGCTTTTTTACAATTACCCCACATTCCCTGAGGAAATTCCTGAAAATCAGACCACTGAGATCAGGCCAGTCATGCCATTCAAGAAGTACAGCGTTTTCTCCAGTGACCATGAATGGACTATACAGCACAATCATTGCACTGTGATTGTATTTATGGGATAGCATTTGTCTGATGCCTTTGTCCCATTGAATAGGATTAACCTAGATAAAGTCAGCCTGACAATAGAGAAGAGTACTCTTATGAGCTTTCCAAGTGATATTACATTGTTTAATTGGTGCTTACTTCATATACATATAAACAGTGGTTTATGAGTGTTACTGCACACGTGGTGTACACTCACATATGCACAATAAGATTATGCTTATTAGCCTTTTTGTAAAGTGCTTTTGATTCAATTCTGTGGAAGGACAAAAACATTGTGCATTGTCCTCAAAATAGTCTATCAATACATAGAAAATCAATAAAGAGAGTGATGAATGCAAGAGATAGCCAAACAAATATTGTTTGTGTAAATACAATAGCACAGTTCGAGAGGAGAATTAAGAACAAGTATGTGATATGTGCAAACTAATCATAGGGCACAAGCTGGCATTGTTTCTTTGCATATACCTGCTACATTCCCATAATATGCAGCAGGCCAGTAAAAGACTAGAAACACTAAAATATAGCATAAGAGAGTAAATAAAAACCTGAAACTTGTGAAGTCAAACTATGCACTATACTGTATCAGTATGGGCTGTAATAAACCAAATTATTTGATCCACTGTGTGAATGAGAGTCAAACTTGCAGTCCACTTTAAGTCCATTGGCTTTAGAAACAGAGATAAAAACTCACAACTTGTGTGATAGTTTTCACATAACAACTCAAGTCAAATTCCTTTCTTTCATTATCTACAAGAAAGGGAGAGTACAGAAGAAAATGCCTTTTATGAGTCAATTTAAAAGAAGTGTTGTTTTTTTTAAAAAATGATTGCAACTGTAATATATTTCTGTGTGTGATAGTACATATTCTATATACTTTTCTATGCCAATGTACCTTATTGTTTTGTGTGCTTGCTAACACAATCCCTCCATTCAGCTTCTATTGCTTTGGACTACAAGCCAGAATATAAGCACTTGTACACAAGGCAATTTGCTCCACTAACCCAATTAATTTAACTGTATATTTCACCATACTAATCCAATCCACATAATCTATCCAAGTATAAGACAAAATGATAAATAATTATGTGGTAAAGTGCTATTCTGATAAGTAAAGGAATTTTTGCTTTAATTTGAGAGCAATGCCAAATCGCATTCACATAGAAATTTTAAATTAACTTTCTGTTAATTAAAATGACCACAAAATGAATTTTAAATTATTTAAAGTGTATTGTTAGAAAAATGATTCTAATGTATTAAAATTAGCTCATGTGATTCAGCTATTTAAAAAAAAAGTTTCTGGGCCGGGGTTTATAAGAAAAAGCAAGACAATTCAATTATAGTTCTATTAAATGTCCTAATTATAATTATTATTATTTTTAACAAACCTGTACAGGGTGGCATTATGCATCTGAACTGAAATTAAAGGAAGATTTTTCATAAACTTTAAAAATAGTTTAAGTAGTTACACAGTATGCAGACCTAGAACTCGTTGCATCCCAGGAGTTTTGTCGCACCATGTGCAATGATAAGCATTAGGATATCTTGAACTTTCTTATTCCAGTAGGCCTGCAAGGAGCCCTAGAGCAAAACCCTTTTGGTAATCCCTTCACGTCACAAGAACAACAATGCAGCACAATATTCAAACTGTACTTTTGTTTGTAAGACTTTCTATGTCATAGCAGAGTTTATCTCACATAATACTTAGAGGTGGAACTTTACATTTAAAGGACAACTTTAAAACAATTACATTTAATTGAAATATTGTATCAAGTGTAGATAATTTAAATAGAAATACTTTAATATAAATAATACAAATAAGGTATTTTATGGAGTTCTCTGTGTGCTGTAGAGCTTTTTTCGGCGGATGACATATTTAGTGAGTCAGTTCTTCATTCACCTTGGGTCAGATGAAGGAATGTCTAACCCAAGATTCTAAATAACTTGTCTGCTCCATGTTATGGCTATTTTGAGCAAAACGGGCTCAATAAGCTACATTTTTTGTTTTCTTTCATTAAACAATTTCTGTATAAACTATCTGCATTTAATATTTTGCTCCAAATTCTCATATAGCACTATCAGAAAATGGACATTTTGGGTCAGATCTTCTTTCATCCGACTGAAGATGCTAAAGAACATGTCTGCCTCCTGACAGTGCTATGCAAGAAAAGAGAGATACTTTATTTTCCATTATTTCATTAAAGCATTTCTAATTAAAATGCCTACACTTGATGCAATCTTTCAATTAAAAACAACTTTTTTTCCCCAACAGTCTTTTAAAATGTGTAATGCTGCTTTACTTTTTCCAAAACATAAAATGTAAAAATGTCTGATGTTTAGAATTTTTTTTTAATTTGAAGACATAGTTTAGTTAAACATTGTTTGTCAATCTTACAAATAGAAGTTTAAAAAAAAAATATAACACGTGAGAACTGCCTATTTGTGACTGGACAATTAGTCAAATCTTATCTCCATGGGTTTAACTAATGTCACAAGAATAGGCAGTGGCTGATGGATATGCATTAGAGATCCAATAACAGCTAGTGGTTACATCGGACTAGGTGTGGGGTTAGGAATTGTCATGACACTTGAAACATAAGAAAGCAGATAAATAATATTTATGGTTGTTAATTCTATGAAAACACCTAAGTCACAAAAACGTTTATATACTGAGCATGTCATAAAGCTGCAAGAAAGTGATTTAGCAAAACAACATATTCACTTAATTGGTGATTGAGAGCTTCAATTACTCTGTCACATCGTTATTTTATCCAATATCTGCCAGCATTCTACATGCAAGACAACTAAGCAATATTAGGAAAGCCTAAAGCCCATGAATAATGAAAAGCTGGATCTACAGTGTATTATAAGAGTAGCAGATTAGTACGCAGCATTCCCTTCTCTGAGAGCAAAATGCCTTCTGTTCCCACTTATATACATTTGAAATGATCTGCTACTTTATCATATATAAACCATACATTTTTAATTAGATTACATAATGAGCATTACTTACTACTCAAGTAGGATAAAGATGATATCAATGCCGCTTTCAGTACGGTTTATCCTAGTTACAGTGCATATCTCAGCTGCAAGCTATAAATCTATTTAAAAAAAAAAAGTAATTTCCTGCAGAGACCTGTTTCTATTTGTGCTTCCCTTATGCATTTTTGTCACCAGTGTCCCTGTGCCATATGTTTAATTGATGTATTGGAGACTTGCATCAAAGAAAGAAAATAAGCTGCTATGACCACCATAAACGGTGGACACGGAAGTGGAGTGGTTATGGTAAAAGCATTTGAAAGAAGAAGAGTGTAAATAAAGTGCAATACAAAAGACAGGTAGATATCACATATATGCCACTGTTATAGCTAAGTAGCTCCGAATTGGCAGATCACGCTTCCTATACTCATCCGGCTTCCACTTTCATTCTGGCATATCAGCAAGGCTCCTCTACCTCAAGTTAAATTGTAATCTTCAATTCATTAAGAAACTGTTGCTTGGGATTTAGATAAAGAGGATATTTTCTTCCATACCAATATGAATATTTAGTTATGAACGTATATATACTATGTTTATATTCTCCCCCTTTTTGGAGAATCTCATCTTCTCTCTCTAGTACTCTATATCCACCAAGAGCAGTTCATTCACTGTGAACTGGGACCCTCAGAGGAAGCCTGATTGTGAAATGCGTCAGAAGTCCTCTACCAAATTCAAAGCTCCGCCATTTTCGTGTGTTTTGTTCATGTGTATCGCATTTTATCTATTAACTGTATATTCAAATTTTTATTTTAAAAGCCATATTTGTGATATCTTCCTGCCATTTGTATTGCACTTTGTTATTTACACTTCTTACAAACACTTTCACTCATATGTTTAAGAGTTCAAATCGAAAGTAGATTATTATTCTGGAGTTGCACCCAGTGTGTATATGCCTCATACTACTGTGCACACTAATATTACATATAAATGGAGAAAAAGTCTATTTATAAGTATTTTAGCCCAAAATAATTAACAGTTCCTTCTGGAAACTACAAAATACATTTGTTTAAAAAAAGTGACATACTATAAAATCAAATTGATGTGTAAATTCATTCCAATAAAATACACACAATACATTTCCTATAAGAGTAATTTCTACTGAGCATCATTTTTGTATCCTCTATTAGTCACTATTGTTTTTCTATTTTACGAATTACCAGAGGCTGAATTAACCTGTAGTTTAATTTCAAAAATCTAAATTGGCTTGGTTATGCATGTTGTATCTAATGCCATCTGAATTTCACATGGCATCATTCATTAATCTGTTCTTCTTTCTATAAAATGGTTTTATTACAGCGTTAAAAAATGTATACTTGAAAACAATTGGGTCAAATTTACCTGCCAGGTTATTTGACAAATGTTATTATTCCATTGTCTTTTGTTTTTGTCTTTTTGTTTATTTTATGTGATAATCTCCAAATCCAATACATCGTATAGTAATGGTTCATTCTTTGTGTAACTGCATGATTTCAAATAAGAAATATTTCTCAGTAAATGTCATCACCAATAATTCTATGTAAGTATTGTATCTCAACCTAAAGTAGTTCACAATAGAAGCATAAGAGTAAATAAAGAAATACTTACAAATAACACTATTGATGGAGCTGCTTTTGTGCATATTATATAAACATGCAATTTCACCTATTTTTTTACATTTAAAAAAATGTCAGGTATTTTTCATGCTGTCTACTGTTATGACATTCTTTATATAAATATATGTATACATCATAGATATTCCCCAAGCCTCCTCTCCTCACACACCGTTTTGTAAAATAATATAAAACATAACATAGAATAAACTGAGAATGGGAATATAAAATATTTGCAGTGTTGTTTTAATTACTTGAAAGGGTGGTTTATTTGTCGTGGAATAAAAAGGGCATTTTAAATCAAGGTTAATTCTGAAAAGTAAGGACAGTGCAAAAACTTTATGTGCTGAAGCACCTTGGAAAAGGTATGAGTTCATACCTTTAATTACACACTGGGTAACAACCATATGGTGCAATGTTGTTTGAATCCAAAACTGACAAAACAAAATGCCAAATAAAATAAATAATATGGCTAGCGAACAAAAAAGGTTTTCTAGAAGGCTTAGTTTATGTCACTGACTAAAAAAAAATCTTTAATAATAAAATCTTTAAATAATTATTATATAATAAAATACAATCTTTAATTTTTTTTAATTGTTGTTGTTACATGATTTAGCAGTTAATAATTACAACAGTTTTTGAATGATAATGTTTTTAAGCAACCCTAAGAAAGCAAACAGGTAATTCTATAACACTTTTAAAATTACAATTCTCATCAGTCTCTTGTAGTCCGCTAAATCCCAGCTGAAAATCAAGAGAAAAAAGAGCCACATATTAGTTAACTCTCCCTAATAGTTACCTTCAAAGAGTACATACTTCACTAAACTATCAAGGCATATTATTTCATCCGCTCACACCTGCACACAAGTGCAACCACTTTTTGTGCCACTTCTGCGTGCAAGAAGATAGATTGGTAGTTAATTCATTAGGCCATGTGATAATATGTAATGCATGTTTAAGGGTATTCCATTAAAGAACAACTGTAGTTGTCTCATTTATAGTCAATAAAAACTTTTCTATTACATAAAGAGTAGAATTGTATTTTGTTCAAATATAAATCCTCTATTTTACCTACCCAGCAGCACTATGTAAAAGAGTTGGAGCTGCCAGCTTACTCACATTTCCTAAAACTCTGACACACTGAATCAAATTGGTGAAACAGAGGTAATCACTGTGAGCGAAATCTACTACTTATTGTAGCTAATACACTACAGTTGTCCATATAGAGGAGCTGTTCACATGCTGGGAGACTCTTGCCCCTTTAAGAGGGAACTCTGGTTTCCACAGTATTATCTAAATTATAGGCATAGAAAGACATAAATGCTGGATAGGTTTCTGTTAAAATGTTTAATGTGGTTTACTAGTGGTTTTCTCAAGCTACAGAGTACTGTGTTTCACAGTGTGGTAAACAAAACAACAAATCCTACTCCATTTTGGAGACTAACTAAACAAAAATGTGCAGCTAACCTAGTTACTAGTTATAAACAATGCGATACAGCAGGTTTTAAACACATGCTTTTTATACAGTACCTTTGTCAGGGTCTCAGATTCTCAGGGTCTTAGGCTTAATGGTCTACTCTCTCTCTGATGTCAGGCTCCCAAATGCCTTCAACTGTAGAGTAGTACATTACTTCAACTTATTAACTCTGTCATGCTGAGAATAGAGTGCTCCAACCTGCTACTCATAGCCTCTCCAACTCTACCACACAAAATATAAGAATTCTACCACAGCAGAGTAAATGAAGATGATAGGATTTGACATCAAATCAAGCTCTATCATTAACTAAATATATGGGTTATCAAATATGTATTGGTGACACTTCCATGCTCCATCACAATGTTACACTTCAGCTCCTGACAACCGGTTGGTTAAAACACAATGTAGAAGGTCACATGTTAAACACAAAATACAATGTTAAATCAATGTTAGACAATCCTGAACAGCACATAGTTCCACTTGACTAGTGCAAATGACACCCATGTTGTCTGTGCTCTAGTGAAAGTACAGGATACCCAGGGTAATTCCCCAGTGCTGTCCACCATCGATGTTAGAGAAAATATTGCAGATCACATTGAAAAACATTACAAATGTATCTAACAATACAGGTACTTACACAATATATTTACAGCAATACCCAGTCAGTCTCTAGAGTGCATAGAAAGTATTACGTAGGAGGATGATGTGGAACAAAAGTGTATTGAGGTTTTTACATTTTAAACATTATAAATAAGAAAAGACTATGGTTTACCTTTTTAGTTACAGGACTGTGTGCGATACATTGCTCTCCCTTTATAACTCAAATAAAGTAATATCAATTATAACATTATTAGTATTGTAATATTTGAGTTTATTAGCAGCATATTGACTGTTGTTGGAAAAACAATCGACCAATTTAAAAAAATATGAGTGATATAGTCCATGCTTGTTTTAGAGAAACTGCTTCTGTTTTCAGTTAAAACTGCCTCAATTATGAAATGCCAAAATCTAGTATCTTTCTCCTCTATCTTTGTGGATCATGCCATTGGATTACAACTGGATTACATTGATTGTCAGTGGAGACAGAGGGTTATTCATTAAATCACATTCACTCCTAAATCTTCTTACTCATCTCCTTTCTATGGATTTATCTATCTATATAACTCACCTGGGATTTGCATGGGCCAATTAAAATCTAAATCACAAAATACTATATTCAACAAGGTGAATTAATGGGTTATTGGGATGTTGTAGTGATAAGCCCTGTCGACAATTATTTAACCAAGATGACCTCTATTATCTGTGTCATTACTTCACTTGGCTTGTTAAGTGCCAATATCACTCATCTACGAAATACAATAAGGCTTCTTCGTCAAAAAGTGCCCTTTAACTTTTGCCTTATTGGTGTTGAAAAGTAACACTCTAAGGACCGTGATTTAGCTTGGTGCCAAATTCCTTACAAAAAAACAACATTGGTTTTTATTTTTACAGCATAATTCTAAAGCAAATGAATTTACTTGACAGGGAAGCACTGCGAATAGACTTCATTTTTTTTTTTTGCAATAAGGGGTATTTTCACATTTTATACAGCACCACAGAAATCCAGAAATCAAAGAGGATCACGATTCTTGTCAAAGAATGCTAGCATTTATCGATCAAAGAGACAAAGATTTCAGAATGTCTGACTCCACACAGAGAAGTAGAATGTTCAGATATCTTATTTCCCATCAAACACATATACAAAAATCTATCTTCTCTATTACATGTTGCATCAGAAATCCCATAAAATGGTCCAGCTCATTCCTTAAAAAACATTGTAGTGGTTTTATGCTGCCATCATTCTAGCCCGACAGTTTAATACACCGCCCCCTCTTCCTCAATGAAATTGTAATATTCTTCCAATGTGCCCCAGTCTAAAGGTCACTGGAATTGGAAGCCTGATTGTCAGGAGCACCCAATCTAGAATGCAAGTTATATTGGTAATCAATATTGATTAGTTTCTATTGTGTGGTATCTATTAACTTTGAAAAAAAAAACCCGCTAATGCATCTTTCTGTGAATAGAATTCTTATAAAAAGCATTTGTATTCATTACTGAAGTGATCCTTTAACCCTGTAAAGACCAGTGATTGTCTCTGCCTACATGAACATCCCATCCTTAACGGCACTATTCAGACATGGATTATCCAATTCATTGAGAGGCAGTAGAGTTCTGTAGAGCTGCAGCTAGTAAATAAGCAAGATGTTTCTTACTGGCATGCATCATTAAGCAATAGAGAGTGCGATGGTGGCACTAGTGCTCTTTAAGGGGTAAAAACCCCAAAATTGAACTTTTATCCATTAAAGTTCAACATAAGAATGCCACATCAGCAATCATCTCTAAATAAAGAGCTATCCGAATATAGAATTTATTATTTATCACCATTTGCCTTTTTTTCCCCCAGGAAGTAATTTTGGGCAAAGAGTCGCACACACACAAACAATATTTCATTTGCACAAAATGGTACGTGTCAGACAGTCAGTGTCTTGTGTGATTGTATTATATTTTCACCAGCTGAACCAGCCTCTGGGGATTTTCACGAGATTTTGCTGAGCAGATAGATTTGTGTTCAGTGTTGCTAACAGGGCTGCCTGTGTTCCTGCAATCATTTAATTGTCGCTCCTTTTTTCGGGAGCTGCTTAATTCGTATAGAATCTGATATGACTCATGGCATACACATGTAAGGAGAGAATAATGAGGTATTTGCCTCCCCCTTTCCTCTCTCGCTCTCTCTCTTTCTCTGCAGAGAAATTAACATCTCAGCTGTGAAACCTCAGATAGGATAAAGTTTGAGATTTTCTATTTACAGGGATCAGCTACGAGTGAAGAGTTGTGGGATTCACACGATGGATTGGATGATTAAGAAGTGCAATCTGTCCCGAGGATGTGTCATCAAGAATGTAAATGACAAAAAACAAAGTGCTTAAATAAATAATTACCTTGAAATTAGTATTTATTTTAAAATCAATTTCAAAATATGAAAGGGTTAAGAGTGTGATATAAAATATGTCAAAGTCCCTATCAATGGCAATTAAAATATAAATATGACTAGCCTTATTGATTTATTTTGACCACACACTCATTGTGATAGTAATGCTTCCCTTTTTCCTTCTTTTCCCTTATATGGTTGGAAAATATTTACGAAAAAATGTAACCCCCTTACAAGCTTTTAATTCATTGGACATAAGTGATGCGTAATTGTAATACCAACAATTTCACACTATTAGCAAGTGAATGAGCCACACACAAAACAATCAACTATGTAGTATTAGCATGGGAATAGCACAACTCCACATAAGACATCCCACTGCTTGGATACTCCTCAGAGATGCCACATTAACTTTCCAGTCCTATTTACCCTTCCTGCAAAGGAGGGGCATGGTGGTTCAAGAAAACTTCACCCATTTAGCAACCAACCCTGAGGAAACAATGTGTTTTTTTTGCTAGTTAGCTTTTTTTCATAGCTGGATATGTCTCTCATTTGTTATGATTAGATCTCTTTGATTTGAGCACTATGTTGAATGGACACATTAATGAATAGGCTGTAACTACTCCCTTGCCCCTTCATCGCACCACCCCCTACAAAAAGATTTGATTTTCAGCACCAGACTTTTAGTGCTTTTCTTTGAGAACTCTCTAAGGCACCCGTTGTTAGCCAGACAGCCCATTCATCAGTCTTACAACACCAGCATCACCTGCATTATCCCAACTGTGCTGATAATCTGCCACATTAACTTGGTAATGGGGAGTCAAATATATTAAGATAATAATGCAAAAAATCAATAACTTTTGTATTGTATTGTTTCTGTATATTCAGCGTGTTCCTGTAACATTTTGGATTTTAAACAATCTTTGTGCTGAAATCTCCATTGCTCAGCTTGTTGATTAATCTGACGCAATATAAATTGTTATTTATCAGTGGTCACTAACCTTTGGCACTCAGGCTCTTCTGGACTTTGAACCCCATTATGCTCAGTTCCTACATAATGGGGAATGTAGTCCAAACAGCTGTCTGGTTGGCTGAGCATCATGAGAAAAAAATAATTCTCAGCAGCTGAATTGCAAGTGGTTAACTATGACTGCAATAAACATATACAGCACTAATTGAATGTAACCATAATTAAATCAATAAAAAAAAAATAATAAAGCACTGATTGCATTGACAGCATAGAACATACAGCAGATTTAGAATGCAGGCAAATATATCAGGAGATCTACCTACCGCTCAGCGTCCTGTGGCTGCATTGCCCTGAAAGTGCAGGGCTAGCTTTGCTCTCTCAGGAGCCGCACTTGTAGCTGTCCGTGATGCTGAAAGAGGCAGCTAGTCCAAAGCAGAGCGCCCAGTATCTTCCATTTGAAGAACAAATACTCCCACTGGCAGCTATTGGTCTCTCTAACTCTCCTTCTAATCCACCTCTTAGCAGACAGGCAAGGAAAGCATTCCCCTTAACTTAACTGGCAACAATAGAGAATGCTTGTAGCCAAATCCTTACACAGGAAAGGCAGGCAGGGATCTTTCACAACCAGATCTTCCCTGTGATGGAAAATTATGTAGTGACAATTATATCCAGGTTCCACCGTCTATTTTCTTGCATGTGCAAGTGTGTGTGTGTGTGTCTCTATTCTTTTTTTTAATATCCCTCCCTGTTTTGTATTTTTTTTCTCAAGCCTTATAAATTGCAAAATGTTGAACAATCCTTGCAATTATCACTCTGAGGGTTTTTCAACGTTTAATAATTAATTAGTACATGTAGTACTATGAGCTTGCCAGGATAATGTGAGAAAAAGACATGTTGTGGTGATTCTTTGAAAAGGAAAAGAAAAAAATGTTTCATTTTTTGGGGGTTAATATTAAGAAAACTATGATGTAAAAATAGCTTTCAGTTCTAACACTCATTAGTGTTAATTAAATACTTGTTATGCTGCCCTGTTTTTTTTTTTTTTTTTGTATTTAGCAAGGTCTGTGGATGTACTACCTTTTAGCCAACTCTGCCATACAAGAAGAGGTTTTATGTCCTGAACATCTGGTGTGCTTCATTAAAAAGGTACGACTTATCTCGCATGCTAATTTACACCCGTAAAGGTATTTTATTTAGAACACAAATATGTCTTCCCTAATCATTGGCAGTTTTTTTTAATGGGATATTCTGCCTATTAAATATTATGTAATATTTCTAATAAGTTATACATCCATTTCTTGACTAACATAATTTAACACTTTTCCCCAAGCTTGATGTGCAGCATACGAGCTTTAATGTGAATATTTTACTTGGTAGGAAAGTTCCATCTTGAGGAAAGTCTTTGCAACTGCATTTTTACCTCAGTCATGAATCATGCTAGCTATGCAATCACTTACTAGACGCAGATATGCTTTTTTTGCAGACAGACATGGCAGTGTTGCTTGTAGGAACCAGGAAAACACTGGCACACAGCAAAGAACAGGGTTAAGAAAATGATGGTGTCTTTGCTGTATTTTAGTGCCTCAGTTTATGAAAGTCAAAATAATCAATAGCATGTTCTTTACAGACTATCATTCTCTAATGCCTGCAAGATTAACCTTCCCCAGATATTTGTCTTAAGGATTCAGATTGCTGACGTTTTTTTTTGTTTTGTTTTTTTATCTTGCACAGAAAAATCACAACAAATGGAATATGCAGGAAAATATGCCTGTGGGAAAAAACGAACACTGTGGGATTTATTATGAAGAAAAGGGATACAACATGCTTTGACAGAGACAAGATAAGGTTCTATATACACAAATACGAAGCCAATAAAACATATATATAGAAATGCTTGATCTGCACAATATACTCTATCATTTAACAGGAATAAGGAATTGAAATGGTTGTAGATACAGATATAAGCAATACATGTATCAATGTGTGCCCCTATACATTTATTAGGATTCCCTAAGCTACAAACTTGAGTTAATCTTTCTACATTAAGCAGAAGCACAATAAATGGTGGCCACTAATCACAACAACAAAGTTACGATGGCATGAAAAAGGTGTATAGTAAATAAAGTGGTTAACTATATGACTGAGAATGATCCCAAACATCTGCAGTGCCAAGGTTAGCCATCGTGTAGTTTCCAAACATCAATTAAGGTTGCCCTGCAGCTGGTATATTCCGAGCAGCTGATAAAAAATTGGCTTCTGGCCAATGTAAAGCCTATGGCGGGAATAGCATGTCAAGTATTTTTTTTTTCAAGGAAGGGTAGGCAGCCCTATATGCACGGCCAATTATAGCTACAAATGGGGCAAAGAATGTAATGGATGTTGTTAATGCTGCAGAGTCATCAACATAATAATGAGAAAAAAATACAAGATGTAATGTGTGCGTTATAGTAGAGAAAAACTCATTTTCATGAATGTTCTTCACAACTTCCAGATGTAGAAGCTATCTTAATTTTTAAATGTGCTATTTGAAAAAAAGAAAAAAAAAAAAGTGCTAAATTTGGAACAAAGTGCTATAGTATTCCATTGGTTTCCATGGTTATTATTACTATTTTAGCGCTTTTTCCTGAAATAGCACCAGTTTTGTCTTGATAAATAAGGCCCTAAATCAATAAACCCCTTAGTGGAACCAGATATATCCTGGCAGCAGGAAAAAGATTGCAGACTGTACTGTAGAGTGGTATATAGGCAAATGAATAACAATGCAGCATTCACAACAAAAAGCATAATACAGCTTGGATTAAAACAATCAGTGTTTTATAAGGCGCAATATTGGCCAAACCACAAAACATTATGATTAAATATTTATTACTGTTAACTTATTTTGTTGCGGTTCTTAAAATTTAGAATGCTCTGCCTTCCAGACTGTAAAAAAGTTACATATATATTTTGTTCTTAAAGCAATATACAGGAAAACAGGGCTTTGTTACAAAAAAAAATGGTGCTTAACCTCCATCTACCTTTCATATAACAATGCAAATATACCAAGAAATATACAAAAAATAACACAGGAGACGAAGATGGGAAGAAATAATTGTATGTATTATAATGTATATAATCTTCAAGATAAGTACTGGGAAGTTGAGGTTGTATGAACCAATTGTCTTGATTTGAGCTATCCAGAGTTGAGTTTCAGACCACCTCCTCTTCACCTTCGCATTCACTGACAGCCCTGTGTACCATGCAATGACTTAAAAACTACTTTAGCCCCTTCCCACCTGATGGCGCTTTGGTCCTTAAGGACCAAGGTGCAAAAACGGTATATTTTTGCACTTTGCCCCAGTCACTGAGTGATCGGGAGCCAGGGTCACTGCCAGACTGGGAAGAAAAAACAGCCATGGAAATAATTGTATAACATTATTTTTTTGTTCATAATAGTGAGAACCATGTATTTTAAAGCACATTTGAAGAGTGTATTATTTATAGATTATTGCACAGGGCAATAAATAGCCCCAGTATGTACACAAGGTTATATCTCACACACTTCCCTAATATATACCCCATGCACAGGGCAATACATAGACCCAGTATGTACACAAGGCAATATGAACGGACCTGTGCAGGTATATTTATCAGGGCAGTGTGTGAGAAATAACCTTGTGTACATACTGGGGGCATATACTGCCCTGTGCATGCGGTATATATCAGGGCAGTGTGTGATATAAGGCCTTGTGTACCTACTGGGTGGATATATTGATTTACCCCAGTACCTAGATTGCACTCCCAGGACTTTCCCCAGCACCCAGGACTTACCCCAGCATTAAAAGATTGCACTCATAGGACTTGCCCCAGCACCCACCCATGCACTTATATTGCACTCACAGGACTTACCCCAAAACTGAGATTGCCCTCACAGGACTTGCCCCAGCCCAGCACTGAGACTGCACCACAGGATTTGCCCCAAGCACCCAGCACCCAGCACCAGCCTCTACCAGACTCCTGCACTCATTGTGCAGTAGGCTACAGATAGGAAATCTTTAAAGTGGCCTCAGCGGCTGACTAAAATCATAAAAATGGCAGCTGCATCTGCCAAAATCCTTAAAGTGGTGGCTGCAGATACTGCAAAGGTTAATGCTGCCACAGATCACAGTGACCCCAGGGCAGGCGGCCTACGGGGCTTTTTCCTGTTGTCCCGGTAGGCCAGTCCAGCCCTGGGCAGAGACCCGATCAGGGTGTTTATAGATTCTGTGGAACCCAGGTGAAATACAACGAAACTTTGTAATGTCAAGTGTGATGTTACGGAGTCATGCCCTAACCCGGAGGTTCGGGCACACCCTCCATTTTGATAAAATGTACCCGGCGCTCACTTTGAGCATTGGCTACATTTTCCCTTTCAGACTGAGGCCACTCAGGTACCCACAGGAATCTTCTGCACAGGTCATCGCGGACGGCCGTGATGAGCTGTAGAAGTCAGGATCTTCTATGCCGTCCTACAAGATTTTGGTCACTGAAAATTGGGACATCCTAGAACGTTCTAAAAATGAAAAAAGGGGTTAATGAATCCACACCCTCTTCTCCAAAATCAAGAATCTGATCATGATTCTGGTTTGGTTTGCTTCCAAATCAATGGCCTACCCCTGTCTGCTCTACAAAATAAGCCCATGGTAAAGGCCCTAACATCCTTATGTATTCATTTGCCGTTGTTGGTAAAGTTATATACTTTATTTGTTAACACTAAATCAAATTCTATTCATGCTTAACAATAATGATCTAGCACTAAGAAATAACTGTGGCGCAGCTCTTTTTTATTTGAAGGTATTTGGGATATACCTAAGGATAATAGTTGCTGTGTTGGTTTTGGTGTTTCTTTCTTATTCAGCATCTTGTTCAATAGCTTAACAGCTAATAAGGAAAGATGAAGTGGTGTCATTTCAAATATTTATAGTCTATAAAAGGTAAATTCAATATATGTATTTTGGAAAACCCTAGTGCATAGTAAAAACAAAAACATGTACATCATTGTTTGCTTACTCTTGACACTGAAAGCATAGATTTACATACATTTGTATTAATTATGAAACAAACATTTTTGCCTGTGTTTTTCCACTCCCTGGATCTCGATTTTGTATCCGTACACATTTTCAATAATAATAAAAAAAATGAATAAAAAAATAATTATATTTACAAGAAATACAAAAACCCAAACCATAAACAGTAATAGCCTCTTTTCATGTTATAGGGCCCTCAAGAACGGTAGAATTCTGTTTATAAGAATAAACTATAAATTATATATCCAAATCATAAGTTATAAACTGCTGAATAAACAACATGATGGGCCGTTATGAGATAAATAGCATATGGCTCAAGATGAGGAAACCCAGTGTGAGAAGGCCATGCTGCTGATACTGAAAACATTACAAATGGCAGGATGAGCTAAGAGCTGATAAGCCAGATTCTAGAGGCTACATGATGAAATTAAATGCAGAGCAACATTACAAAGGTCATCAACCCTGTTACTTTTTTCCTGTATATTTACTATCCAACTTCCCTATCCAGTTCAGTGCATATATTTTCAAAGGAACCTTGCAATCAGAAAATCAACCAATACATTTGATATTTAATAAAATGCATTATATTTTTAATTTGCTATACCTTTTACTATACCTTTTGCAGCATTTCTCTGAGGAATACATCCTCTTCCTTTGGCTCTTGCTGAAATGCCCTGCACTTCTTTGGATCCAAACAAAGGTAAGAAATAGTGCAACATTACTGCAACGTGATCCACCAAATGCATTAACCGCTTTGTGATGCTAGGACATGCTATGACGCCCTGAAACAAGAGTGCCTTATCGGCGTTAGGATGGCTTAACACTCCTTACATTAAAATGTATAGCGCACTCCTGTCGCAACATTCCCAGTCTTCCACAAAACATGTCCCATTAACAGCATTGCACACTGAGGCCATGTCCCATCACCGACATTGCACACCCATGACATGCCCCAGCACCCACATTGCACACCCAGCTTACCAGCTCGCCGCAGAGAGTTTGGTGAGATGAGATCTTTTGATTTTCCCAGCCTGCGCTTCTGCTGGCAAGCGTTTTTTTTTATTTTAAATGTCTTTAATTAGGGTCAAGCCCCCAGCGCCACTGTGCCTGTGACAGGTATATTGCCTGTCACTCCCTGATGGCAATCCTGTTCCAGTGAGGAGTGCCTGAAAGTTTTAATAAAATTAACTCTTTGTGTCCCTGTCTGATCACAGTATACATTTTTTGTTGTTAATGATTTTTTAATAATAAATATAATTTTAACCCATTCTGCCCTCTGCTGATCACAGTATATCACAGTAAGCAATTTGAGCATTGAGGTGATAAATTGTTTTGCTCAATTTTTTTTACATCAAATGTTTTGAAGGCTTTTTTTTTTTATAATACTTTTAATATTATCTCTAAGTTTCATTCTACTATATATTTCTAGAAATTTAAGGCTGAGGTTGCTATTCTCCTCCAGGCATACCAAGGCCCCTCACAATCGGGCTAATATAGCGAACTGTTTTCCAGTGATAAGGATCTTTCCTTGCGGTACACAGTGAATAATATATAATAACTACATCTATTTTTTTGTTAGTGATAAATTGTTTGCCCCTTCCATTCCAGTTCATCACTGTGATCATTAAAATGTATAGCGCACTCCTGTCCATTCTGCAGTAGCCTGCGCTCGAGACCTGCCTTGCGACATTGCCAGTCTTCCAAAGCACATCACCCAAGCTGTACATTGTGGGGGGTTTGAGTGGTGTGTGAATTTTTTTTAGGTACTTTTTTTTTATCCCTTAAAAAAAACACCCATATGTACTCCGCTGAGGAGGGTTATGCTATTCTGGCGTCAATCTCAAATAGTGAGATCCTTACTGCATCAGATGTGGAGCCCATGTCTGACACATCAAGTGTCGCTTCAGATGACAGTATTGTTAATTCACAGCCCCCAAAAAAGAAGACATACTAATCCTGTGCCTGTCCACAATAGTTATACATGGGCACCCAGTGCATCCAGAAATCCCCCTCATTCAGAGCCATCCCTGGCATTCCCTGCAATACCGACATTAGTGAGCCAAATCAGTATTTTCACCAGCTTTTTTGAGGGCATTGGTGCATAAACAAATTTGTACGCCACTCAGTTTTTGTCAGTTAACCCCAACTCATTTTATGTAAGATGCAGTCTCAAGAGACAATCTACTAACCTGCTGGAAATACAGATAAACGGTGCCTTGATACTTGCAATGGGTATAATAAAAAACACAATTTCATCCTACTGGGCTAAGCCCTCAGTCACAGAAGGATGAAATGCTTAGATAACTCTGCCAGGAATACAAGCTGAAACCTAATCTTGATCTCCTAGTTATTGCATTAATCAACTGAGTGTTTTGTGAAGATATCCTGATCTGGGCTCATTTTGGAACTTTCTACAAACTTTCACATAGGAGAAGTATGTTGCTTCATGAAAAGGCAAGAGTCCAGTCCTGACCTTTCTTCCATTCAGGGCCGCCAACAGAAATTGCGGGGTCTCTTACAGAAAGTGGCCTGGGTCCCCTCTCCCACCACGCAATTTCTCCTTTAGTTATTGCTCCTACATCCCTTGCCATAGCACCTCCTTGCAAACCCAGGACATGTGCCAGCACCCCGTTGTACACCCAGGACTTACCCCAGCACCCACAGGACATAGCTCAGCAGATGCCCCATCACCCACATTGCACACCCTGGACTTACACCAGCACCCACATTGCACACCTAGGACATGCCTCAGCACCCACATTGCACAACCAGGACATGCCTCAGCACCCACATTGCACAACCAGGACATGCCTCAGCACCCACATTTCACACCCAGGACATTCTCCAGCACCCCATTGCACACACAGGACTTACCACAGCACCCACAGGACATACCTCAGCACATGTCCATCACCCACATTGCACACTTGGACTTGCCCCAGCACCCACATTGCATACCCTGGACATGCCCCAGCACTTACACTGCAGACCCAGGACTTACTCCAAGACATGCTCCAGCACTCACATTGCACACCCTGGACATGCACCAGTACCCATATTGCCCACCCAGGGCATGCCCTAGCACCAACATGGCACACCCAGGACTTACCCCACCCAGCACTCACAGCTCCCTGATGTCTAATAGCAGGCAGCATGGTGTCTGAGTGTGCCCAGGTGCACAGACATCCTACTATTCTGCCTCTAAAGCTCCCTATGCAGTAAGAAGGCTGGCAGATCAAGTGACTCCCGATGCTCTGACCTCAGAACATGTGCAGGGTGTGGGAGAGGCAGTATGGGCAGTGCACAGACATCCAGCTGCCTGCTCATTGCAGGGTTGCTTGGATAGGTGAGATATTTTAATTAAAGAAACATTTTGTCCAACATTGCCACACATGCAATGATAAAGGGAACGTATTCATTTTAGCCTTTGTATGGGCATCACTGGGGGTTTGGCCACAATCACTATTGATCATTAATTAAGTGGGCTATCTCACTGGGTATATGGAAAATCAGAAATGGTTTAAACATATAGGTGATCTTATAATTGTGCACATAGTTTTGGAGAGATATCATCTTTAGCTTGAGCTGTAACAATGTCTTATTGATTAAACATTAGCAGTCTTATTTAATTTTCCTTGAAATAGTTTTTGTGATTTTTTTAGTTTTAGTGCTGATACACGGTCATATTTAATTTTACATAATTATTTTCAGATTCAAGTTAATTTCGTATCTACTCTGCAGAAAACCACCACTCAGGGGAACTTGGGCCCAATACTGGAAAAGATATAGAAAAATATTCACTTCAGACAAATCTCTAGATATTACCCAAGGAAATTACATTTGAGAAAATCTGAATCAGTTTTTCCTGACATTTGTAATTTTTACCTAGGAGTAGCAGAAGACAACACTATATTTACATAATAGTTGATGGGAAACACATGTCTGATATGGAATCTACACATATTTAGTATAACTTTAGATCACATTTATATTGTGTTGACAGTTTATAAGATCAAGAATATATATATATATATATATATATATATATATATATATATATAATGACCTTTAAATTTCTACTCTGAAAAAATTATCAAGTCTCTGTAGTCCTTAACTATGTGCTGTAAACTATAAAGGGGTCTAATATCACCACTCGGCTAGCTTGGGCACAATATTGATAAAGATGTAGAAAAAATATTCAGCTCAGAAACCCAAGGAGAGTTAAATGACTTAAGAAGATTTGAATCTAAATCTGTATTATTGACCTTGAACTGTCATGTGACAACTCCATATTTACATGATAGTTGAAGGGAAACGTCTAATAGGGTAACTGCACTTTATTAAGTATTACTTTACATATGTGCTGACAATTTATTCAACGTCTGGTACTGAAATTAAGGCAACACTAACTCAAGTAGAAAATGATCTATTATCAAGTAGAACTAATCAATACATAAGGCAGTGTTTACAAACTAGAAGTTAAAAAAATCTTCCCCATTGCTCAAGATTAGTAGATAATGTATTAGAAACAACACTCACAGGAATGTGTGTGTTAATAAGACACTTATATGGCTCCTATAACATCTGAAATCAGATTTGTTAATGAATATTAAAGTTCAATAATTCTTAACATGTACGAATTAATAAGTCTACATTCTAAATATGTTAAAGTTACTTCCTAATGTCAGAATTGCAATTTCTTTTAATTCTCACAATCAGGTCTCCAGCATTCAGGCGGGAGGCAGAAAGGGCTAAAGAAACAATTGAAATGTTCCACACAAAAAAAAAAAATCAGTGTCCCAAATGATTCTATACTTTAATGTATATGTACATACATTGCACAGTAGTCTATACAGGGTTCACATCCTCGGCTTTTTCCCCCCTCCAAGTGTGCAATTATGGTTATTAAAATGTATTTATATTTAATGTATTTAGGACCTGGAGCAACATTTTAAGTTTACAAATGAAAAATATAATGTACAGTTAACAAAAATGAGCTCACCTTTCCATGGATTCTAGTGTGTCAGGTGGTCGAATACTGGCAGGCTAATTGCCAGAATGTAGTAAATCTATAGCTTCTCGAAAGCCTCAGAGGTATCCAGACACCTAAGGGATGAATCAATATTTGCTGATCTTTGGACCCAAAATGGTGCTTCCGAAGTCTGGAATGATTCAGGACAGATCAGGACCCGAATTAGGCGAGCTACCCACTAATCCCTGATGGGCCTCCGAATATGTCCCCTATATGAACATGAGGGCCGAGTACACACAGACACCTGCTGAAACAAAAAGCACTGAACCAAAGGCTCTATCCCCCCCACAGACATCTAAAAGGAGGCTAGAGACTTATGTCAGGAGGACTTTGGCTATTGAGAAAATAGCTGAAGTCCTCCTGAAATAAAATAAATAAATTTTACAAAAATTAAATAAGCCCCCTGGGGCTAGTATACATGTAGCCTTACATTTCATATAGCACTGACCCCCTCCTCATATTACATCGGGCTATGAGCTGGGCAATTGCTCCCAGTCACAAAAAAACACCCTTTGACAAGGGGATGGAGAGTCACCCCTCAAGTCCTCATCTTTGGCTCAGGGAAGGGAGCCAGCCAAACAAAATGAATCCACCTTTTACTAATAAAAATATCTCGTTGTCTATCTATGCTTGTAGAGCAGAGATTTCATTTTAAATGACAGAGGCATTTGATTGGCTGGGATAGATACCTCTGTCATATAAAATAAAATCCACACTCTACTGGGTCAGACCCCAGACCCCAAAGGGTAATTTGTATTGATGGGGGTACTGGGAGCCTTTCGCCAGCCAGTTGGGCAAATCCCAGCCCGGTTCATAAAGGGAGGCTCTATATATAATGTATATTATATAGGTGACTGTGATCATGTTATAGGAATGGGCCTGCCCCGAGCCCCATTCATTATAGGGTTTCTGGGCTACCTGCCCTGGCCACCAATGTATTTTATATGGGACTGGAAGTCAGTTTGCCGGCTCAGAGCCTTGTTTATTATTAGAGGCGGGTGGGCCCCATCATTATAATTGGGGCCAGGGACATTTTTTTTTAGAATTTATTGGACCGCTGGCCCCAATGGGGGATGTTAATGTTTTTGTCTACCCAAATTTGGAGTGTGTTCAGATGTGATCAGCCCATATTGGGTAACAAAAAATGTATGCTTTTCCTAGCGAAAATGTTCTGGTTCAAATGCCTGCTGTGCTTCAGTTTCTAAACAACCAATTTGGACCCCCATTGAGGGATAATGAGTAGCCACATTTCATTGATTTGTGAAATTCAGCTAAAGTGCCGACCCAATTCCAATTCGTGACTAATCAGCCTAGATTGAGTACACCCTATAATAAATCCGTTGAAGGCTGGATCAAATTAAAATTGTATTTAATCCCATAAAACATCATGTTTAATGAAAAAGAAAATTCCATTGTCCTGCAACAGAACATAATATATGAGGAGAATTTCCCAAAGATTCTAGAAGTGATACAGAAATACCTTTTATAGCAACTTTATAGCAAGTAAGCACAAATCAGTAAAATAAATGACTGTATTGCTGAAGCTGCAGCAAAATTGAACATATATATTACTATAGAAAAACAGTGAATGACCAGGGGAGTAAAATCCAAAAGAAAATTAAAAGTAAAACAGATAGTAGGTTAGACTATTACAGTCTCTTCAGAATAGACTTGGGTTAAACATAAACTAAAATTGGTACTTATATAATTACATCATTTTAGAAAGCAGAATATTTTCCATTTAATACAATATATACAATGAAGAAGGTGGTTACTAGAAGGGATGGCAGTGAATCACTGAACCCTACCACTGATCCTAAGCCGGTTTGACTACCTTTTTTCATTAATATAAACCATGCATTAGTATAATCCAGTATGCCATCATTAGAGGTATCTAGCAGGATTTCTCGCCAAATTTTGACCCGTCCTGACTGACAAATAGGTAATACAAATATAAAATTATACAAATAGCCGTTGAGATGGGTGAATCGAAGTCTATCTGCTGTTACTATAATTGAATTGCTATAAAACCCACAAGGGAGGGGAACTATCTTAATTTAAAGACGCCAAAGTCTCTTTTATATGGGTTTGATTTACCTTGCAGCAATTATATGCATACCCCACATTGACATACACAATGGGTCCAGAGACCAGAGTCTGAGGGTGTGTCCATTTGCCTTTGGAATCAATAAACATTTTCTCCCTTTGAAAGAAAATTAGAAGTTTATTTCTCCTTTTACTGTATCAACAAATAAATAACCATATTTGCTCGATTATAAGACAAGGTTTTTTTCAGAGAAAATATTCTGAAAAAGACCCCTCGTCTTATAATCGAGGTCGTCTTATAGTCTGACCTCAAATTGAGGGAGGGGGGAGAGAGACCAGGGGAGGGGGGAGGGAGACAAGGGGAAGGGGGGAGGGAGAGAGAGACATAAGGAGGGGGGGGAGGGAGAAATGTTTGGAGGGAGAGGGGAGATAGAAAAAAGTTTGGGGGAGAGAGAGTAAAGTTTGGGAGGAGGGGGATAGAGACAGTGCTTGGGGGAAGGGAGGAGAGAGAGATAAAGCTGGGGGAGGGAGGGGGAGAGAGAGAGAGACAGCGTTTGGAGGGGGAGAGAGGCTGCATTGGAAATAAAAACAAGAAATGCATTTTTTTTATATCATCATTTTATTAAAAATTAAAAAGCAATTTACATGTGAATATATACAAGTTAAAAAAAAAAATCCTATAGGGTAGTCTTATATTCAGGCTTTTAGTTTTTTTCCTGAAGGAATATTAAAAGTTTGGGGGGTCGTCTTATATTCGAGCAAATACGGTATGTATCAAAAAAGGTTGAACAAGATGTACTATATGTCTTCTTTTAACCTAACTATGCAACGATGATAACCTTACATATCTTCAATTGGTCACTCAGCCTACATGTAGCAATTAATAGCTATCCAGGTTCATAACCAAATAAATGCCATTGAACAAGTGGAAATGTGTATTTGTATGCAGTATCTGAAAATACTTGTTTGGGAAGTCTACTGAAAGTCGTCAGCTTATACATGACACACCAAGAATGTAAGTCTTATTCTTCTGACTGTTAATCATGCTTTGGTCGCACCAATACATTGTGAACTGATTCCATGTGAATGCTTTCTCTATGCATTTTCTTTTGTATTCCTTTATGTAAACACTTTTGAGTTTCATTAGATCAGAGGCTGGATTAGAATGTTTTGTCCGATATGTATTTAATTTACAGTTACACATGTACATGTGTTTTATTAACACTATAACACTGTAGATCCAAAAGAAAACTATTTAAGACAAACTCCAATAATAAATAAATACTGTGCAAATGTTCCACTGTCCAGATCCTTCAGGTCCCATAGCCACACTTGTCAGTTATGTGGCAGTTTATTAAAGATGAAGGTTTTCCATCCTTAGGTCAGCAATTGAAATCTCTCGTTATAGTCATTTATCATTACTAGGTTATGCAAGATAAGGAAATATAGTATAAAGTCAGATTAATTTACAAATGCGTCAGTGAATACTGGTTAAACTAGCTAAGGCATGGGTTCATTTATACAGGTTAAAAAGATCCATTCAAAGCAAATATTTTTTTTACCATTTAGTTTATTGTACTCTATGTAAATATTGCTCTCAACCTCATACCCTAAATGTATTTGGCATTAATGTAAATACATTTTAAGAACTCCACTTACTGTCTGTATCTGAAGGATTCCAAGCGTACAGCTGACAGGCCTATGAATGCACACTATTTACTGTCTGTGCACATTGCAAGTACAGTTATTATTTAAGACATTGTTTCCCCCCCAGGCTTCAGCAAAAAGCTGGAGAGCTGAATGGGATGACCAATAGAAGCTTTGAACTGGAAGTTTGCAAGTTAATTAAACGTACATACAATACAGATATATAAATCCTAATACATACATACATACATACATACATTTTTTTATAATTATTGAACCTTAACTTAATATATATTTTTTGAACTGAACACAAATGGTACAGATGTTCCAAACAGTATAAAGTAAAAGGTAATAACATTTTAGGCATTGCACTTAGCAATGAGAACAGATTATATTCATAAATGAAAGGTTTGGACAGAGTGCAGAAAGAAAGGAATATATATTTAGGCCACCAGAATATACCAAAACTTTATGGAGTGGGTTCATTGTTGTCTGCACTGAAGCCACAGAGTGAAGACATATCTGTGCCAGAGTGGGGGGGTTTTGTCCACTCAACCCCAGATATGTCCATGAGGCCCAAACCGTTGAGGAACGTCAAAAGGTCTTTCTGGTGTCTCAGGATATGGACATGGTTACAATTTCTGGTATCAAAGGGGTTTTTCCATGTATGGGCCTTGAGTGCTGCAGTTATCGGCTTAAGTGCTTTGCAGGATTGTAGAGTTGTCCTCGAGAGAGAAAGAGAGAAAAAAAAAGAGAGAAAAAGAGATTGAAAGAGCGCTGTATTGGAAAACATTTCCAGCTTGGCTACTTGGACCCAAACTTTGACATTCCCATCTCAATTCCCTGAAATTTTCTCTTATTGAGAAGACCCTTTCATTTTTCCTCTTTCGCTCTTTTCTTTCTACCTTGTAGGCCATTGCTTCTGTTTTTGTGTCTAGACTGTCTGACAAAGCCTTGCAGTAAAGCACATCAGGGCTTCTACATCAGCACAAGCATTTCCTCAATTGCATAAGCCTATTTGTTTAATATATTTCTGGCGGTATTGTACACGTATTAAAAACAAAACAAAAAAAAAACGATATGTCTATTTTATGAATTAAAGTCTGATGTATTAAAATATCTCTGGTACTGTACACTTAGCCTCTTTAAAGCTCTTACATCACAAATATCAGGTTCTACCTCCTCCTCTGAGCTCTGGGAACAGCTCTAGTTGGTGTTTATAGCAACTTTCTCCTCTCCTTTTCTCTCTTTATTTTTATTTCTTTGATTTTTTTTCCACACTGGTGCAGGTTCATACCAAATTTCTCATTGTTTCTATGCTATTATATGCTAAAGGAGAAACTCCATTGAACAACAGAAGGGTTTTCACGCACCAGGATTTCCACACTTGCTAGTATGGAGAAATACAACTTATTTTAGACAGTAGATCTTGTTTGTTTGTTTTTTTTCCAGTCTGAATTTTCTAAAGTTAGATAATGTTTAATAAGAATACCCACAGACTGCAGATTAATAGTGGTATTTTAAAAACGTAAATTTGATTCTGTGCTGCTCTCCTAAAGCTGCTGACCGCGCTTATTTAATGTCTCAGCGACTTTCTAATAGACCTGTTGAGCTGTCAGATTTACAATTTAATCAAATTACATGGCTATTGCTGAAACAGGTGCTGTATTATAAAAACACATGATTTATAATAACGTCAAATGCAAAAATAACTGAGTTAACATTTTCAAAGTATTTAACGCATTTGTTTTTGGAAATATGCAGAATGATGCCACAGGCCCATTATGGACATTGCCATTGTCAGGATATTTTGCTATTCTAGTATACAATTTAGTGGAACTTGACCTGTTTAGGAGAGGTTGGATTTTCTAGCCAAATTCTCCTGAATAGCGTTAGAACTACAAATATAGAAAGCACGGTCTCAATCTATTTTAATGACCAGGAGTCACTTGGTAGCGCTACAATTAACGGCTACATTAATTGTAATCAATGATACATGTCATTTTGTAGTAAGATGAATTAGCTCATTAGACATAAAACTTGACAGTGCTTGTTACCCAGAAAATTAATACTGACCGTAATTCAGCCTCTGAAGAACAACTGGTGTTTGCTTATTTAGAGAACTACCGGTATATAGAAAGGTTTGTGGAACACCGTGTGTTTTGTTCCATTATCACATTAACATTTATTTATATGGTGCCAACAAATTACATAGTGCTTGGTACAGACGATAGAAGGGAACGAGAGGCATAACTAGAGACAACTGGGAACTGGTGCAAAAGTTTCCCCCTACCCATTAGTCAGAGGATGTATTACTGATGAGTCTGTTCACTAAAATTTGAGAATGGCTCGAGGAGGTGGATTTTCATTTTAAAAAATAGCTTCAATCGTTTTGCCTTAGGGACTTAACACCTTTCCTGTTAACACTTAACGGATTGTAGCGTTGGGATTCTGTGGGAAGAAAGAGACACTGTGAGGACACCTTACATGCAGTGGTGTAGTGGGTGCCTATTTGTAGCATTTGGAATAAATCAGATAAGGGAATCTAACAGGAGAATGGAGTGGGTATCAATAAACATACTAAATATTTAGTCAGATATGGCAGTCTAGATATGACTAGTAGAGTTGAGCGGACACCTGGATGTTCGGGTTCGGCGAAACTTCGGAAAAAAGTCCGGGTTCGCGGTCGAACTTGACCCCGAACCCGATTGAAGTCAATGGGGACCCGAACTTTTGGCCACTAAAATGACTCTAAAAAAGTCCTGGAAAGGTGCTAGAGGGCTGCAAAATGAAGTAAAATGTGGGTGAGTGTCCCCATTCATACGAATAAGTCAATTGACCTATTCGTATGAATGGGGACTCTATTTCAGTTTATAGAAAGCCAATAGCCATGTAATGCTATTGGCTTTCTATAAACCGAAATAGAGTCCCCATTCATACGAATAGGTCAATTGACTTATTCGTATGAATGGGGACACACCCACATTTTACTTCATTTTGCAGCCCTCTAGCCCTTTCCAGGACTTTTTTTAGAGTCATTTTAGTGGCCAGAGGTTCGGGTCCCCAATTGACCTATTCTTATGAATGGGGACTCTATTTCGGTTTATAGAATAGCAATAGCATTACATGTATTCCATAAACCGAAAGACATTTGGTTTATAGACTTTCGTTTTATAGAATACATGTAATGCTATTGCTATTCTATAAAAAGAGAGTCTATAAACAGAATGTCTTTCGGTTTATAGACTTTCGGCTTATGGAATACATGTAATGCTATTGGCTTTCTATAAACCGAAATAGAGTCCCCATTCATAAGAAATTCTTATGAATGGGGACTCTATTTCGGTTTATAGAAAGCCAATAGCATTACATACAATGTAATCGCCGAACCCCGAAGTCCAACACGGACATACAGTGAAATGTCCGTGTTCGGGTCAGGGGTCCAAAAACCGTAAAGTTCGGTACGAACCCGAACAGTGCGGTTCGGGTTCGCTCAACACTAATGACTAGTAAAAATAATACAAATGAGCAAATAAGGCAACATTTAAGAGAGTGGCTAGAAGAATCCCTTAGATTGTATATACCTTGATGTAAGTTCCACACCCTTCCTGTTAGCTGTTAATGGATTTTGGTGATGGGGTTAATCATGGTTCCCAAGGCTGCCTAATAACTTATATAATATGAAATGTGTCCCTGAATGGCAGATTAAAAATATGGTCACCCTATAGCAAATGCTCCAGATGCTGGAGCTGTAGAATTTAGACTGGGTTCTGTCCATTCATTTAGAATGGGTTGCCAGAGATGACTTCTGGGGTCAGATATTTTTGATCTACAGGAGAAACTGACAGCACTGATAAAATGGAAAGGTAGTTTTGAAATCTGTATGCCAAACACTGCATAGAACCCCTGGTTGCAGGCCAACAGTGTATACAATAAGGACTGAGAAACACATTCATTTAAAGCCACACTGGTACTGGTCTATGACACACAAATGCATTTGAAACCATTATCTGTTCATACAACAAAACATAATTTGTTTAACCCTTATAAAATTGTATAACTATTACTTAGTGTAATTTCAGTGTAAGTTCATAACAGATTTAGAAGGGGTGAAAATAAGTTGTAACTCTGATGGTCTGTTCACACAAATGGAGAAGTGAATATTCTCCAGCAGTAGAATCAAGGACAAAAAAAAAACTGTCTGCCAATGAAGGTAACACATTTGTGGATGAGCTTGTTCTACAGTCACGACAGTTACTTGGCATTGGTGCAGTAAATCCATAGCTATAAAAAGGATTTGTCTATTATAATAATGCGAAGAGAGTTAATTCACTCAAAATGAATAAAGAATTTTCTAGGAGCCGTCAGCATAATTGTAAGAGCAGATTCAAAGAATGAATGTATAAATAGCACCCTAACATGACTGGCAAGGTGACTTCTTTTAAAAGTAGGTCAATAAACAGATTGATTATGCAATATTATTAAAAAAAAAGCAGTATTTTTACAAGGGCCAACACCAATAATGAGTGTGGCTTTTTGAATGAACACATCTTAACTAGAGTACAGAAGCCGAGGAACGTTTAACCTCAGCAGTCATTCCGATAAATCTTAGTTGTAACAAAGAAATAATGTTAGTTTCGCACAAGCAAATGTGTAAGATGCTCTTCTTTTTCATTAATGAAAAACTACACAGAATAAAATCAGGGGGTGATACAGCAAACACAGATACAAACAGAAACAAATGCATACAATATAATAACAGGCAAATACTCACCCAGCAGGGAGATCCCCATTAAAAAGCTGAACCTTGCCATTTAGCAGCCATTCCACCAACCCAGTTATGTATTAAGGTTGGTGCTGCAATGGACCTGCAACTGTCAACACCCACAGTATATGTGAAGGTCTAATGAGACTCGATCTACTGTTGTGTGAGCGCACATGGTGTTTATTTACCAAACACAACATACTTTCATATATTTAGGATGAGATTGTTAGGTCAGTTTGTAAATATTGATAGGGGGGTTACTGAAGGGTTAATATGGATCTGTGAGGGTTAAAAGCCGACAGTGTGTCTGCAGCAGCTCCTGGAAGGCCAGATCACGCCAGTAGCGTAATTGTTATGAGAATGGTCTTATCTTACTATTCCAAGGCTAGAACAGAGGTTTCTGGAACATCAACAAGTTGTCTCTGTAAGTTCTGTAATTTTCCATAAGAACGACTTTTGTAACACTATTTTACATATGACGTTTTAAGTGCATTTTCTTGTAAAACACACCTTTCTACATATTAGAATAACCAATTATATTGTAGTAACTAATGCTTTTATCTTCGTTTATATACGCTTGTCTAAACAATTAAAATCAGAGTTAAGGAACACGAAGCATTGTCTAGTCTTTTCCTTCGCCGTCCTTTGCTCTCCAAGGCCTTGCCTGGTCTCAGCATCAGCACGGTAGTTCACGTCAATCTGGTGTTAAAGGTCTTAGAGGTGGCTGAACACTACCCCGCGTTCGGTCCCTTTCAGTTTGGTGTCCAAAGTGGGATTCAAACAAACTGGGTGAGTACATGATTGATTGTTATAATCGTTGTGCTATCCGTGTTTCTTTGAATCCGGTAACATATATCTAAGCCTCTATAAGAATACACGGTCTCGATCTAATTGTGATGATTGTTGTTGGCAGTCCGGGACTGCCTCAGAGCTGAAATAAGTCAGCTGCTGATAAATTGCTGAGGATTGTGCCAGTAATTATATGCTACTACTGAGGTTGTTCCAGTAGGATAGCACTATTATACGGAGGTAGTACCCATATTTTGAACTGAGGATTGTGCTAGTTCTTTTGGAGAAGTAGTGCGGTTCTTACAGTACATTTAATATAATATAGACGAGACGTGTATAAAGTGTTTAAAAGACCTTGCAAATTATCATTACTAAATTCCTAAGAACCGTGCTGAGGGTGAACAGGAAAAATTGTCCGGCATAAACTGTTGTGATTGATATTGTATAAGTATATAAGTTGATCATAATGGGACAAACTGTTAGTGACTTGGCAACTCCAACATTTGTAAAGGGTCAGCTTAAGAAAGCCCCATTGTTTGATAAGCTACAATGGACCCCGAGATACTATGTGCGGAAATATGTAACAGGCACATTTGATTCTGGTGTAGATGATGTGGCAGAATGGAGAGAGAAATGTAAATATGAGTTTCTATTCCCCACAGATGGGTCATTTGATTTATACTATCGCAATATGTGTCAAAGTTTTCTAGATGATCCTGATCAAGGTGATCCAAGTTGGGAACAGCCATTCACAACACTGTTTTTAAAGTTTTGGATTGTTGTGTGTGACAATGTTAAAATTCCCAGTACTCTCAAGCCAAAGGGAGTGAAACTGAATAAAGGGAAAGCCAAATTCACAAAACAACCTGAAAACCCCAATACTTTTCTTATGCCCGCCGTGGATACGGGATCACAGGAAAAAGTGCCTCTCCCATATATGGGAGTGAGAAAAATGATTTAACCCCTATAGTGGTGGCTGCATCACAGCTAAAATTGTACCCTAAGGTCCTGGCTATAATATATTACAGAGGAAGTATATGATTAATAGTACATTTTTGGAAAATAAAGATAAAGCAGGCAATATACTCCACAAATTATGCATTTATTATTAAAAAAAACCTATATAATATAGAAGATGGCTTTGATTTAGTACAACCCAGGATACAAAATACTAAAATTAAAAAATATTTAGAGGCTTATTTGGTAAGCAATACTAGCGGAGTAGAAACCAACAGTCTAGAGGTTCCTATAACAGCTGAAGCGATTTGGGCCAGATGTCCTTACCAACTTATATAAGTTTTTTCTGACTCCCTAAATTAATGAAAACATGCAATACCTTGGTATGCAGTGAGATATTTTCGCCTCAAGCACAGGAAGAACATATAGTTATAATTCCAAAGCCTGGAAAAAGCTATGTTCTAGTTATATACCCATTTCCTTTGGAATTCAGATGTGAAAATATTATCAAAGATCTTGAGTGAAAGACTTAAAGGAGCATAGTTGTACTTGTATTTGGCTTGCATAGTCATTTATTAGTGATTCACGTCACAGAAGCAACTTCATAAATGTATATTAGGGGTATGAAGTACCTCCCTTTATATAAACCACTCATTTTGCATCCATTTGTTACCTGTTGTTCTATATAGCATTGTAAGAAGTGCATTGTTCCTACCAATAGAAGTCACTAGTGAGTGAGTGATGACCTTTTTTTCCACCAGAAACTTCTTGAGATGGGGAAGGGGAAACTGGACACATGCTGGAAGGAGGAGGAAGCAGCATGGCATGGAGGAATGGAGAGCTTTGAAAAGCTTTGCTAGTGGCATATCAGGAAACCATTGCCTGGAGCTGTGGAGACTGTAGGGATTCTTGATAGTATCCGTTAGCCATCTGGAAATGGATGCCTTAGAGAATGCCTTACCCTTAGTATAACCTTAGTATAACCATGAAAATTGACAGATGATCTGATGACAAAAGGAGGCTGCACAAGTAAGATAAATCAATAATGCCCTTTTCACGTCTAGTGTGTGCCAGGAAACTTCCAACAGACAGGAGGGTGACAGCCAAAAAGACGGAAGTACCAAAGGCTGACTGATACAGGTACTGGAAATAACCATTGAAAGAAAGGACAGTTTAGGGTACAGAACAACCTTATCCTGATGGAAGATCGTAAATTCCGGAGCTAATGATAGAGCCTGGATCTCTCCTACCCTTCTGGCAGATGTGATTGCCACAAGAAACACTGTCTTGAAGAATAGTAGCTTCAGGGATACCTCTTTCAATGGTTCAAATGGAGGAGAACAAAGTGTCTTGAGGACCAACGATAAATCCCAAGAGGGAAAAATGAATCTGGAGGGAGGTCTTTGTAAACGAATAGCTTTGAAACCCGTCTGATCAAAATGTGAGAGGCAAGATCCTTGACCAAAAAATGGGCAGAAATCAGTACCTTGAGTGTGGAAACACTGAGACCCAATGAGAAGGCTTCTTGCAGAAACCTGATAATGGTGCTAACTGGAGGCCTGATGGTACATATGCCTTGATTCGAACCCCAGAGAAGGAATTTCATCAAGATCCGTGCATAAATCCAAAAGGCGGACTTCCTGATGGATGCCAGCAGAACCTAGACCAGACTCTCGTAGATATACAGCTCCTCTAGGATTAGCCTTGCAGTAGCCAAGCTGTCAGTTTGAACATGGCCACAGTCTTTGTTGGTAGGTACCTGTTTTCCAACAGGTGAGGTGTTACTGGTAGGACCCAGTGACTGAGAACCATTTGCTTGTGATCCAAAATCCAGACCCGGTTTGGCCAAAATGGAAGGCTCTCGAGTACTCTGGCTCTGTCTGCATGAATCTTGTGTATGATTCTGGGAATGAGAGCCACTGCCGGGAAAACATAAGCCATCTTGAAGTTCCAGGTGATGGAGAGGCCATCCAGAAAGTCGGGATCGCTGCGTCTGTGCAGAGAGGCGAAGACTGGAACTTTTCGGTTTTCCCTTGTCACCATTAGATCCACCTCTGGGAGGCTGAATTTCTGTACCAGAGTGGTGAAAATGTTGATCTGCTTAGGTCGTCTGCAATAACGTTGTCTATGCCCCTTATGTATACTGCAAAGATGGAATCCAGATGGAGCTACTCTCCATTCTGACATGTTGATATGGGATGCAACAGTTTACCTTCTTCAGATCTAGCATTGGGCAGAAGAAGCCATCTGGTTTTTGTTCCACTGTCGTCCCCTCTCTTGAGGAAGTACCCGCTTAGTATCTGACATCTGTTTGATAAGTTCCTCCAGAGGAGAACCAATCAATTTGAGCCGTTAAAAGGGAAGGTCACATAAAACCACCTTGGATGCTGAATCTGCCGTCCATGATCTGAGCCACAGATGTAAGCCCCATAATCCTAGCAGACCGTTTCAGGATTTCTTCAGACATATCAATGAGAAGATCATTAGACAGACAGAGTTTCTTAAAGAGTTTAGGAAGATCCCCTTCTTGACCCTCCAATACAATGTCTTCTAGATGTTGTAGCCAGATGTTCTGGGCTCTAGCCATTGCTGAACCTACAATGGCTGCTTTACATTGTAAACCAGTTGCCTGGTATATACACCTGCAGGAGGTCTCTGCCTTCTTATCCATGGTATCCTTAAGGGCTGCAATCTACCCAGTTGGAATGGATAATTGGGTCACCTGCATGTCTACTTTAGGAAGATCTTCCCATTTCTCCTCATCCTTGAGACAAAAGATCTGCTTGAAGTGCCTGGAAATGAAGGCTCATTTGGTTGGATTCTTCCATTCTCACCTCATGTTTTCCATGAGACTGGGCAACACTAGGAAACATTTCTGGGCATTGCCTGCAGGTTCCCCGGATTGTAAGACTGTCGAGTGTTCTCAAAAAAATCTGTTGATTTCATGAGAAGGGAAGCCCATTTCCTCATCTGAAGACAAATTTTCATAATCAGAGGCAGATGAAGGGAGACATTCTCCTGAAGACAGTTCTGACTGTGACAGAGATCGATGTCTCTTCTTACCACCTTGTTTAGCTTTAGCCGAGGGCTTGGGTATTTCAACCGCTGCGCCTTTAAAAGCTTCAAAAGTTTGCAAGAGGTTGTCCTGGAACTATCCCATAAAAGCTCTCATATCCGCTTGTATTTCTCGGGCCAGGCTTTCCTTGGAGCAGGCTCTGCAGGCCTTTCTCTTATACCCATCAGGAAAAGGAGTGCCAAACTTGATACATGGCAGGTGTTTGCTTTTAGATGTTGCTTTCCTGGGAGAGCGAGCCGGCATCCTGTCCTTGTGTTATCTCAGGTGATAAACGATTAGTCATCTGATAAAATAAAAATATATAGGTTTATGAGAGGGAAAAGAAAATATGCAAGGTACTTTAAGTAGAAACTATTGGATACTCTCACCTTAAAGGTCCTCAGAGCCATGGGGGGGGCTGGTGACACGGAAGAATTTGTGCTGTCTAGTACCCTTACAGCCATACACACTCAGGCACTGTTTAAATAGTCAATCCGATTTGAATTTAATGCCAAAAAGTCAAACTATACACCTTGATGAAGCCAACCTGTGGCGAAACACATAGTGTTTGTTCCATTTGGATTACCATAGCCTGCCGGTGACGGTCCAGAGCTTGTTTAAGTCCTATCCACAGACTCTAAGTATAATATACGAGGACTGCACAGAGCCCCAGTGCCACTAGTGTAGAACGGAAGGTTTTTGAAAGCGATGTGGCGGCAGGATCCTTTGGAGCTTGAGCTTTGAAGTGCTTATTAGACCGAGTCTAAAGGACGGGACATAACTGAAGGACCGTGACAAAAATCCATATAGGGTGCTCGACACCCGAAGCGCTTCTGTGGGAACCTTTAATTAGGTCCCACCATCAGTTCATGTAAGCTACCAGACATGGCTTATCCTTATTATTATTTGTATTCATTTATGTTTGGTCATATATGTTTGTTCGTTGTATGTGTATAACAGCCCCATTTTATATGTATATTTAGATCTATTTTATACTATATTTTTTATTCTAATAGATTAAAGCTTTATATATTTCCACGTGGTCCCCACGTTATTGTTGCTCAATTTTTTACTTTATTTAATTTTATAATACAATTTTTAAAGATTTATTGTCCAGTTAGAAGTAATATGCATTTCTAGCGCTCCAGTTTTTTGTTTATTAACTCGTCGTTATAAGAGAACAGGTTTGGTTGCAGCTTTTTATTTATATATATATTGTGTACTCATTTAAGTAGCGCCAGTTCTGTCACTGTTTTTTTCATAAAATACACTGTCTGGCTTAAATCAAATGGAACATGGACGCAGGTTTTATGCATGTCAAAATTCCAAGTTGGAAAATCAAAAAGCGCACCTCTCAAATGTGGCCTATTAAGCCCAAAATAACCTAACCAACCTATACATGGGTGGTATCCCTGTACTCAGGAGATGTTGCTGAACACATATTGAGGTGTTGTTTGGCAGTGACACATAACGGGATCTGTGAATTCATGCCTGAATACCAAATGGGACATGGGCGCAGGTTTTCTGCATGTCAAAATTCCAAGTTGGAAAACCAAAAAGCGCACCTCTCAAATGTGGCCTTTTAACCCCCAAATAACCTGCAGGGTGCTATGGGCCAAACAACTCCGTGTGGATTATAAACCCTCTCTGTGGATATGCTAGGTTTGGGGGTACACACTTTGGGGCAGCGACACCCTACTTTCAATACAGCTTGGCTTATAACACAGGGTGCTCACTTAGGATGTGTATCCTGGGAGTGCCAAGCAATTGTACTAATTGTGTGTTCCCAGGTTAAGATTGTAACCTGTCCCACAAACTCCAGTCTCTCAGGAGGTGTTAAGAAAATGTATTATATGTTAAGGTATAAGGTGTTATAAGGTGTCATGATTAGTTAGGTTATGTCTTACTGTATTTAATTGTCTGTTTTAAATTAGGTTTTCTATTGTTTGAGACTTACCACATTAAAATTAGTTCCCCTGTACCTCACCCCTAGTTGATGTCATATTTGTATTTGTATGTAAGTCTGTTCACATGTTCATTCTTGCTTTACCTAACTGCTAGTAGTCCTGTCTACTATTTGGGAACAAAAAGCAAGGTTCCAGGGAATGCAGAGCTATCATTGGGGGCTAAGGAAGTGATTTCAACAACGAGGTGCTACCAGTCTTAGGTAGCCGTGCCATTATATATCATATCATATATACTTCTCTCTCAATGAAAATTAATGTCTCCCACACAGACATACATTTCTGGGGAAGTGGCCCACTGCAGAAAAAACCTGCCCCTGCCCTAGGATAGTGGTCCCCAACCTTTTTTGAGACCGTTTCCATTGAAGGAAAAATGTTCACTGCGCAGGGGTGGGGCATATAATTTGTGCGGGTATAGTATGTGAGAGAGAAGAAAATTGCAGCTAAACACAAATCCCCCAGAAATGTCAAAACAGCCATTGTCACCAAGGGAAAGTCAAGGTGAACATGTCTTGTCACTAAGGGGTTAACCACATAACATGTCAGGAATGTCAATTGTCACAAAGTGCATGTTTTTACGTGTGGCACGTCATCTGTTAGGAAAAGGTTAAAACACTAAACTTTTCAGTGTTCATTTTGTTCCTGTCAAAGCCACTTGTGCGAAACATGTATTGGGAGTTTGGGCTTCCACCGCACCTTAATTTCTAACCATTCTTTTGCTGGTGTTCTGCATTTACCACGCTACAAGTGCAAATTCAATTCAAAGCCTCTCAGAGTCAGCCGCTGTGTGTCCAGACCGATGTCTGGTATTAGGGAGAGTTACAGGTGTTCGTCCTTTGTCAGGTCCTTGATTTCTAGCTAAAAAAAAAAAAAAAAAAACCCTGGCTTTATAACAATTACTATAAGGCATTCGCATTTTCACAGGTCCTAGCCGTTGCTTCAGATTTCCCTGGACAACCCCCTACTACCATGGCCCTTCTCACTCTCACCATTTCTGTCCTTATCTCCCCCTTTTTTTTTTTTATCCCCAAAGGGATCTTGGTCGTTGGCTAATTTAACATGGCAGCCTTTCTGCTAGCCTGTCTGGCCATTTTTTTTTCTTCTTAAAAGTACAACTGTCCAGAAAAAAGAATAAGTTATTTTTAACTGAAAGATTGCATGAAGTATAGGCATTTTAAATAGAAACGCTTTAATGAAAGAATACAGTTAATTAAACAAATAAAAGTACTGAACCCTTAAAAGATTCACCTGCATCCCACAGTGGTTTCCTGCCCTGGTACCACCCGCATGCTGATTCAGGTTATCCAGCAATCACTTTCTGATCTTTTACTTATTGACTTGTGGAGGGCGTTACCCACTACACAAAAAGGACTTCTGTTCAAGCTAGCAACAAGCTCATTCCCACTTGGACATTATTTTATTTATTTTTAACAATTTGGCCAATTGCACCTCTTCCAGGACACAACATATGGTTCCATGACTTGGAGGAACCAGGCTTTGTTGATTGCCTAATTGGACTTTCTTGTTCTGGCTACCAAAACTGACATGACGCTTCTTTTCTACTAGACCTATTTTAATCAGTTAGTTCTACACTTAATGACCAAACCTAGAAACCTGAATTAACGATGTGAAAGGCTTCCTTATCGCATGTGCCAATCACAACAAATTATCTTCCTATCTGAACAAACCACCAGTTTAAAAATCCAGCACCAGCAATCTTTCCTTATTTTTTTTAATCTGACTTTGGCCAGGAGAAAGCGGTTACAATTGCTTAACTGCAGGATTCACTTTTCTTACCTCTATACATGTATCTCAGGAATGTGAAATAGAAATTTAAAATATGGGATTTTGGTCAACTTGCCAGCATGCTGAATGTTTAAGATGGAGTAACCATGCCTACAGCTACTGCCTTATGGTTTTAAATATTTATATATACACACACGGTACACACACATCAAACCCGCCTAAAATGATGTAGATCCCATTTTGTCACAAAAACAGCCCTGCCGCGACAGCATGGACTCCACTAGAACGGTGAATGTGTGCTGTGGTATCTGGCACCAAGACCTTAGCAGCCAATTTTTTAAATTCTGTAAGTTGGGAGGTGGGGCCTCCATGGATTGGACTGGTGTGTCCAGCACATCCCACAGATGCTCACGTGGATTGAGATCTAGGGAATTTAGAAGCCAAACCAACAGCTTGAACATTTTGTGTTCCTCAAACCATTCTGGAATCCTTTTTTGCTTTGTGACAGGGAGCATTATCCTGCTGAAAGTGGCCAATGCTACCAGGGAGTAGCGTTTTTATGAAAGGTTATACATGGCCTGCAAAAATTAATATATATAAATGAATTTGATTTTATTTATGGCAACTATGCTTAACAGACACCTCATCCTCAGTAGTGTCTAAGAACACCTTTACTTGTTACTCACGATCTCTCAGTATGTGTGACACATCATTAAAGAAAGAAAAAAAAATATGGAGCTTGCTACAAACCCTTTCATTTACTTTTTAGCAGGACTACAACAGTAAACATACCAAAATAAGTTAAAAATCCTGCAAAGGAAAATTGCAGCTTAATTTATTTCTAGAAACGTATCCATCAAGAAGGGAATGTGCATTCAAAATAGACAAGACCCATTACAGTTGTTTACTTTCATGATGTTATTCCACAATCATAACATTTGATTACAAATAACAGCTGTAATGTTTAAAAGATGCAAAACAAGCTGAATTTCATTTGTAAAAATAAAGTCAACAAGGCAAAATGTTTTGTCGAAGTCCAAAATGTCTTGGTATTTTGACAATTAGAAGAGGCTAGTGGCATTCTGGAAATTATTTCCTAAGACTAAGTTTAGGGAAAACATTGGTAAAGAAAGAAATAAAAAATTCAAGGAATTTAACATTATACAGGAGTACCTTAATTGGAGGTTGCATTCTTTTCTGTAGCATCTATAAGGTTCCAATTTTTCAATATATTATTATACATATACAAAATAGACACACTAATGACACTAAAAATCAAGCCAGGGTTCTGATGACAATTTTCCAAGGTATTCTATGGAAACAATTTAAAAAGAAAAAAACTGTAATCCCTAATAAAGAAATTCATACAGTTTTGGGAGAAAAAATGTTTCATGGAACTGAAAATTATTGATTGGTTCATACTCTCTACAGTGTGTGTGTGTGTGTATTTGTGTGTGTATGTATGTATAGAACTTTTTCCGCAAATTGCGTGTAAGTCACAAGGAAAGACCATGTTAAACGAGCCACCATTTTTACAAGTAATTTCGCTTCTCAGTGTAATAAACACAAACGCATAACACTGGATGTTGGTCCCATACTGCAGGGTAACCATTGACCAATGGCAATTTATGGGGGGGGGGGAATGTTACTGTCACAAAACAAACTGTACAGTGAACAGGTGTGGCACTTATACTACATAACATACAAGAAACCAGGTTTCACGTTAGCACAAAATATACACAAGTTTTACCAAACCTTTAGAAGAAGAAAAAAAAATGAAATAGAGTGCTCCTACATCGAAAAAAAAATCTTTCCCTTTTAATATTTGACTACTTATGCATCTTAAAATATTTCCATTTTCATAAAGCAGTCATATTGTGTGCTTTTCCTTCATACAGTTAAAAATTCACTGGTCACACATTTTGTCTTGGTGCTTCAAGTCAATTGAAAATCATCTTAATTTGAGAAACAAAAATACTGAATGATTGGAGGGAGAAAGTGCTAAAATAGCAGAATGTGTGATTCACTATGATAATAAAACCATCTAAAAACAATCATGAATATAGGCTTGAAGCAGGTTTTTCTTCAGAACTTTAGCACACATTACAGTTCTTCTCCTGGCTTAATTTCACAGCAGCCTCTAAATTTAGTGACAGAGAAGAGAACCCGGAAGCAGGCAATTTTAATGCTCCCCTCTGCAGGAGCGTGATTTGAGCTAGACTATGTGTGTTATGCAACACAAGACGGAGGGCTCAGGGAGATAGACAAGACTGTTGCGACAGCTAAAAGTTTTATATGCAGTTTTTTAAAGATATAAGAAGTGTTAAGGAAAGAGAGAGCGGTTTGTTTTTCTTTACTTGATACAGTACTTATCTAGAACATAATTTTAGTCACTATGTGGAACTGCCCCATTAAAAATACATGTACTCAAACAAAACAAAAAATCCAAACATAAATCCAGGTAAACCCAATAAGCTTCTCATATTTCCCCAGTATAATGTATGTTATCTCCCCATTAAAAACAATATGCAGAACTAAAATAAATTATAAAAGGTTGCATTTTCATAACCGACAAAAAAGGCTAGCAGGCCACATTAGAAATTGACTTACAATTTACAGAACTCTGGTATTGTAAAAATGGTAGAAATGATCTAACCTCTAGATTCAATCAAAATGGATAAGGCCAGATTTAAAAGGGGCAATTCTGGGACAAAGTGCTCAATGTGCAGCAAGAGAGTAGAAGCATTCTACTGGTTTCTGCTGTGTGTGATCTACATTAAGCAATATTGTCCTATATAAATAAGATCAGAATATGGTTCCTAACCCAACACATTAGAAAGAAAAACAATACGCTCATTTTATAATACTGACTATCCTGTGCTTTGAAATTTGGTGATATCAGTAACAATGCTAATAGAGAGGAATGATCATCCATAACATCAGGTGACAGAAATTACAATATTACATATTATAGTAACTGTTTCTGTAAGAAGATAATTAGATTTGCAGTCTCAATTCATAATAGAGAATAAAAACAACTATTGTTTAGAAGTATTGTGCCTGCTGCTCAAATAAAAAATAAATATACAGTGTACACAAAAGTTGCATCAATTATTTTTTTGTTTTTAAAAGACCTTTACTGTAACCTTAAAAATGTTCAGAAAGAGAATTAAATTACTCAGATTAAAAATAAGCACCTCCAACCATAAGAGATGTGCATAAAATGTAATGGTACAATTACAAAATGGAGATTCTCAAAACACTCCTATGACTATAGATACCACTAGTCACAGCAACTGTGCATTTGTAAGTTCTAAAAACAGAAAAGTTAGATAACTTAAGATTTTACACACAAGTTTCAAATCAGTCTGATTCATTAGTTTGCCAAGAATTACATTAGATTTTCTACAGCAAAATCGCTAAAATAAAATTCCATTTGTACACCAACTTTCAGATATGTCCTAATAGCAGTGAATTCAAGTTGTTCTAGGACAAGCAGATTTTTTTTCTTCAAGATAAAAAGGAAAAAAAAAATTAAATAGAGGAAAAAGAATGCAAACTTCACGCTGTAGTTTTAGATCTGGTACTTCTTCCTTCTACTGGAGAATTGTTTTTGTGGACTTTTTTATGCTGATTCAGGTCAGTTTTTTTTGCAAATGCCTTAGCACATATGTTACATTTAAGCAAAGAAAAGCTTTTGGTCACTTTTACCACAAGGCTAGAATTTCCTCCATCACATTTTTTACTGGGAGACACCAACGTACCACCATCCTGCTTTGAACCAACAATTTTAGACTTTTTCTTGGGACCTCTTTTCCCTACCTTCTCAAGAATAGTCTCGATTGGTTTTTTAATTGCTCTACTTTCCAAGTTTGCAGTTATTTTCACTAGAGCCCGTTGTGTCCTTTTATGCACAACTGTGATGTGCCTGATTACATCACGCTTCCGACGGGTCTCATAGGAACAGAGAGGACATCTGTAAAACTTCACATAGATGCTGCTTCCATCAGTATGCAACTCAATATGCTTTGCTAGATTCTGCTTCGATGTGAACTGACGTTTACACAGTTTACAGTAAAGTTGCTTAAAGTCAAAGCCAACCGAAAGCCTTGGCTTCTTGATATTCTTCTTAATCAATGCAACAGGTGGGCTAGTCTTGGGCGAACATGGATCTATTTTAATTTTGTTCTTTTGTGTTGGATTGCTCTTTTTCTCGTTCGCATGGTTTGTACTCTTTAATTCATTCTGTGGTGAATGAGACCCAGAGCTTGGAGAGATTACAGAGTTTGAACTTCCAGCTTTTTCTTTTTCATTATTAGCAGCACACTCTAGCTTCAAGTCAGCTGAAGAGAGAGAGGTTTTATGGACTATAAGTACATGCTTTTTGAGCAAATATTGAGAAGTATATCGCCGTTTGCAATATGGACATTTACATAAACTTAGGCTGAAATCTGCATTTACAGACTTTGGGGTACGAGAATTAAGTGATTTTTTAGGGGATGCCGTACTCTCAGGCACATTTTTCCCAGATCTTGCAGTAGTTTCAGGAGTTATTGAATCTCGTTTCAGTCCCTTGTGAACTTCATCAAGATGTCGCCTTACATTGGCTTTGGTAGCAAAGCATTTATTGCACACATGACATCTTGTGCTTGAGGCCATATGACCTATTTGGATGTGGCCTTTTGCATTAGGTGTTGGTTTCTTTTGTACTTCAATAAATTTCTTTATGTCCTCCAATTTTTTCTTGTGCACCTTTTTAATATGACGACGAATACTTCGTCTACAGTGAAAAGTTTTCTTGCAAACACGGCATAAAAATGGATGCTCATCAATAGCTTTTCCAGGTTTGGCAGCACAGCCAGACAACTGCTTCTGAACTTCAGTTGGAATATTAAAAGACGCTTCCATTTTAACACTCTCTGCCGAAGGTGGCTCTTCAAACTCTGTTTCTGGAGTCAAATTAGGTTTAGCAACAGAAAGCGCTTCTTCCATTTGAACACTTGCAAGTTCAGATACGTTGTTCCTGCTGCTACTTGTTTCACCAACAGGAGTGACAAACTGAAAAACAGCATTCCCATTTGTCTTAATTGGCTCTAGATTTATTACATATTCAGGTTCTTTCGTGGATTGGCTTGGTTTATCACGCTCATTGCTTTCATCTAAAAAGAAGAAACAATAAACAAGGTTAAAATTACCATTCTATTTTAAGGATGGAATACAATGTGTTTTCACAGAAATGTGCTACTTCTTTTTACCATGAACAGCAACAAAAAAACAGTTATATGCTTAAATAAAAGAAACGAACAAAAAAAGCGCAATATGCAATGTTTTAAAATCAATACACTGCCCCCCAAATAAAAAAAGATTACCACTCAGGAGGGGATAAACTTACTTTCATCGACTCTGAGTGTAGATAAGCAGTAGAACTGTTTGTGGGTTATCAGATTTGGTAGACCTCTAAAGAGACTGCGACATGATTTGCATTCAAATATAGTATCAACTTCTTTTAACAAGATATGTTTCAGCTGTGTGGTTCCTAAATGGAAAATAAAACACATTTATATGCAAGTGTTCGGTCCAAAAAAAAGACAGACTTAATAAAATCTTAATGGTCATTTTGTGCAAGCTGCTTTATGGTCTGTTTAATGTCCCTGCATATTTGGACATAGACTGCAGTGAACAAAGGAAAGATTTCAATGCATGACAGAATTAGGTGGTTACAACATTTTATGCATATGCTGGTTGTTTGGCTAACATGACACGATCCACCTTTAAGCGGTTTTGTTATAAAAAAGAACCGACAACTTCGATTTGATTAAAATTGGGGAATGGTAATACTCAAACTTTATTTACTGATAATGTTAGGGTTATTGCATTTTTGTTCTCTTTAGAAAAAGATATCAGTTTAACCCTACTATTTCTTGTGCATTTTTCCACCAAATTATATTCTTTTACCCATTTGTATTCGTTACATTGAAAATGTGTTGGGGTTAGGCACACATAAGACGCTTATTGATTATTAAATACTAGATTATATAATCAATTACTTTTCCAGAAACCTTCAGTGGAATTAACATGAATACCAACATTGAAAGTTATATTTTATTCAAAAGGAGTCAGACAGTAGAACTTTTTATTTAAAATGACCTTCCATCTTATTTGGGAAATGAAAAAAGGCTTGCTTACAAAAATATGATGGTGCTCACAAATCCAGGTTTTACCTCGCTAACATATAGCAATGCAATAGGGTAGAAAATAATGTGAAATGTGCTATATTCCACTTCTTCAAACATACTTCCTTCACATCCAAAAATATACTATTATTACCTACAAGAAACCTCCTCCCACAATGCTAAAATGCCAACATCAGTGTTTGGATGTGGACGTTATATTTGTGGATATTATATTAGCTGGAAATTCAGCTGGACAAAAGACCCTAAGTATATCTCCAAATCTATATATTTCCTGATTGTGTGAGAAATATTTATATAGTCATACCATCATATATAAAGCTTAAACTTGTCATTTACATTGCTCAACATCAATCATAGCGCTACAAATTTTTGTCTACTCCTCTATGAGAAACAAAATTCTGCATGCATTACTGTAAACATTTAGAACAAAACCATACCTGATCGAAAACATTCAATAATTTGCTGAATACCAGATTTTGCAGTTTGAACAGGTTGCTGCAGTAAAGGTGGATCTCCAGGCTCGAGCAATGGAACTGTAACAATAAGTCCAAACATTTGAGTCTTGTAGCACAAACTTTTGGATACATAAGGTTATAATATATACGGAGAGCAGTCTAATTTTTGCTTTGGTAGGTTTAGTGTTCTAGGTACATATTTTATATACCACCTGTGACAAATTGTTTTGAAGAACAACTGGATCTTTATTTCACAATCTTAAGTTTCTCTCCATTTCTATGTAAAATGCAAAAATATTTCTGTTCATTTCCTATGAAGTGCGTCAAACTGGATAGAAATAAATATTCAGATTTTATGCCCATCAAACAAAATTATGACATGTTTCGGTGATAAATAGAAGTATGTTATTCATGCTGCCAATTAAAGAAATGTGAAAACAATCACAGTTTAATCCCTTGGCGGCACAGAACATACATGTACATCCTGTGTTAAAATGAGCTTTGGAAGTGATAAATGATCACTTCTGCCAATCAGCGGATGTTGCTTAAATGCCTTGATATCAAGTTGAAGCATTTCCAATATGGTGCTGCCCTGCTGTGGACAAGAGTTGGATGTTGCTTGATTACCTATACAGCTGCTTTTCCTAAAAAGGTGTTCCCCAGAACCCTGGGCAAACATAGGAGATCCACGAAAAAAATTAAATTTGCTACTGTGGAACTTTAAGGGATCATGTGATACACGCCAAGCCAGTAAGGAGGTTAATATTTGGCATTATTTTATGTGGTCAGTTAAAAGATTATGTATGTACTGCTCCAGATTAGCATTAATAAAAGGTATGTGCTTTCTGAAAAAAGATAAATGTATGGGAATCCATGGTTGTACAAAAGTTGGCCTTCAGGCTAGGGTTAGGTTTACAGGTAAAATGTCCCTTTGGGAGAAAATGGTTAGGAGAGATCAATGCACTGTTACCAGTATGTAAACACTGGGTATTTCTAAACTCAGAACAAAAATATTAATCTATTTAGCAGGATTCTTTTGTTTGTAGATGTGTAAAAGGTTTTTCCATGTAAAAGTTGGAAAAGGTGTTTTTCCATTTGACATCTTTTTTTGTAGTAGATTTTTATGATATGATTAAATTAATGGTATCCAAAAAAATCCCTTCTTATGCCCATAAAAAAACAATATTTAATGTGTGGGTACATTAACCGCGAGGAGCTGCGATGAGGACGTACAATGTCGTTCTAATTTTTAGGGGACTACAAATCAGGATGGCATAACTGCTGTTTCTTAAAATATTCTTCTTATTCTCTGGTGTTTGCAGCACTAGGATGCAAACATTCTATTATTGTGTGGCAGGTAGGATAGCACCAGAAACTCAAAACAGGAAGCCACCATTACAAAAAAAAAAAAACCCACACAAACATAAATAGTTCCCCCTATCTTAGTACTTCTTGCCAATTAAAAGGAAACCTATCTAGTATATTTTAAAGGACAACTAAAGGTTTTTTTTTGTTTGTTTTTTTTAAAAGGTGTCCTGTTCGTCTGGAGTAAACAGAGATCCTTTTATTTCGCATGTGACCAGAAGAGGGGACCTAATTCAGCGCTACCCATGGAAGCTGCTGCTCAGAGGATAAACTGGCATGTACTATCAAAAGTACATGTCGGTTTATCCTCACACAAGGGAGAACTACCTTTTCAATCGGATTCTATAATAGAAGCACAAGGGAAAAACAAGGTTTAGTGTACATTTAACTTCAAGAAGCACCAAATAAAAGAACATATTATTGGGAAGTAAGTGTACCTAAATGACTAAACAAAAAATACTTAACCCCTTCATGACTGAATTTTTTTTTTTTTTTTTTTTTTAACTGTGCTGGACAATGGTTGTGTTTAGCTGTAATTACCTGCTCTCATTTACTCTACCAACACACATTATACATACATATATACACAGATGGAAAAGAAGGACTTTCTTTTGATAACATTTTTTTTATATATAATTTTTACTTTAAAAAAATGGTGGACATTTATTTTTGAAAGTTATGAAAGGCAATAAGTAAAAATAGTGCATTGCCCAAAAAAATTCCCACCAGTGACACTAACATATTTGTCATAAATCCCAGCAGCAAAAGTAGACAGCTCAGGATATGTAACTTGCGGTACCTTTACACGTTTTATGCAGCCATTTTAACCATTAATCAAGCGTTGCAATAGTAATTGTGTGTGTCGTCATCGACACCCCCCACCCCCCAGTTATGCATTTACAGGGGTTTGTTTTGTGTTACCATCAAACAACATCCCAATACATGTTCTGCGATATCCCACATGCACAGGTTTGCCAGGGTTATAGTGCACATACAGGGTCATATTTGGGATAAGATCATTGAAGCTTTGAAACATGGAATTTTGACATAGGAAATGTAGTCTGCAAATCACTATTAGGCCAGCACAAAACAAACTTCACATCATAGAAAATGTAGCCTATAGCTGGCAACACAGATCAATCCTTGCTCCGTTGCAATGCAGTGAATCTATACAGCTGCTGTATGCCCCTCTACTGCTTGGACACCAGTGAGGGACTGATTTCAGTAGTATAGATACAAAACATATGCCATGTTGGCTCTTGCTAATGAAATCCATGAGATATGAATCTATTTTCCTACCATACATTTCAAGGTTACAGGTCTGTAATTGCCTGGCTGGGTTTTGGTCATTTTTAAATGTAGGCACCATATCAGCTTTACGCCAGTCTGTGGGCCTGAAACTAAAGAATCCATAAGAGTCAAAAATAATGATTTATATAATAGCAGTCTTTTTACTGTTAATAAAATGTCTCTAGACAGTATGGACATTTCACTGTTCCCTAGGGACATCTTAATACATGTAAAAATACTACTAGTGGAGGTCTGCTTTTTGTCTTAAATGTGATATAATGTGTGACAAAAGTGGCTGAGAGAGGGGGAAAAAAAAAAAACAGTTCATAGATCCACCCCTTCCTGCACTGCTCTAATTGCCTCAATATTCAATTTTTTTTTTAAACTATTTTTTTTTTTATCAACTGAAAGCTAAATTCAAAATTGCTGAAATAAGGTTTTGTTGTCTTCTTTTGGGTCAACAGCAGTAAACAAGGATTATGAAAAGGATTGAAATTGATGGACGCAAGTCTTTTTTCAACCTAAACTACTATTTAACTATGTAACAAATAAATCTCTCATGCATGGCTTATTTACAATAGTTAAAATTATACCATTTATTGAGAGTTTGATTGCAAGCTTTAAAGACCAAGTTGCTTGGTCCCTTCCTCGGGCATACATGAGGCTAAAACAAAATTCCTAACAAAACAGTTAACTTAAAAAAAACAAAAAAGGTATAGAAGAACGTTCTCAGCAGTAAATCAGCCATTTCTACACAGATAAAATCAATTAGGTCAGAGAGGCTTTGGGGATTAATAGATCCACTTGATCACTGAAGTGCTGTTCGTGCTCGTTATTTATTGAAGATGTATGGTCAGAGTAGGACGCTGACCATGCATCTGCCTTAAGAGTGCGAGTCCACGTCACTGATTTTGAATAAAACCATTAGACACATGCCATATCCATAAATATGTCAACTGCAGCTACCCAGGACTTATATTAACCCAGTAAAAATATTAATTTGTAAGATCGTATGTGGAGATAAATTCACTCACTTCTTTAGATACGTCTAGTTCTTCAAACCCTTAACTCAAATGGGACTATTACCCAAATTGCATTTATTGTATAAAAAGGTTGTCTTATGCAGCCTCTCAATATCGCGTTATAGCATAGTTCATTTTATACGGTGTATTGTCATAAAACAAGGAAGAAATACATTTCAAAATGCCAATTCTAATTTGACGTTTACCTGGCTTACAGCACCCATGGTGGTGGTCAGTCTGACAAGACTTGTCCTTTACAGACATTTTCTGTGTAGGTAGCTTCATTTCTAGTGTGTGGGTTTCATTTTTGCCCTGTGTAAACAATCAAATGCAGAACATTAGTAATTATGCAACTTAGGTTTCACCAACATAAATAGAAATATGTATACCTTGAAAAACACACATGCTTTCATGAAGGTCACATGCAGGGATGCATTTAAAACAACAATAAATTTGGAGAATACCTTATTGCGCAAAAAGTGTGTCTTCCAAAGGGTATTGTATTTTTTTTCCATGGTTTAATTTAAGGCAACAGTAGTATTACTATATTTGCTGCGACAGACTGTAAGATAAAAGTATATTTTACATAAACACCAAGAACAGTGATAATTTAAATAGTAAAATGAAAAAACAGGAAAACACTAACCCCATCCCATCAAAGTTTCAAATGCAGAGTATACATTGCTTTATAAAGTACATCTTTCACCCTAGGGTGGCGTTGTAGCGTTTTATAGTTTTAAAAACAGGCATTAGAGTTACGATATTACATTTAACATACAAAATATCTCTCATAAGAGATCTATAGTCAGTTTCACTCCTGCTGTGCATGTTCTATCAGGTGACAGATGTGCTTTAATATTGGTCTGCTGAATGGTTAGTCCAACTGACATACTCATTCATGCTCCATCAAGCACAGAGTGTTCACAAGACCACAATGCCCCCCATGCTCAAGCTACATCCATAGTCCAAATACATTAACAAAACTTATTGTAACAATTTGTGTATTTCGGTTTTTAACCCCAAAAAGGATTAAGAGCGCTTAGTGCATGCTCGCGAACATAAACGAATCGGAAGGGTATGGAGTCAAATACATTTTGGAGAATAAGGAACCAAATCATCAAAACGACAAAAAGAAAATGAATAGTGTAAGAATGAGGGGGAGATAAAGGGGTTTAGCAGCCTTTATTAAAAATATGCAGGGAATATCATATAGTAAAGCTGGACTAAAGTCCCAGGACCCATGGCTCCTAACTTTGAGTGTATTTCCATTTAGTTCTATATAAAACAATTTGTTTATGTACAGCTCTCTTAAGGTCCCGCCACAGCATTTCAATCGGGTTAAGGTCTGGACTTTGACTGGGCCATTGCAACACCATGATTCTTTTCTTTGTCAGCCATTATGTTGTAATTTGATCATTGTCCTGTTGCATGACCTAATTTCGGCCAAGCTTTAGCGGTCGGACAGATGGCTACACATTTGGCTATAGCATGCTTTGTATAGAGGAGGCGTTCATGGTTGCATCAATGACTGCAAGGTTCCCAGGCCCTGTGGCTGCAAAACAAGTCCAAATCACTACCCCCTCCTACCCCTGTGCTAGACGGTTGGTATGAGGTGCTTGTTTTTAGCAAAACGTGGCACTGTGCCTTATGGTCTGGTATGTCCTTAAAAGTGCGTGATTGGAGAGGTCTCACTCCCGCTCTGCAAACAGTCGGGAGTTAAAAAGGCACAATTGTCGCTATACGTAACATATACGTATACATGAGATGTAACTCAGTTTTTTCTGTCATTTCTTTGAGCATTGCAAGGTCTGACCTTGGGGTGTATTTGTTGGGAGGTTTACTCCTGGGAACATTGCAACTGTTTTGAATGTTTTCCACTTATCACTTGAATAATGGACTTTAAAATTGTTTGGAAATGGACTTACAACTCTTCCCAGTTTGATGGGCAGCAACAATTGCTTCTCTAAGATCATTGCTGATGTTGTTTCTCCTTGGCATTGTGTTAACTCACACCTGAATGCTCCAGACCAGCAAAATGCTAACATGTAGGCTTTTAGAAAGGTGGTCACACTTGCTGATGATCAAATAATCAAAGGCATTTGATTATCAGCACTTGTCGGCTACTTAAATTCCTATGGAAGCAGCAAGTGTGTGCTTAGCTTTTCTCCATTTTTGTTAAATAATTAGGACACTGCAGTATGTCATGTGTTGTTCAGCTGAAGTTGTATTTTCCCTTTACCAAGAAGTACTAAGGAACAGATGATTTTTTTTTATTATGCCCATATATGTAAAACCATAGCATTCAATGAGGGTGTATTTGTTTTTCCACCGACTGTATATGTGAACACATCAAGTGACTTGCTCCTTTTCTTAGGTCTTTGATAGGGTTTAATATTGTGTAGCTTAACTTGCTCAACCAGAGTCGGATATTTTAATTTCTCTTGAAAATCTGTAGGTATGTTCAGCAGGCAAAAACTCAAACGATAAAATAAAAGCAAACTATGGAAAACTGCATAACTCACATGACATCCTTGATCTAGAAATAGCTGTAAGAGTAAAACCAAATTTATTAAAAGAATACAGATTACAATTTAGTGTAATATTCTTATTAATATACTATATTTACCATTGACTCTCCTTTAAAATGTTACCACACTCATCAATAAATAAAGTATTTGTGTGTGTCTTTAGAAGTCTTTCCTTCACATGCATCTTCAACTTTCTAACTTAATACAAATCCTCTTTATATTTATCTGGCACGTTTTTGCAAAAGTGCCAGAAGTATGATCTGGACCATCTGACATTCTGAAAGAAGAAAATAAATAAGACCACATGCAATCAATCAACATACATCAACTTTGACAGCATTTAAACTTCTTCTCCAGGACCTTTCACAGTTTTGAGCACAGCTTATTTCAATGTTTTGCCATAATATTTTTGTTTAGATCCAAAATCTAGCCATGGTATCACTGGCAAAATTGGAATACAGTTGCTTCTAACAGTCAGTGTCCATGTGCTTCTTTATAGTCCAGCCTTGAATAATAGCCAGTATATTTACCCATAAACACTGTTTACACCAGAGGTCACCTGTCACAACTGTCACCTACACTCACGGTCAAGGCATAATAATGTAGATTTCACGTTTCGCCAGGCGTGGCGCCCCCTCTTCTCCGTGACTTCCGCATAAGAATTGGGCTGGGCAGATGGTTAAGACGAATCCAATTCTGTTCAACGATTGTATCGGCTTGTATTCCAGCTCTTCATCTGTACTGCAGGCTGTCGGCTTTTCCTTTACCACAGCGCATTTGTGAGTTACTTAAACCGTACTCACAACTTTTTAAGTAAGCCTTTTATTTTTATTCATTAAAATATTGTCAATATTGTACTTCACATTGGTAATGTCTTTTCCTCCACAAATATGGCATATGTACATGTACTGAGCCGCAGCAACTTCACTTACAAGAGGATTCACAGTGCCTTTTGTTCCCTACAAATTTCTGTGGCTCTCCTCTTCCACCTATATAGAGAGCAGTATTCTGCTCCATACTATGTGAATACAATCCCTAACATCCATTAAATCTGTGGAAGATTATTTTCAACAGAGAGCACTGTTTTCTTTTCTGTTTTATTTTCTGGGTACCTTTAAAACCAATTTAGATCTTCAATCAAAAAATCCATGTGAATTCATCTGTAATTTATTATAAGTATTCGTTATTTTTTCATCTCACAGAATGGTTCATTATTACTAAAATCGCAACAATATATTCACATATCTGCACTTCTTTCTCTTCCTGCTATTTGTCTTTATATAGGTGGAAATAGAGGTAATTTTCCATGAAAAAGTGAGCTGCAAACGATAGCAAGTTAATTGTAGTAGCGCCTAACACTGTAGCTATTTGTACCCCCCTACAGAAACTGGCTCTCTTCCCACCATTTTGACTCATAAGCTCCCACGCTGGTACATCTGTGTCATCACAACTACAGTGCCGATTACCCCATTGTTGGTCACTTTGCTTCGATTCCCTACTCTATTGGAGAGGTCAATGGATACCCTACGCTTTCTCCCATCATGTGCGGACCTTTTAATAGACCCGGAAGGGAACCCACACACGTGCAACACAAAGGCAACTTCGCCAGGGAGATTAGTTTGTCCCAGACATTACAAAAATCTGTTTGTTGTACATATCTGTTTCTGTATATGTTTTTATTGTGTCTTAGGACCTGATTATTCAGTGGTTCTATATATTTTATGTGCTGGATTTTGTCTGTGCATTTATGTATTTTTGCACTATTTCTTACCTTGAGTCATTAAATATATATTTTTATACTACCATTCACAGTGTAGTAGTCTTTACTGTATTTCATTTATTGTACATTATTTGATATAGTGCTGTCCCTTTGTATCTTTAGCTGCTGTTAAGTGTTCAAGGGATTTGCATATTGTCTTGTTCTTTTTATCCAGCTCATTGACTATGTCCTATTTCTGTTACATCAGCTCTTTAATCTCTTATTTTAACAAACTTTTTATATTTGTACAATTTTGGGATATCAGCTTTCATTTGGGGCATGTGAAACATCTTCCATAATTAAAAATCAAGCACTACATCGGAAGAGAATCTTCTGGCCACGTGTTCTCTATATCTAGATCCTTTTTTCACATTTAATATTTTCATTTTCCTGTCTACTCTTGCTTACATTGTATTTCTTCTCATTAACCTCTCAATACAACAAAAAAAAAATCAGTGTAATAGCTTGTAATTTTAATTTAGTTATATATGCTAGTAAATTGATATATTTAAATAATATTTTGATTTTTTTTTATTGGTCTTTCTAGGTAAGCCTACAAAAATCTAATCTTTAACCTTATCTCAAGTGTTTCCATCTAGATTTAATGAATATCTTGTGTTAATAGCACACGCTAGATAAACTATATGGTTCAGCACCTTATCACACACCATTAGATTTACATGTAGATACAAAATATATACTTCTCAGAGTTAGACTCCCAACTCTTTCCCTTACTATAGTTTGGACATATTTACCCAAAGGCTTCATCATGCACACGTGAATCAATGAGCATTTGTTTTGACCACAACATAGACAGATGTTCACCAAAATGCTATCTTTCCCATAATTCAGTGATATGCACAAGGGTTTCTTTTATGAATGGCTCACTCTGTATTAAAGGTGACCTCAACTCTTTCACAGTTTACCTGCTGTACCTCACTATAGACTATGGATCCTGCAGTTTGTCCATCCTGAATAGCAGCATGGCTGCCTTCACCACCACATGGGAACCTTGACATGTCAAACAAGTCAAGAGTATGGCACTGACTTTAGCAAACAAAAAAAATATATGCAAAAAAACTGCCAGACCCAGGACAGCAACATCTAGTATGGGCATACTGCTAGCTGGAGGAGCTATCCACCACCACAGACCAGCTGCAACTCACTACAATTCCCATGATGCTAAGCTAGAATAATCATGGCTGGGCTTCAAGGAAAGGCAGTCCACCACAACTGTAGTGCCAAAGTATTCACTGGTTATTGTGGACTGATTTTCCTATAAAGCTCAGCCGGAATGGTTTTGGCAAAGTGTTAAGGGAATTGTAGACAGCATTGCTTTTGTGGATGAATGTTTCCACATGATGTCACCCATATGGCCATAGCTATGAAGGGACAAAGTTGGGTGACTGGTACAGAGGGTCAATGAGTAGCAGGCCTATAACTTCTGCCCTGCACCAATACATAGTGAACATTACTTGCAATTATTCTATATCAGATTATAACCTCCTTCTGTTTAAACCACTGGCATACTTTTCTCCTCTTATAATGGTTTGTTTTCTTTTCTCTTCGTTTTCCCTCCCCTTTCATTATAGTCAGTTCACATTTATGCCACTTTATTCTGTACAGTAAACCTGCAACATGGGTCTTTCATTTACAGAGCTTAATTACATCGGCTGTGATCCATCAACATTTCCACTTATAAAAAAAAAAAACCTAAAGGTATGTTGAGCGCCTCTCACCTTATATCAAAGCGTCATCCTCGTTTCTGCCTGGACCTCCTTTCTTGGGTCCTTCTCTTTTTAGAGGATGTTTTTTAGTACTCTTTCCTTTTCAAAGCGTCCAACCTCCTCCGTCTCCGGCCCCCTCTCTCTGCAGCCTCGTCTATCTTCCCTATTCCAAGTATCCTTCGTCGCTCTCTTGCCGCCGCCGGATCTCACTGCTTGTCCGTGCGTCGCTCAATTCACTCCTCCTCCTCCCTCCATAGCTCCCGCTTGATTACGCCGCGGCGATTCCAGCACCTCCTCCGGAAGTCGTCATCACCCAGATTAAAATGTTTTTTAAATCGTCTAGGTATGTGACTGAAAAGATAAAACCGAGGAATCAGGAGATAAAATATCTTACTGACTGAGTAAAGAGAAACATTGGATGACAAATGGGATCTTATAGAAAGTTACATACGCGATATATAGGACAGTATGACATTGTCCCTTATAGTCTGAATGTCATCATTACAGTGAATGCAATAGACTTCGTTGCCACATAAGTAAATTGTGTACCACGTAAAAAAAAATCATGGAAAACCTAGAGGGGCCTTCAATATAGGTTTTATAGCTAAATTGGGACAAGGGCAGCTGCGTGATACAAATCTTCTAGTATTAAAAAACATAAAACCTTTTGGTATAAACGCAAAGAAAAAATGTGAAATCCATCCAATAGATTCCAATGGTAAACATACTATAACATCAGTTCAAGGGGGACTGGGTAAAAGGCGGATCTGCCAGATCCAAACATTTTCTCTTATAAAGATATGTGATCTTTGCATATTTAACGTATATAGAGATGGATCCTTCCAGATCTACGCCTTTTGCACATCTACACAGCTGGACCCACCCCTTTGCACATCTACGCAGCCGGACCCATGCCTATTGCACATCTACACAGCCAGAACCATGGCTAATAATCATTTTATGATGTATATGAGAAGTGCTTTAATGGGCATATAAAAATGAAATAATTTTATCTAAGTGCTCACCCACGCATTGAAAAGAAAGAAATGGTAAAACAAGCATTATTATGTAAATAGCCTGTGAAATTTCTCAAAATGTAAAATATGACCATAGACCTTTAACATGACTTGCTCAAATATTGTACATTAAGTTTAAGTGCTCAAAAATTTAGGGTACACGTTTTAATCGTGGCCAGCCAATACAGTATTTCGTTTAATTTTGCATATAGACAGGTGCTCTTGCATTAAATTATCACTTCCTGATAAGTTTCATTAAGGTATGAATTATCATGACTGTGGGCTTTTTTTGGGCCAGCCCTGATAACAGTCATAGGAACCAAAGTGCAACTTTAAACAACGTCCAAAGAGATCTAGTAGAATGGTGACATCCTTCGGCCCCGAAGCAACTCCAAGTCTTTACGCTCAACGGGAGTAAAGAGAAACAAATGTTAATAACTTAGAATAAACCATCCGAAACAAGATAAACATGTAAAATTCTAACAAAGCAATATGTATCAACGTATAAAAACCATCACTTGGCATTCAATAACATAATATATATAATGAAGTCAGGGTGGGAAAAAAATATATATCAAGGAAAATATGAGAATTGGGTGGGAATAAAACTCGGCTCTGAGTCTTTATAAATCATGACTTTACGTCAAAATATTAGTAAAATCTGGGAATTTATAAAGATACGGTGGAGCCTATGCAAGTTCAAAGCAGAGTAATTACATTAGAAGTAAAATAGAATCTGGTCGAAAGTAAAACTCGTGGAAGGTAGACTCACAAGACCAAATAGTAGCCATAAGTAAATTCTCCTATCTGCAGGCCACTAATGCAGCCTTTGAAGCCATGGCTCCCCTAAGGGAATGAGGTCCAAAAATGGTAATATCCTTCAATACCCATTTTACCGAGCTAGCCAAAGAGGAAAGAGAAACAGGTAGATGAGGTACACGAAAAGACAAAAACAGTTCAGGTCGAGAAGATACCCTCAAGGCAGCAGTCCTAACTTTGTATTCTAAGACAAGAGACAGGACATAGCATATTTAATGTAGTGAGGAAAACACGGATAGTAAAAAGACTTGATGGAGGTCTTAGTACTCCTAGTTATGTCAAAAGATACTCTGTCTGGAGTAAAGGAGCGAGAAGAGACATCTAATGCTCTAACGTCCGAAACCCTTTTACATGATAGAAGGCAACACAACATGACCAATTTCACTTACAAATGATGCAAGGATAACTGCATGTGAAGGCCAAAATAAAAAAAAAAATGCAGAGCATTGTTTACATCCCAAACACCAGAATAGCGTGTTTGAGGAGGTCAAGCTAACAAAATAACCCTCAGAAGACTGCAAATCAGTGACTTTTTGCCTGTGGAAACACAATAAAAACCGAAATGACCAGCTGAAATGTCAGATCTAAAAACGTTAACTGTCCAGTAAACTTTTCCTTGTTCAAACAGGCAATCAAGAATAGTGGTCACAGGTGTCGTGCCGTTCCATGCATCAATTGGCCCATGTGTTCCTTTCATGTGAGTAAAACTGAAGCTCCTCCCACGAGTGCCAAAGTCGCAGGTGGAACTTTGGCACAAACCAGGGTCTACTGAGAGGCACCAGGCTAGAAATGGAAGAGAGACGTCCTTCAATAGATGAAGTGGATATCCTTGAAAGTTTGTAATCAGATCTGGGTACAATGGCTGTCTCCTCGGTATGTCTATGGACAGTTCCATCAAAGTAGGGAACCATGTTTGAGTGTCCCATCATTTAGTAACCAGTATCAGTGAAGATTGTGGGTGCCAAAAATGCATAAGTGTTCCGGGAATCAGACAAAACGAGGCATAGATCCAGCTTGGAGGCCTGTACTGTAAGAATGCATTGGTCACCTGTCATGACAGCACTTTCACAATGCCTATCACTCCCTCCTCACCAACCTCCTTACCTGCTCAGAACTCCCCGGAGATCTGTCTCACTGCAATCTGGTCTCCATTAACAGGTCTTTTATGTGTAATCCTAGGTTACTGTTCTGCACATGTGCAGTTCTGCGTTTGGCTTCCTGCCCTTACTCATCCTTAAAGGACCAGGTTTAAACATTACTTTTCCTGTGCTTCTCATTGGTTGATTGTTTGGTAGGAGGGCTATTTAAACCTCATTTGTGCACTTGCTCCTTGCCTGAAATAGTGCTCCAAGCCTTTTCTAGCGTTCACAAACTACCTTTGACTCCTGTTGCTGATTTTGCCTGTTTTTGACTCTGCCTGTTGGCCGTCTGTCTTGACTCTTCGCCTGCCTCCTGACTCCGATCGTTTGCTGCCAGCCCTGATTCCTGCTTGTTGACCATTCTCTTGCCTAGCCCTCCTGTACCTTCGTTTTTGGTAATTGCTCCCGTGTCAGTTTTATTCTGGTTACGTTTCATTACTCTAGTAAGTGTCAGAGTGCCAAAGTCCTGGAGGAAAGAAACCTGAGGCTCAACCGTAGGGTGGAATTCCTTCAGGCAGAAGAATTCTGTTCACTTGCCTGGGTTTGTTACGTATACAATACCTACTTCTGCACAGTGGTTCCAGCTCCGCATCAACCTTACAGTTATTTCAGGCCTAACTATGGAACCCGCAGATTTAAACCGTATTGCATCTCGACAGGACCGACACGACCAGATTCTGACCACTCATGCATCCCACCTGCAGAATCTGGAGCAGAAGGTAGACACTGTCACAGATCTATTACACTCCTTAACCGCCTCCGGATCCCCAGTCCCCTCTACATCTGCATCTGAAGCTACACCCTCTACCTCCGGAGTACAGACCGCAGCCAAACCTCCCAAGATGCCAGTTCCCGATAAGTACTCTGGAACACCGAAAGAATGCAGAGGTTTTCTCAATCAGTGCCTTTTGCATTTCCGTACTCAGCCTCTTACTTTTGCCACTCACTCCTCACGAGTTGTGTTTATTATCAATTTACTGAGAGGCGAAGCCTTGGCGTGGGCCTCTCCCTTACTCGAAAGAAGTTCTCCTCTCCTCGATGACGCAGATGCATTCATATCAGCATTTCGTGCAGTGTTTGACGCTCCTGGCAGACGTGAATCCGCAGAGTCCAATCTCATGGAGTTATGTCAAGGAAGTAAAACGGTAGCTCAGTATGCTATTGAATTTAGAACTCTTGCTTACGAAACAGACTGGAACGCCAGTGCCCTCAGGGCAGCATTCCGTAGAGGTCTCAACGACTCCCTGAAAGACGCTCTGACCTATAGAGACTTACCTAACGACCTGGAAGGCCTAATTGCTCTTTGATTAAGATTAGATGCCAGGAATCAAGAAAGGCGTTTGGAACGTGACAGAGAACGAGATCGTAGACCTAGAATGAATAAACCGCAAAACGCTTATTTCCAAGAAACCCCTGCCAATGCTGCCGAACCTATGGAGATAGGTCCAATTCTACACCTATCGGAAGAAGAGAAACAGCGTAGAAGGACAATGGGTCTCTGTTTGTACTTCGGTCAGAAAGGTCACATAGCTCGCTATTGCCCCCAGAAGCAGAACCAGGGAAACTTCCGGGCTTAGTGGAGACTAGAGGCACTCCACTGAGCATTTCTACCCTTACGCCTCCTCCAGACCAAAGATTACTCGTACCCATCACGCTCCAGTGGACCGGTCACCAAGTGACCACACAGGCCTTCATTGATTCCGGAGCAGCCGGCAACTTCATAGACAGTTCCTGGGCCAAACGTCAAGGTATCCCTTTTAAGTTCAAGGCTCAGAAGAACCCTATAACCACCTTAGATGGTACCCCACTAAGTACTGGCGTAATATCTGAAGAAACCCTACCATTGGGAGTTAAAATCGGGGTATGTCACATTGAAGAATTGGTCTTTGATACCCTGTCAAGTCCTCATTTACCCGTCATCCTAGGTTTTCCTTGGCTCCAACGACATAACCCTAGTATCGATGGGATCCAAGGGGAGATCACAGCTTGGAGCGAAGATTGTAAATCCTCATGCTGTTCTCATCCTTTAAGGATAAACGTGTTGCTTGAACTAACCCCAGAAGATCCTCGCACTCTAGTACCCAAGCAATATTTCGAATACCTTGATGTCTTTTCTAAAGAAAAAGCCGATATCCTTCCTCCTCATAGGAGCTACGATTGTCCAATAGACCTATTACCTGGAACGACTCCCCCTTCAGGTCGTACCTATCCTCTTTCCGAACCTGAGAACAAGGCTTTGGCTCAATACATCGAGGAAAGTCTTCAAAAAGGGTTTATAAGACCATCATCTTCTCCTGCTGGGGCAGGATTTTTCTTTGTTGCCAAAAAAGAAGGCTCTCTCAGACCTTGCATTGATTATAGGGGAATAAACAGGATCACTATCAAGAATAAGTATCCTCTTCCGCTTATATCTGAATTATATGATCAATTGAAAGAGGCTACCATCTTCACCAAATTGGATCTCAGAGGGGCCTATAATCTGATACGCATTCGTGAAGGTGACGAATGGAAAACCGCCTTTAATACTAGATACGGACATTATGAATACCTTGTCATGCCTTTCGGTTTATGTAATGCACCAGCTGTTTTTCAGAATTTTGTTAATGATGTGTTCCGTGATATGCTCCTCTCTCACGTCATGATATATCTAGATGATATTATGATATATTCCAAAACGTTGCAGGAGCACCGTACTCATGTCAAACAGGTTCTTCGACGTCTCAGAGACCATAAACTTTTCGCGAAGGCGGAGAAATGTGAATTTGAATGCAACAGAGTAAAATTTTTGGGGTATGTGATTTCCAATGGAGCTCTAGAGATGGATCCGGGTAAGGTGACTGCCATTAGCAATTGGGTGATGCCGTCAGACCTGAAAGGAATACAACGCTTCTTGGGTTTCGCTAATTATTACAGAAGATTTATAAGAAATTTCTCTAAAGTGGTAGCACCATCTCGGCACTTACCAAAAAGGGTGCTAATCCTAAGACATGGCCCAACAATGCCATCAAGGCATTCCAAGATATAAAAAATGCTTTTACCTCAGCTCCTATACTCAAACGTCCAGACCCTTCCCTCCCGTTCATTTTGGAGGTCGATGCTTCAGAGTCAGGTGCAGGAGCCATATTGTCGCAAAGAGATCAAGTCACTAACCGGATCCATCCATGTTCGTTCTTTTCTAAAATGTTTACCTCTGCTGAACGCAATTATGATGTAGGCAACAGAGAACTCTTGGCCATAAAGATGGCATTAGAGGAGTGGAGACACCTTTTGGAGGGTACTCTTACACCCATAACTATCTTCACCGATCACAAGAATCTCTTGTACATTGAAAAGGCTAAACGTCTAAATCCCCGTCAAGCTCGTTGGTCCTTGTTTTTCACACGATTCAATTTCATACTCCTACCGCCCTGGATCAAAGAACAAAAAAGCGGATGCTCTTTCAAGACTCCACGATCCTCCTGATCTTCCTCAAAAGGAGGAGACCATAATTCCTTCTGCTCGTATCATAGCTGCTATGTTTCCTAGCCTCATCTATCGAGTTTCTAAAACGCAGTATCCTAGACCCAAAGGAGGGATACCTCCTCCTGGACGATACTTCGTACAACCAAGATACCGGAAAGCAGTATTATCTTGGGCCCATAATTCACCGATTGCTGGACATAGAGGAATTAATAATACCAAATTCCTTGTCAAGAGATTCTTCTGGTGGCCCCTTTTATCGAAAGATGTTCATGACTATGGGATGGCTTGTGATCGTTGTGCACGCAGTAAGGTCCCTAGGAAGAAACCCTTTGGTCTTCTGTGCCCCTTACCTGTTCCTACACGTCCCTGGACCCACATTGCCATGGACTTCATAACTGACCTTCCACCCTCTCGCATTAAGACTGCCATACTGGTAGTTGTGGATTTGTTTTCCAAGCAAGCCCATTTCATTGCATTAAAAAAATTACCTACGGCCAAGGAATTATCCCACTTCTTCATCAAAGAAATCATCAGAATCCATGGGGTTCCTCAATCCATCATATCCGATCGTGGTACCCAGTTTGTATCCCGTTTTTGGAGAACACTTTGTAACCACTTGGGGATTTCTTTGCATTTTTCTTCTGCTCATCATCCCCAGACCAATGGCCAAACTGAGCGAGCTAATCAAGTCCTTAAACAGTATCTTCGGCTCTTTGTCTCTGAGGACCAATCCGATTGGACTACATACTTACCTCTTGCTGAATTGTCTTATAATAGTTCTCATCACGATTCCCTTAAGATGTCTCCATTCTGTGCCATGTGGGGTTATGAACCTTCCCTATGGCCTTCAGTGACTCTCCCTTCAGACATTCCTGCTGCTGATACACAAGCTCTAGATCTGAAGCGCCATTGGGGCAGTATAACCACCCAGCTTACGGTGGCCAAACAAAAGCAAAAACGATGGGCTGATGCTAAACGATCCACCTTCCCGGTACTCAATCCTGGCAATAAAGTCTGGTTGTCCACAAAAAATCTTCGCCTCCACTCTACCTCTACGGCCCTTGGTCCCAAGTACATTGGACCCTACAAGGTTCTCCACAGAATCAATGAAGTTTCATACTCCTTGCACCTGCCGTCCTCCATGCGTATCCATAACGTTTTTCATGTCTCCTTGTTGAAACCAGTTGTCTCTAATAGATACTCCTCTGTCTCACGGACGCCTCACCCGGTTTTAGTTCAGGACCATGAGGAGTATTTAGTGCAATCTATTCTTGACTCCAGAATCCTTCGTGGTCGTCTGCAGTATTTCATTCACTGGCAAGGATACGGTCCTGAAGAACGATCCTGGGTCGACTCCTCTGATGTTCATGCCCCTGCCAGGGTACGCTCCTTCCATCTTCGATTTCCTACCAAACCTGGACCTAGGCGCTCGTACAGCGCCCGTGGAGTGGGGGGTAATGTCACGACAGCACTGTCACAATGCCTATCACTCCCTCCTCACCAACCTCCTTACCTGCTCAGAACTCCCCGGAGATCTGTCTCACTGCAATCTGGTCTCCATTAACAGGTCTTTCATGTGTAATCCTAGGTTACTGTTCTGCACATGTGCAGTTCTGCATTTGGCTTCCTGCCCTTACTCATCCTTAAAGGGCCAGGTTTAAACATTACTTTTCCTGTGCTTCTCATTGGTTGATTATTTGGTAGGAGGGCTATTTAAACCTCATTTGTGCACTTGCTCCTTGCCTGAAATAGTGCTCCAAGCCTTTTCTAGCGTTCACAGACTACCTTTGACTCCTGTTGCTGATTTTGCCTGTTTTTGACTCTGCCTGTTTGCCACCTGTCTTGACTCTTCGCCTGCCTCCTGACTCCGATCGTTTGCTGCCAGCCCTGATCTCTGCTTGTTGACCATTCTCTTGCCTAGCCCTCCTGTACCTTCGTTTTTGGTAATTGCTCCCGTGTCAGTTTTATTCTGGTTACGTTTCATTACTCTAGTAAGTGTCAGAGTGCCAAAGTCCTGGAGGAAAGAAACCTGAGGCTCAACCGTAGGGTGGAATTCCTTCAGGCAGAAGAATTCTGTTCACTTGCCTGGGTTTGTTACGTATACAATACCTACTTCTGCACAGTGGTTCCAGCTCCGCATCAACCTTACAGTCACTAGTGCTCCTGGATCTGGACTCCAGCTGAAGAATCTGGGAAGGTGAGTGTTGAGACGTGATGCAAAGTGGTCTATTTTAAAATGACTCCAAAGAGACTGAAAGTGATGGAATGTTAGTTCATATAGGCGCCAGTTGCTGAAATATCGAGGATTTCAGTCGGCCACAGTATTGGTCAATCGGAAAAAGAGGATCCAGCACTCAAAAATTGATTGATTTTTGAGTGCTGGATCCTTTTTTTGCGATTTCTACATTGGTGGCTTGGGTGGCGTCTCGGGACCTCCTCATTACGAATGCGGATCTGAATTTATTGATTTACAGTATTGGTCGGACCTGGGATGTGTTCGGCCTTAACCGAATTATTGTGGGCTAGGCAAAATTGCCAGAATTCCATTGCCAGTTGGGATACAGTCTATAACTTCGCACAGCTGATACATTGTCCATGCGTAGTAAGCTGTGTACAGAAAATTCTCCCACGAGAAGTTCCATAAAGTTGATATGAAGATCTTTTTCTCTGAGAGACTATTTGCCACCCATGGAGATAGGATTGCAGAAGGCTCCCCATCCGAGTACGTTGTCGTCTGAATCGATGATTGGATCCAGGACCCGACTAAAAATTGCCTTGCTGTTCGGCGTTGACATGTTGGAGAACCAAGATAATTCTTCCTTCACTTAGGGACTACATGAACATAAGATAGCCGTTCGAGTATAAAACTGTTAGGTAGCCTCTTGAGGGCCCGGGCCAGCGGGGGAGGGGTGCCGTATTAAAAAAAAAAAAAATGTGTGTATGTATGTGACTGACTGCATGTGTGACTGTATGTGTGTGTGTTTCTGTGTGTATATATGTGACTGACTGCATGTGTGACTGTATATGTGTGTTTCTGTGTGTATGTATGTGACTGCATGTGTGACTGTATATTTGTGTGTATGTATGTGACTGTATATATGTGTATGTGACTGACTGTATGTGTGACTGTATATTTGTGTGTAGGTGTGTATGTGACTGTGTATGTGTGTGTTTCTGTGTGTATGTGACTGACTGCATGTGTGACTATATGTGTGTGTGACTTTATATATGTGTGTCTATGTAACTGTGCATACTTGTATATGACTGTGTGATTATGTGACTGTGTATTTAATTATGTATGTGCATGCATACATAATCACATATACACATTGGGGGGCATGTATAAACATGGCGCACACTGGTGCAATTGGCGTGTGCACCAATGTATTTAACAGACTCATGGGAGTCTGGGTTATCTACACTGAATGCGTAGATTTCAGTTGGGTCGCACTCGTTGTGCGAGAGCAGCCTATGTGTAAATAATAAAGCACTGAAAAGTGCCTGATATGGGGCAGGAGTGGAGACAGAGAGAGAGAGACATGGGCAGGAGTGGAGACAGAGAGAGACAGACATGGGGGCAGGAGTAGAGAGGTATAGAGACAGACATTAGGTATGAGTGGAGAGAGAGAGAGTGACATACATTAGGTATGAGTGGAGAGAGAGACAGACATTGGGTATGAGTGGAGAGAGAGACAGACATTGGGTATGAGGGGAGAGAGAGACAGACATTGGGTATGAGTGGAGAGAGAGAGACAGACATGTATGAGTGTAAAGAGAGAGATAGAGAGACATTGGATATGAGGGGAGAGAGAGACAGACATTGGGTATGAGTGGAGAGAGAAACAGACATTGGGTATGAGGGGAGAGAGAGACAGACATTGGGTATGAGTGGAGAGAGAGACAGACATGGGGTATGAGGGGAGAGAGATAGACATTGGGTATGAGTGGAGCGAGAGACAGACATTGGGTATGAGTGGAGAGAGAGACAGACATTGGGTATCAGTGGAGAGAGAGAGACAGACATTGGGTATCAGTGGAGAGAGAGAGACAGACATTGGGTATCAGTGGAGAGAGAAATTGACAATGGGTATTAGTGGGGGGAGAGAGACAGACATGTGGGTATGGGGAGAGAGACAGACAGACATGAGGGTATGGGGAAAGAGAGAAATACATGTGGGTATGGGAAGAGAGAGACAGACATGTGGGTATGGGGAAAGAGAGAGAAAGACCTGAGGGCGTGGGGAGAGAGAGACACGTGAGTGACTGGCGTGGTGGAATATTATTTATCGCTCCTTGTGTACTTCTTTTCCAGTGATGCTCAGCCAGACTTTGGCTGGATGGACATCATGGGAACGGTAGTAAAAACTAATTCTGCTAGCCAGCAAAAACTCTCTCATGTTGCTGGCTGAGCATCATAGAAATAAATAAAACCACTACACAGTATTATGGCAAAATATATATCTTTATTTAAAATAACAGTTTGTGTTGGTCCTTTACATCAAAATAAAGTTTGTGCTCTCCTCCCCTCTCCCCAATAATGAAATGGGCGTGTCTGGAACAGACATGTTGAAAGGGGAGGAGTTCATACTATAACCACACCCACCTATGGGCGCCAAAAGAAAACCTGCACCCAGGCACCCGTGACCCTAGGATCGGCCCTGTTTGGAAGATGCATTTTGGGCAGTAGACAGTCCCTTTAAGTGTTGTAACCTGTTTGACGTGAGTGTGCTGATTCCTGTGGATTCCTAAATAAATGTACAAGGCCTTATTCACTGCAAGAGAAGAGATATTTTTATGTAAAAACAAGAATACACAGAGCTTACTAGGTATACTCCCACCACCAATAAAGATGGACTCCACAGGTGATACAAATGGTAAATAGTAGCTAGTCTTATTGTATTGCAGTGGAACACCACTAAAGAAAAATGCAAGATAAATAACTTGAAAAAAGAAAGCACTTACGGAAGGATTAAAGACAATATATATATATATATATATATATATATATATATATATATATATAAAATAAATTGCATAAGATAAATAACTCCTTTATACAAAATATATACATTTAATATAAAAAATAAATACATATAAAAGTGCAGCATAAAAAAAGCTACATATAACGTATAGAATACATCACAGATACCACTAATAGCAGTATATATTAAAAATACTTGTACAATACAAATACAAATAAAATACTTTCCCCTACAGAATAAGAGTGATACCTGCTATGGATGAATGCAGATAAAGTGTATTTTCAGTTGTACTACTAAATAATGGCTTAGAGACACATAGATAACATGGGGGAATATGCTAATGAAACCTTTAAAACATAATAGCACAAAAACCCATTAGTAGCCCCAGGGGCTAATCATTACATGCACATTCTAACAATAAAAAAATACAAGGTAATAAATTAATGTAAACATTATAAAACCTGTTAACCACTGTCTGTGTGCCAGCAAATGTGACTACTTATATATATTCATTAGACATAATACAACATTTGAAATGACAGTAGTAATGGAAAAATAATTTTTATATGCACAGAAAGATAAAAGTTTTATTAGGTGAACATAACATGCTTGTGCAGCCTGAGGAAGGGCTTTGTTGGCTGAAACGCTGCACCTACAGTTTATGTTCACTCTATAAAAGAAAAAAAAATGTAAACTAGAAAATAGAGAGTGCTTATACAAGAATTTAAGACAATATATATAAAATAAATTTAATAAGATAAATAACTCATTTATGCACTTAAATTAAACAAATATATAGTATTGATATTAATAAATTCTTATAATTACACAGCATAGACAATTTACATATATACTATAGAACAGAGCTTGACAAACTCAACTGAATTTTAGGAGCCAGGTAAAAAATCTAGGAGCCAGACAACGTACAAGAAAACACAATGACACGCAGTCACACACACACAGTCAGTCACATATATACACACAAAGACACATAGTCAGTCACATATATATACATGAAGTCAGTCACATATAAAGACACACATACAGTCACATAAATACACACACACATACAGTCACATATATACACAAACACATATAGTCATTCAGTCACATATACATATGCACACACATCCAGCCAGTCACATATATGCACACACATCCAGAAAACTTGTGCCCATGTCCCATTTGGGACATTTTTGAAGCCAGAAAGTGTATTCTACCCCACAAAACCATATATTTTTTTAAACTAGACACCCTAGGGTATTTCAAATGGTAGTATTTTTTTTTTTTTTACTCAACACGACATACACATAATGACAATAGGATCAGTATAATGCCAGGCCACATATATACACAAGGCAGCAGTTTTTCTTAAAGAAAAAAAGTTCACTTATTAATATTCGTCGTCCCCCTCCTGCTGCTATACCTCATTGCCAGGAAAGGGGGGGGGGGGGGTGTTCTGTTACAGCCCGGTGGCACAGAGCATCTCCCCTTCCAGTCCTGCTGAGCACACCCGGTGCTCTGTACTATATCGCGGTGCACGAGGGGGGCGGAGTAGGAAGTCTGTGCAGCCAGTGCACACACTCTGCTCCCTCGCGCACCGCTGGATTAACAAGAAGAAGAAAAATCATCCCAGGGGCGATGGCACCATGCGGGGCTCACATTACCTGGGTGCCTGGTCTGATTTCCTGGTCGCCATGGCGGCCTGGAGCCCGGGGTTTGTCAAGCCCTGCTATAGAATACATCACATACACCTCTGATAGCAGCACATGTTAATAAAATACTTTTAGTATAAAAAGAATATACAAACAACCCTGGATCCAGAATAGAGGGTTAAATACAACTGCTCATGAGCCAAATATATATACAAATACTATACACCATAAATATGGTTATAGTAGATGGTACCAACTTCCTTCCCCACTGAGTATAATAACCTGACCAGGTATATTATTTAACAGACGAAACATAGAACAATGATGTAGCAGAGGACACTTTTCTGAGTCTTCTTCAGTTGGTGTTGAAATCTGTATATATTTTTTATTTTGTTGAATATAACTGTTTGTGTAATGTTTCACACCATGTGGCTCTTTGTCAACCCAAGGATGCTGAGGTTTATGTTCTCCCAATAAAGATCCTGAAAAAAGGCCATGTGGCATGAAATGTTGCACATGTTGTGTATGTTTACCCAAGAAAGAATTTTCTCCCAACTTGCAGTTGGTGAGTTGCTCTATGATTTTTTCATCACCCAAAAAAATTAAAAATTAGTTAATGAATAAATTTACAATACTTTAACCCCTTAGTGACATGACTTTTTTGGCTTGTCCGACGCTTGGTGACATGGGCTGTTTTAACATTTCTGAGGTGTTTGTGTTTTGCTGTAATTTATTTCTGTCTCATTTAGTGTACCCGCACAAACTATATATCGTTTTTATCGTTATAAGAAGGGCTTTCTTTTGATACCATTATTTTGATAATAGCATATAACTTGATGTAAAAAAAATAATAAAATATGGCAAAAAAATTGAAAAAATAATTTTTTAATGACTTTTATTTGAAAAATCGTATACTCATGTACAAGAGACAACAAAAAAACACTGCTAAAAAGTTTCTAATATATGTCCTGAGTTCAGAAATAGCCCATGTTTTTATGTTTTTGTGCTTTTTTATTCATGTTACAGGGCCAGAACTATAAGTGGTGCAAAGCTATTTTAAAATCCTTTCTTTCAAAATTAGCGATAGTGACATTGTAACACTGATTTCTGTACTAAATCCATGAATGACCCCCAACATGTACATATTTTTGAAAACTAGACAACTCAGGGCATTTAACTTGGGGTATTTTGACACATTTCATGTAGCCATTTTACCACCAATCTATGCCAAAGTTTGCAGCAAAAAATCTTTTTTTTTAATTTTTCACATATATTGCAATTTAGGTAAACATTACCTTAAAATGTGAAGGGGTATTTCCAAATAACACCTCAATTTGTGTTCAGCAACATCTCCTGAGTACAGGGATACCACCCATGCATAGGTTTGTTGGTTTGTTTTGGGGCTAAAAGGCCACATTTAGGGGGTGCGCATTTTGGTTTTCCAACTTGGAATTCTGACATGCAGAAAACTTGTGCCCATGTCCCATTTGGGACATTTTTGAAGCCAGAAAGTGTATTCTACCCCACAAAACCATATATTTTTTTAAACTAGACACCCTAGGGTATTTCAAATGGTAGTATTTTTTTTTTTTTTACTCAACACGACATACACATAATGACAATAGGATCAGTATAACGCCAGGGGGGGGGGAGGGGTCCGTGGGAGTGAGTTGGAGGCTTGTCCATCATTATTCCCTTTTATACATTGTATATTATATGATTCTTGTGTTGCCGTGAGTTTCTCCCTACCCTATCCCTTCTTCATTTTATAGTATTTATCCATCCTCCCCACACCTGCTCATATTTCACTAGTTGGTCATTAATCTGGTAGAAGCCCTTCTCCATATCGCACTGCGTGTTAAGTTGAGAGACTACTTGGTTCCATACAATCTCCTCATCTATTCTCCATTTTCTGGCAATTATTATCTTCATTGCCAAAAATATTTGTATCGCAAATTCCTTTTGGTGCCATTTTAAGAAATCAAGATCTAGATGTAGTATGGCTTTTGTGTTTAAGGGGAGAACCCGGGTCCTGAATATCTCAGAAATCACTTTAAAGATTTTTTCCCATGTGTGAGTGATCTTTTTACATGACCACCATACATGTTCAAACGTTCCGGGGCCCTCTCCACACCTCCAGCATTCATTTGCTATGGTAGGGTCTATTTTGTGCATCTTTTGAGGGACCATATACCACCTATTCATCAATTTATAGGTTAGTTCTTGGAAATTCAAGCTATGCGTGACAGTATGAATCTGTGCCCAATTTTTGTTCCACTCTGTCATTTCTATATTGATATTCAGTTCTTTTTCCCAACTTGCTATAGCAGGGGGGATTTTTATAGAGTAAAAGAGTTCGTATAGATCTTTCCATCTGCCTATTATTCCCTTTTTAGGACAAGTGTCGAATATCTGGTCTAATTGATGTTTTATTCCTCTCTCATCTTCTCTGATCAAATGTTTTGACAGGTAATTTCCCACTCTATATGTCCAGAATTTATCCCTCCAGTTTAGATGTAATTCTTCAGTCAATTCTGAAATTGGTTTTATTCTTCCTTCGTTTAGCATAACACTAACTCGAGTTTTTTCTTTGTCTCCCCATGTTCCTAGTCTCAGATTTTCAACGTTATATTCTATAACATATAATGGAGCAGAATCGATTATCTGATCTTTCATTCTAATTTTCTTTTTAAAAGTGAGCCACTGGGGAATTATGCTTTTCAGGATATTAGATGGAGTCTTATTTAAAATTTTATATACTTCTTCTTCTTTTATCGCACAGATTCATACTGTCACGCATAGCTTGAATTTCCAAGAACTAACCTATAAATTGATGAATAGGTGGTATATGGTCCCTCAAAAGATGCACAAAATAGACCCTACCATAGCAAATGAATGCTGGAGGTGTGGAGAGGGCCCCGGAACGTTTGAACATGTATGGTGGTCATGTAAAAAGATCACTCACACATAGGAAAAAATCTTTAAAGTGATTTCTGAGATATTCAGGACCCGGGTTCTCCCCTTAAACACAAAAGCCATACTACATCTAGATCTTGATTTCTTAAAATGGCACCAAAAGGCATTTGCGATACAAATATTTTTGGCAATGAAGATAATAATTGCCAGAAAATGGAGAATAGATGAGGAGATTGTATGGAACCAAGTAGTCTCTCAACTTAACACGCAGTGCGATATGGAGAAGGGCTTCTACCAGATTAATGACCAACTAGTGAAATATGAGCAGGTGTGGGGAGGATGGATAAATACTATAAAATGAAGAAGGGATAGGGTAGGGAGAAACTCACGGCAACACAAGAATCATATAATATACAATGTATAAAAGGGAATAATGATGGACAAGCCTCCAACTCACTCCTATGTCAATGTTTTGGGTAGTAATTTTTTTTCACATACATTGTACTTTGGGCATGAATTCACAGATCCTGTTATATGTCAGTGCCAAACAACACCTCAATATGTGTTCAGCAACATCTCCTGAGTACAGGGATACCCCCCATGTATAGGTTGGTTAGGTTATTTGGGGGTTAAAAGGCCACATTTGAGAGGTGCGCTTTTTGGTTTTCCAACTTGGAATTCTGACGTGCAGGAAAACCTGCGCCCATGTCCCATTTGGGACATTTTTGAAGCCAAAAAGTGTATTCTACCCCACAAAACCATATATGTTTGAAAACTAGACACCCTAGGGTATTTCAAATGGTAGTATTTTAACACTTTTCATGCACTAATTCTACCACCAGCCTATGTCAATGTTATGGATAGTAATTTGTTTTTCACATTCATTGTACATCGGGCATGAATTCACAGATCCTATTATGTGTCAGTGCCAAACAACACCTTAACATGTGTTCAGCAACATCTCCTGAGTACAGGGATACCACCCATGTGTAGGTTAGTTAGATTATTTGAGGGCTAAAAGGCCACGTTTAAGGGGGGTGCATTTCCAACTTGGAATTTTGACATGTAGTCAACCTGCGCCCATGTTTCATTTGGGACACTTTTGAAGCCTGTCAAAGTATTTTACCCCATAAAACCATATATTTTGGAAAACTAGACATCCTAGGGTATTTAAAATTGTGGTATTTGAACACTTTCCAAGTGCTAATTCTACCACCAACCTATGTCAAAGGGTTGGGATGTCATTTTTTCCCCACACACATTGTAGTTCAGGCAGGAATTTTCAGATTCTGGTATTTGCCACTGCCAACCAACACCTCAATATGTGTTCAGCAACATCTCCTGAGTACAGGGATACCCCCATGCATAGGTTTGTTGGTTTGTATTGGGTCTAAAATTCCACATTTAGGGGGTGCGCAATTCCAACCTGGAATTTTGACATGTAGTCAGCCTGCGCCCATGTTCCATTTGGAACATTTTTGAAGCCGTCCAATGAATTTTACCCCATCAAACCATATATTTTTGGAAAATAGACATCCTAAGGTATTTCAAATGGTGGTATTTTAATACTGTATAGGTACTAATTCTACCACCTTGCCTTTGTAAAAGTTTGTGGTAGTACTTTTTTGGGAGTTTTTTTTCCACATGCATCGTACTTCAGGCATGAATTCACAGATTCTGGTATATGTCACTGCCAAACAACAACCCAATATGTGTTCAGCAACATCTCCCGAGTACAGGGATAGCACCCATGCATAGGTTTGTTGGTTTGTTTTTGCCTAGAAGGCAACATTTGTGAGATGCGCATCTCAAAATTCCAACTTGGAATTTTGACATGTAGTCAACCTGCGTCCGTGTCCTTTATGGGATATATCTTTGAAGCCAGCCAATGTAATTTACCCACACCAAACCATATATTTTTTTATCGGTAGACCCCCATCACTACTGGTGGCAAGGGCTTAGCAGCCACCGATACATCGCTAGATGATGTATCAGAAAGCTGAATAGGGTGAAAATCGAACCCTGAGTCCGCGGCCTCAGAATCAGTGCGTAAGCAGTGATCTCGAGCAAAGAAGGGGTTAATAGCTCTTAGAAGAGCCTATCTAGTACTGTAATACATTACAGTACAAATAAATTAATCCATAAAACAGTGCAGACAGCAAAACATACTGTTGCTGTGCAAGATTACTGCTTACACAGTGATGAATGGCAGGGAAGGGGTTAATACACAGTGAAAGACTTTCATAAAACCTGACAATTTTATAAAATGTTATTTTATATCACTAATACTGATCTGTCTCTTTCCGTCACAAAAATGTAAGTGAGGAGAGGGAGGCAGATCAATATTTGTGAATATTGATCCGATTAATTTTGATCTGACCAGGGCGAATGGTGAGCTTAATTGAGAAATCACCAAACCGCCTTTGCCACTAATTCGCTGTTACTGATCGCTATGCGCTCAGGCAGCTTAAATAAAAAAAAATCTCAAATATTTTTACTTTACATGTAATCCCCTAGCGGGTATGTGTAAAAAAAATAAAATAAAATAAAAATATGCAGACAGATAAAAATTGCTTTGGCGTCAATATCATTGCGTAAGCAGTGATCGACGGCAAATAAGGGGTTAATAACTCTTAGAAGAGCCTTTTTATAATAATAAATAAATAATAAATTACAGTACAAAAAAAATTAACCCCTAAAAAATGCACAAACAGCACAAATAAATGCGCTGATGTGCACGATCACTGCTTATGCAAGATCAGTGGCAGGGAAGGGGTTAAACGCAGGGAATTGCTTTAATAAAAAATTTTTTATTGTTTTATTATTTGTGTGTTGTGTATTTATTGTTTTTTTTAACTTTTACTTACTTTTAGAACTTTGATCTGTCTCTCTCCCTCACTAAAAAAAATGTGAGGAGAGCGAGGCCGATCATAACTGGTCAGATCAATATAGAGTTAATATTGATCTGACCAGTCAGTGGGGATGTTCAGGAGAGCATCCCCACTGCCTGTCAGTGTGCCTGGCAGTCACTGATTCTTTCTGAGCATAGGAAGCGAAAGATTCGCTTCCTATGCTCATTTTTGAAATGCCCGCGTTTTAAAGGCACTGTGCCTTTAAAAGCGGCATTTCGATCGCTCTCCGGAGCGATCGAAATGCCGACGGGCATTTTTTTTAGCATTGTACGATGCTTCCACACGGAAGCATCGTTACAATGCGGCTTGAGCACTGAAAGCGGAAAAACTCAGCTTTCAGTGCTCGTTTTGACACAGGACGGACTAGGTCCGTCCTGTGTCACTAACGCCTCGGCACACAGGACGGACCTAGTCTGTCCTGTGTCGCCAAGGGGTTAATATAGTGCTGCAAAGCACACAACTGTCTATTTATGAGTCAATACTGACAGAAACCCAAAAGCACAGAAATGGTGGTTTATGGCACCAAAAAGCCCACTTTGGAATGCTTCATGTATTTGTCAGTCATTCTTGCAATATTTAATAAGTCTGAAACTCCTCTTTTGTTAAAAGACAATTACAGTTAAACCTGCTTGTATCTTAAGAGATATACATAGGTTTACTCTCGGCTGTGTCTCACAGCTAAGACACAGCCAATCAGTGTGGAGGCTCGCCCCACTCATCTGATTGGTGTCCGCAGCTTGTGGGGGTCTCTCTGCTAGCGCAGGACCTAGCTAAGGTCCCCTCTGGTGGTCCCATTCAAAAACGAGGGTCTCTTTCTGCACTAGCAGGGAGATATAGTCATAGGCCAGACCCGGCTGCCTGCTTCTCATGGAAGCCTGGCAGCTGCTGGTCAGAGAATAAACTAGATGTACTGTCAAAAGTACATACCAATTTATCTTCACACAAGGGACATTTTTCACTTGTGCTTCTATGTTAGAAAAATAAAGTTTAGTTATCCTTTAAAGGGACACTGCCACTTACATAAGATGTAACTAGATAACCTGGTCATTTAAAACAAACACATATATAAATCATATGTTTTTTTATATGATGAAATAATTGCATATAAAAGTAAAATACAAATTGGCTCCAATTTGAGAATATTTTTGTATCATCATCCAAAATCTGATGATGTCATAAGATACTCCCCTGCTCTCTTATTGGCTCCTGTGTATCATAGTGAGCAGGACTAGGTATCTGTGTACAACTTTTAGCTGCTTTCCAACACAAAGAGGTGATTGACCTGATCAAACAGGATCATTACTCCACCCCCTTGTGATATAATAGTTACATTACCCTCCCATTCAATGCAAGTCTGTGGTCAGAATTCTGACGTATAGACAGCAATCTGTGTCCCCATCCCCAAAGTGAGAAATTTGTGTTGTAAAGTAACTAGGGGGTGCCACCCCAAAACACTATATTTCACAAAATGGCAGTACTCAGTCACACTTATTTAGTTACATATTTTATTAAATACAGTCACATAACAAAAACAAAAGACAAATCTGAAATCAATAAAAAAAAACATTTCATTTTTTGGTGGGAGTGTATTTCATTCCATCTTTAATTAAAGTCTAAAGCTTGTTTTCCAATTAATTTTTAATAATGCATTACCACTCTGCTAAGTAGTGGTCCGTCTGTTTTAGAAATCTTTAATATATTTTGTTTAATTGACACTTTCAATGCATTAAGAAACAGATTCATATTGCTATGATAACATAACTCACCAGATCAGGGGCTTGTATGGTACTAAATCTATATTTAAGATAGAAAGTTTTTTTTTTGTTTTTTTTTTAAATATTAGAAGCTACATGTCGGATTAAAAAAAAAAAAAAAAAAATATTAGGAGCTACATTTAGAAATAAATGATAATGTATAATAGCCTAGCAAATTTAAAATATTTATTTATTTGTTTGTATGTGTTTCTGATGTAGGTCTGTACCTGCTAGCTTTTATCCTTGTGTCCTGGGTGATTTCAATAAAATTGAGGACACTACAGTTGTGAAAGCCCAGTTGCTTACAATGCTGCAAATGAAAGACAGATACACACAACTGTATTGGAGACTGGATGGAGGATTACAGATAATACCAGCATGAGGCATTTCTATAAAACTGCTTCCTAGAATTCCTTTATTTTGTCATGACAGAAAGCACCCTGAGAATGTACCGCACAGTAGACACATCATTCATGGCTGCTGCAAACATTTAAATAGGAAGATATCTAGAAAGTTAGAATGAAAACCCACAGATACAGGCTGTTCAGATTCAATAACGTCAACAAATACTTGATATAATGATTTCTCTAGCCTTGATGACAGCCAAGTTCACCAGTTTTCCTCAAACACTGGGCACTTCAGATGCCCAGAGTCTTGAATGCTTTGTATTATTTTACAATATATATATTATTTAATATTAGTAGCTTTCTGCTTGCTAAGGAAAATGTCTGAAGTGTACATAAACCTAGTATGGCATGCCAAGGATGTTCCTAAATAAAAAGTAATGGGGAAGATTAATAACAGAAGTGATTTAGTGTAATGCTGGAGTATCTTACTGTAACTCGTGGAGTTCAAATGCAGGCGGTAATTTTCACACTTGTACAAATAGATACAGCGACCTTGTTGTTGGAGGTGGAGACAGCAACTGGAATGGTAAATAGGTGCATAGCGGCAGCTGATAATATCTGAAAATAAAGTACAGGAGTGAAAAGAAGAAATCTAGGTCATGGTCAAAGATTCTGAGTCATATCACAGGCAGAGGTCGGAGACTGGCAGCACAGGTTTGAGGTCAAAAGGAAGCCGCGGTCAATAACTGGAAGTCAGAAGTAACACAGGAAACACAGCAGCAAAGAAGCTTAACTAACTTCAAACATTCCAAATACTAGAAGCACTGAAACACAGGAGGAGTGGGTTTATATAGGCTGCAGACAATGATCCCTTTAATTAGGGGGAGGTCCATTTGGGAAAGCATTGTGTATGTGTTGACATAGTGCTACCATGGCATTGTTTATGTCTTTTGAGAAGTTCTGTGTTAGGCCATGCCTTAACTTTCATTAGCCATGTTGGTTCCATTGATAATTTCGAGCCCATCATTTTGGATCCATGGAGTGCGGCGAAAATATAGTAGAGGACCTGGGGAGTGCGGTGACGATGGTAGAACACATAAACACAAAGTGGGGCATGGACGTCACAAGCATTTTCCAAGATCGTTCCTCCGGTCCGGATCCTTTCCAATGGATTAAATATTAAAAGACTGCCACAAACGATGGCAAGAGTCAACTATATATTGCACCTCACATTCCTCTTCTCCATTAACTAGTCTAGGAGGAAGGGGAACCAACAAGGTAGAAGGCATAGAAGGAGGTTGCCATAGTTCCATGGTTACTGGGTTAACAATACGACAAATGGGGAAAGGATGACTTGGACAACTTCAAATGGCTTGTGGACAGCCATACCTTATCTCTGATCAAACAGTTGGGTGCTAGGGATCTTGTGTGTTGACATAGCGAGTGTAATTCCGTTTAATTTTATTAGGTTATTCCATAAAGATGCAAATGTCTGTGTCATTGACTGTATACGAGTATTGAATTCAGGGATGGGTCTGTGTATGGGAGTACCTGGGAGCATGGAAGGATGCATATCATAGTTTGCAAAGAAAGGTGGCATATTGGTGGACTGGGTTTTTTTATTATTATAAGCAATCTCTGCTATTGGGAGTAGCGAACTCCAATTAACTTAAACATAAGAGGTAAAGCAGCGGAGATATTGGTTCATTTGGTCTGCCCATTAGATTGAGGATAGAAGACCGTTGAAAGATTTTTCTGTAGGTGGAGAGCTTGTCCTAAGGCGATCCAAAGTCTGGAGGTAAATTGGGTACCTCTATCAGACATGATAAATTCAGGTATTCCATGCAATTGGAATACATGTTGTACAAACAGAGTCGCGGTGATAGATGCCATAGGGAGTGTTTTTGTTGGTCTACGACTAACATAATGATAGTGTTGTTCTTTGATGAAATACGATGAAATACATTGCCATTACCATGTAGATGAAAAGAGAGGGAGCCTATTCAACTCCAATAGGTAGAAACAGAACTGACTTGTCTTATATAAGACATAGGTGGACATGTAAGACAAAAGGAAAAAGGTAACAAAAATGGTGAAAAAGTGCGCTTGAACCAACACTTAAATACAACAAAAGAGAGGGGATTACCCTTAATGTGGTAGTAATCCTCTTGGTGAATACATGGAGGGAAAAAACAAAACAATGATAATATAGTGTAGTATTTCGGTGCAAAACCAGGGAATGTGAAAAAGTGAAAATACACTCACATATCCCTGAGCAGTATACTGCTCAGTATATCAAGCCTCATGGGAGCCCACGTAGGGTAGATGTTCCACACGTATCCCAGAAGATGAGAGAGCAGAGGAGAGACGTTAGTGCGGGTATAAAATTTATTGTAGAAAAAATATAAAAGATCTTACATTAAAAGTAAATAGGATCCAACAGGAACATATAAAATACAATCAGTCCCAATGTCCTCAGATAGTCCCAGCAGGTCTCCTCCTCTCCACAACGCGTTTCGCCCAGTAAGAATGGGCTTTTTCAAGTGTGCTCTCTCCATCTCTTCATTTCCATTTTTAAATCTCCCGCTGCGCGCGACTTCCGGGTGTCGCGCGTGATGACGTCACACATTCAGCGTCCATTAGCCGGCATCTTCATTCTGCAGCTCGCGTCTCCCCGTCAGGACGCCTCTGCAGTTTCTCCTCATATGTCATGTTATTCCACATCGTACAGATTGTAAAGAAAACAATAATAAACACCTTCAGAATCCCTTTTGTGTCTGGTTACAATTTATTTTAACCCTTTCGACTCTGGGCAGAATCAAAAAGTGCATCCCACAGTATAGGGTGTTTCTTGTAACCCTCTTAGGGATGAAGTAAAAATATTTTTAATAAATTGTGTGCTACAAATATTTTAACCCTTTGGGTTTAAGCATAATCTTAACCCTATGGGGTCTGGCACACATTAAATAAAATAAAAAGTAATCTGAAATTTAAAATTAATTATGCTCAGAGTCCAGGGTTAGTGTGAGTCATATATAACCACCTACATAGCATAGATGGCAATATGTCCCAACACTGAACATTATAAAAATCTTTATAAAACATAAAACTTTATAAAAAATTAAAAAGGTCAAAATCAGAATTAAGGCCATTGGGGGTTAAGGTTTTCAGCTCATAAACCCATTGCATTTCCAATTTTCCTAATTCTTTCCAAGAATCCCCCCCCCCCTCCAATGCTTTTTATATTTTGCAATTGCGGTGAAACTTAACTCCCGGGGGTCACTATTGTGTTGTAAAAAATGTTTCGGTACAGAATGTGTAACGAGTTTGTTTTTAATATTGTTACAATGCTCCCCTATTCGTTTCCCCAGTTTTCTGGAGGTGCGACCCACATATTGCAATCCACACGGACATGCAATTAGATACACAACTGAGCATGTTTGACAGTTCATAAAGTCTTTGATCACAAAGTCTTTTCCTGTCACGTTAGATTTAAAGCTGCAAATCTTTTTATTTTGTTTTTGTTTTGTCTGACGACATGCATTACAGTTGTTGCATCTATAGAAGCCAGGATTTTGAGTTAGAAAGGTAGGTTTAATGTTATTTTGTTGCTTCGTATAGCTCTTAGTAATGCACCTACGTATATTGGGGGCGCCTCTAAATATAATTTTAGGTTTTTCGGGTAAGATCTCTTTCAGGAGATCATCCTTTTTAAGAATTGACCAGTGCTTCTGAATAATTTTCTTCAACCGAAGATTCTTATTATTAAAATCTAAAATGATAGAGAGTGGGGGTTCTTTCTTACCTTCCTCCTTTTTCTTATAAGTAAGCAAGGACTCCCTATCTACTTGATTGGCTTCTTGTATAGCCCTATCTATGTTTCCTTCGGGATAGTCTCTTATGGTCAGTCTTTCTTTGAGGATCGATAGTTGTTCTTTATATACTATCTCCTCTGTGCAATTCCTTTTTAATCTCAAAGCCTGACTTTTCGGAATCCCAGCCAGCCACGGGGGATAGTGTCCACTATCATATCCAATAAAACTATTAACATCCACTTTTTTAAAAAAAGTCTTGGATTTAATCTTATTATCCTCTATGTAAATTTCCAAGTCTAGAAAGTGGACACTATGGCGGTCGTATTCCGAATTTAGCTTTATTCCCCAGTCGTTGTTATTGAGATGTTCCAGGAATTCCTTAAGTTCTAATTCATCTCCCTTCCATATCATGAAAAGGTCATCTATGTAACGATGGTAGGAAGTCAAGTTTGCTTTCCATTTATGCTCCGACCACACAAATCTATCCTCCCACTCTGCCATGAAAAGATTTGCATAGCTTGGGGCGAACCTGCTTCCCATAGCTGTCCCTTTCTTTTGTAGGAAAAAGCTGTCATTAAACCAAAAGAAATTATTCCGAAGGACCAGGTTTATTCCTTCAATAATGTAATCCACAAAATTAGCCTCTAGAGTATTCTTTTGCATAAGGATATTCTTTACTGCTGTGCAGCCTCTTTCATGATCTATTATGGTATACAGTGATGAAGCATCACTGGTTACCAGCCACATATCTTCGTCCCACTCGTGATCTTTTAAGATGTTTAAAACACTAATAGTGTCTCTTAAATATGACGGTATTTCTTTCACATAAGGTTGTAAAATGTGATCTAGGTACTCAGATAGATTTGAGTAAAGCGATCCTACCCCTGAAACAATTGGTCTACCCGGGGGACACTCCACATTTTTGTGGATTTTGGGTAAAAAATAGAATACCGGAATGATAGGGTGTGGGTTATTGATATAGCTATATTCATCTTTACCCAAAAAGTTCTTATCCCTCCCTTTGTCTAGGAAATTTGTTAGCAGTTTCTTTTGTCCCTTCGTAGGGTCTGCTTTAAGTCTTTCATAGACAATCGGGTCATTTAGCTGACGATATGCCTCCTTTAGATAATATTCTGCAGACATAATTACCACACCGCCCCCTTTGTCCGCTGGTTTAATCACAAGTCTCTCATCTTTATTGAGATCTTCCAGAGTTTTTCTTTCTACTCTAGAAAGATTAGAGGGATCGTATTTAGAATTCTTAATTCTATCTATATCTGAGATAACCATTTTTTCAAACACCTCCAAAGGGCCTGAACGATAGGCAGTGGGGTAAAATGTAGAACTCTTTTTTAAGGAAGTTCTATTTATATTAGATGTTATATTATGAGTTTTATCAATATTTCCTAGATTCCTTTGTTGTTTGTTTATGAAGAATCTCTTCAGGGTTGCTTTTCTCACAAACCTATTGATATCTATATATGTGCCAAACCTGTCAAGATTCCTCGTGGGGGCATATTTTAGTCCTTTACTCAAGACTTTTTGTTGGATCTCACTAAGGGCAAAACCGGAAATATTGAAGATCCCTGCTGTATCTAATTTCTCCTCCATGCGGGCTTTTTTGCGTGTACCCCCCCTTCTTCCCCTATATCTTGGTTTCTCCTCAAGAGTGGGGGTCTTACGTTTCTTTCTCTTCGGGGGGGTGTTCTTTTCCACCAGAATGCTTTGTGGCCCTGCCCTAAAAAAGCTTCCTGATCAGATCTCAGGTTATCTGCCTCTGGTGAGAGGACATTAAACCTATTATGTGTATTGATGGAGGTGTCTTTTTTTAAAATACGTGGGGGATCTATATATGTTTTTTTCTTATTCCTGGGTTCTATTACCTGCCATTCCTCTTTTTCTCTTTTTCCATAGTTCTTAAACGGAATGTCATTGTGTTGTTTATCCATTTTTTTAGAGAAAGTTCTAGTTCTATCCTTAAGGTAATCATCCTTGTCTCTACGGTATTTTTTTATTTTAATTTTTCTAACCTCTTCTTCCATTTTTTTCAAGTTTATTTTCATATCCTCAGTGTATCCCTCAAATTCCGGGAGTATTTCACATGGTGTTAAAGTGTCACAAATTTTTTCTATCTCAGTCTTGAGGTCTATCAGAGCCCTCTCCCTGACCGTGACGATAAAGCCCATCAATTCAAAGGAACACTGGTCCAGAATTTTTTCCCACTGTCCCCTAATGGTCTCATCACCCAGGTCTGTGGAGAGAGCCTTAAAGACCCTCAATCCTCTTGGTATCATCCTTTCCTTCAGATATTTTTTCAGAGTTGTAATCTCCCATTTAATTCTGATTTCTTTAGTGAGTAATTTTTCTAGTGTAGTGAACTCATCACTCAAACATAAGTGGTCTGTCCCTTCCTCAGACCCTATGGTGTCATTATCAAAAAATGATTCCAAATTCCCACAGAAATTGTGGCGGAAATCAAGAAGTGACATAATGTGTATAAAAGTGCACAAAACAGGCTGCTGTGAATTCCAGTGAAACAAAACATGAGTACAAGGTAAAACAAGAAATACACTGCGCCAAAATGTGATGGTAATAGCAGCAACTAAATCAACCAGTGTTCCACTCCTGGTTCGGTACAATAAATAACAAAAATGGTGAAAAAGTGCGCTTGAACCAACACTTAAATACAACAAAAGAAGGTGTTTATTATTGTTTTCTTTACAATCTGTACGATGTGGAATAACATGACATATGAGGAGAAACTGCAGAGGCGTCCTGACGGGGAGACGCGAGCTGCAGAATGAAGATGCCGGCTAATGGACGCTGAATGTGTGACGTCATCACGCGCGACACCCGGAAGTCGCGCGCAGCGGGAGATTTAAAAATGGAAATGAAGAGATGGAGAGAGCACACTTGAAAAAGCCCATTCTTACTGGGCGAAACGCGTTGTGGAGAGGAGGAGACCTGCTGGGACTATCTGAGGACATTGGGACTGATTGTATTTTATATGTTCCTGTTGGATCCTATTTACTTTTAATGTAAGATCTTTTATATTTTTTCTACAATAAATTTTATACCCGCACTAACGTCTCTCCTCTGCTCTCTCATCTTCTGGGATACGTGTGGAACATCTACCCTACGTGGGCTCCCATGAGGCTTGATATACTGAGCAGTATACTGCTCAGGGATATGTGAGTGTATTTTCACTTTTTCACATTCCCTGGTTTTGCACCGAAATACTACACTATATTATCATTGTTTTGTTTTTTCCCTCCATGTATTCACCAAGAGGATTACTACCACATTAAGGGTAATCCCCTCTCTTTTGTTGTATTTAAGTGTTGGTTCAAGCGCACTTTTTCACCATTTTTGTTATTTATTGTACCGAACCAGGAGTGGAACACTGGTTGATTTAGTTGCTGCTATTACCATCACATTTTGGCGCAGTGTATTTCTTGTTTTACCTTGTACTCACGTTTTGTTTCACTGGAATTCACAGCAGCCTGTTTTGTGCACTTTTATACACATTATGTCACTTCTTGATTTCCGCCACAATTTCTGTGGGAATTTGGAATCATTTTTTGATAATGACACCATAGGGTCTGAGGAAGGGACAGACCACTTATGTTTGAGTGATGAGTTCATTACACTAGAAAAATTACTCACTAAAGAAATCAGAATTAAATGGGAGATTACAACTCTGAAAAAATATCTGAAGGAAAGGATGATACCAAGAGGATTGAGGGTCTTTAAGGCTCTCTCCACAGACCTGGGTGATGAGACCATTAGGGGACAGTGGGAAAAAATTCTGGACCAGTGTTCCTTTGAATTGATGGGCTTTATCGTCACGGTCAGGGAGAGGGCTCTGATAGACCTCAAGACCGAGATAGAAAAAATTTGTGACACTTTAACACCATGTGAAATACTCCCGGAATTTGAGGGATACACTGAGGATATGAAAATAAACTTGAAAAAAATGGAAGAAGAGGTTAGAAAAATTAAAATAAAAAAATACCGTAGAGACAAGGATGATTACCTTAAGGATAGAACTAGAACTTTCTCTAAAAAAATGGATAAACAACACAATGACATTCCGTTTAAGAACTATGGAAAAAGAGAAAAAGAGGAATGGCAGGTAATAGAACCCAGGAATAAGAAAAAAACATATATAGATTCCCCACGTATTTTAAAAAAAGACACCTCCATCAATACACATAATAGGTTTAATGTCCTCTCACCAGAGGCAGATAACCTGAGATCTGATCAGGAAGCTTTTTTAGGGCAGGGCCACAAAGCATTCTGGTGGAAAAGAACACCCCCCCGAAGAGAAAGAAACGTAAGACCCCCACTCTTGAGGAGAAACCAAGATATAGGGGAAGAAGGGGGGGTACACGCAAAAAAGCCCGCATGGAGGAGAAATTAGATACAGCAGGGATCTTCAATATTTCCGGTTTTGCCCTTAGTGAGATCCAACAAAAAGTCTTGAGTAAAGGACTAAAATATGCCCCCACGAGGAATCTTGACAGGTTTGGCACATATATAGATATCAATAGGTTTGTGAGAAAAGCAACCCTGAAGAGATTCTTCATAAACAAACAACAAAGGAATCTAGGAAATATTGATAAAACTCATAATATAACATCTAATATAAATAGAACTTCCTTAAAAAAGAGTTCTACATTTTACCCCACTGCCTATCGTTCAGGCCCTTTGGAGGTGTTTGAAAAAATGGTTATCTCAGATATAGATAGAATTAAGAATTCTAAATACGATCCCTCTAATCTTTCTAGAGTAGAAAGAAAAACTCTGGAAGATCTCAATAAAGATGAGAGACTTGTGATTAAACCAGCGGACAAAGGGGGCGGTGTGGTAATTATGTCTGCAGAATATTATCTAAAGGAGGCATATCGTCAGCTAAATGACCCGATTGTCTATGAAAGACTTAAAGCAGACCCTACGAAGGGACAAAAGAAACTGCTAGCAAATTTCCTAGACAAAGGGAGGGATAAGAACTTTTTGGGTAAAGATGAATATAGCTATATCAATAACCCACACCCTATCATTCCGGTATTCTATTTTTTACCCAAAATCCACAAAAATGTGGAGTGTCCCCCGGGTAGACCAATTGTTTCAGGGGTAGGATCGCTTTACTCAAATCTATCTGAGTACCTAGATCACATTTTACAACCTTATGTGAAAGAAATACCGTCATATTTAAGAGACACTATTAGTGTTTTAAACATCTTAAAAGATCACGAGTGGGACGAAGATATGTGGCTGGTAACCAGTGATGTTTCATCACTGTATACCATAATAGATCATGAAAGAGGCTGCACAGCAGTAAAGAATATCCTTATGCAAAAGAATACTCTAGAGGCTAATTTTGTGGATTACATTATTGAAGGAATAAACCTGGTCCTTCGGAATAATTTCTTTTGGTTTAATGACAGCTTTTTCCTACAAAAGAAAGGGACAGCTATGGGAAGCAGGTTCGCCCCAAGCTATGCAAATCTTTTCATGGCAGAGTGGGAGGATAGATTTGTGTGGTCGGAGCATAAATGGAAAGCAAACTTGACTTCCTACCATCGTTACATAGATGACCTTTTCATGATATGGAAGGGAGATGAATTAGAACTTAAGGAATTCCTGGAACATCTCAATAACAACGACTGGGGAATAAAGCTAAATTCGGAATACGACCGCCATAGTGTCCACTTTCTAGACTTGGAAATTTACATAGAGGATAATAAGATTAAATCCAAGACTTTTTTTAAAAAAGTGGATGTTAATAGTTTTATTGGATATGATAGTGGACACTATCCCCCGTGGCTGGCTGGGATTCCGAAAAGTCAGGCTTTGAGATTAAAAAGGAATTGCACAGAGGAGATAGTATATAAAGAACAACTATCGATCCTCAAAGAAAGACTGACCATAAGAGACTATCCCGAAGGAAACATAGATAGGGCTATACAAGAAGCCAATCAAGTAGATAGGGAGTCCTTGCTTACTTATAAGAAAAAGGAGGAAGGTAAGAAAGAACCCCCACTCTCTATCATTTTAGATTTTAATAATAAGAATCTTCGGTTGAAGAAAATTATTCAGAAGCACTGGTCAATTCTTAAAAAGGATGATCTCCTGAAAGAGATCTTACCCGAAAAACCTAAAATTATATTTAGAGGCGCCCCCAGTATACGTAGGTGCATTACTAAGAGCTATACGAAGCAACAAAATAACATTAAACCTACCTTTCTAACTCAAAATCCTGGCTTCTATAGATGCAACAACTGTAATGCATGTCGTCAGACAAAACAAAAACAAAATAAAAAGATTTGCAGCTTTAAATCTAACGTGACAGGAAAAGACTTTGTGATCAAAGACTTTATGAACTGTCAAACATGCTCAGTTGTGTATCTACTTGCATGTCCGTGTGGATTGCAATATGTGGGTCGCACCTCCAGAAAACTGGGGAAACGAATAGGGGAGCATTGTAACAATATTAAAAACAAACTCGTTACACATTCTGTACCGAAACATTTTTTACAACACAATAGTGACCCCCGGGAGTTAAGTTTCACCGCAATTGCAAAATATAAAAAGCATTGGAGGGGGGGGGATTCTTGGAAAGAATTAGGAAAATTGGAAATGCAATGGGTTTATGAGCTGAAAACCTTAACCCCCAATGGCCTTAATTCTGATTTTGACCTTTTTAATTTTTTATAAAGTTTTATGTTTTATAAAGATTTTTATAATGTTCAGTGTTGGGACATATTGCCATCTATGCTATGTAGGTGGTTATATATGACTCACACTAACCCTGGACTCTGAGCATAATTAATTTTAAATTTCAGATTACTTTTTATTTTATTTAATGTGTGCCAGACCCCATAGGGCTAAGATTATGCTTAAACCCAAAGGGTTAAAATATTTGTAGCACACAATTTATTAAAAATATTTTTACTTCATCCCTAAGAGGGTTACAAGAAACACCCTATACTGTGGGATGCACTTTTTGATTCTGCCCAGAGTCGAAAGGGTTAAAATAAATTGTAACCAGACACAAAAGGGATTCTGAAGGTGTTTATTATTGTTTTCTTTACAATCTGTACGATGTGGAATAACATGACATATGAGGAGAAACTGCAGAGGCGTCCTGACGGGGAGACGCGAGCTGCAGAATGAAGATGCCGGCTAATGGACGCTGAATGTGTGACGTCATCACGCGCGACACCCGGAAGTCGCGCGCAGCGGGAGATTTAAAAATGGAAATGAAGAGATGGAGAGAGCACACTTGAAAAAGCCCATTCTTACTGGGCGAAACGCGTTGTGGAGAGGAGGAGACCTGCTGGGACTATCTGAGGACATTGGGACTGATTGTATTTTATATGTTCCTGTTGGATCCTATTTACTTTTAATGTAAGATCTTTTATATTTTTTCTACAATAAATTTTATACCCGCACTAACGTCTCTCCTCTGCTCTCTCATCTTCTGGGATACGTGTGGAACATCTACCCTACGTGGGCTCCCATGAGGCTTGATATACTGAGCAGTATACTGCTCAGGGATATGTGAGTGTATTTTCACTTTTTCACATTCCCTGGTTTTGCACCGAAATACTACACTATATTATCATTGTTTTGTTTTTTCCCTCCATGTATTCACCAAGAGGATTACTACCACATTAAGGGTAATCCCCTCTCTTTTGTTGTATTTAAGTGTTGGTTCAAGCGCACTTTTTCACCATTTTTGTTATTTATTGTACCGAACCAGGAGTGGAACACTGGTTGATTTAGTTGCTGCTATTACCATCACATTTTGGCGCAGTGTATTTCTTGTTTTACCTTGTAAAAGGTAAAAGGTACTAGCGTGACTCCATGTTATGAAATTACATAAAATATTTTATAAGATACACTCACATATGATAATGAAAATCCAACCAACAAGAGATTCCATGGACAAATCCTTGTTCAGATGCAGCGTATATATAAAAATACAAATTTGTTAGCGAAAAATATAAAAATCAAACATGGGTCATAGGAACAATAGTGAAAAAATCTAAACGAAAGTCAGTGTAGAAACTTGCCTTATGTGTTTCATATCATCAGGTACTTAATCATAGGCGTATGAGTCAATGTAATGATGAAACTGTACTCCGGTTTTTGAAGCATCCGATTGGGCCGGTTAAGTTACGTGACCAGACTCATGTTTTGAACCATCTAGTTGGCCTGTTAATTCACGTGATCAGACTCATGTTTTGAAGAGTCTGACTGACCTGTTGGGTCACGTGATTGGAGCCCTCAACTGTGATTACACGCTGCTCCATGCTTCCAGTGATTGGAGTAGGCCACACTGCACGATGAAACGTGTTGAGAAAGTGGGAGTGCTGTATTTGTAAATTGTTATTTTATTACATTGAAGCTGCTCACTATTGGACCTATACTGCGTTAACATTGTCTGTTCTCCTGTCCATGCATTTCATCCAGACATGGGTGTCCTGTTTGGTGTTCTACTGAACTCCATCGTTTTTTCACATTTACTGCATTAGTATAGAATATGTCAGGGAGATTACTTTACAAAATTATTTATTTTATATAAAATAAATATATATATAATAACAATCAGCTGAATACATATGGTATGACGGAGATGTTTTACTACTTTACTACGGAGACTGTTTCACTTTTCCTGAAAGGAAATATTTTGGTTTTAACACAGATTAGAATATCCAGCATTTCTTTATATTTATTAAGGGAAAAGGCTTTGCGATTCTGGAGCAAAGTAATAAATATTTGGACAAATTCACCTAAGTATTCCTTTGGCTTCTAGAGTATTGCAATTTAGTTTGCTTTAAAATTGCTCGTGTTTTGCATTGAAAAGTATGCAAATGGAACCAATAATTGCCAATAAACATTTACATCCAAAAATAGTTTATTAATTGATGTGCCCTCTTTCTCACCTTCTCATTTAACCATAACTACCTTAATCAAAATTATTCGATTAGTTGCTTTAAATTTGCAACATTTCATCTTACAATACAACTACTTCTCACGAATCAACAGCAACCAGCCACATGTTAAATTTCATGTGGTAAAACAGTAGTAGCCCATGCATCTAGGAAAGGAGGGAAATAAGACTTTCATCACTGGCTACTGTGCACTGGGCCAGGACCATTTGCTTTCTTCATGTTATTACTCCCCACCCTTGCCTGTCAGCAGCTGTGGTAATTACTTGTTATCTGGATAACAAATCCACTTTCTGAACCATATCTGTTTACAGTAGTTATTGTATAATAGTAGTTATTGTATTGTTGTCAATGCAACAACGCCTAGACCAGCAGTGAATGAGACACTGTGAATTTATCACACAGCTTGCAAAGAGTGGGAGATAGTCACAGTTCTGTTGCAGCATACCTCCTGTAAAAACAAAAAAACGAAATGAATTATTATCTATGTTCTTGTCTGTCCAATATTAAGTCATAGCCTTCACAAATATGGATTTCATGCTTGCTTTCAAATCCACAAAAACAAATATTGACCATACTCATGCTATTCATCCTTCCTCTCAAAAGTGGTACCTCCACTGACAGATACATGCTGCAAATAATAGGCTGACATATGTCATCACAAGTCTGCAACCTATTCATGACAAATCCACTGATCATTACTTATTGTTGGCAGTTCAACAAGCCTCTGCTATATGTCAGATCCTTTATTATCATGAAATACTGAGACAGAAGGTGAACTACCATTTAATGACTTAAAGAGCAGCTTGTCAATTCCATTTTGTTATTATACTGTTGTCTTAGCAAGGGGAAAAAGGAGAAGTGTTACTATATTTAATTGTTCTTGATAAACGAGATACAATTGTAGTAGCAGATAAATCTGTAAATTGACTTTGCGAACATGACTGTATCTTATACTGAACACTTTTCACTAAAAGGTGAGTTGAGGTGAGATGAACATTTTATCTCATCAGTTTAGCAACACATTGTGCAGGGACAAACCTGGTAAGTTTGCTTAGTGGGGGTAAACTCACCATGCTTGTCCCTGCACAATGTATCGTTAAATTGGTGAGATGAAATGTTCATCTCACGTCAGGCCTGGCCCTTTAAAAAAAAAAAACCGTAGGCAAACGGGGCAGCTGCCCAGGGCCCATTCATTCCTGCCCTGTGGGCCCCCACTGCCCGTGTGACTGTCTCTCACGGAGACAGTCAGGATCGGGCAGGAGCCAGCTGATTCGCATCCACTGGATGCTGACCCGGCTTTCTGTCACAGCCGCCGGAAATTACGTCAAGTCATATCTGGCGGCTGTATTTCCTGCGTGCAGGAAGAAACACTTCTGAGGGGACGGGCAGCATCCAGGTAAGTACTGTGGAAGGGGAGAGAGGAGGGGATTGGCTATTAATAGACAAATTATCAGTGGGCTTATAATGGACAAATTATCATTGGGCATAAAAATGGACAAATTATCAGTGGGCTTATAATGGATAAATTGTCAGGGGCTATTAATGAGCAAATTATCAGTGGCATATTAATGAGCAAATTATCAGTGGCATATTAATGGATAAACTATCCAAGGGGGGCAGAATTTTTTTCAGTTATGGGCCCTGAAATTCCTGATGGTGGTCCTGCTCACCGTAACTCAGCTCATCTCACCTTTTAGTGAAATGCCCCATCTGAACTGCTCCTTGCTGAGCGCAGTTTATTTTAAAATAGTTCTTAAAAAGGCAGTGCACAGGAGGCAGACTGCTTGACTCTGTAGCTGTTTTCATTCTCCGATTCAAGAAAGTGTTGTCATTAGAAGTGGTATCAACCTAATTGTGAAAAAGCTAATCACAATCCATTGCCATCCTCCACCAAATTTGGGGGAAGGGGATGGGGTAAGTTGATCCTGGTTGTCTTAATAGTTAGTCAGACATGGATCAACCATTATTTTTTGCATTTATTAATGTGGTCACTGTGAAAATTAATCACATTGATCACATGCGATAAATGCTAAAATATACAGTAAATGACAATCAGTGTCAAAATCTTCCCTCTCTCTCACTGACACATTTTTATCTTGAGTCATAGAGAGAGGAGAAATATATTGCTTGCTCCAGAAAAAAAAGTCAAATAAAAGAAACACAAAAAAAATCACTATTTTTGCCATTTTTACACTAATACTAATAACATTTTATACATTACACAAAGGGCGAGGTCTGAAAAGAAAACCCTATCTGTCCTTAAAAAATGTAAATATTATATGTGGAGATTTATTTAAAAAGCAAGCTAGCACTTTAATTTAAACGCACACATAGCTAAAGTAGCAAAAAAGATATTGTCCAGAACGGACATCAAAATAAATAAAACTATTGTCCCGAAGGGGTTAATACAGGGAGTGTATTAAAAAATAAATAATTGAAATGGGTATATATTTGTTTTTTGTTAAGTTGCCTAATAATTATGCACAGTAATAGTCACCTGCACACACAGATATCCCCCTAAAATAGCTAAAACTAAAAACAAACTAAAAACTACTTCCAAAAATATTCAGCTTTGATATTAATGAGTTTTTTGGGTTCATTGAGAACATGGTTGTTGTTCAATAATAAAATTAATCCTCAAAAATACAACTTGCCTAATAATTCTGCACTCCCTGTAGTTATGTTGCCAAAGTGTGCTTTTATGATGTATATGTTCTAAATTAAAATAATGTATATTTTTGTTTTCTGTCCATCAACAGACTCTGGCCCTCATTTACCTACAATAAATCTTGCTGCAATGCTTACAAAAGCCATGTAAGGTATCCCCAAGCTAGTGAATGAAAACAGATTTTTTTATATCTGAATGTAGTCATTTAAATCACATGTGGAATATGTATTTCAGAGAAGGATTTGCTCATTAGTTTTAGTCACTGAGCCATCTGATCTTTACAAAACTGTTGTTGTGTAATTTATTAAGCAATTTTAAAGTTAGACATTTCTACAACACATTGTTTGCCCAAGGGAAAACATTCATTTCCAGTAAAGTAATTAAATACCTGAATTGTTTCGTGTCTTAAATGTGGGTCTTTGGTGGCAATTCTGACTTTGTAAAGTCTCCTGATCAATACATTACAATGCACTTCAATGGACTTTCTGAAACAAATATTAAACATCTTTTTGTTTCTTCAGCTGTGGCTTAAAGAAATGTACTTAACCCCTTAGTGACATGACTAGTGTTGAGCGAACCCGAACCGCACTGTTTGGGTTCATACTGAACTTTACGGTTTTTGGACCCCGGACTCGAACACGGACACTTCACTGTATGTCCGTGTTGGAGTTCGGGGTCCGGCGATTACATTGTATGTAATGCTATTGGCTTTCTATAAACCGAAAAAGAGTCCCCATTCATAAGAAATTCTTATGAATAGGGACTCTATTTCGGTTTAAGAAAGCCAATAGTATTACATGTATTCCATAAGCCGAAAGTCTATAAACCGAACGACATTCGGTTTATAGACTTTCGGTTTATAGAATAGCAATAGCATTACATGTATTCTATAAACCGAAAGTCTAGAAACCGAATGTCGTTCGGTTTATAGACTTTCGGCTTATGGAATACATGTAATGCTATTGGCTTTCTATAAACCGAACTAGAGTCGTCGTCCCCTACCACCACCCCAGACATAGCCAATGCTGCTGGATCCCAGTACTCACTTACATACTCACATATGTGTGTTTTTGATTTATTTATATTTATGTCTGTATTTTTAACATATATTTTTGTATTAAACAATACATTTTACTATATATCTTGGTATATGTTTTCTTTCCTATTCCCATTTAAAGTGCTGTCTTTTTAGTTACATGTATCCACTGCAGTTAAAAGACTAGCAGCTATCTTTGATATGTGTACCTTGCAAGCATTTTTTTTCCTGAGAATACCTCTTCCATGTGTTTTTCCAGATTTATTGGGTTTGAATATTAAATATTTTTTATTTTGTGGTGGTAGTTTTAGACATGGTTTATTACAACATGGTTTATTATAACATTTAAAACCTTTACCGCTTTGCTACCATCCAGACCTAACTGCAAACACAGGAAATGTGCCAAATGAAAGTATCTGTGATGGAGTAAAAAATCAAAGAGGAGTAAAAAATTCAATCCACGCAAACTTGATATATAAATTGTTTCTTTATTACAATATAAAGAGAGGGAGGGGAATCAGCAGCAGAATCAGGGCCTTATGTGTTTCGAGCTAATAATCCAAAGAGCTATTTAGGGACATATCCCACTGATAATTTGTCCATTCTTAGCCCAATGATAATTTGTCCTTTATTAGCCCACTGATAATTTGTCCATTATTAGCCCAATGAAAATGTGTCCATTGATAGCCCACTGATAATATGTCCATTATTAGCCCAATGATAATTTGTCCATTATTAGCCCAATCATAATTTGTCCATTAATAGCCACTGATAATTTGTCCATTAATATCCCAATGATAATTTGTCCATTAATAGCCCAATGTTAATATGTCCTTTAATAGCCACTGACAAATCTCCCCCCCCCCCCCCCCTTCCCTAGTACTTACCCGGATACTGCGCATCTCCTCCGCAGCGCACGCTGCGTGCAGGAATACAGCCACCGGATATGACATGATGTAATTTCCGGTGGCTGAGATGTGGCAGCTACTGCCCGACAGTGACTGTCTCCGTCACCCGCTGATGGCAGCCCTGGTCCTGGATGGTATGAGACCCTGAGCGCACAGATGCAGGAGTCCAATGTGTGAGAGTTGAAGACACAGGACCTGGTGCAGGGTAGCCGCACTCCCTGAGGCTTAAGGTTGGTGCGACCACATTCCAGGACCCTGTGGAAGCAGCTGCTGTATCCAATTTTAACCAAGATGGGAAAATAAGGAACCCTGCAGACACCCTGGAGAAGGCATCAGACACCACCTTGATAGCATAGCAGGATGTCTGCAGGCTGAAGCAAATAAACCAAGCAGATCAGAGCAAACACAAGCAGAGCAGAAATAAGATCAACAAAATGCGGAGTTCAGGATTATAAGACAAACTTAGAAGTAAAGGGAGAACTAAAACATACATGAGGACGGCAAAGCATAATACAAATATACGGAACACAAAGGATGGAGTGAGGAGCCGAGAACCTCAGACGCTTCTAAAGGCAAACCAAGTTGGGACATGGGAATAGGAGAAAGGAGCCGAGATCCTCAGGTGTTCATGGAAAGAGGGCAAAGGAACATACACATACAAACATATGGGGATGGAATGGTTAGGGGTTTGTTCACTTGTGGCCATAAATGTAAGCTTGCCAACCAGCGTAAAAGTACCTAACTGTAGAACTGAATAATAACTAAACACATGAATAACAGAATCTAAAGACTTACACTACACAAACATATAGGACACAGAGCATACCTGTAGAATGCAGATCAGACAGCTTAAGAACAACTAAACAGGTGTGGTTGAATTTAAATAGAGGAAATGAGCAAAACAAGAGGAGTGAACAAAACAGCAGGGAATCAAGAAATGAATCAGAACAAGAGAATAAAGGAACAGAAGCTGGAAACTGTTTAACAATGCTCTAAGACAGAGCAGAATTAAACAGGACTCTAAGAAAGAGCTGAACTATGACAGGACTTTATGATACAGGGCTTTATTAGCCGTAGAAAGAGGGAAGTGCTCATGCCATTGTACAGAGCACTGGTGAAACCTCACTTGGAGTATTGTATGCAGTACTGGAGACGGTAACGCCATAAGGATATTGATACTAAATTGGTTCATGGGTTGGAGGATAAAACTCCAGAAAAGGTTAAAGCATTTTAACATGTCTAGCTTGGAGCAAAGACGTAAAAGGGGGATATTATAGAAACATTTAAATACATAAGGGGAATGAACACAGTAAATGATAAGAGTATATTTAAAAGAAGAAAAAATACCACAACAAGAGGACACAGTCTAGGACAAAGTTTTAAAAGTGATATCAGGAAGTA